>CM077670.1:192340833-193627500 GCA_039707655.1 Elymus sibiricus
CCGATCTTGAAAGATACTTGGACGGTGTGCTCCACTTGAATGGTGACGAAGTCGCTTATCCATTGGACCTTGTAGGGGCGAGGGTGCTTCTTCTTGACCAATTGTATCTTGGAGCATAATTCTTCACTTGCCAAGTTGTGGCAACTTCCGTCATCGATGATCACCTTGACGGAACATCCTTGGATGCTCGCTTAGTCTTTGTCTTGTTGTTGTTGATGTGTCAAGATCTTGGAGACGATGAGAGCAGGGCTCGGATCGTTGTCGCAAAAGATTTGCGCATCTTCATCTTCATTCACTTGGCGATGCATGGCCACATGCTCTAGTGCTTCCATTTCTTCTTCGCTCATGGAGTCATAGGCGCTGACATCATTGGCTATCATGGTGCGCCGAGTGGGGCACTCAAATGTCTTGTGGCCATGGTCCTTGCAAGTGAAACATTGAATTGAACTTATCTTTGCGGTAGCATCCGTTGGAGTTGATGAGGAAGTTCTTGGCTTGTAGTTGCTTGAAGGAGGACAACTTGAAGATGTCGTAGCTTGTTTGGAACTTGACTTGTCACCGGTGCTTGGTGATGCTCAAGTAGTAGTCGAAGCTGTTGTAGTGGTGGAAGCTTGAGTGTAGGAGCCATAGTTCCTGGAAGAGTACTTTGAGTACTTGAAGCTATCTTGCACTTGTCGCTCCGCCTTGGTCGCTTGGTGCACTAGCTCGAGGAGGTTGGAGTATGGTTGGAAGTCGGCGATCTTCTTGATGGGGTGGTTGAGGCCATTCAAGAAGTGTGCCATAGTTTGCTCATCATCTTCCTTGACTATGGCTCGTATCATGGCAACTTCCATTTCTTGGTAGTATTCTTCAACCGACTTTGTGCCTTGCTTGAGGAGTTATAGCTTCTTGAAGAGATCACAGCTATAGTGTGTGGGCACAAAATGAGCTCTCATGACATCCTTCATTTGGTTCCATGTCGTGATTGGTGGTTCACCTTTCTCCCTTCGTCGCTCAATCACTTGCTCCCACCAAATGAGGACATAGTCTTGAAACTAGAGGGAGGCCATGGCGATCTTCTTTTCCTCATCATAATTGTGAAGACGGAATATCTTGTCGACCTTCAATGCCCATGAGATATATTCTTTGGGATCGTTGTTTCCGGAAAACTTGGGCATGGTGAACTTGAGCTTGCCGAAGCGTTGTTCTTCATCATAATGGCGATGGTGATGTCGCTCTTGTCTTGGTGGTGGGTCTTCAACTTCTTGCTCCTCATGATTGGTTTGACGTTGAGGACGAGGGATTCGTGCCTGGTTCCTCCTTTCTCGGTGCTCCTCAAGACGAGCGGCTTCATCTTGTTGCTCTTGTCGGAGCGCTTCTTCTTGCTCACACACTCGACAGTTGTGCTCATTGACGGCACGAGTGGCTTCTTGGAGGGCACATTGTGCTTCAAGTGCTTGTTACTCACGGTGTTGTTGTTCTTGCCGAAGTGCGTTGCCATGTTGGTCATTTTGGCGTTGGCGTTGTCGAGCTTGCCGTTGGCCCATGGCGTCTTGGTCTTGGCGCCAATGTCGCTCTCGCTCTCGAAGGCGGTCTTGTAACCCATTGCCATGGAATGGATTTTGTGGAGCTTGATGATCGTCATGATCATCGCAATGATGAGAATGTGCTCGCGGAAGACTTGTGTGCGAAGAAGATTCTGAAGAGTGTCGACTCGAGTGGCACCGTCTTGAAGATGAAGTTGTGGAAGAAGCGCGGTTGACCATCAATTCACAAAATTCTTCCATTTGAGATGATAACTTGGCGTCAAGGTAGTCCCGGGTCCTTGCTTCCGTTTGGCGCAAGTCGGTGGCGAGTTGCTCGATGCGGTCGCCCAAAGCTTCACTTTCTTGATGTAGAGCTCGTTGAACGCCGAAGAGATGACCTTTGGTGACGTAGTCATGCGTTTCATCTTGCACCATTTCCTCGAAGAGCGGGTTTGATGTGCTTGGTCTAGACATCATGGTCAAGTAGAGGTGAGTAGGAAATGGGAGAACAATACCAAAGTTACCTTTTTTGAAGATTGAGGATGTATCGGGTATCACTCAATGTAATGCAATAATAGGGGAATTGGTACCGAGTTTGTTTCTCACACCTACAAAAGTAAAGGCTTATCGAGGAGCTTGGTTAGGATGAGTGGTACAAAATTCAAGCAAGTGTTAGTCAAGATATCGATAATGTTGAAGAGATTCACAAATTGCAAGTAAAACAAATAGATCAACACGAGCATGTCACTTGGAACACACACATGAAAGATAAGTGGGATCCGCGCAACCAAGGAATGAGCACAAAATGTGTTATCACGGAAAATGCTCGTGTTGCATGGATACTAGAGAGACAAAGCTCGATTGCTCAATGGACTAGATACACTTGTGCACCAACCTATTTGAGTAACGTGTCGTCTTCAATACCAAGTATGCTATCTATGTATGACCCAAAATGATGTATGATGCACAAATGGCTCAACGCTATTGCTTACAAGCTCTTTGTTTCTCTTCTTTTTCTTAAAAGCTATTTTTGACTATGCCAAAATGCGTGATGCGCGAGCCAATATATGAGACAAGTAAGTAAGATATGCATGGGAGAGACTTATGGCACAATGATGATAGCAAGATGATTGCACGCTAAATGTAGCTATGCGGAATAAGCGTATCACTAAGGTGCACAAAGAGCGTGGCCTGGCAATTCTCAACTCACTAGTCTCGATAGGTAAGTGACACAAAATGGCTCAAGGCTATCAATGCAATGGCAAGGGAATGTACAAAGATGCCGTCGAGGTTACTGTCCTTGCTTACGGTGGTATAAAGATGAAGTGGTCGTTGTCGATGACGAGTCCGGGGTGATGATGAATGGCGGTGATGTTGATGTCGAACCGTCCCTAATTAGCCGAAACACCTTAGGAAACGAAAACCGCAACTCAAAATCTCAACCAAAATGGGAGGTAGCATAAGTGTAGTATTGCGGAAGACTAAAGGTGGGAAAAATGGTTTAGAAGTGGACAAAGAAAATTGAGGCAAAAGTGTACTATGACGAGCCCGTGGGCACAGGGTAAGTGAGGCCCGTGTGCATGGGGTCCCGTGGGCACGGGGTATCGGGGGCCTGTGCACACGGGGTGTTCTGCCAACGCAAGAACACACCCAAATCCGTGGTAAATCTAAAAAATTCGAGGAATTTCATGGGTGGGATGGGTGGGGTTGGAGGGTAGGGGCTGATCCACATGTCAAACCTCAAATTCGTGCACCAAATCAACAAAATCTCACATGATCTAACAAATTGCAAAAAAAATTGTAGGCTATTTTTGGTGGGGATTTTTGAATTGGGACAAAAACACACAAAATTGGGGCTGGAAAGTGGAGAGGGAGAACTTCAAGGTGTGAATCAACCTTTCTCTGATCCAAGATGATGTAGGGTGGAATCCTAGATGGATATGTTTTCACACTTGAAGGTGGGGAAAGGGGAAAATCACAAGAACAACAAGAACACAAAGGGGAAACTCTCAAACAAACCCAAATCACACATCCACTAGAATAGCATACATGAGATCCACAAGTATAACATGAACAATCAAGGGAAAATAGCACAATGGTAAGGTTCTTCCCAAATCCAAAGGAGATGAGCTCTTGATGATAGTCTTCTCCAAGAGGAGGTCTTGATATCCACTTGGGACCTTCTCCTAGGAGGTCTTGATCTCCAACATGAGTGGTAGATGAGAAAAGCTCTCTCTAGATCATTCATACACTTTGCTAACCCTAACAAATGGCCTAGGCACGGAATATATAGGTGAAGGGAGGTAAGGGATGAAGTGGGGGCAAAACAGTCATCCACGGCCAGCTCGCTGGGAGGGGTCATGCGCACGGGCTAAGTAGGCCCCATGCGCACGGGGGTCCCGTTGGCATGGTACATGCTCGTGCGCACGGGGTAGCTACAGTGGCCAGGCCCGTGCGCACGGGGTCTAGCGGGCCGTGCGGACGGGGGGCGCATTTTCACTTCCAGTAGCCTTTTTGGGGGCCCGTGGGCACGGGGTCGGTGAAGCCTGTGCACATGGGGTCGCCTGGGAGATGCTGCCTTCCTTGCTTTGGTGGCCTCAGTCTTCCTCGTTGCCTTGATGTCGTTCCACTTGGCCTTGGAGACGTTCCTTAGCTTCTTGGCAGGGGTTGTCCGTGTTCCTAATGACACACAACATTCTTTGGTAGGTAGCATCCAAGTTCCATCCATATCCATATGAAACTTGTAGTGGAGTGTGTTCACGTCGTTCTTGATGGCACGTGCGCGAGCTCTTGTCATAGGTCCACTTGGTGCTTGATGAGTTGGTGTGGTGTCCCTGGGGATGACCGAAGGATGCTCCACATCACCCTCTCAATACATGAGGCTATTTTTCCAATAGTATGATACCCTCACACCCCAATCAGTTGCCTATGTACAATACCCTGTTGCCGCGTAGCGCGATACCCCACCCCTGTCGGTTGCCTCTCTGTCGGGACAGTGGGAACTAGTGTACCACGATCCGTCTGCCTGCGGCCCAGGAAGCAACGCCTGGCGATGGCCCAAGATGCAGCCCAGCCGCGGGCGCCGCGAAGCGAAGACACCTCGCGAGGCGCCAGCCTCACGAGGACCCCTCCGCACGGAGCGGACAACCAGGACTTAGCAGCAACAGCGGCTATAGGAGGCCTCGCGAGGCAGCCACCCGAGACCACCCAAGCCTGACGCCAGCCGCGCGGTCCTGCGCCCACCACGTGGGTGACGCGAGTGGCGATGAGCAGCGGCAGGAGCCGTACCAGCAGGCGCGGACGGACAGGATTTCCTCTTTTGTGCTAAAGGGGCAGCACCAGCTGCCCTCCCCCAAAGCAAGTCCCAAGACTACCCGTTGGGTGAAAGAAGACCAGGACGATAAGGCGCACAGGGCGGAGGTTATCACCGAGCCCACCGGCGCGTCATGGATAACACCTTTGCAGGCGAAGACTGCCTTTTTGTCAGGATAAGCCTGGGCGCCTGTCCCTCCTTCAAATTGCCGTTGTGTGTGGCTACCCTTCCTGCGAACATTTTCGAGGGAAGAGGACCAAGGCGGCTATAAAAGGGGCAGTGCTGCCACCATAGTAAGGATTGATTCCCCGAGCCTTCAACCTTGTATGCGAGAACTCTCCTGCCGACCATAATCCAAAATAGAAAGCAGGAGTAGGGTTTTACACCTCGAGGTGGCTCGAACCTGGGTAGCTGATGTGTCCCCTGTCGTGCCCTGTGCTCAGCGTGCTCTCACCGTAGTCTCGCCGTTGTCACCATTGGGCCGGTAGG
The DNA here is from genome assembly GCA_039707655.1 of Elymus sibiricus. Taxonomy (NCBI): domain Eukaryota; kingdom Viridiplantae; phylum Streptophyta; class Magnoliopsida; order Poales; family Poaceae; genus Elymus; species Elymus sibiricus. Next base: position 192,346,141 of record CM077670.1, read on the forward strand.
AACGACCTCGCCCCAGAGGTCGAACCAGGGTTCCCGGAGCCCCGATTCCGACATTTGGCGTGCCGGGTAGGGGCATGCTTCCGTTCCACCCGCTCCGACATTGCCATGGGCGACACTCACTGCGAGCGCGCGGAGCGCGGGGCGGTCAGGGTGGCCCAGACGGAGCCGGTCGCCCGTGACAACCGCCGTCGCCGCGCCGGTGCCACCACCGACCCTGCTGCTAGGGAGTAGTAGGCTTCTTCCCTGCACCCGTCCGTGCAGGCGGCCGGCCACACCACCACCGCTTCCTTGCTCGCCCTCCGCGAGCCGCCAGGCCCACAGGCCGCGCTACTCATAGCATGTGAGATGCTGCGCTACCGCTTCACCGAGGCCGGCTATGACGCCTGGCTGGGCCACATCACCGAGATCGCCAACATCGCCGGAGACGCCCTCGCGGCCTCTCACTCGCTCCGCCCTCTGTTGCCTCGCACCGGGGATGTGGCGCATGGCGCGCCTCCACCGCCTCCTCCGTCCAACGGGGACGCCGGGCACCACCGCGGCGTGCGGGTGCGTAAGCCGTCCTGGAACGCATCTTCGCCGGACCCCGACAACGAGAGCTGCCAGATCGTTAGGCCCACGCCGCCCGACACGTGCGTGCTCCTCGAGCATCAGTGCCAGCGTCAAGACTACACCATCCAGGAGGTCACGGCTGTCGGTCGCTAGAACCGTGCCGCCCTCACTCGCGGCGCCACCTCCAGCATCGGAGGATGTCGCGCCTTCACCCGTGAGCTGCGCCTCGTGGTGTGGCCCACGAAGTTCAAGCCGGACCTTCCTGCTCGCTACGATGGCACCCCCAACCCCACGGAGTTACTGCAGCTCTACACTCTGAGCATCGAGGCAGCGAACAGTGACGACAAGGTCATGGCGAACTGGTTCCCCATGGCCCTCAAGGACGCGCCGCGCTCCTCGCTCATGAACCTCCCCGAGGCGTCCATCTCTTCGTGGGTCGACCTGTGCAAGCAGTTCGTCACCAACTTCAAGGGCACGCATGAGCGCCCCCTCACGCTCAACGACTTGCGCGCCGTGCGCCAGCGCCCTGACAAGTCTCTCCACAAGTACATCTAGCGCTTCAGCCAAGTGCGCAACAAGATCCTGCGCGCCTCCGATGCCGCCATGATCTCTGAATTCTCCTCTGGCGTCACGGACATCCGGATGCGCGAGAAGCTCACATTCAATGACGAGCTTGACACCGTGGTGGAGTTATTCGACCTCGCCGACCGGTGCACCAAGGCTGAGGAGGGCCGCCTCTTCATCCACAATGACCCAGACCATGCGCCTGATGCCGCCAAGGCCAAGAGCAAGGACGCCAAGCGCAAGAGCCCTGCCGTGCTCGTGGCGGAGCCTGAGCAGAAGCGTGTGGCCGCGACTGTGCTGAACCCAAGAAGGATGGCCGCCCGTACTGCGCCTACCACAACATGTTCTCCCACAACACCGAAGACTGCCAAGAGCTCAAGCTGCTTCGTGAGAGCTGCCAGGGCGGGCGCGGCGGCCGCAACGAGAGCGGCGCCAACCGCGGAAGCAGCCGCAACAACAACCGCTGGGGCGACCGCGGCAACAACGGCAACTTCAGGCAGGGCTGGCACGACCAGCCGCGGCAGGTCAATCCTCAGGCTAACGCCACTCTGCCGCCGCTGCCGCCACCGCCTCGAAGGAACAACGGTAACCAGCCTGACGATGGCGCCGGGGGATACCAGGAGCCTCGCGAGGTGGCTTGCATCCTTGGCGGGGCCCAGGTTCCCCCATCCAACCGCCACTTCAAGCAATTCGCTCATGAGGTGAACGCAGCCCTCCCGAGGCCTAGGGCTTCTCAACCCCTCAAGTGGTCGCAGTACGCCATCTCCTTCGACTCCAAGGACTACCCCAAGTCCATGGAGGCTGTGGGCGCGATCCCCATGCTGTGCACCCCCACCATCAGCAACGTTGCTGTCACCAAGACGCTCGTCGATGGTGGTGCAGGACTGAACGTGATCTCCATCGAGACCTTCGAGAAGCTCCAAGTACCCTACAGACAGCTGATGCCGACGAGGCCCTTCTCGGGCATCACTGATGGCTCCACGCTGCCTCTGGGGCAGGTTCGCCTTCCTGTCACGTTCGGCACCCGCAAGAACTACCGCACTGAGCTCATCGACTTCGACGTGGCGCACATCGGCCTGCCGTACAATGCCATCTTGGGCTACCCTGCGCTCGCCAAATTCATGGCCGTGACCCATCACGCCTACAACGTCCTCAAGATGCCGGGCTGCAGCGACATCATCACCGTCCGCTGCGATGAGAAAGACGTAGTCCGCTCCCTCGTGAGCGCCTACAAGGCCGCCGCCACCGCCTACCCTGCTGATGAAGACGCTGCCGAGCCTCATGAGGCCGCATGCATGAAGAAGAAGCAGCTGTTCTCTCAGGCGCGCACCGAGACGAGGAAAGTGTCAGTGGACGACAGCGGCTCAGGCCCTGCCTTCACCATCGGCACCAGCCTCTCTCCTGCATAGGAAGACGCGCTCATCACCTTCCTTCGGGCAAGTGCAGATGTGTTCGCGTGGACGACATCTGATTTGTCTGGTGTGCCGAGGGAGGTGATCGAGCACCACTTAGCGGTGTGCCCCAACGCACGCCCCGTGAAACAGAAGGCACGGTGCCAAGCGCCAGAGAAGCAAGAGTTCATCATCAAAGAACTCCAGAAGAAGCAGGAGTCATCCGTGAGGGGCGCCATCCCAAATGGCTCGCCAACCCAGTCGTAGTGCCCAAGAAAGGCGGCAAGGAGCGAATGTGCGTCGACTTCACGGGACTCAACAAGTCCTGCCCTCAAGATCCCTTTCCACTGCCTCGCATCGACCAGATCGTGGACTCCACCGCCGGGTGTGAGTTGCTGTGCTTCCTAGACGCATTCTCAGGCTACCACCAGATCAAGATGGCGGCGGAAGATGTGGAGAAAATGGCCTTCATCACCCCCTGCGGGATATACTGCTACATCTGCATGCCCTTCGGTCTGAGGAGTGCTGGAGCCACCATCCAGAGGCTGATGCGCATCGCCCTGGGACCCCAGATGGGAAGGAACGCGGAGGCCTATGTCAATGACAATGTTGTCAAGACTCGCGAGGCCTGGTCCCTCATCGCGGACCTCGAGGAAACGTTCTCCAACATGCGCAAGGTCAACCTCAAGCTCAACCCCGACAAGTGTGTCTTCGGAGTCCCCTCCGGCAAGCTGCTGGGCTTCCTGGTCTCTCACCGCAGCATCAAAGCCAACCCCGAGAAGATCAAGGCCATCGAGAAGATGCGCCCTCCCCAGAACCTCAAGAAAATGCAGCGCCTGGCGGGATGCATGGCCTTGCTTGGGCGCTTCATCTCCAAGTTCGGCCAGCGGGCTCTGCCGTTCTTCAAGCTCATGAAGAGAACCGGACCCTTCAAGTGGACTCCTGAGGCTGATGCTGCCTTCGAGGACCTCAAGAGGTACCTAACGAGCCCGCCCATCATGGTCGTGCCACGCTCTCGCGAGCCCCTGCTCCTGTACTTCGCGGCGACTCCCCAGACGGCCAGTGCGGCCTTGGTGGTGGTGCGAGAGGAGCGTGTTTGCATCCAGAAGAAGCCTCCCGAGGCCGTGCCAGAGCCTCCTGAGGCCGCGCCAGCGCCTGCTGAGGCCGTACTAGCGCCTGCCGAGTCCGCACATCACCTGCCAAGCCGCCTCGTGAGCCGCCGCCTCCTGAGCCTCCCGAGCCTCATGAGCCCCCAGGGACCTCCGGAGAGTAAGATGCTTCCACAACCATGCCCTCGTCGAGCACCCTATGTACTTCGTAAGCACGGTGTTGTGGGATGTGCGTGAGTGCTACCCCATTCAGCAGAAGCTCCTCCTCGCGCTCATCGTCGCCTCCGGGAAGCTGCACCACTATTTCCAGGGCCATCCCGTCAAGGTGATCACATCCTACCCACTGGAGCAAGTTCTGCATAGCCCCAGTGCCGCTGTAGGCCTTGGAGCTAGAATTCTGCACCACAAGGACGATCAAGGGCACAGCCTTGGCGGACATCATGGCGGAATGAACGGACCCGCACCAAGAAGAGCCTCACGAGGACGAATCCCTCCTGCCTGGAGACGAAGCACCTGGCGGCTGGACCATGCACTTCGACGGCGCGTTCTCTCGACAGGGTGCGGGAGCTGGTGTCATGCTCACCTCGCCAACAGGAGACAAGCTCCACTACGCTGTCCAGCTCTGCTTCAAGCATGACGACAAGGTCTTCAACAACATCGTAGAGTACGAAGGCCTCATCGCTGGGCTCAAGGCTGCCTCTGCTCTGGGTATCAAGCGCATCATCATCAAGGGTGACTGTCAACTCCTCGTAAACTTCTCCAACAAAAGCTACAAGCCCAAGGACGAGCACATGACCGCCTACTTGGAGGAAGTTCGCAAGCTCGAGAAGCGCTTCATTATCCTGGAGCTCTAGCATGTCCCTCGCGGCAGCAACAAAGAGGCAGACGACATCGCCAAGCGGGCATCTCGCCGCGGGCCGCAGAACCCTGGTGTCTTTGAAGAAAGGCTCCTGAGGCCATCAGGTGCACCACCTGCCGCGAGCGCTGGGGTGCCTCATGAGGAGCTCCCTCCCGCACCACCTACAGGCGCACCTAACTATGGCCCATCTTCGGGCACTCGCTTGCTGCTCGTGCTGGAGCCTCAAGCGGACAACTGGGTCGCTGAGTTCAAGGCCTACTTGCAAAGCGGCACCCTCCCGAAGAAGGACTCGGAGGCAGAGTGTGTGGCTCGCCAGGCCACCGCTTACTGCTTGAAGGATGGCGAACTCTACCGAAGGCACCCCAACGGCGTCGCGTTACGGTGCATCTCTGAAGAGCAAGGTCGCGAGCTGCTTGCTGACATCCACGGTGGAGACTGTGGCCCCCACTCTTCATCGCGCACCCTCGCTGGCAAGGTGTTCCGTAGTGGCTTCTACTGGCCACCACGCTTCAAGACGCCACCGAGCTAGTTCAATCCTGCGAAGCTTGCCAGTTCCAGGCCAAGCAAATCCACTCTTGTGGCCCTTCGTGGTCTGGGGGCTGGACATCTTGGGTCCCTTCCCTCATGCAGCAGGCAGCTACCACTACCTCTACATCGCCATCGACAAAGTTCACCAAATGGGCGGAGGTCGAGACAGTCTGCACCATCCCGGCAGCCTCAGCCATCAAGTTCATCAAGGGCCTCGTGAGCCACTTTGGCGTCCCCAACCGCATCATCACTGACAACGGCTCGCAGTTCACCAGTGGCCTCTTCAAGTCATACCGCGCCAGCCTTGGCACGCAGATCTGCTATGCCTCTGTGGCTTACCCGCGAAACAATGGCCGGGCCGAATGCGCCAATGCTGAAGTCCTCAAGGGCCTCAAGACACGAAGCTTCAAGAAAAAGCTTGACGCCTGCGGCAAAGGCTAGCTTGACGAGCTCCAGTTCGTGCTGTGGTCAATCCGGACAACAGCAACCAAGCCTACTGGTGAGACTCCCTTCTTCCTTGTCTACGGAGCTAAAGCAGTCCTCCCTTCTGAGCTCAAGCACGGCTCTCCATGAGTCCTCGCCTTCAACGAAGCTCATTAGGACAGCTCACGAGAAGCTGACCTGCTGCTCCTCGAGGAAGCCCATCGCCAGGCTGCTCTACACACTGCCCGTTACCAGCAGGCTTTGCGTCTCTATCGTAGCCGCAACATAAGCCCCCGCACTCTCGAAGTTGGTGACCTCGTCCTACGAAGGATCCTCTCCCGAGAAGGACTCCACAAGCTCTCACCCATGTAGGAAGGCCCATTCAGGGTAGCCCATGTCTCCCGGCCTGGCGCCGCTTAGCTGGAGACGGAGGAGGGTGTTCCTGTGCCCAACACATGGAACATCCAGCACCTCCGCAAGTTCTACCTGTGACCTCACGCGTACGAACGAAACGGAGCTGTACACGCTCCGGAGCCTCTCTTTGAGCTTGCCTGATGGGGCCGTGAGAGCTCCCTCCCACAACCCAGTGGAAGCCCCATGCCCAGCGCTGGCGGATCGATCGAATTGAGGGCGCCGCCTAGCTGCACCATCCTGTCTCGTGTCCATCACGGCAGCCTCTTCTCTTTTGGATGTGAAACTGAGGGCGCCACATGGCTACACCATCCTCAAGCTGACCTGTGCCAGACATGGCAGCCTCATCTTTTTGGTTGTGTAATGAACCTTATTATTATGCTGCAGTAAAGCTTTATTTTCTAGATATTATATGTGTTTGGTAAGTTGTTTGCTTCAGGAGTCATGCATGCTCGCGATCTCCCTCCTACACATCACGCGAGCGGGGAATGGACACGGTGTGCCTATGCTCGGGTCAGTTCCAGCAGCGCCGCAAAACCCAAGTGACTGAGCTCTGGCTCGCGGGCCTGCTCCCGTGCACGTCACCTCACCAAGGTCCTTGGTGCCTTGTCTCCTCGCATGACGCCCACGAGCAAGCTAGCAAGCGTGCACTGCTCCTCCTTTTGTGAAACTTGTCGGTATGCAGTCATCACAGGAACAAGGCACACAAAAGGCCTCGTGAGCGCTGCCTCATGTGGTAACCCACGTCAAGTCGCCTCTTGACAAAGCCTATAGGAGGCCTCATGAGCGCTACCTCGCGAGGCGGCCTGCGGCGGCTATCATCACCAAGTGCCAACGGGAGGCCTCATGAGCAAGAGCCTTAGGAGGCGCACTCCGCAGCCACGGCACGGCAAGCGACACGCTTCGCAAAAAAGCTAAGTCTAAAATGCCTCACGAGCTGCCCTCAGCACCCTTCAAGCTCTCCTCTCCCTGCAACCTCGTTGGGCGCTGATGTTTTCTCCTTTGCGCGAGCCGCTTGCACGTCAAAGGGGGGCTCCCTGAGCATCGCGCCTCAGGAGCCCTTACCGCCCCTCAGAGCCCTACACCCTCTGGCCTTGTCTAGGCACGCGTCCTAACATACCAGCGACGGTCGTAGCATGCTCGGGGGCTGGGTCCTGACGACATAGAGCACCAAGGCACGCAAGAAATGGAAAACAAGCCTCACGAGAGGGTCTCATGAGGAACATACTTTACAGCAAGCCATTAAGTACTTAAATGCAAAGGTCATCATTTTCACGCTCCCACGGGGCTACATCTATCTGATATAGGTAAACAAAAGAGAAAAGGCCTAAGAGGATGCACCGTCACCATCACCGCCATCGTCGCCTTCGTCGTCGCCGCCTTCGCCTTCTTCAACACCGCTGGAGTTCTCGCTGCTGCAGTGGGAGAACTTCGCGAGCAGGGCGTCCACGTGGTCCTCCACCGCCTTCCCGAGGCCGTCGCGGAGCTCCTCGGGGACAGGGGCCATCACCCTATTGAAGTCGAAGTTGGCGTCGGCGTGGAGGAGATGGCTGAAGATGCGCGTCGGCGCCTGGCTCAGGAGGTCGCGGCACTCAACTTCGATGATGCCGTACACCCGCTTGGCCCCCACCTCGAGCCGCTCAACCAGCTTGGTTAAGAAGTCGAGGTAGCTGGTGTCGTGGGTCTCAAGGGCCCCCCCAAGCCTCTCCTGGCAGATGGTGGTTAGGGCGCTGCGGGCCCGGAGCTGGAGGGAGTGGAACATATTGGCGTGCTCGTGCTGCTGCCCCCGCGCCCGATCCGCCTCCAGTGTCAGGACCCCGATCCTAAGTCACACCGATCTAGCATGTAACACATCTTATCACTTTGCAGCCTCACGCACGGTAACCCACGGCTGCCGCCTTTACCTTGGTCGGAACCGTTTGCGTCTTTTGGCTCACGTATATGACTATGTCGCTAGCATCCATATGACAGAGAACCCGGGTCGACATGACTAGTCATAAACCAAGGTGTCACAAATGTATAGGGACAGACATAGGTAACCCAGCAATGCACGTGTTGGTCATCAGCGTGTGTAACCAGGCTGTAGCAATCTATCAGGACTCCAGTAACACCACGTGACATTTCCCCGTAGGGACAGACACAGGAGCAAAGAAGGATACATGTCGGTCAATGCATGTGTTCCAGAGCAGTAGCGAACTACCAAGGCTCAGTGGAAGCACTATGAGGCATTTCCCTGTAGGAAAGGCTACCAAAGGCAGATAACTAGGTGTCGAATCCCACACATACCAATGCACTTCAAACATACACACAATATGCACGATATGTGTAGATACAACATGGCATCACAACATAATTGTACAACTCAAAGTATTTATTTAAGAGGCTCCGAAGAGCCATACATAGCATGATATTAGAAACATGGGTCTCATGATCCAACATACAAAGTCATACAAGCAACGGAAGCATAAACCTGTCTGAGTACAGACAGCTGAAAAGAAAGAAGGCTATAAAGCATGTCTATCTACAAGACCCTCCATAGGAGCCAGACCTCTATCTGGGATTCCCAAGCTAACCGACGAAGCCCACGTCGAACTACTAGTGAGAGTGAAGTCTCCTCTGCAAAACTTAAATTAAGCAACCGTGAGTACAAAGGTACTCAGCAAGACTTACATCAGAACTATCTACTTATGCATCGGTATCAACAAAGGGGTTGTGGAGTTTAACTGCAGCAAACCATCTTTGACCGTGGCTATCCTGAACTACGACTACCAGTATTTCTTTTGGGGTGAGAGAGCGCACACAAGTCCACATATTCACAACAACAATACACCACTATGGATCTGTTCCCGTCTCCCTACGAGAAGGCCATCCATAGCACTCACACTTATCTTGCGCATTTTAGAGTATCCATTTCAACTTGTCTATGAACAATGTAGCTTTCCAAGTAGTCCATATCCGAGGACGCGGCTATCCGAATAGATCAATAACCCTGCAGGGTGTACTTCTTCACACACGCTCTCACCACTTACCACCATGTACACGTCATGTATCTCAGCAACCTTCAAGCGGAATCCTGGCGAGGGTGTCGGCCACAACCTGACTAACCACACAAGACTCTAGTCCAGGTTTATCGCCTATTTGAGGTTGTATCCGCAAAGGAAGTCCGGCCAAAGTTTCTATTATGGCCCAAAACGCTGAGAATAGGGTTCCCAAGAGCACCATCCGGGTGTCACTTGGTACACCGTCCCTCGTGCCTACCGTAACAAAGCCTACCCCTCCGGTCGGCGCTAAGTACGGCCCCCAACACATCCTACAAACACCAGAAACTAGTTGCAACTCCTAGACAGAGATCAAGGCGATTAATAAGTCGAGAGAGCTTGGAGTACCCGGAGCCCAATGGGTGGTAGTAACTGTTCTTGGATCACAAACACGAAACTCAGTTCTTAAGGATGGTCTCAATGAGACAACCCACCATGTACTCCTACATGGCCTCTCATCATTACCTTTACCAAAACGTGTTCACACACTTAGCTCTCATTAGTAGGACATGTTCATAACCATTCCAAGCAAGCATGGATGAGTAGGGACAACATGGCTCAAGCAATTCCTACTCATGCTAGTGGGTTTTACTATTTACTGCGGCAAAGACAGGTCATGCAGAGGAATGGGTTCAACTACCATAACAAGTAACAGTTGAATCGTTGTTGTCCTAATGCAATAAAAGAGAGCAGGAGTGAGAGAGTGGGATTGTATCAGAGTGCTCAAGGGGGTTTGCTTGCCTGACACTTCTAAAGATAGTACTGCTCTTCATCGGTGTCAACGATCACTGCGTCGAAATCGTCTTCTATCGAGAAGGAACAATCAATGACAAAACAGAGAAGGAACACAATCAATGCAATGCAAAAATATGATGCATGATCATGACATGGCAACATGTTGTTGATTGAGCTAATGCAACTAGCAACAATTTAAATGAAGTTGGTTTTAACCCAAGGTTCAAATTCAAACTCCATATAAGACATTTCAAATGCCATTTCTTCAAATTGTCATGTACAGCAACTTTAAGTTGTTCAAACATGCATGAAAATGCCATAAACAGATTCTTCATATTTTTTTGATAATTTTTCATATATAAATTATTTCAATCTGAGTTACGGTTGAATTTATATTAATTTTTGAAGTTATATAACATTTTTTGGAATTTCCTGGTTATTCTAAATTAAACTAAATCCAGAAAAGACTTATTGCGTAAGCATGACGAAAGGATGATGTCAGCAGGTCAACTGACCATGCCAGGTCAAACCTAACGTGCGGGTCCCAACAGTCAGTAACTCATTCCACTACCAGAGGCAATTAGGACTAATTTTCGTCCTAAACTAAACTTAACCAGACGCTGGCCCCACATATCATAGACACAGGGGAGGTCAAACCCGGTCAAAACGGGTCAAACCTGTCGGTGTTTAGCCGCCAGCGAGGTCAGCGGCGGTCAAACGCGTCGGAAAACCTCTACGGGGCACCGTTCGATGCGCCGTTGGGCTCTCTGAAGAGCTCGTGCGATGGCGCATCGATTGGTGGCGTTGGCCGGGCCGGGGGTGGCCAGAGTCGACGATGGTGAGGTCAATAGCGGCAGCCGGAGTTCGGATGCTCTTGGGTTAGCTGCTGTGGCATGCAAACGGGCGAAGCAAAGCGCTAGCGATGCTCTACGCGGTGTGGCGAGCATGTTGGACGCATGCCCGGGACCAAATGGTCACCGGCGCTACGTCGGCGATGAGCTCGGGCGGTGGCGCATTCAGACACAGGCGATATGGCGGCTACGGTGTGCAAGCGAGGCAAAAGAGAGGGGGGTTCGAGGCAGGGGCTCACGGTGGTTGCAGTGGAGGCCTCGGCGAGCTTGGGGGGGGTCCGGAGCGAGCGGGGTGGCGAAGGCGATCTCCGGCGTCCGAGGTTAAAGAAGATGAAGAAAATGGCGCTGCGGTGCGCCCGGCGTCGAACTGCTCAGGGAAGACGGCATAGGGGATGATGGCGGAGCTCGGGGACACGTCAGGGAAGCGAGGGGAAGGCGGTGGCTGCGGTGGTTCATGTCCGCGTGAGCGCGGCGGCTTCGGCCATGGCAAAGAACAGGCGAGAGGGCGAATGGGGCGGTTGGCTTGATCTGGACGGAAGCGGCGAGGCTATCCGTGGCGTCGCGCTGGCGGGGGAGGCAGGCAAGCAGCTGCGGCGTGGCGCGCCGAGCATGCGCGCGTGTTGGCCACACGCCCGCGTCCTCCTGGCGCGGTGGAGAAGACGACTGGCAGCGGCCAGCTAGGTTGGGCCGGCCAGGTAAGGCCCAGGTGGGTTTCTTCTCTCTCTCTCTCTTTGTTTTCTTATTTTTGTTTGCGTTTTTCTATTTTGCAGGTTTGTTTTGATATAGTTTCTGAACCAAACCAGTTTTATAAATTGTGGAAAAATGTGTGGATGCAAGATGGACTATTCCAGAGCCCCACCAAAAGTTCCAGAATTATTGGAGCTATGAATATTTTTATAGCCATTTATTTGCTCCAATTCAAATACTTAGTGAGTTAATTCAAAGCCCAATATGTCCTGGAAAAATATGCATCATCTCTGGTAGAGGTTTTCACCTTTTTCGATAAATTATGAACATTTTTTAAGGGCATTTTGGGTTCACTAAAAATAATTTTATTTGAACCTAATTGAATTAATTTGGTGCTAGGGTTTGATCATTCCCCATTTCAAAATGATTTGGAATTTAAACATGATGCATGCATTATTCTCAATGAAACTAATTACACTCAACCTTCTAGGGCTATGACAACTCACCCCCACTAAACAAGAATTTCGTCCCGAGATTCAAGACGTGAGGTAAGAGGAAAGCGGGGGCATTAAGCTAACACAATCTTCACGATCCAGATTGCACTTCTTAAGAGCAATGATTCATTTCATCATCTTGGTCTCGACATCTTGCTCTGAGAACTTCATCCAACACGACAATGAGAAGAAAGGGGAAACTCTAAAGAATCAATCTTTTCGAAGATCAAGCAACTCACGATCAACTCATGGAATGAGACGTTGAAACATCTTTTGAGCTGAGACACAAAACACACATCGAAAGGAATGAAAAGAAACATATGATGAGGATTCAATTTGGTAGGCAACAATTCCACACTTAAGCAAGATGGTGCATGGGATTCAAAGTAGCGAGGGGTTAAGTTGCCCTTGACACCATAATGGGGCACCTCAGAGGAGATGACTCGTAGAATTATTTCCTAAGTCAGGCAAAAAGAATTACAATTGACACAGGGATCATTGAAACTCAGCTTGGAATAATTATTTCCTAAGTCAGGCAAAAAGAATTATACCAGACCCAAGCAATTTCACAAATGATCGTTTGAAGGAATCTGACTGAATGGCATACTCAGCTTGGAATGGAAACTATAGTTATAGAACAATTCAGCAAACGGAGGGCATATTCCGATTGATAACGAAGATATACCCTAGTGTCTGAGGGTGCTTTCAAGAACTTGAGCATTTCCATGTTCATCGGGTTTTACCAACATCTATGCCGAAGATCTTGGTGACACCTCATACTACCATGATGAATAATGATGGAGGATGCGGATGCAAGGGAAGATAACACTTTCTTAGATTTCACCTTAGCGATGCCAAGGAACAAAATCTAGATGATCGACTGAGAGACATTTAGCACTCCGCTTCTAATGTTCTCCTTGATGTACTAGCGTAACCCAATTATAGGTACTATTTGGTATCTAGAACATCAAGTAAAGGTCGGACTTCGGGAGAACAAGAATCCATAAGGAACAACTTCTAGAGTAAGTCATCTCAAATCCTCATTGGGAGTGGCCAAATTGCTGAACAAGATACTATAACATTAGGGCTTCCGGACAGGGGTGTTGGCCACAGCATCCACTTACCGGTTTAGAAAGACCAATATTATAATTCTTGGGAGAAGTTCCAACCATCATTTCTGCCTGAGATTCAGATCTGATTGGTGACAGGAAGCTTCAGATTCAGCATGTCTGAAAGAGAAAGGTTGCAACACAAACCGAAGAGATGACGTTGCGAGATTCTCAAGAAATGAACTACGGATAGCAAGCTCCAAAACATGAGTTGGTTTGCAAAATACACGTGGTCATACTATCCAAGACAATCGTGACCACATGGAAACCTTACAATAAAATACTACCGAGTTCTGGTTGGGAGCCATCATCGCAGATATCGAAGTCCTTACATAAGGCATGCTCTTAAGAAGGAGCTTCTTTTCCTTGAACAAATCAATCAGTGGCTTGGTGTGCTAGGATAGACATATGGAATGGAGATGGCCAATCTATCAAGCCATGGAATACTTCGCACATGCATGAGTGACTTGGGATGATTCCAAAGGAAGCAAAAACAAGCTTTCTCGAATTCACGGCAGCAACTTGCACCAATGCACATGAATTAGAGGAAGTCACTTCTTTTATCCAAACATATGTGTCATGAATGGAACACGAAGGTAATGCTTGCAAAAGTTTCCAACACTAGCTAAACTGTTCATCACGAATCATGGAGGTGATAAAATTTTGCCGATGGGCTCAACAACAATTCATCAAAATTCCCATGAAGAAGGAATTCCACAACTATGTGAACAAGATTATAGCATTGGTGTGACGCCCCTAGACCGATGCTCCAGATGCCTTCCATTTATTTCCGTCGTTGCCGTCTGATTCGTTTGCTTGTTGCACTTTGCCATGTCATCATGTGCATTGCATCTACATGTTTACATAAAAACTTGCATCCGTTCGTAGTTGCCGACTCCTCCCCGTCCCTTCCGTTGTCCGTTTCGAGACCAGAAACACTCGCACGCGCCCGCGGCACCTCCGAATTATTATTTTATAAGTGGGATAAAAATGTTCTCGGAATGGGATGAAAGTTGACGTGCGGTCTTGTTATATTGTAGGTAGACGGCCTGCCAAATTTCGTTCCATTCGGAGGTCGTTTGATGCCCCAACGGATAACTATAGCGGCACTATAGATGGTCAAAACGTCGGGCATTTTCGGTGTTCCGAAAACCGTGCCGAGCTGCCATCCTCCCTCCCTTCTCAGCCCAATCCCCTCTACACAGCCCACCTAGCCCAGCCTAGCCCCCCTCCGACCAAAACCGTCGGATCGCGATCGGAGGGCTCCGAAACGCTCTAAAACCCTAAAACCTAGCCTCCCAGCCTATATAAGGAAGGCCTAGCCCACCATTTCTGGAAACCCTAGCCTCCCTCCTCAAAATCCGCGCCGCCAGACACTTCCCACCGCTCCTCCACCGCCACTTGGCGCTCCACCCCGCCAGCGCTGCTACCAGCCGCCGGCTGCAGCCACTCGCAGCGCGCCACCTCGCCCCTGTCCACCCACTAGCTGCCGCCGGCCTGCGGAGCCCATCTGGGGCCCAAACCGGGCCGAGCCCCGTGCTCGCTCGGCTGCCGCCTCGCGCAGCCCGTCTGCTTCTCCGCTGCCGCGCCGCCTTGATCCCGCCGCCGTCTCGGCCTCGCCGCCGCCTCCCGCACCTCGCCGCCGCATCGCGCGCCGCCCCGTCAACGCTCACCAGCGCCGCCCATGCCCCGCGCCTCCCCGCGCCACCGCACAGCGCCTCGCCGCCTGCCAGCTCCGCGCTGCCGCCTCAACCCCGCCCGCGCCACCGCGCCGCCGCCCGCGGCCGGATCCGGGGTCCCCACGCCCGAATCTACCCGTTCCTGACCACCTTGACCTCGTCCCTGCCTCCTCTGCTTTCGGCCGCAGGGATGGCCCCGTCCCAGTCCGGTCTCGTCCACCCCTAGCCATCCAACCAAACGGCGCCCTGCACCGCGCCCGCCTTGTCCCTGTACCCCGTCATCCCGTCTTCGTTTCGGGCCAATGTGAGCACTTCCCGCTATCCTTCGCCCGGTGCGCGATTTAGTTATCCTGCGCTCACTCTGCCCGTAATTAAGTCCCTGAGATTTTTAAGATTACACATGCATGTTTGGGTGCTTGTAACTTTGTGCATGTTTGTCCTATGGAGATGTGCCATATATGTAAAATGATCTACTCTTCGTGCTCTACATGGTGGTTGCTTTTGTATGCATATTAGGACTCATCTATATGTCATAATCCCTGTTGCAAAAGTGCATCATGCTGTTAATTGCAGAAAACTGTTAAGATTTGTCAGTTTGTTATTTTTGTGTGATTTAATGCAACTGTCATATGGGCATCTTGTCAACATGACTTTGGGGTATTTTCATGTCTTCTTGCTGTTAGTATTTATTTTATGCCATGAGATGCCTTGATGTGACTGTCACAAGCTTGTAAACATGTCTAGTCAATGTTGTTGTTTTAATTCAAAAACTGTTTGTGATGAAACTTGCCAACTTTGCTTGATGGTTGCCACTAAACTAGAGCTCATATGCATATGATTCCTTCATGTTATTTGGCCTATGTAATGTGTAGTTTGATGCCATGCCCTTGGTTGCCATGTAATCTTGCTATAGCATATCTCTTTATTGCTCTCAAGTTGCCATCATGATAAAACTGTCATCCTGTTAACAGAATGTTCCATTTTGCAAAAATCATAGTAATTAATATGTGCATCCTATGAACTTGTGCCAATGGAGTAATTTGAAGATTGCCATGTCTACAGTATGCTCATGTAAATTTAATAAATATTAAAATTGCTATGCTTTCTGTTATGTGCTTCCCAAGTCAGCATCATGATATAACTGTTGCAATCCCTGATTTTCTAGAATCAGCTTATTTCACGGTTGCATATTGTCTTGATGATTGCCATGAATCTGTTGCTCCTATGATTATGCCCATGTTGAATGATTTGAGCTCCATGTTATATACTACCATGCTGTGCCATTGGATGCCATGTTCTTGCACTGTAGCAAATTTGTTTCTTGCCTCCAACATGCCATCATATTAACTCTGCTCATGTATATGCCATGTTTTTCAGTCCTAATCTGTAGCAGAGCATTGCATTTTGCATGGAGACTTAACCTTGATGCCTATGAACCTGAACCTTTAAGACAAATTGAAGTATGTTATGTCTACTTTAAGTACATATCAAGTTTGTGCCCATCATGTTACTGTAGCTTGCTCTTTTGATGTTTGCAAAGTACTATGTTGCTGTTTTGGGCTGATTGTTATTATAACTTGTGTTGATTGTAATTGTTAAACCGTTGCTCCGTATTGATCATGCCCTATATGAAACTTGCTTAGAATTGTGTGTAGTTTCATATTGTCATGTTGCATCCTTGATTTGAGTGTTGTGGTTGATGTTTGCATGCATTTTGCACTATTGCCATGTTAAACTTGTTTAGCTCATATCTTTTAGACCGTAGCTCCGAATTAAATGTTCCACATATGTAACTTGACTAGAAAAACATGGAGATCATCATGGCGCATGTTAACTTGCTGTTTAACCACTTTAACATTGTGTTTAATTCAGATCAGTACCAATTTTGAAATTTGCATATGGGGATTTTCTGGAATTGTTATTTGTGTTTCCGGCCTCTTTTAAACTTGCCTAGTTGTGTGGATTGCTTATGCTTCATCTCTTGCCATGTTAACAACATTTAATCTTTTCATGCATTATATTTGGTTGTGCATCATGCCATGTTTATGCTTGTGTGTTTACCATGTTGTTTGCTTCTTTCCGGTTGGGCTTCTTCTCGATAGTTCCGGTTTCGTTGCGATTGGGAGGATTCGTTCGACTATGCTTGTTCATCTTCATCATGGACTCGATCTTCTTCCGAGCGGGATTCCAGGCAAGATGATCATGACCTTGGATATCTCTACTATTTTTGCTTGCTAGTTGTCTCGTTGCTATCGCTATGTCGCGCTTCCTACCACATATATGTCAGCCTCCCATATGCCATGATACAGCCTCTAACCACCCTTACCCAGCAAACCGTTGTTTGGATATATTACCGCTTTGCTCAACCCCTTTCTTATAGCGTTGCTAGTTGCAGGTGCAGTTGCAGGTTGTTCCATGTTGGGACATGGATATCATGGTGTCGTGGTTTTGACACGGCAGATGCCCTTGTGAAAGGACTTAGGGATGAGGCCATCGCACAAGTGTGGAAGCTCAACGGGGTTGCTCGGGAACGGGAAAACACCGGGTTACCCAGGTTCGGCCCCTCACAGTGGAGGTAAAAGCCTACGTCCTGCTTGATTATATTGTTGTGGTTCTCGATTACAAGGATGCGAATTTGCTAACCTAGGTTTCGAGGAGATTGCCCCTTAGTCCTTTTCGTATAGGCGCTCCCCTTTATATATACAGGTGGAACCCCAGATTACATGAGAGTCTGGGTCGTCCTTTGACCCATCTCCTATTCTTTCCTACTTGTTCTCCAAGACGGCCTCCACGCCACTCATCTTCCTCGTGAGCCGGCCCATTGCCTAAGCCGGCCTTTCCCGCTTGGCCTCCTCAAGCCGACCCGCCAAGAGTCCTTTTGCCCTCTAGTGAATTGACCCGCTGAGCCTGCTCTATTGCCGGGTTATCACCCTGCCGGGTCTATACGCTGGTGAATATCCCCAACATTTGCCCTCAGTTTGACCTGAATTCATTCATGTTAAACTTCACCCTCGAAAACAAACATTAGTAAGATATTCTCCAAATGCTTCCCAAGCCGGTCCTTTAGAACGCTGTCTTTGACTGGCTTGATTTCCCGGGTTAAGTAGATCGCCGGGTCATTCCTTCGGTTTCAGACTTAGCATTCTGTATTTCCTTTTCTCATGACGTCACAATTTATTTCCGCAAAATCTGGGATGACATCATACCGTATCTTTGAGTGGGTTTGTATGGTCTTATCAGGCGCGAAAATCGAGGAGCCCGCAGCCGAAAATTACTGTGCCGCCTGGGGCTCCGCACCTGCCATCCCAATTTTTACCATGCCTATAAACAGGCCAGCTCACCCCCACTGTTACCTTTTACCTCTTGCTCTTCTTCTTCCTCACATCCGCCACTTCTCACACCCGAAGTGCCGCCGCCTTCGAGCTCTCCGACCACCTCAACCACGTCCTCTCCATCACCCCAGTCGCCGCCGGAGCTCATACAGAACACTCCGGTCACCTCCGCCTCGCACATGTACACCCAAATCCTTCTCTCTTTAGATCTGTAACGCCCCATTCTCTGCACAGTTCATCATGGTTCGACCGTGTTCATCTTCCCCTCTCATCAGTAGATCTAGATTCATTGGAATCACCTGAATGGGCCCTTTTAGTATTGCGGCGATGCCATTTTTCCCATCCAAATCTCTGTACTGCTTTCCACAGACCCCCATTGCAAACGGGCTCTCATATTCACCCATGTTTAGATTTTTAAACTTTCTTTTTGAATATTTTTTAGATCTATAAAAGTTGCTGCTCCGTTGGATTCTTGTTGGTAGCTAGCTCAACACTTAGCAAAAATCCAGAACACCACTGAACCACTGGCACCGGCTCATTGTTATTCCGGCTTATCACCGCTTTCGGTGGCTTGCATAAATCCGGGTCATGGATTTAGCAATCATGGTTGTCTTATTATTTTGCTGGGTTATACCTTCAAATATCCTGACAGCTTGTCCCTCATGAACTTAGCGTGCCAGCTTATCATTATTGCAGTTGAAAGCTTGAGTCTTCATGGCTCCCAAGACTGACAAGGCCTGCAACTAGGTCAGATCCCAGGTCTCAACTCTTATGTTGAACGAGCTCGTGTGGCAAGGCCTTGCCGGCTCAAGAAACAATTAGCTGGCGAGCGCCTGATGAAGAGAGTTCCCCTCAGCCTAAGCAAGACGAAGTGGTCGTCTTTGCAGATCATCTCCAGAGGGGGTTTCGTCCGCCCGGGTCAAAATTCTTCCATGACGTTCTCAACTTTTTCGACCTCCGGCCACAAAACCTTGGTCCAAACTCAATCACCAATCTCTGCCAGTTTCAAGTTTTCTCCGAAGTATACCTCCAGACAGAGCCAACTATCCTTCTCTTTCGAGAATTCTTCTACATCAACCATCAGACCGAGTTCACTGATGGCCCCAGTATAGAACTTGGTGGCATTTCTGTTCAAAGGCGAAGAAACAGCCCCTTTCCTGAGGCCAAGCTGGCGAGTCATCCCAAAGGCTGGAACAAGACTTGGTTTTATTGCAAAAACACTACTCCTCAAGGTGAAAACCCCCTACAGGGTTACAGACTGGACCGGCTCAACGCCACAGTTGCCTTTCCGGGTTGGCCGTCAGCAGAGGAACGTAAGCAATTTGCCCTTATTTATTCCAAGTTAAGGGCCTTGACTGCTAACGGCCTCACTGGGATCGACCTGACCCGATGCTGGATAAGCTGGCGAATCCAACCCCTTAGCCAGAGGGGCGACTTAATGTGTAATTATATGGGTGAAACAGCTGATGCGCAACGCTTCAGTCAAGTTAACTTGTCTGTGGGTGAAATCAATAAAGCCACCAAGAGATTATTGGGAGAGCCTCAAGAGAAATGCAACAAAACCGGGCTAGCACCCTTCTGCTTGACCAATCATGTGCCTTCAGTAAGTGCTTGCACCTTCTTATTCTGTTTTTAACTCGCTTTCTTCATCTCATTCTTAGCTGCCGACTCATTATAAATGCAGGTAGATGATAAGTTTTGGAAAAAGAAGAAACCTCGACAACCTGCCCCCGCCCCAGTGGAGCAACAGGATGAGCTGGTCGATGCTGATGAGGCGGCTGCAGAAAATGAGGCTGAGGTAGAACTCGACTCGCTTGGTTGTCTTTCTATTCAACTTGCTGACGCCCCTTCTCTTCAGGATGAAGCTGAAATTAGCCACACCATCGAGTCAGAGGTAACTTTGATCTCTTTAGACTCTGACTCTCCAATACCTATTCGGAAGAAAACCCAGGCTATAATCCGCAAGGTTCGAAGGAAACCCCGGGTTGCCGTTCGTCAGGTCCCTTTTTCACACCAGGACGCTCATTTGGATCCCCAATTTGTTTTGAAGAAAACACAGCAAGCCGGGACCTCCAAAAGGAAGACCCAGAGCAGTGAAGGAAAGTTAAGTGCTGGGCTTCCATATGAGCCGCCATCCCGTAGAGCACGGGCAGAGGTGCTTCTTAGTCCCACCCCCTCTTTTCCTCTAGCTGGTTGTTTCAAGGAACCCTTACATTTAAATGACTCGGCATATCAGACGTCCCCCTCCTCGGGTGAGTCAAGCGCTACTCAGGCGCCGGCTTTTAACATCAACCCTGGGTAAGTAATCATTCCTGTGGCATAGTAGTTTCTTATTCCTCTCCCTTTCAATGAATAACTCCTTGTTCCTTGTATAGCGCCAAGGCCATTAAGAAGAAAGCAGCTGCCGGGTCATCTGACCCGGTCATTCAAACAGGCCCTCAAGAAGAGGAGGCCACCTTGGTCACCCAGGACGAGCCGGCATTCCAGAACAGCCCGCCGCCCGAAGTCACAGCAAGCCCGGCTCGCGCATCCTCTCCTGCCGCTCAGGAGAATGAAAATTTAATCGAAGAACAACCCGAACAATAGCCCGAGGCACCGGCTCAAGAAGAAGTAGTGGTGATGAGTGAGTGGCAAACTACTGCACCAGAAGCCTCCACCACTCTTACCAAGGTTCCTGCCAAGCCTGAGCCGGCCCCAAAGGACAAGGGGAAGACGGCTCTTGAATTTTCTACCTTCGAAGACGAAGATGCCAGCTCCATACACCGAGCTGTACTGACCCAGCTGTCTGAAAGCTGGGACACAGAAATTGCTATGATAACCTCACTGAAAAGGAAATATGAGGTAATTCGCACCCTCATGAACCATATATATATGTAGCCCCCAAGGGCCGGGTCATTATAGAATGATGACCCGGGACTTCAAAATTTAACTTGTATGGGTGACCCCAAAGGCCGGCTCGCCATTCATGACGGGCGGGTCTTCATAACAGACTGCCCTGCAGGATATGCTGGATCAAGTAGAGGCCCAGGCTTCCTTCTTCCGAAAGGAAGCAAGGAAGGACAAAAAATTACGCAAGGAAGCTGAAGAAGCCGCTGCTGAAGCCAAGAAGGCTTTGGTCATTATGAGGAACACTTTGCAAGAAACTGAAGCGATCGTGTATACTTATTTTTGCAGGTTGGAAAAATCAAACTCTTGTGCAACAACCACTGGTGAAATTGAAGGCAGTATATACATTTGTGGAACAGTTGTACATAGGCGGCTCCCGATGCATCATGGCCGCAAAAAACACCACATCACCACCACAACTGATTACAGACATGTTGAAGGAGCTGTCTGTTGTGTGACAGGAGCAGGCCCGGCTTACTGAGGAGAGGCAGCGCCTGGATGAGGAGGCGCATTACCTGAATCGCTGACAGGCCGAGTCGGAGCTCGTCCACAGGAGGCGTCATCAGAGCTGGCATCCGGCTACTCTCGAGCCGGCTCAGCTGTTCACCACGCCACTGACTCCGATGAACCCGGGGGCTAGAGTCCTCCCCACGGGAGAGCCACCCTTGCAATAGCCGATTCAGCAGCGGGAGCCGGCCCAGCATCGCATGCCAGATCAGCAACAGCCGCCGCCGTGTCGCCGGTTCCAGACCCCAATTGGACACTACTCCAACCCGGTCGATAACGTGCTGGCAGCAACCCACAACTTGGCGGCTATTCCGATTGAGGGGGACGGCCCGATTCAGACAGAGGCCAGGAACGCTATTGCAATGCTCAAGACAGCAGTAGTGCAGCAGGCCAACTACTCGCATAGCCAGCACCGTCTTCACTCAACCCCTCACCAGAGCCGTACCAGGAGCCAGCGTCCTGAGTTGCCAGCAGTCTCCAGCAGCGCACACCGCAGGAGAGCCGCCCAGCCGCTGGCGGAGCAGCACCAGCCCGGGATCACACAAGACATTGTGGATGCTGCTCGGGTTCTACGAGCGTGGGAGGAAGAAAACGCGCGTGCAGGACGCAACCCGCCGGCGCATGTCAACACACCGGCGCGAGTCAACCTGCCGCCGAATGTCAACCCACTGGAAGTGCATCACCCGCCCGCCGCAACCCAGACAGATGGCCGACTTGGGGGCTCATCGAGCCGCATGATCGGAACTCCCTGTTTGGTGCCAGCGCTGCGAGAAACGCGGATACCCCCCAATTTCAAAGGTCCTCCCAAGGTTCCTAACTATACGGCGAATCTGGAGCCCACCGAGTGGATCGAGAGTTATGAGCTGGCAATGGACTTGTTGGGTGCAAGTGAGTCAGTGTGTGCCCGTTACCTGCCTCTGATGTTGGAAGGCCCTACACGCACCTGGATGAAAAACCTACCGGCAAATTCTATCATCAAGAATTTCCAGGGAACCTGTAAAAGGCCAACCACAATTGTTGATCTTGAGCGTTGTGTCCAGTGCGAGGATGAGTCGGCGCATCACTGGGCTCGCCGGGTTGCAGAGGTTATACATAGCTCAGATAGCATCTCGGCCGCACAAGCAGTGCTCGTTCTGGAACGAACATGCAAGTTTTAGCCCCTGGTCCATAAGCTAGGGTGACTCAAGCGAAAGGTCCAAGACATGGGTGACCTCATGGATGTCTTAACCCGGTATGTGGAATCAGATAACACCAAGGATCCGCTATCGGACGAGGAGAAATCCGATAAGGGTAAGAAAGCTGGCGGTAAGGGTCAGCAGCAGAACAATAGTAACGGTCAGAACAACAACGGTGGTAAACGCAAGGGTTACGATGGTAGCTCTGATCTAGTGGTGAACACAAACACAGAGAACAAAGGTCAGCGTCAGAACGATGGTTCTAGGAGGCAGTCCACTGGTAATCGCCCTCTCACTTACGAGGAAGCTCTCAAGGCTCCTTGTCCGAAACACAGTTACAATGGTAAGCCATCCAGTCACTCCTGGGAAAATTGCTATGCGATGCAAGAGTTTGCGAAGCGGGTCTTCCAGAATCATCATAACGGGGGCGGCAATGGCGGACAACCCGCCAACCAAGGACCCGGCTTCTCTGGAGCCGGTTTGCCGGGGCCCTTCGCAGGACCCGGTTTCCTAGGGAATAGTAGCCAAGGCGGCGGGTTCTAGGGGGCTGGCAATACTGGAGGCGGCAATCAGCGAAACAACCAGGGAAGTCAGCACCAAGCTGGTGCGACAGGGTTTCAGAGTAACCCGAAACAGTTAAATAGCGGACAGTATCATGTTTTCACCACCAGCACCTACAAACGGGATCAGAAGGTGCAGCGATGAGCCGCCCACGCGGTTGTGCCGGCAGCTCCTTATTATCTCAACTGGTCGGAATAGCCGGTTTCCTGGAGCAGGGTGGATCATCCTGTCCTCCTAGATCACCCTGGTCACTTGGCTCTGGTGGTTGCACCACAAGTTGGTGGCTATACACTGACTAAAGTGCTCATGGACGGAGGAAGCAGTATCAATATTCTGTACTATGACACCTTCAGGCGGATGAATCTGTCTGATAAGCAGTTAACTCCGTCCTCGATAGTCTTTCACGGCATTGTTCCTGGCAAATCAGCCTATCCCATGGGAAGAATTTCCCTTGAGGTGGCTTTTGGCTCATATGATACCTGGCGTTCTGAGTTTCTATCCTTTGAGGTGGTCAAGCTTAAAAGCCCATACCACGCCTTATTCGGCCGGCCGGCTTATGCGTGGTTCATGGCACGACCATGTTACATTTACCTGGAAATGAAGATGCTAGGACCAAGGGGAACCATCACAGTGGAAGGCAACCGGAAGATTGCACTCGAGTGCGAGGAAGGAGACACAGCATATGCCGAGACGGCTTGCGCCGCAGAGGAGTTGCGGTATTATAAGGACAATGTTGACCCGTCTGACAGGACCACCCTAAAGAAGCCCACGACGGAGTCAGACCCTCTGCTCAAGTTCAAGTCGGCCAGAGACACAAAGCAAGTTGATTTTACCCCAGGTAATTCATCGGAGCTGTTCACCATAGGGACAAACATGGATCCTAATTGGAAAGCGCGCTCATCGAGTTCATCCATGAGAACCGGGACATCTTTGCATGGAAGCCCTCTGACATGCCAGGTGTACCGAGAGAACTCGCTGAGCACTCCCTCAAGGTGGATCCCAAGTTCAAACCAGTTCGCTAGTATCTCCGTCGCTTTTATGAGGAAAGGCGGAAAGCTATTGGTGAAGAAGTGGCCCGGCTCCTAGCTGCCGGGTTCATTGTCGAAGTCTTCCATCCTGAATGGCTAGCTAACCCAGTCCTTGTTCTGAAGAAAAACGGGACTTGGCGGATGTGTGTTGATTACACAGATCTGAATAAGGCTTGTCCTAGTGACCCCTTTGCCTTGCCCCGTATTGACCAGATCATCGATGCTACAGCTGGTTGTGAGAGTTTATGTTTCCTGTATGCTTACTCTGGCTATCATCAGATCAAAATGAAGCTGGAAGACCAGGAAAAGACGGCTTTCATCACACCTTTTGGGGCTTTTTTTATACAACCATACCATTTGGTCTGAAGTGTGCACAGGCGACTTACCAGCGTTGTGTCCAAAGCTGCTTTCACAAACAGATCAGGCAGAACGTGCATGCTATGTTGATGATATTGTGGTTAAGTCTCGGAAAAAAGAAACTCTGTTGGAGGATCTCAAGGAAACATTAGACAATCTCCGCGTCTACCAGATGAAGCTTAACCCGGAGAAATGTGTTTTTGGTGTCCCTGCAGGAAAACTTCTGGGATTTCTTGTTTCTGAGCATGGTATTGAAGCTAACCCGGAAAAGATCAAAGCAATCATGATCCTGGCTAAGCCGGCCAATCTGAATGCCGTGCAGAAGCTGGCTGGGCGGGTTGCAGCACTGAGTCGGTTCATAAGCCGGCTTGGAGAGAAGGCAATTCCGTTGTACCAATTGCTTAAGAAATTAGACAACTTCGTCTGGAGTGATGTTGCCGATCAGGCTTTTGAGGCCCTCAAGAAGCAGTTGTCTGAGCCACCGGTCCTTGCTGCCCCTCGCGACAAGGAGCCAATGTTGCTATATATTGCTGCCAATAACAAGGCTGTAAGTGTGGCAGTCGTGGTAGAGCGCAAAGAGGATGGCAAGGAATATCCGGTTCAGCACCCCGTCTATTACATCAGTGAAGTGTTAACCGAGTCCAAGCAGCAATATCCACATTGGCAGAAGCTGGTCTACGGAGTATTTATGGCTAGCCGCAAGCTGAAGCATTACTTTCATGAACATCCAATCACTATGGTAAGCTCGATCAGCGCCTCTTGGGGATATCATCCAGAACCGGGAGGCCACTAGCCGGGTTGCCAAGTGCGCTATTGAACTCGGTCCGCATCACCTCAAATACGTGCCACCCACAGCAATCAAGTCCCAAGCGTTGGAAGATTTCATTAATGATTGGACAGAGTTACAGGCACCCGAAGAGAAGCCCGACACAACATACTGGTCCATACACTTTGACGGCTCAAGGCAGCTTCAAGGCTCGGGGGCTGGAGTTGTGATTACTTCCCCACGAGGAGATAAGTTCTGTTATGTTTTAAGACTCATGTTCCCCTGTACTAACAATGCAGCAGAATACGAGGCCTTGCTCCATGCGCTTCGGATGGCCAAAGAAATGAACCTGAGCCGGGTCAGGTGTTTGGGCGACTCAGACTTGGTGGCCCAGCAGGTTTCTGGTACATGGGATTCCAAGGATCCCCTTATGGTGGCTTATCGGCACGCGGTGACCAACATTGCTGGACACTTCAAAGGTTATAAGGTTGATCATATTGATTGCCGGCAGAATGAGGCGGCAAATGCACTCTCTCGTTTGGGTTCCCAGCGGAAGCCGGTGCCACCCAATGTATTCCTGGATGTTTTGCACAACCCATCTATCAAGTTACCAATAGAGGAGGACTTGGCTATTCCTGACCCGAAGGCGGCTCTGGTGGTTGCTGTCCATGCTATACCTGATTGGACGGTCCCCTATTTGGCCTATCTAAGCCGGGGAGAACTGCCAACAGAGGAACTCCTTGCTCAACAGATCATCAGACCATCCAAGTCTATGACTGTTGTCAATGGTGAGTTGCACCGACGAAGCATCACCGGTGTTTTTCAACGTTGTGTTTCGCCTGATGAAGGCCGCGCAATTCTCAATGAGATTCATTCTAGTGACTGTGGACACCATGCCGGCTCAAGATCACTAGTCGCGAAGGCTTTCCGGCATGGTTTTTACTGGCTCACCACTCATGCCGATGCCGAGGACATTGTACGCAAGTGTGATGGTTGCCAGAAATTTGCTCGCCAGGCTCATGTGCAGGCTCAAGAGTTGAGGATGATCCCGATAACTTGGCCTTTTGCTGTCTGGGGGCTTGACATGGTTGGGCCCTTCAAACGTTCTAAGAATAAGCATACGCACCTCCTGATGGCTGTGGACAAGTTTACCAAGTGGGTCGAGGCAGAGCCGGTCAGCCGTTGTGATGCTGCTACAGCAGTCAAGTTTCTGAAAAAGCTGATCTTTCATTTTGGTTATCCACATAGTATAATTACAGATAATGGCACCAATCTTTCCAAGGGAGTCATGAAGCAGTTCTATCAGCAAGAGCATATCCGGCTTGATCTAACATCAGTTGCGCATCCTTAGTCTAATGGGCAGGCAGAAAGAGCCAATCAGGAATTGTTGCGTGGTATCAAGCCCCGGCTCATGGTACCTTTGCAGCGCACACCGGGTTGCTGGGAAGAGGAATTGCCTGCGGTGCTTTCGAGCATATGGACTACTCCCAACAGGTCAACAGGCTATACGCCATTTTTCCTGGTCTATGGTACAGAAGCTGTACTTCCAAGCGATATCCGTCATGACTCGCCTCGCGTGACGGCTTATGTGGAATCTGATAATAAGCAAGCTCGACAAAACGCTCTTGATGCTCTGGAAGAAGAACGCAAACTTGCCGCGTCCAGATCAGCAATCTATCAACAAGACCTATGTCGCTATCATAGCCGTAGAGTTCGCAGCCGTACATTTCAGGAAGGTGATTTAGTGCTCCGTCTGATACAAGACCAGACAGGCATGCATACGCTTTCACGGAAGGGCCCTTTGTGGTCAGCAAGAATCTTAACAACGGGTCATATTACCTGATTGATATACGTGAGGCAGATAAATCACATACCTCTGAGGAGGAAACAAGCCAGCCCTGGAACATTGCCCATCTCCGGCCATATTACACCTGAGTCGTCGACTGGGTCACATCTTTGTACATACCTTCTATCATGTATATACCTATTTTCGATCAAATGAAATAACGACCGGCAACACTGTATAAAAGTGTTGTTTTGCCTCAAAATTTGGGTGCTGGATCTTTGTTTGTTGATCTTGGTTACTTGGGGGCTTCCAACTCAATTGAGTTTAGCTTACAAAACCCTTTTAACCCGGCGAGATGCCACAAAGTTGGTTAAACCTGCCTGTTAGCAAGATGCTACTCCCTAAAAGAGCGACCCGGCGTACGTCTGATGAGTCAATCACATAGGTGACCCTGAATTCATCAGAGTTAAAACGTTCGATTGGTTGCGTGAGAGCCGGCTTGCAGAAAGCGAGGATAAACCAACAGGCCAAAGTGCCGGCTTCATGAAAGCAAAATCAGACTTGGGCTTTATAAGCCGGTCCTCCAGGTCGGGTTTTATAACAACCGGCTTATTACAGTTTTGTTTCTTTTCTGCATTCATCCCATCTCTGCATACATGCATGCATTCATACATAGCGTTTATTTTAGTTCACTTTGGTATTCTTGATTCATTGAAAACAGTAACAAAGATTACTAGCTGATTTCATCCATCACAATTATATGCCATTGTTATCACTTCAGCAGAATCACTCTCATTGCAGACACCGGCTCTCGAAGCCCAAAGAGGATTCACAGAAGAACAAAGTATTTGTACAGGCACTAAACAAGCACAGTACACAATGGCACTGGCATCAGCAAAGTGTCTCACGCTACGCTATTACAAGCCGCCCTTGAGCTGTGGCCACGACAAAGATTTTCAGTTCAGATTACAAAAGGACAAGCTGGCGTTTTATGTTGTCGGGTTAAAAGCTGGCGCCAGCGCCCGATGAAGCGCCATGAGCCGGCACGTCGCGGCCGTCATCATCCTCCGCCTCTTGACTTGATTCGCCAGTCGACCACTGGATTGAGCGCAACGCTTCACATAGGGCATCGACTGTTATCAAGGAGGAGGGGTGTGTCGGGCCCGTGGAACCCAGGGTATCTAGACCCATCTGCCTTTGGCCCAGGGCGCAACGCCTGGCATAAGCCCAGCTGGCCGTCATCACCAAGCACCTCACCAGGACTCTTCATGAGGCCTCAGCCTCCTGAGGCCCCCTCCTCAGGAAGTGGCGAGCAAGACTTGGCATCCTCACCAACGGCCTCGCGAGGCGGCCTCCCGAGGTGGACTCCCGAGGCCTCCTCTCGAAGGCGCCCAAGACGAAGGCCGTTTGGCGCAGCCGCGTGGTCTGGGGCCCATCATGTGGGTGACGTGCGCGGCGAAGAGAGGCGACAGAGGCCGCGCCGGCAGGTGCGGATGAAGATGGTTTCCTCTTTTGTGTTAAGGGAGTAGGGCCAACTATCTACTCCCCAAAGCAACCCCAAAGGTTGCCTGATCGGCGAAGGAAGACCAAGACGGCGGGCGAGCAGGGCGTAGGTCATCACCAAGCCCACAGGCGCATCATGGATCACGCTTTGGCAGGCGAAGACCGCCTTTAGTCAGGATAGCCTGAGCGCCTGTCCCCTTTCAAAACCGCCAAGTGTGGCAACCCTTCCTGCCTAAGTTTTCGAGGGGGAAGAGGACCAAGGCGAGTATAAAGGGCAGTGCTGCCATTGTAGAGAGGAAGATCGGTTGAGTTCTGCCTCCTCCACCTTGTACGCCAGAACTCTCTTGCCCCTTGCAATCCCAACCACAAGTAGGAGTAGGGTTTTACACCGCAAGGTGGCCCAAACCTAGGTAACCGCCGAGTCCACGGTCCATCCCACGCTAGCGCGCTCTCGTCGTAGCCTCGCCGTTACTCAGCCGTGGTAGGAGATGAAGTGGTAGAACGAGCTCACCCCAGTGTTCGAACCTTTGGGTCCGCAGAGCCCGACTTCCGACATTTGGCGCGCCAGGTAGGGGTGCGCTACTGTTCTTCTGGTCCGCCCACTGCTCCACCAACCTCATGGCCGGCGCACGTTGCGAGCACATCGAGCGCAGGGCTGGCCGCGTGGCTCAGACGGAGCCAGTGGCCCGTGGCAATCGCCACCGCCCTGACGCCGAGGCTGCCGCCGCCACCGACCCCGCTGCCCACTAGCAGCAGGACTCCTCCCTGCACCCCTCCGTGTAGACGAACGGCCACACCAACACGGCCTCCTCCCTCGCCCACCGTGGGCCGCCAAACCCGCAGGCCGTGCTGCTCATGGCACGCGAGCTGCTCCGCTACCGTCCAGCTGATGCAGGCTACGACACCTGGCTTGGCCGCATCACCGAGCTCGTCAACGCCGCCGGGGACGCTCCGGCGCCTTCCCACTCACTCCGCCCTCCGCCGTCCCGCGCTAGGGACCTAGCGCACGGCGCTCCACCACCGCCTCCTCCGCGGGACGAGCATGGCGGGCCCCAGCGCAATGCGCGGGCTCGTGAGCCGTCCCGTGGCGCGTCCTCGGCGGTCCGAGATGAGGCCAGCTGCCAGATCATTCACCGCGCGCCCCCTGATGCGTGGGTACTCCTCGAGCGGCAGCGCCAGCGCCAGGACCAGGCCGTTCAAGATGTTGCGGCGGCTGGGCGTCAAAACTGCGCCGCCCTCGCTGGCGGCGTCCCCTCAAGCGGTGTGGGCTGCCGTGCCTTCACCCGCGAGCTACGTCGCGTGGTCTGGCCCACGAACTTCAAGCCTGAGCTGCCTCCGCGCTACGATGGCACCCCCAACCCCACGGAGTTGCTCCAGCTCTACGCGCTGAGCGTCGAGGTGGCGAACGGCGACGACAAGGTCATGGCGAACTGGTTCCCCATGGCCCTCAACGATGGCCCGCTGTCCTGGCTCATGAACCTCCCCGAGGCGTCCATCTCATCATGGGCTGAGCTCCTGTGCAAGGTAGTCAGAGTCGGGATTCGGAGTTGGATCGATTTTCCTTAGATAGAATCGAGTAGTAGTATCGAGTCGTGTAATCGAGGATTCTACTAGATTTACAGACATGAGATATTTTGCATCCACGCCGAAAATTTATTTGGGTTTATAGAGTTTTAACACTAAATATAGAGCAAAAAACATACACATCAATGCTAGTTGTACTCCACTTCTTTTCATGGCTAACCTACTATATAGGTTGAATGATGGATCATTTATGAGAGGGAAATATATAGAAAATTTAAATCTTCAACACAAAATTTTTACTTAGGAGGGTTTTTAGAGTACATGAATAGTCGATCACTTGTATAGCTGACTTGCAGTGCTGAAACTTTAAGGGTCTTGTTGTCCTTCGCCGATCAATCTTGATGCATCCTCCTTCTCATGCCAATTCCATGCGTCCACAAGTCAGATCCTCAGTTTTGATCTAGGGTTTTCGAGAGCTAGATCAAAGGTGTCGACGGCCAGGAGTTTGGGCTTGGGACAGGAATAAAGGGCCATGAGGCATGTGAAAAGGGGTTGCATGATGGCATACTATTATGTTACAACTAAACAGACGTCTTAGATAATTTAGTAGAATCGGACATAGTCCATAGCATAGTCGGGATTCTACAGTTTTGTATAGGATTCTATGATTTGGATCACGACTTAACATGGATTCTACTAGATCCGGATTCATAGTGGGACTTGGATCGACATGCCTCTGTAGGGCCATGAAGTCGTGGGATTCTAGGATTCGAGTCGGGATTCTGACTACCTTGTTTGACCCAATCCAAGAAATGGATGAGGTGCTGGAGTTTGTTTCTCCTAGTCATTCTGAGATAGAATGGCTTGACGGACCACAAGAATAATAGGCATCGATGAACACGAATGCATGACATACTCTTGACTATCAACTGATAGATGAAGGTCAGAATACAACTGAAAAGGGACAACTCAAAGGAACACATTATTTTTCAGAGTTGTGGATGCACAGATTAGCACGTCGAACAAGTTCAACATATTTCTTCCGGATAACCCATGCAGAAAGGTAGGATTGGCAGAGTCACAACGATAGAATGGAGAACTCGTTAAGAGAACTCTTGTTGTGATCTTTTAGTTCAAACGAACTTCTGCCGAGGATGGTTCATGGTATTGGAAGAATGATATACCACGGACCTTGAGGACTAAGCAAGGTTTCTAACCAATATAAAGGAGCTACAATCTCTATCAACATGAAATAAATGGAGTGAATCTTGGGTTTAGGAACCCAGGAACGGAATACCTACTAACTAAATAACATCGCGAGATGCTTTCAAAAATGATGGCCAGAATTATCACACTGGGGATACAACACAAAGGCTGAACCTCTGGTTGGTTCTCTGAGATATCCTAGTTTCCTAATAACTTTTGGATATATGTCGAGGCAACGGAGTACCTCAACACACCCATTAGTGTGGTTAATTTGGCCCAAAAGGACATCGAGAACAGGGAGGAAAGATTTGCAAATGCATCAGACTATTAAAAAAACCTGGGACAACTCGAACAACATAACGACTGTACGGGCATGTAAAACGAGACAACCTGCATGACAACTGACAGCACATCAACTGAATTATAATAAGAACACCGATCCAAGAAGATAACACCTTTCCTATAAGTCTCCAGCATAGTAACTCGTCATCCTGATAGATAGATGAGAAAGCCTAGTTTCTTAACCCCGTAGAAAAGATCAGGGTGACTCAGAATCAGAGGGACACAGGATAAGGAGTAAAAGAGCCTTACATTCCCTTCGACAATCAATTCCCCTATATAACTATAGCATTTCTAGACTCGACATCGACCAGGTTGGCTTGGTAATCCTACAGGCAGTCAGGCTCTGATACCAAAGTTGTCGGGACCCCGATCCTAAGTCACACAGATCTAGCATGTAACACATCATATCACTTTGCGGCCTCACGCACGGTAACCCACGGCTGCAGCCTTTACCTTGGCCGGGACCGTTAGCGTCTTTTGGCTCACATATATGATCGTGTCGCTAGCATCCATACGACAGAGAACCTGGGTCGACATGACTAGTCACAAACCAATGTGGCACAAACGTACAGGGACAGACATAGGTAACACAGCAATGCACGTGTCGGTCATCAGCGTGTGTAACCGGGCTGTAGCAAGCTATCAAGACTCCAGTAACACCGCGTGACATTTCCCCGTAGGGACAGACATAGGAGCAAAGAAGGATACCTGTCGGTCAATCCATGTGTTCCGGAGCAGTAGCGAACTACCAAGGCTCAGTGGAAGCACTAGGAGGCATTTCCCTATATGAAAGGCTACCAAAGGCAGATAGCTAGGTGTCGAATCCCACACATACCAATGCATTTCAAACATACACACAATATGCACGATATGTGTAGATACAACATGGCATCACAACATAACTCTACGACTCAAAGTATTTATTTAAGAGGCTCCGAAGAGCCATACATAGCATGATATTACAAACATGGGTCTCATGATCCAACATACAAAGCCATACAAGCAACGGAAGCATAAACCTGTCTGAGTACAGACAGCTCAAAAGAAAGAAGGCTAGAAAGCATGTCTATCTACAAGACCCTCCATAGGAGCCAGACCTCTGTCTGGGATTCCCAAGCTAACCGTCGAAGCCCACGTGGAACTACTAGTGAGACTAAAGTCTCCTCTGCAAAACATAAATTAAGCAACCGTGAGTACAAAGGTACTTAGCAAAACTTACATCAGAACTATCTACTTATGCATCGGTACCAACAAAGGGGTTGTGGAGTTTAACTGTAGCAAGCCAGCTTTGACTCAGTGGCTATCCTAAACTACGAATACCAATATTTCTTTTGGGGTGAGAGAGCGCACACGAGTCCACATATTCACCACAACAATACACCACTATGGATCCGTTCCCGTCTCCCTACGAGAAGGCCATCCATAGCACTCACACTTATCTTGCGCATTTTAGAGTATCCATTTCAACTTGTCTATGAACAATGTAGCTTTCCAAGTAGTCCATATCCAAGGACGCGTCTATCTGAATAGATCAATAACCCTGCAGGGGTGTACTTCTTCACACACGCTCTCACCACTTACCCCCATGTACACGTCATGTATCTCGGCAACCTTCAAGCGAAAGCCTGGTGATGGTGTCAGCCACAACCTGACTAACCACACAAGACTCTAGTCCAGGTTTATCGCCTATTTGAGGTTGTATCCGCAAAGGAAGTCCGGCCGAAGTTTCTATTACGGCCCCAAACGATGAGAACAGGGTTCCCAAGAGCACCATCCGGGTGTCACTTGGTACACTGTGCCTCGTGCCTACCGCAACAAAGCCTACCCCTCCGGTCAGCGCTAAGTACGAACCCCAGCATATCCTACAAACACCAGAAACTAGTTGCAACTCCTGGACAGAGATCAAGGCGATTAATAAGTCGAGAGAGCTTGGAGCGCCCTGAGCCCAATGTGTGGTAGTAACTGTTCTTGTAGCATGAAACTCAGTTCTTAAGGACGGTCTCAATGAGACAACCCACCATGTACTCCTACATGGCCTCTCATCGCTACCTTTAACAAAATGTGTTCACACACTTAGCTCTCATCAGTAGGACATGTTCACAACCATTCCAATTGATCGCCCAGATGGATCAGATCTGACACAACTCTAAGCAATGGCAAGCATAACAAGCAAGCATGGATGAGTAGGCACAACATGGATCAAGCAATTCCTACTCATGCTAGTGGGTTTTTACTATTTACTGTTGCAAAGACAGGTCATGCAGAGGAATGGGTTTAACTACCGCAACAAGTAACAGTTGAATCGTTGTTGTCCTAATGCAATAAAAGAGAGCAGGAGTGAGAGAGTGGGATTGTATCAGAATGCTCAAGGGGGTTTGCTTGCCTGACACTTCTGAAGATAGTACTTCTCTTCATCGGTGTCAACGATCACTCTGTCGATATCATCTTCTATCGAGAAGGAACAAACACTGACAAACGGAGAAGGAACACAATCAATGCAATGCAACAATATGATGCATGATCATGACATGGCAACTTGTTGTTGATTGAGCTAATGCAACTAGCAACAATTTAAATGAAGTTGGTTTGAACCCAAGGTTCAAATTCAAACTCCATATAAGACATTTCAAATGCCATTTATTCAAATTGTCACATACAGCAACTTTAAGTTGTTCAAACATGCATGAAAATGCCATAAACAGATTCTTCCTATTTTTCTGATAATTTTTCATGTATAAATTATTTCAATCTGAGTTATGGTTGAATCTATATGAATTTTTGAAGTTTATAACATTTTCTGGAATTTCCTGGTTATTGTAAATTAAACTAAATCCAGAAATGACTTATTGCGTCAGCATGACGAATGGATGATGTCAGCAGGTCCACTGACCGTGCGGGTCCCAGCAGTCAGTGACTCATTCCACTAACAGAGGCAGTTAGCAGTAATTTTTGTCCTAAACTAAACTTAACCAGACGCTGGCCCCACATGTCATAGACACAGGGGAGGTCAAACCTGGTCAAAACGGATGAAACTCGTCAGCGTTTAGCCGCCGGCGAGGTCAGCGGCGGTCAAACGCGTCAGAAAACCTCTACGGGGCACTATTCCATGCGCCGCTGGGCTCTCTGAAGAGCTCGTGCGATGGCGCGTCGATTGGTGGCGGTGGACGGGCCTAGGGTCGCCGGAGTCGACGGCGGGGAGCTCAACAATGGCGGCCGGAGTTTGGATGCTCTCGGGTCAGCTGCTGTGGCGTGCAAACGGGCGAAGCAAAGCGCTAGCGATGCTCTACACGGTGCGGCGAGCACGTTGGACGCACGCCCGGGACCAAATGGTCACCGGAGCTACGTCGGCGACGAGCTTGGGAAGAGGCGCATTTGGACATAGGCGATACGGCGGCTAGGGCGAGCAAGCGAGGAAAAAGAGAGCGGGGTTCGAGGCAGGGGCTCACGGCGGTTGCAGTGGAGGCCTCGGCGAGCTTGGGGAGGGTCTGGAGCGAGTGGGGCGGCGAAGGCGATCTCCGGCGTCCGAGGTTGAAGAAGATGAAAAAAATGGCGCTGTGGTGCGCCCAGCGTCGAATGGCTCGGGGAAGACAGCATAGGGGACGATGGCGGAGCTCAGGGACACGTCAGGGAAGCGAGGGGAAGGCGGTGGCTGCGGCGGTGGCTTCGGCCATGGTGAAGAACAGGCGAGGGAGAGGGCGAGGGGGCGAATGGGGCGGTCAGCTTGATCTGGACGGAAGCGGCGAGGCTATCCGTGGCGTCGCACTGGCGGGGGAGGCAGGCAAGCAGCTGCGGCGTGGCGCGCCGAGCGTGCGCGCATGTCGGCCACACGCACGCGTCCTCCTGGGGCGGTGGAGAAGACGGTTGGCAGCGGCCAGCTGGGCTGGGCCGGCCAGGTAAGGCCCAGGTGGGTTTCCTCTCTCTCTCTCTTTCTTTTCTTATTTTTGTTTCTATTTTTCTATTTTGCAGGTTTGTTTTGATTTAGTTTCTCAACCAAACCAGTTTTATAAATTATGGAAAAATGTGTGGATGCAAGATGGACTATTCCAGAGCCCCACAAAAAGTTCCAGAATTATTGGAGCTATGAATATTTTTATAGCCATTTATTTGCTTCAATTCAAATACTTAGTGAGTTAATTCAAAGCCCAATATGTCCTGGAAAAATATGCATCAACTCTGGTAGAGGTTTTTACCTTTTTCGATAAATCATGAACATTTTTTAAGGGCATTTTGGGTTCACTGAAAATAATTTTATTTGAACCTAATTGAATTAATTTGGTGCTATGTGGCACCCCGGCTCAAAGAAACCGGAACACCCCGTATTCCAGCCCAGAGATCAAGTCTTCTATAATACGGCACTGCTTGGCATAGAACAAATCAGCTCTTTATTACAAATAATATGGGTACAAGGGTTCGGGTCTTACAAAAGGTTACAGGGGCACGACAACACTACGCCTGCTAAGATAGCTCTATGCTAGCAGCGGAACATGTCATAGCAGAATAAGTTCTAGCAGCGGAACAATGACAATGGTGATGGACTCCACTCCGCAGGGACTCTGGCTGGGATGCATCCTATTGCACAACCACGGGATCCTCGACAAGCAATCAATCACGGCATCACCTGCAATCTGGCATGACACGCCAGGTGAGTACTTTGAATGTACTTGCAAGCTCACAGCAACCAAAGCAATCAAGACAAACAACAGCATGGCATTTACAGGTTAAATATCAATGATGATCATGATACTACTAGAGCAATCACGAGAATGAGCATGGCATGCACATGTTACTCATGATATGAACATGATGGTACTGGAACTAACATGCAGGGGGGTCGATGTTTAGGGTCCCTTGGACCAACTTACTCTTCTCGGAGGTTGTCTCGTGACCACCATATGTAACAAACTTACCGTCGTGAACATCACACGATCACCTCAGGATCAACCAAGCTCGGTATCAACTATACCATCGTGATCATCACATGACCACACGGAGCTTGATCTCTACCTGTGATCATGGCATGACCACATAAAGATCAACCAACTTCTTTTCTCATGGAACCGGGGTTGTTTATTATCCAGGTTATTATTACTACTGACCCATAGTGTGAACTACTACGAACTGTGTCCATGACCGAGGACGCAGCTATCGATAGATTATACACTCTGCAGAGGTTAGTACACTGTACCCACACCACGGAATTCATGGCCTCGTGCTCCCATTTGGGTGGACCAACGATATTCCGACAAAACCAATCTATTGCATGACACTCTCCCAACCACTCCGACAAACTCCCCTTTGGGATATGTCATGGGTGGCCCCGATGTCAACTCGTGACATCCGCCACCTTCGTGGCTGCCACCGTCATGGCCAAAACAAAACAAGTCATCCCAAACGGGGACATCGGTACCGTAAAACTCGGGCACACAAGATTATGGCCACCTACCTGATCTGGGTAGCGCGCACACATAACCTTCCCTAGTTGGAGGCATCGACGAGAGTCATGACAATAGACCGCATTAGGGCCTCCCCATCCAGGCAAGTTTGGTTGCACTTGTGAGCTCGATTCGGTGGCACCATGACACAGCCAACAGATTTGTTCAAGTTCGATTAATGTCAGGTTTAACTTGAATGGCGATGAGCTGAGTCACAAGAACATAATGAAATAACAGTGCACATGAGCATGAGATCAGTGTAACCATGGATGGGCAACATAACCATTTAACATCAAAATATCAATAATGATAAATCATTTAGTCTGCGGGATGCAAATGAGCATGGCATAATGACGATCATGAATATAACAAACCATAACAATTCATATGAGCATATCATTATCACTAGCATCTGAAATGACTACAAGAATAAAACATGAGAATAATATCATTAGCAATTAATCATTTCACTTACTAGATGAAAATGAACATGGCATAGGAAATGAGCATGGATTCCCAAGCATACTCGAAGCATTAACAAAATCATTAACTAAGCAAACAATTATTTAAATATTCAAATGAAAACCATGACTATTGTAATGCCATCATGCAAGTGGCTGTTGTGGCTTGCCTGGGGATGAGGGATTCACCGGGGAGACGTGCGAGAAGCTCGCGGAAAATTTTGCAAGAAACATTTCTCTCTCGAAGGGGGCTGAATAAGGGCAGGGGCAAAATGTTCATTTTTAGAATGTGACAACATAGTGAAAATGATGCCAACAGAACGGACTCGAAGAACAGAGAACGTGGGCTTTGGAATCACTTGAATCGGAGTTACGATTGCGAAAATACGGCCGTTCATTCGTTAGGCAGAAAAACAAATAAAAATGTGCTTTTCTGCTATGAACGGACGGACGTCCGCAATTTAGAAGTTTCGGCTGGCGGCTGAGAAGTTGAAAGCGTATTTCTGAAAATACGCTTTCACTTCTGGAAAGCGTATTCTAGCCCAACGCAGCGGCGAAGTACGCTTTCCGTATTGGAAAACGTATTCCTAGGAATTTCTCTCCACTTAAACTGTGCGGGCCCGGGCGCTGGGTCACTTACACCTGGGGCCCGCCACATCTCTCCCTCGCTGCTCAAGCGACCGCGTACGCGTGCGCACGCGCGGAGAGGTTGATGGTGACGAGAGGGAGCTAGTGGAGTGCCAGAGATTCAGGAGGGACGAAGAAGATAGACACAAGGCGACGACGGCCACAGGCACGCGGTGTGGCGTGGCGTGCCGGAGAGGAAAGAGGAGGGGGGAGGGGTCCAGAGCGGGCGCGTGGATGCAGAAGGAGAAGAGCAATGCTGTGGACATGCCGAGGTGGCGCGAGGACGATGTTTGGGCGGCGGTAGAGGGGTCCCGGTGCCCTGAGCACGCTTTTGGCACACCAGACCGCGTGGTCACCGCGTGCATAGGCGCACGCGGTGCATTTTGGCCAGCAAAAAGATGTCTAGCATGTGGACCCTACTTGATGGAGCACCACTATGGGCTTGGTTGGATTAAAGCACCTCTGTGCTGATGGGTAGCATGAACTGAAGTTTGTTGTAGCAAACTTGGTCATGAAGTTGTGGTCAAATGACTTGACCAATAGGCCAAGAAAGATGTCACAGGGGTTTAGGGCAGCATCAACTGAAGTTCAGGAAGGACTACAATCCTGTGAAATATGAAAAGATTTGGACCAAGATTTATTATAGTTGCTTCACAACTGCCAATCTGGTCCAGGAAACTAGATCATGAAGTTGCACTCACATCGAGTGTTGGATAGGTCTGAAATTTGGTGGAGGATGATTATTTGGTCGTAAGAAGGCACTGCAAAAATTTCATACCATTTGGATAACTAAAAATGGTACTTCCTTCACAGTGCTCCACACTGGATAGAAACTTGGAGGAATTTTGTGGAGAAAATGGCTTGCAAAATGATATGAATTTTGGCCTGCTCAAAGGATATAGGGATATTTAGGTCCTGGATTAATTTCAGAATTTATGAAGCAAGATATAATATAGTTGCTTCACAAACTGAAATTGTGACCAGAAACCAAGATTTGAAGGTGTGCACACATAGATTGTTGGATGGAGATGAAATTTGCTGGAGAGTAATTATTTTATCATATAGATGATCTCACACAATTTCAACTCATTTGGATTAGCCTAGCTAGTGCTTCCTTTACAAAGCTTCTCTCTGGTTAGAAACTTTGGAAATTTGCTAAGGAAGAGTTACTAGGCAAATGAAGTTGAATTTTGGCATGTGGCAATTATTTGGATATGAGAGAGTGCCCAAAAATTTTGAAGGCAATCAACAAAAGATAAATAACACTTCCTTCACAAAGTGCCATACTAGACAGAATAGGAAATGAACATTCCTGAATTATTTTTGAACTAGGCAAGGATGGGTTTTGACGTATTTGTGGAAGATATGATCCAAAGAATTTATGAGAATTTTGTGGGAATTTTTGGAATGACAAAAATATAGGTTGCTTCACAACCTAGAGTTAACAGGGTTATTCCTTTAATAGAAAAAGGAATATTCCCAAGAAAGAAAAATTGGGGTTGGGCTAAAATGGAAATGACATGGCCTTGGGATAGATTTGGGAGTGACAAGCCACTAGGGAGAGGAAGAAGAGAAGATCTTCCCAGGTTTCAAGACCAAGGAGCCCAACCAGAAGAAAACCAAACCATAATCCAATGAAAATCAAAAAAAAAGAAAGGGCCAAAATTCGGGGTGTTACAAACCTACCCCCCTTACAAAAATCTCGTCCTCGAGATTTGTTTGCTCAGGGATCAAGTATGAATATTCTGACTTAAGGAGGCCGTTTCCAACTCGGGTATCCTTTTTCCTTTATATGATGTTCCCACTGAATTTCATATGACCTGATTACCTTGCTCTGGGGTGGTTTGCTTCACCATATCCCACATTCTGACATGTCTTCCTTCATATGTTCATCCTTACTCTGACCCCCATTTTTGTCAGCTGGCTTATCTGATATATTATCCTGACTAGAATATGTCATATTTTCATAAGTCCGAGAGTGATTTCCAATTGACGTGACACTCTTCTATCCAGCACCAATAGTATTCACTGGAGTTATGAACAAATTTCCTCGGTGGACACAAAACATTTATTCCTTTCATTGGGTTACTCGAGTAGATGCATGTCCTCCAGGTTCAAAACAATGATGAGAATCATAATCGTTCTCTTGGCGGAATCTGACTGCTTGTAAGTAGTTCTAAATCTTGCTGACTTCTTTGTCTTAGATCCGTACCGATGATTCAACTGTCACCTTGATATGAGCTCCTTACAAAAAGAGTAGACCCCTTGGGTGTGTGTTCATGGTGATCAATATGGAATCAGACTGTCTTGGGTATCCGTACCATGTTGTTCATGCAACAATTATCATACCTGTATTGCCGGTCTTGCTCCTTCATAATTGTTCTTTTTCTGAATCTTTTGTTGAAAGAGCTTGGCCATATATATCCTTAATCCTTCGTGTGACCATAGGTACTGTCAGGTGCAATATTCCGGCAAACATACCTTATCCTTAACCTATGATAGTGCCACAACTTTTAAATGGCAAATTTATCATCTCACAAGCTCTAACTGTAGGGCAATGATCATCCGAACCCTTGCATGAAATCGGCAAATAAATCTGTAGCCACCAGAACGGTCTTTACAACTCAGATCTGGGACATTACTGAAATAACTCAACCATGGATCAAGACGGCTGAAAAGCAGCTCAGAGCATGAGACCGTGTTGGTAAGAAGGTAGCAGTTCCCTAAGATGGCCAGAAAGCAGCTCAGAGCATAGGGTCACTGCCACAAAAAGAAATTCAACCACTGCACGAGACGGCCGAAAGCAGCTCAGAACTCGGGACAGTTGTTGAAAAGAGAAATATAAAGTCAGCATCCACCCCGGATGGCCGAAAGCAGCTCAGAACACATGCGTGGTGCCGTTACCAGGAAAAGGTAAACAAGGGCTCATCAGGATCATATACCAGGTTCACATGTACTCGTATGGAGCTCACTGTGGCCATCAATCATACAAGACAGTGACAAAGGTTAATGAGATCACTTTGTCGGGCTTGAGGAAACTGGCCTTGATATCCACTGCCAAGATTCTTGTCTTGCTTGCATTACACTAATATGTATAGCTGGCTTTCTTCCTCTTACATAACTCATGGGGTTGTCAGATTCTCACCGTGCTTGTACCATCGTACGAGTGACTTGTATTACCTTGGCAGCATGCTCACAATATATATATATATATATATATATATATATATATATATATATATATATATATATATATATATATATATATATATGGAAGCATGTGTAGCTGAGCATTTGATTCTTGAGGCAGACACTTGGGTCCTGAGTAGCTCGTGTTTCTGACCAAACTGTTGTGGGCTTGACCCTTGAGATGCACTGCCATATGCTGCCAACTCACTGTGTAATATCTTGTACCCATGACGATGACTGTTTGTAGTGCCGTACTGACGAAGGCTGGATAGCTTGTGTTGGAAGCCATCTGAGAGTAGCGTGCTGAGGAAGATTGAATAGCTTATGTCCGAAGCTTTTGCCGGGATAGCGTGCTGAAGAAGACTGGGTATCGTACTTCAGAAGCTTTTCCCTTGGTTGCTTACTGAGGAAGATTTGGTGACTTGTGC
Organism: Elymus sibiricus; assembly: GCA_039707655.1. NCBI lineage: Eukaryota > Viridiplantae > Streptophyta > Magnoliopsida > Poales > Poaceae > Elymus > Elymus sibiricus. The sequence goes on from CM077670.1 coordinate 192,387,678, forward strand.
CAGAAGCTTTCTGCGGTGGCTTACCGAAGAAGACTGAGTATCTTATACTGGAAGCTATCCACATATTGTACTAAGGAAGACTGCGGAACCTTGTGTCATAAGCTTCCCGGGTAGCGTGCGGAGGAAGACTGGGTTGCTTATACCAGAAGCTTCTCTCTAGGATATGCAGACTGAATACCATATATATATCCTTGATATTCCTTTGACTGGAAATGTACTATTGTCTTGCACACAAATTGTTTTCCAACTGGTTCATTACGATTGTGATGGTTGCATACTAATGTAAACTTGATGTTGACAATCAATCTAGGATATCATTTGCATTCAGATCAGATATTCCCAATACAATGCAGTCGGCTGAGAATTCCATAATGTTTAGCTGAACTTCCAAATATTTGAAATCCTCACTGATTCTTCCAGTCCGGTGTCGGTTGATGAGCAACTTTCATAAGGGGAAATAAGGTAACCCCGAAGGCCCAAAGAAAGAAGCAAAAGAAATGACTCAAACAAAAGCACCCAAAGCATCAAGATTACATACAAGCAACATCACATTTTACTGCTATTCACACCAATATGCATGCCTACTTACGCACACAAATCTCGTGGAAACTCCGGTACTACGATCTAACAAGCTGTGGCGGTGTGCACGAAAGTGAATGAACGTGTGGAGAAGTTGGTGTAAACAGAGCTACACCAAGCGCTGGCTCAGCACCAGTTGCATCTGGACGGGCTTAGGGATGAGGACGTATTCGGTGATCATGTAGCAGAACACGGATGTCACGGCCACATCATCATCAAGCGTTCGGAAGGGAACCGTACTCGTCCGAGGAAACGGGGTGACAAGGTAGGATAGCAGTGGAAAGAAGGGTCTGCTAGCATTGCCCTTTTCTGATAACAAAGACCAGTAAGGGTTGCCAAAGCGGCGGGTTGAATGGCAATATCCGGGGTAGAAACATGTCTACCACTAACACAATAGGTCTGGCTGAAGAGAATATATTGGTGCGATACCTGTGCATCAATCCTTCAAGTGATCGACGCCACTAGGTACCTTGGCATCACTCCGCTGGGACAGAGATGACACCAAATACCAAAGAGCAAGTATGCAAAGCTGGAGGTTGCAGGTAGTGGACCGAAACCGATGCCACCTACACTCACAATATAATAAGTCTACATGCATGCTATGCAGCAAACAAATGCAACAACCAAATGCAACAAGAAAGCTAGACTCTGAACTACCGGTTTTTGACGCTCACGCTGGCAAGGGCGTCCTACAGCCAGACTTTCTCTGATACCAAGCGCTATGGCACCCCGGCTCAGAGGAACCGGAACACCCCGTATTCCAGCCCAGAGATCAAGTCTTCTGTAATACGGCACTGCTTGGCATAGAACAAATCAGCTCTTTATTACAAATAATATGGGTACAAGGGTTCGGGTGTTACAAAAGGTTACAGGGCATGGCGACACTATGCCTGCTAAGATAGCTCTATGCTAGCAGCGAAACATCTCATAGCAGAATAACTTCTAGCAGTGGAACAATGACAACGGTGATGGACTCCACTCCGTAGGGACTGTGGCTGGGATGAATCCTAGAGCGCAACCTCGGGATCCTTGACAAGCAATCAATCACGGCATCACCTGCAATCTGGCATGACACGCCAGGTGAGTACTTTGAATGTACTCGCAAGCTCACAGCAACCAAAGCAATCAAGACAAACAATAGCATGGCATTTACAGGTTAAATATCAATGATGATCATGATACTACTAGAGCAATCACGAGAATGAGCATGGCATGCACATGTTACTCATGATATGAACATGATGGTACTGGAACTAACATGCAGGGGGGGTCGATGTTTAGGGACCCTTGGACCAACTTACTCTTCTCGGAGGTTGTCTTGTGACCACCATATGTAACAAAATTACCATCGTGAACATCACACGATCACCTCAGGATCAACCAAGCTCGGTATCAACTATACCATCGTGATCATCACATGACCACACGGAGCTTGATCTCTACCTGTGATCATCGCATGACCACATAAAGATCAACCAACTTCTTTCCTTATGGAACCGGGGTTGTTTATTATCCAGGTTATTATTACTGTTGACCCATAGTGTGACCTACTACGAATTGTGTCCATGACCGAGGACGCGGCTATCGATAGATTATACACTCTGCAGAGGTTAGTACATTGTACCCACACCACGGAATTCATGACCTCGTGCTCCCATTCGGGTGGACCAACGATATTCCGACAAAACCAATCTATTGCATGACACTCTCCCAACCACTCCGACAAACTCCCCTTTGGGCTATGTCATGGGTGGCCCCGATGTCAACTCGTGACATCCGCCACCTTCGTGGCCGCCACCGTCGTGGCCAAAACAAAACAAGTCATCCCAAATGGGGACATCGGTACCTTAAAACTCGGGCACACAAGATTATGGCCGCCTACCTGATCAGGGTAGCACGCGCACATAACCTTCCCTAGTTGGAGGCACCGGCGAGAGGCATGACAATAGACCGCATTAGGGCCTCCCCATCCAGGCAAGTGTGGTTGCACTGGTGAGCTCAATTCGGTGGCACCATGACTCAGCCAACAGATTTGTTCAAGTTCGATTAATGTCAGGTTTAACTTGAATGGCGATGAGCTGAGTCACAAGAACATAATGAAATAACAATGCACATGAGCATGAGATCAGTGTAACCATGGATGGGCAACATAACCATTCAACATCATAATATCAATAATGATAAATCATTTAGTCTACGGGATGCAAATGAGCATGGCATAATGATGATCATGAATATAACAAACCATAACAATTCATATGGCATATCATTAGCACTAGCATATGAAATGATTAAAACATGAGAATAATATCATTAGCAATTAATCATTTCACTTACTAGAGGAAAATGAACATGGCATAGGAAATGAGCATGGATTCCCAAGCATACTCGAAGCATTAACAAAATCATTAACTAAGCAAACAATTATTTAAATATTCAAATGAAAACCATGGCTGTTGTGGCTTGCCTGGGGATGAAGGATTCATCAGGGAGAAGTGCGAGAAGCTCACGGAAAAATTTGCCGGAAACATTTCTCTCTTGAAGGGGGCTGAATAAGGGAAGGGGAAAATGGTCATATTTAGAATGTGACAACATAGTGAAAATGATGCCAACAGAACGGGCTCGACGAACAGAGAACGTGGGCTTTGGAATCACCTGAATCGTAGTTACGGTTGCGAAAATATGGCCGTTCATTCGTTAGGCAGAAAAACAAATAAAACTATGCTTTTCTGTTGTTAACGGACGAACGTACGCAATTTAGAAGTTTCGGCTGGCGGCTGAGAAGTTGAAAGCGTATTTCTGAAAATACGCTTTTGCTTCTTGAAAGCGTATTCTAGCCCAAAGCAGCGGCGAAGTACGCTTTCCGTATTGGAAAACGTATTCCTAGGAATTCGTCTCCACTTAAACTGCGCGGGCCCGGGCGCTAGGGCACTTACACCTGGGGCCCGCCACATCTCTCCCTCTCTCCTTCTGGTAGTCGTCTTCCTCCCGACGGAGGACAGAGGAGGCGAGGCTGGGAACGGCCGGCGCTGGCCCCGGCGCCTCCGGCCTCCTCCGGCCACGGCGAGGGCACCAGCGGGCTCGGGATGGAGTACCGCACCCACCCAAGTGCTGCACGCGCGCCGGGGAGAGTCATGGTGATGGCGGCTCAGATGCCCGTGGCGGTGGCCGTCGGCCGGATTTGAAGGCGAGCCCACGGGCATCTCGATGACGAACTGAAGATGTGGGAAGCTCCGCAGTGGCTTGGGGAGCGGCATGGTGGGGGTTGGAGGGAGAGAAGGAGCCCGGGTGGCTCGAATTTAAGGTGAGGGTGGCGGCTGCCATGACGGCAATGGAGGGTGAGGAATTGCTCCGGCGATGAATGGAGAGGTCAGGGAGATTGCTAAGAGAGTGGGGAGGTTGTTGGTGTGCTCGGGGAAGCTCGAGAGTGGCTATATATAGCCGGAGCAAGATGCTCGAGCCGAATGCCGCCGCGGAAGAGTGGGCGCTGCTCTGACACAATCGCGTATGCGTGCGCACGCACGGAGAGGTTGATGGCGACAAGAGGGAGCTAGTGGAGTGCCAGATATTCAGCGGGGAGGCAGAGGACAGAGGCAAGGCGATGATGGCCACGGGCGCGCGGTGCGGCGTGGCACGCCGGAGAGGAAAGAGAAGGGGGAGAGGGTCCAGATGGAGCGCGTGGATGCAGAAGGAGAGGAGCAACGTTGTGGACATGCCGAGGTGGTGCGAGGACGACGTTTGGGCGGCGGTAGAGGGGTCCCAGCGCCCAGAGCACGCTTTTGGCACGCCAGACCGCATGGTCACCACGTGCACAGGCGCATGCGGTGCATTCTTGCCAGCAAAAAGATGTCTAGCGTGTGGACCCTACTTGATGGAGCACCACTATGGGCTTGGTTGGATTAAAGCACCTCTGTGCTGATGGGTAGCATCAACTGAAGTTTGCTGAAGCAAACTTGGTCATGAAGTTGTGGTCAAATGACTTGACCAATAGGCCAAGAAAGATGTCACAGGGGTTTAGGGTAGGAAGGACTAAAATCCTGTGAAATATAAAAAGATTTGGACCAAGATTTATCATAGTTGCTTCACAACTGTCAATCTGGTCGAGGAAACTAGATCATGAAGCTGCACTCACATGGAGTGTTGGATAGGTCTAACATTTGGTGGAGGATGATGATTTGGTCATATGAAGGCACTTCAAAAATTTCATACCATTTGGATAACTAAAAATGGTACTTCCTTCATAGTGCTCCACACTGGACAGAAACTTGGGAGAATTTTGTGGAGAAAATGGCTTGGCAAAATGATGTGAATTTTGGCATGCTCAAAGGATATAGGGATATTTAGGTCCTGGATTAATTTCAGAATTTATGAAGCAAGATATAATATAGTTGCTTCACAAACTGAAATTGTGACCAGAAACCAAGATTTGAAGGTGTGCTCACATAGATTGTTGGATGGAGATGAAATTTGGTGGAGAGTAATGATTTGATTATATAGATGATCTTCCACAATTTCAACACATTTGGATTAGCCTAGCTAGTACTTGCTTCACTAAGCTTCTCTCTGGTCAGAAACTTTGGAAATTTGATGAGGAAGATTTACCAGGCAAATGAAGTTGAACTATGGCATGTGGCAATTATTTGGATATGAGAGAGTGCCCAAAATTTTTGAAGGCAATCAAGAAAAGATAAATAACACTTCCTTCACAAAGTGCCATACTGGACAGAATAGGAAATGAACATTCCTGAATTATTTTTGAACTAGGCAAGGATGGGTTTTGACATATTTGTGGAAGATATGATCCAAAGAATTTATGAGAATTTTGTGGGAATTTTTGGAATGACAAAACTATAGGTTGCTTCACAACCTAGAGTTAACAGGTTATTCCTTTAATAGAAAAAGGAATATTCCCAAGAAATAAAAATTGGGGTTGGGCTAAGATGGAAATGACATGGCCTTGGGATAGATTTGGGAGTGACAAGCCACTAGGGAGAGGAAGAAGAGAAGATCTTCCCAGGTTTCAAGACCACGGAGCCCAACCAGAAGAAAAGCAAACCAGAATCCAACGAAAATCAAAAGAAAAAGATAGGGACAAAATTCGGGGTGTTACATGGTAGGGTTTAATCATTCCCCATTACAAAATTATTTGGAATTTAAACATGATGCATGGATTATGCTCAATGCAACTAATTATACTCAACCTTCTAGGGCTGTGACATCCAGCCTGTCCTACTCGACGACGTTGGTGACGCTGCCCAGCTGCTGCTGGATGGATACCAGCTCCTCCTCCGCGGCAACCTTGGCCTTGAGCGCGGCCTCCCATCAGCTCTCCGCCTCCGTCAGCACCTCCTTGAGGCTGCTGATCTCTTGCTGGGGCTGCTCGTGCTTCTTCATGAAGCGGTCCTCCTGGGCCTTCAGCTTCTTGCCGTGGTCAGCGGCGATCGCCTGGCAGCTCCTCTTGACCCTCGCATCGGCATCCACCGGGATCTTCCTCTCTTTGACCTCCAGCGCGGCGTTGGCCTTCTTCAAGCACTAGTTGTAGGAGGCCTGGGCGGCAGCCACCTCACAACCCAGCATCTCCAGGCGCTCACCCTCCACGGCCTGGTCAGCTGTCGTCCTCGCGAGCTCCCGCTCGCGGATCGTGAGATCAGCTTCGCGGCCTGCAAGGCCTCCAGCGCGCTTGTCAAGCTCGCTCTCTCGCGCCTGGAGCAGCCGTGCCTGGGCGGCGTGCTAGTCCTCAACTGCCTTCGTGCGAGCCTCCGCCTCCTCGTGGCGCTTGTCAACCGCGTCAGCCTCCCGCGCGGCATTCTCGAAGATCTCCTTCACCTCGGAGGCGGCCCTATCGCGCTTCTCCCACGCAGCCTCTTCCTGGCGCCGGCCTAGTTGGACGGCGACGTCGAGTTTTCGCCAGCCCTCCATGAGGTGCAGGCGCTCCCTGGCGAGGCGCGTCTCCTCCGCCAGGAGCTCCGCCTCGAGCTGGCCAAGAGCCGTCCTGGCATTCCGCAGAACCCTGCGCTTGAGCAGGGTGCGGCTATTCATGAGCACCAGTGCCTAGTTCGGGTCCGGCTCCTCGCCGCCCACTACCGTCATGGCCTGGGAAGGCCCGGCGTCGTTCGTCAGGAGCGGGGGGCTGGCCGGAGTCTCCTCCTCCTCTTGCCGTGGTGGCATGCTCTGCGGGCTCGTCATGCCCGTGGCGGGAACCTCGCGCGCCGGTGAGCGTCGTGGGCTTGCCGAGGTGCCCCCGGCGTCTGCGACCTTCGTGCGGGGGTAGAGCTCGGTGGGGGAGTTAGCGCCTCTGCCTCCTCCATTGCTGCGTCCCCTCCTGCAGCGAGAGCCTCGGGAGCGTTGATTCACCGCGGTCAGCTGCAGGCTGAAGAAGTGGCGGAAGAGCGCCACCGAGGGCATCACCCCCACAAAGGCCTCGTAGTAAAAGGCGAAGATGGCGAGGAGGAAGGTGGAGTTGGGTTGGAGATGGAGGGCATGGATCTGGTAATGGGTGAGAATGGCGTTGAAGAAATCCGAAAATGGCGGCACCAAGCTGGTGTAGATGCCGTGGCCGAAGAAGGGGAAGGTCGTCGCCACCAGGTCACGCGGCGCGTGTGAGCCCGGCCAGATCTTCGTCACCTTACACTTGTTTTGGTCGCTGGCAGTCATCGGGATCACCTTGTCCAGGCCTTCCCGGTTGGCGATGATGGAGCGCTGCAGAGCTGGCTCCAAGGCCGGCACGCTAGGGGCCGTGGTCGCCGCCCTCCCTTTCTTGCCAGCGGGCGCCATTGCTGCACGGTGAAGCTTGGGGGGCGAGAGGAGGAAGAAGTAGTGCGCAAGGAAGGAGATGCGAGGAGTCAGGTGCTAGGAGGCGAGGAGCAGAAGGAAGGCAATGATGGCCCTGCGCCCCGTGTGGGTGTGCTTTATGGCAGCACGGACAGTTACCGAGGCGCAGTGGAGGAAGTGGGGGCGTCCCACATCCCATCGTGCGCCACGCGTCGAGCTTGGGCCCCGCAGTCTGTCAGGGCCCGCGCCGTTTCGCTCCCAATGGGTGGGAATGTGCGGGCCACGGGCCCGAGGGCTACTGTCGGGCCAGTGGGAACCAGGGTACCACGACTCGTCTGCCTGCGGCCCAGGAAGCAACGACTGGCGAAGGCCCAAGATGCGACCCAGCCACGGGTGCCGCGAAGTGAAGACACCTTGCGAGGCGCCAGCCTCACGAGGACCCCTCCGCACGGAGTGGACCACCAGGACTTAGCAGTAGCAGCGGCTGCAGGTGGCCTTGCGAGGCCCCCTCGTGAGGCGGCCTCCCGAGGCGGCCACCCGAGACCACCCAAGCCTGACACTAGCCGCGCGGTCCTGCACCCACCATGTGGGTGACGCGCGTGGTGACGAGCAGCGGTAGGAGCCATACCTGCAGGAGTGGACGGAGAGGATTTCCTCTTTGGTTCTAAAGGGGCAGCACCAGCTGCCCTCCCACAAAGCAAGTCCCAAGACTGCCCGTTTGCTGAAAGAAGACCAGGACGATAAGGCGCGCAGGGCGGAGGTCATCACGTTGCCCACCGGCGCGTCATGGATAACACCTTTGCAGGCGAAGACCGCCTTTTGTCAGGATAAGCCTGGGCGCCTGTCCCCCTTCAAATTGCCGTTGTGTGTGGCTACCCTTCCCGCCAACATTTTCAGGGGAAGAGGACCAAGGCGGCTATAAAAGGGGCAATGCTGCCACCGTAGGGTTTTACACGCGAGAACTCTCCTGCCGACCATAATCCAAAACACAAAGCAGGAGTAGGGTTTTACACCTCGAGGTGGCCGAACCTGGGTAGCTGCTATGTCCCCTGTCGTGCCATGTGCTCAGCGTGCTCTCGCTGTAGTCTCTTCATGGTCATCGTTGGGCCGGTAGGAACGAGCTCACACTAGAGGTCGAACCAGGGTTCCCGGAGCCCCGATTCCGACACTCTCGATGTACAATACCCCGTTATTGCGCACACGCATGCGATAGCCCTCAGCCGGTTGCTAGCCACTAGATGTTGCCTCTCGATGTACAGTTCCCCTGTAAGTGCACATGATAGCCCCCATCCAGTTGCAAGCCACTGAATGTTGCCTCTAAATGTACAATACCCCATTGATGTGTAAGAGGATACCCCCAACCTATTCGGTTGTGAGCCACTAGACGTTGCAAGCAACTGGATGGTCAGTCCTTTGCGAGATTGTTGGAGACCTCGGCCGTGTACATGCGAGTGCGACTGATATACATGAACCAACTGTTGTGTACTTGGCCTGTATGTATGCAACATGGCCGTATGCGGGAGTGCGACTAGATGTTACACTTTGTGCGATTGTTGGGGACCCTGTCCATATATACACGAATGCGACTGGTAAATGAATATACTTGGCCCATATTTTGGGAGCGTGGCCATACATGTACAACAATTTAGACGAGACATCATACAACTCGGTCAGGGGCCAAGTTTCTTAAACTAAATGCCATCTTTTACCCTATTATCATGTCCGGTTATTGAGTACGTGCATATCCATGGTGGGATAGACCAAAATTTTGAAATAAACATTGCCACAAGTGTGTTAGTACTAGTATGCATAGTCTCTCGATCTTTCTCGGTCAGTGTTAGTAGTTGTGTGTGTACTCTCTTCTCTCTCTCTGGTGTACTGTATGTACCCAAGTGTACACTGTTACATACTCAAAACGGTCTCATATGCATGGTACTTACACAATATGATTAGTACGATACATATCGCTTCTTCCTCGACCACATCTCATCATGGAGACCAGTATGTACATACACGATTGGGACTGGATAGATAACGTCACACACAGGCTTCAACCTAGTGGGTGTTAGATGATAGAATCCCAATAGGAGGAAGCATTTTTTTGCTTGAAATAAGGAGACACTCCTTGTGTACGACCATGTGGAACCTAGTGGATCCCTGCTGTCAGCCTCTTCATGTACAATCCTCTTCCAATGACTCATGTTTGTTGAATATGTCGAAAATACTAGATGGCACCGTCGCCGCGAGCGCACCAAGGCGGTGGACGACAGTGAGGCCTCAGACAGGATGGAACCGGAGGCATGGAAGACATAGTAGTGGAGTCCCAAGCGAAGGGGAGTACCAAGGTTGACTGGTTCATATGCAGGGTGGGGCTGCCGCTATAGAGAATACCAAGAGGTGTGGGGGTAGAGGGATGGAATGGCAAGCGATTTAAGGTAGGGTGGGCCAGTGAGACGTGCACGTAACCCCGCCGGCCATGAGAGGCGGGAGCAAGTGGTCCGACCAGCGCTGGTCTGGGCGACTGGAGGAAGAAGACATCAAACAGATGAAGCACGACAATAGTTGGATATCAATCCAATGGCTACGACTGGCAGATTCGTTTCTTGACAACGTTGCTAACACCTTGCATAGGCGTCAACCTCCTGGGTCCCAAATGCCAGCCATCAAATCGGTGACGGACCTATAACACATTTACTTCTTTTTAAAATTTAGCCCATTTGATGGGCGAGCCAACCAACAGAAAAGAAGACTAAAAGTTTCTTCAAGGCCTAAATCCATTCCTCCTCTTGCAAAATTTGTAGCTAGGTCAGGTGAAAAAGGTTGGGTTGGGCTGGGCAATCTTCTATTAAAATAAGAAGTGTGTTGTGCATTTTTCTCAAAAAAAAAGTTGGGCATGTTCTAAGCAAAAAAGATAAAACCTTGGATGGGTGAGCCAGAACCTAGGTGATACTTGCTCAATGTTAAAAGAAAGTTGATACCTTTTCAGTCCTAGTTGTCAGTCTTGGACACCTGCTAGCTCCCTCTGACAGGGGGAATATGTTGGACTAAGAAAAATTACGAGACTATGTTAAGAACTTGGGTAACTGATAACTCAAACGAGAAGAACAAGTGGTGTGCGGTGTTAGAGGGATGACCTAGGAGGCGTGATGACCCACAAGTATAGGGGATCGCAATAGTCTTCGAGGATAGTATTTCACCCAAATTTATTAATTTGACACAAGGGGAGCCAAGGAATGTTTATAAGCCTTAGTAGCTGAGTTATCAATTCAACCACACCTGAGAAGTTATTTCCTTGCAGCAAAATATTAGTAGCAAAATAATATGATAGTTTTGATAGCAGTGGTAACAGTAGTAACAGTAAAAGTAGCAGTTTTGTAGCAATTGGAACAACAGCAACAGTAGTGATTCAAGAAAAAACAATATTTTGAAAAGTGTAGGCATGGAGTAATGATGGATATTTGGATGACAATTATCATGTAACAGTCACAACCTAGAGCGATACACAATAGCTCCAATTCATCAATCATATGTAGGCATGTATTCCGTATATAGTCATATGTGCTTGCAATAAGAACTTGCATGACATCTTTTGTCCTACCCTCCCGTGGCATCGGGGTCCTAGTGGAAACTAAGGGAAATTAAGGTGCTCCTTTTAATAGAGAACTGGAACAAAGCATTAACACATAGTGAATACATGAACTCCTCAAATTACAGTCATCCCCAGAGAGTATCCCAATTATTGTCACCTTGGGGTCCATGGTTCAGAACAATAACAGGTGCATATAACTTCCAGATAGGATCAAGAACACAAATATATTCATGAAAACATACATATCTGAAATCATGTCACTCGGGCCCTAGTGACAAGCATTAAGCATAACAAAGTCATAGCAACATCAATCTCGGAACATAGTGGATACTAGGGATCAAGCCCTAACAAATTGACTCGATTACATGACGAATCTCATCCATCTCCATCTACCTCCAGTACGCCTACGATGATATTACTCACTCCCGGTGGTGAGCATCATGAGGTTATTGATGAAGAAGGGTTGTTGATGACGACGACGACAAATTGCCCTCTCCAAAGCCCTGAACGAACTCTAGATCAGGCCTCCCGATGAAGAACAGGAGGTGGCGGCGGCTCCGTATCGTAAAACATAATGAAACTTTCTCTCCAATTTGTTTCTCCAAAAGACGGTACTTATGGACCTGGGTTTATGGCAAACGGAGCCCCGAGGGCCCCACAAACTCAGACGGCGCACCCCCTAAGCTTGTGGCTCTGTGGTGGCTCGCCTTAGGTAGTTCTTTGCGCCAGTATTTTTTTATATATTCCAAAACAATTCGCCCTAAAATTTTGTCCAATTCTGAGAACTTTTTATTTCTGCACAAAAGACAACACCAAGGTAGTTCTACTGAAAGCAGTGTCAGTCCGGGTTAGTTTCATTCAAATCATGCAAATTCGAGTCCAAAACAAGAGAAAAGTGTTTGGAAAAGTAGATACATTAGAGATGTATCAACTCCCCCAAGCTTAACTCATTCCTTGTCCTCAAGCAATTCAGTTGACAAACTGAAAGTGACAAAGAAAAACTTTTACAAACTCTTTTGTTTCTACTGTCGTGTATAAGCTTAACTGGCAACCAAGTTTTCAGCAAAGATCATGAACTAACCACATATATGATAACACTTAGGACTCACATTTACTCATGTTAATGGCATATTCAACTAGCGAGCAATAATAATATAATGCAAATGCCAACACTTTGTTAAAACAACCATGATAGAATGGTATCTCACTATTCCTTTCAGAGACCGCAAAACATAAATGCAGAGCACCTCCGAAGTTCAATAAGCAGTGACTAAACATTGTAATTCAGGGTAGAAAACATTCAGTCATGCTCACATCCAACTAACTAGACCCAATGCATGTTACACTAAGAATGATAATAGCGCTCTCAGAATTGGTGCTTGAATGAGAAGGTGATGACTCAACAACAAAAGTAAATAACAAAAGTAAAAGAAGGAACCTTCGCAGAGGGAAGCAGGGATTTGTAGAGGTGCCAGAGCTCAAAGCTAAAACAGAGATGAATACATTTTGAGTGGTGTGGTTTTCCTGTCAACGTTACGACAAAGGTTTTCAATATCTTCCATACTAAACGCGTTAATGGCGGTTCCCAAAAGAAAAAGGTTTTTTTCTCTCCCCTACCACCATACAAACACAAGCCATGGTTAGCCGAATCCACGGGTGCCTTCCAACAATCAACTGTCCGGGGGGAGTGTTTTTTTATAAAGTAAAGCAGGACTGAGCATCCTTGTTAATAGCCTCCCTCAAATTTGACAAGCGAATAAACTCTCATCGCGTGTTAAACACACTTAGCATGGAAGATATTGACCACCCCGTCTCTCCATGAGCGATACGGGCACACAAAACAGATGTTTATTTGAAGGTTTTAGAAATGGCACATGCAAATTTACTTAGGACAGCAGGGTAATACCGTATATAGGTAGATATGGTGGACTCTTATGGCACAACTTTTGTTTTAGGATTTTGGATGAACAAGCAGTATTTCTGCCTAGTATAGGTAAAGGCTAGCAACTAGATTGAGAAGCGACCAACTAGAGAGCGACAATGGTCATAATCATGCATTTTGAATAATTAACTTTAAGCATGAGTGTCGGAATTTAGGATCTGTGTCCAAGAAACTTCTCCAAGAACTTAGGATTCGAACTCTGGGGGGACTTTGCTTGGCAACCTACGACATGACGGCAACTACAGCGGGATCACGACAGGCTCACTGGCTCTCACCATACACGAAGTGGACACGCGAGCTACCCAGGTTCGGGCCACCGTGCGGTGTAATACCCTACTCTTGCCTGTGTTGGATTGCTCTGTAATGGAGAGCTTGTGGCTCGAGGTACACGAGTGAGGGGGAGAATGGATCGATCCCCTTACATGGAGGTGGCCCTGTCCCTTTTGTAGTGCCTTGGTCCTCTTCCCCGAAAATATGAGCGGGAAGGGGTAGCCACAGGGCGGCAATTCAAAGGGGGACAGGAGCACAGGCTTATCCTGACTAAAGGCGGTCTCCGCCTGATAAAGTAGCTCCTCGTGACGTCTCGGTGGGCTTAGCGATGACCTCCGTCCTGGTGTGCCGATCCGTGCTGATCTTCTATGACCAAAGAGGAAAACCTTTGGGACTTGCTTTGGGGAAGGCAGATGCCACTGCTCCCTTATCACCAGAATGGAAGCTGGGCTCGGCCACGCACCGCTATCCTTATCCTGACAGTGGGACGTCACCCATGTGCTGGGTGCAGAGCCCTGCGGCTGGCGCCGTACGATCTGCTTCGTGAGGAGGTCTCGCGAGGGGAGCCTCGCGAGGCAACCTGGTGCTTGGCGGCTCCCTCCTGGGCAACGACGCCAGGGCCACCTTGCCGAGCCCAGCCCATGCGTCGTCTCTTGGGCCAGAAGCAGACGGGCCGTGGTACCCTGGTTCCCACTGGGCCGACAATAGCCCCCGGGCCCATGGCGCGCACGTTCCGCCCGTTAGGGACGAAAGGCCCAGAGGTGACGCGTGGCGGCTTGTGCAGGGGTGAGACGCCCCCACTTCCCATGATGCGTCGGTAACCACCATCTTGGCGATAAAGCCTGCCCGCGCGGGGCGCAGGCACGTCATTGCTCTTCGTCCCCATCTCGCCCTTCGTCTCGCATGAGCAGCTCCTCTGTTACTCCTCCCCCAACCTCCAATCTCTCCGCCACCATGGTCCCTAGCAGGAAAGGGAAGAAGAAAACCGCCGAGCCGGGGTCGTCGACCCCGCCGGGGCCGGGGCCCGCGCTACTGAAATCTGTGATTCTCAACGAGGAGGGCCTGGACAAGGTGCGGCCGATGATGGCCAGCGCCCACAACGGGAACGGGGCGACAAAGATCTGGCCGGCGTCGCGCCCCACGGCTCAGCGAGGGGGTACTACCTTCCCATTCTTCCTCCACTCCGTCTTCGCCGGGCTGGTGCCCTCCTTCTCCGACTTCTTCGACACCGTGCTCAGCCACTACCAGGTCCATGTGTTGCACCTGCACCCGAGCTCGGTCCTCCTTCTCTCCGTCTTCGCCTACCTCTGCGAGGCCTTTCGGGGGGTGATGCCATCCGTGGCCTTCCTCCGGAAATTCTTCCGCCTCTGACTGACCGAGGCAGACCAGTGCTCGGGCTGTGTGTCATTCCAGATGGTCGCGGGCATGCGCGCGCACATCATCGACATGTGGATCCCTGAGGAGGTGGAAGCCTTCAGGGAGCGCTGGGTCTATATGGACGCGTGCCAGTACAGCCCCTTACTCAAAATCCAGGAGGCGCCAGCGGTGCCGAGCTCCGGGTGGGGGCCCGCCGAGCTAACCGAGGCTGCGCTGGAGCCAGTCATAGCGAGGATGCGAGTGCTCCAAGCCGGGGGCTCACCACGAGCATGGTCATTAAGGAGTTCATGCACAAGTGCATTGCTCCCCTCGAAAAGCGCCCTCGCCCAGTGTGGACCCATTCAGGCCTGGGGGACCCCATGAGGCTGAGCTCCGATCGCCTTGCCCCGGAGGTGGTGGAGGGACTGGTGAGCATTCTCCTTGCCGCGGGGACACCGTTCCCGCAGCCAAGCGCGGCACCAATTTACTGCTTCAAAAACCGGGAGGACGCGCGGGCCGGCATGCCACTGTTCGATTAGTGGGGGCTGGTGCCCTCGGGTCATGTGGGACCCCGCGACAATCCGATCTAGGTGCTGCCGCTTCCCAGAGGCGAAGACGATGCCAGGGTGGTGGCCACAGCCGACGCCTGGATCAAGGCGGCGGCTTCTGCGCCGACTCACCGCCCGTCGATGGCAGGAGCCTGCAGCGGCGGCGGCGGCGATGCTGGGGGGTCCCGAGTCGAGCCCCTGCGGTCTGTGCCCCCGATGGAGGAAACCCTTGGCGCGGAAAGCCCTTTGCCTGGCGGGGCGATCCCGCCCGCCGAAGCCTCGGGAGGGGGCCTAGGCGGGCCTCGTGGTGGGTCCTCGGGAGGGGTCCCCAGCGAGTCTCGAGGGGGCGGAAGTGGCAGCCGCCCAGGAGGGAAGCTAAGGAAGCGGCGATGGGTCCCCAGAGACGAGTAAGTCCCCTTGCCCCACGCATTCCTTGCGCCCCCCGCCTCATCATGCATGGCTCGGCCTGATCCCTAGTTATGCAGAAGGGGCTCCCCGCCAAAGAAGAAGAAGGAGGGTACCCGGGATGAGGATGCCGGCGAGCCGGCCGGGGCTCAACGGGAGTTGGGGGCGGTGGGTGCACTGGTGCCCCCAACGAGCCCCGTGAAGCGTGTCGGAGTCGTGTAGGAGGGGTCTGCCAAATCTGCCCAGCCTCCCGAGGAGGCCTTCCCCCTGCCGGAGAAAGGGTGCCTCCGGAAGAGGCCCACCCCGAGAAGGAGGTAGGCGTCGACGCGGCGGCCACCGCAAGCCTCGAGCGATCACTAGGGCGCCACGAGCCAGAGGCGGCCACGCCCAGCCCTCCTTGTGCGGCCGAGCGGCCGGCAGGGGCGGAAGCCGAGGCGGAGGTCGAGGAGGATCCTGGCTGCCTGTAGGGGAATGAGGCCCCTTCAGGCGGGGGCCTGGGCGGATCTGATGACGCAGCAGCCCCCGAGCCCCCAGAGCCACGGGGGGCGGAGATGGAAGGGCCGGGCGCACCCGGGACCTTGGCCCTGGTGAGCCACAGCAACCTATCGCGGGTCGGGACTCTTCGCAACGCCCGGTCGGCCCTCAGCTCCCTAGAGGCCAAGCTCGTGGCCGAGGAGGAGAACCTCCGCCTGGAGCGGGGGCGCGTCGCGGCTCGCGAGGCCCGGCTTGCCTCCCGTGAGGAGGCGTTCACCCGGCGTGAGAGCATGGCGGCGGTCCTGGAGATGGACATGAAGATCCGGGAGCACGAACTCCTGCAGACCACCATCGAGCAGGAGAAGGAGCGAGAAAGCTTGGAGAATCTGGACCGTATCGTGGCGGCCGGCAAGGCCACCTACCAGGAACGCCTCGCGAAAGACAACACCACGCTTGAAGAAAAAGCTGCGACGTACAGGGCCGAGATCGACAAGCGGGGCCAGGAAGAGGTCGTGCGGAAGACCAAGGCCCTAGCCGACACCTACTCCAACAACTTGAAGAAGCAGGAGGACCGCTTCACTAAGAGGCGCGGCGAGCTCGATGCCGAAATCGCCAAGCTCAAGCGGCAGCTCGCAGCGTCGGAGACCGAGAGGCGGAGCGCGGCGGAGCTCCATGCCACGAACCGCCGTGAGCTGGAAGACCTCTAGGCTCAGGTGAGCGAGGTTAGTGATGAGGCACAGCGGGCACACGATGAGGCAGCCCGGGGGCGCGGGGTGCAGCTTCAACGCTCCAAAATGTTCCGCGAGCTCATGGGGTGCGCTCGCAGCGCCGTGGCCGCTTTCTCGGTCGAGGGGGTGGAGGATCCCCTGGAGACCGATGAAGCCAGCTACCTGGCCTTCTTCACAAGGCTCGTGGAGCGGCTAGAGGCGAGCTCTGCCCGGTGGGACGAGATCCGCGACGCTGAGTGCTGCGACCTTCTGCGCCAGGCATTGACCCGCGTCTTCAGCAACCTGCTGCGCATCGATGGCAGCTTGAACTTCAACCAGGTGCTGTCTCCAGTCCCTGAGGAGCTCCAAGGCAAGCTTGCGAGGGCGGTGGAGGACCATGTGGCGAGCCTGCTGGAGCGGTTCGCGCCTGTCGGGGAAGGGTCCAGCGACGACGGCAATCCAGTACTTGACGACGCCGATGGTGGCTCTGCTGCCTGAGGCCATGCGCTCACCTTCCTGTAACAGGGTAGATACAGCCCCGAGGGGGTGTGAAGACATTTGTACGGCAATTTTGTTGTCAAGTACTTAATGATCCGTGTGTTTTCGTTTTCCTCCCGAGGCCCTTATTTCCCTTTTACATTGCCTTCGTGCCCTGTGTCGCTGGGACCCAGCCCCTGAGGCAAGCTACAACCGTCACTGGTATGCCCAGAGCGTGCGCTCGGCAAGGCCAGAGGGGGTAGGGCTCTTAGGGCTGGTAGGAGTCCCTGAGGTGCGATGCTCAGGGTCCCCCCCTTGATGTGCAGGCGGCTCGTGCCAAGGAAATCAGGATGCCACGAGAGAGAAATGAGAGGGAAAAACACCCCAGAGGTACTTTAAACTTAGCTCCTTTGAGGCGTGCGGCTTGGGGAAAGTCCTTCGTAGGGCGTGGCTCGTGGGGCGCAGTCCCTGGTGGGGCCTTCCACCCGCAGGACGCCACTCGCGGTGCCTCCCGAGGGGGGCTCCTGAGGCCTTCGTATCCTGCACCAGGGAAACTACCAAGTTTTTGCGAATAGTGCAGCAGGGCGCGTTCGCGAGGTCGCCTGTGGGTGTTATGTGAGGAGACAAGAGCACCAAGGACCTGGTGAGGTGACGTGCACGGGAGCAGGCCCGCGAGCCAGAGCACAGTCGCTTGTGTTTTTCAGTGCTGCTGGGAGTGACCCGAGCACAGACACCGTGCCCAGCCCCCGCTCGCGCGACAGGCACGGGTGAGATCCTGAGCGTGCGCCCCGCGGCTGCGAGCACACAGGGTTATGTAGGAAATAAACTTTACTGATCCTCAAGTAGGCCGCCAGCGCGGAGCATGGGGCATCCGCCAGCGCTGAGCATGGGGCTTCCACGAGAGTGGGAAGGAGCTCTCACGTGCCGAAGGCAGCGTGGGTAGAGAGAGCCCCGGAGTGTGTACAGCTCCATGTCGCTCGTATCCGTGGGGCACGGATAGAACTTACGGTGATGGCGGGCATTCCATGTGTTTGGTACCGGAACACCCGCCCCCGTCATGAGTGGGGCCGCGGTTGGCCGGTGGGCGAGTGTTAACCACCTCCATATTCCTTGCGATGTGGGACTCTAGGCTCATGCGCATCAGCCTCGTGAAGGTGGCTGCGGCACCCTCCAGGCCGAATGGCATACGCATGAGCCAGGCCGAGCCTGTGGCGATGCACGAAGGAGGGGAGGGGCCTGCGGGGCAAGCCTAGTTGAGGGCGATGAAGTCGACGCACATGCGCACGCTATCGCGTGGCCTGGCGACGGGGGTGAGGCTGGCGATCAACTTGGGGTGGGGGGCTTCACGGGCGATTCCAGCATCCTGGGGCTTGTTGACTTCCTGGGTGGTGACTTCATGCTTCTCGGGCGCCTGACGCCGTTCCTTCTGCTTGACGGGCCGCGCGCTCCAGCACGCGGCTGAGTGGTGCTCGATCACCTCCCTCGGTAGGCCGGGCGCACCTGATGCTGTCCAAGCCAACGCATCAGGGCATGCCTGGAGGAAGGTGACGAGCGCGCCTTCCTATTTGGTGGAGGGCCCGCCGCTGCCGGTGAGGGAGGGGCCTGCTTCGCCCCCATCCAGCTGTAACATCACAAAATTCTAAATTTTGGAATGTTATATTAATTAAATAAATATGATTGATTGTTTGATTGATTGACTGAAAGTGAGTGAAATTGAAAACTTTTTGAAAGTTTAATGAGAGGGAATGAAATGACTTTCCCAAAAATTTCATTCTTGCAATTGATCTCCTTGAATTCAAATTCAATTCAAATACAAAACCCTGGAGTGGAGATCACATGACTTCTTCCATTAAAGAAATGAAAAGGGTTTTTGAAAATATTTGAATTCCACTTGAAAATATTTCAAATTCAGAAACTTTATGCAACTCAATAATTTTAATGAGAGAAGATAAAATGACTTCTTCAAATTATATGAAATATGAGTTGGAAGTTTAAAAGAAAGAATTCCAAATGGTTTGAAATTCAGATTCAAATTCATTTGAGGGTTTTATTCAAATTATTTTGATCCAAAACTAAAATATATGGAAATAGGGTAACATGATTCCCTTCAATAGAAAAATGGAGAAAAATAAATTTGAGATCATTTTGATATTTTCAAATAATTTTATTTGCATTTTAAATACAACAGTAGCACTGTTTGAATTTTGAGATTTTGTGTGAATTTTATTT
Organism: Elymus sibiricus; assembly: GCA_039707655.1. Classification (NCBI taxonomy): domain Eukaryota; kingdom Viridiplantae; phylum Streptophyta; class Magnoliopsida; order Poales; family Poaceae; genus Elymus; species Elymus sibiricus. Next base: position 192,407,025 of record CM077670.1, read on the forward strand.
GAACATGATAAATAGTTCATGTTTTAGGAAATCTTTTTCTGAACATTTTGATATATAATATGTCTATATAAAAGTTCTACTGTTTTTCTTTTAGTCTATTCTCTATTGTATTTGTATATATATATAAAAAAATGTTTTGTTAATAGGCCGAAGCCTAGCCGAGCCGGCCCACTCAACCCTCTCTCTCTCCTCGGCCCAGCTGGCCCAGCCGCTCGCTCCCGCACCGAATCCCCTTCGGGCCGGTCGCCCGCACCCCTCGCCCGCCTCCCTTTGCCGCTGACAGATGGGTCCCGCACCCATCTTCTTTCTCCGCACACCATGCCGTGCGAGAGCACATCGCCGCGCCGCCGTATCCGTTTCTCGCGGGATTCAATCCCGAGGCTGCCCCCTTCCGCACGAAGATGTCCTATATATACCCAGCACCCTCCTCGACCGACCCCCCCTAAAACCCTAGCCCTAGACCTACCATACCTCTTGCTCTCGCCGATCACATCTCGCCAGAGCCGACGCAGTTCGTCGTTTAAACCTAGTAGTGAACTCCCCGTAGTCGTCCGATCTAGATCTAACCGTCTGGGTTAGATCTGTTTTTTTTCTTTTTCTCAACGAATCATTTTCGCTAGTAATCGACCGTCCGCCCGTAGCGTTCATTCGGTCGCCTCTCTCGCCCACTCACAACATGCCACACGGCCAGTGGCCGATCCGTAGGTTTTTTGTTTTTTTAGATCTGTTTTATTTTCCGATTTAGTTCTGTTTCTAAATTGCTTATATCTTTTAGGTTATTTAATGTTTTGGAGTGATTCTTTTTGAATTAGTTTTATATTTTCATCTAGTTTCTGTAGATACCAAGTGTGGCCATGTTTGAAAATTTTAAATTTGAGTTCGCATGAATTTTCTTCAAACCTTGTTTTGTGAATATCTTCAGTTTCAAAATAGCTATTTAGTTAATTCTTTTTGCTAGTGATCACTTGATCTTTTGTCTAAACGGTAGGCTTTTGCAAATTAGTTTTTGTTTATTTTAAATTAGGCTTTTAGGCGAAATAGTACTGTTTTACATAGTTTAGTGCTATTTTCTTTTCCCTTAGTATTTAATTGTTTTTAACTAAAACCTTTTGTTTTTTTTTGACAAATTTAGTTTTGTTTTTGTTAGTTAACAGTAGATAATTTTATTTTTAATTTAAAAAAAAATTATTTTCTTTAGTTTTGATGTAAAACTTTGTTACGTCATAAATAGGGTTTTATGAAAGCTTTTTATTTGTTTCTTTTTGCTAGTAAAATTTTACAAAAAATACTTTTTGTTAACTTAGTTATTTTATATTTTCTTATCTGTTAATTTATTAGTTTAGAGATTTATTTTGCTGTTAAGTTTTATGTAGGACAAAATTATTTTTTATTGTTTGTAGTAAAGTCTTAGACTTTTCCTTAGTAGTTTTTCTGGTAGTTTTCCTTGAAGTTTCTTTGGATTTTATTTGGGTTTTATTATTTGATTTCCTTGTTGTTTTAATTGTTTATTGATAATAATGATTGCGAGAAATTGCTTGCTAGAATGATTGCTTATGTGAATGCAATGTTTGACTATATAGATTTTCTTCCGAGAGTGACGAATAATACTATCAGGATTTCTCTGGGAGCGATATAATCTTCATCAACTTACCAGGAAAGTTCACTTTGACCATTTTATCATGCCTATGTTTTTTATGCATTTAGTGTCACCATTCCAACAATTCCTCCAGTAGTGATATTGAATTCTTGTTGTTGAGTAGAATGCATGAGGTAGGAACCCATCTCCCTGTTACCAAGCCCGGGACGTTGTTTAGTTTTAATGCTACGCTAAAGTAGACGGGGTTGGGTATGAGTGCCCGGGAGTGGTGTGAGAAGGTGGACTCTACGTCAATGATGATAACTTCGTGATGGCATCTGCAAGAACTGCATCTTCAAGGCCTCAAGATTTCGAGACTCGAGACAAGATTTCAATACACACTACTGGGTGAAGGATGGATTTGATGGGCACCCTGGAGCAACCAGTGGATGGCCGGGATGCATGGAGAAGTGCCATGACATCTTGCGGAAAGCTTCACCCAGACTCAAAGAGACGGAAGAATACTTCATGCCCGGAAGCTTACCTGTGCAACCGCAAGTCATTATGAGCTCCGACTTGGTTGACCTTAGTTGTGACTCTGGCTGGGACGGTGCTAGCAGATGTAGAACTATGATAGGATTGGATGAGCACCGGACAGTGGTCAGAGGAACTCTTCGGAAGACCATGTTTCTGTCGTCTTGTTCTCAAACACCCGGAAGTGCGACAACGTAAAAAGAGGGATCAAATCTTGTGGGTAAAGTGCACAACACTCTGCAGAGTTAAAACCTAATCGATTAGCCGTGTCCCCGGTTACGGACAATTTGAGCCTCTGGACTTGGATCTATCTTGGAACTCTCAACACCGGACTGATAACTAATTGTGGGCAACTTATGATACTTGTGGGATATGAGACATCGGTTGGCGGAACCATGTCATAGTAGATTACTCCGTAGTGAAAACTCCTGATTATTCCTTTGTTGTAGGGAAAATAAAAGCAGCTTCTATGCAAACAAACTTAGACACAGAACCACAAAGCCATATTGCATATAGCATAGTCTTTATCATCTGATTTGTATTGTGATCCTGCCGGCACATTCAATGTACTGACCTACATGGCTGCAACGTATCATGTTGCAGGATTTTTCTACGACGAGTGAGTTTCGTTCTAGGGTTACGATCTACACTCAACTTGCCGATGGCGTTGATGGGACTCCACACCCGATTGACTGTTTCCGCTGAGACTTATGAGGTATATATATCAGTATTACGTTATTTATACATGTGATTGCACTTTGATATATACATTGATGTACTGTGTGTGCCAGCATACTGATCCAGGAATGGCACAGATACATAGAGATTTGACCGTTTGAGGTCGGGTCGCTACAGAGATGGTATCAGAGTACATGTTGACTGTAGGACGTGACCCTAGAAATCGGAAAAAAGCCCTATGACAGGATATCTCTAAAACTTTATTTTCAAAAAGACCCTTACTTCTCATCTTTTCTGATTTTATCAAATGGTCCCCCTTACCTCAATTATTTAGAATATATCCCTTCCCTTTTGACCACACATAGGATCAACTGAAGCCACTCCAAGAAGGACCAGATATCGGACAACTGATGGCCACTTCGAAGTAAAGAAGATTTCACCATGCATTAGAAGAATTGGAGCTGCAATAGTTAAAGACTCCGAAGACTTGAAGAATTTGAAGTCTCCGAAGATTTATTTGACCTTTAGAAGACCAAACCACTGTTATATACTTACGTTAGATGCGATGATTTGTGGGTTGTCATTGTTTGTGTTTTTCCGACAGCCACAAAATAAAACCTATTTTCAAAACTATGTTGTTTGTATTGGGTATATCTCTCTCCATCTCTCTTAGCTCATCCCAAAACCCTTGGACCCAATAGATCATGAATGATGATGGACTTGTATTCTCTGCACCGATGACTCAGCCGAAGGTAGAGCTATGGATTCAAAACATGGAGGATCACTTCGGAAAAATTTTGATTGCAAGGAAGTATGAGGTTCAATACGCTCTTCAGTACTTTACAAAAAGTGTTGCAACATGGTGGAAAATGCATCAAGCCATACAAGGAAGTAACGGAGCAAAAACATGGGAGGAATTCAAGAAGACTCTGTTAAGATCTCGCCTTATCCGGAAGCACCATGATAACCCGATGAAGAAACCTTGTGCCTGCAAGATCTGTGGAGAAATAGGACACACCCAGGAAGGACACAAGGATGGATACCCTCTTTGTGAAGAAAATCACCCAGCTGGGGAATGCCCAACTGGGCAGGTGACTCGTTTCTTGTGTGAAGGAACTGACCACTACCCGGCTCAGTGTCACATTTACCCCATGGTGCAACAAACTGTCCGGAAGCAGAAAGAAGGAATGAGAGAAACCCTCCCAGAAGGTATGGAAGTACCTGTGGTGAAGGATGCTGTGACGGACACAAATGGAGGAAAGCCAACCAAAGTTTGCACCAAGCCGTGCTATGCATGTCGAGAAGAAGGAAATATCTCTCAGTATTGCATGAAGAAGGGAACTAAGTATCTTGGTGAGTTCCCGACAGCAGAAGTGGAGTATGACCCACAGGAAATAGAGGATCTGATTGGTACGAAGAAGACCAAGAAGAGGAAACAAAGACCTCGCCAGAACAGCCCATTTTCTGCAGAAAAGGACCTGAGTCATATCATATGTTTCATGTGCAAGAAGTCAGGTCACTATTTTGATAGATGTCTAGAAAAGAAGCTAAAAATCCAAGGAGCCTACACAATCACCAAGAAGACCCGAGACTTGTCGGAAATCGTTTGTTTTCACTGCAAGGAAGCAGGACATTTTGCTACTAAATGTCCAGTTAAGAAGAAAGCTAAATATGAGTAGATGAATATTGGAAGAATAAGTGTAATAGGAAATACTCTTGTTTTCTTAAGGATGTTGATTTGAATTATGTAACGGAAGTCTCGGAGATTGTAATAATTCATGAATCAATAAAGTTGATATGTCATATGTTGAAAGGACTGTATGAAGTTGTTATTTTGGAAATGATTATGTGGGTAAACATGGATAAAAAATGAGTTGTTGATGCATAAACTGGGATTTTGATAAAGTACAAGGATACAATAGAATGTGGTCAATGGATAACCCAGTACATTTTGTTTTAAGGATGACAATACCCTGTAAGATGTTGGGAATTGAATTTGAAGTTTTGTTTGGATGATATGAATGCTTACCCAAGGAGATGCATGCATTATTCTGAATACCCCTTCTATCTTACAACTGCAGATGACAACCCTTTATGAGTCTTTCCTCAAGGGCCTGGAAACCATCATGACCCTGACTAGTGATCATGATTACCCAAAGATCCTGAAGGACATGATGAAGCATATTCACCTTGAAGGAGATGCAGTCCACAAGGGCTACCCCTTCATGGAAAATGGAGTGGAACTTTGGTACGTGGAGGTACACCTTCACCGTGTGAAAGGAGTTTGCCCAAAGACTATGGGGCAATACTTTTTCATTTCTCGTGTACCACGAGCAACTTTCTTCGACTCTGTTCGTGAAGATGCCACGGAAGCCATACGTCAGATTGAAGAAATACTAGAGGCAAGACTCCGTCATACTCAGGAATACCTGAGAGTAGTGCATACCGAGATGATGGAGATGAAGCTCATGGCCACCATGAATGAAACAAAAGGTGGATGATTTCAAGGAGCACCTCGCTCAATTCTAGTGGGACTAAATAATCCTCAAGGAGGACCCATAAATAAAGTTGGAAGCAATGCTTGACCATACCAACTATGTGGATGCCAACATTTGTAATAAAGTACATTTGATTGGAGTTTTGAGAAATGATTAATGATGTAATAAAGGATTTGATATGAAAAGAATACGATTTATGGATGACTTTGTGCATTTCATGGTGATATTTCTCTGTGTGAACACGAGACCAATGGAAAGGAAAATGTATTCCACTAAGTGGAGTTTGGACGAAATAAGTTTGATTTCGTGGTTACCCCAAGAGTATGACAGAATGAAGTACTATTGGATTGGATTTTGAGAAAGTGTAATGGTGGAATATGGAACAATAGTAACTCCAAGGATGAGTTAAAGCGGTACAAGTATGAAGTGGGCCCACAACCCATAGGCCCAGGAATTAAAGAGGATTTGGAAGTAGCTGTGATTGATCAACATACGTTTCTTAGGAGGATACGTAAAACCCCAAGAGTTGCGAAGAAAACGATACATGTGTTGTTCGGCTTGCGGAATCAATGGATTTACCCGAACCCAGTTCGAGGACAAGAGAAATTCTGCAAGGCTTGTGAGTTTGCCCGAGTGTTAGAAATACGAGATTCGCTAAACCTTATACAGGGTAACGATTTGCGTGCGGAATGGATTGATCACCATACCGACTTACTCTTATCATTCGCTCTTGCTATTTGGAATGGTAAATCTGGAGTAACTTACCCATAGTAAAGAGACGACGATCGTTGAAAACCTTGTTCAAGCCTTAGAATGGTTTGTTGAGAAGCCCCTGTTGTAACATCCCCATGTATCAAGCTACAGTGATCACCCTTTTGATAATGCCAAGTCACCATGATTAACAGTGCTTGATCATCATTTGAGTCATATCTCATTTCAAATTCCAAATTCAAATTGAGAATTCAAATTTAAAGTGAATTTAAAAGTTGTTCAAGTCCAGGAACTAAATAATTCATAATATTGTAAATATTCCCAAGGCAATTATAAAAATATAGCCAACATTAATTGAATTAATTAAATGACTCTAACATCATGAAACAGTGACAAAACAACAATGTTTTATCTATTTTAATTAATCCAAAATTCAAATGAAATCAAATTACCTCCAAACCTTTTTATGGCAGTGCTAGATATTGCACTGTATTTAGGTGGCTAAGTCACATATTTTACAAAAGTGTAATAGTGGCCAAACAATTAGCAAAACAGAAAGAAAAGAATAAAGCAGAAAAAGAAAAAGAAAAAGAAAAAGAAAAAGGACCTACTGTGCCTGTGGGCTCTAGTGCTACAGCGCCAGCCCAGCCCACCTCCTGTCACCTCCTTCCTCCTGTCGCTCCCGCGCACGCCCGCGCCCGAGCTGGCTCGCCGTCGCAGCCGCGCCCGCTTGCCCCGCGTCACTACAGGGGCCCCTGCGAGGATAAGGACGCCACCGCGGACGCCCTAGCCGCTGCCCAGATCTTTTTCCCCCTTCTCCCTCGCTCTCTCCCTCCTCGACCGATGCCGCCATGGCCTCGCAGCCGTAAAGCTCGCGGCCACTGACCGTTTCTCGTCGCACGACCGTGCCCGCCTGCTTCATCGCCGTCGACTACTTCTTCTTGGAGGAGCCGTTCGAGCTGCAGGCCACCACAATGTCGCCATCGACCTCTTCTTCTACCTCTGCCCCGCCGCCGTTCGTCGTCGTCTCCGGCTACCTCGCGCCTCCCCCGAGCCCACTGAGCACACCTACAGGCGCCCAGTGAGCACCTCTTCCTTTCCCCTCTCTTCTCGTTGTCGAACGCGCGCTCTAATGAGCTCCCCCGTCGTGGCCGAATTCCTCGCCGCCCGAGCTCGTCGCCGGCAGCCGTCCGGTGACCAAATGGTCCCGCGCTGTAGTCCATCGATTTCGCGCTCGCGCATAAAACCCCTCTGCCCCGTTTGTTTGAGCTGTTGCGCGCCGCTGCCGCTGACCCGAGGACCACCCGAACGCCATCGCCGCCGGCGACGTCGTAGCACTCCACTCCAGCCACCCCACGGCCAGCCACCACCGCCATTCGACGCGCAACGCTGCGGGCGTTCGAACGCGCCGTCGCACGGGTCTGGGGACCCTCTGTAGCCGATTCCCGACCACCCCCGTGTGCCACCGCCCCAAAAACGCGGTCGCCGGCGTTTAAATGCCGGCCGGCCGATGTGGCCACCACGTGGACGCCCTGGGCCACTGACCGGTGGGCCCAGTGGGTCCCGTTGGCCGGTTGACCCGGTCAACCCGCTGACTGGGCGGCCCCGTGTCACTGACATGCGGGCCCCGCTAATTTAAACATTTTAAAAAAATAAATATAAAGCTAATTAATCTATTAATCCTAATTAAGTTAATTAATTAACTAGTCTGACACTGACAGTAGGCCCCACCCCTAATTAATCTTTAATTAGTTAATCTAATCCCTAATTAGCTACTGTGTCACTGACTGGTGGGACCCACTGGTCAGATTGACCAGTCAACCGGCTAGGTTGACTGCTGACGTCACCTATCACTGTTTCAGATAATTCGGATTTAATAATTAAAATAATTCCAGAAATTCAATAAAACTTTGAAAAATCATATAAAATAAACCGTAACTCGGATGAAACTAATTTATTTATGAAAAACGATCAGAAAAATATGACGAATCCGAATATGCCACCCACATACTTGCCACACCCCTCTAACATACTGAACATGGAACCGTCCCCTCCGGTTCAGTGTACCGATAATCACCCGGAGCTGGGATAACACTCCCGAATAATTTCCCGCTCTGACTAACTTGCGTAGTGCTACATTAGAACACCCCTAGCACTACATATTGACATGTCATGCATCCCTGTTGCATTGTTTACCGTCTATTTATTGTTTCTTCCCCCTCCTTCTCTCTCGATAGACCCTGATACTGCTGACGACACGGCAGAGTACGACTACGTCGTCGACGACCAGACCCCTTCAGCTGAGCTTCCAGGCAAGCAAAACCCCCTTGATCATCAGATATCGCCCATTCTTTCTCTCTTATGCTTGCATTAGAATTGCATCTGTTGTTGCTCCGATAGCTCCTATTCTGATGCATAGCCTGATTTTGTCGCCTACTGTTGATACCTACCCGCTATCCCATGATGCTTAGTTAGCTATGCTGTTGATCCATCTTTGGCCTTTCACCTTGTCCGTATGCCATGCTTGTTATCGGGTCGTGATCACTGTGGGTGATGATCACGGAAATGTTTACATATTGCAATACTTTAAGCTGTTAAAGTCGGGCCGGCTCCAAGAGTGCCCGCGAGAGAATAATATTAAAGACGGGTCGGCTCCAAGAGCACCCGCGAGTGATATTATGGCGGAACGACATGGCAGGTGGAGACCACCTAGGAGAGAGGTGGGCCTGGTCCTTGGTCGTGGTCCGTGTGTTACCATGTTGGAGCGACAGGGATCCTGTTCGTCTCTGCGAGTTACTAAATACGCCTAACGGATTTGGGTATTTGATCTGAGTTGGCCACAGGCCATATACGCACTACCACCACGTGGGATAATGGTTATGGGACCCTCTACGTCGTATGTATCAGCCGAAAGCTCTTCAGACGTCACAGCTCAGAGATGAGGGCTGATTGCTCGGCTGGGCTGGTTACGTCACTTGTGTATACAGTGTCGCGCCTGGGCCCCGGCCAGTCTCGCAACGTGCAGGAGTCTAAAGGGCGATGGGCCCAAGACCCCTTCGCACTAAGGATTTAGACCGGCGTGTTGACCTCTCTGCTGAGCCTAGGTAGGACTGCGTCGTGTCGATTACCCGAGGCCGGGCATTACCCAGCAAGTGTGGCCGGCCAGATGTGATCGAGCATGTTGGGTAACAGTAGTGCACCCCTGCAGGGAAGTTATCTATTCGAATAGCCGTGTCCACGGTAACAGGACGCTCAGAGTTGTATCCTGATCTGCTACAACTACAAATGGATACTGTTACAATGTTAAACTGTTACTACTGCTCTCGGGATCACTTTCTCGCAGGGTAGTCCAGGAAGGACCCCAGGGCATTGCTAAAATATGATTGATTATATATTATCTTGTTCTACTCTCTTCTAATGCTGCAAGATTGCTTCAAGATGCTAGTCTTCGATAGGCTAGGCTTTTCCCCCTCTGTTCCGGCATTTCTGCAGTTTAGTCCAAAGATATAGCCCCATTCCTTTGATACCGATGCATAATTAGTATAGTTCTGATGTCAGTCTTGCGAGTACTTTGGATGAGTACTCATGGTTGCTTTGCTACTTCTTTTTCCCCATACCCGATTGCTGCGTTCAGATGATGGAGCCCAAGAGCAGGAGATCCCCGGAGGCACCTACTACTACGTTGAGCCCACCGACCAGGAGTAGTTCGGAGGCCCTAGGCAGGAGGCCTTCGCCTTTTCGATCAGTGTCGTTGTTTGTGCTAGCCTTCTTAAGGCAAACTTGACTAACTATGTCTGTACCCAGATATTATTTGTGTGTATGACTTATGTATTCGGGTCCTCGTGACCCCTGGTTTGTAATATGAAGATTTATGTTTAAATTTGAGTTTAGAGTTGTGTAGTGATATCTTCCCGTGAGTCTCTGATCTCGAGCGTGCACGTTTGCGTTATGATTAGTGCACGGTCGAGCAGAGGGCGTCACAAGTTGGTATCAGAGCCGACTGCCTGTAGGAAGCCCCCTTCCGATTCCTTGGTCGAAGTTGAGTCTAGTCTTTGAAAAACTATATTTTACTAACATGGTTGTGTGGCTTACGGGCCCACGTCGCCAATGGGTGGTATTAGGATCTTTTATTCCTCTTCCTTACTCTGGGATTGTACTCACTCTTCTATTCAGGTTAAAAGTTTACTAACTCTAACTCTAGGTTCCCGTGATCACGTCCACCCGGAGCCTTGGTTATGTGCAAATTACTTCCTTGAATGCAAGTTGCAAGAATTCACTCACTGTCATTTGACAATCTTGAAATTTCCTTTGTTTTAGATGGATCGCTTGTTTCCACCGCGCCCTACGACGTAGCTTGTACTTCGGACTTGGGCTCGTGATGCGCCTAGTTTTCCAGCTATCCTGATTACCCTCCTGACCAGATTGGGCTATCGCTAGTACCCCGAGTACATGGTTTATGAGGATTTCCGCGAGTTCTACCAGGAGCAGTATCTTGCCGATGTTCGTATCTTTGATCAGCGGAACGACTCCGTCACCGAGTTGTACACTTTTCACGGTATCAGCATGACGATTGATATGGCAGTCCATGATGCTGCCCATTCTGCTGTCGCATGTCTCCGTGGCGAGCATAGTCGCTTGGATGACTCCGAGTTCCGATACATCCCGTATGCCCCTGCTGGAGAAGATACCGGATACTACACAGCTGTCTGTGCCCCTTACGAGCGACGTCGATATGACCCGCATGTTTTGATTCAGTGCACTCAGGCTTTGGATCGCACTGCCCGGGCTCTTGCCATCGAGTTGTTTGCCACTCGAGCACGTCTCTACGATGCTATGACACAATTACTGCCAGCTGTTCGTGCAGGGATACATCCAGAGTACATTCTTTACCCGCGCAGGACTCAGATGCCTTCAGGTATCGATTGGCCTGCTGTTGGAGGTCACACACCCGCACGTGGACCTCTTCTCCCAGTTCGAGATCGGGTTCTGCATCAGAGTAGTCATGGAGCGCAGGACTTTCCTGCCGTGGGCACTCGCCGTCAGCACCTGCAGTTACCTGGTTTTCCCCGATGTTGATGTAGCCTATACTATGTCCCGTTGTTGTATTCCTCACCGCATGCCTGCGCGCCGCCTAGTATGTCTAGCTGTTTAATTTTTTGAACTTATGCTGTCCGCGTGTAACCGACTCTATGTATGGATCTGTATGTCTTAATTGACTACTGTTATGTATCTATTGCACTACTTGTTCATTGTCGTGTTACATCATGCTTGTCTCGAAACACTTGCGGTTGCGTTTACTAAACTACCCCTTGTTAAATTTTTAACAGGATGGTTAGAACAGGTGGTCATGGTCGTGCTCCCGAACAGCCACCACCGCCAGACTATATGGCAGCTATGATGCAGCAATTCGAGCTGAACTGCCAGTTCATGGTTGGAATCATGGCTCAGTTTCCACACCAGAACCAGAATGCTCAGAATCAGCAACCTGTTGCAATAACTCTGCAGGAGTTTGTGCGTCTCAGCCCTACTGTTTTCCGCAACTCTGAAGAGCCACTGGATGCTGATGACTGGCTTCGCGACATCACCTACGAGATGGAGTCTGCCAATGTCGCCCCCGCCAATCTTGTCACCTTCGCGTCCTACTTCTTGAAGGGTGCCGCTGCTCAATGGTGGCACACCCACAGGAGTTCACTACCTGCTGGGACAGTCGTTACCTGGATCAAGTTTCAGACTGCTTTCCGTGCCCGTTACATTCCTCAGGGAATCATGGACCGGAAGAAAAGAGAGTTTCGCAACCTCACTCAGGGCAGTAAGACTGTCGAAGCTTATCAGCACGAATTCCTTAACCTATCCCGCTATGCTGAAGAAGACGTTGCCACTGATGCTCGCATGCAGGAGAAATTCCGTGATGGACTCCACCCAGACCTCAAGCTTGCACTTGCTGTTCATGACTTCGCCGACTTCGCCACCCTGGTGAATAAGGCTATCTAGGTTGAGACTGCTCAAATGGAGCACAAGGAGTCACAGAAGCGCCAACGTGACATTGGCTCATCTTCGAGCTTAGGACAAAGGTGTAAAATCTGGATTCCCAACAGCCTGTATCGTCCAACTGCCCCTGTGCTAAGGCCTTCCTATGTGGCACCCCGTCTGCCTCCTCCACCACCGAGGCAGCCGAGAGCTCAAGCTGCTCCACCACGTGCTACTACTCTTCGTCCTGAAGATGGTCTGAGTTTCAAGTGTCGCCGCCCATGTCACCTTGCCAAGGATTGTCGCCAGAATCAGACTCAGTTGGCACTTCCTCCTACTGGCTGTGGCAATGGCCATGGCAACAACCAGACCCGCAACTATAATACTGGGTCTTCTGCTTATGGTCGTGGACAGGCTTACCACGTCAATACTGAAGAAGTTCAGGATCAACCTGAAACTGTGATGGGTACCCTTCTCGTTAACTCGGTACCCGCTTCTGTTTTATTTGATTCAGGAGCATCACATTCATTAGTCTCTGGAGCATTTGCATTCATGCATGGCATACAATATGAAAAGATGCATACTCCATTAGTCGTTAAAACTCCCGGGGCCCATTGTCATGCCGACATGATCGCGCATAACGTCACCGTCGAGATTGAAGGATTAGAGTTCCTTGTCTCCCCCATCGTTCTAAAGTCTTCCACCATAGACCTCATTCTGGGAATGGATTGGTTGAAAGCTCACATTGCTTCGATCAATTGTGCCACCAAAGTCGTCCAACTCCTTCACCCCTCCGACGAGATAGTGAACTACACCGCCCGAGTTACCCGGAATGCCGAAGCTCAAATATATGCTCTGAATGCTTTGAATGCTTCACCTCTAGAGGGAATTGAGAACGTTCCAGTCGTTCGCGATTTTCCGGACGTCTTTCCAGAAGAACTTCCTGGAATACCCCATGTTAGAGCCGTTGAATTCGTCATCGACTTGAAACCAGGCACTACCCCTATTGCTAAGCGCCCCTACAAGATGCCGCCGCATGAACTCCTTGAACTTAAGGAGGAGATCGACAAATCGCTTTGTAAAGGCTTCATTCGCCCGAGTTCCTCTGCTTGGGGAGCACCTTCTCTCTTTGTTAAGAAGAAGGATGGGACTAACCGATTGGTCCAGGACTATCGGCCTATTAACCAAGCAACAATTCAGAACAAATATCCACTTCCCCGGATCAACGATCTTTATGATCAACTTGCTGGATCCTCCGTGTTCTCTAAACTCGACTTAAGGTTGGGTTACCATAAGATCCGAGTTCGTAAAGAGGATATCCCGAAGACCGCCTTCGTTACCCGTTATGGATCATACGAGTACACCGTCATGTCCTTTGGATTAACTAATGCTCCAGCAACCTTCTCTCGATTGATGAACTATATCTTCATGGACTACCTCGACAAATTCGTCATGGTTTATTTGGATGATATCATTATATTTTCCAAGAATGAAGAAGAACACGCCGAACATCTTCGGCTTGTATTGGAGAAACTTCGAGAACATCAGTTGTACGCCAAATTTTCCAAGTGTGAATTCTGGTTATCTGAGGTGACCTATCTTGGTCATGTGATTTCCAAAGATGGCATTGTTGTTAACCCAGAACGATTTTAGGATATTCTTGACTAGACTCCTCCGCAAACTATTAAGCAAGTCAGAAGTTTTCTCGGTCTCGCCAGCTATTGCCGCCGTTTTGTCAAGAACTTCTCTAAGATTGCTAAGCCACTGACTGATTTGCTCCACAAAGGCAAGAAGTTTGAGTGGACGGAAAAGTGCCAAGAAAGTTTTCAGACACTTAAAGATAAGTTAACATCTGCCCCCGTGCTAGCTCCCCCTGATTCCCGCAAGGACTTGATGATATATTGCGACGCATCCCGTCAAGGATTAGGCTGTGTCCTAATGCAAGAGCGCAAGGTGATTGCTTATGGCTCTCGCCAGTTGCGTCCTCACGAAGATAAGTATCCCACACATGATCTCGAGTTAGCAGCAGTTATCTATGCTCTGAAGCTGTGGCGACATTACCATCTTGGTAATCGTTGCGAGATATACATGGACCACCAAATTCTGAAATATTTGTATACCCAACCAGATTTGAACCTCCGTCAACAAAGGTGGCTCGAGACAATAGCTGACTATGACATGGATATTTCCTATACCCCTGGCAAGGCTAATGTAATGGCCGATGCTTTGAGTCGCAAGTCTTATTGCAATAACCTCATGGTTCAGCAAGTACAACCCCTTTTTATGAAGAACTTCGCAAGTTGAACCTTCACATTGTTCCTCAGGGTTATCTCAGTACCCTGGTTGTTGAACCGGACCTCGAGTGCAACATCAAGACAAGGCAGAAATATGACTCTGAAGTCGAGAAGATTAAGACATACCTCTCCAAGGGAAATTCTTCATTCTACCATGTTGATGATGATGGTGCCTTGTTCTTCAAAGGCCGCCTAGTGGTCCCCAGAAAGCACATTCTGGACTCTCGCTCGGATGTCATGAAAGAAGCTCATGATACACCTCTTTCAATTCACCCTGGTAGTACCAAGATGTACCAAGACATTCGACAGAGATATTGGTGGCCTGATATGAAGCGAGACATTGCTCGTTATGTTGCTGAGTGTGACGTTTGCCGTCGCATCAAAGCAGAACATCAAAGGCCTGCTGGAACTCTGCAACCACTTACTATTCCTGAATGGAAATGGGACAAAGTTGAAATGGATTTCATTACTGGTTTTCCCAGATCGTTGAAGGGTCATGATGCTATTTTTGTCGTCATTGACCGATTCTCAAAGGTTGCTCACTTTCTGCCAGTCAAGGAGACAATCACTGCTAGTCAGTTAGCAGACTTGTATGTTTCCAGAATTGTGTCACTCCACGGTATTCCGTTGGAGATCAGCTCAGACCATGGCAGCCTCTTTACCTCAAGGTTTTGGAACAGTTTCCAAGAAGCTATGGGAACTCATCTGTCCTTCAGCACCGCTTTTCACCCTCAGTCCCAGGGACAAGTTGAACGAGTCAATCAAGTGCTTGAAGATATGCTTCGAGCTTGTGTCATCTCATTCGGTAAGAAATGGGAGGAATCTCTCCCGTATGCTGAATTCTCATACAACAATAGCTATCAGGCTAGTTTGAATATGGCACCCTTTGAAGTTCTCTGTGGACGTAAGTGCCGAACCCCTCTGAATTGGTCAAAAACTGGGGAACGGCCACTCTTTGGTCCGGATATTATCCAACAAGCTGAAGAACAAGTCCGCATTGTCCATGAACATTTGAAAGCTGCTCAGTCTCGTCAGAAGAGCAATTATGACCGAAAACACCAGGTAATGGTCTATCAACCTGGCGAGCAAGCTTACCTTCGCGTCACTCCGATGAAGGGTACTCACCGTTTCGGAATCAAGGGCAAGTTAGCTACTCGCTACATTGGCCCGTTCGGTATCCTCGCCAGACGTGGAGAAGTGGCATATCAATTGGAATTGCCGCCGAACCTCTCTCAAGTTCATGATGTTTTCCATGTGTCGCAACTCCGTCGTTGCTTCAAGGATCCTATCCGAGCAGTGGATCATGAAATGCTTGAGCTGCAAGAGGATCTTTCTTATCAACAGTATCCGATCCGCATTCTTGATCAAGCTCAACGTCGAACCCATTAGAAGGCAATCAAGTTCCTTAAAGTACAGTGGTCGAATCATTCTGAAGATGAAGCCACTTGGGAACGTGAAGATCGTTTTCGTGAAGAATACCCCGCTCTCTTTCAGCCTACCTCTTAATTCTCGGCACGAGAATTTGTTTTAGAGGAGCAGAATTGTAACATCCCCATGTATCAAGCTACACTGATCACCCTTTTGATAATGCCAAGTCACCATGATAACAGTGCTTGATCATCATTTGAGTCATATCTCATTTCAAATTCCAAATTCAAATTGAGAATTCAAATTTAAAGTGAATTTAAAAGTTGTTCAAGTCCAAGAACTAAATAGTTCATAATATTGCAAATATTCCCAAGGCAATTATAAAAATATAGCCAACATTAATTGAATTAATTAAATGACTCTGACATCATGAAACAGTGACAAAACAGCAATGTTTAATCTATTTTAATTAATCCAAATTTCAAATGAAATCAAATTAGCTCCAAACCTTTTTATGGCAGTGCTAGATATTGCACTGTATTTAGGTGGCTAAGTCACATATTTTACAAAAGTGTAATAGTGGCCAAACATTTAGCTAAACAGAAAGAAAAGGATAAAACAGAAAAAGAAAAAGAAAAAGAAGAAGGACCTACTGTGCCTGTGGGCTCTAGTGCTACAACGCCAGCCCAGCCCACCTCCTGTCACCTCCTTCCTCCTGTCGCTCCCGCGCACGCCCGCGCTCGAGCCGGCTCGCCGTTGCAGCCGCGCCCGCTCGCCCCGCGTCGCTACAGGGGTACCTGGGAGCATAAGGACGCCACCGCGGACGCCCTAGCCGCTACCCAGATCTTTTTCCCCTTCTCCCTCGCTCTCTCCCTCCTCGACCGACGCCGCTATGGCCTCGCAGCCATAAAGCTCGCGGCCACTGACCATTTCTCGTCGCACGACCGTGCCCGCCTGCTTCGCCGCCGTCGATATACTTCTTCTTGGAGGATCCGTTCGAGCTGCAGGCCACCACAACGTCGCCATCGACCTGTTCTTCTACCTCTACCCTGCCGCCATTCATCGTCGTCTCCGGCTACCTCGCGCCTCCCCCGAGCCCACTGAGCACACCTACAGGCGCCCAGTGAGCACCTCTTCCTTTCCCCTCTCTTCTCGCTGTCGAACGCGTGCTCTAATGACCTCCCCCGTCGTGGCCGAACTACTCGCCGCCCGAGCTCGTCACCGGCAGCCGTCCGGTCACCAAATGGCCCCGCGCTGTAGTCCATCGAGTTCACGTTCACGCATAGACCCCCTCTGCCCCATTTGTTTGAGCCGTTGCGTGCCGCTGCCACTGATCCGAGCACCACCCGAACGCCACCACCGCCGGTGACATCGTAGCACTCCACTACAGCCACCCCACGGTCCAGCCACCACTGCCATTCGACGCACAACGCTGCGGGTGTTCGAACGTGCCGTCGCACGGGTCCGGGGACCCTCTATAGCCGATTCCCGACCACCCCCATGCGCCACCGCCGCAAAAACGCGGTCGCCGGCGTTTAAACGCCGGCCGGCCGACGTGGCCGCCACGTGGACGCCCTGGCCCACTGACCGGTGGGCCCAGTGGGTCCCGTTGGCCGGTTGACCAGGTCAACCTGCTGACTGGGCGGCCCCGTGTCACTGACATGCGGGCCCCGCTAATTTAAACATTTTTAAAAAATAAATAAAAATCTAATGAATCTATTAGTCCTAATTAAGTTAAATAATTAACTAGTCTGACACTGACAGTAGGCCCCACCCCTAATTAATCTTTAATTAGTTTATCTAATCCCTAATTTGCTACTGTGTCACTGACTGGTGGGAGCCACTAGTCAGATTGACCAGTCAACCGGCTGGGTTGACTGCTGACGTCATCATGACGTTCTGCTGACGTCACCTATCACTGTTTCAGATAATTCAGATTTAATAATTAAAATAATTCTAGAAATTCAATAAAACTTTGAAAAATCATATAAAATAAACCGTAACTCGGATGAAAATAATTTATATATGAAAAACGGTCAGAAAAATATGAGGAATCCGAATATGCCATCCACATACTTGCCACAACCCTCTAACATACTGAACATGGAACTGTCCCCTCCGGTTCAGTGTACCGATAATCACCCGGAGCTGGGAGAACACTCCCGGATAATTTCCCGCTCTGACTAACTTGCGTAGTTTTGCATTAGAACACCCCTAGCACTGCATGTTGACATGTCATGCATCCCTGTTGCATTATTTGCCGTGTATTTATTGTTTCTTCCCCCTCCTTCTCTCCCGATAGACCTTGAGACTGCCGATGACACTGCAGAGTATGACTACGTCGTCGACAACCACACCCCTTCAGCTGAGCTTCCAGGCAAGCAAAACCCCCTTGATCATCAGATATCACCCATTCTTTCTCTCTTATGCTTGCATTAGAATTGCTTCTGTTGTTGCTCCGATAGCTCCTATTCTGATGCATAGCCTGATTTCGTCGCCTACTGTTGATACCTACCTGCTGTCCCATCATGCTTAGTTAGCTATGCAATAGATCCATCTTTGGCCTTTCACCTTGTCCGTATGCCATGCTTGTTATCGGGCCGTGATCACTCAGGGTGATGATCACGGAAATGTTTACATATTGCAATACTTTAAACTGTTAAAGTCGGGCCGGCTCCAAGAGTGCCCGCGAGAGAATAATATTAAAGACGGGTCGGCTCCAAGAGCACCCGCGAGTGATATTATGGCGGAACGACAGGGCAGGCGGAGACCACCTAGGAAAGAGGTGGGCCTGGTCCCACGTCGTGGTCCGTGTGTTACCAAGTCGGAGCGACAGGGATCCTGATCGTTTCTGCGAGTTACTAAATATGCCTAACAGATTTGGGTATTTGATCTGAGTTGGCCGCTGGCCATATACGCACTACCACCAAGTGGGATAATGGTTATGGGACCCTCTACGTCGTATGTATCAGCCGAAAGCTCTTCAGACGTCACAGCTCAGAGATGTGGGCTGATTGCTGGGGTGGGCTGGTTACGTCACTTGTGTATATAGTGTCGCGCCTGGGCCCCGGCCAGTCTCGCAACGTGCAGGAGTGCAAAGGGCGATGGGCCCAAGACCCCTTCGCACTTAGGATTTAGACCGGCGTGTTGACCTCTCTGCTGAGCCTAGGTAGGACTGCGTCATGTCGATTACCCGAGGCCGGGCATTACCCAGCAATTGTGTCCGGCCAGATGTGATCGAGCGTGTTGGGTAACAGTAGTGCACCCCTGCAGGGAAGTTACCTATTCGAATAGCCGTGTCCACGGTAACAGGACGCTCAGAGTTGTATCCTGATCTGCTACAACTACAAATGGATGCTGTTACAATGTTAAACTGTTACTACTGCTCTCGGGATCACTTTCTCGCAGGGTAGTCAAGGAAGGATCCCAGGGCATTGCTAAAATATGATTGATTATATATTATCTTGTTCTACTCTCTTCTGATGCAGCAAGATTGCTTCAAGATGCTAGTCTTCGATAGGCTAGGCTTTTCCCCCTCTGTTCCGGCATTTCTGCAGTTTAGTCCAAACATATAGCCCCTTTCCTTTCATGCCGATGCATAATTAGTATAGTTCTGATGTCAGTCTTGCGAGTACTTTGGATGAGTACTCACGGTTGCTTTGCTACTTCTTTTTCCCCATACCCGATTGCTGCGTTCAGAGGACGGAGCCCAGGAGCAGGAGATCCCCGGAGGCACCTACTACTACGTTGAGCCCACCGACCAGGAGTAGTTCGGCGGCCCTAGGCAGGAGGCCTTTGCCTTTTCGATCAGTGTCGTTGTTTGTGCTAGCCTTCTTAAGGCAAACTTGACTAACTATGTTTGTACGCAGATATTATTTGTGTGTATGACTTATGTATTCAGGTCCTCGTGACCCCTGGTTTGTAATATGAAGATTTATGTTTAAATTTGAGTTTAGAGTTGTGTTGTGATATCTTCTCGTGAGTCTCTGATCTCAAGTGTGCACGTTTGCATGTATGATTAGTGCACGGTCGAGCAGAGGGCGCCACACCAGTACAAGGCAGTGGCTGCCAAACGTAGTTTATACGGTGAGATGCAACCCAGACCATTTTCCTGCAGGAAAACCAGAAATTGTTGACCACCATGAGATTTCCGATAATTGTTTAGTATTGGTGACAGACCTGTCAGCTAAGGAGACCCAGTCTTGGGAACAGCCCTATTCGGATGAAAGGACACATGATTATGAGCAAAGAGGTTATGCCCTTATCAGGAAAGGCATCAAAGAAGGAATTATCCCGAAGATATGAGAAGACTGACATTGTCAACCCAAAAGGTGGAATACCAGAGTTTGAAGGAACCATGACTATGATTTTAAGAGTGGTAGCACCCCAGATCTTTCCGATCAATGGATTTGCTGGAAGACCCCCAAACCCTAACCTTTTCTTGCTAGCCTCTCCGAATCTCGAGGACAAGATTCATTTTAAGTGTGGTAGGTTTGTAACATCCCAAAATTCTAAATTTTGGCATGTTATATTAATTAAATAAATATTATTGATTGACTGAAAGTGAGTGAAATTTGAAATTTTTTGAAAGTTTAATGAGAGGGAATGAAATGACTTTCCCAAAACTTTCATTCTTGAAATTGATCTCCTTGAATTCAAATTCAATTCACATACAAAACCCTAGAGTGAAGATGACATGACTTCTTCCATTAAAGAAATGAAAAGGGTTTTTGAAAAGATTTGAATTCCACTTGAAAATATTTCAAATTCAGAAACTTTATGCAACTCAATGATTTTCATGAGAGAAGATAAAATGACTTCTTCAAAGTATATGAAATATGAGTTGGAAGTTTAAAAGAAAGAATTCCAAATGGTTTGAAATTCAGATTCAAATTCATTTGAGGGTTTTATTCAAATTATTTTTCTCCAAAACTAAAATATATGGAAATAGGGTAACATGATTCCCTTCAATAGAAAAATGGAGAAAAATAAATTTGAGATCATTTTGATATTTTCAAATAATTTTATTTGCATTTTAAATGCAACAGTAGCACTGTTTGAATTTTGAGATTCTGTGTGAATTTTATTTGAACATGATAAATAGTTCATGTTTTAGGAAATCTTTTTCTGAACATTTTGATATATAATATTTCTATATAAAAGTTCTACTGTTTTTCTTTTAGTCTCTTCTCTATTCTATTTGTATATATATAAAAAAAATTGTTAATAGGCCGAAGCCCAGCCGAGCCGGCCCACTCACCCCTCTCTCTCTCCTCGGCCCAGCTCGCCCAGCCGCTCGCTCCCGCACCGAATCGCCTTCGGGCCGGTCGCCCGCACCCCTTGCCCGCCTCCCTCTGCCGCTCACAGATGGGTCCCGCACCCATCTTATTTCTTCGCATGCCATGCCGTGTGAGAGCACATCGCCGCACCGCTGTATCCCGTTTCTCGTGGGATTCGATCCCGAGGCTGCCCCCTTCCGCACGAAGATGTCCTATATAAACCCCGCACCCTCCTCGACCGACCCCCCCTAAAACCCTAGCCCTAGACCTACCATACCTCTCGCTCTCGCCGATCCCATCTCGCCAGAGCCGACGCAGTTCATCGTCGTTTTTCCACGCCGGTGAGCCTCTTCGTAACACCTCCCTCTGTGCATCGACTTATCTTTCTGTCGTGCATCTTTTTGACATGGTCTCTGCCTGTTTCTCGGACCGCAGAGATGAGCTCGAGCTCTTAGGTCCGCCATCGGAGCACACCGGCCACCCGAAGCACTGCCACTTCGCCCCGTCGCCATCCGTCGTCTCCGACCATCGCCGTGACCACCACCGCGATCCCCTCGCCGAGCCGCATCGCCTCGACCCCACCACCGTCGCCAGCGACCGCCGGAACACCGCCACCATCCACAACCGAGCCGTCCTCGCCGTCGTCTTCGTCGCGCCGCTGCAGTAAGCCCTCCGCCGTCCGATCGCACACGTAGGGCGTAGATTAGATCGTATAGTTTTTTTAGGCCGAACCGGTTTTTGTTAAGTAGAGGGCATCCGTCGTTTAAACCTAGCAGTGAACTCCCCGTAGTAGTCCGATCTAGATCTAACCGTCTGGGTTAGATATGTTTTTTTTTTCTTTTTCTCAATGAATCATTTTCGCTAGTAATCAGCCGTCTGCCCGTAGCGCTCGTTCGGTCGCCTCTCTCGCCCACTCACAGCATGCCACGGGGCTAGTGGCCGACCGTAGGTTTTTTTGTTTTTTTAGATCTGTTTTATTTTCAGATTTAGTTCTGTTTCTAAATTGCTTATATCTTTTAGGTTATTTAATGTTTCAGAGTGATTCTTTTTGAATTAGTTTTATATTTTCGTCTAGCTTCTGTAGATACGAAGTTTGGCCATGTTTGAAAATTTTAAATTTGAGTTCGCATGAATTTTCTTCAAACCTTGTTTTGTGAATATCTTGAGTTTAAAAATAGTTATTTAGTTAATTCTTTTTGCTAGTGATCACTTGATCTTTTGTCCAAACAGTAGGCTTTTGCAAATTAGTTTTTGTTTATTTCAAATTAGGCTTTTAGGCGAAACAGTACTGTTTTACATAGTTTTGTGCTATTTTCTTTTCCCGTAGTATTTAATTGTTTTTAACTAAAACCTTTTGTTTTTTTTCTGACAAACTTAGTTTTGTTTCTGTTAGTTAACAGTAGACAATTTTATTTTTATTTTAATTTTTTTTATTTTCTTTAGTTTTGTTGTAAAACTTTGTTACGTCATAAATAGGGTTTTATGAAAGCTTTTTATTTGTTTCTTTTTTCTAGTAAAATTTTACGAAAAATACTTTCTGTTAACATAGTTATTTTATATTTTATTTTCTGTTAATTTTTTTGTTTAGAGCTTTATTTTGCTGTTAAGTTTTATGTAGGACAAAATTATTTTTTATTGTTTGTAGTAAAGTCTTAGACTTTTCCTTAGTAGTTTTTCTCATAGTTTTCCTTGAAGTTTCTTTGGATTTTGTTTGGGTTTTATTATTTGATTTCCTTGTTGTTTTAATTGTTTATTGATAATTATGATTGCTAGAAATTGCTTGCTAGAATGATTGCTTATGTGAATGCAATGTTTGACTATAAAGATTTTCTTCGGAGAGTGACGAATAGTACTATCAGGATTTCTTTGAGAGCGATATAATCTTCATCAACTTACCAGGCAAGTTCACTTTGACCAGTTTATCATGCCTATGTTTTTTATGCATTTAGTGTCACCATTCCAACAATTCCTCCAGTAGTGATATTGAATTCTTGTAGTTGAGTAGAATGCATGAGGTAGGAACCCATCTCCCTGTTACCAAGCCCGGGACGTTGTTTAGTTTTAATGCTACGCTAAAGTAGACGGGGTTGGGTATGAGTGCCCGGGAGTGGTGTGAGAAGGAGGACTCTACATTAATGACGAGAATTTCATGATGGCATCTGCAAGGACTGCATCTTCAAGGCCTCAAGATTTCGAGACTCGAGATAAGATTTCAATACACACTACTGGGTGAAGGATGGATTTGATGGGCACCCTGGAGCAACCAGTGGATGGCCGGGATGCATGGACAAGCGCCATGACATCTTGCGGAAAGCTTCACCCAGACTCAAAGAGACGGAAGAATACTTCATGCCCAGAAGCTTACCTATGCAACCGCAAGTCATTATGGGTCTGGCTTGGTTGACCTTAGTTGTGACTCTAGCTGGGACGGTGCTAGCAGATATAGAACTACGGTAGGATTGGATGAGCACCGGACAGTGGTCAGAGGAAATCTTCGGAAGACCATGTTTCGGTCATCTTGTTCTCAAACACCCTGAAGTGCGAGAACGTAAAAAGAGGGATCGAATCTTGTGGGTAAAGTGCACAACACTCTGCAGAGTTAAAACCTAATCGATTAGCCGTGTCCC
Organism: Elymus sibiricus; assembly: GCA_039707655.1. NCBI lineage: Eukaryota > Viridiplantae > Streptophyta > Magnoliopsida > Poales > Poaceae > Elymus > Elymus sibiricus. The sequence continues at coordinate 192,430,557 of CM077670.1, forward strand.
CGGTTACGGAAAATTTGAGCCGCTGGACTTGGATCTATCTCGGAACTCTCAACACCGGACTGATAAGTAGTTGTGGGCAACTTATGATACTTGTGGGCTATGAGACATCGGTTGGCGGAACCATGTCATAGTAGATAACTCCGTAGTGAAAACTCCTGATTATTCCTTTGTTGTAGGGAAAATAAAAGCAGCTTTTACACAAACAAAACTCATACACAGAGCCACAAAGCCATATTGCATATAGCATAGTCTTTATCATCTAATTTCTATTGTGATCTTGCCGGTACATTCAATGTACTGACCTACACGGCTGTAACGTATCATGTTGCAGGATTTTTCTACGACGAGTGAGTTTCGTTGTTGGGTTACGGTCTACACTCAACTTGCCGATGGCGTTGATGGGACTCCACACCCGATTGACTGTTTCCGCTGAGACTTATGAGGTATATATATCAGTATTACGTTATTTATACATGTGATTGCACTTTGATATATACATTGATGTATTGTGTGTGCCAGCATATTGATCCAGGGATGGCACAGATACACAGAGGCTTGACCGTTTGAGGTCGGGTCGCTACACCAGCGACGGCTTCTTGGACTCGACCCACTCCTGAGAGAGCAGGGGCTTCTTCTTCACGGGCGTCTCCTCAGCCGTCCCAGGCACGTCCTCATCGGCTGGGTACGCGACGGAGGCAGTCTTGTAGGCGTGCTCGAGGGTTTGCAGTGCATCCTTCTCGACGCAGCGAACGGTGAGGGTACCGCTGCAGCCGGGCATTTTGACGAGGCCGTAGACGTGGTGGGTCGCGGCCATGAACTTGGTGAGCACTGGGTAGCCCAAGATGGCGTTGTAAGGCAGGCCGATGTGAGCCACATCGAAGACGATGAACTCCGTGGGGTTAGCGGTGCCGTCGTAGCGCTGAGGGAGCTCTGGCTTGAACTTGTCGGGCCACACCATGCGACGTAGCTTGGGGGCGAGGGCTAGGTAGCCCCCGTTGGTGACAGCTCCATTGTCGAGGGCTACGCGGTTCTGGTGCCCTACCATGGCGAGGTCATGGAGGACGCAGTCCTGGCGGTTGCGCGCCTTCTCGAGGGCCACGCGCGCATCCGGGGGCGTGCGGTGGACGATCTGGCAGTTGTCGCCGTCACCTTCCGGCGCGAGCGAGCCACGGGATGGCTCTGGGGCGTGCGTGGCGGGACGGCACTCGGCCACGTCGCGGTCCGGAGGAGGACGAGGAGGTGCGTCGCGCCCGGCCTGGTCGGCACGGGATGGCGGAGCAGGCAGGGACCGGGAGGGCGCCTGGCCATCGTGCGAGGCGTTGACGAGCTCGGTGATGCGCCCAAGCCAAGCATCCAAGCCATCCTCGGTGGGATGGTAGCGTAGCAGCTCCTGCGCCATGAGCAGCGCGGCGTGCGGAGCGGGAGGATCGCAACGCGCGAGCGAGGAGGTGGCGGCGGGGCGGCCGTGCGCCTGCTCGTTCACCGACGGGTGGGCGGAGGAGGCCACGCGCTCCCCAACAAGCTCGGTGGCAGCGCGAGGGTGCCTCCCAGGGGCACCGCGGGCGGCGGGTGCCGCGCGGACCCTGGCGGCGGCTCGGCACACGGCGCATTCCTGGCGAGCTGCGGCATCGTCCATGTCGATGCTGGCGTCGAGGTCGAAGGCGCGAAGACGACAAGTCCCCCTACCTGGCATGCCAAATGTCGGAGTCTAGGATCTGTGTCCAAGAAACTTCTCCAAGAACTTAGGATTCGAACTCTGGGGGACTTTGCTTGGCAACCTACGACACGACGGCAACTACGGTGGGATCACGACGGGCTCACTGGCTCTCACCGGACACGAAGGGGACGCGCGAGCTACCCAGGTTCGGGCCACCGTGCGGTGTAATACCCTACTCCTGCCTGTGTTGGATTGCTCTGTAATGGAGAGCTTGTGGCTCGAGGTACACAAGGTGAGGGGGAGAATGGGTCGATCCCCTTACATGGAGGTGGCCATGTCCCTTTTGTAGTGCCTTGGTCCTCTTCCCCGAAAATATGAGCGGGAAAGTGTAGCCACAGGGCGGCAATTCAAAGGGGGATAGGAGCACAGGCTTATCCTGACTAAAGGCGGTCTCCGCCTGATAAAGTAGCTCCTCGTGACGTCTCGGTGGGCTTGGCGATGACCTCCGTCCTGGCGCGCCGATCCATCCTGATCTTCTATCACCAAAGAGGAAAACCTTTGGGACTTGCTTTGGGGGAGGCAGATGCCACTGCTCCCTTATCACCAGAATGGAAGCTGGGCTCGGCCACGCCCCACTGTCCTTATCCTAACAGCGGGACGTCACCCATGTGCTGGGCGCGGAGCCCTGCGGCTGGCGCCGTACGATCTGCTTCATGAGGAGGCCTCGCGAGGGGAGCCTCGTGAGGCAACCTGGTGCTTGGCGGCCTCGGCAGGGCAACGACGCCAGGGCCACCTTGTCGGGCCCAGCCCACGCGTCGTCTCCTGGGCCAGAAGCAGACGGGCCGTGGTACCCTGGTTCCCACTGGGCCGACAATGAGCATGAGCATGAGGAGGATATAAACACTCTGAACATAAATATCATGAAGGCTATATTAGGTTTGAATTAATTACATGCGTGAACACGTGCAAAGTCAAGCCACTTGAATTCTTCATAGGAGGATACCATCCTAACATACTACATCATAACCATTTTAGTGCATGTTGACATACAAAATAACATATTATTCACTCCTAGCTACTTAAGCATGGCAACTATAATCTCTGATTGTCATCACAAACATGTTTACTCATAATATGCTGAATCGGGACTACTGAGTTAAACATATTTACAAAAACAAAAACAAGAAGAGTTCATACCAGCTTCCCTTCACCACAGTCGCTTCATCAAATCATCTTCATTATTGCCTTTCACTTGCATGACCGAATGATGTGGAACATTTAATAGTGCAAGTGCACCGTGGACTAAGCTGAAATATGCAAACACTTTATACACAAGAGAAGACAAGGAAATATTGGCCTTTCATTAGATCAAAAATAAAGCATAAAAGAGCAACTTGACAATTCTTACGAAGTCTTCTCCTTACGACAACTCAAGGAAAGAAAAGAAATTTAGAGAAACATACTGAAATATTTTTGGAGTTTTTAGTTTTTCTGAAGAAAGCGAATTGAAAGAAGAAAAACAAAAAATGAGAAAAACTATTTACACCAAAGAACCCTCAACAAACAACAAAAGAAGAAACACGAAATCTTTTTGGATTTTCGTTTATTTCTACGAACTAACTAAGCTGAAAGAAAAACCGAAAAGAAGCGAAAAACATTTTTTTTGGATTTTTGAAGTTTTTCAAAGACACAAAAGAAACAAAATAAAAGCGAACACAAATAAACAAAGAAAACGATGAACACCGAGAAGTGAAATGAATATGTGATAACATGAATGAAATGTCGGTGAGAATACGTACTCCCCCAAGCTTAGGCTTTTGGCCTAACTTGGTCTGTGGCCACTGAAAGAATCCCCCAGGTCCAGGTGCAAACTCATAACAATAATCTGGGTTAACTTCAAGAGTTCCAGCTACTTCCTGGTGAGCGGCTTCACTTTGACGGGTGGCTTTTTCTGCGGCCCTGTGTGCCTGGGCCTCCTCCAAATGTAAATAATATCTTTGTTTCTCCTGAAAGTTGAATAAAGAAGGATCGGGGAAAGTAATAGGGATAACATTACGCTTATCAAAGATTAGCCTGTATTGATATTTTAGAGCCCCTCTTGCAAGAAATTTATGACACAACATAGCATCATAATCAAGAAAACTAGTAGGCAACTCATGATCATTATTTCTAATAGGTACACCAAGATGAGCAGCTAGACGGGTGGCGTAAATCCCTCCATAAAAATCACCATCCAATGCATTTCTATGCAAACGTCATGCAATTATTGCCCCAAAATTAAATGTTCTATCACGAAGCACAACAATTTTTAGGATGCTTAAATCAGGAGAACAAGTAGTACTGAGGTCATGTTTACCAGTTAAACATCTTCCTATGAATAGTGCAAAGTAATGAATGGAAGGAAAATGTATGCTTCCCATTCTAGCTTGTGTTACGCCTCTACTTTCTCCCCAGGTAATACTCATAAGAAATTCCTCACAATCAACCTTGTGGGGTTCCTCACTAGTTCCCCAAAAAATAATTTTGCAGGCAATGCAAAAATCACGAATATTCATATGAAAGGATTTATCATAGAGATTAAAAACAACATCGTGTGTGGTGCGATGAGATACATACTTGAAATGCCGCACAAAAGTGTCGGTGAGATAATGACACTGGGCACACTTATCTGCAAGGAAGCAGGTTAACCTGGCATTTTGTATGAGCATGCCGAACTCTTCCTTGATGCCGGCATTGACCATGAAAGTCTCACATGGCCATTCACAAGCTTTCACACAGGCTTCGCACAGAGAGTCCTCTCCGAGCTCGTGATACGCGGGCCTTCCGCTCTCCGGCTTGAAGAGCCCCCCCAAGAAAACCTCCCTAAACATCTCTATTTTTCTGAAAATTTTCTGAAATTTTTAGGCCACAGATAAGAGGTAAACAAAACTTAGCAACTACTCCCGCAAGTGTCTAGAGTCTATATCATGCATCAAAACTACTTAGAATCAAGTAAATTCAACTTGCAAGCTCATATTCATGGTCACCACTAGTATCTAAATAAGAAAAACATAAACCACTAGAGAAAAAACTAATTGGACCAATGGAGGAGTTACATACCAAGGAGCAATTCCTGCAAACAATTTCGGAAACGGAGCTCTGAGTAAAGAGATCAAAAATCTCTAGAAAATGAGCAAGAACATAGGCAAGAGAGCAAGGATAAATTTTTCTAGAGGTGGAAGAAGGCAGTGGGCATGGGCACTAAGTGAGTGAGGTCCTATGGGACCCACATGCTCACATGGCGCGCCCAAGGGGGCAGGCGCGCCACCTGAGCTTGTGGCTCACTGGTGCACCCCTCTGGATTGCTTTCAGCGCCAAAAATTCTTAAATATTTCACAAAAAATCATACTAAATCTTCAGTACTTTCTGAGAACTTTTATTTTCGGGACATTTTTTATTGCATAGATAATTCGGAAAACAGGATAAATAGGGTATTCTATTGCATTAAACTTTATTAAAACTGGAAGTAACAGAAAATAAACTGAAGTTACAGAAAGATGTGCTTACGGAATTCATCGACCATATGCTCCTCAAAAAGAATCCATTAACAAGGTTGATCAAGTCTTATTAACGAACTATTTCCGAGTGGCATAAAACCGAATAACTTTTATATAGCACTAAGTTACCACAACTGGGATATGCTTGGTACCAGTTATAAGAGTTTGGTATTTCTTTTCGGGAACCGGAAGAGGAAATTCAAAGCCTCCAATAGTGATAGTCATAACCTTTTAAATAGAATTGAGACTGTTTACTTTATTTGGCTTCCCCGGGAAATAAACCGTAAGCTCATTGCCATTGACATGAAAAGTGACCTTTCTTTTATTACAATCAATAACAGCCCTTGTAGTATTCAGAAAAGGTCTTCCAAGGATAACCGACATGTTGTCATCCTCAAGCATATCAAGAATAACAAAGTCCATTAAGATAGTAACATTAGCAACCCCAACGGGAACATCCTCACAAACACCGACAGGAATAGCAGTGGACTTGTCAGCCATTTGCAAAGAAAGTTTAGTGGGAGTCAACTTACTAAAGTCAAGTCTTTTATATAGAGAAAAGGGCATAACACTACCACCAACCCCTAAATCACATAAAGCAGTTTTAACATAATTGTTCTTAATAGAGCATGATATAGTAGGTATCCCTGGATCTCCTAGCTTTTTAGGTATGTTTCCTTTGAAAGGATAACTTGCAAGGATAGTAGAAATTTCAGCCTCAGGTATTTTTCTTTTATTAGTGACAATGTCTTTCATATATTTAGCATAAGAAGGCTTTTTTCATAGCATCAGTCAAAGGTACTTGCAAGAATATAGGTCTAAGCGATTCAACAAAGTGACTGAAAGAATCTTCATCTTTAGATTTTAAACCTTTACTAGGAAAAGGCATAGGTGTTTGAACCCATGGTTCTCTTTCTGTACCATGCTTCCTAGAACTGAATTCTCGTTTATCATATCTTTTATTCTTAGGAGGTGGGTCATCAAGCTCAACTTCAGGTTCTATTTCTACTTTATTTTCAGATTCATTATTAACATCAGGTGGAGCATCAACATGATCATCATTAGCATAATCATTATCATTACACTAGGTATATGCTCATCACCAGATTGTGTCTCAACATTAGAAATAGAAACATTATTAGGATTCTCAGTAGGTTTTTCTATAACAGGTTCACTAGAAGCATGCAAAGTTTTATCCTTACTCTTTTTCATTTTCTTCTTAGGTGAACTAGGTGCACTATTATTAATTCTTTGAGAATCTTGTTCAATTCTTTTAGGATGACCCTCAGGATACAAGGGTTCCTAAGTCATTCCACCACCTCTAGTCATTACTCTAACAGCATGATCATTAAGTTTACTATTCATGTCCATAAGCAAATCATTTTGTGATCTAGAAACTTGTTAAAGCTGAGTGTGAAACATAGAAGAATGCTTACATAAACCTTTAACATCATTGGAAATTCTAAATAGCACATCACTCAAGCGTTCAATCATAATAGCATCACGTTTCAATTGATCACTTATTTGCCTATTGAAGTTTTCTTGCTTAACGATAAATTATCAAATTCATCTAAGCATTGACTTGGAGATTTATTATAAGGAATATGTCCCTCATCAAACCTATAAAGAGAGTATACCTCTACTACCTGTGTCAGGATATCGATTCCATGAATTTCTTCAATAGGTGGTAGATTCTTAACATCTTCAGATTTAATACATTTCTCCTTCATAGATTTCTTAGATTCTTGCATATCTTCTAGACTGAGGAATAGAATACCTCTTGACGTCGGAGGTGCTTCGGGAGTGTCCAATCATCAACATTTCTCAATAAGTTATTCAATAATTCCTGAGCCTGTTCAACTGTTCTTTCCCTGAAAACATAACCAGCACAATTATCTAGGTAATCCCTAGAAGCATCGGTTAGTACATTATAAAAGATATCAAGTATTTCATTTTTCTTAAGAGGTTGATCAGGAAAAGCATTTAACAATTGGAGAAGCCTCCCCCAAGCTTGAGGGAAATGCTCTTCTTCAAGTTGCACACAATTATATATTTCCTGTAAGGCAACTTGTTTCTTATGAGCAGGAAAATATTTTTCGGTGAAGTTGTAAATCATATCCTGGGGACTACGCACAAAACCAGGAGCAAGATCATTAAACCATATTTTAGCACCACCCTTTAATGAGAAAGGAAATAACTTAAGAATATAATAATAGCGAATGTTTTTCTCTTGAGCAAATAGAGCGGCAATTTCATTCAATTTAGTGAGATGTGCAACAACTGTTTCAGATTCATAACCATGAAAAGGATCGGATTCTACCAAAGTAATAAGTTCAGGATCAAAAGAGAATTCATAAATCCTTACCAGTAACAAAAATAGGAGAAGTTGCAAATTTAGGATATATTTCATCATTTGGTTCATTGCATTTTCTTTAATTATAGATGTAAAGCCTTCTATGCCATTACGAGTACCATAAGCCATAAGTTCTCTAGTTAACTCCTCAGGAAAAGTGTAACCTTCAGGTACATATAACATATTAGCTCTAACAGGAGTATTAGGTGTAGCAGGTGATTCATTATTTTCAGCAATTTCAGATTCTTTAGCTTCAGGAATATGAGCATCAAGTAATTCACCAAGTGGTACAGATTTATCAAGCAAAGTAGAAGCATCATCATGAGTATCATTGATATGTCTCCAATGTATCTATAATTTATGAAGTATTCATGCCATGTTTACCAGAATTTTATATGGTTTTGGTGCACTTTTATATGATTTGAATGGAACTAACCCGGACTGACGTTGTTTTCAGCAGAACTACCATGGTGTTGTTTTTTGTGCAGAAATAAAAGTTCTCGGATTGGGCCCAAAATTTACGGTGATTTTTTATGGATAAAAAGAGACCCCCGAAGCTTCGAGGAAGGGCCAGAAGAGCCACGAGGGCATGACAAGCTTGGGGGACGCCCCCCTAGGGTGCGCCCCCTGAGCTGTCGCTCCCTCGTGGCCCCCCCTGGCATAAACCCAACGCTGAAAATTCCTATAAATACCAAAACCCCCAAAAAGAAACCTAGATTCCCACGCCGCCGCCGCAAGCCTCTGTTGTGAAGCGATCTCATCTGGAGCCCTGCAGGAGGGGGAAATCTTCACCGGAGGCCATCTTCATCTTCCCGGCGGTCTCCATGATGAGGAGGGAGTAGTTCACCCTCGGGGCTGAGGGTACGTACCAATAGCTATGTGTTTGATCTTTCTCTCTCTCTCTCTCTCTCGTGTTCTTGATTTGGCACGATCTTGATGTACCGCGAGCTTTTTTAATATAGTTAAATCATATGGTGTTTTTCCCTCTCTATCTTGTTGTGATGAATTGAGTCTTTCCCCTTGAGGTTTCATTGTTATCGGATTGAATATTTTGGATTTGGGAACACATGATGTATGTCTTGCATGTGGATACCCATGGTGAAAATGGGGTATTCTATTGAGTCACTTGATGTTTGTTTTGGTAATAAACTTGTGGATTCCCGAGGTGACATTGGGGTAATCTAAGCATAGGGGTTGATGCATGTTTCGTCCTACTTTCTCCAATAGAAACTTTGGGGTACTCTTTGAAGTTCTTTGTGTTGGATTGAATATTATGAATCTGATCTTGTTTGATGCATATTGAATAATTGACTCACGGATACTTGTGGTGACATTGGAGTATCTAGGTGACATTAGAGTTGATTGATGCATATCATATGGTGTTATTTTAGTACGAACTCTAGGGCTGTTTGTGACATTTATAGGGATGGCTCAATAGATTGATCGAAAAGGATAATTTTGAGGTGGTTTTGCTACCTACAACAATTTCTTCTTATGTTCTCCGTTTGCTAGGAACTTTGGAGTGATTCTTTGTCGCACGTTGAGGGATTGTTATATCATTCAATTATGTTAGCACTGTTGAGAGATTGCACTAGTGAAAGTAAGAACCCTAGGCCTTGTTTCTAAGCATTGCAATACCGTTTGTGCTCACTTTGTTTGTTGCTACCTTGCTATTTTTATTTGTTCAGAATACAAAAACTTATATCTACTATCCATACTACACTTGTATCACCATCTCTTCGCCGAACTAGTGCACCTACACAATTTACCATTGTATTGGGTGTGTTGGGGACACAAGAGATTTCTTGTATTTCATTGCAGGGTTGTTTGAGAGAGACCATCATCATCCTACACCTCCCATGGATTGATAAATGTAACACCCCAAAATATTTCCTTTGGATTTTGAAAATCTTTTCTTTAAAATAAAATACTTTGAATTATTTTGGCCCTATTTTTCTACTTCTCCTTCTGTTTTGAAAATCATTCTTAATTTTTAATTGGATTTCAAAAAAAATAACTGGTACTGATTTGATGACTTATTTCTTGGGTAATTATTTTTGAGAGATCAAAACTATTTTTTCTTTCAGAAAAGTTTTTGAATAATTAAAATTATTCCAAGGAAATGGCCATTTCCACTCTTTTCAAGCACTTCTAAAATTCCCCAAAAATTTATTCTGTCATTTTAAATTTTCTCCCAAGTCATCCTCACCCCTAGGACAGTATCCAATACCTCTCCTCTCCACAAAAATATTTTTCTCATTTTTAAAAAATTCCAAAGTTGGAATTTCAATTATTCATAGTTTCTTTGATTTACAAAGGAACTGTATTTTTCCTAACTCTTCTGCTCCCACAAAAATTACTCCAACTACTTGGCAGTACCCACACTCCATTTCACCAAAAACATTTGGTTCCACAGTTCAAAAGTTTCAAATTTCATTCAATTCAAATTTGGACCAGATTCAATCTCCTTGATCAAAACCAAAATTTTATTGCTCCAAAAATTCTAAAACTTTGCCAGACCCTCTGTTATGCATCAACACCTCACCACAAAAATTCCCTAAAATTCCTAAAATCCCTAGAGCCCCCTAGCATTTTGTCAAAGACCTGGTGTGCACACTGTTCATTGCTGTCAAAATTCAGAAAACTGAAGAAGTTCAGAGAGAGGGAGAAACGGCGCTGTGCACTGCACTCCATAGCAACTCCTCCTCATCCACACATCCTGTCATCATAAATGGGTCGCCGTGACCCCTCTGGTCAGTGGCTCACCACCGACGACTCAGTAATCGGCCGGTGCAGCGACCACCGTCCTCGGCCGCGGCGGCCGAGCGGATCAACACGGCTACTGCTGCCTTCACTGCGTCCACCGCTCCCCCTACCTACCTTCCTCTCCACGCGACATCTCCTCCGCAACATCGTCCCACTGTCCAAGCCACTGGAGCCCACTGTCAGACGCCGGAGACGGTCGCCGCCCGCCATGACAGTATGGGAGCTCGTCTCCGAGATAAGGCCGTAGCGCTCGAGCTGGTCCGCGCTGGCCCTTCCAGAGAACTCCCTCGACATCATCCACTTCTCACCGACCGCGCCCGCCGTCCCTAACTACCTCGCTGGCCGGAATTTACTCCGCCGCGATCCACTCCGCCACTGACCTCCTCGGCCGCCTATAAATAGAGCTCCCCGAGCTCCATTGAGCAACCACACCACACCCACACCATCTCAATCGAGCTCTCGTGCACTCCCCCGACCTCGGGGAGGTATTCTTCTACTTCTCCGAACACCCGATCCGCCGCGGTACCCGAGACCCTCTCATCGCCGTTAGGCCACCTCCACCCTCCAAAATCCAACAGTCAGCTTCCCGCGCACCCACTCATCCATCCCACACTTCAATTCGACGCCCAGAGCCCTCTCCGGCGAGATCCAAACTCACCCGACGCCGCCGTCCGCCGAAGACGACCTTGCCGTCGTTCTGGTGCTCGCCGGCGACCACCACCGCCACCCACCGACGCGGAAGGATGCCCTGAGCACGCTCGTGTTCTCGCCGCCCTCTAGAACGCCGGCGATCGTCGCGCGGTGATTGCCGCATCTCTTGTGTACACGCGCGCGAGCGCGTTTGAATTTAAACCTGACGGGTGGGGCCCACCTGTCAGCGTTTTATTCTTTTTTCGCTTAAACAGAAAGCGTATTCTGCGCTTTACGCTTTCTGTGCTGGAAAACGTATTCTGCCCGAAGCGTTTTCTTTTTAAACGCACAGGGACCTGCTGGAAATTGGATTTTTGCAGAAAGGCCCCTAGTTTTAAAAGCTTAATAACTTTTTAACCACAACTCTGTTTTAATTGATTCTTTTTTTGAAATTCTTATTTTTCACTCTAGTTTTGTTTAGTATTTATTTAAAAATATTTTGAGACAACTTTTTGTACTGTTGTAAAAAAATTAATTTGAATTCAAATTTTCATTTTATAGAAAACGAAGAGGGGGACTTTGCCAAGGAATTTCGAGGGATCATCTTCTGACTACTTTGATCAAGGCAAGCATTTTTGAACTTGGGATATGGTGATTGCATACACGTTTGCATCCATTCAAGTTTTCACCGGTTATATCGTGAATTGCATGTGCATGCATGGTCACATCATCTGTGCATTCTTGCATGAACCAAGAACCTTTCTAACGTGTGGAAATAACCCAGGAGTGTACCTCCTGCCTTGGACATGATGGTGAGCACGGTCTCGTTATGACACGACGGTGTCATTGTGGCATGTGAGGCATGCCTGTCATAATAACAACACCTCCTGAGTCGACCTAGATCGAGTCTTGTTCTGTCAAGCCTAGCTAAATACCGTGCTGCCACGAGTCTTCCCGCGAGGGGAGTGCGGTTGAGTAAGTTGCTAACCCCTGTCCGTGTACACACCACATAGAGGGCCATGATGAGGGTTTCCACGACCATGGACTAATGCCAGTCATCTGGTCAGGGGGTATGGGTGTATCCGGCTGGGCCGAGAGGGGGGCACCCCTTGTAATCCACGCGTATGAATAGTGATCCCATGCTAATCAAGACAATGGTCTCCCCAACTTAGAGTTTTTCTTGAATGATGCTTTGGGTGATTCCTGGCATCCGGAAAGTTAATCTGGTGTGTGCTGGTCAGGCGTGTTTTCAACCCAAAGACCGTAATAGGAATTAGTCAGCGTCACGGTGCTGGCTAAAGAAATCTCATACACGTGGGTAAAGAGTACACCCTCTGCAAAGTTATATCTATTCGAATTGCCATGTCCACGGTCAAGGACGTTAGCTGGGAAGGGTCAAGTGTCGGTCCCGGTGTCGGTCTTCGGAGGAAATAATTAAATTGAGCATAAATTATTTTTGTAGGATAATTATTGTCACTATTGATGTCATGATGAATATTTTTGTCATCATAAATATTATTGTGGACTAACCCGTTTCTCTTATATGAATTTTCTGAGTGTCACTTGGGCTGGCTAGACTACCCGTGCACTCGGTTTTATTTTCTTTTCTGAGTGTCACTTGGGCTGGCTAGACTACCCGGGCACTCAGTTTTATTTTATTTTCTGAGTATCACTTGGGATGGCTAGACTACCTGGATACTCAGTTTTATTTTCAAGACCTCTCGTGGCGTTGCTTTTAGACACCCGTTTGGCATTTCTCTTCAAGACCTCTCGAAGCGTCGCTCTTAGACACCCGTTTGGCATTTCTCTTTACTTTCTGAATGTCTCTTGGGATGGCTAGACTACCTGAGACACTCATTTTTACTTCTTCTGAATATCTCTTGGGATGGCTAGACTACCTGAGATATTCATTTCTTTCCATTTTACTTTACCTTGATTTATGACTAACATGTTATATATATTCATCCACACTATACTATCATGCCAAGTTTTAAATTTCAGTCAGCATATGCATGTCATATGATCCAGCCTGAGCATATGCATTCGGTATATCTTTCGTTCATAATGTTTGCGAGTACATTCCAACGTACTCATAGGCTTGTCCCTGGCTTGTTAATTTGGCCAGACCTGGAGGAAGACGAGCTTGTGGAGGACGAGTGCGCTAGCGAGCCCGATGCTTAGAGGTGTTCCCAGTCAGTCAGCCTGTGGTCATGGAGTCTACCACATGTATCATCCGCAGTGCTTCCGCTACACAAATAAATAGTCAAGCCTCACACTGACGCTTGACTCTACTTTATTGTATCAGTGTTGTACTACCACCAGACCATTGTCATATTCCGCCACCGTAGTATATTGACAAGGTTGTAATAAATTGTTGAGCACTCTGGCTCAACCCTGTGTAATATTATGTATGTACTGGTTATCTATATCAAGGAAGTCCACCAGATGTTCTGATCTTGGGGCTGGTGTGACTTGGGGCTATTCTGTGATTTATTCCAGAAAGGGGCCCGACAATAAACCTTAGGTCATCTACTTGAGGGAAATTTGCTACTGTCCTACAAAACTCTGCGCTTCACTACTGCAGGCGACTGCTAACGCGACACATGAATCGGGGACCCTTCGACCAAACTGTGTGCGACGCATGAATCGCAAACGGTATCGTAATAAAACTGTCACCAATGAGACGAACTATGTGCAATGGCGAAGACATCAAGCACGATTCAGATTAGAGCTGCGTGTGCGATACGTGGCATATAGTTGATCCATACGAACTGTTTGTGATGAGCCAGAACAACGGAAACAGTCAGCCAGATCAAGGTGTGTGCGATGTATGACATACAGTTTACTCGGATGAACTGTTTGCGATTAGCCAACACAACCGAAACGGTCAGCCAGACCACGGTGTGTGCGATCCACGGCATACAGTTCACTCGGATGAACTGTTTGCAATGAGCCATAAGACCACAAACGGTTCGGCTTAACCAGATGTGTGTGATACCCGACAAACAGGTCAGTAATCAGGAATGTGTGGGAAGACCGATAATAACACAGACAATTCCTGCTAATATGTCGTGTGTGTTGTGGGCAAACGCTTCCTGGTATACAATTATGAGCGATTGATGAAATCATCACCGACGGGTTCCCCAGTTTAGTCCATGTGCGATGTGATTTGCTTAGTCTCCACAACATCTACGCTCTCTGTGTACAGAACAATATTTTTTTGTGTGAATAGTGTACTCTATTGGGCACACAAGTATATATGGATCACACCCGTGGGCAAGCAATGTGCGCGCACGCGCCGTGCTAGCTCGCACTTCCTTCTATGCTAAGTTTCCATTAATTGATGGCGTTTTATGAACATGCCACTGTTTCCCGCCATTTCCCCATCGGTTTCCCGCCGCCACCCAGCAATTGCGCATAAGCCTAGGCAGTGCGCGACACACCGCGGCACAAGTGCAGCCTGTAGCCCCTCTAGCTACCTTTTCCAAGCATGCCAACCGACCGAAGCGTCGCCTCTGCCATCAACCTCCTTGACAAGGAAAATGAGCAGACGCCACGGCCCGTCGAGGCCAAGGGCGTCCCCGGCAACGCGATGCATCATTGCCAGGATTGAGCAGACCCTTGGCAGGCGGCGCTTTAGCGCCACGGATCAAGATAGGCAAGGCAGCTCCGAGAGGCTGCAGCTCGACGCACAACATGGTCGGTGGTGCGCCGTAGGGAAAGATAGGCAAGTCCGTGCTGATAGGCTGCGGCTCGCCGCACAGCGAGACCGATGGACCACCGCAGAGCGAGGGGCGCGGCGCGCCGCACAGCAAGAGCAATTCCATCAGTGCTTGCCTGCTGTCGACAGGGCGTGGCTGCTGGATACATGGCCTGTCAGTAGCCCCATTCCTCGCCAGGAGTGGGCAGAGGCCGTCTGCGCCGTACTAGCACCAGAGGCTGGTCGCGCCTTCTTTCACCGGACACCGGCCATGCCATTCGCATGGGTTGCACCGTTTGCCTTGTCTGCGGCCTGCTAGATATCAACGCGCTGGTCACTAGGCTCGAGCGCCTCCTTGGCCCAGGTGTCCACATAGGCACAGTAGAGGAACATGGCCGTTGCATCCTCGAGCTGGTGATATCCGATGAAATTGCCAACTTGGAGCTCGAGATCATGTTCCAGATGTATCGCAAGCATGTCAACCGCTTGGACGAACGTCTGCACGAGTTCAGGCAGAGCAAGAGCTACCGTAGGCTGGGGCGGTGGTCATGGACGCGTTTATTTGTTGAGTCGTTTGGACGTTTGATTGCTATGTATTCCCAACAATCATAATATTGCTCTATTTATTGCTCTATTTATTGCTCTGTTTCAATGTGTGTACTCTGTTTTCCTTTCTTATATATTGTTTTGTTTCAATGTGTATGTTTTCCATTCTGTACATGTGGATGGTAAATAGCTAGATAGAAATTAGTATGAAAATGAACAATACGTGGTGATACTTAACTACTAAGTACAATGCATAAAATTGAAAACAAACAATACTAAAACTAATAATCCCTCCTTATGGGGCAAGCATTCCGGTAGCCCCTCGCTAGCAGCTCCCTGGTGCGCGGCGGCTTCTCAGCGCGAAGGGAGTTCTCCGCTTCCTCCACCTCGCAGCGCTTGACATGTCGATCTGCCTCTTGTTAGCGGACGTGCATGAACGATCTTGCCATTTCATTGGGCACCCACCAGAGCTCCTTGTCGGTAGCACGCTGGAGCTTATCGGCCCACCTCCACGCTGCGATGAGGCGCTTAGCACCTTTGGCCTTCTTGGCGAAGTACCGGCTGTCTTTGTACACCTCGTTCGCATGTCGATGCGCCCGCCGCCAAAGCTCCAGCTTCTCCTTTTCCCAGGTGGCCACACAGGCTTCACGGGCCGCCTGGTACCTTGCACGCTCCTCCACAACTCCTTGTTGAACGCCACTTGCCTGGCTTTCTCAGCCGGCGGCAGCGCTTTCCACAGACAAAGATTGTATTGGCCCCAAAACAACTCCAAAGTTGGGGGTTCCGGCGCAACCTCATCTTGTGGCGCGTGGGGGTCCTCCTCGTCGCTGTTCTATGCCTGGACGTCCTCGCGGGGAAGCATGGTAGTCCTATTATCTTTTTGAATTCTCCAAACTACACAATATCGGAGAAGTTTGTGCTTATTAAGGATTATATTGATGGTTTGCGTTTTACCATTGCACATGATGATTTTGATGGATATAATATGCATGTGCTTGCTGCTCCTACTTGCAATTATTATGAGAGAGGAACTACATCGCCACCTCTCTATGTTTCTAACACAATAAAATTGCAAGAAACTGTTTATACTATGCATTGGCCTTTTCATGGTATGCATGAATTGTTCTTTTATGACATGCCAATGCATAGGAAGAGGGTTAGACTTCACGATTGCATAATATATGTTGCTTTTTGCTCACTACTAAATTACAAATCGTTGTTACTTAAAATTGGCTTTGATATATCTTGGGATCCGGGTGGATCAATTACTTGAGCACTTTATGCCTAGCTTAATGGCTTTAAGGAAAGCGCTGCCTGGGAGACAACCCAGAAGTTTTAGAGAGTCATTTTATTCTGTTGTGTGCTTTTAAAAAGTTTAAAAACAAAAAATATAGAGGGTAACCTAATTTTTTTTCTTCAAAAAGAGAAGCGATTGGAAGGTTATGCATTGAAGAAGTGAGGGTCGACCTTGAACACTTGTGTTCATGCTCATGGAAACAATGTAGAATTTTTCATGGAAGTTTCTCATAAAAATAATTGTCCCCTTGTATGTACCACTGTACCATAAAAATAATGTGCCAAGATTTACCTTTAGGATGTTTAAATTGCTTGTTTGGTGTGTGCTGTGAAAAAACAGAAACTTTTGCTGTAGTGTTTGAATTTCTATATTTTACTGGCACATGAAAAAATTCTGAAATTTTTACACAGTACTTCTATCAAAATTCTTTATTTTTTCTTAATTTTTCAGAATTGTTTGAGTTACATAAGTGTATGTACCATCTGCATCTTTACAGACTGTCATGTTTTCACAGATTGCTGTTATAGTTTCTTTATTTGCTTATGTTTGAAGTCTTGTTGAGCCCCATTGACTTGGGAGCCATAGAATTGTGATAGCATACAGTAGTTAATGTTTGATTATAATTAAAAAATAATGTTACAGCAGGACATGATGGGATTTGACGTTATATGTACTAACCCCTCTAATAAAAAGTTCGGTTAAGTTTTGTGTGGATGAAGTGTTCAAAGATCGAGGAGATATCGATATGAGAAGAATGAGGAGAGTCAAGAGTTCAAGCTTGGGGATGCCCAAGGCAGCCCCAGTAAATATTCAAGGAGACTCAAGCATCTAAGCTTGGGGATGCCCCGGAAGGCATCCCATCTTTCTTCTTGAACAATTATCGGTATGTCTCGGTTTTTGTTTTGTTCACATGATATGCGTAAACTCTTGGAGTGTCTTTTATGTTTATTTTTCCCTTTTATTTTATGCACCATGATTGTTTGGGATGATTTCTTATGGTTCTTGGTTGATTTATAGAATGCTCTTTGCGCTTCACTTAAATCTTTTGAGTATGGCTTTATAGAATGCTCTTTGCGCTTCACTTACATCTTTTGAGTATGGCTTTATAGAATGCTCTTTGTGATTCACTTATATATTTTGAGCTTGTATATTGGTATCTCTATATTAATTGTAGAATGCTCTATGAAATTCACTTATATATCTTTAAGTGAGTATCATCAAAATAACAATGCTTAGCTAAAAAGCTTTAAAGAAAAGTTCTTGTGTGGAGACAACCCCATGTTTATCCTTACTGTTTTCGTGTGTTCACATGTTTAAGCTACTGTAGTAATCATGTTTTATATGTTTTGTTTCAATAATGTGCCAAGTAAAGCCTTTGGGATAGTGTGGATACTTGTTGATTTGATTATGTGCAAAAACAGAAACTATTGCGCCCAGTTCTGGAATTTCTATTCTGTACTGGAACGTGATAAAATTCTGATTTTTTTTAAAATTATTGGAATACAAATTGTTTAAGTTGTCTTAATTTTTCAGAATTGTTGTAATTACAGAAGTATGACTTTAATTCAAATCTTTACAGACTGTTCTCTTTTTGACAGAATCTGTTTTGTTTGCATAGTTTGCTTGTTTTAGCGTTTCCATAGCTTATATTGAGTGATATAAATTGTGGAAATGATAGAGTACAGTAGGAATTATGTGAGAACAATTATGGATCTTGTCTTGACAGTACAAAAGTGCATGATTTATTTATTATCATACTAACCTATCTCACGAGTTCCGTTAAGTGTTGTGTGATTGAAGTTTTCAAGTTTTGTGTGAGATATCGATGTCAGGAGAATAAGGAGTGGAAAGACCCTAAGCTTGGGGATGCCCAAGGCACCCCAAGGTAATATTCAAGGAAGACTAAGCGTCTAAGCTTTGGGATGCCCCGGAAGGCGTCCCCTCTTTCGTCTTCAAAATTATCGGTATATCTTACTTGGAGCTATATTTTTATTCGTTACATGATATGTGCTTTGCTTGGAGTGTATTTTCATTTTGCTTGTTGTTTTAATAAAGTACTTGGATCTGAAATCTTTATTTGGAGAGAGTCTTCACATAGCTACTTAATTGATTGACCACTCATTGATCTTCACTTACATCTCTCGGAGTATTTTGTCATTCACTCTCGTGCTTCACTTATATCCTAATAGTGAATAGTTGAATGAAATGAATGTCATAAATATGAAATTATATATGCTTCATATGCTTGTCCCATGGGGAGTAATGACTTCACATACAAGAAGTATAAGTGGTAAATTTTGTTGAAAGTTAGCAAACATAGCATTGGTCACTTGAACAATTCATGAAAGAATATTGAAGGAAGAGAGATTTCACATATGAATATACTATCTTGGACATCTTCTATGATTGTGAGCCCCCATTAATTATTTTCAAACTTGATCAAGTAGTTGACGTTGGACAAGGAAGAAAATATAATGAGTTATGTTTGTTTATATTCACATAGAAGTTATATTGTCATGGATCCTCTAACATGTGGTGCTAGCTTAGGATCTTTTGCTAGCCAAAAAATCGTACTAAGTAGAGATACTACTTGTGCATCCAAAAACCCTTAAACCGAGTTTCTTGTCATGAGAGTCCACCATATCTACCTATGGATTGAATAAGATCCTTCAAGTAAGTTGTCATCGGTGCAAAAAAGCAATAAAAA
The DNA here is from genome assembly GCA_039707655.1 of Elymus sibiricus. Lineage (NCBI taxonomy): Eukaryota > Viridiplantae > Streptophyta > Magnoliopsida > Poales > Poaceae > Elymus > Elymus sibiricus. Next base: position 192,449,749 of record CM077670.1, read on the forward strand.
TTGCTCCTAAATATGTATGATCTTTTATTGGAAGGGAAAATAAGCTTCGTATGAACTTGTGATGGTGAAGAAATAAAAGCGACAGACTACATAATAAAGGTTGCTATCACAAGGGGCAATATAAAGTGACGTTCCTTTCCATTAAGAGCTTGCACATCCAAAAATAAAAAGTGCATGACAACCTCCGCTTCCCTCTGCGAAGGGCCTATCTTTTACTTTTCTGTATTTACTTTTATGCAAGAGTCAGTAATGTTCACCCCTATTCCGCTCTATTAATTCTCTAGTGGGCAAGCATCATGTGGTAGGGAATGATCCAGGCACATATATCCAGTTGAATATAGGTGATCATGAGTTATTATTGTTGACATTATCCCTGAGATAAATAAGTTGGGAGGCAAAACATTATGACCCTATCTTCCTATGTGTTTGACTGAAACGGTTTGTTCTAAAAATATGCTTTGAGTGTCAGCAATCATGGAAGACTAAATGATAGTTGAGTATGTGGAATTTGCTAAAACAAAGCTCTTACATAGACCCTTCCTGAAAATAAGATGAATTGTAATTGTTTGATGACTGAGAACATAGTTTGTTGGTTTTCAAGAAAGTTTATGGTCTATACTTTAAACATGCGAATAGCTTGTTACTTGATCATGAGAAATTTTATGAGATGAGCCACTGTTTATGATATATATTGATGCTTGAAAAGGTGTTTGAAATTATCATTGATCAAACTTATGCACTATGCTAGCATTCACACTTCATAAATTATTTCTTTTATCATTTACCTACTAGAGGACGAGCAAGAATTAAGCTTGGGGATGCTGATATGTCTCCAACATATCTATAATTTATGAAGTATTCATGCCTTGTTAGCAAAAAAATTATATGGTTTTGGTGCACATTTATATGACTTTGATATGATTTTCATGGACTAACATATTGACCTAGTGCCCAGTGCCAGTTCCTGTTTTCTGCTTGTTTTTTGTTTCGCAGAAAAAACATACCAAACAAAGTCCAAACGCGATAAAACTTTACGGAGATTTATTTTGGAATATATATGATTTTTGGGAAGAAGAATCAACGCAAGACGGTGCCCGAGGGCTCCACAAGGCAACACGGCGCGCCCCCCTGGGGCCGCACCCTATGGCCTTGTGGGCACCCCGTAGGTCGGTTGACGCCCTTCTTTCGCCGCAAGAAAGATAATTTCCAGATAAAAATCCCCTCAAAATTTCAGCCCAATCAGAGTTACAGATCTCCGGAAATATAAGAAACGGTTTTTGGCCAGAAACGGGGACGCAGAAACAGAAGAGAAACTGAGAGAGAGATCCAATCTCGGAGGGTCTCCTCCCCTCCAGGAGCCATGGCGGCCATGGACCAGAGGGGGAACTCTCCTCCCATCTAGGGGGGAGGCCAAGGAAGAAGAAGGAGGGGGGCTCTCTCCCCCTCTCTCCCGGTGGCGCCGGAACGCCGACGGGGCAACCATCTTGACGTTGATCTACACCAACAACTTCGCCGCCGTCAACACCAACTATCTCCCCCTCTATGCAGCGGTGTAACACCTCTTCTCCCCACTATAATCTCTACTTAAACATGGTGCTTAGCTATATATTATTATCTAATAATATGTGGCAATCTTCTGATGTTTGTGTAGATTCGTTTTGTCCTATGGGTTGATTGATGATCATGATTGGTTTGAGCTGTATGTTTTATTTTGGTGTTGTCCTATGGTGCCCTCCGTGTCGCGCAAGCGTGTGGGATTACCTCTGTAGGGTGTTGCAATACATTCATAATTCGCTTATAGTGGGTTGCGTGAGTGACTGAAACACAAACCCGAGTAAGGGGGTTGTTGCGTATGGGAGTAAAGAGGACTTGTTACTTAATACAATGGTTCGGTTTTACCTTAATGATCTTTGGTAGTTGCGGATGCTTGCTAGAGTTCCAATCATAAGTGCATATGTGTCGGGCCCGTGGAACCCAGGGTATCTCGGCCCGTCTGACTGCGCCCCAGGATGCAATGCCTGGCGGAGGCCCAATAGGTGGCCCACCAGCGGGCACCCCGAGCAAGTCCCCTCGCGAAGTTCTAGCCTCCGGAGGACCCCTCCTCAGGGAGCGGGCAAGCAAGACTCAGCCACGACTTCACCGAGAGCCTTGCGAGGCCCTCTTACGAGGCAGCCTCTGAGGCCGCCCGTGGTACACTACCGAAGGTACGCAAGACAAGTGTTGTTCGGCTAGGCCGCGCGGTCTCGTGCCCACCACATGGGTGACGCGCGCGGCGACGAATGGCGATAGAGGCCGCACCAGCAGGCACGAATGGAGAGGATTTCCCCTTTTGTGCTAAGGGAGCAAGGCCATCAGTCCGTCTCCCAAAGCAACCCCCAAAGGTTGCCCGATCGGTGAAAGAAGACCAAGATGATGGACGCACGGGGCGGAGGTCACCCCCGAGCCCACCTGCACATCATGGATAATCGCTTTGCAGACGAAGACCACCTTTTGTCAGGATAGACTACGCCCCTGTCCCCCTTCAAACTTGCCGTTGTGTGGCATCCCTTCCCGACAATGTTTTCGGGGGAAGAGGACCGAGGCAGATATAAAAGGAGGGCAGGGCGCCGCTGGAAGGATCGACTCTTCCGCCCCAACCCTTGTACTCTCGCGCTAGAGCAATCACAACCAAGCAGGAGTAGGGTTTTACACTGCAACGTGGCCCGGTCCTGGGTAAACCGCCGTGTCTCTGGCCCGATCCCGCTAGCGCTCTCTCGCCGTAGCTTCGCCGTAGTTTTGCTGTGGTACGGGACGAGGCGGTAGGAACGAGCTCACCCCAGTGTTCGAACCTTTGGGTCCTCAGAGCCCGACTTCCGACATTTGGCATGCCAGGAAGAGGTGCGCTACTATTCTTCCGCTCCGTCCTCCACTCCACCAGCTTCATGGCTGACGCTCGCCGCGAGCGCGCTGAGCGCAGGGCGGGTCACGTGGCCCAGACGGAGCCAGTGGGCCGTGGCAACCGCCGCAGCCACGTTGAGGCTGCTGCCGCCACCGACCCTGCCGCCCGGGAGCAGCAGGACTCCTCCCTGCACCCCTCTGTGCAGGCAGACGGCCGCACCACCCTGACTTTCTCCTCCCTCGCCCGCCGTGGTCCCCCGAATGCTGCTCATGGCGCGTGAGCTGCTCCGCTATCGTCCAGCTGACACCGGTTATGACGCCTGGCTTGGTCGCATCACCGAGGTCGCCAACGCTGCCGGGGACGCTCCGGCGCCTTTCCACTTGCTTTGCCCTCCACCGTCTCGCGCTGGGGACGTAGCACATGGCGCTCCCCCGCTACCTCCTCTGCGCGACGAGCCCGCCGGGCACCAGCGCAACACGTGGGTGCGTGAGCCATCCCGCGGTGCGTTCTCACCAGTCCGAGATGAGGCCAGCTGCCAGATCGTCTGCCACGCGCCTCGTGATGCGTGTGTGCTCCTCGAGAAGCAGCGCCGGCGCCAAGACCGGACCGTCCAGGAGGTCGCGGCGGCCAGGCACCAGAACCGTGCCGCCCTCGCCGGTGGTGTTCCCTCAAGCGGCGTGGGTTGCCGTGCCTTCACTCGCGAGTTGCGCCAGGTGGTGTTGCCCACGAAGTTCTAGCTGGACCTGCCTCCACGCTACGATGGCACCCCAACCCCGCAGAGTTCCTTCAGCTCTATGCGCTGAGCGTCGAGGCGGCGAACGGCGACGACATGTTCATGGCGAATTGGTTCCCCATGGCCCTCAAGGACGGCCCACGCTCTTGGCTCATGAATCTCCCTGAGGCGTCCTTCTCGTCGTGGGTCAAGCTCTGCAGCCAGTTCGTCACCAAATTCAAGGGCACGCACGAGCGCTCCCTCACGATGAACAACCTGCGGCATGTGCGGCAGTGCCCGGGCGAGACCCTCCGCAAGTACATCCATCGCTTTAGACAGGTGCGCAACAAGATCCTACGTGCCTCTGATGCGGGTGTCATCTCTGCGTTCTCCACTGGCATCGCGGACGTCAAGATGAGCGAGAAGCTCGCCATCAACGACGAGCTGGACTCGGTGCTTGAGCTGTTCGACCTCGCCGACAAGTGCGCCAAGGCTGCAGAAGGACGCCTCTTCATCCACAACGACCCCGATGCGGCGCTCGACGCCGCCAAGGCCAAGGGCAAGGATGTAAAGCGCAAGGGCCCTGCCATGCTTGCGGCGGAGCCCCAGCAGAAGCGCGGTCGTAACCGCGACGAGCCCAGGAAGGACGGTCGGCCGCTCTGTGTCTACCACAATGTGCACTCCCACAGCACCGAAGACAGCCAGGAGCTCAAGCTGCTCCGCGACGAGCGGTTGGGCCGCCGAGGCGATCGCAACGACCGCGGCGCTGGCCGCGGAAGTTGCCGCAGCGGCAACGGCACCTTCCGCCAAGGCTGGCACGACCAACCTCGCGAGGCCGCCTGGCGCGATCAGCCTCGTGAGGGAAGCCCTCAGGCCAATGCCGCTCTTCTGCCGCTGCCGCCTCCACCCCGGAGGAACGACGTCAACCAGCCAGACGAGGGCGCTGGGGGCTACCAGGAGCCTCGCGCGGTTGCCTGTATCCTCGGCGGGGCTCAGGCTCCCGCGTCCAATCGCCACTTCAAGCAGTTCTCTCGCGAGGTGAACGACGCCCACCCGAAGTCTGAGGGCGCACGGCCCCTCAAGTGGTCGCAGTACGCCATGACCTTCGACTCCAAGGACTACCCCAAGTCCACAGCCACCACAGGCGCACTCCCCATGCTATGCACTCCCACCATCAGCAACGTCGCGGTTACCAAGACCCTCATCGACAGAGGCACAGGCCTTAATTTGCTCTCCATCAAGACCTTCGAGCAGCTCCAGGTGCCTTACGAGCAGCTCATGCCGACGAGGCCTTTCTCAGGCGTGAACGACGGCTCCACGCTGCCTCTGGGGCAGGTGCGCCTCCCTGTCACCTTCGGCACCCGCAAGAACTACCACACTAAGCTCATCGACTTCGACGTCGCCCACCTCGGCCTGCCCTACAACGCCATCTTGGGCTACCTTGCGCTCGCCATGTTCATGGCGGTGACTCATCACGCCTACAACGTCCTCAAGAAGCTTGGCTGCAGCGGCATCATCACCATCTCCTACGACGAGAAGGACGTGATCTGCTCCCTTGAGCACGCCTACATGGCTGCCGCTACCACCCATCCAGTTGACGAGGACGCGGTCGAGCCTCCTGAGGCCGTGCCCGCGAAGAAGAAGCACCTGTTCTCTCAGGACCGCGCCGAGACGAAGAAGGTGTCGGTTGACGGCAGCGGCTCAAGCCCTGCCTTCACCATCGGCACATGCATTTCTCCTGCATAGGAAGGCATGCTCATCGCCTTCCTTCGGGCAAACTCGGATGTTTTTGCCTGGAAAGCATCTGATTTGTCCGGTGTATCGAGGGAGGTGATCGAGCACCACTTAGTGGTGTGCCCCAGTGCACGCCCCATCAAGCAAAAGGCACGGCACCAAGCGCGCGAGAAGCAAGAGTTCATTGTTCAAGAAGTGCACAAGCTGCAAGAAGCTGGAGTGGTCAGTGAGGTGCACCATCCCGACTAGGTCGCCAACCCAGTCGTCGTCCCCAAGAAGGGCGGCAAGGAATGAATGTGCGTCGACTTCATGAGCCTCACAAGGCCTGCCCTCAGGACCCCTTCCCACTATCGCACATCGACCAGATTGTGGATTCCACCGCCGGATGCGAGCTGCTCTGCTTCCTGGATGCCTTTTCAGGCTATCACCAGATTAAGATGGCGGCAGAAGACATGGAGAGGACGGCCTTCATCACCCCTTGCGGCATATACTGCTACATCTGCATGCCCTTCGGCCTGAGGAGTGCCGGTGCCACCTTCCAGCGGCTGATGCGCATCACGCTAGGGCTTCAGATGGGGAGGAACGCGGAGGCCCATGTCGATGACATCGTGGTCAAGACTCGTGAGGCTGGGTCCCTCATCGATGATCTCGAAGAAACGTTTGCCAACCTGCGCACGGTCAACCTCAAGCTCAACCCCGACAAGTGCATCTTTGGAGTTCCTTCCGGCAAGCTCCTCAGCTTCCTGGTCTCCAACCGTGGCATCGAAGCCAATCTAGAAAAGATCAAGGCCATCGAGAGAATGCATCCTCCCCAGACCCTCAAGGAAATGCAGCGCTTGGCGGGATGCATGGCCTCCCTGGGGCGCTTCATCTCCAAATTCGGCGAGCGAGCCTTGCCATTCTTCAAGCTCGTGAAGAGGTCCGGCCCCTTCAAATGGACTCCTGAGGCAGACACCGCCATTGAAGACCTCAAGAGGTATCTCACGAGCCCGCCCATCCTGGTCGCGCCGCGCCCCTGCGAGCCCTTGCCCCTATACTTGGCGGCTACCCCCACGGCCAGCACGGCGCTCATGGCGGTGCGAGAGGAGCGCGTCTGCGCTAAGGACAAGCCCTCCGAGCCTCGCGAGCCTCGTGAGCCTCCCGAGCCCTCCGAGCCTTGCGAGCTTCCCGAGCCTCGTGAGCCTCACGAGTCCTCCAAGCCTCCTAAGCCCTCTGAGCCTCATGAGCCACTCGAGCCCGCCGAGCCTTATGAGCCACCTGAAGAGCAAGCTGCCATCACAACTATGCACCTCATTGATCACCCTGTGTACTTCGTCAGCACGGTGCTAAGGGATGCGCGCGAGCGCTACCCCATGCAGCAGAAGCTCCTCCTCGCACTCCTCATCGCCTCCAGGAAGCTGCGCCACTACTTTCAAGGCCATCCCATCAAGGTCATCTCTTCTTACCCCTTGGAGCAAGTCCTGCGCAGCCCAACGCCGCTGGCCGCGTCGCCGAATGGAACATCGAGCTGCAAGCCTTCCAGCTAGAGTTCTGCACCACCAGAGTCATCAAAGGCGCAGCTCTGGCTGACTTCGTGGCAGAGTGGACAGACCCGTACGAAGGCTGGCCCACGAAGTTCAAGCCGGACCTGCCTCCTCGCTACGACGGCACCCCCAACCCCATGGAGTTCCTGCAGCTCTACAGTCTGAGCATCGAGGCGGCGAACGGTGATGATAAGGTAATGGCGAATTGGTTCCCCATGGCCCTCAAGGACGCGCTGCGCTCCTGGCTCATGAACCTTCTTGAGGCGTCCATCTCTTCGTGGGCCGAGCTGTGCAAGCTGTTCTTCGCCAACTTCAAGGGCACGCCCGAGCGCCCCCTCACGCTCAACGACTTGTGCGCCGTGCGCCAGCGCCCTGACAAGAGTCTCCGCAAGTGCATCCAGTGCTTCAGCCAAGTGCGCAACAACATCCTGCGCGCCTCCGACGCCGCCATCATCTCTGCATTCTCCTCCGGCTTCACGGATGTCCGGATGCATGAGAAGCTCACCATCAATGATGAGCTTGACACCGTGGTGGAGCTGTTCAACCTCGCCGATCGATGCGCCAAGGCTGAGGAGGGCCGCCTCTTCATACACAACGACCCAGACCAACCACCTGACACCGCCAAGGCCAAGAGCAAGGACGCCAAGCGCAAGGGCCCTACCGTGCTCGCGGCGGAGCCCGAGCAGAAGCGCGACCACGACCGCGTCGTGCCCAAGAAGGATGGTCACCCGTATTGCGCCTACCACGACATGTTCTCCCACAACAGCGAAGACTGCCACGAGCTCAAGCTGCTTCGCGAGAGCCGCCTGGACGGGCACGGCGGCCACAACGACCGCAGCGCTAGCCGCGGAAGTGGCCCCAACAACAACCGTTGGGGCGACCGCTGCAACAACGGCAACTTCAGGCAGGGCTGGCGCGACCACCCATGGCATGACAATCCTTAGGCCAACGCCGCTGCCGCCACCGCCTCGAAGGTACAACGGCAACCAGCCTGACGATGGTGCTGGGGGCTACCAGGAGCCTCGCGAGGTGGCTTGCATCCTTGGTGAGGCCCAGGACCCCCGTCCAACCGCCACTTCAAGCAATTCGCTCGTGAGGTGAACGCAGCCCTCCCGAGGCCTGAGGCCTCTCAGCCCCTCAAGTGGTTGCAGTATGCCATTTCCTTTGACTCCAAGGACCACCCCAGGTCCACGGAGGCTATGGGCGCAATCCCCATGCTGTGCACCCCCACCATCAGTAACGTTGCTGTCACCAAGATGCTCGTCGACGGAGGCGCAGGACTCAACGGGATCTCCATCGAGACCTTCGAGAAGCTCCAAGTACCCTATGAGCAGCTGATGCCGACGAGGCCCTTCTCAGGAGTCACCGATGGCTCCACGCTGCCTCTGGGGCAGGTGCGCCTTCCCGTCACCTTCCGCACCCGCAAGAACCACCACACTAAGCTCATCGACTTCGACGTGGCGCACATCGGCATGCCGTACAATGCCATCTTCGGCTACCCCGCGCTCGCCAAGTTCATGGCCGTGACCCATCACACCTACAACGTCCTCAAGATGCCGGGCTGCAACGACATCATCACCGTCTGCTGCAACGAGAAAGACGCAGTCAGCTCCCTCATGAGCGCCTACAAGGCCGCCGCCACCGCCTACCCTGCTGATGAAAACATTGCCGAGCCTCATGAGGCCACACCCGCGAAGAAGAAGCAGCTATCCTCTCAGGCGCGTGCCGAGACGAAGAAAGTGTCGGTGGACGGCAGCGGCTCAGGCCCTGCCTTCACCATTGGCACCGGCCTCTCTCCTGCATAGGAAGACGTGCTCGACACCTTCCTTCGGGAAAATGTGGTTGCGTTCGCTTGGACAACATCTGATTTGTCCGGTGTGCCGAGGGAGGTGATCAAGCACCACTTAGCGGTGTGCCCCAACGCACGCCCCGTGAAATAGAAGGCACGGTGCCAGGCGCTAGAGAAGCAAGAATTCATCGTCAAAGAAGTCTAGAAGCTGCAAGAAGCAGGAGTCATCCGTGAGGTGCGCCATACTGAATGGCTCGCCAACCCAGTCGTAGTACCCAAGAATTGCGGCAAGGAGCGAATGTGTGTCGACTTCACGAGCCTCAATAAGGCCTGCCCTAAATATCCCTTCCCGCTGCCCCGCATCGACTAGATCATGGACTCCACTGCCGAGTGCGAGTTGCTGTGCTTCCTAGACGCCTTCTCAGGCTAGCTCCAGATCAAGATGGCAACGGAAGACGTGGAGAGAACGGCCTTCATCACACCCTGCGGGATATACTATTACATCTGCATGCCCTTCGGCCTGAGGAGTGCCGGAGCCACCTTTCAGAGGCTGATGCACATCGCCCTGGGGCCTCAGATGGGAAGAAACATGGAGGCCTACATCGACGGCATCGTTGTCAAGACGTGTGAGGCCTGGTCCATCATCGCGGACCTCGAGGAAACGTTCTCCAACCTAGGCAAGGTCAACCTCGAGCTCACCCCCGACAAGTGCGTCTTCGGAGTCCCCTCCGGCAAGCTGCTGGGCTTCCTGGTCTCCCACCACGGCATTGAGGCCAACCCTGAGAAGATCAAGGCCATCGAGAAGATGCGCCCTCCCCAGAGCCTCAAGCAAATGCAGCGCCTGCCGGGATGCACGGCCTCGCTGGGACGCTTCATCTCCAAGTTCGGTGAACGAGCCCTGCCGTTCTTCAAGCTCATGAAGAGATCCGGCCCCTTCAAGTGGACTCCTGAGGCTGATGCTGCCTGTGAGGACCTCAAGAGGTACATGACGAGCCCACCCATCATGGTCATGCCCCGCTCTCGCGAGCCCCTACTCCTGTACTTGGCAGCCACCCCCAAACGGCCAGCACGGCCTTGGTGGTAGTACGAGAGGAGCACGTATGCATCCAGAAGAAGCCTGCTGAGGCCGCACCAGCGCCTGCCGAGGTCGCGCCTTCACCTGCCGAGGGCCCTCCTGACGACGTGCCTCCTGAGCCTTCCGAGCCTCATGAGCCCCTAGGGCCCACCGGAGAGCAAGATGCTAAAACAACAACGCGCCTCATCGAGCACCCTGTGTACTTCGTCAGCACGGTGCTGCGGGATGCGTGCGAGCGCTACCCCATGCAGCAGAAGCTCCTCCTCGCGCTCCTCGTCACCTCCAGGAAGCTGCACCACTACTTCCAGGGCCATCCCATCGAGGTGATCACATCCTACCCACTGGAGCAAGTCTTGCGCAGCCCCAGTGTCGCCGGCCGCGTCGCCGAATGGAACATTGCGTTGCAGGCCTTCGAGCTAGAATTTTGCACCACAAGGATGATCAAGGGCGCAGCCTTGGCTGACTTCGTGGCGGAATGGATGGACCCACACCAAGAAGAGCCTCGTGAGGACGAATCCCTCCTGCCTGGAGATGAAGCGCCTGGCGGCTGGACCATGCATTTCGACGGCGCGTTCTCCCGGCAGGGCGCAGGGCTGGCGTCGTGCTCACCTCGCCAATAGGAGACAAGCTCTACTATGTTGTCCAGCTCTGCTTCAAGCATGATGACAAGGTCTCCAACAACATCGCGGAGTATGAAGGTCTCATCGCTGGGCTCAAGGCTGCCTCTGCTCTGGGTATCAAGCGCATCATCATCAAGGGCGACTCTCAGCTCCTCATCAACTTCTACAAGCCCAAGGACGAGCACATGGCCGCCTACTTGGAAGAGTTACGCAAGCTCGAGAAGCGCTTCCTTGTCCTAGAGCTCCAGCATGTTCCTCGCGACAGCAACAAAGAGGCAGATGACATCGCCAAGTGGACATCTCACCGCGAGCCGCAGAACCCCGGCGTCTTTGAAGAAAGGCTCCTGAGGCCTTCGGCGACACCACCTGCCGCGAGCGCCATGGTGCCTCATGAGGAGCTCCCTCCCACACCACCCACAGGCGCACCAATGGCACCCCGGCTTAGAGAGACCGGAACACACAGCATTCCAGCCCGGCGATCAAGTCTTCTGGAATACGGCACTGCTTGGCATAGAACAAATCAGCTCTTTATTACAAATAATCGGGGTACAAGGGTTCTGAAGATACAAGGGTTTCAAAGGCACGGTGACTCTACGCCTGCTAATGTAGCTCTATGCTAGCAGCGGGACATCTCGTAGCGGAATAACTTCTAGCAGCAGAACAACGATGACGGTGATGGACTCCACTCCGCAGGGACTCTGGCTGGGATACGTCCTAGAGTGCAAACTCGGGATCCTCAAGCAATCAATCATGGCATGACCTGCAATCTGGCATGACATGCCAGCTGAGTACTTTGAATGTACTCGCAAGCTCATAGCAACCAAAGCAATCAAGACAAATAATAGCATGGCATTTCCAGGTTAATTATCAATGATGAACATGATACTACTAGAACAACATGAGAGTGAACATGGCATGCACATGTTAATCATGATATGAACATGAACATGATGCTATCATACATGATGTGTACGTGGATTGTTGCCGTGGTCCCTTGGACCAACTTACCATCTCGGGGTTACCTCGTAACCACCGTCAATATCTTACCCTCGTGATCCTCACTTGATCAAAGAAATACCAACCATAGTGATCCTCACAGGATCACAACAATACCAACCATAGTGATCCTCACACGATCACCACAATAGCAACCATAGTGATCCTCACACGATCACCAACTTCTGCATGTGCCATCTTGTTGTTCTTAGTGTGCAGGTTTATTATTTCTGTTGACCCACAGTGTGACCTACTACGAACTGTGTCCATGACCGAGGACGCGGCTATCGATAGACTATACACTCTGCAGAGGTTAGTACACTGTACCCACACTACAGAACTCATGGCCTCGTGCTCCCATTCAGGTGGACCAATGACATTCCGACAAAACCAATCTATTGCATGACACTCTCCCGGCCACTCCGACAAACTCCCCTTTGGGCTATGTCATGTGTGGCACCCCGGCTCAGAGAGACAGGAACACCCCGTATTCCAGCCCAGAGATCAAGTCTTCTGGAATACGGCACTGTTTGGCATAGAACAAATCAGCTCTTTATTACGAATAACACGGGTACAAAGGTTCTGAAGGCACGAAGGTTACAAGGGCACGGCGACACTTCGCCTGCTAAGATAGTTCTATGCTAGCAGCGGAACATCTCGAAGCGGAATAAATTCTAGCAGCGGAACAGCAACAACGGTGATGAACTCCACTCCGCAGGGACTCTGGCTGGGACGTATCCTAGAGCGCAACCTCGGGGTCCTCGACAAACAAGCAATCACGGCATCACCTGCAATCTGGCATGACACGCCAGGTGAGTACTTTGAATGTACTCGAAAGCTCACAGCAACCAAAGCATTCAAGACATACAACAACATGGCATTTACGGGTTAATTATCCGTGATGAACATGATACTACTAGAATAACATGAGCATGGCAACAACATGAGCATGGCAACAGCATGAGTATGGCAACAACATGAGCATGGCAAGTACATATAATTCATGACATGAACATGATGAGACTAGCACTAGCATGCAAGGGGTTTGACATTTAAGGTCTCATGGACCAACTTACTCTGCTCGGAGATTATCACGTAACCACAAACTTACCATCGTGATCATCACACGATCACCTCAGGATCAACCAAGCTCGGTATCAACTATACCATTGTGATCATCACATGACCACACGGAGCTTGATCTCTACCTGTGATCATCGCACGACCACATAAAGATCAACCAACTTCTTTCTCATGGAACCGGGGTTGTTTATTATTCAGGTGATTATTTCTGTTGACCCATAGTGTGACCTACTACAAACTGTGTCCATGACCGAGGACGCGGCTATCGATAGATTATACACTCTGCAGAGGTTAGTACACTGTACCCACACTACGGAACGCATGGCCTCGTGCTCCCATTCGGGTGGACCAACGACATTCCGACAAAACCAATCTATTGCATGACACTCTCCTGGCCACTTTGACAAACTCCCCTTTGGGCTATGTCCTGGGTGACCCCGGTGCCAACATGTGACACCCGCCACCTCTGTGGCTGCCACCATCGTGGCCAAACATAAACATCGTCCCAAACGGGGACCTTGGAGCCATACAACTCGGGTCCTCAAGGTTATGACTGCCTACCGGGCCAGGGTAGCGCCAGTGCACAACCTTCCCTCGTAGGAGGCGCGGCGAGAGGCATGACAATGGACCGCATTAGGGCCTCCCCATCCAGGCAAGTGTGGTTGCACTGGTGAGCTCGATTCGGTGGCACCATGACTCAGCCAACAGATTTGTTCAAGTTCGATTAATGTCAGGTTCACTTAAATGGTGATGAGCTGAGTCATAATAATATAGCATGATGAAATAACAATGCAGATGAGCATGATAACAGTGTAACCATGGATGGGCAACATAACCATAGCAGCAACAATGATAAATCATTTAGTCTATGGGATGCAAATGAGCATGGTATAACGAATATCACAAGTAATTTCATAACCAACCGATAACTATTCATATGAGCATATTATTGTCAATAGCACCGGGAATGATTACCAGAATAAAACATGATAAGAACTAATCATATCACTTACTAGATGAAAATGAACATAGCGTAAACAATGAGCATGGATTCACAAGCATATACATAGCATTCACAAAATAATAAAATGAGCAAACAATTATTAAATATTCAAGTGGAAACCATGGCTATTGCAATGCCATCATGCAAGTGGCTGTTGTGTCTTGCCTGGGGATGAAGGAATCATCGGGGAGAAGTGCGGAGACAGTCGCGGAAAAATCGCCGGAAAAGTTTCCCTCTCGGAGGGGGCTGAATAAGGGCAGGGGCAAAATGGTCATTTTCAGAGTGTGACAACATTATGAAAATGGTACCATCAAAACGGGCTCGACGAACTGAGATCGTGGGCTTTGGAATCACCTGATTCGGAGTTGCGGGTGAAAAGTTACGGCCGTTCGTTCGATAGACAAAAAAAACAAATAAAAACTGAGTTTTTCTGCTGCTAACGGACAAACGTCCGCTATATAACCCTTTCGGCCGGCTGGGTTTAAACAGAAGGTGTCTTTCGGGAGAATACGCTTTCGGTAAAGTGAAAACGCATTCTGAACTTAAGTAGTACAGAAATACGCCTTTAGTAACCGAACACGTAAACTCCGGAGTACACTTCCACTTATACGCGCGGGCCCGGGGTTGACTCAATTGTGCGGCTGACTGGTGGGGTCACTGGGTGGTGGGGCCGTCCCCGGGTGTTGCTCGGGTGGCTATATATGGTCGGGGCGGACGTTGTGCCGTCCCCGGGTGTTGCTCGGCCGGGCGGAGCATGCTCTGGTGTGGTTAGTGGCTGCTAGCGGGGCGGCGCGGCGTTGCCGACCTGACAAGGCTCACGGCGAAGCGATGGCTCGGGGAGAGGAGACAACGGCAAAACAACGACGACCGAAGGGTGCACTGTGCATGCGTGCCCGTCGATTTGGCTTGGTCCGGCGAGCTATTAGCGGGGGAGGGGCGTCCGGGGAGGAGAGGGGAGTGGGGGAGGTTCTGCGGCGAGGCGAGGTGTCGCGAGGACTGCGTTTGGGCGGCGGCAGAGGGCCCCGACGGCCAGAGCACGCTTTCGGCGTGCCAGGCCGCGTGGTCACCGCGTGCACTGGCGCACACAGGACTTTAGGGCCGCCCACACTATGTCTACCATGTAGTCCTTCCTAGATGGGTCCTATCTGAGGTGATAGCACAAAGAAAGCCACTGTGGGTTGATGGGAATGGTCGACTGAAGTTTGCTGCAGCAAACTTAGGCATGATGTTGTGGTCAAATGGAATGAGATAAGAGATAACCAGGATGTCTCAGGGGTTTAGGGTAGGAAGGACTATGATCCTGTGAAAAAATGAAATGATTTGGACCAGTATTTCATATAGTTGCTTCACAACCACATATTCTGGTCCAGAAACTAGATCAGGAAGTAGCACTCACATGGTTGCTTGGATTGATCTGAAAATAGGTTAAGGGTGATTATTTGGTCATATGAAGGTGCCATAAAAATTTCATACCAATTGGATGAATAGAAATGGTACTTCCTTCAAAATGCTCTACACTGGATAGAAACTTGGGGGAATTTTGCAGAGAAAATGACTTGGAAAAATAATGTGAATTTTGGCATGCTCACATTATTTAGGGATACTTAGGTCCTGGATTAATTTCAGAATTTTTAAAGCAATATAAAATATAGTTGCTTCACAAACTGAAATTGTGACCAGAAACCAAGATTTGAAGGTGTGCTCACCTAGATTGTTGGATGGAGATGAAATTTGGTGGAGAGTCATTATTTGATCATATAAATGATCTACCAAAATTTCAACTCATTTGGATAGGCCTAGCTAGTACTCCCTTTACAAAGCTTTTCTCTGGACAGAAACTTTGGAAATTTTCTAAGGAAGATTTACTTGGCAAATGAAGCTGAATTTTGGCATGTGGCAATAATTTGGATATGAGAGAGTGCACAAAACTTTTGGGGTCAATCAAGAAAAGGTAAATGGCACTTCCTTCACAAAGTGCCATACTGGACAGAATAGGAAATGAATATTCCTGAATTATTTTGAACTAGGAAAGGATGGGTTTTGGCATATTGGTGGAATATATGATCCAAATAATTTATGAGAATTTTGTGGGAATTTTGTGGGAGACAGAAATATAGGTTGCTTCACAACCTAGGACAAACAGGGTTATTCCTTTAATAGAAAAAGGAATATTCCCAAGAAATAAATATTGGGGTTGGGCTAAGATGGAAATGACCTGGCCTTGGGATAGATCTAAGAGTGACAAGCCACTAGGAAGTGTCAGGAGAGAAGATTTTCCCAGGTTTCAAGACCACATAGCCACGAAAAAAGAAACTCCAAATAAAAATTCAAAGAAATCCAAAAGAAAAAGAAAGGGCCAAAAATTGGGGTGTTACATCATGGGTGGCCCCGATGCCAACTCTTGACATCTTGCCACCTCGTGGCCGGCCACCGTCGTGGCAAAACAAAACAAACTGTCCCAAACGGGGACAAACGCTCGCAAACAACTCGGGCACAGAAGGCTTATGGCCGCCTAACTGATCAGGGTAGCACGTGCACATAACCTTCCCTAGTTGGAGGCACCGATGAGAGGCATGACAATAGACCGAATTAGGGCCTCCCCATCCAGGCAAGTGTGGCTGCACTGGTGAGCTCGATTCGGTGGCACCATGACTCAGCCAACAGATTTGTTCAAGTTCGATTAATGTCAGGTTCAACTTGAATGGTGATGAGCTGAGTCACAATAAAATAACATGACAATGCATATGAGCATGATACCAACATAAACATGGATGGGCAATATAACCATTTATCATAACATCAACAATAATAAATCATTTAGTCTACGGGATGCAAATAAGCATGGAATAGAGATAATCATAAATATCACAAGTATTTGCATAACAAACCATAACTATTCACGTGAGCATGTCATGATCACTAGCATGTGAACTGAATACAAGAATGGAACATGAGAATAGTACTACTAGCAAGTAAATATCTGGATGCACATGAACATGGCATAGGGATGAGCATGAATCCACAAGCATATACATAGCATTTACAAAATAATTTCAAAGTAATTATTTAAACATTCAAGTGAAAACCATGGCTATTGCAATGCCATCATGCAAGTGGCTGATGTGGCTTGCTTGGGGATGAAGGATTCATCAGGAATAAGTGCGAGAAGCTCGCGGAAAATTTTACCGGAAAAGTTTCTCTCCCAGCGAAGCTGATTAGAGGGCAAGGGGAAAATGGTCATTTTCAGAGTGTTACAACATCATGAAAATGGTACCAACAGAACGGGCTCGACAAATAGAGAACGTGGGCTTTGGAATCACCTGAATCGGAGTTACGGTTGAAGAAATATGGCCGTTCATTCGTTAGGCAGAAAACAAATAAAAATATGTTCATTTCTGCGCTTAACGGACGAACGCCCGCTATTTAGAGGTTTCGGCGCCGGTGGCTGAAAAACAGAAAGCGCATTTAGGAAAATACGCTTTTGAAGAAGAAAAGCGCATTCCTGCCCGCAGCCGTGACCAAAGGCGTTTTCGATCACGGAAAACGTATTCCGAGGAAGACGCTTCCACTAATCCACTTCAGTGGGTCGGCTGGCTCGATGACACGCAGGGCCCACCAGATCTCTCTCTCTCCTCCAGCCTCCTTCTTCTTCCCCCTGACACTCGCCCACGGGACAGAGGAGGACCGCACGGTGTCGGTGCTGGCCCGGGCGACTCCGGCCACCTCCCGCGAAGCTCTGGCCTCCGGAGTGCTCGGGAGGGTGAGCCGCATCTGTCCAGGTAGGGCACAGTCCTCGAGGAGGGCTGGTGCGAGTGCGCCTCTGGTCATGGTGGACGGCGGCATCGGGCGGCTTTGGGCAGGGCGGCACGGCCGTGGAGAGGAGGAGGTGGGGTGTCGGGGAGGCTCTCGGAGGCCCGGGGATGGCTATGTATAGCCCGGCGACGATGCCATGTCCGGTTGCTGCCGCAGAGAAGATGGCCAATGCACTGAAGCTCGGGGGCGAGCTAGTGGTCGAGGATGGGTGCCGACCTCACACGGCCCAGAGAGATGTGATAGCTCGGGATGAAATGGCCGACAGGCAGAGGTGGGGGGTCCCGGAGCAACAGTGCCGCGGTGGTTGCCGTGGCGCGCCGGGGAGGAAGGAGGAGGGGAAGCGGGGTCCAGAGGGGTGGCGTGGACGTAGGAGAGGGAGGGTAGCACTTTGGACATGATTCGGTGGTGAGACCACGGCGTTTGGGCGGTGGCCGAGGGGCCCACCGCTCAGAGCGCGTCGAATGGCATGCCAGCCGCGTGGTCACCGCGTGGCATGCACGCTTTGGCCCAAGTCTGGATGAGAGGTCATGTCTAATGGGCTCCACAAAGATCAGAGATGATAGATCACGGCTAGGATCAAATGGGAAGCTCTGGATGATGAGCTGGTTGCAGAAAGTCACTTTGGCAGCAAGGTGTTTGTACTGGGGAGGGGAAGGGTCACTTGGGGGAAGATGCTGATCTGTGGTTGGGGTTGATCACTCACTAAGATGACCACCTTGGCAAATTTTCAGCCCAAATGGAGGTGTATAGATAGCACTTCCTTCACAAACTGCCCCACTGGACAGAAATATGAACATGGAAGCTGCACTCACATGGAGTGATGGATTGAGCTGAAATTTGGTAGAGAGTGATCATTTGGGCATAGGAAGGCACTGTAAAAATTTCATACCATTTGGATAAATAAAAATGGTACTTCCTTCACAATGCTTTCCTCTGGACAGAAACTTGGGGAAATTATTGAGAAATATTGGATAGATAAAATGAGCACAAATTTGGTGGAGGGAGGTTATATAGGTAGTATAATTTCCTGGTGAAATTTCAGAATTTATGAAGCCATATAATATATAGTTGCTTCACAAACTGAAATTATGACCAGAAGCAAAGATTGGATGGTGTGCTCACCATGAGCATGGAATCTTGAATATTTTTACATATCCAAGGTCCAGATGGTCCAAAGGAATTTTGAGAATTTTTTGGGAATGTTAGGAAAGACAGAAATATAGGTTGCTTCGCAACCTGGAGCAAACAGGGTTATTCCTTTAATAGAAAAAGGAATATTCCCTGGAAAAAGAATTTGGAGTTGGGCTAAGATGGAATGACACGGCATTGGGAAAAATTGGAGAGTGACAAGCCACTTGGGAGAGGAAGAAGAGATGATCTTCCCAGGTTTCAAGACCACAGAGCCACAGAAAAGGAATTCCAAATAAAATTCCAAAGAAATCCAAAAGAAAAAGAAAGGGCCAAAAATCGGGGTGTAACAAACCTACCCCCCTTACAAAAATCTTGTCCTCGAGATTTGGTTGCTCAGGGAACAAGCATGAATATTCTGACTTAAGGAGACCGTTTCCAACTCGGGTATCCTTTTCCTTGATGTTCCCTCTGAATTTCATATGACCTGATTACCTTGCTCTGGGGTAGTTTGCTTCACCATATCCCACATTCTGACAGGTCTTCCTTCATATGTTCATCCTTACTCTGACTCCAATTTTTTTTTATCTGCTGGCTTATTTGATATTATCATGACTGGAATATGCCATCTTTCCATAAGTCCGGGAGTGATTTCCCATGGACGTGACATTCTTCTATCCCGCACTCATAGTACTGAATGGAGTTGTGAACAAATTTCCTCGGTGGACACAAAACATTTACTCCTTGCATTGGGTTACTCGAGTAGATGCATGTCCTCCGGGTTCAAAACAATGCTAAGAATCATAACGGTTATCTTGGCGGAATCTGACTGCTTGTAGGTAGTTCTGAATTATCTTGGCTGGCTCCACTATCTCGAGTATCAACTCCGTACCAAAGATTCGACTGTTGCCTGTCGTGATCAGTATACAGAATTACGATCTTATAGTGATAGCATCTAGAGACTTGATTGATGGCGGTTCTGGCGGAAGAATCTTGTTCATGATAGGCTATCATTTCACTAGGTACCATATGTGAGGGCACATGATCCGAGAGTGTTGTTCCGCATTTCGATTGCTCATTCTGTTAGTAAATCCATATGTGGGTAATAGGCCGTGCGATGCTTTAACACGGTTGCTGAAGTCAAAGTGCTGAGATGGCTAAGGAAAACTTTGATCTGACATGACAGACTTGAATATTCCATAATGACATTTCTGAGCATATACAGTTGGACAAGCGGGTCACCTTGATATGCAGTCCTTACAAACAGAGTAGACCCCTTGGGCATATATTCATGGTGATCGATACGGAATCAGATTGTCTTGGGTATCCGTACCATGTTATTCATGCAACAATTATCATACCTATATTGCCAGTCTTGCTCCTTCATTATTGTTCTCTTTTTCTGAATCTTTTGCCGAAAGAGCTTGGCCATATAAATTCTTCGTGTGAGCACAGGTGCTATCAGGTGCAATATTCCGGCAATCATGACTTATCCTTGGTCATGACTCGTGTCATAGAAAATATGCCAGGTTCACATGTGCTTGTATAGGGCTCATTGTTGTCATCAATCATACAAGATAGTGCAATGGGTTAATGATATCTCTTTGTTGGGCATGAGAAAGTTGTCTTTGATAACAACTGCCAAGATTGTTGTCCCAATGTTGTCTTACTTCATAGCTTGTCGGTCCTTGCATCACACTGAGGTGTATAACTGGCTTTCTTACGTAACTCACATGGTTGTCGGATTCTCACCATGCTTGCATCATCATACGAGTGACTTGCATGACCTTGGCCGCATGCTCACAATATATATGGAAGTATGTGTATCTGAGCATTTGATTCCCGAGGCAGACATTTGGGTCCTGACTAGCTCGTGCTTCTGACCCAACTGTTGCAGACCTAATTCTTGAGATGCACTGCCATATACTACCAACTCACTGGGTAACATCTTGTACCAATGTCGATGACTGTTTGTAGTGCCGTACTGAGGAAGACTGGATATCTTGTGTTGGAAGCTATCTGAGAGAGTCGTGCTGAGGAAGGCTGAATAGCTTATGCTTTGAAGCTTTTGCTAGGATAGCTTGCTGAAAAAGACTGGGTACCGTGCTTTAGAAAATTTTCCCTTGGTTGCTTACTGAGGAAGATTTGGTGACTTATGCCAGAAGCTTTCTGTGGTGGCTTACCGAAGAAGACTGGGTATCTTACACTGGAAGCTATCCACATATCGTACTGAGGAGGACTACAGAACCTTGCATTGTAAGCTTCCCTGGTAGCATGCAGAGGAAGACTAGATTGCTTCCTCCAGAAGCTTCTCACTATAGTGCGCAGACTGAATGCCATATATATATACCCTTGATATTCCTTTGTCTGGAAATGTACTGTTGTCTTGCACACTAATTGTCTTCCAGCCAGTTTAATCCTTACTGCTGAGAAGATTGCACGCTGAGGTAGACTTGATGATGATAATCAATCCAGGATATCATTTGCATTCAAACCAGATATTCCCAATATAATGCAGTCGGCTGAGAATTCCATAATGTTTAGCTGCGCGTCCAAGTATTTGAAATCCTCATTGATTCTTCGAGTCCGGTGTCGGTTCGATGAGCAACTTTTATAAGGGGAAATAAGGTAACACCGAAGGCCCAAAGAAAGAAACAAAAGAAACGACTCAAACAAAAGCACACAAGGCATCAAGATTACATACAAGCAACATCACATTTTACTACTATTCACAGCAATATGCATGCCTACTTAAGCACACAAATCTCGCAGAAACTCCGGTACTATGATCTAACTTGCTGGTTGGTGTAAACAGAGCTACACCAAGCGCTGGCTCAACACCGGTTGCATCTGGACGGGCTTAGGGATGAGGACATACTCGGTGGTCATGTAGCAGAACACGGATGTCACGACCACATCATCATCAAGTGGACGGAAGGGAACCGTACTCGTCCAAGGAATGAGTGATAGGGTAGGATAGCGGTGGAAAGTAGGGTCTGCTAGCAATGCCCTTTCCTGGTAACAAAGATCAGTAAGGGTTGCCAAAGCGGCGAGTTGGATGGCAAGATCCGGGATAGAGACATGTCTATCACCGAAATGATAGTTGTGCCTGGCAGAAAGATATTGGCGCGATGCCAGAGCACTAATCCTGCAAATGGTGTCTGGAACACTTGGTACCATGGCATCACTCTGCTGGGACAGAGATGACCCCAAACACCGAAGAGCAGGTATGCAAAGCTGGAGGGTGCATGTAGTGGATCGAAACCGATGCCACCTACGCTCACAAGATCAACTGTTAGCAACAATATAATAAGTCTATATGCATGCTATGTAGCAAACAAATGCAACAACCAAATGCAGCTAACCGACTAGCCTCTATACTACCAATTTCTAACAGTCGCACAGACTAGGGCGTCCTACAGCCAGACCTGCTCTGATACCAAGTGTTGTGGCACCCCGGCTCAGAGAGACCGGAACACCCCGCATTCCAGCCCAGCGATCAAGTCTTCTGGAATACGGCACTGCTTGGCATAGAACAAATCAACTCTTTATTACAAATAATCGGGGTACAAGGGTTCTGAAGATACAAGGGTTACAAAGGCATGGAGACTCTACGCTTGCTAAGGTAGCTCTATGCTAGCAGCGGGACATCTCGTAGCGGAATAACTTCTAGCAGCGGAACAACGACGACGGTGATGGACTCCACTCCGCAGGGACTCTGGCTGGGACACGTCCTAGAGCGCAAACTCGGGATCCTCAAGCAATCAATCACGGCATGACCTGCAATCTGGCATGACACGCCAGGTGAGTACTTTGAATGTACTCGCAAGCTCACAGCAGCCAAAGCAATCAAGACAAACAACAGCATGGCATTTACAGGTTAATTATCAATGATGAACATGATACTACTAGAACAACATGAGAGTGAACATGGCATACACATGTTAATCATGATATGAACATGAACATGATGCTATCATACATGATGTGTACGTGGATTGTTGCCATGGTCCCTTGGACCAACTTACCATCTCGGGGTTACCTCGTAACCACCGTCAACATCTTACCATCGTGATCCTCACTTGATCACAGCAATACCAACCATAGTGATCCTCACATTATCACACCAATACCAACCATAGTGATCCTCACACGATCACCACAATACCAACCATAGTGATCCTCACATGATCACCAACTTCTGCATGTGCCATCTTGTTGTTCTTAGTGTGCAGGTTTATTATTTCTGTTGACCCACAGTGTGACCTACTATGAACTGTGTCCATGACCGAGGACGCGGCTATCGATAGATTATACACTCTGCAGAGGTTAGTACACTGTACCCACACCATGGAACTCATGGCCTCGTGCTCCCATTCGGGTGGACCAACGACATTCCAACAAAACCAATCTATTGCATGACACTCTCCCGGCCACTCCGACAAACTCCCCTATGGGCTATGTCATGGGTGGCCCCGATGCCAACTCTTGACATCTTGCCACCTCGTGGCCGGCCACCGTCGTGGCAAAACAAAACAAACGGTCCCAAACGGGGACAAACGCGCGCAAACAACTCGGGCACACAAGGCTTATGGCCGCCTACCTGATCAGGGTAGCGCGCGCACATAACCTTCCCTAGTTGGAGGCACCGGCGAGAGGCATGAAAATAGACCAAATTAGGGCCTCCCCATCCAGGCAAGTGTGGCTGCACTGGTGAGCTCCATTCGGT
The DNA here is from genome assembly GCA_039707655.1 of Elymus sibiricus. NCBI lineage: Eukaryota > Viridiplantae > Streptophyta > Magnoliopsida > Poales > Poaceae > Elymus > Elymus sibiricus. The sequence continues at coordinate 192,472,832 of CM077670.1, forward strand.
GGCACCATGACTCAGCCAATAGATTTGTTCAAGTTCGATTAATGTCAGGTTCAACTTGAAGGGTGATGAGCTGAGTGCTACTTGTGAGCTGCGTTGGGATTTCCCCGAAGAGGAGGGGATGATGCAGTATAGTAGAGATAAGTATTTCCCTCAGTCATGAAACCAAGGTTATCAATCCAGTAGGCGAATCACACAACACCTCGTTAACATTACCTGCAGACAAAACAACAAATCCTTGCACCCAACACAAACAAGGGTTGTCAATCCCTTGGCGGTTAATTGCAAGATTAAATTGTATGATGATAGATAGATAGATTAAACAAAAATACAAAATTAAATAAATAAAGTAAAAGTGCAGCAAGGTATTTTTAGTATTTTTAATATATGATAGAAGTAGACCCGGGGGCCATAGTTTTCACTAGAGGCTTCTCTCTTGAAAATAGCATACGGTGGGTAAACAAATTACTGTTGGATAATTGATAGAAAAGAAAAAATCATGACGACATTCAAGGCAATGATCATGTATATAGGCATTACGTCTGAGACAAGTAGACCGAAACGATTCTGCATCTACTACTATTACTCCACACATCGACCGCTATCCAGCATGCATATAGAGTATTAAGTTCATAAAGAACGGAGTAACGCCTTAAGCAAGATGACATGATGTAGACAAAGTAAACTCACACATGAATAAACCCCATCTTTTTACCCTTAATAGAAACTATACATACGTGTCATGTCCCTTTCTGTCACTTGGATTGAGCACCGCAAGATCGAACCCATTACAAAGCACCTCTCCCATTGCAAGATAAATCAATCTAGTTGGCCAAACCAAATCAATAGATCGGAGAGAAATATGAAGCTATAATAATCATGCATAAAAGAGTTTAGAGAAGACTCAAATAATATTCATGGATAATCTGATCATAAATTCACAATTCATCGGATCCCAACAAACACACCGCAAAAAGTGATTACATCGGATAGAACTCCAAGAACATCGGGGAGAACATTGTATTGAAGATCAAAAAGAGAGAACAAGCCATCTAGCTACTAACTATGGACCTGAAGGTCTGTGGTAAACTACTCACGCATCATCGGAAGGGCAGCAAGGTTGATGGAGAGCCCCTTCGTGATCGAATCCCCCTCCGGCGGAGTGCCGGAAAAGGCCCCCAGATGGGATCTCTCGAGAACAGAAGCTTGCGGCGGCGGAAAAAGTATTTCGTGGACTCCTCTATTGGTTTCCCGATTTTAGATAATTTATAGAGGTGGAATTTGGTCAAACGGAGCTGTGTGGGCCCCATGAGGTACCAGGGCACGACTGCCCCCCCAGGCGTGCCGTGGTGCCTCGTGGGCCACTGCTTCATCTTCTGACCCTCTCCCGAAGCTTCTAGAGTTTGTTATGTCCAGAAAAAAAATTCCAAAAAGTTTCGTGGCATTTGGACTTCGTTTGGTACTGATATTCTGGAAAATAAAAACAGGCAAAAAACAGCAACTGGCACTGGGCACTAAGTTAATAGGTTAGTCCCAAAAAATGATATATAATTGCTTGTAAATGTATATAAACATCCAAGATTGATAATATAATAGCATGGAACAATCGAAAATTATAGATACATTGGAGATGTATCAAGCATCCCCAAGCTTAATTCCTGCTCGTCCTCGAGTAGGTAAATGATAAAAACAGAATTTTTGATGTGGAATGCTACCTATCATATTCATCATATATTCTTTTCTTTTGTGGCATGGACATTTGGACTTGAATAATTCAAAGCAATAGAATAAATTTTGACATGAAGATATAAATACTCAAGCATACTAACAAGCAACCATGCTTTTCAAAATATCAACACTAAAGATAGTTATCCCTAGCCCATTATGCTCAATCATTGATCCATTCATGAAACACACTCAATATTAGCTACACACAATGCACAAGTATGGCAATAGTGCTCTCTAGTTGGTGCTTTTGTAAGAGAAGATGAGACTCAAAATAAAAAAAAAATTCATAAAAGTTAATAGATAGGCGCTTCGCAGAGGGAAGCAGAGATTTGCTAACGTGCCAGAGCTCAAAGCTTAAATTAGAGAGATAAAAATATTTTGAGAGGCATGCTTTTCCTGTCAAAGAAAACGACCGAGAATTCCCAATATCTTCCAAGCTAGACACATCATAGGAGGTTCCCAAACAGAAAGTAAAGTTTATTTCCTTTCCACCATTCTTTCACAATCCATGGCTAGCTGTATCCACGGGTGCCCTCCATACCAACACTTTCCAAGGAATTTTGTTGTTATTATTTTTGATTCATTATGGGACTGGACATCCCTATTACCTGCTGCGCCCCCCCCCCCCCCCCCCCCCGTCAACCACCATTCCGGAGAACGTTTCTCTGACAAGGGCCTCCACCGATGAGCCTGCCCGCACGGAGGCTGCCCCGACAAGCGAGGATGCTGATGACCGTGCGTCGGCAACGCGAGTTGCCGGGGAAGGAGACACCCTTCCTCAGCAAACACCAATGGGTAATCCTCCTATCTTTAAATGTTTTTCATGGAAAATTCTTTTCTTGTTTTCTTGAACGTGACTTGTGATTCTGAATCTTATTCCGCCCTTGTTCTTGCTCCAATCCACAGCTCCAGCCTCCCCCGAAGAAGGCGAAGTCCTCGTGGAGGTGGCCAATATCGCAAAGGATGCCGCCGATGAAGCCGCCAAGATTGCCGCCGAAGAGGGTCTTGTGCAAGTTGCTGAGGAAATCAGAGAGGCTCCCGGGAAGCCCGAGATGACCCCTGGCGACACGTTCGACCCCGCCAGAATGGATGTGGAGAAGGCGCCCGTCAACACCGATGTGCCGAACCCCGACAACCAACTGGTGGCGCCAACCTTGCAGGCCCTGTCAAGCAGCTTGGTGTTGATCGCTTCTCAGCGCGAATCTGGAGCCCCCAGCTCATCTGCCGCTGCGGGGCCAAACTTTGATGAAGAAATAGCCCGGATTCTGCTCCCCTTGGCCCAGAGAACCGGCGAGGCCACCGACGCGACTGACAGCACCGAAGATCTTGCTTTCATGGAGATCATGGCCGTCCGGTTCAAGGGCGTCCAAGAAAGGTATAGCCGCAGATGGGACAGAGTCCAGGAAGAGCGCAGAGCTGTGGATCTGGTTGAGCATAAACTGAAGAAGAAAGCAGACGAGCTGCACGCATGGTATAATGAGCAGGCCTGCAATCTTGTAAGGCAGGAGGAAAAGCTCACTGCTGCGAAGGAAGAAGCGCAATTCGTGATGGCAAGTTGACAGAGCGCGAGGCGCTGCTCAATGCCAAAGATAAGGAACTTGCTGCCTGTGAAGAGGCCCTTGTCGCCACACTCCGCGGCAAGGATGAGGAAATTGAAACACTCCTTAAGCAACAGACCCAAGAGCTGGAAGATGGACACAAGAAATCCATCGAAACTCAGGCTTTGGAAAGCGCCGCCAAGCTCAAGGAGGCTTCCGACAAGACTGCTACTGCTGCCTCCGCCAAGACAGAGCTGGAGTCGCAAATGGCCAAATTAAAAGATGATCTTGCCGGTAATGGCAAAGAAATCGAGGCCCTCAAGGATGAAGCGCTGAAGGTAGCCCACACTCTAGGGGACTTGCAAACGCAGCTGTCGTCCAAGAACCAAGATCTCGATGCCACCGCCAAGACAATCGGAGATCTGAAATCCCAACTGGCCACCTTTCTAACAGCCCTTGAATCCGCCAAGGAGAGGGAGAGGGTCTTGATGGAGAAGCTGGAGAAGGAAGAGGCTTTGAAGAGGGATGCTGAGAACAACTATGCCCAACTGCACGAGAATCATTCCCTCTGGACCGGCAGGCTTGTCGATGCTGCTGAGCGCATCTCTTCCCAGATTGTTGTCATGGATATGAAGAGCTGGGGCTTCACCGTTAATGATAAGGAAGCCACTAGCGTCAGACTGACCAAATTCTTCGAGGGCCTTATTGACGCCTTGAAGACGTATCACGAGGACATGTCTGCTTCATTCGCTGACGAATCCCGGAAGTTTGCACGTGAAATCGTATATAGGGTGCTGCTCAATATTGCCCATCACAATCCCGGCATTGAACTCTCCAGGGTCTTCAGGAAACTGCCGGAGAACACCGACGTGACTGCCACCGACAAGATTGCTGCTCCCCTCGCCGACAAGGTTCTCCAGATTCCCAGGATCCAGGGTGATCGTCGGGATTGAGCTTGACGTTATATCCATCGTCGTGCTATCATGTAAAAGATACATTTGATCTCATGTTAGATCTGCACTGTTTCTGTGATGTAATACAATTTATGTTGCTTGAATGCATGTGCGTCCTCCCCCTTGTTTTATTTTGCCTTTGTATAATTGCGTTCCCTACGCTGTTTGGAAACTTGCCGGTGCCCACACTTGCCGCGAGCGCTTTGAGGAACAGGTCCTTAGCAGCCTGCTGGAAATGTCGCCGCTGGCAAGGTAACATGCAGGGCCAGAACGCAGCCGCTAAGCTTGCCAAGCGGACTCGAGGCAAACTAGAGCACAGACTGATCGCGACAAGGTCCCTTCGTGTGCAGGTTTCTCATACAAAGCACATAATCGTTCAAGGGAAATCACAGACGTTAATAAGGAAAAAGTTTCAAAGTTTTTCAACTTAGCTTTTCCTAGTGTTGTTTCTCTCGTAGCATGAAACGATCACTTGAACGTCATTAAAATGGTACCCAATGATCACTCCCCCCGGGAAACTTGCACGCGAGGGATCCTTCTTTTCCTTGAGAAAAACAAAGAAGAGAAAAGAGCGGTTTGGGAACCTTGATGGTTTGTCAGCCATTCCATACAAACTAAAGTGTAAATCACAACATCACGCGCATCGATATATAAATGAACATGTACGAAGAGTTGTGGGACACTTAGCTTTATTATACACAGGATCTGCGCCTAGCTTTGTACAAAGGGTTACAAGTCTTGTTGACAAAGCTTGTACAAAAGGGGTTGCCGGGAGGCCCGACAACTGCGCCTTAAGGGTAGAACTTGCGAAGATGCTCAATATTCCGTGAGTTCTGCACCGGGGTGCCATCTTTGGTCTCCAGACGGACTGCACCAGGTCTGGTGACTCGTACTACCCGATAAGGGCCTTCCCACTTCGGCGTCAACTTGTTTGATTTCTTGGCAGACTGAACGCGCCGAAGAACAAGGTCGCCTTCCTCAAGGGTTCGGGCGTGCACTTTGCGGCTATGATAGCGGCGCAAGGCTTGCTGGTAGCGTGCAGCTCACACAGCCGCCCGAAGACGATCCTCCTCCAGGAGTGTTGCGTCGTCTTGCCGCAGCTGCTGTTGCTCAGCTTCGTCATAAGCGAGCACTCGAGGTGACCCGTATATGAGTTCCGTGGGGAGCACTGCTTCTGCACCATAGATTAGGGATAAGGGTGTTTGGCCGGTAGCTCGATTCGGTGTTGTTCTGGGTGACCAAAGAACCACAGGCAACTCATCAATCCAGCGCCTTCCACATTTGCGTAGCCTATCAAAGGTTCTTGTCTTGAGGCCACGCAGCACTTCAGCGTTCACCATTTCCTCTTGGACGTTGCTTCTCGGGTGAGCAACAGATGCAAAACGGATTTTGCTGCCAAGGTCCTGGATATACTGCATGAAGGTGCGACTCGTGAATTGCGTGCCGTTGTCGATGATGATTCTGTTAGGAACCCCGAAACGGCAAACTAATCCTTTGAAGAACTTGACGGCTGATTCCGTTGTCACCTTTCTCACCGGCTCCACTTCAGGCCACTTTGTGAACTTGTCGATGGCGACGTACAAGAACTCAAAGCCCCCGGCAGCACAGGGGAAGGGGCCCAAGATATCGAGCCCCCAGACCGAAAAGGGCCAGGAGAGAGGGATCGTTTGGAGAGCTTGAGCTGGCTGATGTATGTTCTTTGAATGGAACTGGCATGCTTCACACTTGGTTACAAGCTCAGTTGCATCCTGAAGAGCAGTGGGCCAATAGAAGCCTTGCCGGAAAGCTTTGCCAGCAAGAGCCCATGATCCTATGTGAGAGCCACACATGCCTCCATGTATCTCTGCCAACAGCTTCTGTCCATCTTCCCGGCAAATACACTTCAATTTCACACCATTTGGTCGCTTTCTGTATAGAATGCTATCCACAAACTGATACATACTTGACTGACGTGCTACTTTCTCAGCTTCTTCTTGCTCATCGGGAAGTTCCCCTGTTTGAAGGTAATGGACTATCGGCTGTGCCTATGCCGGAGCTTGCGGCTCGACGACAAGGACTAAAGGCATTTCTTCGGCCGCGGGAGCGCTTGCTTCAGCGGCAAGAACCTGAGGTTCTGCGCGAAGCCGCTGCTCACCGACGATTGTGTTGTTGTTCTCGGCAACATCCTTGCCTGCGGCTTCTGGGAGCTCTACCAGAAATTACTTGCCGGTATTCAACTTCCTTCTCTTACTGGCCTGCGTTGATGGAGTGACTGTTGGTTGATTCAAATGGAGCACAAAAGTTCCCGGTTCCACGGGAAGCTTTTGTGCGGCACACTTTGACAGGCTATCAGCAATGTTGTTTTCTGCACGAGGGATGTGCTTTGTTTGCAACCCGTCAAAGTGTTCTTCCAATGTCCTCACTTCTTCCACATATGCTTCCATCAACGGGCTCTAGTAATCTTTGTTCACTTGTTTTACAACAAGTTGCGAGTCACCGCGGATGATCAACTTTCTGATTCCAAGGTTCACTGCGATCCTAAGACCGGCAAGGAGTCCTTCGTACTCCGCAGTGTTGTTTGTGGCTTGCTCCCTGGGAAAGTGCATTTGAACCACATACTTGAGGTGCTCTCCGGTGGGTGCGACAAGCAGCACTCTGACACCGGCGCCTTGCAGCGAGAAGGCACCGTCAAAGTACATGATCCATTCTTTGGCCGTCTCTTTGCCGGGAAGAGCTGTTTCTCGAATTTCTTCATCTTGCGTTGGCGTCCATTCGGCGATGAACTCCGCCAAGGCCCTGCTCTGAATGATTGAAGTGCTTTCAAACTTGAGTGCAAAGCTTGACAGCTCTAACGCCCACTCCACTATCCTGCCAGTTGCCTCTGGATTCCTCAAGATGCGTTCTAACGGAAAGCGGGTGACGACGGTGATCTCATGTGCTTGGAAGTAGTGACGCAGTTTTCTCGAGGCCATAAGGAGGCCGAAAAACAGCTTCTGCACGCCAGAGTATCTTGATCTAGCCCCCTGCAGAAGGGAACTAACAAAATACACGGGTCGCTGCACCACCTTCTTCTTCGGCACCACTTGCTAATCAGGTTCACTTGCTTGCGCTGTTTTTGACTTGTCGGCGTCAGACCTCGCCGGGGAAGATTTCGGTTTGTCGCTGGACAGGCTTGCCGCGGCCGATTCCTCATCATCTGTGGCACCCCGGCTCAGAGAGACCGGAACACCCCGTATTCTAGCCCAGAGATCAAGTCTTCTGGAATACGGCACTGCTTGGCATAGAACAAATCAGATCTTTATTATTAATAAATGGGGTACAAAAGTCCGATATTACAAAGGTTATAGGGGCACGGCGACACTTCGCCTGCTAAGGTAGCTCTATGCTAGCAACGGAACAACTCGTAGCGGAATAAATTCTAGCAGCGGAACAGCGGCGACGGTGATGAACTCCACTCCGCAGGGACTCTTGCTGGGACGTATCCTAGAGCGCAACCTCGGGATCCTCGACAAACAAGCAATCATGACATGACCTGCAATCTGGCATGACACGCCAGGTGAGTACTTTGAATGTACTCGCAAGCTCACATTAACCAAAGCAATCAAGACATACAACAGCATGGCATTTATAGGTTAATTATCCATGATGAACATGATACTACTAGAACAATATGAGCATGGCAACAGCATGAGCATGGCAACAACATGAGCATGGCATGTACATATAATTCATGATGTGAACCAGATGATACTAGCACTAGCATGCAAGGGGTTCGATATTTAAGGTCTCATGGACCAACTTACTCTGCTCGGAGATTATCTCGTAACCTCAAACTTACCATCGTGATCATCACATGACCACACGGAGCTTGATCTCTACCTGTGATCATCGCAAGACCACATAAAGATCAACCAACTTCTTTCCTCATCGAACCAGGGTTGTTATTATTCAGGTTATTATTTCTGTTGACCCACAGTGTGACCTACTACGAGCTGTGTCCATGACCGAGGACGCGGCTATCGATAGATTATACACTCTGCAGAGGTTAGTACACTATACCCACACCACGGAACTCATGGCCTTGTGCTCCCATTCGGGTGGACCAATGACGTTCCGACAAAACCAATCTATTAAATGACACTCTCCCGGCCACTCCCGACAAACTCCCCTTTGGGCTATGTCCTGGGTCGCCTCGATCTCAACTCGTGACGTCCGCCACCTCTGTGGCTGCCACCGTCGTGGCCCAACAAACAAACTCGTCCCAAACGGGGACAACCGCGCGCAAACAACTCGGGCACAAGGCTTATGGCCGCCTACCTGATCAGGGTAGCACGCGCACATAACCTTTCCTAGTTGGAGGCACCGATGAGAGGCATGACAATAGACCGCATTAGGGCCTCCCATAAGGCAAGTGTGGCTGCACTGGTTAGCTCGATTCGGTGGCACCATGACTCAGCCAACAGATTTGTTCAAGTTCGATTAATGTCAGGTTCAACTTGAATGGTGATGAGCTGAGTCACAGTAAAATAATATAACAATGCATATGAGCATGATATCAGTGGTACCATGGATGGGCAACATAACTATTTAACAACATAACATCAACGATGATAAATCTTTAGTCTACGGGATGCAAATGAGCATGGCATGACGATGATCATAAACATCACAAGTATTTCCATATCAACCGTAACTACTCATGTGAGCATACATTATTACTATCATCGGAAATAAATACAAGAATAAAGCATGATATTAATATCCTTAGCAATTAATCATATCACTTACTAGATGAAAATGAACATGGCATAAGCATAGACATGGATTCACAAGCATATACATAGCATTCACAAAATAATTAAATGCGCAAACAATTATTAAATATTCAAGTGGAAACCATGGGTACTGCAATGCCATCATGTAAGTGGCTGTTGGGCCTTGCCTGGGGTGAAGGGACCACCGGGAAGAAGTGCGATGAACTCGCGGAAAGAATCGCCGGAAAAGCTTCCCTCTCGACGGAGCTGTTTTAAGGGCAAGGGCAAAATGGTCATTTTCACAGTGTGACAACCTCATGAAAATGATACCATCGGAACGGGCTCGACGAACTGAGATCGTGGGCTTTGGAATCACCTGATTCGGAGTTACGGTTGTCGAGATACGGCCGTTCGTTCGTTAGGCAGAAATTTAAATAAAAATTATTCATTCCTGGCCTTAACGGACGAACGTCCGCTATTTAACAGATTCGGCCGGCTGGGTCTACAGAAAGCGTATTTAAAAAAATGCGCTTTCCAGTAGGGGAAACGTATTTTTGCCCGAAGAAGAACTGAAAGGCGCTTTCTGTGGAGGAAGACGTATTCCGAAGAATACGCCTCCACTTATCCACGTCAGCGGGTCCTGGTCAACGGCCGCTGTGGCTGACGCGTGGGGCCGAGGGGATGGCGGGGCCTGCCTAGCCAGCTGGGCACGGTCGTCGTCCTCTTCCTCTCGCTCGCCCGTGGAGCAGAGGAGGGGCTCGACGCCAGCGCTCGCTCGGCCGACTCCAGCCACCTCCCGAGCCGCTCCAGCCACCGACGCGCTCAGGAGAGAGTGCCGCTTCCATCCCACCTGAGCACGGACCGCGACGAGGACCCGAGCGGCGGCGGCGTTGACTCCCGCGGGTGACGGCTTCGGCCAGACTTGGGCTCGGAGGCACAGGGCACGGGAGGAGAGGAGGGCTTCGGGGCGAGCTCCGAGGTAGCAGTGGAGGTCCCTGGTGGTGGTAGGAAGGAGAGAGGAGGCTCGGCTTGCTCTAATTTAAGGTGAGGCCGATGGCGACCATGGCGGCTGTGGCGGGCGTGGAGAGCTTCCCGAGCTCAGGCGAGTGGACAGGGAGGATGCTAAGGGAGAGGAGAGGCCGTTGGTGAGGTCGGGGAGACTCGGGGAGGGCTTAAATAGCCGCGGAGGAGGGGCGCGGGCCGGATGTCGCCTCCACCGAATGGACGAGCTCCGGCGAGGGGGGGCCAGGCACGCGTGCAAGCTTGGGCGGCGACGGGATAGAGGCTGAGAGGCGGGCCATGGCGCGGGAATGCAGGGGAGGCAGGGCACGCGCGGACGGGGCAGTCAGGCACGCGCGGCCACTGTTCCCGCGTGCAACCGAGCCTTGGCTCCGTCCGGCAAGCTCCTAGCGGGGGAGGGCGAACCAGAGAGTCGAGGGCGAGCTGGGGAAGGACTGCGGCAAGGCGAGGTGGCACACGGAGGAGATTTGGGCGGCGGCAGAGCGGGTCTGGGTGCCAGAGCGCGCCGTTGGCCTGCAGAGCACGCACTCTGTACCTGGTCACCGCGTGCAATGGCAATAGGAGTGTTCCAGTGCATGGCTACTGGTGTCTAGCGCGTTGTCCTTCCTGGATGGGACCTACCAGAAGTGATAGATCGACTAAAGGCACTTTGTGCTGATGGGACACTTCAATGAAAGTTTGCTGTTGCAAACTTAAGCCTGAAGTAGTGATCAACTTAGAGAGGATAAGAGCTAACCAGGATGTCTCAGGGGTTTAGGGTAGGAAGGACTATGATCCTGTGAATTTTGAGGTAATTTGGGCAAGGTTTGAGTGCAGTTGCTTTACAACTGCAAAAATTGGCCAGAATCTAGATCAGGAAGTAGCACTCACATGGTGGCTTGGGTTGAGCTGAAAATTGGTGTAGGATGATGATTTGAGCATCTGAAGGTGCCATAAAAATTTCATCCCATTTGGATAAACCAAAATGGTACTTCCCTCACAATGATACCCACTGGACAGAAACTTGGGAGAATTTTGCAGAGAAAATGGATTGGCAAAATAATGTGAATTTTGGCATGCTCACATTATTTATGGATATTTAGGTCCTGGATTAATTTCAGAATTTTTGAAGCAGTATAAAGTATAGTTGCTTCACAACCTGAAATTATGACCAGAAACCAAGATTTGAAGGTGTGCTCACATAGATTGTTGGATGGAGATGAAATTTGGTGGAGAGTAATTATTTGACCATATAAATGATATAACAAAATTTCAACTCATGTGGATAAGCCTAGCTAGTACTTCCTTCACAAAGTTTCTCTCTGGACCGAAACTTTGGAAATTTGCTGAGGAAGATTTACTAGGCAAATGAAGCTGAATTTTGGCATGTGGCAATTATTTGGATAGGAAAGATTGCCCAAAAATTTTGAGGGTAATCAAGAAAATCTAAATAGCACTTCCTTCACAAAGTGCCAATCTGGAAAGAATGGAAAATGAATATTCCTGAATTATTTTTGAACTAGGCAAGGATGGGTTTTGGCATATTGGAGAAATATATGATCCAAAGAATTTATGAGAATTTTGTGGGAATTTTATGGAAGACAGAAATATAGGTTGCTTCACAACCTAGGGCAAACAGGGTTATTCCTTTAATAGAAAAAGGAATATTCCCAAGAAATAAATATTGGGGTTGGGCTAAGATGGAAATGACATGGCCTTGGGATAGATTTGAGAATCACAAGCCACTAGGAAGTGGCAAGAGAGAAGATTTTCACAGGTTTCAAGACCACATAGCCACGGAAAAAGAACTCCAGATAAAAAAAATTCGAAGAAAACCAAAAGAAAAAGAAAGGGCCAAAAATCGGGGTGTTACATCATCGACTTCCCTCTGCGCCACAAATCCAGCACTAGCCACTTGATTTGTTGCCGCTATATATAGCAGCAACGGCTCTTGTGGTCTAGGCGCAACTAGTGTTGGCGCGAAGGAGAGGTATCTTTTCAAATCCTGCAGTGAGGCCTCCGCTTCCGGAGTCCATCTCACTAGACCTGCCTTTTTCAAAATCTTGAAAAACGGCAGGGCGCGCTTAGCAGATTTTGAAACGAATCTACTTAAGGCAGCAACACAGCCGGCAAGATGCCATACATCCTTGACACTTTTTGGTGCTTGAATCTGCTCAATTGCTTTGATCTTGTCGGGATTTGCTTCAATTCCGCGTTGAGATACAAAGAATCCAAGAAGCTTGCCGGATGGAACGCCAAACACACACTTCTCGGGATTGAGCTTCAAGTTCATTTTGCGCAAGTTTGCAAATGTTTCTTCCAAGTCTTGAACGAGGGTTGATCTGTCCTTGGTTTTGACCAATATATCATCCATATATGCTTCCACGTTCCTGTGCAGCTGGGGCTCAAAACCAATTTGGACTGCCCTCGCAAATGTTGAACCGGCACTCTTTAATCCGAAAGGCATACGCACGAAGCAGTATGTGCCACATGGAGTAATGAATGCGGTTTTCTCCTCATCCTCCTTGGCCATGAATATCTGATGGTATCCAGAATATGCATCAAGGAAGGAGAGTAAATCACAGCCGGAAGTAGAGTCTACAATTTGATCTATGCGCGGCAAAGGGAAAGGATCCTTTGGCCATGCTTTGTTAATATCAGTGTAGTCAATACAAAGTCTCCACTTCCCATTTGCTTTGCGCACCACAACTGGATTTGCCTACCAAGTTGTATGTATTACACCTCTAACCAGACCTGCCGCTTCAAGTTTCTTGATTTCCTCGGCAATGAACTATTGCCGCTCCAAAGCTTGCTTCCTAACTTTCTGCTTGACGGGCCGAGCATGGGGACAGACGGCAAGGTGGTGCTCAATTACCTCCCTGGGAACACCGGGGATGTCAGACGGTCGCCATGCAAACACATCAACATTCGCCCACAGGAAGGCAATGAGGGCGCTTTCCTATTTGCTGTCAAGGGTGGCACTGATGGTGAAGGTCCGTCAGTGCCGTCCTCCCTCACCGGCACCTTTTTGATCGCCGGTGAAGCAGCTTTGGATTTCTTACCGGCAGAGCACTCCGGCAAGTCTTCAACAGGCGCGCAACACTCCGAAGAGGTGTGCTTCCCGGAATCCTTGCTAGAGGTGTTGCCGGACTTCTTGCTTTCCTTCTTCTTGGTGGGAGCTGGTGTCTTGGCGGCCTCCACTGCGACCGCATCTCTGTACATCTTGTCGACGCAAATGACTACATCTTTCTTGTCGGAGTTTATGGAAATGACACACATCGGCCCTGGCATTTTCAATCGTGTTGTAAGCATAGTGAGATGCTGCCATGAATTTTGCCAAGGCTGGGCAGCCAAGAATTCCATTATATGGCAAGGGGATCTTGACAACATCAAACACAATTTTTTCTGTTCTGTAGTTCAATTCCCCACTAAACGTCACCGGCAATGTGATCTTCCCCTTGGGCTGGCTTCATCCCGGGTTTACTCCTTGAAACGTGCCCGTTTTCTCGAGTTCCTCGTCGGGAATCAGCAGCCTCTTGATTACCTCCGGAGAAATCAAGTTTAAACCGGCCCCACCATCAACTAACATTTTTGTGACCTGGAGGTTGCGAATTGTTGGCGAAACCAACAACGGCAAACACCCGACCGCGGTTGTGCGATCAGGGTGGTCCTCGGCATCGAAAATGATAGGCGTGTGTGACCACTTGAGTGGCTTTTGAGAGCCCAATGCCGGTTCTACCGCATTAACCTCATGAGCCCACTGCTTAAGTTGGCAGTGAGAGGAGTGCAAAGATGCTCCTTCGTCAACGCACATGGCCTCAGTTGCCTTCTGGAATTCGTGTTCACTGGACTCGCCGTCGTCCTCTTCTTCCTCACTTCCATCATCTTCCCCTTTCTTCTCGCGGCCTCTAGCAGGCTTCTCTTTATGTTGCTTGGGCTTGCTGCGGCGGCCTCTTCGACCACCATGACCCTTTTTGCCGGATCCACCAACACCATCTTGACCCTTCTCTTTGTCACGCTTTTCGTATTCAGCCTTCTATTTCTCAACAAGGTGCTCGACTTGTCGGCACTCTTGGAGGTCATGGCCCTTGGTGTAGTGAATCTTGCAGTATGGTCCATCAGATTTGCCGGCCTTCTAGTTTGCCGCCGCCTCTTGGCAAGCGGCACATACTGCTGCCTCCTTGCCGGAGTTCTCAGTCTTGGCTTTCTTGGCAGACTCATAGTTGCCAGAACCTTTGACGGCCAATACAGTTTTGCCCTTGCGCTTCCTGTTGCGCTTTCGGCCCTTCTTCCTCGGGGTGGAAGCATCGTCATCCTCGGAATCCACCTCGGCACCAGCGTCTTCCCCGGGAAGCCTTCTTCCTTCCTCAGCTTGTGCGCACTTATCCGCCAATGTGTAGAGCTCGTTGACGGTTTTGGGTAGCTTGACGTTCATCTTCTCTTGCATCTTCTGATTGCGCACATTCGTGTGAAAGGAGGCAATGACAGCTGCTGGGTGCACATCTGGAATGTTACGGTGCACACGGCTGAATCTCTGGATGTACTTGCGCAAGGTTTCTCCGTCTCTTTGCGGGATCACTTGCAGGTCGCTGGGCTGTCCAGGGGCCTTGTGGCCTCCGGTAAAGGCACCAACAAACTCATTATAGAGATCTGCCCACAAAGAAATGGAGTTCTCCGGCAAGTTCATCAGCCAAGATCTCACGTTGGGTTTCAGTACCAACGGGAAGTAGTTGGCGAGGATCTTCTCATCTCTTCCCCCGGCAGCTTGCCCGACAATCGTATAGATGCCCAGAAACTCTGCTGGGTTCAGCTTGCCATCGTACTTTTCTGGTACTTCTGGCTTGAAGGCCCGGACGGATGGCCATCGGACTTGCCGCAGCTCATGGGTGAAGGCAGGACATCCGACCTCGTAAGGCAGATACCCGCCAACCCCTGGCGCAGGCTCATCAACGATGGGGACGTTGCATGCGTCGGATTGACGGCGCGCCTCCCGGCGCCGTTCGATGGTGGTGCGGGCGTCCTCTACCCGCCTGTCTCGCAGTACTTTCCACTGATCTTGTCGCGCTCGCGGGTCCGAAGAGGCCATCGACATCTCGTAGGGATCAAAAGATCATTGAGCCTGCCGCGGTTGTTGGCGTTGCTGCTGTTGAGACTGCTGCCGCTGGGGTGATGGCACCGTTAGCGCAACACCGTCAACGCGGCCACCAGCTGGAGCTGCTGGTGCTTTTTGCGGACGCCGTGAGGGCTCCGCTTGCTGTGATTTGCTAGCCTCGGCAAACCCAATCAAGCTTTGGATGATGGCTCTCCACTCATCCATCTTCTCTGCTGCTGGAGGGAAATTCAGCAGCATCTGGGCTCGCGCCATTGCTTCTGCTACTGTGGCTGGCATGGCCGGAGGGCGAAGAGCGTGACGTCGCTCTTCTCCTAGCAAAGCCAGCAGGAGTGCCATCGCGGTCTTGCTGCCGCAGCGCATGATCAGCAGTGGGTCGCTATGGCGGAGGCGGTGCCTGAGGACCTGGAATTTGATCAATAGGAGTTTTGCCGTGAGGTCGCCGCTGTCCGGAGTCATTGGCGCCGCTCGGAGCCGTACCGCGCCCGTTGTGCGAGGGGCGTGGCGTCTGTCCTGAAGCAGCATCTTTAGACGCCGCCGCGGCGGGATCTTGGCTCGCGCCGGCCCGGGCGTTGCCGCTCCGGTGGCTGTGTTCGTCGGCGCGGCGAGGAGGAGGAGGAGGAAGACGTCCGTCTGCCCCGCTCGCGCCGTCTCAGCTTCATTCGCCAGAGGATCGAGGAAGCCGACCGCCTCAAGCGTGCTCGTCTCCTGCACCGACCACGGTGGGCATGGAGACCGCGCTGCCTGCGCTGGTCGTGCCAACCGCAGTATCCGCACCGCCCGCATTGGCCGCCCCGCCCGCGCCGCCTGCGGATACGTGCGAAGGGGCCGTCATCGTGATGCCCTTCTTCTTGAGCGCTATCGACGAAGATGAGGACGATGATGAAGTTGATGAAGCTGACGTGCACTCCACTGATTCAGGTTCACGCAAGCAAACTCCCCTACCTGGCGCGCCAAAGATGTCGTGGGTACGACCATCTATGGGGCCATCTAGCCCCTTTGTGGTTCGGTGGGGGAGATCGACGTGCACAAAGAGCAGAATCAATGGAAGACGCAAGGGATTTACCCAGGTTCGGGCCGCTGAGAAGCGTAAAACCCTACTCCTGCTTTTGGTGCATTGGTTGTATGAGAGCACAAGTACAAGGAGCGCTTCTCCCGGCAAGGTGCGGAGAGAGCTACTACGCGAGACGTGCAGGTGTTTGAAAAGGGATCCGAATCCCTCTAACTGTTGCCCTGGCCCTCCTTTTATAGCTCAAGGGTTTACCACAGTAGCAAAACAGTAATTACAAGTTGATTAGATAGGAAACAGTGCTATCATACCTAACTCTACCAGTTTAGGACAAAAGCATTAAATGCGCCATTAGGTGTCATGTGGAGAGGTAGCCCCGGCAAGGTTTCTGCATCGCTTGCCCAGCTACCTCGTATTATTCTGACACGCCTCCTGGACGGGTGTCATTAAAGGCAAATCTTCTCCCTGCGTGCTGACACATGTCTGACAAACCTCACCAACCAGCCTGCGCAGTCGACACCTCACCGATTAGCGACTAGCTGCCCGGTGAGGTGGAGTGCTGACGCGCTGGTGAAAGCTTGCCGGGTCTTCACCTTGCCGGTCATCCTTGCCGGCAAGGAATGTCTTCATCTTCAATACTAGTTGAGAGCTTGTTGGTGCTTCGTCTTTAACTACTCCCTAGTAGCTTCTGCAACTGGGCCTTGAATTTTGTCGTTCAGCAGGTCCCGGCAAGCTTTGGCCGGCAAGGAGGCTGCTACTGTCTGTGCATAAGGCAGGATATAAAATACCCATGTTTTATACACCGACAAGGAATTAAGGAGACATAAGAGCTCAAGCTTGGGGATGCCCAAGGATCCAAGATAATATTCCAAGAAGTCTCAAGCAACTAAGCTTGGGGATGCCCCGGTAGGCATCCCACCTTTCTTCATCAATAATTATCGGTTAGTCTCGGTTGAGCATAAGTTTTTATTCGTTCACATGATCTGTGCTATTCTTGGAGTGTCCTTTTATTTTCATTTTGTTTGTTATTTGAATAAAATACTTGGACCTGAAGTCTTTATTTGGAGAGAGTCTTCACATAGCTACTTAATTGTTTAACTACTCATTGATCTTCACTTATATCTTTTGGAGTAGTTTGCCATTTACTATTCTGCTTCACTTATATCCTAAGAGTAAATTGTTGATTGAATTGAATATCATAAATCTGAAGTTATCCATGTTCTATATGCTTAGTAGTAGTTTCACATTGGGTTTAGAAAGTAAAATCTATTGAAGTTTGACAATCACAATATTGGTCATACGAGCAATTCATGAATGATTAGTATATGGAAGAGAAATTTCACATACAAATATATTATCTTGGACATCTTTTATGATTGTGAATACCCATTAATTATTTTCAAACTTGATCAAATTAGTTGAAGTTGGACAAGGAAGACAACGTAATGAGTTATGTTTGGATATATTTCCATAGAAGTTATATTGTTATGAATCATCCAACATGTGGTGCTTGTTTTATAATCTTTGCTAGCCAAAATTTCTGTACTAAGCGGGAATACTGCTTGTGCATCCAAAATCCTTGAGCCAAGTTTCTTCCATGAGTGTCCACCATACCTACCTATATACAGTATTACCCTGTCGTTCCAAGTAAATTTGCATGTGCCATCTCTAAAATCTTCAAATAAACATCTGTTTTGTGTGCCCATACCGCTCATGGAGGGACGGGGCGGTCAATATCTTCCATGTTAAGTGGGTTATTCTCATGATGGGTGTTTATTCACTTGTCCTTGCATGAGAGAGGCTGGTAATTGGGATGCCCAGTCCCATTAAACAAAAAAATTAAAGAAAGATATAATAAAACAAACTCCCCCTGGGAAGTTGATTTTTTTGGAGGGCACCCGTGAATTCCGCTAGCTATGGCTTGTGTTTGTATGGTTGAGGGGGAGTAAACTTTTCATTTCCGCATCAGAACTGGCAATAATATGTTTAGCATGGAAGATATTGAAATCCTTTGTCCTGACGTTGACAGGAAAGGCACACCACTCAAAATGTATTCATCTCTATTTTATGCAATGAAGCTCTGGCACATATGCAAATGCCTGCTTCACTCTGCGAAGGGCATATCTTTTACTTTTTCTGTCAATTTTATTTTTGTTGAGTCAACTTCTTATTTCAACCTCAATTATTCTCTACTTGGCAAGCATCATGTGGTGGGGAAAGATCCAGACACATATATCCTGTCAAATATATTTGATCATGAATTATTATTGTTGACAATTATCTCTATGATAAATGAGTTGGGAGGTTAAACATTAAGCCCCTATCTTCCTCTTTGTTCAATAGATGCTATTTGTTCTAAAAATATGCTTTGAGTACGAGCAATCATAGAAGACTATATGATAATTGAGTATGTGGAGCTCTTACTTGGACTTTTATGAAAATAAGATGAATTGTAATTGTTCGATGACTGAAAACAAAGTTTGTTGGTTTTGAAGAAATTTTATGGTCTATATTTTAACATGTGAATAGCTTGTTACTTGATCATGAGAAGTTTTATGAGAAAAAGTTGTTGTTTATGATGCTAGGAAAAGTGATTGAAATTATCATTGATCAAACTTAAGCACTATGCTAGCATTCACACTTCATAAATTATTTCTTTTATCGTTTACCTACTCGAGGACGAGCAAGAATTAAGCTTGGGGATGTTGATACATCTCCAACGTATCTATAATTTATGAAGTATTCATGCCATGTTTACAACAATTTTATATGGTTTTGGTGCACTTTTATATGATTTGAATGGAACTAACCCGGACTGATGCTGTTTTCAGCAGAACTACCGTGGTGTTGTTTTTTGTGTAGAAATAAAAGTTTTCGGATTGGGCCAAAAATTTACGGTGATTTTTTATGGATAAAAAGAGACCCCCAAAGCTTCGAGGAAGGGCCATAAGAGCCACGAGGGCACGACAAGCCTGGGGGCATCCCCCTAGGGTGCGCCCCTGAGCTTGTCACTCCCTCGTGGGCCCCCTGGCGTAAATCCAATGCTGAAAATTCCTATAAATACCAAAACCCCCCAAAAAGAAACCTAGAACTCCCACGCCCCTGCTGCATGCCTCTGTTCTGAAGCGATCTCATCCGGAGCCCTGTTCCAGTACCCTACCAGAGGGGGAAATCATCACCGGAGGCCATCTTCATCATCCCGGCGGTCTCCATGACGACTTGGCAGTACTTCACCCTCGGGGCTGAGGGTATGTACCAGTAGCTATGTGTTTGATCTCTCTCTCTCTCTCTCGTGTTCTTGATTTGGCATGATCTTGATGTACCGCGAGCTTTATTAATATAGTTGGATCATATGGTGTTTTTCCCTCTCTATCTTGTTGTGATGAATTGAGTCTTTCCCTTTGAGGTTTCATTGTTATCGGATTGAATATTTTGGATTCAAGAACACTTGATGTATGTCTTGCATGTGGATACCCGCGGTGACAATGTGGTATTCAATTGAGTCACTTGATGTATGTTTTGGTAATCAACTTGCGGATTCCCGAGGTGACATTGGGGTAATCAAGGCATAGGGGTTAATGCACGTTTTCATCCTACTTTCTCCAATAGAAACTTTGGGGTACTCTTTGAAGTTCTTTGTGTTGGATTGAATATTATGAATCTGAAATTGTTTGATGCATATGGAATAATTGACTCACGGATACTTGTGGTGACATTGGAGTATCTAGGTGACATTAGACTTGATTGATGCGTATCATATGGTGTTATTTTAGTACGAACTCTAGGGCTATTTGTGACACTTATAGGGATGGCTCAATAGATTGATTGGAAAGGATAACTTTGAGGTGGTTTTGCTACGTACAACAATTTCTTCTTAAGTTCTCCGTTTGCTAGGAACTTTGGAGTGATTCTTTGTCGCACGTTGAGGGATTGTTATATGATTCAATTATGTTAGCACTGTTGAGAGATTGCACTAGTGAATGTATGAACCCTAGGCCTTGTTTCTAAGCACTGCAATACCATTTTTGCTCACTTTTGTTACTTGCTACCTTGCTGTTTTTATTTGTTCAAATTACAAAAACATATATCTACTATTCATACTACACTTGTATCACCATGTCTTCACCGAACTAGTGCACCTATACAATTTACCATTGTATTGGGTGTGTTGGGGACACAAGAGATTTCTTGTATTTGATTGCAGGGTTGTTCGAGAGAGATCATCTTCATCCTACACGTCCGACGGATTGATAAACCTTAGGTCATCCACTTGAGGGAGAATTGCTACTGTCCTACAAAACTCTGCGCTTGGAGGCCCAACAGAGTCTACAAGAATAAAGTTGCGTAGTAGACATCAATCATCAATAGCAGAAACAATGTGTATTACTTGTGACGTATCGGATTGAATAGCAGGTGGTGGTGTCACAAGTGGACTTAAAACAGTAGGTGAATCAAGTGTAGACCGAGTTGGCAATTCCTTACCTCCCCTCATCTTAGAGGGCATGATCTTGGTCTTAGAGTGTATCAGATTCTTCATAGTGAATATAAATTGCAGCAGATATTTAACTCCCAAGTGAACTTAATAAATAGAGCTATGCTCCCCGGCAACAGTGCCAGAAAATTGTCTTGATGACCCACAAGTATAAGGGATCGCAACAGTCTTCGACGGTAGTATTTCACCCAAATTTATTGATTCGACACAAGGGGAGCCAAAGAATATTTATATGCCTTAGCAGTTGAGTTGTCAATTCATACACACCTAAGAAGTTATTTCCTTCCTGCAAAATGTTAGTAGGACAGTAATATGATAGTTTTGATAGCAGTGGTAATAGTAGTAATAGTAACAGTAGCAATAACACTAGCAGTTTTGTAGCAATTGGAACAACAGCAGCAATAGTGATTCAAGCAAAGACAATATTATGAAAAGCATAGGCATGGAGTAGCGATGGATATTTGGATGTCATTCATCATGTAATAGTCACAACCTAGAGCGATACACACACTAGTGCAGCGATCTGCTATACAAACGGTTTTTACCCCCTTTCCGCGACAGAGTTTTAAACCATCGCCTTGCCTGTGTGTGTGATTGGGGGGTCCTTCCCACACGACCCAGAGACCGTCGGCGTAGGTCCTCCGGTCACACACGCGGTGCAAAAAGAGCTCGTGTGTGATCGGGCGAGCCATCGCACACAATTATACAGGTCCAATCATTTCTGTTCGTATGTACATCCCACACAGTGAATCAAAGACAAACGTTTCCGTTCTTATATACATCCCACACAGTGAATCCCAGATAAACGTTTCCATTCGTGCGTACATCACACACAATTTTCCTCATCACGTCGTCTGTGAGAGCGTTGCCATTGCAGACGATATTAATAATTTTATCATTTGTGTTATTGAATGCATCACACACGGTGCCTAGAAGAAACTGTGTGGCATAGGCTGTCCATCACACACACTTTTTATGTGGAAAATGTTTGTGCAAGGTGGCCTAACACAAACAATTGTCTAGAGGAAGGCGTGTGTGATTGTTCATTGATCCAACACATTCACTTCCTGGAAACTGTGTGGGTTGTCTGAGATCATCGCCCACGGTGTTGTCTCAATAACCGTTTGCAATAGAAAAACCCAATAAGCAGGCTAATTGGCCTATTATTTTTAATCCATTTAGTAATCAAATTGACATTTCATATTAAACACACAATATATTTCATTTTCGTATTACGGAACCAAGATTTAATAATTGAAATACATCAGAGTACAACATCATATAGCTTCAGCACTCACTTACACCATATAGGCATATAGCTACCTACCCCATTACACAACAGCACCAAGTTTCACATGCAACATCTAAAACCTTTGGAAATTAGCATCATAGACGGTAGATAGACAGATGGATCTCATCTAGAAAATTGCTGAAGCGGAAGGCGAATATTGAGCCTTCAATGATGTTTAAGGTCCTTGCAACTTTAGGCCAGTGCTTATGGATGATTGACCGCCCATCCTACATCTTCTTGAGGAAGACTTCAATATTGTACCGTGGTTGTTGTATGAACACCTTCCTCGCCTCTTGACGATATAGGTGGTTTGAGAGGTAATCAGCTGTGAACTGCTTTGGAAAGGCCTGAAAACGAAGATATGCATAAATATCTTCTCTGAATTTTGAACTTTTTTTCGATAAAGGGCAATTTTATTATCTCAAAATGTAGTATCAAGTGGATACAAAGCATTATGAGTAACACCCAGCCTCTGCATAACTAAGATGCACACAGCCACTGAAATGGCGCAAAGGAATAAAAAAACAAGGTATAAGAGTTAGTACCATCCTGTGGTTCACTGATGTCTTCTTCATTGTGCAGACAAAGATCTTGTTGTTTTTCGTCGCTAGTTTCTCTATCCTAACAATCTTTCTGAGTTTCTTGACTTGACTGATAATCATGGACATCTCATTTCCCCATATGCAAAATGGGTCGAACAGTGAGTCAAAACCTCTGACAGCAGATCCTACATGTGCAAGACCAAATTGATAAAAACCTAAATATTAGAATGGTTCCTGTAATTGCACAATAATGTGCTATTAGACAAAGGACCATGCATGTGCAAACCTCGATGGTAAACCTCAGTGCCTCCCATTGTTTCCCTGCAACACATATAAGGTAGTTATTGATCAGGTTAAGTGAGGGTTGGCATACTATCAGTAAAATATGTTGATGAAAAATAAACACATTGCAGATTCAGTAGATTAATTCAAGCCACATGGAAAAGCCATTTATCCAAACCAAGCATGCTTCAGAACTAGGAAATATAGCTATTGTATATGTTTCTCATGTATTTAGTACAGCTGTGGCACCCTGGCTCAGAGGAACCGGAACACCTCGAATTCCAGCCCAGAGATCAAGTCTTCTGGAATACGGCACTGCTTGGCATAGAATAAAACAACTCTTTATAACAAATAATAGGGGTACAAGGGTTCTGAAATTACAACGGTTACAGGGGCATGATGACACTACGCCTGCCAAGGTAGCTCTATGCTAGCAGTGGAACAACTCGTAGTAGCGAAATAACTTCTAGCAGCGGAACGATGACAACGGTGATGGACTCCACTCTGCAGGGACACTGGCTGGGACACATCCTAGCTCGCAAACTCGGGATCCTCGACAAACAATCAATCACGGCATCACCAGCAATCTGGCATGACACGCCAGGTGAGTACTTTGAATGTACTTGCAAGCTCACAACAACCAAAGCAATCAAGACAAACAATAGCATGGCAATTACAGGTTAGATATTGATGATGAGCATGATACTGCTAGAACAATATGAGAGTGAGCATGGCATAAACATGGTACTCATGATATGAACATGATGATACTGGCACTAACATGAGAGGGAGTCGACGTTTAAGGTCTCATAGACCAAGTTACTCATCTCAGGGGTTATCTCATAACCACCATAGGAATCAATCTTTCTTACCACCGTGATCATCACATGACCACAAGGAGCTCGATCTTTATTCTGTGATCATCACATGACCACATAAAGATCAACCAACTTCTTACCACATGGAACCGGGGTTGTTTAGTGTGCATAGGTTATTATTCCTATTGACCCATAGTGTGACCTACTACGAACTATGTCCATAACCGAGGACGCGGCTATCGATAGTTTGTACACTCTGCAGAGGTTAGTACACTGTACCCACACCATGGAACTCCTGGCCTCGTACTTTAGTACATATTCCCATTCGGGTGGACCATAGATGTTCCAACAAAACCAATCTATTGCATGACACACTTCCAGCCACTCCGACACACTCCTGTCGGTGTATAAAACATGGGTATTTTATACCCTGACTTATGCACAGACAGTAGTAGCCTTCCTGATGGCCAGGGCTTGCCGGGGATTACCAAGATCAAGATTCAAGGCCTTGTTGCAAAGGCACTAGGGAGAAGATCAAGACAAGATATCAAGAAGCACATGACTTGTGCTAGCTATGAAGAAGATACTTGCCGGCAAGGGCCAAGCCGGGAAGATGAAGGCCCGGCAAGCTCCGTGCCGGCAAGCCCTCGCTAGCTCATCAGCTCTCCACTGCACCGAGCTGCTAGTCGCTAATCGGTGAGGTGTCGACCGCCCAGGCAGTTTGGTAAGGTTTGTCGGGGCACGTGTCAGCCTGCTGGAAGGAGATTTAGCTTTAATGACACCCATCCAGGAGGCGTGTCAAGGTAATAAGAGGTAGCTGGGCGAGAGGTGCAGAAACCTTGCCAGGGCTACTCCTCCACATGACACCTAACGGCGCCATAAATGTTTTTGTCCTAATCTGACAGAGTTAGGTATGATAACACTGTTTGCTATCTAATTAACTTGTAATGACTGGTTTGCCACTGTGGTTACCCCTAGAGCTATAAAAGGAGGGCCAGGGTAACCTTTACAAGGGTCGACACTTTGCACATTCTGCATGCGTAGCTGCTCTTCCTGCACCTTGCCGGCAAGAAGCGCTCCTTGTACTTGTGCCCAAGCACATCCAATACACAAAGTAGGAGTAGGGTTTTACACCTCACGGTGGCCCGAACCTGGGTAAATCCTTTGCGTTTCTGCTGATTCTGCTCTTTGTGCTTGCGTATCTCCCTAGTCGAACCGCAAAGGGGCTAGATGGCCCCATAGATGGTCGTACGCACGCGTGGAACGCTGGCGAGCTAGCGAGGGCTTGCTAGCACGGAGCTTCCCGGGCCTTCATCTTGCCGGCTTGGCCCTTGGCAGCAAGTATCTTCTTCATAGCTAGCATAAGTCGTGTGCTTCTTGATATCTTGTCTTGATCTTCTCCCTAGTGCCTTTGCAACTAGGCCTTGAATCTTGATCTTGGTAATCCCTGGCAAGCCCTGGCCATCAGGAATGCTACTACTGTCTGTGCATAAGTCAGGGTATAAAATACCCATGTTTTATACACCGACAGGAGCGGGACCATCTAAGCACCCACAAACAGCACCAGTAGCTCCAACTGGTGGCCGTGTCGAAGGTGCTGCGCCAACGGTGCAATCACCTCCGCGGCAACAACGTCAACAGCAACAACAACAACAACAACAGCCGCCGCAAACTCACTGGTCCGTTGAGCCCGACGACATGTCGATGGCTCACGGCAAGATTAGCGGCAAGTGATGCAAGATGGGCGGGCAGAAGATGCCCGTACTACCATTGAACGGCGCCGAGAGGTGCACCGTCAGTCTGACGCGCGCAACGGCCCAGTCATCAATGAGCCTGCGCCCGAGGCTGGCGGGTATCTGCCTTATGAGGTCGGGTGCCCAGCCTTCACTCGGGAGCAGCGGCAAGTCCGCTATCCGTCTGTCCGGGCCTTCAAGCCAGAAGTACCAGAGAAGTACGATGGCAAGCTGAACCTGGCAGAGTTTTTAGGCATCTACACGATTGCTGTGCAAGCTGCCGGGGGAAGAGATGAGAAGATTCTCGCCAATTATTTCCATTGGTGCTCAAGCCCAATGTGAGGTCTTGGCTGATGAACTTGCCAGAAAACTCCATTTCTTCATGGTCCGATCTATGCAACGAGTTTGTTGGTGCTTTTACCGGAGGTCACAAGGCTCCTGGTCAGCCCAGCGATCTACAAGTGATCCTCCAGAGAGATGGCGAATCCTTGCGCAAGTATATCCAGAGATTCAGCCGCATGCACCGCAACATTCCAGATGTGCACCCCACAGCCGTGATTGCTGCCTTTCACACGAATGTGCGCAATCAAAGGATGCAGGAAAAGATGAACGTCAAGTTACCAAAGACTGTCAATGAGTTGTACACATTGGCGGATAAGTGTGCGCGCGCTGAAGAAGGAAGGAGACTTCCCAGGGAGGACGCTGGTGCTAAGGTAGATTCCGAGGATGATGATGTCGCCACCCCAAAGAAGAAAGGTTGAAAGCGCAACAGGAAGCGCAAAGGCAAAACAGTTATGGCTGTCAAAAGCTCTGGCCATTCTAACGCCGCCAAGAAAGCCAAAACAGAGAACTCCGGCAAGGAGGCTGCTGTATGCACCGCTTGTCAGGAGGTGGCGACAAACGAGAGGGCCGGCAAATCTGACGGGCCATACTGCAAGATCCACCGCACTAAAGGCCACGACCTCCAAAAGGCTGAATATGAAAAGCACGATAAGGAGAAGGGCCAGGTTGGTGCGGGCGGATCTGGCAAGAGAGGCCGTGGTGGTCGAGAAGGCCGCCGCGGCAAGGCCAAGCAACAAAAGGAGAAGCCTGCTAGAGGCTGAGAAAAGAAAGAGGATGATGATGAAAGTGACAAGGAGGACGATGAAGAGTCCAGTGAGCAGGAATTCCAGAAGGCAACTGAGGCTATGTGTATTGACAGGGGTGCATCTTTGCACTCTTCTCACGGCCAACTCAAGCAGTGGGCGCATGAAGTCAACGCAGCGGAACTAACAATAGGTGCTCAGAAGCCGCGCAAATGGTCATACACGCCTATTATTTTTTATGCCGAGGACCACCCTGATCGCACAATTGCAGTTGGGTGCTTGCCGTTGTTGGTTTCACCAACAATACGCAACCTCAAGGTCACAAAAATGTTAGTTGACGGTGGGGCTGGCCTGAATTTGATTTCACCAGAGGTAATCAAGAGGCTACAAATTCCCGACGAGGAACTTGAGAAAACTGGCACGTTTCAAGGAGCAAACCTGGGAAGAAGCCAGCCCAAAGGAAAGATCACTTTGCCGGTGACGTTTGGTGGGGAACTGAACTACAGAACAGAGAAAGTTGTTTTCGATGTTGTGAAGATCCCTTTGCCGTATAATGGAATTCTGGGTCGCCAGCCTTGGCAAAATTCATTGTGGCATCCCACTATGCTTACAACACGCTGAAGATGGCTGGACCGATGGGCGTCATAACCATCAACTCTGGTAAGAAGGATGCAGTTATTTGCGTCGACAAGCTCTACAGAGAAGTGGTTGCAGCATCTGCCGTTAAGGCACCAGCTCCCGCCAATAAAAAGAAAAGCAAGAAGAGCGGCAAGACCTCTGACAAGTCTTCTGGCAAGCGCGCCTCTTCAGAGCGCTGCGCACCCGTTGATGACGTGCCGAAGAGCTCTACCGCCAAGAAGTCCAAAGCTACTCCACCAGCAACCAAGAAGGTGCCGACGAAGGAGGACAGCACGAGTGGTAGCTTCACCGTCAGTGCCTCCCTTGACAGCAAATAGGAAAGTGCACTCGTTGCCTTCCTGCGGGCCGTCCTGCGGGCGAATGTCGATGTGTTTGCATGGCAACCATCCAACATCCCCGGCGTTCCCAGGGAGGTAATCGAGAACCACCTTGTCATTTGTCCTCATGCTTGGCCCGTCAAGCAGAAGGTCAAGAAGCAAGCTTTGGAACGACAAGAGTTCATTGCTGAAGAAATAAAGAAGTTAGAAGCAGCAGGCTTAGTTAGAGGTGTGCTACATCCAACGTGGTTGGCAAATCCAGTTGTAGTACGCAAAGCAAATGGAAAGTGGAGACTTTGTATTGACTATACTGATATCAACAAAGCATGTCCAAAGGATCCTTTCCCTTTGCCGCGCATCGATCAAATTGTTGACTCTACTGCCGGCTGCGATCTACTCTCCTTTCTTGATGCATATTCTGGCTATCATCAGATTTTCATGGCCAAGGAAGATGAGGAGAAAACCGCATTCATTACTCCATGTGGCACATACTGCATCGTGCGTATACCTTTCGGATTAAAGAGTGCTGGTTCAACCTTTGCAAGAGCTCTCCAAATTGGTTTTGAGCCCCAGCTGCACAAAAATGTGGAAGCATATATCGATGATATAGTGGTCAAGACTAAGGACAAATCAACCCTCATTCAACATTTAGAGGAAACATTTGCAAATTTGCGCAAGATCAATCTGAAGTTCAACCCCGAGAAGTGTGTATTTGGCGTTCCATCCGACAAGCTTCTTGGGTTCTTTGTATCTCAACGTGGAATCAAAGCTAATCCCGACAAGATTAAAGCCACTAAGCAAATTGAAGCACCGAAACGCGTCAAGGATGTGCGGCGTCTTGCCGGCTGTGTCGCTGCGTTGAGTGGGTTCATTTCCAAATCTGCTGAGCACGCCCTGCCATTTTTCAAGATTTTGAAAAGGGCAGGTCCAATGAAATGGATTCCAGAAGTGGAGGCCGCGCTGCAAGATTTGAAAAAGTACCTCTCCTCTGTGCCAACACTAATTGCGCCTAAGCCACAAGAACCGTTGCTGTTGTACTTAGCGGCAACAAATCAAGTGGTCAGTGCTGCATTAGTGGCACAGAGGGAAGCTGATGACGAAGAAGCAGCGGCGGCAAGCCTGCCAAGCGACAAGCCGAAATCTGCTCTGGCAGAGTCTGGAGCCAATAAATCAGAAGCAGCGCAAAGAAATGAAGTAAATCAATAGATAATGCCTAAGAAGAAATTGGTGCAGCGGCCAGTATACTTTGTAAGCTCCCTTTTACAGGGGGCTAGGTCAAGGTACTCTGGTGTGCAAAAATTGCTTTTCGGTCTCCTCATGGCCTCGAGAAAGCTGCGCCATTACTTCCAAGCACATGAGATTACCGTCGTCACTTGCTTTCCGTTGCAATGCATTTTGAGAAATCCAGATGCAACCGGCAGGATAGTGGAGTGGGCGTTGGAGCTGTCGAGTTTTACACTCAAGTTTGAAAGCACTTCAGCTATTCAGAGCAGAGCCTTGGCAGAGTTCATTGCAGAATGGACGCCAACGCAAGATGAAGAGATTCAAGAATCAGTTCTCCCCGGCAAAGAGACAACTAAAGAATGGATTATGTACTTTGACGGTGCCTTTTCGCTACAAGGCGCCAGTGTCGGAGTGCTGCTTGTCGCATCCACCGTAGAGCATCTCAAGTACGTAATCCAAATGCACTTTCCCAAGGAGAAAGCTACAAACAACACTGCTGAGTATGAAGGACTCCTTGCTGGTCTCAGGATCGCAGTGGACCTTGGAATCAGGAAGTTGATCATCCATGGCGACTCGCAGCTCATTGTCTAGCAAGTCAATAAAGATTACCAGAGCCCGTTGATGGAAGCATATGTGGAAGAAGTGAGGAAATTGGAAGAACACTTTGACGGATTGCAAACATAGCACATTCCTCGTGCGGAAAATAGCATTGCTAATCACCTGTCGAAGTGTGCTGCTCAAAAGCTTCCTGTGGAGCCAGGAACTTTTGTGCTCCATTTGAATCAACCATCAGTCACTCCATCAATGCAAGCAAACAAGAGAAGAAAGTTGAACACCGGCAAGTATTTTCCGGCAGAGCTCCCAGAAGCCGTCGGCAAGAATGTTGCCGGGAACAACACTGAGGTTGCTAGTGAGCAGCGGCCTCTAGCAGAACGTCAAGTTCTTGTCGTTGAGGCAAGCGCTCCTACACCCGAAGAGATGCCTTTAGTTCTTGTCGTCGAGCCACAGGCTCCAACTTGGGCACAACAGATAGTTCATTTCCTTCAAACAGGAGAACTTCCCGATGACCAAGAAGAAGCTGAGAAAGTAGCCCGACAGTCAAGTATGTATCAGTTTGTGGATAACATTCTGTACAGAAGAAGACCAAACGGTGTGAAACTAAAGTGTATTTGCCGAGAAGATGGACTGAAGCTGTTGGCAGAGATACATGGAGGCGTTTGTGGATCTCACATAGGTTCAAGAGCACTTGTCGGCAAAGCTTTCCAGCAAGGCTTCTATTGGCCCACTGCCCTCCAGGATGCAACTGAGCTAGTAACCAAGTGTGAAGCATGCCAGTTTCATTCAAAGAATATACATCAGCCAGCTCAATCTCTTCAAACAATACCTCTCTCCTGGCCCTTCTCGGTCTGGGGGCTTGACATTTTGGGTCCCTTCCCCCGTGCTACCGGGGGCTTTGAGTTCTTGTACGTCGCAATTGACAAGTTCACGAAGTGGCCTGAAATGGAACCAGTCAGGAAGGTGACAGCACAGTCAGCCGTCAAGTTCTTCAAGGGATTAGTTTGCCGTTTTGGTGTTCCCAACAGGGTCATCACCGACAACGACAGATAATTCATGAGCCACACCTTCATGCAGTACATCCAAGACCTTGGCAGCAAAATCTGTTTTGCATCTGTTGCTCACCGGAGAAGCAATGGTCAGGCGGAAAGGGCAAATGCTAAAGTGTTGCGAGGCCTCAAAACAAGAACTTTCGACAGGCTGCGCAAGTGTGGAAGGCGCTGGATTGATGAGTTGCCAACAGTTCTTTGGTCACTCAGGACGACACCAAATTGAGCCACTGGACAAACACCCTTCTCCCTAGTCTATGGTGTAGAAGCGGTGCTCCCCACAGAACTCACATACGGGTCACCTCGAGTGCTCGCCAACGATGAGGCAGAGCAAGAGCAGCTGCGGCAAGATGACGCCACGCTCCTTGAGGAAGATCGTCTTTGGGCAGCTGTGCGAGCTGCACGCTACCAACAGGCTTTGTGCCGTTATCACAGCCGCAAAGTGCATCCCCGAAGCCTTGAGGAAGGCGTCCTTGTTCTTCGGTGCATCCAGTCTGCCAAGAATTCAAACAAGTTGACGCTGAAGTGGGAAGGCCCTTATCGGGTAGCACGAGTCACTAGACCTGGCGCAGTCTGTCTGGAGACCGAAGATGGCATCCCAGTGCAAAACTCATGGAATATTGAGCATCTTCGCAAGTTCTACCCTTGAGGCGCGGTTGCCGGGCCTCCCGGCATCCCCTTTTTGTACAAGCTTTGTCAACAAGACTTGTAACCCTTTGTACACCAGGCGCAGATCCTGTGCATAAGTGAAATAAAGCTAAGGGTTTCACAACTCTTTGTCAAAATACATATTTATTTGTGTATAAATGCATGTGATGTTATGATTACGCTTTGACTTATATGAAATGGTTAGTGGACCGTCAAGGTTTCCAAACCACTCTTTTCTCTTCTTTCTTTAAGGACAGAAGGATTCCTCGCGTGCAAGTTTCTCGGGGGGAGTGACGATGAGGACACCATTTAGTGATGTTCAAATGATCATTTTGTGCAACAAGGAAACGCGGTACAAGGAAAAGCTAAGTTGAAAAACTTTGAAATGGTTCCTTGTTACATTTGCAATTTCCCTTGAACGATTATGTGTTTGTATGAAAAACCTGCACGCGAAGGAACCTTGTCATAATCAGTTGCGCTCTTATTTTGTTTCAAGTCCGCTCAACAATTTAAGTAGCTACATTTGAAAACGTCAAAGGAAAACTTGTCGGCGGCGACACTACCAGCAGGCTGCTAAGGATCCGTTCCTCAAGCGCTCGCGGCAAGTACACGCACCGGCAAGCTTCTGGTATGCGTAGGGTATAAAAAAATCATACGAATACAAAGTAAAACAAGGGAGATAGCATACGTTCATTCATCAACACAAGTTATATTACATCACAAAATCAGTGCAGATCTAACATAAGATCAAATGTATCTTTTACATGACAGCACTGTGGCGAATGCAAAGACAAGCTTAATCCTGACGATCGCCTTGAATCCTGGGGACTGGGAGAACCTTGTTGGCAAGAGGACTGGCAATCTTGTCAGCAGCAGGGACATCGGTGTTCTGCGGCAGCTTTCTGCAGATCCCGGAGAGATCGAGATCAGGATGGCGGTGTGCAAGCTTGAGCAGTAACTTATAAAGGACGTTGCGCGCAAACTTCCGAGATTCATCAGCAAATGAGGCAGATCTATCTTCATGGTATGTCTTCAAGGCATCAATGAGACCCTCGAAGAACTTGGTTAGCCTGACGCTGGTGGCCTCCTTGTTGTTGCCGGTGAAGCCCCAACTCCTCATGTCCATGACAGCAATTTGGGAGGTGATGTGCTCGGCAATGTTGACAAGACCATTGGTCCAGAGGGAGAGGTTCTCTTGCAGCTGGTTGAACCTATTTTCAACATCTACGCGTAACGCCTCCTCTATTCCCAACTTCTCCGTCAAGATTCTTTCCCACTCCTTGGCAGACTCGAGATCTGTTTCCAGACCGACAAGTTTAGACTTCAAGTCCTCGGTGACCTTGGCGGCGGTATTGAGATCTTGATTCTGGGACGAGAGCTGCGTTTGTAGTTCCCCTAAGGTGAGGGCTGCTTTCTACGCTTCGCCCTTGAGAGTCTCGACCTCTTTACTACTACCGGCAAGCTCCTCCTTTAGCTTGGTCAATTGGGAAGCAAGATCCGCCTTGGCAGCAGTGGCAGCGGCAGCTTCATCGGTAGCCTCCTTGAGCCTGGCGGCGTTTTCTCGAGCTTGGGTCTCAATGGAGTCCTTATGATTCTTCTCCAGCTCCTGCGTCCTTTGCTCAAAGAGATTTCCGATCTCTTCATCCTTGCCGTGAAGTTTGGTGGCATGGGCCTTTTCTTGTGCGGCAAGATTCCTTTCCCGGGCATTGAGCTGCGCCTCACGCTCTACCAACTTGTCGTCCAAGGTTGTCACCTTCTCCTGAGCAGCGGCAAGTTTTCCCTCTTGCCTCCTCAGATTGTGGGATTGGTTGTTGTACCAAGTGCGGATATCTTATGCTTTCTTCTTCAGCTTCTCCTCGATCACCTCCAGAGCTGTGTGTTCTGCTTGAAGATTGTCCCATCGCTTACCATAACGCTCTTGCACATCCCTGATACTAGCAGCCATGGTCTCTAGGAAGGCAAGGTCTGTTGTGCTATCGGTAGCATTGTCATCTTCAAGAGTGCTTTTTGGGATGGAGGCAAGGATACGAGCAATTTGTTCATCAAAGTTTAACTCCCCAGTACCTAATTAACTGAGGGCTTCGGACCCTTGTTGAGGAGCGGCAGGGATAAGTGCATCCGTCAAGACTTGAGTTGGTGGCATGGTTGGTTGAGTCTCGAATCCTAGCCTGTCAGCATCAACCAGCACCATCTCCATGCATGTCTGGATGCGAGCAGATATGTTGCCGAAATATTCCCTTATGTCCCCGGCAACTTCCTTTGCTTCCTCAGTGGCAGAGTCGGTGGCCTCTTCAGCAGCTATCTTGGCGGCTTCATCAGCAGCTTCCTTTGCAATATCTGCCACTTCTACAAGGATTTCCCCTTCTTCAGGAGAGGTGGGAACTACAGAGTAGAACAGAAGCAAAGGATAGAATGAAAATCAATTTACAAGTCAGGTTCAAGAAAACAAAAAAAAATTGGGAAGTGCTCAGAAGCAAGTGGATTACCTGTTGGCTTTGTTGTGGAAGGACAGTTCCTTCCCCGGCAACTTCAGTTGCCGCCGCACGGTGTCCGGTAGCCTCGCTTGCCGGAACTATTTCAGTGCGGACAGGCTCATCAGTGGAGGCCCTTGTCGGAGAAGCCCTCTCCAGGACGGTGGTTGACGGAGGAACCACGGTAGGATTCGCCTCTTGGCGCTCTTCCTCCTGGTTGCCTTCTCCTACCTCCTTGTCGAGGCTAGAAGAAGAAGCATCGGCGTCAGTGCCGGCGAGCGGGAACCGCGTCACGGCCTCGCGCAGGGGGCTAGGCTGGGGGCTGATGACGATGGTATCAGCAGACACATCCCCTTGCCCAATGCTTGCCGCAGGCTCACTTTCCGCTGCAGCCTTGGCTCGCTTGGCCCGGTGCACAAGTGGTTCTGTGTCTCTGCAAAAACAGAAAGAATCAAGTCAGAAATCATAATCAAGATGGAGTCAAGACTTGGTAAAGATAAAGGCAATTATGCTTACTCCTCGTCTTCTGACTCGCTGAGGACGGAGAGGTCATATCTCGCTGGCGGGGGCGAGTCCCTGGCCCTTTTGAGTGCTGGAGGGGATGAACTTGCCAGCTAAGAAGACCCAATTTCACGGACAATCTCTTGCTGAGAAGATGGGCGTTGAGCTCATGGACGCCGAGATGGTTGCCGGCGCACTTCTTCTTGCTGGCCAGTTTTGGTGGTCATTTTCTTCACGACCAGCCCAGCCTTTGGCGAAGAAGCGCACACTGGCTCCGGGCTGTCCGTCTTCCGAAGAATGCATGCCCTCTTCTTTGGAGCCCGAGGACCTTCTTCTTCTTTGTCTTCGGGTTCCCCGGCAACCTCGCTCCCGGCAGGCTTTTCTTGGGGTTCCTCGGCAGCCTCCTCGTCAGGATGTTCTTCATCATCCTCAGTTGCCGTGACCTAAGAACCGCCAGCCTTGCTAATTCTAGCAATTTCTACGGCTTTGCTGGCGATTTATGCCAGCTCCTCGTCTTTGGTGGCCTTGATGAGATCCCTCTCTTTCCGGATGGCCTTCTCCGTCATGTTTGAAGCCCAGGACATTTCATTCTCCAGAGTAGGCATTGGCCAGAGAGCTTCGACTCCTTGAGCGTTGCATTCTGGCATCATCGCCAAGATGGAATCCTTGGCGGAATTGATATGCAATGGGATGATTTGGTTTGGCAAGTGGAAGGTGCCGGTAGTTCTGAACAACTGCTCACAGAGGCTGGCATGCTCCAGAACAGTCAAATTGTTGTCGAGCCCTGGATACAATCGCATGATATCACCTGCGTTCTGGTACTCCCAGGTGAACCTTTGCCTTTTCTGGAGTGGCGCTATGCGTCGCCGGAGGAAATCGGCACCCACCATCTCTATAGTCAACTTGGCGGCTTTAAGGCGAGCAATTCGGTTCAGTGCCGGGCCAAGTCTCTTGTCACTGGCACCCAAGTTGCTCCAGTCATCACCGCGTACAACTCTCTCTATGCCCAGCAAGCAGAAACTGGGAAAATCCTTTTCCTGGATCCAACACCACTCAGCCTGCCATTCTTCCCACTTTAAGTGCAGCTGCCAGGGAAGATACTGGTCCTTGGTCTTGGCCCTGGGGATCCATGTAACACTGCCGGAGAGCGCTTTACCTTCGATGCGAGGAATGAAGAAATGGCGGAACATATCGACATTGGGGGCAACTCCAATGAAATTCTCACACAAATGGGCGAAGACTAACATGCAAGTCATAGCATTTGGGGTGAAATCCAACAGTCTAAACCCGAAGCTGTACATCATTGCGCTGAAGAAATCCAAAAATGGAGGAACCATCCCGCAATAAAAGTACGCGCAGAAAAATGGATACGAATCTGATGGGGTCTTGCCTCCGGCGGGGAGCACTACTAGGGCATCGTGATCTTTGGTGTCTCGCCCCCACATAGAGGCATACCTCTCGATCAAGGTATTTTCATCCAAAGCCGGCGGCGAGAATACCACGTTCTCCCTCCGCCGCTTCTCCAGTTCCACCAGTTCCTTCTTCTTCTTCTCTGCCTTGGGATCGACAGGATTGGCGGGCTTCTTCCCTGCTGCATCAGTCTTCTTAGGTGCCATATGGGCTCAGGGAGAAAAGTGGGAGTCAAGGTGAGGTGTGAATCGGCGGCAGCGGCGGCGGAAGCTGCTCTAGCTAGAGGAAGAAGATGAAGCAGAGGGAAGCAAGGGTGAATGAGCAGCGACCCCTCGCGGTTGCCTTTTTATGGGGATGGCGCGAGGGGGCTGGCTCTTTACTGTTTGCCTTGGCAGTGCCTTTGCAGGCGCACTACCACAGAATAACCGCTACAGTCTACCACTCCTGCATCCCGCATTTAATGCGCGGCGTGGGCGTGCTTGGAGGAAAATCGTCATTGCAAAAATTACGGCGGTAATTTCCCGCCACATGTCTGTGCATTGTTTGGGCCTAGCTATAACACCCCAAAAATTTAATCATGTTTTTACTAAATAAAATTTGGCCAGAAATAAAATTTTGATTTATTTTAGGTCTTTTAATAAAGTCAGGACCTCTTCTGTTTTCTGTTTTCCAAAATTCTTCCCTCCATATAGAAATTTTTTTTGGGACATATTAGCACTACTAGGGAAAACCTTACCAGTAGCGCTGGATTTATAGCTACTAGTAGCGCTGGTACACGCGCTACTGGTACGACGCTACAGCTAATTTTTAGCAGCAGCGCTGTTTTTGACCAGCGCTACTGGTAAATTAACTTAGTAGTAGCGTGTTTTCAGAAAGCGCTACTACTACTTATCTGCAACGCGTGTATAAGAAAAGCGCTACTGTTAAAAGCGCGCTGCTAGTAAACCTTGGCCCCGCGCCACTGCTAATGTTTTAAGTTTTTTTTCTGTGTTTTTATGATGTATTTAAACAGATACAGCTTTTATACAATAACAACATGCATATTCATTGAAAAAGATGTAAGACCTTATATTGTCTAATCGTCGGCATCGATGAGCAAAAGTTATTAAAAGTCTCTCATCTCATAGCATCATCATCATTATCATTCATCGGCGAACACATGTCTCAAAATAGCGATACAAGTTATTAGAAGTCTCGAATACATGCAACAACATGGTCACGTACTCATGTTTCGTCATCTATGAGGACTATGATATGATCGCATAGAAGAGAAGAGCGATCACGATGAGCAAAAGCGGGATTATGTAGTAGTTTTTGCAGCGCTGGTTCTGAATCCTCTGTTGTGCTATGAATCTCAAGTAACTAGCTTCGGCTTCCATTCTGCTATCAAACCCTTTCTGGCTTCCGCCCGGGAAGCGGTACACTGGGGCCTGACACGCCGGCCACTCATCGTACACACCCAGAACATGCCCTACATACACGGCATACCAGTTCCTCGCCATCGTTGATCTATATACCTGTCAGAGATGCACATATATCATCAAGCGAATTCAACGATATATAATATGCAGCGTAAGTTACGTCGGCCTATGGAGAGAAACAATTATGAAATAGAAGCAACGTATAGTAAACATAGTTAACGAAATTCATCGTACCGAAACTAATTAACTAGCGCAGCAGCATTTACATCTAATAGTTTCGTCGTACAGAGACATTCAAAAGTTTCGTCGTATAGAAACTAACAACTAACTAAACAGACACATTGTCTTCAAGCAGTGCACTCTTCCCATCCGGCCATATCCGGGAGGATGCACCCAAGCTTAGTGAAAGGCGTCATATCCTGACGCTGTAGGCCTATGCGGGTTCGGACGTCAGCTCGTGATATTGGGCCGTTGTAGAACATCCCATTCTCTTCGAGGACGTCTTTCATGATGATGGACGCAATTTCCTGCTGGATCCGGTAGAAATCATTTTGAAGTTGATTATCCGGCATGGTTCCAAAGGCTTCGGCCCATCTCCGGATATGGGCATCGCTGGATGAAGATGTCATGCAAAGTGATTGCACATCCCTTCTGTACTCCATCATTAGATGGATGACGTAGAATCCATCATTCTCCCTTGTTGCCGGTCGCTGGAGGCAACAGAAGTCAGTCTTATGGCCGAAACACAGCCCGGCCTTACTTGTTTTTTTGACTTGGATGTAGCCACCCCGCATGCTAAAGCCCATGAGAGCTCTGTCCAGAACATACTTTATGTGTGTGTAATCTTTCTTCTCTATGTTCTTCGATGGGTCCAAATATAGAGCGTGGGAGAAACGCGGGTAAAGAATGATGAGAACGGCATGCCCCCCCCCCCCGCTGCGCAAAATACACGATCAAGTTAGCCTCCATGCGTGCAAAGTAATTATTGAAATGCACGAAAGGATGTATGTGTTATAGTGGCTATCCGCGGATGACTTACCCGGGATGATAAGGTAGGAGAATCTTTTCTTTGTCCTTATTGATGACCAAGAATTCTTCAATGTACTCCCTCGCATATTGACGGTTGGCTTCGTTGATTGACAAGAAGCCCTCATGCATGTAGTATGGGTCCGCGACCGCAAGACCAGTGATTTGCTCTCTCTAGACGATGTAGTTCATGTGCAGCGCATACAGGTGGACGAACGTAAAATCGAGTCTCCTCATTTGAAACATCTCGAAGATGTAATCAAATCGCAGGAAGAACAGGTCCGCGGGGCATGTGCTGACATACATCTTGCCACTGCACGGCACCCTAACCGTCTAAAGTGGGTATCCTGGATCATTCGAGGCGAGGAGGCTTCTCTCTGTCGACAGCACATGGTCATGGAGTCTCCTGAGATCCCCTGTTATGGCAGCTAGCGCATCCGCCGGTACCATTGGCTTTCCCGCGACATGGAGTAATGGCGCATGTTTCATCGGTACACTGTCAACCCTGGTCTGCGGAGGCGGCTGGCTGCTAGAAGCAACATTGGCAGCTTTATTGCCTTTTCTCATCGGTCTCTTCCTCTGCTTCTTCTTGGTGGGCTCAGGTGCTGGTGGGTCTGTCAGACCCTCCCTGACCACCGCCCCTAGTGTTGTCGGGCTCAGCATTGAACGCCTCTGGCTAATTAGTTGAGCTTGGGTGGAACCGGCATCTGGAGGCGTGTCCTGTGAGGATTGCATGAACAAAGACTTCTTGCACTCCCGAGGACGTTCTGTCTCTGGTACACCATGCTTCTCATATGGTTGACTCATCGTTACTTCATGGTCAAAGCCGATATTGAGATACTGGAGAGGGTCATCCACCTCCTTGTCATGATCCATTTCCTCTTCCATGGGGCCGATGTCATCATCCGCCGGAACGGTTGGCTCTCCTTCCTCGTGTCTCTCGATCTCACCCAGCAGCACAGACGATGGTTGTTGTAGTTGTGTAGGTGGGGTTGTGGTCATACCTGCTTCCTGATGAGGTCCCGTTGGTGTGCTCCCGGCCACCTCCACACAAAGAAGATTCTTCGGCCACAGGATCGGCCAATTTTTGCATTGGCCAAGCTGCGTGCGGGTCTCGTCATCCTCTCCACCGGTTTGTATGGGACGAGGAAAACCCTCGTAGCCCGCTTTCACACTCGCCACAGAGACCCTTAAGGCATTATCAGGCATCTGCCGGCTGTGGAACAATCAATCCTTGGGCTTCACTATAGTACCCTTCCCCACATCCACCAACCCGCCCTTCATGTGGTAAAGGAGGGTGCACGGAGTGGAGTCGGCCTGCGAAGACATGTACGTGTGCGGCGTCAGAGATCCAAAAAGAAACGCGAACTGAAGATTAATTAGTTGTGTTGATGAGGGTGTGAAGCATATTTACCGTGAGGGCATCGAGCTCAGCCAATGTTGACGGCCCGGCATTCAAGCCAGAGACGGAGCTAGGGCTGCTGTGAGAGGGTGCGGGAGCAGGTGCTGGAGTAGGTTCGGGTGCGGTTGCCATATCAGGTTCGGGTGTGGGTGCGGTGTTCATTGAGTTGCTCCCGGTGAAGCTGGGCATGGGAAAATCAGTTGGTGCCGCGTTTGGATTTTGTTGCAACCAGCTGACCACACTTGGAATCAAGCTTGTAAAGGCAACTGCCATATCATTTCTACAGGCAGCTACCGCTTCCCGGACTGTATCAGCTTTTGTTTTCTCGATCGCCCACGCCACCTTCTCGTCGATAGTCACTTGACTTAACTTCTTTCTCTGTCTTTCGGACTCGGGGTCCTCGCCATAATAGTACTTCCACGTGGCGCCGTCTCCGACGCCGTGCACACGTCCATATTGCGGCCGCTGGCCCGGCGGGTGTCCCATCATTACGTTCATGGCCCGGTTGAAAGGGGTGTCCCACTTGTACTTCGCCGACGACTGAGTCGACTGAGTCGACGAGTCGCTTTCGGCCGCAATCTTGTGTTGCTCTCTCTGCAAAATGGAGTGTGAATCATTTACGAATGTGAATAGAATGTAGTAGACTTCATTGATCGGAAGCTAATATATAAGGTGGTAAAAGGATAATTACCAGTAATCTCATGAATTGCCTAGTCGGCCCGTCGGTGAAAAAAATCTTTTTTATGGGGTCCCACTTGAATCGGGCCCTGATGAAGTCGTGCTCCTGCTGGTCGGTGAAATCAGCCAAGGGGTCTGGTATCCCCAGACGTTCACGTTCCGCGTCCTCCTTAGCCCACACGGGCCTCTTTCCTGTGTAACCACGACTTCCGAGGCGGTGGTTCCCCATGTTCTTTGCCTGCAGCTGCTTTCCTCTCTCCGACCTAGCCTTGGCAGCTTCTTCATTGCAAGTCGCCCTGAACTTTTCAAAGTCCTCTAGCGTAATTGTCGGATTGTCTGCAACAATCTCGGCGTAGGTTTCATGGTCTACTTCAATCGCCTTTTTCACCCTAGTTTTCCAGGCGCTCAATGCATTGCTGAACTTCCCTAGGGCTTTGTTGTTGATTTTTTTCATGGCATCATCTTTCCATGGGTCAACGTCGTCATTCCGACCGGGGAACAGGAATCTTGCGTGCAACCAAGTTAGGAGCAGCTGCTTCAAATGTTCATTCTTCCGTATTTTTGTGGTGTTGATGTTAGCGGTATCCTGTAGGATGCATGCTAGTTGGTTGCCGTAACACGCTGCCACTTCCCGCGGCTCTACAGGCTCAAAGTCGTCGGGGTTCACCGCCGTGACCACCAGTCTTCCGATGCCGAGCTCATTTGGGCGTCGTGCCCTCTTTGCCTTCTTTCCTTCACTGGCTTGGGAGGTCCCACCTTCCGTGTTGTCGTTAGCAACATCATCAGGGCCTGTCTCAGTGCCGGTGTTGGTGGCATCAGTGTCGGCGCCGGCGCCACCACCGTCGTCGTCCGTCATGACAAGGGGGTCCTGCCACCCTTGTTTCTCCTGAGCCGCAAGAAAGTCGAGGTAGGCGTGTGCTTGTCCTTCTTGGGTGTGAGAACCTCCGGCCTCATCATTGTCGGTCATGTTTCCTAGATAGGGTTCAATGTCGTAGTCGTTTAATTATCGAGCTTTATATAATAAAGTGAATAATGACAAAAAAAAGTGACCTTTGTTTTGCCTGAATGTCGTTTCATTCCCGTGGCGGCAAATCTCGAGCACTCGATATGTCCAACTTTCTAGCACAAGTCATGCCGAAATTCACGAAAAATTTCGGCATGACCTATGCTAGAAAGTGCACATATAGAGCGCCTGAAATTTGCCGGAATGGAAATGAATCAACATTTCCGGCAAAACATAGGCCACTCGGAATCGGTTTCCCTGCAAACAACCAAAGTGTGGCACAACTACAGAAGCACAACAATATAGGATGCTCACTATCATTCTATAGCATCTGTCCAAACAACCAAAGTCCGGCCGACGTCGGGGTCACAGGTCCAAATCACATGTCCACATATCACATGTCCACTTCAAATTTGCATATAACAGCAAGAAAAATATAGAACTTGAAGAAAAATGCAAGAAGTCCTTTTTCTTCACAGTATTTGAAACTAAATTCAGCACTTGTCAAATTTGATAGTAAATTCAGGACTTCTCAAATTTCTGTCCTAATTTGAAACCTAGGTAAATTTCTGTCCTAATTTAAAAACCTAGCTAAATTTCTGTCCTAATTTGAAACCTAGATAAATTTATGTCCTAATTTGAAAACCTAGCTAAATTTTTGTCCTAATTTGAAACCTAGGGTTCATACTAATTAACTAGGGTTCATACTACCTAATCTGTCCTAGGGTTTTTTTAACTAGGGTTCATACCACCTAATTAACTAGGGTTCATACTAATTCTTTTTTTTAAATAGCAACAATTGCTTTAACTAAAAAAATTAAATAGCAACAATTGCTTTAACTAAAAAATAGAACAGTTTGAAACCTAGGGTTCATACTAACTACCACTAAAAAATAGCCACTAATTTGTCCTAGGGTTTTTTTTAACTAGGGTTCATACTAATCCTATTTTTTTTAAATAGCAACAATTCATACTAACTAGCACTAAAAAATAGCCTAGGGTTCATATGGCAGAGAGACAGAGAGAGAGAGAGAGAGCAGAGAGCAGAGAAGAGGGGAGGGGAGAGGGCTTACAGAGGGCAGAGAGAGAGAGAGGGGGTCGGGGGAGACGGCGGCACTGAGGTGGGTCGGAGGTGAGGCCGGGTCGGGGGAGATGGCGACGTTGAGGAGGCTGCAGGCGCCGGCGAGGTCGAGGAGGAGGGGGCAGAGGGGGCCGGCCGGCGTCGGGGTCGGGGCAGAGGAGGCAGGGGCAGAGGGGGCCGGGGCAGAGGGGGCCGGGGCAGAGGAGGCCGGCCGGCGTGCGTCGTCGGCGGCGGCGTGGGCTGGGGAGAGATATCGCGTGAGGGGGTCGAGAGTGAGAGAGAGAGAGGAGTGCGTGGGGGGCTGGACAGGGCCGGGGCTATAGTCAACTTAGCTATAGCGCTGGTCGTAAAAACGTGCTATAGCTAAGTTAGCTATAGCACGGTTAGGAAAACAAGCGCTACTGCTAGTTTTTTATTTTTTATTTTTTAAATTCTGTGGCCAGTTTAGCTATAGCGCTTGTCCTATAAAAAGCGCTACTGCTAGTCTTTTTCATTTCTCTTTTTCTTTTTCTCTTTCTTTTTCTTTCATTTTTCTTTTTCATTTTTCTCTTTCTTTTTCCTTTCCTTGTTGTAAGTTGTAGCAGGGGTTAGGGTTAGGTCTATTTATGGACTAATAACACACCCTCCGGATATAATTAGTGCATAATATATATATTACATCATTTGACCACTAGCGGTGTTAAGTACGTATACAAAATAGATATAGACAAATTATGATAGTTTGTCAGCTTGGTCGACGACGCTTCAGACTGATCTTCTTCTTTCCTCTTTTGTTCGTTGTCGAATAATTGAGCCCATGGTCGTGACTTTTCCTTTTCTAGGGAGTACGATCTTTCGTAGGTAATGTAGTCTTCATCCTTCTTTTGACGTATGTTTCATCGTCATCAGCATCATCTTCCCTCATCGGGCACCATACTGGTCGTAGTCTTCCTCGTTGGCGACTCCATCCATTCCGACGATGCTCCTTTTGCCTCTGCTCACGACAACACGGCTAGGATTGCTCGGGTCGGTTATGAAGAAACATTATGTCACATGTTTAGCGTGTACCCATGGCTCATTTTTGGCGGTGGCGTTGACGGTACCGCTATCGGAGTCGGGTATACACAGGGTAGTGAAATGTC
This sequence comes from Elymus sibiricus, assembly GCA_039707655.1. Lineage (NCBI taxonomy): Eukaryota > Viridiplantae > Streptophyta > Magnoliopsida > Poales > Poaceae > Elymus > Elymus sibiricus. The sequence goes on from CM077670.1 coordinate 192,515,688, forward strand.
GGTTTTCTCTTTGTACGTTCTTAGCCCATCTGACACGGAACATCATCGCGCTATGCAATCCAGAGTAGTCAAGCTCCTAGATCTCATCGAGCCTTCCATAATATCTTTCAATTACATTCCCGGCCATGGCTTCCATCGTCACCCCTGAGTTCTGGTTATCACTGTTTATATCTTTGGCCTCCGTGTAGAACGTGTATCCGTTGATATCGTATGCTTGATAAGTCGCGAGGTTGACCGACGGGCCATGTGCTAAGGCGTATATGAGCGTTCCGTCCGGACAGCCCTCTTCCGGGGGATTAGCCAGAACTCGCTCTTTGAACCAACGCAAGAAAGTGGAGTTGTGCTCTCTAATAACTTCAGCGTCCGTCCTGTGCACCCCACGGTCACGGTAGTTCTTTGCGATGTTCTCTTTGTGCAGTGTCATGAAATCTTCTAGCACATCTAGGTGTTGTAGCACTACTAAGTTTGCCCTGTCAAAGTCGTTTTGTCGGCCCGAGCGGAACCCATTCGCATCCCTCCGACCATTGGTATGACCTTCGCCTTCGAGCCTTCCACAGTGCTTGCTGACGGGCAAACCAACAACAGGGTCTCCGGTGCCTAGATAACTCTCGCAGAAAGACATGCACTCTTTGGTCAGATATCCCTGGGCTATGCTTCCATCCGGACAGGACATGTTACGAACGAATCCTTTGATGACCCCATTCATCCTCTCGAACGGCATCATGCTATGCAGGAATGTCGGCCCTAGGTCGATGATGTCGTCCACGATGTGGACACATAGATGCAACATGACATCAAAGAACGCGGGCGGGAAGTACATCTCTAGCTCATTTAGTATGACAACGATCTCTTCCTGTAGCCTATGGAGTTGCTTGACACTGGTCGACTTTCGAGAGATAGCATCAAAAAAGTGGCATAGGTCAGTAAGAGTCTCACGGACGTGTGTGTCCATAATCCCTCTAAGTGCAACCGGGAGTAACTACGTCAACATCACGTGATAGTCGTGAGACTTCATCCCGCTGAACCTTTTTTTTCTTGGTGTCCAGATATCTGCTAATCTTCCCACAGTATCCGGAACTAACTTTGATTCCGGCAAGGCACTTGAACAATTGATCGACCTCCTTCGGATGTAAGGTGAAGCAAGAGGGGGGGCAATATTGTTCTTCCTTCTTGTTTACTTTTTTTCCCCTATCTTCCGTCTCCGTCTCCGTCTCCTCCGACGACTTTTTACCGGGCATTTGGAGATCTTTCCGGGATGTAAGGTGGCACACCTGGCCGGAGATATAGCCGTAACCGAGATAGTCCTGCACCGTCGTAATCAGCGCGGCTCTCATGTAGAAATACTCTCCTTTGCTTGCGTCCCATGTCTTGGCCGGCGTTGTCCATAAGGTCTGTAGCTCCTCTTTCAGTAACCCGAGATACAGATTTATATCATTTCCCGGTTGTCTCGGCCCTTGAATAAGCATAGTCATGTGTATGTATTTTTCCTTCATGCACTTCCAGGGGGGAGGTTGTACATCCATACAAACACGGGCCATGTGCTATGATCGGTGTTTTGGTTGCCAAACGGATTCATGCCATCAGTACTAGCGCCAAGCACGATGTTCCTTGCATCATCTACGAAAAATTTAAATTCAGCGTTTAATGCTCTCCACTGGCTAGCATCTGCGAGGTGTCTCAGCTTCAGATCATCTCCGTCATCTGGCTTCACCATCTCCGCGTGCCAGCGCATAAGCTTTGCTTCCTTAGGATCTACGAAATACCGCTGCAGACGCGGAGTGATCGGAAAGTACCATACAACTTTTTGTGGAGCTTTCTTTCCGGCCTTCTTATATCGTGAAGCATTGCACTTTGGACAGATGGTTTTTTCCGCGTGCTCGTTCCGATATATGATGCAATCGTTGATGCATGCGTGATATCTAATGTGTGGCAGATCAAGAGGGCACACGATTTTCTTTGCCTCCTCGACACTAGTAGGACACAGGCTTCCCACGGGAAGAACCTTCTTTAGATACTTCAGAAGCTCATCCAGGCTTGCATTCGTCCATTTGTTTGTTGCCTTCGTCTTTAGAAGTTCTAGCGTGAAACTCAAGCGGGTCACCTCGGGATCGCAACCATCATACAATGGAGTCATCGAGTCTACCTCCAGTTGCGCCAGTTTGGCCTCCTCTCTAGAAGCAGCTCTGTCGCTAGTCGTCTCCTTGCGAAGCAGGTCTCGAACATGCGGGTCCCGCATGGCTGAACTTAGTAGCGACGAAGGCTGCGGCGTGTCCGCGTCTTCTCCGCCTTGTACTGCCTCTTCGCCATCACCATTTCTAAGGCCCTCTTCTTCGGGCCCATAATCGGTCATCTCTTCGTCTGGCCCAATGTCGTCATTTCCTGCCCCGTCGATGTCCTCATCATCATTATCTTCACTTATCCACCGAGCATGGCCATCCATGAAACCATGCATGAGCAGGTGCGCCTTGAATTTACCACCCTTAAAGGGGTCGAGCCTGACTCCTCCTTTGCATTTTCGACACGGACATAAAACATCCTTCTGTCTTTTTTCATACATGTCGTCCACCGCGGATTGCCAGTATCTTTCCACCATCCTTCCATTGACCTTCATGATCACCTGCATGCGCGGAGCAAAAGAATTATAACCACGTACGCATGCATGGATCAAATTCATACAAAAATTCGACATGACCTTCCCTAAACATAGGACATATTGAGTTTGCCCGAAATTCATCGAAACGGAATTGAATCGACATTTTGGCAAAACAGAGGCAACTCATGTCACTCACATGCCACACACAATTCGGTATATTCATATCGCGCATAGTTTCGGTCCTAATCGCACACACACATATTTCCATTCTTGCACAACTCTTTTTTTTCTCACCTATGTGTCGAGAGGGATATTGAGCACCTTCTTAATTAGCTAGTAGCTCTAGATAGTGAGGTACCTACATATAGCTCTAACTAGGGAGAGAGAGAGAGCTAGTGGAGATGGGTGGATGGGCAAAGAAAGAGAGATGGAGTAGGGAGGCCATTAATTAATGGAGAGGTGGTGGAGGGGCAAAGAAAGAGAGAGGGAGGAGGGAGGGCATTAATGGAGGGGTGGAGGGGCAAAGAAGAGAGGGGGAGGAGGGAAGGCATTAATGGAGGGGTGGAGGGGCAAAAAGAAGAGAGAGGGAGGAGGGAGGGCATTAATGGAGGGGTGGAGGGGCAAAGAAGAGTTGGGGAGGAGGAAGAACCAACAAGCAAGTGCAAGAGGAGGGGAAGAAAGGAAGGGGGAGGGGAGGGAGAAGAGGGGGGGGGGGGGGAAGGTGGCAGATATTTTGCTGGCGGCCATACCAGTAGCGTGGGGGATCAAATAGGCGCTACTGGTATCTGCACTAGCTATAGCGCTGGTTAAAAACACGCTACTGCTAAATGGACCCACAAGTTTACACGCAGAAGAAATAGCAGTAGCGCACTTTCTACACCAGGCACTACAGATAATTCTTTAACAGTAGCGCTGGGTAGATCGCCCACGCTGCTAATATATCTTGACCTGGGGCTGTGGTGTGGCACACTTACCAGTAGCGCGTTTGAGGAAAACCAACGCTGCTGCTAACTGATACTAGTAGCGTGTTTTGTACCAAGCGCTACTGGTACTTACCAGTAGCGTGGGGGCTCAAATAGGCGCTACTGGTAAAGTTCTACGTATAGGCATTTTCCTAGTAGTGTAGGGGCTTTGGTAGTTTTCTTAAATCATTTCTTTTATATTTCAAATAACTGTAGGAAATATTTTTTATAATAAAATCTGTCCCAAAATAATTTTCTTAATAGCAATTTCAGTCTTTGAAATGCTTCCGTTGTACTATGATTATTTTAAATAATTCCCCTAAAATTCCACAAAAAATATGAGGGGTCATGTGATGCCTATAGATCACTTTTATGCAAAAACCCAACCTGGTCTTTTGAAAATTTTGAGCACAACTTCCATTTTTCAAATCTATTCTATTTTTGAGTTATAACTACAACCTCAATTTTCCTTCACCAAACAATTCTGAAATTATTCCACCTTATATTCCTTCGAATCAAACCCTTAAGTCCAGAAGATAGGCTCTAATTACCTCTTTCTAGTTTACCAAAGAATTACCTCAAAATCTGGTCCAGAACTTAATTTGACCAAAACTTGCATTTGCAAGTTATTCTTTTTGTCCAACCAAACCTACCATCCTTACTATCATCCAAAGAGACACCATCCTGGCAAGTTTCACACCCAGCAAAATTTCCTAGATGACCCTAGCGTTTTATCAAACAGCTTGTGGGCAAGGCAGAATCATTGCATCTTCCTAACATGCATTGCACACTTGCTCTTCAGGCCAAACCAGCTTGTCCATCACCCCTCTCATGATCATATGCACCATCCTATTAATTTTTAGCTCGTTTAGGTCTTTGTAGATGCAATTGGCATTTGCTCGAGCACATGGTGCGCATGTCCAGAGCGCGCGTATTGCAGCCACGGGCATCGAGCTACTGTCGCATCTCTGCTGCCTCCCCCTCTCGTCCTGGTCTTCCGCTGGATCACCCCGTCCACCCTGAACCCCGGCGACACCCTCGCTTGGCTGCTAGCGCCGTCCACCGCCGTCCACGATGACCAAGACCGCCGCCCGATGAACCCAGCTCCGGCACATCTCTGTCGGTGCGGTCTCACCTTAATTGCCAACAAACTGAGCTCATCCGCGGGCGGCCACTGTCCTCACCAACCCCGCCGACCACTCCACCACACCTCACCGGCCTCAACTGCCACCATCAATGGCGCCCGCCACCGTGATCTTCTGGAGACCGCGGGCACCGACGTCTCCCCCTATATAAGCCTCCCCGAGCTCGTATCGCTGCACCAGATCATCTCTCCCACACCTAGGCACCTCCCCGAGCAGCCACCCGGCCGGAAATGTCCGTCTCCCTCATCTCCGGCAGCTTCTGCCGCCGCCACCTCTCGGATGATTCCGAGCCAGCCACGGCCTCCCCCTCTCCACTCTCTCCACCAACAGGCTCCTCTTGATCCCACGAACCCTTTCCCCCTCTCGATTTTGCTCGAGAGCCGCTGTAGACGGAAGCCATATCCTGCCCGACGCCGTCGTCCGCCGGGAAGCTCGCCGACGGCGACTCCGTCCATCACGGCGACCAAGAAGGGTACCCATGGGGCCGCCTCGACCTCCTGAGCACGCGGGTGACCTCAGTTCACCGTGGGGCACCGCTGTTTGCCGGCGAGCATCGCTGGAGCTCCGCCTCCGTTCGGCCAGAGGAAAGAGGCGGGGTGGACCACGGTCAAACCTGACCAGTGGGCCAGGTGGGGCCCACTGTCAGTGACACCTAGCCACGCCACGCGGATAAGTGGAGGCGATCTTCTCCCGAAGCCGCCTTCGCCCGACGAAAACGTATTCCAGTGAATACGCCTTCGACATCGCAGCCCTCCCATGCGGCCGAGCGCCTGGGCTTGACCCAGTAGTGCCAGATGGCTAAGTCTCGCCCAGAGCACGCTTCTGCCTTTTTTTTTCCTTTTTCTTTTCCAGCAAATCTCAAATAATTCCATAGCAACCTTTTCAAGACCAAATTTGATGATTCAAATTTCTAAATACTCGTAACATCATGCTCAATTAATCCAGCCAGGGTGAACATTTTTCCTAAGCCTAGTTTTTGTTGGATTTATTAAATAGTCCATTTTATCATTTTTTTAGCTTAGAAATTCCGTAGGAAAATTATATGTAGTCCAAATGAAATGATTCTTTTTCTGTTATTTTTCATTTTTCATCTAGTTTATTTTAGTATTTATTTCAAAATTTTCCAAACAACTTTTAATACTGTTTTTGCTTTATGTGGTAATTGCAATATTTTTGAAAATAGGAAATGGAGGGAAGATATAATTTTCAAAATTTTGGAGTGCACGCAACACTTCTGCATGCTCAAGGCAAGCATCTTGAACACTTGATATGGTGAATGCATAGTTGTTTGTTTGCAAGAATAATTGAGTCATGAATATGCTAAATTCAAATAAAATTTGCATATTGCTAGTTATGTATGCATGATCCCTTGAAAATATATTATCTTCATTTAAACATGAAGTATGAGTGAGCATGGTTAGTTTCATATGCCTAAGTTGGTCCGGGCTAATCTGCAGGAAAGAATCGGTCACGAGAGAAAAGTGACCGTGAGACTGAAACCTCGTTGTGACAAGAATGATCAGTGAGGGCATGTTGGGACATGCCAGATGGTGACCCTGTTGGGTACTACCAAGGAAATATATTGTGCTAACCACTGTAGGAAAACTTAAACCTCCTGAGTCAACCATAGATCGAGTCTTGTTCTGGTAACCCCCATACTGGTTTCGTGCTGCCACATGTCCCTGCCACAGGTAGGGTATGGTTCAGTAAGTTGTTAACCCCTTTCCATGCACACACCGTACAGAGAGGCCATAGCGAAAGATACCATTGGCCCATGGTAGGCATGTCACTTGGTCCAGGGCATGGGTGTCTCCGGTTGTAGCCGAAGAGGGGTAGCACCCCTGTTTGCGCGCGGAGCTCATCCGTGGGCGGCCACCGTCCTCACCAACCCCGTAGACCACTGCACCGCTCCTCACTGGCCTCAACTGCCACCAACAATAGCGCCCGCCACCGTGATCTTCTGGAGACCGCGGGCACCGACCTCTCCCCCTATATAAGCCTCCCCGAGCTCGTATCACTACACCAGATCATCTCTCCCACCCCTAGGCACCTCCCCGAGCAGCCACCCTGCTGGAAATGGCCGTCTCCCTCGTCTCCGGCAGCTTCTGCCGCCGCCACCTCTCGGATGATTCCGAGCCAGCCACAGCCTCCCCCTCTCCACTCTCTCCACCAACAGGCTCCTCTTGATCCCACGAACCCTTTCCCCCTCTTGATTTTGCTTGGGAGCCGCCGTAGACGGAAGCCGCATCCTGCCCGATGCCATCGTCCGCCGGGAAGCTCGCCGACTGCGACTCCGTCCATCCCGGTAACCAAGAAGGGTACCCACGGGACCGCCTCGACCTCCTAAGCTCGAGGGTGACCTCAGTTCACCGTGGGGCACTGCCGTTCGCCGGCGAGCATCGCCGGAGCTCCGCCTCCGTTCGGCCAGAAGAAAGAGGCGGGGTGGACCGTGGTCAAACCTGACCAGTGGGCCAGGTGGGCCCACTGTCAGTGACCCCTAGCCACGCCACGCAGATAAGTGGAGGCGCGCTTCTGCCGAAGCCGCCTTCGCGCGACGAAAACGTATTCCAGTGAATACGCCTTCGACGTCACAGCCCTCCCACGCGGCCGAGCACCTGGGCTTGGCCCAGTAGCGCCAGATGGCTAAGTCTCGCCCAGAGCACGCTTCTGCCTTTTTTTTTCCCTTTTTCTTTTCCAGCAAATCTCAAATAATTCCACAGCAACCTTTTCAAGACCAAATTTGATGATTCAAATTTCTAAATACTCCTAAAATCATGCTATATTAATCCAGCTAGGGTGAACATTTTTCCTAAGCCTAGTTTTTGTTGGAATTATTAAATTGTCCATTTAGTCATTTTTCAGCTTAGAAATTCCCTAGGAAAATCATCTGTAGTCCAAATGAATTGATTCTTTTTCTGTTATTTTTCATTTTTCATCTAGTTTATTTTAGTATTTATTTCAAAATTTTACAAACAACTTTTTAATACTGTTTTTGCTTTATGTGCTAATTGCAATATTTTTGAAAATAGGAAATGGAGGGAAGATATAATTTTCAAAATTTTGGAGTGCACCCAACACTTCTGCATGCTTAAGGCAAGCATCTTGAACACTTGATATGGTGAATGCATAGTTGTTTGTTTGCAAGAATAATTGAGTCATGAATAAGCTAAATTCAAATAAAATTTGCATATTGCTAGTTATAAATGCACGATCCCTTGAAAATATTTTATCTTCATTTAAACATGAAGTATGAGTGAGCATGGTTATTTTCATATGCCTATGTTGGTCTGGGCTAATCTGCAGGAAAGAATCGGTCACGAGAGAAAAGTGACCGTGAGACAGAAATCTCGTTGTGACGAGAATGATCAGTGAGGGCATGTTGGGACATGCCAAATGGTGACCCTGTTGGCTACTACCAAGGAAATATATTGTGCTAACCACTGCAGGAAAACTTAAACCTCCTGAGTCGACCATAGATCGAGTCTTGTTCCGGTAACCCCCATACTGGTTTCGTGCTGCCACATGTCCCTGCCACAGGTAGGGTATGGTTCAGTAAGTTGCCAACCCCTTTCCATGCACAGACCGTACAGAGAGGCCATAATGAAAGATACCATTGGCCCATGGTAGGCATGTCACTTGGTCTGGGGGCATGGGTGTCTCCGGTTGTAGCCGGAGAGGGGTAGCACCCCTGTTTGCGTGCGGTATAAATATTGTGACCCCATGCTATTGGAGGTGAGAAGCCTTCCCACTTAGAGTTTTACACCCTTGATACATCTCCAACGTATCTATAATTTTTGATTGTTCCATGCTGTTATATTATCAATCTTGGATGTTTTTATATCATTTACAGCAATTATATATCATTTTTAGAGACTAACCTATTAACCTAGTGCCCAGTGCCAGTTCTTGTTTTTTGCCCTATTTTTGTTTTATAGAAAATCAATACCAAACGAAGTCCAAATGCCACGAAACTTTTTGGAGATTTTTTTTTGCACAAGATAAACAGTAGAAGCTTCAGGAGAGGGCCATAAGACCCAGGAGGCGCGCCCTGGTGCCTCGTGGGCCCCCCTTTGCTCCGTTTGACCTAATTCCACCACTATAAATTCAGGAAAAATCAGAAACCCTCAGGGGAGTCCACGAAATACTTTTTCCACCGCCGCAAGTTTCTGTTCCAAAGAGATCCCATCTGGGTCCTTCTCTGGTACTCCGCCGGAGGGGGAATCGATCACGGAGGGGTTCTACATCAACCTTGCTGCCCTTCTGATGATGCGTGAGTAGTTTACCACAGACCTTCGGGTCCATAGGCATTAGCTAGATGGATTCTTCTCCCTTTTTGATCTTCAATACAATGTTCTCCTCGATGTTCTTGGAGTTCTATCCGATGTAATCACTTTTTGCGGTGTGTTTGTTGGGATCCGATGAATTGTGAGTTTATGATCAGATTATCCATGAATATTATTTGAGTCTTTGCTGCACTCTTTTATGCATGATTATTATAGCCTCGTATTTCTTCCCCGATCTATTTATTTGGTTTGGCCAACTAGATTGATTTATCTTGCCATGGGAAGAGGTGCTTTGTAATTGGTTCGATCTTGCGGTGCTCAATCCCAGTGACAGAAAGGGACATGTCACGTATGTATCATTGCTATTAAGGGTAAAAAGATGGGGTTTATTCATTCATGAGTTTATCTTGTCTATATCATGTCATCGTTCTTAAGGTGTTACTCCGTTCTTTATGGACTTAATACACTAGATGCATGCTGGATAGCGGTCGATGTGTGGAGTAATAGTAGTAGATGCAGGCAGGAGTCGGTCTACTTGTATTGGACGTGATACCTATATACATGATCATTGCCTTGGATATCGTCATGATTATTTGCTTTTCTATCAATTGCCTAACAGTAATTTGACTACCCACCATATGCTATTTTCTTGAGAGAAGCCTCTAGAGAAATCAATGGCCCCCGGGTCTATCTAAATCAGATTACTAAAACCCTAAAAATATTGCTGCCTTTTTCTTTTATTTATTTTATTTTGTATTTTTGTTTCTATCTATCTATCTATCCCATACAATTTAATCTTGCAATTAACCGCCGAGGGATTGACAACCCCTCGTTTGCATTGGGTGCAAGGATTTGTTGTTTGTGTGCAGGTGCTGCTAACGAGTTGGTGCGTGATTCTCCTACTGGTTCGATAACCTTGGTTTCATAACTGAGGGAAATACTTATCTCTACTTTGCTGCATCATCCCTTCGTCTTCGGGGAAATACCAACGCAAGCTACAAGTAGCAGGAAGAATTTCTGGCGCCGTTGCCGGGGAGACATCATCAACATCTATCAAATACCTTTGCATAAACTCTCATCTCCTTGCATTTATTTTATTTGCCATTTGCCTCTCGTTTTCATCTCCCCCACTTCTAAAATGTTTTTACAAAAATTCAAAAATATTTTCCGTTTGCCTTTTTCTTGTTTGCTTGTTTGCTATCTTTGCTTGTGTTGCCATGTGCCTTCTATTTGCTTGCATCTTCGCTTGCTAAAAATCTATTGATATGGATCCTCATCCACTTGCTAATCTTTTCAAAAGACCCAATTATGATGAACCAATTGCTAGTGAGTTGAGTGCACTTGATTTCCTCTATGAAGTTTTGCTTGAAAATCATGAATCTGAAAATTGTGATGAAGTGCTGAAAGAAGAAATTTATAAAGTGATTCATGATAGCTCCTTCAATGAAAAGCATGATTGCAATGATGTTATTATAAATTCTATTAGTGTCAATTGTGCTAATGATATGCAAAACCACAAGCTTGGGGATGATAATTTTGTCATGTCCACTACTTATTGCAATGATCATGATTGGGGTGATAATGCTTTTTATGATCTTGAAAATTTATTTAAGCATCATGATGAATACGATATTGATAATAATGCTTGCAATAGTATTGAAAGTGGGTTTGGAGAGGTTATGACTTTCGTTGATGATAATCCCACTATTTTGGAAGACTATAAGAATTTTATGCATGTAGATTATGGAGAGATAATTTTATATGATAACTATATTGTTGAATTTGATTATGATCCTACATGTAATTATTATCAGAGAGGAAAATATGGTTGTAGAAATTTTCACGTTACTAAATTACCTCTCGTTATGTTGAGATTGTCAATATTTTATTCCTCTCCTTTGCATATGCTAGATATTTCTCGTCTTGATAATTTGTTTGCATATAAAATGCCTATGCATAGGAAGTATGTTAGACTTAAATGTGTTTGTCACATGTATTATCATGCTCTCTTTGTGCTTCAATTCTTATCTTTCATGTGAGCATCATTGAAATCTCAAAGCGTATCTTAATGGCTATAAAGAAAGCGCTTCTTGGGAGGCAACCCAATGAATAATTTTTTTTTCTGTTATTGTGTGTTTTCACATTTATGCTACTGTTATGATTGTGTTTTTGTGTTTTTAATTAGTGTTTTTGCCAAGTAAAGCCTTTAGGATGATTTGGAAGATAGTATAATTGATGCTGTTTGGAAAACAGAAAGTTTTGCGTCCAGTGCCTGAATTTTGTTTCTGTACTGGAGCATCAGAAAAATCTGAAATTTTTACACAGTATTGTTATATGAATTGCCCACGTTGTCCTAAGTTTTCAGAATTGTTTCAGTTACAGAAGTATGGATTTTAAATAGATTACTACAGACTGTTATGTTTTTGACAGATTCTGTTTTTGATGCACTACTTGCTTGTTTTGATGAATCTATGGATTGTATCAGCGGGTATAAGCCATGGTGAAGTTAGAGTACAGTAGGTATAATGCAAAAATAAAATATGAATGGGTTGGCAACAGTACTTAAAGTAGTGATTTATTTTGTTATACTAACAGATCTCACGAAGGTTTTGTTGAGTTTTGTGTGATTGAATTTTTCAAGTTTTGGGTGAGATCACGATGGATGAAGGAATAAGGAGTAGCAAAAGCCTAAGCTTGGGGATGCCTGAGGCACCCCAAGGTAATATTATAGGAAGACTCAAGGGTCTAAGCTTGGGGATGCCCCGGAAGGCATCCCCTCTTTCTTCTACCAACCATCGGTAATTTTACTTGGAGCTATATTTTTATTCGTCACATGATTTGTGTTTTGCTTGGAGCGTCTTGTATTATATGAGTCTTTGATTTGTTTGATTTTTAGTTTGTCACAATCATCTTTGCTGAACACACCTATCTTGAGAGAGCCACACGTTTATCATCATTTGTTAGAATACTCTATGTGCTTCACTTAAATTTTTTGAGCTAGGCAGTTGCTCTAGTGCTTCACTTAAATCTTTTTGAGCACGGTGGTGGCTATATTTTGAAGAAATAAACTCTGATGCTTCACTTATATTATTTTGAGAGTTGATTGAAATTTTGGAGAAATGAATTCTCATGCTTTACTTATATTATTTTGAGAATTGATAAGATTGAAATTTTGAAGAAATATTTGCACTCTCATGCTTCACTTAAATCTTTTTGAGAGTTGATGATAGTAACGGTAATTTGCACAAGATATGAATTTTTTCCCAAAGTGATGAATATTCAAGAGGGATATAAATAAAAACTTTCGTATAGATCATTGGATATGATAAGTGTGATTCCTTGCAATAGTTTTGCGATATGGAAATGATAATATGTGAGTCATGTTAGTGAGTAATTGTGATTTAGTAAGAATATTAGTGTTAAGGTTTGTGATTCCCTATGCATGCACATTAAGTCAATAGTTATGCAATGAAATTATATCCTACTTATGGTGTATTATTCGGTGTTAGTTATGTTCAATGCATGTTTATGACCGTTTTCGTTTTTTGGTTGGTTGCTTCTCAATCTTTTGCTAGCCTTCATTTGTACTAAGTGGAAATACTGCTTGTGCATCCAAAATCCTTAAACCCAAGTTGTGCCAAATGATTCCACTATATCTACCTATATGCGGTATTTCAATGCCGTTCCAAGTAAATTTGCGTGTGCCAACTCTAATTTTCAAAATAATTTTTCCGTTTTGTGTGCCCGTACCGCTCATGAAGCGGCAGGGGGTAGCCATTATTTTCCATGCTAGGTGTGTTATTCTCACGATGAGTGTTTATTCACTTGTCACTGCACGAGAGGATGGTTGGTAATAGGGATGCCCAGTCCCACAATGAAATCAAAATTAATAACAACAAAATTCCTTGGAAAGTGTTGGTATGGAGGGCACCCGTGGATACAGCTAGCCATGGATTGTGAAAGAATGGTGGAAAGGAAATAAACTTTACTTTCTATTTCGGAACCGCCTATGATGTATCTAGCATGGAAAATATTGGGAATTCTCGGTCGTTTTCGTTGACAGGAAAAGCATGCCTCTCAAAATATTTGATCTCTTTAATTTCAGCTTTGAGCTCTGGCACATTTGACAAATCTCTGCTTCCCTCTACGAAGGGCCTATCTATTTACTTTTATGCAATTTTTATTTTTATTTGAGTCTCCATCTTCTCTTACAAAAGCACCAACTAGAGAGCACTATTGTCATACTTGTCCATTGGATGTAGCTAATATTTGAGTGTGTTTCATGAATGGATCAATGATTGAGCATAATGGGCTAGGGATAACTTTCTTTAGCGTTGATATTTTGAAAGACATGGTTGCTTGTTAGCATGCTTGAGTATTTATATTTTCATGTCAAATTATAGACTATTGCTTTGAATCATTCAAGTCCAATGTCCATGCTACAAAAGAAAAGAATATGTGATGAATATGTTATGCAGCATTCCACATCAAAAATTCTGTTTTTATCATTTACCTACTCGAGGACGAGCAGGAATTAAGCTTGGGGATGCTGATACGTCTCCAACATATCTATAATTTTTTATTGTTACATGCTGTTATATTATCAATCTTGGAAGTTTTTATAATCATTTACATCAATTATATATCATTTTTGGAGACTAACCTATTAACCTAATGCCCAGTGCCAGTTGCTGTTTTCTGCCCTGTTTTTGTTTTACCGAAAATCAATACCAAACGAAGTCCAAATGCCACGAAACTTTTTGGAGATTTTTTTCTGGACAAGATAAACACTAGAAGCTTCGGGAGAGGGCCAGAAGACCCAGGAGGTGGCCACGAGCCACCAGGGCGCGCCTGGGGGGGGGGGGGGGCAGGCGCGCCCTGGTGCCTCGTGGGCCCCCCTTTGCTCCGTTTGACCTAATTCCACCACTATAAATTCAGGAAAAATCAGAAACCCTCAGGGGAGTCCACAAAATACTTTTTCCGCCGCCGCAAGTTTCTGTTCCAGAGAGATCCCATCTGGGGTCCTTCTCCGGTACTCCGCCGGAGGGGGAATCGATCACGGAGGGGTTCTACATCAACCTTGCTGCCCTTCCGATGATGCGTGAGTAGTTTACCACAGACCTTCGGGTCCATAGGCAGTAGCTAGATGGCTTCTTCTCTCTTTTTGATCTTCAATACAATGTTCTCCTAGATGTTCTTGGAGTTCTATCCGATGTAATCACTTTTTGCGGTGTGTTTGTTGGGATCCGATGAATTGTGAGTTTATGATCAGATTATCCATGAATATTATTTAAGTCTTTGCTGCACTCTTTTATGCATGATTATTATAGCCTCGTATTTCTTCTCCGATCTATTGATTTGGTTTGGCCAACTAGATTGATTTATCTTGCCATGGGAAGAGGTGCTTTGTAATGGGTTCGATCTTGCGGTGCTCAATCCCAGTGACAGAAAGGGACATGACACATATGTATCGTTGCTATTAAGGGTAAAAAGATGGGGTTTATTCATACGTGAGTTTATCTTGTCTACATCATGTCATTGTTCTTAAGGCATTACTCCGTTCTTTATGGACTTAATACACTAGATGCATGCTGGATAGCGGTCGATGTGTGGAGTAATAGTAGTAGATGCAGGCAGGAGTCATTCTACTTGTATTGGACGTGATGCCTATATACATGATCATTGCCTTGGATATCGTCATGATTATTTGCTTTTCTATCAATTGCCTAACAGTAATTTGTCTACCCACCGTATGCTATTTTCTTGAGAGAAGCCTCCAGTGAAATCTATGGCCCCTGGGTCTATCTAAATCAGATTACTAAAACCCTAAAAATATTGCTGCCATTTTCTTTTATTTATTTTATTTTGTATTTTTTTTCAATCAATCTATCTATCCCATATAATTGACCACCGAGGGATTGACAACCCCTCGTTTGCGTTGGGTGCAAGGATTTGTTGTTTGTGTGCATGTGCTGCTAACGAGGTGTTGTGTGATTCTCCTACTGGTTCGATAACCTTGGTTTCATAACTGAGGGAAATACTTATCTCTACTGTGCTGTATCATCCATTCCTCTTCGGGGAAATACCAACGCAAGCTACAAGTAGCAACCCTCTGCAGAGTTATACCTATTCGAATAGCCGTGTCCCTGTTAAGGACTACAGTCTGGGTTGGTCAAGTGTCGGTCTTAGTGTCGGTCTCTGGAGGAAATAATTAAATTGATCATGATTCATTTTTGCAGGATGATTATTGTCACTACGGATGCCACTATGAATACTATTGTTAACATGAATATTATTGCGGACTAACCCTTCTCTTCTATGTGCAACCATGAGTATCTCTTGGGATGGCTAGACTACCTGAGATATTCATTTTTATTTTTCTGAGTGTCTCTTGGGATGGCTAGACTACCCGAGACACTCATTTTTGTTTTCTTTTCTGAGTATCACTTGGGATGGCTAGTCCACCTGGATACTCACTTATTTTCAAGACCTCTCAAGGCATCGCTTTTAGACACCCGTTTGGCATTTCTTTTCAAGACCTCTCGAGGGGTCGCTTTTAGACACCCGTTTGGCATTTCTTTTCAAGACCTCTCGAGGCATCGCTTTTAGACACCCGTTTGGCATTTCTTTTCAAGACCTCTCGAGGCGTCGCTTTTAGACACCCGTTTGGCATTTCTTTTCAAGACCTCTCGAGGCGTCGCATTCAGACACCCATTTGACATTTTTCTTGGAATTCCTCGGGCGGTCCAACACCCGACGTTCCATTTTATTTCCTTGAGTTACTACTAACATGGTATATTTATTCTCTCGCACCGTATTAATATTTATCATGCCATGCTTTAATTTTGGTCAGCATATGCATATAAGTTAATCCATCATGAGCATATGCATTCGTTATATCTTTTGTTCATTATGTTTGCGAGTACATTCCAATGTACTCATTGGCTTGTCCCTGGCTATTTAATTGGCCAGTTCAGGATTTCAACGAGGAGTACTACAACGACGTCCATGCGGAGCCTAGGATAGCAGCCATGTGGGATAGGAATTATCTGAGTTAGCTGTTCCTATGGGAATGGAGCCCCATCGGCGTTGTTGAACCACGAGTCGCTTTCGTCACTCGTCACCAGAAATCATTGCTGTATCATTAGACCTCTATGGTCTTGTATCCAATTCTTGTAATTGCTTGGTAATCTGTAACAAGGACGTGTCCACCAGTAACAGTAATCCTGGGGCTGGTGACGACACGAGGGGTTAGTTTCTGGGATATCGTGTCCCAGAAATCCGGCCCCGACACTAGCCCAACGATGCTTCGGACGCGCGTATGGCCCAGGCCCGGGGGCTCCTGTCGGTGTATAAAACATGGGTATTTTATACCCTGACTTATGCACAGACAGTAGTAGCCTTCCTGATGGCCAGGGCTTGCCGGGGATTACCAAGATCAAGATTCAAGGCCTAGTTGCAAAGGCACTAGGGAGAAGATCAAGACAAGATATCAAGAAGCACATGACTTATGCTAGCTATGAAGAAGATACTTGCGGGCAAGGGCCAAGCCGGCAAGATGAAGGCCCGGCAAGCTCCGTGCCGGCAAGCCCTCGCTAGCTCGTTAGCGCTCCACTGCATCGAGCTGCTAGTCGCTAATCGGTGAGGAGTCGACCGCGCAGGCAGTTTGGTAAGGTTTGTCGTGGCACGTTTCAGCCTGCTGGATGGAGATTTAGCTTTAATGACACCCGTCCAGGAGGTGTGTCAAGGTAATAAGAGGTAGCTGGGCGAGCGGTGCAAAAACCTTGCCAGGGCTCCTCCTCCACATGACACCTAACGGCGCCATAAATGCTTTTGTCCTAATCTGGCAGAGTTAGGTATGATAACACTATTTGCTATCTAATCAACTTGTAATGACTGTTTTGCCACTGTGGTTACCCCTTGAGCTATAAAAGGAGGGCCAGGGCAACCTTTACAAGGGTCGACACATTGCACATTCTACATGCTTAGCTGCTCTTCCTGCACCTTGCTGACAAGAAGCGCTCCTTGTACTTGTGCCCAAACACATCCAATACACAAAGCAGGAGTAGGGTTTTACACCTCACGGTGGCCCGAACCTGGGTAAATCCTTTGCGTTTCTGCTGATTCTGCTCTTTGTGCTTGCGTATCTCCCTAGTCGAACCGCAAAGGGGCTAGATGTCCCCATAGATGGTCATACGCACGAGAACTCCACTTTGGGCTATGCCATGGGTGGCCCCGATGTCACTGGATGCCATCCCGCCACCGTCGTGGCCAAACTAAACTGTCCCAAACGGGGTCCCAATAACTGTCCCAAAATGGGACCTGTGCACAATAACCAAATGGGCTCACAAGGTTATTGCCGCCTACCGGGCCAGGGTAGCACGCGCACATACCCTTCCCTCGTTGGAGGCACGGGCAAGAGGCATGACAATAGACCGAATTAGGGCCTCCCCATCCAGGCAAGTGTGGCTGCACTAGTGAGCTCGATTCGGTGGCACTATGACTCAGCCAACAGATTTGTTCAAGTTCAATTATTAGTAGGTTTTACTTGAATGGTGATGAGCTGAGCCATAGCAAAGTAACATGATGAAATGCATATGAGTGTGATATCAACATTAGCATGGAATGGGTAACATAACCATTTAACATATGAATCTTAACATAAACAACTACTCATATAACCTACTGGATGCATATGAGCATATCATTATCACTAGCATAGAATATAAATACAAGAATTAAACATAAGAATAATAACATTAGCAAATAATCATTTAACCTACGAGATGCATAAGAGCAGGGCATAATGATGAACATGGATTCACAAGCATATTCATAGTATTTACATCATAATTAAATGAGCAAACAATTATTCAAATATTCAAGTGAAACCATGGCCATTGCAATGCCATCATGCAAGTGGCTGATGTGGCTTGCATGGCATCAAAGGATTCATCGGGAAGAAGTGCGATGAGCTCATGACATGAATCACCGGAAAAGTTTCTCTCTCGAAGGGGGCTGAATAAGGGCAGGGTCAAAATGGTCATTTTCAGAATGTGTCAACATTGTGAAAATATTGCCAACGGAACGGGATCGACAAATAGATAACGTGGGCTTTGGAAGCACCTGATTCGGAGTCACGGTTGCAAAATTACGGCCCTTCATTCATTAGGTAGAAAACAAACCAAAATATGTCCGTTTCTCGGCTTAACGGGTGAACGCCCGCAAACTAACTGTTTCGGCCGGCGGGGCTGTAAACAGAAAGTGTACTTCAGAGAATATGTCTTCGCTGCGGGAAAGCGTATTCTGGTCAAAAGCTGGGCCGGAGTGTTGCGCTTTCTCGATTGGAAAATGTATTCGAACGAATACGCTTCCACTTAAACTCCTGGGCCCGGCCAGCTGGGTCGCTTATAGCTGGGCCCCATCGGTGCTCTTTCTCTCTCCTCCCATGTCCTACTTCTTCCTCCCGACGAGCAGAGATAGAGGAGGCACGGCCGCCACGGGTCCGGCCGCTCCGCCGCACATGGGGCCGAGTTGGTGGCCTGGGAGGATGCCCCGCTCCACGCCGTGCCCGTATGTGGTCGACTTGGACGCCGAGGCTTCCGGAGTCAAGTGGCCCGTCGGCTGGGCAGACGGCGACGTCGGGTGAAGATGGGGAGCACAGCATGGTTGCGCAGAGGAGAGAATGAGGCTATATGGGGAGGTTCGGGATGTCTAGGGGAGCTGAGTGGAGTGGTTTAGAGGAAGGGAAGGAGCTCGGATGGCTCGAATTTAAGCGGAGGCTGCTGGCGAGGCTTCGGCCATGGAGAGGACAGAGGAGCTCCTTGAGCTCATTTGAGAGGGCAGGGGGTCCTAGGAGGAAGAGGGGCTACTGGTGTGCTCGGGAAGGCTCGGGGATGGCTATAAATAGTCGGGCGAAGATGCCGTCCTTGGATGCCGCCACGGAGACGAACAGCGAGGGAGCTGGAGCTCTAACTTGGGGCGGTGGCGGCTAGCTCGGCGTCGGGGAGCTCCATTGAAGATGCCCTGGCATGCTCTGGTGGCGTGGCTGGCCGGGGCTAGTGGTGGGGACGGCAAACAGTGCCACGGCCAGGGCTCCCGTGGCATGAGGAGGAAGACGGAGGAGGGGGAACAGTCTGGAGAGGGGGTGTGTGGTTGCTGCGGAGCTCGTGGACACGCTGGAACGCGCGGGGAAGGCTGGAAGACAAGGGCCGAAGCTAGCGGACGCGCAGATCGCGCCCAACGGCATGCCAGCCACGCGGTCAACGTGTTGCATAGCCCGGGGAGGGCACGAGGGCCTGCAAAATATGTCCATGGTGTAGTCCCTTCAACCTAGAGCATCTCTGATGCATTGGGTCAATTAAAGTGGCTTTGTTATGAAGGGTAGCATCACCCAAAGTTGCTGGCAGCAAGGTGTTTGCAATGTGCTGGGGGAGGCTCACTTGGGGATAGATGCTCCTCTTGTGCTGAGTGTGATCAATCACTAAGATGACCATCTTGGCAATTTTTAAGCACAAATAGAGGGGTCTAGATTGCACTTCCGTCACAAACTGCCCCACTGGACAGAAATTGGAAATGGAAGTAGCACTCACATGGAGTGTTTGATTAAGCTAAAATTTGGTCTAGGATGATGATTTAAGCATATGGAGGCACTGTAAAAATTTCATACCATTTGAACAAATATAAATGGTACTTCCTTCACAGTGATTCCTGCTGGACAGAATCTTGGGAAAATTATAGAGAAATATTGGCTACATGAAATGAGCTCAAATTTTGTGGAGGGAAGTTATATAGGTGGTAGAATGTCCTGGTAAAGTTTCAAAAATTATGAAGCAATATATAATATAGTTGCTTCACAAACTGAAATTGTGACCAAAAACTAGAATAGGATGCTGTGCTCACCATGAGCATGGAATCTTGAATATTTTTACGTATCCAATGTCCAAATGGGTTAAAGGTTTTATGAGAATTTTGTGGGAATTTTGGGGAAGACAGAAATATAGGTTGCTTCACAACACAGGGCAAATAGGATTATTCCTTTAACAGAAAAAGGAATATTTTCAAGAGATAAAGATTGGGGTTGGGCTAGGATGGAAATGACATGGTCTTGGGAAGATGTGAGAGTGACAAACCACTTGGGAGAGGAAAGAGAGATGTTCTTCCCAGGTTTCAAGTCGACAGAGCCAAACCAAAAGAAATCCAAATTAAAACCAAAGAAAAGAAAACGGCAAAAAATTGGGGTGTTACAAACCTACCCCCGTTAAGATAAATCTTGTCCTCGAGATTTGGTTGCTCAGGGAACAAGTATGAATATTCAGACTCAAGGAAATCGTTTCTAGCTTGGGTCTCCTTTTCCTTGTATATTATTCCCATTGAATTTCATATGATCTGCTTACCTTGCTCTGGGGTGGTTTGCGTCACCCTACCCAAAATTCTGACGGGTCTTTCCTCATATGTCAAACCTTACGCTGACTCCAATTCTTTCATATCTACTAGCTTAGCTGGGGTGTGGTATATTATCATGATTGGAATATGTGACCATTCCACTAGTCCAGGGGTGATTTCCAATTGACATGCCATTCTTCTATCCAGCACTGATAGTATTCCATGGAGTTGTGAACAGATTCCTCGGTGCACATGAAACCTTTTAATCCTTGCATCGGGTTACTCAAATAGATGCATGTCCTCCGGGTTCAAAACAATGCTGGGAATCCTAACCATTCTCTTGGTGGAATCTGACTACTTGTAGGGAGTTCTGAATCACCTTGGCTGGCTTCTCTGTCTCGAGTATCAAATCCGTACCAGAGATTCGACTGTCGTCTATCGGGATCAGTATAAAGGTGTACGATCTTATTGCAATAGTATCTAGAGACAATACTGGCGGTGGTTCTGGCGGAAGAATCTTCTTCATGGCAGGCTATCCTTTCACAGGTTTCCATATGTGAGGACACATAATCCAAGATTATTGTTCAGCATTTCGTATACTCATTCTGTTAGTATATCCATATGTGGGTAGTAGGCCGTGTGATACTTTAACATGGTCGCTGAAGTCAAAGTGCTGAGCTGGCTAACGAATCCTTGATTTGACATGACAGACTTGGATATTCCATACTGAGAATTCTGAGCATAACCACTCGAACATGGTTGGCTCGATAGGGATCCTTATAGAGTATACCTTTTGGGTGTCCGTTGTGACTATCCATATGGAATCAGATGTCTTGGGTATCTAGACCATGATGTTCGTGCAAGAATTATCATGCCCATGTTGTCAGTCTTGCTCCTTCATTATTATTTTCTTTTTTTCGAATCCTTCGCCGAAAGAGCTCGGCCATATATATCCTTAATTCTTCGTGTGACCATAGGTGCTTGTCAGGTGCAATATTCCGGCAATCATACCGTAGCATTGTTCATGACTCATGTCATAGGAAATATACCAGGTTCACATGTACTTGTATATAGCTCATTGTTGTGGTCAATCATACAAGACAGTGACAAGGGTTAATGATATCATTTTGTCGGGTGTGAGGAAGCTGGCTTTCATAACCACTGCCAAGATTGTTGTCCCAATGTTGTCTTACTTCATAGCTTGTCAGTCCATGCATCACACTGAGGTGTATAACTGGCTTTCTTCCTCTTGCATAACCCATGTGGTTGTTGGATTCTCACCTTCCTTCAGTAGATCTGCTTGAACATAATTGCATCCTCGTATGAGTGACTCGCATAACTCGAGCTGCATGTTCACAACATATGCGGAAGTAGGTGTAGCTGACTACTCGCTTCCTGAGACGGACGTGTGTCCTAACTGATTCTTGCTGCTGACAAAACTGCCGCGGATCTGGTTCTTGAGCTGCACTGTCATGTACCGCCATCTCACTATGTAATAACTTTTACTACTACCAATGACTGTTTGTTGTGTCGTACTAACAAAGACTGGATAGCTTGTGTAGGAAGCTATCTGTGAGTAGCGTGCTGCAGAATACTCAGAAGCTCCTCCCCTGGTTGCTTATTGGGAAAGATTCATTGCCTTATGCCAGAATACTTTCGCGGTAGCTTACTGAAGAAGACTGGGTATCTTATATTGGAAGCTGTTCATATATAGTACTGAAGAACTTTGGAAGCCGTGCATCGTAAGCTTCTCGGTAGATTGCGGAGGAAGACTGAGCTTCCCACACTAGAAGCTTCTCAATGTGATATGTGATGGGGATGTTTCCCAGCGTGTAGACCCGGCAGGTGATAACCCGGCCAGAGAGCGGGCTCAGCGGGCCATCTCACTACAGGGTTGAAGGATCCTTGATGGGCCGGATTGACGGAGACCCGGCAGGAAGGGCCGGCTCAGGTTGTGGGCCGGCTTAAGACGAAGCTACCTGGCTTCAGGATTGCCTTGGAGATGAAGTAGACTTAAGGTAGCAGCCGAGTTCAGATTATGACCCGGACTCTCATGTAATCTAGGGTTCCACCTATATATATAAAGGGGAGCACCTATACGAAAAGGACTAAGTTGCAATCCCCTCGAGAGCTAGGTTAGTGAATCCGCATCCTTGTAATCAAGATCTACAGCAATATAATCAAGCAGGACGTAGGCTTTTACCTCCACCGTGAGGGGCCAAACCTGGGTAACCCAGCGTATTCTCGTTCCCGATCAACCCTGTTAAGCTTCCACACTTGTGCGATGGCCTCATCTCCAAGTCCTTTCACAAGGGCATCTGCCGTGTCAAAACCACGACAGTTGGCGCCCACCGTGGGGCCTACGCACGGTGGAGTTGAGTTCTTAGCGGGATCTCTTCCAGGGTTCGGGAAGTACGCGGTTGGCATGATGATGAAGAGCCGCCGCGGGAAGTTCTACATCGATGATTCATACTGGGGCCCCGACGCCGACTCGATTGAGTACGGGTACCGGGTCCCCTTCGGCAAGATCCACACCTTCATCGGCGTGGTCGGCGAGCCGGCCACCGGGTTGGAGAGTATCGCCGGCGTCGAGTCGGTGCGCCGCGCTGGTCAGAACCAGGCGAGACCCGGCCCGCGTCAAGCCGGCCGAAACCATGTCTTCATAGGTTTCACCCAAGGGGTGGCCTTGTCGGAGAACTCCCTGTCTGAAGATGATACGCTCGTCCAATCTGACGGCGAGTCCTCGACGGGAGAAACCGAGTCAATCCTTCCTCTGCATGTTGGAGGGCTCGGGCAGACGAAAGACGTCTTTCCAGCGAGCCTAGATCTGCCTCGCTTTGCGGCGGTATACATGGCGGGTAGGCAAGATCCGGTACATGACCCGGCCAATCCAACGGCGGGGCAGAACAACATCCTTGCCAGCTCAGGAGGAGCCGGCGCGTCGGCCACTGGCTCTCAGAAAACCGGGGTTCAGGCGCTCGCAGACTTGATGACCACGCTGGCGGCCCTGTTGGCCGAGCCGGTCACTGCGGATAACGCAGCGGCGCGCAACACAGAGATCATGAAGTGTCGCGAGTAGATGGCCAAGATACAAGAGGACATCAATGCGGAGAACGCCCGCATGGTACAGGAATAGGCCCAGATTGCCGAGGAGAGGCAGCTCCTGGATGAGGAGGCGCATTACCTGAATCGCCGACAGGCCGAGTCAGAGCTCATCCACAGGAGGCGTCACCAGAGCCGGCTTCCGGCTAATCTCGAGCCGACTCAACTGTTCACCACGCCACTGGCTCCAACGAACCCGGGGGCTGGAGTCATCCCCACGGGGGAGCCGCCCTTGCAACAGCCTGTCCAGCAGCGGGAGCCGGCCCAGCATTGCACGCCAGATCAGCAACATCCGCCGCCGTCTCGCCGGTTCCAGACCCCAATTATACACTACTCCAACCCGGTCGATAACGTGCTGGCAACAACCCACAACTTGGCGGCTATTCCGATTGAGGTGGACGGCCCGATTCAGACCGAGGTCAGGAACGCTATTGCGATGCTCAAGACAGTAGTAGTGCAGCAGGCCAACTACTCGCATAGCCAGCACCGTCTTCACTCAACCCCTCATCAGAGCCGCACCAGGAGTCAGCGCCCTGAGTCCCCAGCGGTCTCCGGCAGCGCACACCGCAGGAGAGCCGCCCAACCGCTGGCAGGGTAGCACCAGCCCAGGATCCCGCAAGACATTGTAGACGCTGCTCGGGTTCTACAAGTGTGGGAGGAAGAAAACGCGCGTGCAGGGCACAACCCACCAGCGCACGTCAACACACCGGCGTGAGTCAATCCGCCGCTGAATGTCAACCTGCCGGAAGTGCATCACCCGCCCGACGCAACCCGGATAGACGGCCGACTTGGGGGCTCTTCGAGTCGCATGATCGGAACTCCCTGTTTGGTACCAGCGCTGCGAGAAGCACGCATTCCCCCCGATTTCAAAGGGCCTCGCAAGGTTCCTAACTATACGGCGAATCTAGAGCCCACCGAGTGGATCGAGAGTTATGAGCTGGCAATGGACTTGTTGGACACAAGGGAGTCAGTGTGTGCGCGTTACCTGCCTCTAATGTTGGAAGGCCCTGCACGCACCTGGATGAAAAACCTACCGGCGAATTCTATCAACACATGGCAGGAACTGAAGGAGCGGTTCATCAAGAATTTCCAGGGAACCTGTAAAAGGCCAACCACAATTGTGGATCTTGAGCGTTGTGTCCAGCGCAAGGATGAGTCGGCGCATCACTGGGCTCGCCGGGTTGCGGAGGTTATACATAGCTCAGACAGCATCTCGGCTGCACAGGTAGTGCTCGTTCTAGAACGAACATGCAAGTTTCAGCCCCTGGTCCAGAAGCTAGGGCGACTCAAGCGAAAGGTCCAAGACATGGGTGACCTCATGGACGTCTTAACCCGGTATGCGGAGTCAGATAACACCAAGGATCCGCTATCGGACGAGGAGAAATCTGATAAGGGGAAAAAAGCAGGTGGTAAGGGTCTGCAGCAGAACAACAGTAACGGTCAGAACAACAACGGTGGTAAACGCAAGGGTTACGATGGTAGCTCTGATCTAGTGGCAAACACAAACACAGAGAATAAGGGTCAGCGTCAGAATGACGGTTCTAGGAGGCAGACCTCTGGTAATCGCCCTCTCACTTACGAGGAAGCTCTCAAGGCTCCTTGTCCGAAACATAGTTACAATGGTAAGCCATCCAGTCACTCCTGGGAAAATTGCTATGTCATGCAAGAGTTTTCCAAGCGAGTCTTTCAGAATCATCATGGTGGGGGCGGCAACGGCGGACAACCTGCCAACCAGGGACCCGGCTTCTCAGGAGCCGGCTTGCAGGGGCCCTTCGCAGGACCCAGTTTCCAAGGGAACAGTGGCCAAGGCGGCGGGTTTCAGGGGACTGGTAATACTGGAGGTGGCAATCAGCGAAACAACCAGGGAAATCAGCATCAAGCTGGGGCGGCAGGGTTTGAGAGTAACCCAAAATAGTTAAATAGCAGACAGTATCATGTTTTCACCACCCACGTGCCCACGCGGTTGAGCCGGCAACTCCTTACTATCTCAACTGGTCTGAACAGCCGGTTACCTGGAGTAGGGCAGATCATCCTGTCCTCCTCGACCACCTTGGCCACATGGCTCTGGTGGTTGCACCACAAGTCGGCGGTTATACACTGACTAAGGTGCTCATGGACGGCGGCAGCAGCATCAATATCCTGTATTATAACACGTTCAGGCGGATGAATCTATCTGAGAAGCAGTTGACTCCGTCCTCTACAGTCTTCCACGGCATTGTTCCGGGCAAGTCAGCCAATCCCATGGGACGAATCTCCCTAGAGGTGGCCTTTGGGTCAGAGGATAACAGGCGTTCTGAATTTCTGTCCTTTGAGGTGGTTAAGCTTAAAAGCCCATACCACTCCTTATTCGGCCGGCCGGCTTATGCACGGTTCATGGCTCGACCGTGCTACGTTTACCTGAAAATGAAGATGCCAAGACCAAGCGGAACCATCACGGTTGAAGGCAACCGGAAGATTGCACTCGAGTGCGAGGAAGGAGATGCAGCATATGCCGAGACGGCTTGCGCTGCAGAGGAATTGCGGTATTATAAGGACAATGTTGACCCGTCTGACAGGACATCCCTGAAGAAGCCCACCACGGAGTCAGACCCTCCGCTCAAGTTTAAGTCGGCCAGAGACACAAAGCAAGTTGATTTCACCCCGGGCAATTCTTCTGAGTAGTTCACCATCGGGGCAAATATGGATCCTAAATAGGAAAGCGCGCTCATCGAGTTCATCCATGAGAACCGGGACATCTTTGCGTGGAAACCTTCTGACATGCCAGGTGTACCGAGAGAACATACTGAGCACTCCCTTAATGTGGATCCCAGGTTCAAGCCAGTTCGCCAGTATCTCCGTTGCTTTAATGAGGAAAGGCAGAAAGCTATTGGTGAAGAAGTGGCCCGGCTCCTAGCTGCCGGGTTCATCGTAGAAGTCTTCCATCTTGAATGGCTAGCTAACCCAGTGCGTGTTCTGAAGAAAAATGGGACTTAGCGGATGTGTGTTGATTACACAGACCTGAATAAGGCTTGTCCTAGTGACCCCTTTGCCTTGCCCCGTATTGACCAGATCATCGATGCTACGGCTGGTTGCGAGAGTTTATGCTTCCTGGATGCTTACTCTGGCTATCATCAGATCAAAATGAAGCTGGAAGACCAGGAAAAGACGGCTTTCATCACACCTTTTGGAGCTTTCTGTTATACAACCATGCCGTTTGGTCTAAAGTGTGCACAGGCGACTTACCAACGTTGTGTCCAAAGCTGCTTTCATAAACAGATAGGGCGGAACGTTCATGCTTATGTTGATGATATTGTGGTTAAGTCCCGGAAGAAAGAAACCTTGTTGGAGGATCTCAAGGAAACGTTTGATAATCTCCGCATCTACCAGATGAAGCTTAACCCGGAGAAGTGTGTTTTTGGTGTCCCTGCAGGAAAACTTCTGGGATTTCTTGTTTCTGAGCATGGCATTGAAGCTAACCCAGAAAAGATCAAGGCAATCATGACCCTGGCTAAGCCGGCCAATCTGAATGCCGTGCAGAAGCTGGCTGGGTGGGTTGCGACACTGAGTCGGTTCATAAGCCAGCTTGGAGAGAAGGCAATTCCGTTGTACCAATTGCTTAAGAAGTCAGATAACTTTGTCTGGAGTGATGCTGCAGATCAGGCTTTTGAGGCCCTCAAGAAGCAGTTGTCTGAGCCGCCGGTCCTTGCTGCCCCCCGTGAGAAGGAGCCAATGTTGCTGTATATTGCTGCCAATAACAAGGCTGCAAGTGTGGCAGTCGTTGTCGATCGCAAAGAGGATGGCAAGGAATATCCGGTTCAGCACCCTGTGTATTACATCAGTGAGGTATTAACCGAGTCCAAGCAGCATTATCCACATTGGTAGAAACTGGTCTACGGAGTGTTTATGGCTAGTCGCAAGCTGAAGCATTACTTCCATGAACATCCAATCAATGTGGTCAGCTCAGCGCCTCTTGGGGATATCATCCAGAACCGGGAGGCCACTGGCCGGGTTGCTAAGTGGGCTATTGAACTCGGTCCGCATCACCTCAAATATGTGCCACGCACAGAAATCAAATCTCAAGCATTGGTGGATTTCATTAATGATTGGACAGAGTTACAGGCTCCCGAAGAGAAGCCAGACACAACATACTGGTCCATACACTTTGACGGCTCAAGGCAGCTTGAAGGCTCGGGGGCTGGAGTTGTGATCACTTCCCCACGAGGAGATAAATTATGTTATGTTCTAAGACTCATGTTCCCCTATACTAACAATGCAGCAGAATATGAGGCCTTGCTTCATGGGCTTCGGATGGCCAAGGAGATGAACCTGTGCCGGGTCAGGTATTTGGGCGACTCAGACTTGGTGGCCCAGCAAGTTTCTGGTACATGGGATTCCAAGGATCCCCTTATGGTGGCTTATCGGCATGCGGTTTCAACTATTGCTGGACATTTCAAAGGTTATCAAGTTGATCACAAATATCACCGGCAGAACGAGGCGGCAGACGCACTTTCTCGCTTGGGTTCTTAGCGCAAGCCGGTGCCACCCAATGTGTTCCTGGACGTCTTGCACCACCCGTCTGTCAAGTTACCAACAGAGGAGGACTTGGCTATTCCTAATCTGGAGGCGGCTCTAGTGGCTGCTGTCCATGCTATACCTGATTGGACCGTCCCCTACTTGGCTTATCTAAGCCGGGGTGAACTACCAACAGAGGAAATCCTTGCTCGACAGATCATCAGACGATCCAAGTCTATGACTATCGTCAATGGTGAGTTGCATCGACAAAGTGTCACTGGTGTTTTTCAGCATTGTGTTTCACCTGAAGAAGGCCGTGCAATTCTTAATGAGATACATCCTGGTGACTGTGGACACCATGCCGGCTCAAGATCACTGGTCGCGAAAGCTTTCCGGCACGGGTTCTTCTGGCACAGCTCATGCTGACGCAGAGAACATTGTCCGCAAGTGTGATGGTTGCCAGAAATATGCTCGCCAGGCCCATGTGCCGGCTCAAGAGTTGAGGATGATCCCGATTACTTGGCCTTTTGCGGTCTGGGGGCTTGACATGGTGGGACCCTTCATACATTCGAAGAACAATCATACTCACTTATTGGTCGAAGTGGATAAATTTATAAAGTGGGTGGAAGCAGAGCCAGTCAGCAACTGCGACGCGGCTACAGCTATCAAGTTTCTGAAAAAGCTGATATTCCAATTTGGCTACCCACACAGTATTATTACAGACAATGGAACCAATCTTTCCAAGGGAGTCATGGAACAGTTCTGTCAACAGGAGCACATCCGGCTTGATCCAGCATCGGTTGCGCATCCTCAGTCCAACGGATAGGCAGAAAGGGCCAATCAGGAATTGCTGCGTGGTATCAAACCCCGGCTCATGGTGCCTTTGCAGTGCACGCCGGGTTGCTGGGAAGAAGAATTGCCTTCGGTGCTTTGGAGCATATGGACTACTCCCAACAGATCAACAGGCTATACGCTGTTTTTCCTAGTCTATGGTGCAGAAGCTGTACTTCCAAGTGATATTCGTCATGACACCCCTCTAGTGGCGGCTTATGTGGAATTAGACAATGAGCAGGCTCGCCAAGACGCTCTTGATGCTCTGGAAGAGGAGCGCGAACTTGTCGTGTCCAGGTCCGCGATTTATCAACAAGACCTACGTCGCTATCACAGCCGTAGAGTTCGAAGCCGCACTTTTCAGGAAGGTGACTTAGTGCTTCGTCTGATACAAGACCAGACATGCATGCATAAGCTTTCACCACCTTGGGAAGGGCCCTTTGTGGTCAGCAAAAATCTCAACAACGGGTCATATTACCTGATTGATATACGTGAGGCAGATAAATCACGTACCTCTGAGGAGGAGACAAGCCGGCCCTGGAACATTGCCCAACTCCGGCCATACTATACCTGAGTCATTGACTGGGTCATATCTTTGTACATACCTTCTATCGTGTATATACCTCTTTTCGATCAAATAAAATAACGACCAGCAGCACTGTATACAAGAGTGTTGTTTTGCCTCAAAATTTGTGTGCTGGATCTTTATTTGTTGATCTTGGTTACTTGGGGGCTTCCAACTCAATTGAGTTTAGCTTACAAAACCCTTTAACCCGGCGAAATGCCACAAAGTTGGTTAAACCAGCCTGTTAGCAAGATGCTACTCCCTAAAAAACGACCCGGCGTACGTCTGATGAGTCAATCACATGGGTGACCCTGAATTCGTCAGAGTTAAAACGTTCGATTGGTTGTGCGAGAGCTGGCTTTCAGAAAGCGAGGACAAACCAACAGGCCAAAGTGCCAGCTTCATGAAGCAAAATCAGACTTCAGCTTTATAAGCCGGCCTTTCAAGTTGGATTTTACAAAACCGGCTTATATTTCTTTTCTGCATTCATCTCATCTCTACATGCATGCATACATTCATACATAGCATTTGTTGTAGTACGTTTTGATATTCTTGATTCATTACAAACAGTAACAAAGATTACTAGTCGTTTATGTGGTTTTCTCAATCACAGTTGTTATCATATGCAATTGTTATTGTTGCAGCAAAATCACTCTTGTTGCAAAAACCGGCTCTCGAAGCCCAAAAGTGGATTCACAGAAGCACAAAGTACGCGATGGCACTGGCATCAATAAGTGTTTCAAGCTACGCTATTACAAGCCGCCTATCAGCTGCGGCCACAACAAAGAATCTTTACATGTTCAGCCTACAAAGTGCTCCTCACCACGAGTAGAGATTTGTTGGCTTCTACCGATGCCTTCTCAGCGGCTTGGCGCAGTTTCTTGTCCTTCCTTGCTTCCTTTCGGAAGAAGGAAGCTTGTGCCTCCACCTGATTCAGCATGTCCTGTAAAGCAGCCTCATTTATGCATTGTCTAAACATGCCCCGAGCCGCCCTTCTGGTCGACCCGGCTCATGGGGGCTACAGGTTTCAGCGCTTTTCAACAAAGGAAAACAAGCAAGTTCCATGCAGATGCAGGCATTCTACATGTCACTTGGGGGCTAATGCATGATTTGATCTTATTACGCATAAGAGACCCGCCCGACATGATATGACGAACCGGCTTTTGGAGGTGCTAACTGAAGGTATGCATGCAAAATAAATTTGGAAGTCCCGGGTCATCATTTCATAAAGACCCGACCCTTGGGGGCTACATATATATATATGGTTCATGCCAGAAGGTGCAGTTACCTCATATTTCCGCTTCAAGCAGGATATCATCGCAATTTCTGTGTCCCGGCTTTCAGACAGCCGGGTCAGCACAGCTTGGTGAAGGGCGTTGGCCTCTTGGTCTTCAAAAGTGGAGAAGTCCAGAGTCGCCTTCCCCTTGTCCTTCATGGACGGCTCAGCCCTGGCAGGAATTTTGGTAAGGGCAGTGGAGATCTCAGGCGCAGCAGTCTACTGTTTGTCCATCACCGCCACCTCCTTTTGAGCCGGGGCTTCAGGCGGCTGTTCAGTTTGAACTTCAGTAAACATTTCCTTCTCCTGAACAGGAGAGGAAGCGTGAGCCGAGCTTGCGGTATCTCGAGGCAGCGGGCTGGGCTGAAAGGCCGGCTCATCCTGAATAATCAAGGGGGCCTCCGTCTCTTAACGAGGGGGCATTTGAGTAACCGGGTCAGATGACTCGGCTGCGGCACTTGTCTTCTTCTTGATGGCCTTGGCACTGTATAAGGAGCAAAGACTCAAGTCAGTTAAAGTTTATAACGTAGAGTGCCATTGGATGACACAAGAATAGTTAATGTGCTTACCCCGGGTTGATGTTAAAAGCCTGTGCCTGAGTGGCGCTTGATTCATCCGAAGAGGGGGACGTCTAATAGGCCAAGTCATTTAAGTGTAAGGGTTCCTTGAAACAACCAGCTAGAGGAAAAGAGGGAGTTGGGCTAAGAAGCACCTCTGCCCGGGCTCTACAGGATGGCGGCTCATATGGAAGCCCGCCACTTAACTTGCCTTCACTGCTCCGGGTCTTCCGTTTGGAGGTTCCGGCTTGTTATGCTTTCTTCAAAACAAATTGGGGATCCAAATGAGCATCCTGATGTGAGAAAGGGATTTTACGGACGACAACCCGGGATTTCCTTCGAACTTTGCGGATTGCAGCCCGGGTTTTCTTTTGAATAGGTACGGGGGAGTCTGAATCTGAGGAGATTAAAGTTACCTCTGACTCAACTGTGTGGCTAACTTCAGCTTCCTCCTGAGATGAGTGAGCATCAACAATCTGATTAAAAAGGCGGCCTAGAGAGTCAAGTTCTACCTCATTGTCTTCATCGTTATCTGATTCCTCTTCATCGTCCTCTCGAGGAGGGGTACGGTCTTGAGGCTCGACCCGTCACCAGTCATCGTTTTCCTGCATCAGGGTGGATTGACGAAATGAAAACAAGGAAAAGCGGTGTCGATAATGCAAAATGACAGAGCCGGCTTACCGGAGGGGCCGGCTTGTTGGCACTAAATGGGGCGAGCCCCACAATCTTAATATCTTCCTTCGTCTCGCCAAGTAGCTTCTTGGCTAGTTTTAGAACCTCCTTCTCCTTGAGGTTGACCCGGCTGAACCGAAGTGGGTCTTCATGATGGCCGGTGTAGGTGTGCATCAGCCGGGTCCTGGAGTTGAGCGGCTGAATCCTCCATTCGACCCAAGTCCGGGTCAAATTGACACCGGTGAGGCCGTGAGCAATTAATGCGTTCATCTTTGGATATAGCGGCTCCAGATTCTCCCTCTCCTCTTGGGGAGCCACACCCGGAAAGGCTGCGTTGGTGAGCCGGGTTGGCCGGTAACCCGGCAATGGGTTCTGACCTTCGGGGGAGGTGTCCTTGCAATAAAACCAAGTTCGGTGCCACCCCTTGAGGTGGCTAGCCGGCTTGGCATTGGGGAAGATGATGTTCTTCCGATGTTGGATTGAAATTCCACCAAGTTCGATACTTGGGCCATCCTTGTGCTCTGTTCGGTGGTTCAAGTAGAAGAACTCCCGGAACAGACTAAGAGACGGCTCGAGTTGCAAGTATACTTCGCAGAACACTTGGAACTGGCACAAGTTGAAGATACAATTGGGGGCCAGATCTTGAGGGCGGATGTTGAAGAAGTGCAGTACGCCCCTGAAATTTTTTGAGCCGGGGGGACGGAAGCCCCTCGGAAGGTGGTTAGCAAATACGATGACCTCGTTCTGACCCGGCTGAGGGTGGATCTCTTCTTCGGGAGCTCGCCATGAGATTTCTTCCATAGTTGGTAACAACCCGGAATTTACCAGAGCTTGCAAGCTCAGTTCCGACATGCTGGACTTGGCCAAGTTGATGATCTTGGGTTTGGGAGGCATGACTTCAGCTGCCATGAAAGAGAGAAGGTATCATGAGTCGGTAAAAAGAGCTTTTTGATAAAATGCGAATGGTGCAACGAGCCGGTAAATAAGAAATTTGACCGGGTTAGGAAAGAGGATGCAGGTAAATTACTGGGTCAAGATTATTAGCACAGATAAGCTGGAAACTACAGGTCACAAATTTTTACAAGTGTTGCGGCACAGCTTGGGCTACGAGTCCGTAAAACAGATTTATGTAAAGTAAGAAGATTCTACGGATCTACAAAATGGATAAAAATGAAGAAATAAAAGGCTAAGTGTGTTCTTTG
This sequence comes from Elymus sibiricus, assembly GCA_039707655.1. Lineage (NCBI taxonomy): Eukaryota > Viridiplantae > Streptophyta > Magnoliopsida > Poales > Poaceae > Elymus > Elymus sibiricus. The sequence goes on from CM077670.1 coordinate 192,548,752, forward strand.
CGTTAAAGGGTGAACCACAGGGGGCTTTAATTGAGGCAGTGCAATAGATCTGCTAAAAAAGAGAAATGTTGCGGATGACTGCACGAACTAAAAGCAAAAGGGGCCTAATGCTTTGAAGATCTACAGCGGGAGCGCTGAAGAACGTGGAAGAACATCGAAGGAGCCGTGGCAATGGTGGCGGGGCGCTTACAGATCTGGGGCTCGGGTTTTGAAGTCTTCGAGGTGCAGGTGATGGCGGCCGCGCGATGGTGAAGGATTCCGGTGATGCAAAGGAGAATGCGGCGAGATGCTGGCTCCGGTGGCGACGAGCTCGAGTGGGCGCATCGGTGTTACAGAAGAGGGAAAGACGAGGAGCAGTAGAAGAGAAGAGGGAAGACGATGGCTTATTTATGGGCACCGCTGGACCCCCAAATGGCGTGCACGAAATCCTAGGCGACACAGTAAATAGTGGCTAAAAGGGCTCCTCGATTTTCGCGCCCGGCGAGGCAATACAAATCTGCTCAGCTCCTCTATGACGTCCTTCCGGATCTTGTGGGGATAAATTGAAGCATCATGAGACGAAGGCGATGAAAAATGCAAAGTCTGAAACCAGAGGAATGACCCGGCGTTTGGATTAACCCGGGAAATCATGCCTGATAAGGACGGCGACCCAACAAACCGGCTTGAGAAGCCATGGAATAACATCTTGTTAATGTTTCTGTTTTTTTAGGGTGGAGTTTAACAGGAATGTATTCAAGTTAAACCGAGGACTAATGTTGGGGATGTCCCCCAGCATGTAGACCCGGCAGGTGATAACCCGGCCATAGAGTAGGCTCAGCGGGCCATCTCACTACAGGGTTGAAGGATCCTTGATGGGCCGGATTGATGGAGACCCGGCAGGAAGGGCCAGCTCAGGTTGTCTGACTATCTTCCTTGGAGATCAAGTAGACTTAAGGTAGGAGCCGGGTTCAGATTACGACCCGGGCTCTCATGTAATCTAGGGTACCACCTGTATATATAAAGGGGAGCACCTATACAAAAAGGACTAAGTTGCAATCCCCTCGAGAGCTAGGTTAGCGAATCCGCATCCTTGTAATCGAGATCTACAACAATATAATCAAGCAGGACATAGGCTTTTACCTCCACCATGAGGGGCCGAACCTGGGTAACCCGGCGTATTCTCGTTCCCGATCAACCCCGTTAAGCTTCCACACTTGTGCAATGGCCTCATCTCCATGTGTTTTCACAAGGGCATCTGACGTGTCGAAACCACGACAATATGCGGACTGAATGCCATATATACAACCTTAAGACTCATGATATTGGTTACTTGTTTGAAAAGAGTTGTCTGACTATCTTCCTTGCCAAGTAACAGATCCACAGCATATTCTGGCTTCCTTCCAAAGTATAACATATTTTAAATTTTACTCAAAGTGTAACCGAACCTTGTATATGAACCATACCTTTGACAGATAATATACTTTTGGTCTTGCACACAACATGTCTTCCAGCTGGTTTAATCATTACTGATATGAGGATTGCACACTGATGTAGAGTTGATGCTGCTAATCAATCTTGGATATCATTTGCATTCAAACCCAATATACCCAATACAATGTAAGTGGACTGATAATTCCATCCTGATTAGTAGGGCTTCCTACTATTTGAAGTCCTTGTTGACTCTTCGAGTCCGTGATTGGTTGTGAGCAACTTTCATAAGGGGAAAATAAGGTAACACCGAAGGCGCAAATAAAAAACAAAAGAAACGACTCAAACAAAAGCACATAAGGCATCAAGATGACACACAATCAACATCACATTTTACTGCTATTCACAACAATATGCATGCCTACTTCAGCACGCAAATCTCGCGAGAACTCCGGTACAATGATCTAATATGCTGTGGCGGTGTGCACGAAGGTGGATCAACGTGTGGAGGAGTTAGTGTAAATAGAGCTACACCAAAGGCTGGCTTAACACAGGTTGCAACTCTGACTGGCTCGGCGATGAGGACGTACTTGGTGATCATGTAGCGGGACATGGATATCACGGCCACATCATCATCAAGCGGACGGGAGGAAACCGTACTCGTCTCGATAATGGGTGACATGATAGGATAGCGGTGGAAAACAGGGTCTGCTGGCATTGCCCTTTCCTTGTAACAAAGAATAGTAAGGGTTGCTAAAGTGGCGAGTTGGATGGCAAGATCCAGGGTAGAAACATGTCTCCCACTGAGGCGATAGGTGGGGCTGAAGGAAAGATATTGACGCGATACCTGGGCGCAAACCCGGCAAGTGGTGTCTGGAACACTTGGTACCTCGGCATCACTCCACTGGGACAGAGATGATGCCAAACACCGAAGAGCAGGTATGCAAAGTTGGAGGGTGCAGGGGCTGGGTTGAAGTGGATCGAAACCGATGCCACCTACACTCACAAGATCAACCGTTAGTGACAAGATAAATAGTCTATATGCATACTATGCAGCAAACAAATGAAGCAACCAAATGCAGCAAACAGGCTAGAATTTATACTACCGGTTTCTAACGCTCGCGCTGACTAGGCTAGAAATATCTGTGAGGGAGTGTCCACCATATACTATCGAAATATCAGAGAGGAAGAATCCCGACTGTTGTCGTGGGGGTCGCTTCTCCTTCATTCCCGTGTGCTAGACATTTTGGTGTAATGCACTCGGGAATGAAGGGAGGTGTGACCATCACCGACGGTCGCAATATCAGAGAGGGAGTGCCCACCATATACACCACGTGAGATGAGAGTGTAGCAAGGAAGACACGATGGACCGAAAGTCAACCCGTGCTGAATAGTGATCTGTGTGTTGAGTTTCCTGGTAATTTCCGTCGATCGATTTTTAATCTTTGAATTATGAACATAGGAAATGTCTGATGATGATAGGATCCCTGAGTGCGACTACTGCAGTGACGATCGGGGTCTATGCGACGGGCCTCACCTGGAAGACGGTCGGCGCTTCACTATTACGCTCGACGAGACCTTCGATGTTTGTACGGTATGCAACGACGACAAGTCTTTTTTCGTAATTCAGCATGACTTCTGCTTCTTTTCTTCAATGTGTAATTTCCATTTTTTTACAATTCGACTAGTGCATCCCCTGCCATGCAAGACGTTATGTCTTCGAGAAGCTGGATTTCGAAGATCATGAGAATATGGAGACAAAGAGAGTTCACCTTAGGACCCAACATGGTTACGCTTTTGCCATAAAGATATACAATGCAGTGACCTACTCCCATTTTGGTTGCTCGAATCGGATAGCACTATGCAAGGTGTATGGCTTTCAGTAGGGTACGCACGTCACCTTCGATATTCGTCCTGAAGATGACATTGAAGATAATATCGACATTTGGGTCAATGTTGATATGTTTCCAGTTCTACCTCTATGTGAGTTTCTCAAACATATTTATTAATTAATTTATATTCTTTATTTAAAAATAGTTGGCAGCTTATTTCCATTCTTCAAGAAATGTATGGAACGTAGTAGACAAAACCTACTACACTTATGGGTCTGAACTAACTTGCGAGGCGGTAAATCATTTTGTTTCATGGATTAATGATGTTGAGACTTTCAAGACAAAACATCATATTCCTCCAAATTATGGTCAATATGTGCCACTAGTCCACGTGTTGAACTACGGTAACATCCATCGAGATATCATGGTAAGATTTTTCCTATTATGTCATGAGTGCACCTTTTGCATACATTCTTCTTAAGCTAAACTACATTGCTAAGTATGTTATTATGATGTTCTTCAACAGAAACTCCCGGCGGATTGTGGGCCTCATTTTATGCATATGAAAGGTGACATGAACATTATTAGCTTACGGCCAAGTTGGCCTATGTGTCACCGCAGTGCATACACGATTTCTCAAAAAGATCAAGTCCTCACATTCAAAGACTGGAGAAAAGTTCTAAATGATCGCAGGGAACTACTTGGGGGCAATATGAAGCGCAGCCCACAAATGGGAGACAGGTTGATCTCTATTCTCCATAATGGAGATTCAGGAGTTTACCTATTTTATGTTATTTTACCTTCGAGAGAGTAGCAGGTCTTAGGTAGTACTCATCATGTGCTAAGAACAATTAGCTAGTGTTGGTTATGACTATGATGAGATGATGATGAGGAGTTGTTATCATGATGATGATGATGAGTTATGTGCTACATTGTGATAGAATGATGAGCTAGTTCTTATATGACTATGATGATGATGAGGAGTTGTTATCATGATGATGATGATGAGTTATGTGCTACATTGTGCTAGAATGATGAGCTAGTTCTTATATGACTATGATGATGATCATGTTATTATTATGATGATGATGGATGAGTTCTTATATGAATATGATGATGATCATGATGAGTTATTATATCATTGGGTGGAAGGAACGCGGATTAGATTCAAGTGGATGGATCCAAAGTGACCAAAAGTTGGATTAGTAGTATCCTACTAATCCAACTTTTGGTCACTTTGGATCCATTCTAATCCAACTTTTGGTCACTTTGGATCCATCCACTTGAATCTAATCCACGTTCCTTCCACCCAATGATATAATAACTCATCATGATCATAATGATATAACAATCTCTTAATTACTACTGTATCAAAATTTGTATAACCGTGTATAAATAAAATATATATATATAATACAGACAAATAGCAGTAGCGCGGGTCAGAGCCCACGCTGCTACTACTTATCAGTAGCGCTGGGCAAAACCAACGCTACTGATAATAGAATTAGTAGTAGCGTGGGTAGAACCTGCGCTACTGGTAAAATTTAGCTGTAGCGCCATAGCAGTAGCGCGGGACCCCGCGCTACTGAAAGGCATATAGCCCGCGCTACTGCTAGGGTTTTCCCTAGTAGTGTTATCACTAGCATAGAATATAAACACAAGAATTAAACATAAGAATAATAACATTAGCAAATAATCATTTAACCTACGAGATGCGTAAGAGCATGGCATAATGATGAACATGGATTCACAAGCATATTCATAGTATTTACATAATAATTAAATGAGCAAACAATTATTCAAATATTCAATTGAAACCATGGCCATTGCAATGCCATCATGCAAGTGGCTGATGTGGCTTGCCTGGGGTCAAAGGATTCATCGGGAAGAAGTGCGATGAGCTCACTGCATGAATCGCCGGAAAAGTTTCTCTCTCGAAGGGGGCTGAATAAGGGCAGGGGCAAAATGGTCATTTTCAAAATGTGTCAACATTGTGAAAATGATGCCAACAGAACGGGCTCGACGAATAGAGAATGTGGGCTTTGGAATAACCTAATCCGGAGTCATGGTTACAAAATTACGGCCGTTCGTTCGTTAGGCAGAAAACAATCAGAAATCTGTCCATTTCTGGGCTTAAGGGTGAACGCCCGCAAACTAACTGTTTCGGCCGGCGGGGCTGAAAACAGAAAGCGTACTTCAGAGAATACGTCTTCACTGCGGGAAAGCATATTCCGGTCAGAAGCTGGGCCGGAGTGCCGCGCTTACTCGAACAAATATGCTTCCACTTTAACTCCTGGGCCCGGCCAGCTGGATGGCTTATAGCTGGGCCCCACCGGTGCTCTCTCTCTCTCTCCTTCCATCTCCTTCTTCTTCCTCCCGATGAGCAGAGACAGAGGAGGCACGGCCGCCGCGGGTCCGGCCGCTCCGCCGCACATGGGGCCGAGCTGGTGGCCTGTGAGGATGCCCCGCTCCACGTCGTGCCCGTAGGTGGTCGCCTTGGACGCCGTCTGGGCAGACGGCGACGTCGGGTGAAGATGGGGAGCACGGCACGGTTGCGCAGAGGAGGGCCTGAGGCTATGGGGAGGTTCGGGATGTCTAGGGGAGCTGAGTGAAGTGGTTTAGAGGAAGGGAAGGAGCTCGGATGGCTCGAATTTAAGCGGAGGCCGTCGGCGAGGCTTCGGCCATGGAGAGGACAGAGGAGCTCCTTGAGCTCATTTGAGAGGGCAGGGGGGTTCTAGGACGAAGACGGGGTAGCTGGTGTGCTTGGGAAGGCTCGGGGATGGCTATAAATAGCTAGGCGAAAATGCCATCCTCGGATGATACCGTGGAGACGAACGGTGAGGGCACTAGAACTCTTACTCGGGGCGGTGGTGGCTAGCTCGGCGTCGGGGAGCTCCACCGAAGATGCCCTGGCGTGCTCCGGTGGCGTGATTGACCGGGGCTAGTGGTGGGAACGGCGAACAGTGCCACGGCCGGGGCTGCCATGGTGCAAGGAGGAAGAAGGAGGAGGGGGAAGGGTCTGGAGAGGGGTGCGTGGCTGCTGCGCAGCTCGTGGACATGCTGGGACGCGCGAGGAAGGCTGGGAAGAGAAGGCCCAAAGCTAGCCGACGCGCAGAGCGCGGCCAATGGCATGCCAGCCGCGCGGTCACCGCGTGGCATAGCCCGGGGAGGGCACGAGGGCCTGTCAAAAGATGTCCATCGTGTAGTCCCTTCACCTTGGAGCATCTCTGATGCATTGGGTCGATTAAAGTGGCTTTGTTATGAAGAGTAGCATCACCCAAAGTTGCGGGCAGCAAGGTGTTTGGAATGTGCTGGGGGAGGCTCACTTGGGGATAGATGCTACTCTTGTGCTGAGTGTGATCAATCACTAAGATGACCAACTTGGCAAATTTTAAGCACAAATAGAGGGGTCTAGAGTGCACTTCCTTCACAAACTGCCCCACTGGACAGAAATTGGAAATGGATGCTGCACTCATATGGAGTGTTGGATTGGGCTGAAATTTCGTGTAGGATGATGATTTAAGCATATGGAGGCATTGTAAAAATTTCATACCATTGGAATAAATATAAATGGTACTTCCTTCACAGTGATTCCTGCTGGACAGAATTTTGGAAAAATTATAGAGAAATATTGGCTAGATGAAATGAGCTCAAATTTTGTGGAGGGAAGTTATATAGGTGGTAGAATGTCCTGGTAAAGTTTCAGAAATTATGAAGCAATATAAAATATAGTTGCTTCATGAACTGAAATTGTGACCAGAAACTAGAATAGGATGCTGTGCTCACCATGAGCATGGAATCTTGAATATTTTTACATATACAAGGTCCATATGGGTCAAAGGATTTATGATAATTTTGTGGGAATTTTGGGGAAGACACAAATATAGATTGCTTCACAACCTAAGGCAAACAGGAATATTCCTTTAACAGAAAAAGGAATATTTCCAAGAGATAAAGATTGGGGTTGGGCAAGGATGGAAATGACATGGTCTTCGGAAGATGTTAGAGTGACAAACCACTTGGATGAGGAAAGAGAGATGTTCTTCCCAGCTTTCAAGTCCACCGAGCCAAACCAAAAGAAATCCAAATTAAAATCCAAAGAAAAGAAAAGGGCCAAAAATTAGGGTGTTACAAACCTACCCCCCTTAAGATAAATCTCGTCCTTGAGATTTGGTTGCTCAGGTAACAAGTATGAATATTCTGACTCAAGGAAACCGTTTCCAGCTCAGGTATCCTTTTCCATGTTTATTATTCCCATTGAATTTCATATGATCTGCTTACCTTGCTTTGGGGTGGTTTGCTTCACCCTACCCAAAATTCTGACTGGTCTTTCCTCATATGTCAAATCTTATGCTGACTCCAATTCTTTTATATCTGCTGGCTTAGCTGGGGTGTGGTATATTATCATGATTTGAATATGTGATCATTGCACAAGTCCAGGTGTGATTTCCAATTGACGTGCCATTCTTCTATCCAGCATTAATAGTATTCCATGGAGTTGTGAACAAATTCCTTGGTGGACATAAAACCTTTTAAACCTTGCATCGGGTTACTCAAATAGATGCATGTCCTCCGTCTTGAGTATCAAATCCGTACCAGAGATTCGACTGTCGTCTATCGGGACCAGTATCAAGGAGTATGATCTGATAGCAATAGCATCTAGAGACTTAACTGACGGTGGTTCTGGTGGAAGAATCTTCTTCATGACAGGCTATCCTTTCACTGGTTTCCATATGTAAGGACACATGATCTGAGATTGTTGTTCAACATTTCGATTACTCATTCTGTTGGTATATCCATATGTGGGTAGTAGGCCGTGCGATACTTTAACATGGTCGCCAAAGTGCTGAGCTAGCTAAGGAATCTTTGATTTGACATGACAGACTTGGATATTCCATACTGAGAATTTGAGCATAACCACTCGAACAAGCGGGTTGGCTCGATAGGGATCCTTACAGTGTATACCTTTTGGGTGTCTGCCGTGACTATCCATATGGAATCAGATGTCTTGGGTATCCGGACCATGATGTTCGTGCAAGAATTATCATGCACTTATTGTCAGTCTTGCTCCTTCACTATTATTTTCTTTTTTTCGAATCCTTCGCCGAAAGAGCTTGGCCATATATATCCTTAATTCTTCGTGTGACCGTAGGTGCTTGTCAGGTGCAATATTCCGGCAATCATACCTTAGCATTGTTCATGACTCATGTCATAGGAAATATACCAGGTTCACATATACTTGTATAGAGCTCATTGTTGTGGTCAATCATACAGGACAGTGACAAGGGTTAATGATATCATTTTGTGGGCTGTGAGGAAGCTGGCTTTGATAACCACTGCCGAGATTGTTGTCCCAATGTTGTCTTAATTCATAGCTTGTCAGTCCGTGCATTACACTGAGGTGTATAACTGGCTTTCTTCCTCTTGCATAACCCATGTGGTTGTTGGATTCTCACCTTCCTTTGGTAGATCTACTTGAACATAATTGCATCGTCGTATGAGTGACTCACATAACTCGAGCTGCATGTTCACAACATATGCAGAAGTAGGTGTAGCTGAATACTCGCTTCCTGAGACGGACGTGTGTCCTGACTGATTCTTGCTGCTGACAAAACTGCCGCGGATCTAGTTCTTGAGCTGCACTGTCATGTACTACCATCTCACTGTGTAATAACTTTTACCACTGCCAATGACTGTTTGTTGTGTCATACTGACGAAGACTGGATAGCTTGTGTTGGAAGCTATCTGAGAGTAGCGTGCTGCAGAAGACTCAGAAGCTCCTCCTCTGGTTGCTTATTGGGAAAGATTCATTGCCTTATGCCAGAATACTTCCGCGGTAGCTTACTGAAGAAGACTGAGTATCTTATACTGGAAGCTGTTCATATATAGCACTAAAGAAGTTTGGGAAGCCGTGCATCGTAAGCTTCTCGATAGCTTGCGGAGGAAGACTAAGCTTCCCACAACAGAAGCTTCTCAATGTGATATGTGGACTGAATGCCATATATACAACCTTAAGACTCCTGCTGTTGGTTACTTGTATGAAAAGAGTTGTCTGACTGTCTTCCTTGCTGAGTAGATCCATAGCATATTCTGGCTTCCTTCCGGAGTATAACATATTTCAAATTTTACTCAAAGCGGAACCAAACCTTGTATATGAACCATACCTTTGACTGATAATATACTTTTGGTCTTGCACACAACTTGTCTTCCAGCTGGTTTAATCATTACTGTTGTGAGGATTGCACACTGATGTAGAGTTGATGCTGATAATCAATCTAGGATATCATTTGCATTCAAACCAGATATTCCCAATACAATGAAGTGGACTGATAATTCCATCCTGATTAGCGGGGGTTCCAACTATTTGAAGTCCTTGTTGATTCTTCGAGTCCATGACGGGCTGATGAGCAACTTTCATAAGGGGAAAATAAGGTAACACCGAAGGCCCATATAAAAAAGCAAAAGAAACGACTCAAACAAAAGCACATAAGGCATCGAGATCACACACAATCAACATCACATTTTACTGCTATGCACAACAATATGCATGCCTACTTAAGAATTGCAAATATCGCGAGAACTTCGGTACTACGATCTAATATGTTGTGGCGGTGTGCTTGAAGGTGGACCAACGTGTGGAGGAGTTGGTGTAAATAGAGCTACACCAAAGGCTGGCTTAACATAGGTTGCAACTCTGACTGGCTCGGCAATGAGGATGTACTTGGTGATCATGTAGCGGGACACGGATGTCACGGCCACATCATCATCAAGCAGACGGGAGGAAACCGTACTCGTCCCAAGAATGGGTGACAGGATAGGATAGCGGTGTAAAATAGGGTCTGCTGGCACTGCTCTTTCCTGGTAAAAAAGATCAGTAAGGGTTGCCCAAGCGGCGAGTTGGATGGCAAGATCCAGGGTAGAATCATGTCTACCATCGAGGCTATAGGTGGGGCTGAAGGAAAGATATTGATGCGATACCTGGGCGCAAACCTGGCAAGTGGTGTCTGGAACACTTGGTACCTCGGCATCACTCCACTGGGACAGAGATGACGCCAAACACCGAAGATCAGGTATGCAAAGTTGGAGGGTGCAGGGGCTGGGTTGAAGTGGATCAAAACCGATGCCACCTACACTCACAAGATCAAACGTTACTGACAAGATAAATAGTCTATATGCATGCTATGCAGCAAACAAATGCAGCAACCAAATGCAGCAAACAGGCTAGGCTTTATACTACCGCTTTCTAACGCTCGCGCTGACTAGGGCATCCTACAGCCAGTCTTGCTCTGATACCAACAGATGTGGCACCCCAGCTCAGAGGAACTGGAGCACCCCGTATTCCAGCCCAGAGATCAAGTCTTATGGAAAACGGCACTGCTTGGCATAGAACAAAACAACTCTTTATTACAAATAATGGGGGTACAAGGGTTCTAAAATTACAATGGTTACAGGGGCACGGCGACACTACGCCTGCTAAGGTAGCTCTATGCTAGTAGCGGAACAACTCATAGCAGCGGAATAACTTCTAGCAGCAGAACGATGACAACAGTGATGGACTCCACTCCGTAGGGACACTGGCTGGGACACGTCCTAGCTCGCAAACTCGGGATCCTCGGCAAACAATCAATCTCGGCATCACCTGCAATCTGGCATGACATACCACGTGAGCACTTTGAATGTACTCGCAAGCTCGCAACAACCAAAGCAATCAAGACAAACAATAGCCTGGCAATTACAGTTAATTATTGATGATGAGCATGATACTGCTAGAACAATATGAGAGTGAGCATGGCATAAACATGGTACTCATGATATGAACATGATGATACTAGCACTAGCATGAGAGGTAGTCGACGTTTAAGGTCTCATAGACCAACTTACTCATCTCGGGGGTTATCTCATAACCACCATAGGAATCAATCTTTCTTACCACCGTGATCATCACATGACCACAAGGAGCTCGATCTTTATTCCGTGATCATCGCATGACCACATAAAATCAACCAACTTCTTACCACATGAACTGGGGTTGTTTAGTCTGCACAGGATATTATTACTGTTGACCCGTAGTGTGACCTACTACGAAGTGTGTCCATAACCGAGGAAGCGGCTATCGATAGTTTGTACACTCTGCAGAGGTTAGTACACTATACCCACACCATGGAACTCCTGGCCTCGTACTTTAGTACATATTCCCATTTGGGTGGACCATAGCTGTTCCAACAAAACCGATCTATTGCATGACACTCTTCCGGCCACTCCGACACACTCCCCTTTGGGCTATGCCATGGGTGGCCCCGATGTCACCGCGTGACATCTTGCCACTGTCGTGGCCAAACTAAACTGTCCCAAACGGGGACCCAATAACTGTCCCAAACGGGGACCAGCGCCCAATAACCAAACGGGCTCACAATGTTATTGCCGCCTACCGGGCCAGGGTAGCACGCGCACATAACCTTCCCTCATTGGAGGCACTGGCAAGATGCATGACAATAGACCGAATTAGGGCCTCCCCATCCAGGCAAGTGTGGCTGCACTGGTGAGCTCGATTCGGTGGCACTATGACTCAGCCAACAGATTTGTTCAAGTTCAATTATTAGCAGGTATGATGAAATGAGCTGAGCCATAGCAAAATAACATGATGAAATGCATATGAGCATGATATCAACATTGGCATGGATGGGTAACATAACCATTTAACATATGAATCTTAACATAAACAACTACTCATATAACCTACAGGATGCATATGAGCATATCATTATCACTAGCATAGAATATTTCAGGCCAGTGGGAACCGGGGTACCACGGCCCGTCTGCCTGCGGCCCAGGATGAAACACCAGGTGAAGGCCCAAGAGGCGGCCCAGTCACGGCCGCCACGAAGCAAGACACCTCGCAAGGCGCCAACCTCATGAGGACCCCTCCGCACGGAGCGGACCACCAAGACTTAGCAGCAGCAATAACAGCAGGAGGCCTCGCGAGGTGGCCTCCCGAGGCCACCCGAGGCGGGCGTCGCTTGGCGCCGGTCGCACGACCCAGTGCCCACCACGTGGGTGACACTCTTGGAGACAAGCCGCGGCAGGAACCATACCAACAGGCATGGACAGAGAGGATTTCCTCTTTGGTGCTAAAGGGACAGCACCAGTTGCCCACCTCAAAAGCAAGTCCCAAGGACTGCCCGTTTGGTGAAAGAAGACTAGGACAGCAAGGCGCGTAGGGCAGAGGTCATCACCGAGCCCACCGGCGCGTCATGGATAATGCTTTTGCAGGCGAAGACCAACTTTAGTCAGGATAATCCTGGGTGCCTGTCCCCTTTCAATTTGCCGTTGTGTGTAGCAAGCCTTCCCGCCAACATTTTTGGGGGAAGAGGACCAAGGCGGCTATAAAAGGGGTAGTGCTGCCACCGTAGAGAGAGGACCGATTCCTTTGTCTTCAACCTTGTACGCGAGAACCTTCTTGCCCGACCATAATCCCAAACACAAAGCAGGAGTAGGGTTTTACACCGTGAGGTGGCCCGAACCTGGGTAGCTGTTGTGTCCCCAGTCGTGCCTTGTGCTCCATGTGCTCTCACTGTAGCCTCGCCCTGGTCACCGCGGAGTGGATATAAACAAGCACGCCCTAGAGTTCGAACCAGGGTCCTCGGAGCCCTGATTCCGACATTTGGCGCGCCACGTAGGGGCGTGCTTCCGTTTCGTTGCCCTGCCTCAGCCCCGCCATGGCCGACACTCGCCGTGAGCACGCGGAACGCCGGGTGGTCAGGGTGGCCCAGAAGGAGCCGGTCGCCCGTGACAAACGCCGTCGCCGTGCCGGTGCCATCACCGACCCTGCTGCTAGGGAGCAGCTGGCCTCTTCCCTGCACCCATCCGTGCAAGCGGCTGGCCACACCGCCACCGTGTCCTCACTCGCCCGCCGCGAGCCACCGGGCCCGCAGGCAGCACTCCTCATGGCACAAGAGCTCCTGCGCTACCACCCCACCGAAGCCGGCTACGACTCCTGGCTTGGCCGCATCACCGAGCTCGTCAACGCCGCCGGAGACGCCCCTGTGGCCTCTCACTCGCTCCGCCCTCCATCGCCACGCGCCGGGGAAGTGGCACATGGAGCACCTCCACCGCCTACTCCGTCGAACGGGGATGCCGGGCGCCACCGCGGCGCGCAGGCGCGGGAACCGTCCCGCAACGCGTCTTCTCCAGACCCCGACGGCGAGAGCTGCCAAATCGTCAGGCGCGCGCCTCCCGACACGCGCGTGCTCCTCGAGGAGCAGCGCCAATGCTAGGACCACACCATCCAGGAGGTCACGGCTGCCGGTCGCCAGAACCGTGCCGCCCACACCGGAGGCGTCACTTCCAGCATCGGGGGCTGCCACGCCTTCACTCGTGAGCTACGCCGCGTGGTGTGGCCCACGAAGTTCAAGCCAGACCTACCTGCTCGTTACAACGGCACCCCCAACCCCACGGAGTTTCTGCAACTCTACACTCTGAGCATCGAGGCAGCGAATGGGGATGACAAGGTCTTGGCGAACTGGTTCCCCATGGCCCTCAAGGACGCGCTGCGCTCTTGGCTCATGAACCTTCCTGAGGTGTCGATCTCCTCGTGGGCCGAGCTGTGCAAGCAGTTCATCGCCAACTTCAAGGGCACGCACGAGCGCCCCCTCATGCTCAACGACTTGCACGCCGTGCGCCAGCGGCCTGACGAGACCCTCCGCAAGTACATCCAGCGCTTCAGCCAAGTGTGCAACAAGATTCCGCATGCCTCCGACACCCCCATCATCTCTGCGTTCTCCTCCGGCGTCATGGACGTCCGGATGCGCGAGAAGCTCGCCATCAATGACGATCTTGACACCATGGTTGACATGTTCAACCTCGCCGACCAGTGCGCCATGGCTGAAGAGGGCCGTCTCTTGATCCACAATGACCCAGATCAAGCGCATGATACCGCCAAGGCCAAGAGCAAAGACGCCAAGCGCAAGGGCCCTTCCGTGCTTGCGGCGGAGCCTGAGCAGAAGTGCAGCCGCGACCGCGCTGAGCCCAAGAAGGATAGCCGCCCGTACTGTGCCTACCACGACATGTTCTCCCACAACACCGAAGACTGCCACGAGCTCATGCTCCCCCGCGAGAGCCATTTGGACGGGCGTGGTAGCCGCAACAATCGCGGCGCCGGCCGCGGAGGCAGCCGCAACAACAACCGCTGGGGCTACCGCGGCAACTACAACAACGGCAACTTCAGGCAGGGCCGGCGTGACCAGCCGCGGCAGGCCAATCCTCAGGCCAACGCCGCTCTGCCGCCGCTGCCGCCACCGCCCCGAAGGAACAACGGCAACCAGCCTGATGATGGAGCCGGGGGCTATCAGCAGCTTCGCGAGGTGGCTTGCATCCTTGGCGGGGCCCAGGTGTGACAGCCCGAGACCGATGCTCCAGATGCCTTCCATGTTTTTCGTGATAGCCGCGTTAATTATTTGTTTCTTGCATTCATCATCGCATCATTTGCATTGCATCGGCACTCCGTTGTCTTCATTTTTTAAAACTTGCATCTGTTCGTAGTTGCCGCTTCTCCCCGTAGTCTTCGTTGACCGTTCAGAGACCAACCAAACTTGCACGCGCCCGCGGCATCATTAAAATATTATTTTCTAAGTGGGAATAAAATGTTCTCGGAATGGGTTGAAAGTTGGTGTGCGGTCTTGTTATATTGTAGGTAGACCGCCTGCCAAATTTGGTCGCATTCGGAGGTTGTTTGATAGCCCAACCGTTAAACTATAGCGGCACTATAGCTGGTCAAATTATCGGATGTTTTCGGAAATAAAACTCGTTGTCGGGCTGCCCGTATTCCCTCTCATCTCAGCCTAGCCCATCTACATAGCCCACTAGACCCACCTAGACCTAGCCTCTACCTGGAGCCATCCGATCTTGATCGGATGGTCCGAAACCATCCCAAACCCCACCTATCTTTGTTTCGGCTATAAATAGGGGTGCACCTATTACCAAATCTGTTAAAACCCTAAAACCTAGGGACTTGTCCCATCCATCCCATCCACCCCGCCGCCACTTTCTCTTCTCCCTCGGGATCCCGAGCAGACCAACCCACGCCTCCTCATTTTCCCCTCGATCCAATCCATCCATCCAACTGGCCCCGCAGCTCCTCGCATGCCCACAACCATGCCCGTGCTCCTCCTCGATCCACCCAACCAGCAGCGCGCTTCTGCCCCGCGCCTCCAGCCGCCGCCCGGAGCGAGCAGTAGCCCCGCCGCCATCATGCCAGAGCCTCCCTGTCACTCCTCTTCTCCCTCTCCTCCTGTTTCTTCTTCTTGCCTCCTGCCTCTCCCTGTAACTCTCTCTTTCTCGTCATTTCACAATTAGCAACCGCCCTCCGAGCTCGCCCACCTCCTGGTTCCGATGACCGCTGCTACGTGGTCGCCGGAGGGTAGCGCTGCCATCGCACGGTTGCTGCCCAGGTCGCCTTGGCCCTCCTGTCTTTCCTATTTCTTCTCTCTGTCTCTCCTCTCTCAACTCACTCGCTCTCTGTATTTTTTTCACAGGAGCACATCCCGCCGCCGGTCCTCTTCCGCAGCACCACCGAAGCTCCCTCCGCCGTCGAGCAGCAAATGAGCCCCGCGCCGCCCTACCTTTCCTTCCTTCCTTTCCCGTTTATCTCTTCTCCCTCTCAACGCTCTCTCTCTCTCTGTTTCAACAGGGAACCGAGCCACCATGGACGCCCGTCTCCTTGCAGCGCCCACCTACACGATTGGGGCCTCGCCTCACGCCGCCCGGGTTCCACGTCCCCTGCCGGACCTCCCCATCTGGCCGGAGCCCCAAGATCACCTCCTTCGCTTGCAAGCCGACCTGCAGCCGCCGCCGGCCCCTGCTGGCTCTGCATCGAGCAGAGCTCGCTCGTCCCACGCCAGCCTCGCCGCTGCCTCGCAGCCCAGCCAGCTGCGTCACCGGTCGGGCCTTGGCCCATCTGGTAAGGCCTCCCGGCCGCTGCCCTCATATCCATCACCATGGGCGAGTGCTGTTATGCTGTGCCCACTGCTTTCAGCCCATCCCATGTTTTTTTTCTGTCGAGCGAATTTGTCTAATTTCCAGAGAACGTCAGATTTACAGAAAAAACCCTAGAGTTCATGCATTTAATATCTCACCAACCATGCATCGGAATTAACCAACTTATATATGTAAATTGCTTAGAATTTCATGTAGTTTCACAATATGCAACTTTCATCCATGTTAAAATGTTTACTATTGCTGTTTGCATTAATTTGCATAAATGACATTCTAAAATGTTTATTTCATAACTAAATAACCATAGCTCCGAATTAAATAATCTTTATATGTAAATGGGGTAGAAAAATGTGTAGATTAACATGGTTCACTTTATTTTGCTGTTTAAGAACTATAAAATTGTGTTTTAGGGCAGAACAGTACCAATTTGAAAAATTACATATGGGGATTTTCCGGAATTGTTCTTGGTTGTTTCCGGCCTCATTTAAATTGCCTATATAGGTAGTTTAATCTTGCTTCACCTCTTGCCATGTTTAACAACATTTAATCTTGCCATGTACATAAACGGGAGTGAACTAAGTAAGCGAACGTGGCGTTTCATCAATATGCAACCCGTTGCATTATGAGCTTCACTTAATGTGTAGTATTTGATTGTTGCACCTTGCCATGCCATGACTCATTTAACCGGACATGCATCATACTTGATTGTGCATCCTGCCATGTTTATGCTTGTGTGTTTACCATGTTGTTTGCTTCTTTCCGGTTGTGCTTCTTCTCGATAGTCCGGATACGTTGCGAAGTGTGAGGATTCGTTCGACTACATTCCGTTCGACTACTTCATGGATTCGGTCTTCTTCCTAGCGGGATTTCAGGCAAGATGATCATTACCCTAGGTATCACTACTATCTTTGCTTGCTAGTTGTCTCGATGCTATCACTATGTCTCGCTACCTACCACTTGTTTGTCAGCCTCCTAAATTGCCATGATACAGCCTCTAACCTTCCATCATCCCAGCAAACCGTTGTTTGGCATTGTTACCGCTTTGCTCAGCCCCTTTCTTATAGCATTGCTAGTGCCAGGTACAGTTGCGGGTTGTTCCACGTTGGGACATGGATATCTTGGGATATCACAATATCTCTAATTAATTAATGCATCTATATACTTGGTTGTGAGTGGAAGGCTCGGCCTTTTGCCTGGTGTTTTGTTCCACTCATGCCACCCTAGTTTCCGTAATACCGGTGTTATGTTCTGTGATGAGCGCTTCTAACACATGTGGGGCATATGGGAACCCCCCTGATCATTCGCTTTAGGATAAACTTCTCCAGCAAGGCCCAACATTGGTTTTACCATTTGCCTAATAACAACTAAAATTTGCATAGGGACTTTCCAGACCCCGTGGATAATTAATCAACAACCCGGGCCTGTGCTCCTCATGAGTGTTGGTCCGAACCGGGCGGCCTGCGGGGCCACCATGAGGAAACTCAAGGTTATGGTTTTACACGTAGCTTGTCCCATTCGGTCGTGTCCTGAGAACGAGATACGCGGCTACTATCGGGATCGTCGACACGCTAGGAGGCCTTGCTGGTTTAGTTTTACCTTTTACGAGTGGCTTGTCCATCGGGATTCCTTATCGTCAGCATCGTGTTATCATGGTGTGAGGATGTTCCATCGGATGCGTGTGGTAATTTATAATGGACTACTTGGAGCACCCTTGCAGGGTTAAATCTTTCGGAGAGCCGTGCCCGCGGTTATGTGGCAACTTGGAAATTTATAACCTCTGGTTGTAGAGAACTTCACACTAAATCCAATTAAAATACACCAACCGCGTGCGTAACCGTGACCGTCTCTTTTCGAGGGAGTTCGGGAAGAGAACACGGTGGGGTTATGTTTGACTCATAAGTAGGTGTTCAGGATCACTTCTTGATCATTACTAGTTTGCGTCCGTTCATGTGTAGTTACTCTTCTTATTCTTGTACTCGTAAGTTAGCCACCATACAATGCTTAGTGCTTGCTGCAACCTCACCACTTATCCATTCCATACCCATTAAGCTTTGCTAGTCTTGATACCCATGGTAATGGGATTGCTGAGTCCTCGTGGCTCACAGTTTACTACAACAACAGGTGCAGGTACAGGTAAAGCGATGATTTGACATGAGAGCGATGCATATTTGCTTTTGGAGTTCTTCTTTTGCTTCTTCTTCTTCGTCGATCATAGGATGGGTTCCCGGTTGGCAACCTGGGACTAGTAGGGTGTATGTCGTTCTTCTTTTTCGTTTGATTTCATCCGTAGTCGGATCCTGCTCTTCTGTATGATGATTGCTATGTATTGATGTATTGATGTATTCATGATGTAGCTTGTGGTGAGTGTAAGCCTTTATCTGCTATTCTCATCTATTATATACATGGTATGTTGTAATGATATCCACCTTGCGAAGCGTCTTCGATATGCGCTTCTATCCTTAGTGGAAGTTCCGAGTTCCTTGGGGATAGGACCGCATATTGGGCGTTACAAGTTGGTATCAGAGCCTCTACCGACCGCAGGAGCCCCCTTGATTGATTAAACCGTTGACGAGTCTAGAAGAAAAACTATTTTGAGTCTAGCTATATATCGGAGAGTGGGAATTCTTTTTTACTCCTTATCCCCTTCATCGCTCTGGTGAGGGATTGTGACGTAGGTGTTTTGATTCTACTACTCTTCTCACTCAATTTTTTTTAGGATCACGCGGGTATTTTCGGAATCGTTGCGACATCGGTGTGACAGAATTCTGTTCTTGGTACCTCCTGACCGTATGGATTGGACCCGGGGAGTTGAGCTCCAAGGGGTTCTTGTCACATTCGCTATCGTTCCAGTTCCTGAATACCAGAGGGCGCCAACATCGAAAGACTCTTCTATCTTGTTTGTGGTGAGATAACCTCGACATCACCCAGTACTGGGGAGATAGTTCGGGAGTACTGCCATAGCTAGCATAGCGGATGTTTTTTTCGAAGGTCTGAGGTAGACGAATTTGTGGAGTTTCTCGGTTGTGTGTTAAGGGTTGCGGATGCAGTTGCAGCTGATTAGGTTGCTGTTTGCTATGAGTAGGTTCCTGGACCCCCAACCTGATCGCATAACCAAGAAGTTTCAGGAGTTCTTAGGTGGGAATTCAAGTAGTTACCTAGGATATCTTTCCAACAGATGCGTGATATGAGATTGGGGTTCGACGTCTACTGGTCTGCCTGCTCACGGTCGTTTTTACAGCGGTACTCGTTGCATCTTAAAGAATCGTTGAAGCTTCGCTATGATTCGGGGACGCTTCGTAGTCTCGTACACTACCTTGTACGGATGGTCGCTGTACGATCGAGCCCGTGTGGGCCCCACCATGAAAATTTCGGACAAAATCTCTATCATACGTTTGTTCCGGCTTATTCTACAAGCCAAATCCTTTGTTTTGTTTTGAGTTGCGGTATTCGAGTTGCTTCAAAGTCAAGTGTGATTCCATACCTTTCCTAAGTGGTGTTCTCATATTTCTATGTGAATAGTAATCCTTTTGATCGATCGAGATTGTCATGACAATTCTTTTCAACCGGTGTGCTTTTTTTCTTCTTCAAGTTAATCCAACCCTTTCAGTATTTGCAAGATCAATTATCAGTTTTCTCAACGACGTTCGTTTCAGCCGTCCCAAGTTATTTTTATTTTCCCACCCTCCCACCCTTTTTCTTCACGGAGTCAAAGATCTCAAATCAAGTATCCAATTTATTCGTGTGAAGTCTTTCCATTCTTTTCCTTCAATGTTCTTAACCAGTGATTTTTTCGTGAAGATGCTCAAGAGCTACAAGTTCATCATTCTTCTTTCTCGTTTTCTTCTCCGATGGTCTAAATTCAAGCTCTCGTTGTTGATCATATCCCTTTCTTTGATTTAAATATTTTCCCATGTTGGAAATTTTACCCAAGCCTCTCTTGTTTATTCACCTCTCTATTCTTTTCCGGTGCGAAGAAATTGTCTCAGAAGATTCTTGTTTCCATTCAAGATCTGTTCGAGCTAATTCGAGGTTGTTATCTCATTCAAGCCATTCAAATCTAACCGGTGCAATCCTATTTCTAAGAAATCATCTCAACGGTGTTTCTTTTGAGTGGGCCCATGACCCACAGGTTTTTTCCCAGGATCTTACCTGACTCTTCTAATTTTCCGGAGTTAATCTCAAATTCTTTCAAGGTGACGTAAGTATGGATTCCATCAGTCAATTGCCTCCTCCAAGATCGCTTTCAAATTCTTTTCATCTTTGGCTCAACCTTTGTATTCTTCATTGTCTTGGAGTGTCTCAACAATTTAGATGGTGGTTTTCGTCGTCATTCTCAGCTTTGAAGACCGAAGAAGAATTTCTTCTAAATCTTGCTTCGTCCTCTTGAAAATCCGTGGTTCTAGCTTCATGCTATATTCACAATTGTTTCGATAGTAAGAATTTCTTTTCATATCCATCCAGAGCATTTCATGAGTTCTTTCCATTTTCGATCCTCTAAAGGCCATCATTTCAGAATTCTTCATTCTCAATGTTTTTCTCTCGTTCTCAAAGTTTTCCGGTGCTTCGTTCAAAGTATCCTCTAATAAGCTCGTGATCTCTTCGTTCTTTGGTATCAAAATTCCCTCAAGTATCTTCGTTTGTTTTCTAATTCTTCCCGGTGATTCGTTCTCTTTTCTTCGTTCGTTTTCAATTCTTATGGTGGTTCATTCAAGATTCCTCTTCCTTTGTTATCGTATCAATTCATTCGTTCTTTTGAAATCGTGCCGGTGATCCATTGAGTTTGCGCTATATCTCTCTTCAATCTTTTCATGAAGAATAAGTGGCATGCCAAATTCGTTGCTTGTCATCAATTTAATTTGATGAAGGACAGGCATGACATAATTCTTATTCTTATTCCATCAAGGTGATTTAATTCCTTCTTTCAGAGTTCGTTCATGATACCAAATTCTCAGTTCTAAGTTGTTCATCTTTTCTTTTCCGGAGTTCCAAGTTTTCTTGGTTGTCTCATCACGACACTCCATCCAAATCATTGCAAGGCTTCATCTTGTTCTTTTCAATTATTCTTTCGTTTCGATCATCTTGTTATCTATCCGGAGTCCTTCGAGAGTTTCTTCATGGTGGTTCATTAAGATTCTTGTTGGAGCTCAAGTATTCTTCTTCTTGCATTTCGAAGTGCAATTAATTCTCCATGGTCTTTGGGAGGTGTTGTTTCGCATCTTTTCATTCCTCTCAAGCAATCTATTGTTTCCGTTAGTGGCCGGTTGTCTCCTCATAATTTTGAGATGTTTTCCATAAGCCCACAACAAGCTTATTCTTTTCGTTGTTGATTTCCAACAACTCCGTTCAATCCTTCTTTGTAAGGATGCTTTTCAAATTCATTTGTGGTAGAAATTGTCATTTTCTTCTCCGTTCTTTTCTTTCCAACGATCTAGCTTCTATTCTTTCGTTTTTGAGGTTTTGTGATGTTTCTCTCTTCAAACCATTACCTCGTTTCGCCAAGAAAATGTTCTTTCCTTGCTTATCCGTTCTACCGGAGTGTTGTGTCCTCTTTTCAAGTTCTTACCATCTATTCAAGTTTTGCTTCTATTTTCAACCGGACTACTGTCCAAATTCTATCTTCCTTGTTCCTTGCCTTTCTCGTTTCAACCAGAGTGGTTACATGTTCTTCTTTGTCCCTTGAGCTCTTCATTCATGACTTGGTAACCTTCGAGATTTGTTGGTTTCATTTGTTTGTCTTAGAAGCAACTGTGTTTTACCTCTTCCTCTTCCTCTTCCTCTTCTCATTCTTAAGATCTCGGGGCGAGATCTCTTGTATGTGGGGGAGCGTTGTGACAGCCCGAGACCGATGCTCCAGATGCCTTCCATGTTTTTCGTGATAGCCGCGTTAATTATTTGTTTCTTGCATTCATCATCGCATCATTTGCATTGCATCGGCACTCCGTTGTTGTCATTTTTTAAACTTGCATCCGTTCGTAGTTGCCGCTTCTCCCCATAGTCTTCGTTGACCGTTCTAAGACCAAACACACTTGCACGCGCACGCGACATCATTAAAATATTATTTTCTAAGTGAGAATAAAACGTTCTTGGAATGGGTTGAAAGTTGGTGTGCGGTCTTGTTATATTGTAGGTAGACCACTTGCCAAATTTTGTCGCATTCGGAGGTCGTTTGATAGCCCAACCATTAAACTATAGCGGCACTATAGCCGGTCAAATTATCGGATGTTTAAGGAAATAAAACTCGTTGTCGGGCTGTCAGTCTTCCCTCACATCTCAGCCTAGCCCATCTACACAGCCCACTAGACCCACCTAGACCTAGCCTCTGCCTAGAGCCGTCTGATCTTGATCAGATGGTCCAAAACCATCCCAAACCCCTCCTATCTTGGTTCCTGCTATAAATAGAGGTGCACCTATTACCAAATCTGTTGAAACCCTAAAACCTAGGGACTTGTCCCATCCATCCCATCCACCCCGCCGCCACTTTCTCTTCTCCCTCGGGATCCCGAGCAGACCAACCCACGCCTCCTCGTTTTCCCCTCGATCCAATCCATCCATCCAACTGGCCCTGCAGCTCCTCGCACGCCCACAACCATGCCCGAGCTCCTCCTCGATCCACCCAGCCACCAGCGCGTCTGCCCCGCGCCTCCAGCCGCCGCCCGGAGCGAGCAGCAGCCCTGCCGCCATCAGGCCAGAGCCTCCCCGTCGCTCCTCTTCTCCCTCTCCTCCTGTTTCTTCTTGTTGCCTCCTACCTCTCCCTGTAACTCTCACTTTCTCGTCATTTCACAGGGAGCAACCGCCCTCTGAGCTCGCCCACCTCCTGGTTCCGACGACCGCTGCTGCGTGGTCGTCGGAGGACAGCGCTGCCGTCGCACGGTTGCTGCCCAGGTCGCCTTGCCCTCCTTTCTTTCCTATTTCTTCTCTCTGTCTCTCCTCTCTGAACTCTCTCGCTCTCTGTATTTTTTTCACCGGAGCACATCCTGCCGCCGGTCCTCTTCCGCAGCACCACCGGAGCTCCCTCCGTCGTCGAGCAGCACCAGCAGATGAGCCCCGCGCTGCCCCTACCTTTCCTTCCTTCCTTTCCCGTTTATCTCTTCTCCCTCTCAATGATCTCTCTCTCTGTTTCAACAGGGAACCGAGCCACCATGGACGCCCGTCTCCTTGCAGCGCCCACCCCCGCGATTGGAGCCTCGCCTCGCGCCGCCCGGGTTCCGCGTCCCCTGCCGGACCTCCCCACCTGGCCGGAGCCCCAAGACCACCTCCTCCGCCTCCAAGCCGACCAGCAGCCACCGCCGGCCTCTGCTGGCTCTGCATCGAGCAGAGCTCGCTCGTCCCGTGCCAGCCTCGCCCCTGCCTCGCAGCCCAGCCAGTCGCGTCACTGACCGGGCCTTGGCCCATCTGGTAAGGCCTCCCGGTCGCTGCCCTCTTATCCATCGCCTTGGGCGAGTTCTGTTATGCTGCGCCCACTACTTTCAGCCCATCCCATTTTTTTTTCTGTCGAGCGAATTTGTCTAATTTCCAGAGAACGTCAGATTTACAGAAAAACACCTAGAGTTCATGCATTTAATATCTCTCCAACCGTGCATCGGAATTAACCAACTTATATATGTAAATTGCTTAGAATTTTGTGTAGTTTCACAATTTGCAACTTCATCCATGTTAAAATGTTTAGTATTGCTGTTTGCATTAATTTGCATAAATGACATGCTATAATGGTTTATTTCATAACTAAATAACCGTAGCTCCGAATTAAATAAACTTTATATGTAAATGGGGTAGAAAAATGTGTAGATTAATATGGCGCACTTTATTTTGCTGTTTTAGAACTAAAAATTGTATTTTATGGCAGAACAGTACCAATTTCGAAAATTACATATGGGGATTTTCCGGAATTGTTCTTGGTTGTTTCCGGCCTCATTTAAATTGCCTAGATAGGTAGTTTAATCATGCTTCACCTCTTGCCATGTTTAACAACATTTAATCTTGCCCTGTACATAAACGGGAGTGAACTACGTAAACAAACGTGGAGTTTCGTCAATATGCAACCCGTTGCATATGAGCTTCACTTAATGTGTAGTATTTGATTGTTGCACCTTGCCATGCCATGACCCATTTAACCGGACATGCATCATACTTGGTTGTGCATCATGCCATGTTTATGCTTGTGTGTTTACCATGTTGTTTGCTTCTTTCCGGTTGTGCTTCTTCTCGATAGTCCGAATACGTTGCCAAGTGTGAGGATTCGTTCGACTACATTCCGTTCGACTACTTCATGGATTCGGTCTTCTTCCTAGCAGGATTTCAGGCAAGATGATCATTACCCTGGATATCACTACTATCTTTGCTTGCTAGTTGTCTCGATGCTATCGCTATGTCTCGCTACCTATCACTTGTTTGTCAGCCTCCCAAATTGCCATGATACAACCTCTAACCTTCCATCATCCCAGCAAACCGTTGTTTGGCTATGTTACCGCTTTGCTCAGCCCCTTTCTTGTAGCGTTGCTAGTTGCAGGTGCATTTGCGGGTTGTTCCATGTTGGGACATGGATATCTTGGGATATCACAATATCTCATATTTAATTAATGCATCTATATACTTGGTTGTGCGTGGAAGGCTCGGCCTTTTGCCTGGTGTTTTGTTCCACACATGCCACCCTAGTTTCCGTAATACTGGTGTTATGTTCCTTGATGAGCGCTTCTAACACATGTGGGGCATATGGAAACCCCCGTGATCATTCGTTTTAGGATAAACTTCTCTAGCAAGGCCCAATATTGGTTTTACCATTTGCCTAATAACAACTAAAATTTGCATAGGGACTTTCCGGACCCCATGGATAATTAATCAACAACCCGGGCCAGTGCTCCTCATGAGTGTTGGTCCGAACCGGGCGGCCTGCAGGGCCACCATGAGGAAACTCAAGGTTATGGTTTTACTCGTAGCTTGTCCCATCTGGTCGTGTCCTAAGAATGAGATACGCGGCTCATATCGGGATCGTCGACATGCCGGGAGGTCTTGCTGGTTTAGTTTTACCTTTTACGAGTGGCTTGTCCACCGGGATTCCTTATCGTAAGCATCATGTTATCATGGTGTGAGGATGTTCCATCGGATGCCCGTCGTAATTTATAATGGACTACTTGGAGCAACCCTGCAGGGTTAAATCATTCGAAGAGCCATGCCCTCGGTTATGTGGCGACTTGGAAATTTATAACCTCCGGTTGTAGAGAACTTCACACTAAATCCAATTAAATACACCAACCGCATGCGTAACCGTTACCATCTCTTTTCGAGGGAGTTCAGGAAGAGAACACAGTGGGGTTATGTTTGACTCGTAAGTAGGTGTTCAGGATTACTTCTTGATCATTACTAGTTTGCGTCCGTTCATGCGTAGTTACTCTTCTTATTCTTGTACTTGTAAGTTAGCTACCATATAATGCTTAGTGCTTGCCGCAACCTCACCACTTATCCATTCCATACCCATTACGCTTTGCTAGTCTTGATACCCATGGTAATGGGATTGCTGAGTCCTCGTGGCTCATAGTTTACTACAACAACAGGTGCAGGTACAGGTAAAGCGATGATTTGATGTGAGAGCGATGCATGTTTGCTTTTGGAGTTCTTCTTCTGCTTCTTCTTCTTCATCGATTATAGGATGGGTTCCCGGTTGGCTGCCTGGGACTAGCAGGGTGGATGTCGTTCTTCTTTTTCGTTTGATTTCATCCGTAGTCGGATCCTGATCTTCTGTATGATGATTGCTATGTATTGATGTATTGATGTATTCATGCTGTAGCTTGTGGCGAGTGTAAGCCTTTATCTGGTATTCTCATATATTCAGTACATGGTATGTTGTAATGATATCCACCTTGCGAAGTGTCTTCGATATGCGCTTCTATCCTTAGTGGAACTTCCGAGTTCCTTGGGGATAGGACCGCATATTGGGCGTTACACCAGGCTCCCCCATCCAACCGGCACTTCAAACAATTTGCTCGTGAGGTGAACGCAGCCCTCCCGAGGCCTGAGGCTTCTCAGCCCCTCAAGTGGTCGCAGTACGCCATCTCATTCGACTCCAAGGACCACCCCAAGTCCACGGAAGCAGTGGGCGCGATCCCCATGCTGTGCACCCGCACCACCAGCAACGTCGCTGTCACCAAGACACTTGTCGACGAAGGCGCAGGGCTCAACGTGATCTCCATCGAGACCTTTGAGAAGCTCCAAGTACCCTACGAGCAGCTGATGCCGACGAGGCCCTTCTCAGGCGTCACTGATGGCTCCACACTGCCTCTGGGGCACGTGCGCCTACCCGTCACCTTCAGCACCTGCAAGAACTACCGCACTGAACTCATTGACTTCAATGTGGCGCACATCGGCCTTCCGTACAATGCCATCTTGGGCTACCCTGCACTCGCCAAGTTCATGGCCGTGACCCATCACGCCTACAACGTCCTCAAGATGCCGAGCTGCAGCGACATCATCACCATCCGCTGCGATGAGAAGGACGCAGTCCACTCCCTCGTGAGTGCCTACAAGGCTGCCGCCACCGCCTATCCCGCTGATGAAGATGACGTCGAGCCTCCTGAGGCCGCACCCACGAAGAAGAAGCAACTGTTCTCTCAGGCGCGTGCCAAGACGAATAAAGTGTCGGTGGACGGCAGGGGCTCAGGCCCTGCCTTCACCATCGGCACGGACCTCTCTCCTGCATAGGAAGACGCGCTCTTTCACCTTCCTTCGGGCAAATGTGGATGTGTTCGCCTGGACAGCATCTGATTTGTCCGGTGTGCCGAGGAAGGTGATCTAGCACCACTTAGCAGTGTGCCCCAACGCACGCCCTGTGAAACAGAACGCACGGCACCAGGTGCCAGAGAAGCAAGAGTTCATCGTCAAAGAAGTCCAGAAGCTACAAGAGGCAGGAGTCATCCTTTAGGTGCGCCATCCCGAATGGCTCGCCAACCCAGTCGTAGTGCCCAAGAAGTGCGGCAAGGAGCGAATGTGTGTCGACTTCGCGAGCCTCAACAAGTCCTGCCCTCAAGATCCCTTCCCGCTGCCTCTCATCGACCAGATCATGGACTCCACCGCCGGGTGTGAGTTGTTGTGCTTCCTAGATGCCTTCTCAGGCTACCACCAGATCAAGATGGCGACGGAAGATGTGAAGAAAACGGCCTTCATCACCCCATGCGTGATATACTGCTACATCTGCATGCCCTTCGGCCTGAGGAGTGCTGGAGCCACTTTCCAAAGGATGATGTGCATCCCCCTGGGGCCTCAGATGGGTAGGAACACGGAAGCCAACGTCGACGACATCGTTGTCAAGACTCGTGAGGCCTGGTCCCTCCTCGCGGACCTCGAGGAAACGTTCAAGAACCTGCGCAAGGTCAACCTCAAGCTCAACCCCGACAAGTGCGTCTTTGGAGTCCCTTCCGGCAAGCTGCTTGGCTTCCTGATCTCCCACCGCGGCATCGAGGCGAATCCAGAGAAGATCAAGGCCATCGAGAAGATGCGCCCTCCCCAGAACCTCAAGCAAATGCAGCGCCTGGCGGGATGCATGGCCTCGCTGGGGTGCTTCATCTCCAAATTTGGCAAGCGAGCCCTCCCGTTCTTCAAGCTCATGAAGAGGTCTGGCCCCTTCAAGTGAACTCCTAAGGCTGATGCTGCCTTCGAGGACCTCAAGATGTACCTCACGAGCCCATCCATCATGGTCGCGCCACGCTCTCCCAAACCCCTGCTCCTGTACTTGGCAGCCACCCCCAGACGGCCAGCGCAGCCTTGGTGGTGGTACGAGTGGGGCCCGTCTACATCCAGAAGAAGCCTGCTGAGGTCGCATCAGCGCCTGCCAAGGTTGTGCCTTCGCCTGTCGAGGGCCCTCCTCAGGAGGCCCTTGTCGAGCCGTCTCACGAGCCGCCTCCTGAGCCCCCCGAGCCTCATGAGCCCCCAGGGCCCTCTGAAGAGCAAGATGGTAGCACAACCACGCGCCTCGTCGAGCACCCCGTGTACTTCGTCAGCACGGTGCTGCGGGATGCGCGCGAGCGCTACCCCATGCAGCAGAAGCTCCTCCTCGCGCTCCTCGCCGCCTCCAGGAAGCTGTGCCACTACTTCAAGGGCCATCCCATCAAGGTGATCACATCCTACCCGCTGGAGCAAGTATTGCACAGCCCCAACACCGCGGGCCGCGTCGCCGAGTGGAACATTGAGCTGCAGGCCTTCGAACTGGAATTCTCCACCACACGTGTGATCAAGGGTGCAGCTTTGGTGGACTTCATGGCGGAATGGACAGACCAGCACCAAGAAGAGCCTCGCGAGGATGAATCCCTCCTACCTAGAGACGAGGCACCTGGCGGCTAGACCATGCACTTCGACGGCGCGTTCTCTCGACAGGGCGCGGGAGCTGGTGTCATGTTCACCTCGCCAATAGGAGACAAGCTCCGCTACGCTGTCCAACTCTGCTTCAAGCATGACGACAAGGTCTCCAACAGCATTGCAGAATACGAAGGCCTCATCGCTGGGCTCAAGGATGCATCTGCTCTGGGTATCAAGCACATCGTCATCAAGGGCGACTCTCAGCTCCTCATCAACTTCTCCAACAAAAGCTACAAGCATAAGGACGAGCACATGGCCGCCTACTTGGAGGAAGTCCGCAAGCTCGAAAAGCGCTTCCTTGGCCTGGACCTCCAGCACGTCCCTCGCGGCAGCAGCAAAGAGGCAGACGACATCGCCAAGCGGGCATCTCGCCGTGAGCCGCAGAACCCTGGCGTCTTAGAAGAAAGGCTCCTAAGGCCATCAGCCGCACCACCTGCCGAGAGCACCACGGTGCCTCATGAGTAACTCCCCCCCCCCTGCACCACCCACAGGCGCACCTGATTGTGGCCCATCTTCGGGAGCTCGCTTGCTGCTCGCGCTGGAGCCTCAAGCGGACAGCTGGGTCGCGGAATTCAAGGACTACTTGTAGAGCGGCACCCTCCCGAAGAAGGATTCAGAGGCAGAGCATGTGGCTCGCCAGGCCACCACCTACTGCTTGCAAGATGGCGAACTCTACCGCAGGCGCCCCAATGGCATCGTGCTACGGTGCATCTCCAAAGAACAAGGTCGCGAGCTACTCGCGGGCATCCATGGCGAAGACTGTGGCCACCACTCCTCGCCGTGCACCCTCACCGGCAAGGTGTTCCGCAGCGGTTTTTACTGGCCCACAGTTCTTCAAGACGCCACCGAGCTGGTCCAATCCTGTGAATCCTGCCAATTCCATGCCAAGCAAATCCACCAGCCGGTGCCCAGACGATCCCACTCTCGTGGACCTTCACGGTCTGGGGGCTGGACATCTTGGGCCCCTTCCCTCGTGCGGCAGGCGGCTACCACTACCTCTACGTCGCCATCGACAAGTTCACCAAGTGGGCGGAGGTCGAGCCAGTCCGCACCATCCCGGTAGCTTCTGCCATCAAGTTCATCAAGGGCCTCGTGAGCCGCTTTGGCGTCCCCAACTGCATCATCACTGACAATGGCTCATAGTTCACCAGCGGCCTCTTCA
Organism: Elymus sibiricus; assembly: GCA_039707655.1. Classification (NCBI taxonomy): domain Eukaryota; kingdom Viridiplantae; phylum Streptophyta; class Magnoliopsida; order Poales; family Poaceae; genus Elymus; species Elymus sibiricus. The sequence goes on from CM077670.1 coordinate 192,578,485, forward strand.
AGTCATACTGGGCCAGCCTCAGCATGCAAATCTGCTACGCCTCTATGGCGCACCCATGAAGCAACGGCCAGGCCGAGCACGTCAATGTTGAAGTCCTCAAGGGCCTCAAGACATGAAGCTTCAAGAAAAAGCATGACGCCTGCGGCAAAGGCTGGCATGACGAGCTCCAGTCCGTGCTCTGGTCAATCCGCACAACAGCATCCAAGCCGACTGGCGAGACTCCCTTCTTCCTCATCTACGGAGCTGAAGCAGTCCTCCCCTCTGTGCTCAAGCACGGCTCTCCACGAGTCCTCGCCTTCAGCGAAGTTCATCAGGATGCCTCACGAGAGGCCGACCTGCTGTTCCTCGAGGAAGCCCGTCGCCAGGCCGCTCTATGCACTGCCTGATACCAGCAGGCTTTGCGTCGCTATCACAGCCGCAACATACGCCCCCGCACACTCGAAGTAGGCGATCTTGTCCAACGAAGGATCCTCTCCAGAGAGGGACTCCACAAGCTCTCAACCATGTGGGAAGGCCCATTCAGGGTTGCTCATGTCTCCCGGCCTGGCACCGCTCGTCTGGAGATGGAGGAGGGTGTTCCTGTGCCCAACACATGGAACATCCAACACCTCCGCAAGTTCTACCTGTGACTCACGCGTACAAACGAAATGGGGTTGTACACGCTCCGGAGCTCTCCTTATGCTAGCCTGATGGGCCGACGAGAGTTCCCTCCCACAACCCATTGGAAGCCCCATGCTCAGCGCTGGTGGATCGATCGAATTGAGGGCGCCGCCTGGCTACACCATCCTCAAGCTGTCTCGTGTCCGTCATGGCAGTCTCTTCTTTTTTAGATGTGAAACTGAGGGCGCCATGTGGCTGCACCATCCTCAAGCTGACCCGTGCCGGACACGGCAGCCGCATCCTTTTTGGTTGTGTAATGTACCTTATCATTATGCTACAGTAAAGCTTTATTTCCTAAGATATTATATGTGTTTGGTAAGTTGTCTGCCTCAGGAGCCATGCGTGCTCGCGACCTTCCTCCTGTGCATCACGCGAGCGGGAGCTAGACACGATGTGCCTGTGCTCGGGTCAGTCCCAGCAGCGCTGCAAAACCCAAGTGACAGAGCTCTGGCTCGCGGGCCTGCTCCCGTGCATGCCACATCACCAAGGTCCTTGGTGCCTTGTCTCCTTGCGTGATGCCCATGAGCAAGCTAGCAAGCGCAGACTGCTCCTCCTTTTGTGAAACCTATCGATATGCAGTTGTCGTAGGAACAAGGCACGTAGAAGGCCTTGCGAGCGCTGCCTCGCGAGGTAACCCACGTCGAGCCATCTCCCGACGAAGCCTGCAGGAGGCCTCGTGAGCGACGCCTCGTGAGGCGGCCTGCGGCAGTTCTCCTCATCGAGTGCCAACAGGAGGCCTCACGACCAAGAGCCTCATGAGGCGTACTCCACAGCCGAGACATGGTAAGCGTCGCACTCCGCGAAAAAGCTAAGTCTAAAAACAGCTCACGAGTCGCTCTCAGCGCCGTTCTCCTCTTCCCGCAACCTCACTGAGTGTTGTTCACTACAGGAATCAGAGAATTTGCCATCAGTCCATTCTTTGCCGTCTGCTAGCTGACGGCAAAGATGGTGTTTGCCGTCAGCTTCCCAAAAGCAGACGGCAAAGAATGGCCTCATGGCAAAGATCGTGTTTGCCGTTAGTACACTCTTTGCCATCTGCTAGCCGACGGCAAAGAGAATAAAAGCGGACGGCAAAGAGCCCATCTGGGCCCCACTGGAGCTCGGAGCTGATTAGGTCAAACGGACGGCCTGGATGCCGTCCGCTAGCAGACGGCAAAGCGAAGCAGACGGCAAAGACCGCAAAAAGCAGACGACAAAGCTCGAACTGCCTAACGTATCTAATGGCCGTGCCCCGCCCCCACCTCTCTCTCTCTCTTTCTCTCTCTCTCTCTCTCTCTCTCTCTCTCTCTCTCTCTCTCTCCCTCCGGCGCAGCCGCCGCCCCGACGATGCACCACCGCCCCCCGCCGCGCCCGTCCCGGCCGCCACCCCACCATCTGCGGCCCCGCCGCCCCGGCGTCCCGCTGCGCCCGTCGCTGCCGCCGCCCCGCCGCCCCACCATCCGCGGCCCCGCCACCCCGGCGCCCCGCCACGCTCGCTGAGGCCGCGGCAGACGAGCTCGACGCCCTCCGCACCCGCCGCGCGGCCTTCTGGAGGAAGCTGCGCGTCGGGGTCCTTGCCGCGACGGTCTTCTCCGTGCCCACCATCGACATCGTCCTCGCCGCGGCGATCCTCGACGGACCGCAGCGGGAGCCGCCCCACCTCCCCGGTGCCCCGGCATCCCGCCGCCCGGCCGCCCCCCTCCGGTGAGTTTTTTTTCTTCTCTGTTTTTTTCTTTTTTTTATTTATTTGGTACTGTTAGGTTAGTGCTATGTTAGGTTAGAAAAGAACTAGGAGAAGAAGATTTTAGGTTAGTCATATTTTAGGTTAGTCAAAATTAGAAGAAGAAGAAGAAGATGAAAAAAAAAGAATAAGTAGAAGAAGAGGAAAAAGGAAAAGAAGAAGAATAAGAAGAAGAAGAAGAAGAAGAAGATTACCTATTAGCGTGTAGGTTGCATGGACGTAATAAAATTGACAAACTTGATTAACTGATGAATATATATGCTGAATTATATATATATTTCTTGTGTGTTTATTAGGTAGGCAAGATGAGTGATCGTGCGTGGATGTACACCGGTCACACTAGTCAGAAAGACACGACCAATGAATGGTTAACAAAAACCAAGGGGTTTGTGAAAGCCGCATTTGCAAATGGCCAGAGAAAAACCTGGTGCCCCTGTGTTAGCTGCGACAACTTTTCACAGAGCACAGAGGGTGAAATGGGTAAACACCTGCAGAAGTGGGGTTTTACGCCTCATTATACGGTGTGGACATTTCATGGTGAGTCTGCCCAACGTACCAGAGCTGACGTGGTTCGTAGTCGCACCGACGAGCATGGTACCGGGATCGAAGACATGGTGCAAGACTTTGATGATGCTCGGGATTCGGACGATGAGATGGAGGAATCTGCAAAGGCCTTCAATGAAATGTTGTAGTCTTCAAAACGTCCTCTCCACGAGCACACTGAGCTTTGTTTTGACTATAAGGTCCGTTCAATTGAGAAATACGACATCAACGGGTATCGCTTTCGTACCTTTGGCAAAGAGCTATCTATGGCCGACCAAAAATCTACAAATTGTGGTGTCTTTGCTATCGGCGAAGGAGGTACCGAGTATTATGGAAGAGTTGAAGCAAGTTATGAACTTCTATTCTATGGTAAAAACCCACCGAACGTCGTAGTCTTCAAATGTTATTCGTTCCAGCCGAAGAAGACTAGAAGGACTCATGAACATACACTACTGGAATCTGGCATTTTGCTGTCTGCCAGCTCTTTGCCGTCTGCCAGCTCATGGCAAAGAGGCTCTTTGCCGTCTGCTTGGGGAAAGCGGACGGCAAAGAACCATCTCATGGCAAAGAGGCTCTTTGCCATCAGCTGGTTCTTTGCCGTCTGCCAGCTGACGGCAAAAAGGTCAAAGGAAGACGACAAAGAGACAGGTGGGCCCCACGGGGCACGGCGTGGCTAGGTCAACCTCTTTGCCGTCTGCTGGCAGACGGCAAAGAGGGGACAGATGGCAATGTCCCTCCTTTGCCGTCTGCTAGCAGACGGCAAAGAGGGGCCACTTAACGGGCGGCCGTCTCCCCCTTTCTCTCTCTCTCTCTCCCTCCCACGCCCTATCCTCCTTTTGTCGCCGCCGCCAGTCGCCGCCGCTGGCCAGCCCCGCCCCCGGAGCCAGCCCCGCCGCCGGCCAGCCCGCCCGTCCCACAACCGGAGCCAGCCCCGCCGCTGGCCAGCCCACCCGTCCCGCCCACCGGACCCAGGCCGCGGCGGCCACCCCGCCGCGCCCCATCGCCGGAGGTCACTGCGCCGCCCCGCCCCGCCGCCGGAACCCTCCCCGCGGCCACTGCGCCGCCCCGCCCCGCCGCCGGAGCCCTCGGCCTTCCTCCAGCGGCCCCCTCCCCGCGGCCAGCCTCCACCGGCCGACCTCGCCGGAGCAAGGTGAGCTCCATTTTTTTCTGTTTTTTCTGTTTTTTTCTGTTATTTCCTGTTTAGTTCTAGGTTTAGTGCTAGGTTTAGGTTTAGTTTTAGGTTTAATGCTAGGTTTAAGTTTAGGTTTAGATAAATAGAAGAGGAAGAAGAAAGATGAAAAAAAAAACAGAAAAAGTAGAAGAAGAGGGAGAAAGGAAAAGAAGAAGAAGAAGAAGAAGAAGGAGAAGGACAAGAAGAAGAGGAAAAAGGAAAAGAAGGAAGAAGAAGAAGAAGAAGAAGAGGAGAAGAAAAGAAGAAGAAGAAAAAGGAAAAGAAGAGGAGGAGAAGAAAAAAGAAGAAGAAGAAGAAGAAGAAGAAGAAGAAGAAGAAGAAGAAGAAGAAAGAGGAGAGGAGGAGGAAGAAGAAGAAGAAGAAGAAGAAGAAGAAGAGGAAGAAGAGGAAGAAGAGGAAGAAGAAGAAAAGGAAAAAAGAGGAAAAAAAGAAGAAGAGGAAGAAGAAGAAAACAACACCCCGACCCGACACCCCAACCCCGACCCGACACCCCGACACCCCGACACCACACCCCGACACCACGACACCACGACACCCAGACACGACACCCCTGACACCCCGACACCTCGACCCCGACACGACACCCCGACCCCGACCCAACACCCCGACACCACAACACCCCGACAGCCCGACACCACACCCCGACACCACGACACCACGACACCCAGACACCACACCCCTGACACCCCGACACCCCGACCCCGACACGACACCCCGACCCCGACACGACACCCCGACACCCCGACACCCAGACAGCCCGACACCACACCCCGACACCACGACACCACGACACCCAGACACGACACCCCTGACACCCCGACACCCTGACCCCGACACGACACCCCGACCCCGACACGACACCACGACACCCCGACACCCTGACACCATGACACCCCGACACCACGACACCCAGACACGACACCCCCGACACCCCCTACCCCCGACACCTCTTCGGCCTCCTGTTGACCGAAAAGGTGCTCTTCGGCCTTCAAGAGGCCGACAGGGTCATATATTTGTGAATTATGAGTTAGGTCATATATTTTCCGATTTTGTTATGAAAAACATCATATATATTTGTGTTGATCGGGTGGACTTAAATGTGCAGTTGTTTCGTCGCTGCGAGGGTCTGGTGTTCGACGACCTCCCCGTGCGTTCGACGAGCTCCGCCCCTGCGTTCGTGGGTGAGCACAAATGACATCTCCTCCTCCCCCCTTAATTTGCTCTGTTCCGGTCTTCGTGCCGATGAAACTTGCTAGCTATAGGTGTCTTCAATCATCAGTATGCGTGACCAGTATGCGTCTCCCGTTCGAAAGGGCGGCATCTATAAATATGCATGTCTTTGCATATTTATAACCGCCATCCTTTCGAATTGTCCATCGTTATCCACGGACAGCCCGAGTATGTGTAGATTGGGTTCGTTTTCCCTTATGCTCTGCTCCGGATCCGATGCGGAATTTCGTCAGTGCCTCCCTGTTGTTCTCCGGGTACACATCCTCTCTGCTTATTGCCGAGACGTGTATTAGGAGAACAAAGGGGGGGTGCTGCCGAAATTCTGCGTCGGATCCGGAGCAGAGCATGGGAAAACGAACCCAATCTACACATACTCGGGTGGGATTAGGACCTATCTCTACCTATTAGCGTGTAGGTTGCATGGACGTAATAAAACCGACAAACTTGATTAACGGATGAATATAGATGATGAATTATATATATATATTTTTTGTGTGTTTAGTAGGTAGGCAAGATGAGTGATCGTGCGTGGATGTACACAGGTCACCCTAGTCAGAAAGAAATGACCATTGAATGGTTAACAAAAACCAAGGGGTTTCTGAGCGCCGCATTTGCAAATGGCCAGGAAATAACCTGGTGCCCCTGTGTCCGGTGCGACAACCATAAAAAGTGGACACGGGATGAAATGGGTAAACACTTGCAGAAGTGGGGTTTTACGCCTGATTATACGGTGTGGAGATTTCATGGTGAGTCTGCCCAACGTGTCAGAGCTGAGGTCGTTCGTTGTCGCACCAACGAGCATGGTACCGGGATCGAAGACATGGTGCAAGACGTTGATGATGCTCGGGATTCGGATGATGAGATGGAGGAATCTGCAAAGGCCTTCTATGAAATGTTGGAGTCTTCAAAACGTCCTCTCCACGAGCACACTGAGCTTTGTCAGCTGGATGCCATCGTGCAAGTAATGGCTCTGAAGGCTCAGTTCAACCTAGGCAGAGAATGCTATGATGCGATGATGACGATATTTGGATGCTTTCTACCCAAAGGCCATGTATTGCCAGCAAACCTGTACCAGTCGGACAAAATCCTACGTGCGCTTCGGTATATGCCAATCATACCAAGACTTCAACGTCTTTTCATGGTCGAAGAGACGGCCAGACAGATGACGTGGCATAAATTGGGCAAAAGAACCGAACTAGATGCAGATGGGAATCCGATGTTGGGACACACTTCAGACGCTTTTGCGTGGAAGCACTTCGATGCATTACATAAGGACAAAGCGGCAGATCCAAGGCATCCTCGAGTCGCCATCAGCACAGATGGGTTCCAAGTGTTTGGTATGACGGCAACCCAATACAGTTGCTAGCCTGTATTTGTCATTCCACTCAATCTCCCCCCCGGAGAGATTATGAAAAGAAAGAACATTTTCTTGACGTTGATAATTCCAGGGCCCAACTATCCGGGGAAGAATATGAATGTGTACATGCAGCCACTTAAGGATGAATTGCAAGAAGCTTGGGATAATGGGATCAAGACATATGACGCCGCTACAAAACAAAACTTCAAAATGCATGTGTGGTACATGTACTCGACGCATGACTTGCCGGTGTATGCGCTATTCGTTGGCTGGTGTGTGCATGGAAGGTTCCCGTGCCCCACATGCAAGGCAGCTCTTCAGTTCCGTTGGCTGCAAGCGGGTATCGCTTTCGTACTTTTGGCAAAGAGCTATCTATGGCCGACCGAAAGTCTACAAATTGTTGTGTCTCCGCTGTCGGCGAAGGAGGGGTCGAGTATTATGGAAGAGTTGAAGCAATTTATGAACTTACATTCTTTGGTGAAAACCCACCAAACGTCGTAGTCTTCAAATGTTATTGGTTCCAGCCGAAGGAGACTAGAAGGACTCATGAACATATAGGACTAGTCAAAATCAAACAAAGCACCCATTTAGATGTTCCCGATGTCTATATTACGGCTCAACAGGCGACCCAAGTTTTCTATCTACCGTGGGCCTGCCAAACTGATCCAAATCTGAATGGTTGGGATGTCATTTATGATGTGCCGCCACATTTTAGACCACCTCCCCTCAATGAAGATGATTATGAACCTCACTTTAACCCAGACACATATGAAGGAGAATTCTTCCAAGAAACACGTGTTTCCAAAAAATGTTTCAAGAACCGCTCTACTTCACGCCAGAACATTGAGGTAGACAGCGACAGTGAATCCGACTTCACCCCTGAGCCGGAACAAGAAGAGACGGAAGAAGAAGAGGTTACTGCTGTGGATGACCTGTCAATGCTTGACCGATTACATAAAGGAGGCCTTCCACATGTTGATGCATTTATTGATGATGCTGATGAGCACGTCATTAATGATAGTGATCATGATTATGCATTTATTGATCCTGGAGCATATATAGACGATGAAGATTAATATTAGTAATGTCAGGTATTCAATTATTATTATGTACATATATATTATTAAACAGGCAGGCGGCGGAGAGGGAGAGGGACATGGATGAGAGGATGGCTAGGCTGGTGGAGGAGGAGAGGAACCGGAACGACGCGTCTCACCGGGCCCTATACGAGCTCCTCGTGGTAAGTTTCTCCTGCATATTAGCCAAATCATGCACGTAATGTTCGTTTCATCACTAACTAATATGACTGACTCGTGAAAACAAAATGTGCAGACCGTGTGCCAGAACAACGGTCAGACCCCTCCGCCGATGCCCCAGATTGGTATAGCGCCCACGGTGAGTTTCATTTGAATGGTCATTAGTTACTAGTATTCACATTTGAGTTGCATCATGCTAACGAGACATTGCAAATGATCTTTGGTGCAGCATGCCTCCCGACAAGCATCGACCGATCCTTCTGCGTCTGCCACAACCCCGGCCGGTCCTTCTTCGTCTCACACTGGCGCAAGCCCGACCGGTCCTTCACCTCCGTGATGATGGTAAGTTTTCCCAAGTGTTTTGCTTAACAAATGCACACTTAGCTTAAGAAATGACCTACTTAGCTCCAAAATGACCTATACTTAGCTTATTTTCCTCGAAAATGACATAATAACCTTACTTAGCTCGAAAATGACATATTTTACCTAGGATAGCTATAAAATGACCTATACTTAGCAATTTTTCCTCCAAAATGACTTGATATGCTTAGTTAGCTAAAAAATGGCATAACTACCTAGGATAGCTCAATAATGATCTATACTTAGCTTAGCTAGTTCATTTATGACATAATTAGCTCACTTAGGTAAAAAATGGCATAATAACCTTGGTTTAGTTCCAAAATGACCTATACTTAGCTTATTTTCCTCGAAAATGACATAATAACCTTACTTAGCTCCAAATTGACATACTTTACCTAGGATAGCTATAAATATGCTTAGTTAGCTCAAAAATGGCATAACTACCTAGGTTAGCTCAAAAATGGCATAACTACCTAGCTTAGCTCTAAAATGACCTACACTTAGCATTTTTACCTAGCTTAGCTAAAAATGGCATTTTTACCTACCTTAGTTAGAAGAAGAAGAAGATAAAGAAGAGGAGAGGAGAAAAAGAAAGAGAAGAAAAATTCTTCTTCTTCTTATTCTTCTTCTTCTTCTTCTTTTTCTTCTTCTTCTTCTAGCTAGTCTTCTTCTTCTTCTTCTTCTTCTAACTTTCTTCTTTCCCAATTTGCAGATTTGCTTTAGATGAGGAAGCTTGCATTGATGCAGTCTACTCTTCTCCTTGTGCTTCCTTTTTGTTTTGATTTTGTACGATGAACTTTGTTGTTGGAAACTTGTTGTTGGATATGTTGTTGGATATGTTGTTGGAAACTTGTTGTCGGATATGTTGTTGGAAACTTGTTGTTGGATATGTTGTTGGAAACTTGTTGTTGGATATGTGTTGGTATGCTTGCTGAAAGTATTTTCAAATGTGTATATATATATATCTATGAAATTCTGTGAAATTGAATGAATTTAAGAAAAAACAGAAAAAACAGGGGCTATACAGGCTCTTTGCCGTCTGCTGGCAGACGGCAAAGAGCTTTGCCATGAGCCAGCAGACGGCAAAGCTGCCACGTGGCAGCTACCTGTGCAACCTGGGGGGGGCACTGGGCTGGCCTATGTGGTTGCTTTGCCGTCTGCTGGCAGACGGCAAAGAACTTTGCATCTTTGCCGTCTGCAAGCTGACGGCAAAGCACGCCGTTAACCCCTTAACGGACCTAAGCTGCCGCGTGTGCCGTCCATGCCCTTTGCCGTCTGCTGGCAGACGGCAAAGACCTTTGCATCTTTGCCGTCTGCTAGCAGATGGCAAAGTGCCCTTTACCGTGGCTTGTTCAGCCGGATGTGGTGCCGTCTGCTGGCTGACGGCGAAGACCTTTGCCGTCCGCAATGCATGCCTTTGCCGTCAGCCATGGCAGACGGCAAAGATCCTGATTCCAGTAGTGATATAGGGCAAGTCGAAATCAAACAAAGCACCCATTTAGATGTTCTCGATGTCTATATTACGGCTCAACAGGCAACCCAAGTTTTCTATCTACCGTGGGCCTGCCAAACTAATACAAATATGAATGGTTGGGATGTCGTTTATGAAGTGCCGCCACGTGTTAGACCACCTCCCCCCAATGAAGAGGATTATGAACCTCACATTAACCCAGACACATATGAAGGAGGATTCTTCCAAGAAACACGTCTTTCCAAAAAACGTTTCAAGAACCGCTCTACTTCACCCCAGAACATGGAAGTAGACAGCGACAGTGAATCCGACTTCGCCTCTGAGCCGGAACAGGAAGAGCCGGAACAAGAAGAGACGGAAGAAGAAGAGGTTACTGCTGCGGATGACCTGTCAAAGCTTGACCGATTACAAAAAGGCCTTCCACATGTTGATGCCGCTAAACCCGATGAGCACGTCATTCATGACGACACGCGTGATAGTGATGATGATGATGCATCTATTGATCCCGGAGCATATATAGACGATCCAGACTATTATTAGTTTGTGTGCACCCCATCTATCCAAGGGTTCTAAAAGGTTAGCAACTTCATCCTTTCATCTCTCATTGCTAGTTTAGCTCGTTTCATGCCCCTGACTTGTGGGTTTTAGTTTGGGAGTAATTATGTGGGAGTTTATTTGATTTATATGCAATTTGAGCTCAAATTAACTTCTTAGTTTGCATATGTGTAGGTGTGTTTTATTTAGTGCCTTCCCGTCCCCGTCGTCACCGCCGTCGATCGCCCGCGCCGTCCCGTCGCCGGCACCACCTTGGTGAGCCTCTTATTCTTATCCTTTTTGTAAAAAAAATCTTATTTGTATGATTTAGATAGTTAGTTGTATAATTTTCTTACTTGTATGATTGTTTGTTATATATAGTGCCATAGTTTTGATATCCGTCCCCGTCGGCCCTTGTCCGGTTTATGATTTGGATGTGGTATATTATCTTTTATAACTATTTGTTTCATTTCGTGTTTATGACAATTATACCCATCAAGTTGACATAGCTATTTTTATCTAGGAGGTATGTGAACTGGAAATTGCAACCGACCCTCTTGTCGCGAAGTTAAATTTAGTTGAAAAAGAAAACGATTATTTGAAAGAAAAATTGAAAAGAATTGAAGAAGAGAAGATGAAATTGGAGTTGTATGTTGCCGATGTCGTCGATGATCACAAGATCAAGATGGATGCAATGCGCTTGAAGATTAGAAAGATTAGAAAATATGCCATTAATAAAGAGGCTTGGAATCATTATGCTGTTGGATCAATTATTACCTTAGTTGCGATTTTGATCGCATTTGTTGTTGCATTTAAATGCTTTAGATAGTTGTATGTTGTTTTATGAGAAGTATGTATGAAATTTATGTATATATTTTTGCAGTAATAACATTTGGTCACTACTCTACTTTGGTTTTAATGTGATGAACTTGTATTAATTTGGTCACTACTCCAGACTATTATTAGTTTATATACATATTATTATTCATGTCAGGTATTCAATTTTTGTATGGTGCAGCATAACTCCCGAGCCGCATCGCACACCCCTTCTCCAGGGCAACCTTCTCCAGGTGACTGCCAGAGCAACCCCGGTGCTTGACCTCCGTGATGACGATGACGGTAAGTTTTCTCTAGTATTTTGCTTAACAAATGCATACTTAGCTTCGTACATGCTAGTTAGCCCTAATATGCCACATACTTAGCTTATTTTCCCCAAAAAAGACATACTTAGCTAATTATCCTCCAAAATGACATAATTAGCTTATTTAGTTCATTTATGACATAATTAGCTTAGTTAGGTCAAAAATGGCATAATAACCTTGGTTAGCTCATAAATGTCATATACTTAGCTTATTTTCCTCCAATATGACATAATAAGCTAAGTTAGCTCAATAATGACCTATACTTACCTAAGTTAGCTCAAAAATGGCATAATTACCTAAGTTAGCACAAAAATGACCTATACTTACCTTATTTTCCTCCAAATTGACATAATAAGCTTACTAAGCTCAAAAATCGCATAACTACCTAAGTTAGCTCAATAATGACCTATACTTACCTTATTTTCCTCCAAAATGACATAATAAGCTTAGTTAGCTCTAAAATGGCATAATTACCTAAGTTAGCTCTAAAATGACACAAATAAGGAATAAGAAGAAGAAAAACAAGGAAGAGGAGAAAAAGAAAGAATAGAAGAAGAAAGAGAAGAAAAAGAAAGAATAAAAGAAGACGAATGAGAAGGAAAAGGATATCTCTTTCTTCCTTTATCTCTTCTTTCTTTTTCTCCATCTTCTACTCCTTCTTATTCTTCTTCTTCTTCTTTCTTTCTTCTTATTTCTCTTCTCTTTCTTCTCCTTCTTCTTCTTCTAGTCTTCTTCTTCTTCTTCTTCTTCTTCTTCTTCTTCTTCTAACTTTCTTATTCCCATTTTGCAGATTTGATTCACTTCATGGAAGCTGGCATTGATGGACTGCTAGTGTTTAGTTTTTGTTTTGATTTGTATTGATGAACAATGTGAAACTATGTATCTATATATGGATGAACAGTGTGAAACTATGTATTTATTGGTTCTTTTACTAGTCTATGTGTTCTCTTGTTCAATATTTCACGATGATGTTGGATTCTTGGAATACATGGCCTATGCTTCAGCTTGAAACTATATATATCATATATGTGTTGTGAAAATGCAGGGAAATAACAGAAAACAGACAAAAAAGAGGCAGTACAGGAACTTTGCCGTCCGCTGGACCTTTGCCGTCGGTAGGCGGACGGCAAAGGTGCCATGTGGCAGCAACCTGTGCAACCTGGGAGCACCAAGTCTGACCCATTTGGTCATTCTGCCGTCAGCTGGCAGACGGCAAAGATAAAGCAGGCAGACGTCAAAGACAAAGCAGGAGTGACGGGCAGCCACAGGCCTGCTGACGTCACTGGGCAGACGGCAAAGGCAAGTGTTTGTTTGCCGTCAGCCTGCGGACGACAAAGTCTGCCGTTAGCCACCTAACGGGGCTAACAACTATACTTTGCCGTCCAGAACCTTTGCCGTCAGCTTAGCCAGGAAGGAGGACGGTAAACGTCTTTGCCGTCCGTTGAAGTTCTACAGATGGCAAAGAAGCTGTTTACCGTGACTTTTAGTGCTGAAAGTGGGGCTGTCAGCCAGCAGACGGCAAAGATGTTTGCCGTCCGTGGCCTGGGCCTTTGCCGTCTGCTATGGCAGACGGCAAAGTAACTGATTCCTGTAGTGGTTGTTTTCTCCTTTGCGCGAGCCGCTTGCACGTCAAAGGGGGGCTCCCTGAGCATCGCGCCTCAGGAGCTCTTACCGCCCCTCAGAGCCCTACACCCTCTGGCCTTGTCTAGGCACACGTCCTACTAGCGACGGTCGTAGCCCGCTCGGGGGCTGGGTCCTGACAACGTAGAGCACCAAGGCATGCAAAAAAGTGGAAAACAAGCCTCACGAGAGGGCCTCACGAGGAACGCAAATTACAGCAAATCATCAAGTACTTAAACGCAAAAAGACATTATTTTCACGCCCCCACGGGGCTACATTGGTTCTGATACAGGATCAAAAGAAAGAAGCCTAGGCGAAGCGCAGCTCATCTTCAGGATCCGACTTGGGCGCTACCTACTCCTAGTCGGAATCGTCGCCCACACTCTTGATGCACGGGGAGCTTCCGTCGCTGTCGCCCCCGCTGGTGGAGTCAGTGCTGCCGTCACTTTCGCCCTCGCTGGAGGAGTCAGTGCCGCTGCCGCTCTCGCTCTCCGCACAACACTCCATACGGCCACCGGAGACCCCGAAGAACTTCACAAAGAGCGTGGCGGCTCCGTCGTACCTAAATTGGAGGACCTGCCCCCGCCTTAGACCACGGGAGCGGGCGAACGACTTCCACCCCTACTTCAGGAACATGAAGCCAGTGGGGGAGAACTCAGTCGCCACCCAGGAGGGGCCGTCACAGTAGCCGTCCGCCTGCAGCCACAGGCCCAAGGGCCCGCTGTCCTCCATCGCTATCGCAAAGGAATCCGGGAGCCGAAGCCAACTGCAGGGCCGAAGGTGCAGCCCCACGATGAACTCGAGCGCCGCCACCGTCGTGTGGGCCTCCGCTGTCATAGCCCTAGCTTAGTCATTGCTTGTCACTGCATAATCATCCATGCATCATGTTTAAATTCAAAGGAAATTTGAATTGGGGATGATCAAACCCTAGCACCAAATTAAATCATTAGGTCAAATTTAAATCTTTTCAATGAACCGAAAATGCCCTTCAGAAAAGTTCATGATTTCTGATAAAGGTGAAAACCTCCGCCAAAAATGATGAACATATTTCTAGGTCATTTCTGGATTTTTGAATTAAGCCATAATGTATTTGAATTGGGGCATTTCATTTCTATAAATAATTTGAATGCTTCAACAATTTTGAAACTAGTTGAGGGCTTTGGGGAATAATTCACATAGTGCCCACAATTAATTTCAGGAATTTTAAAAATGATTTGGTATTTCTACTAAATCAAAACAGAGCAAAACAAAATGGAAAATAGAAAATAATAGAAAAGAGAGAGAGAGAACTATCTACCTGGGCCACTTACCTGGGGGCCCAGCTCGTTGGCCCAGCCCACCTCCTCCTCCTGTCGTCTTCCACCTCGTGCCAGAAGGCACGAGGGCGTGTGCTTGCCGTGCGCGCGCCACCTCCACCCTGCCTGGTTGCCCCCTCGTCACCCTGGATGCCTCCCACGACGCCACGCAGTCCCCTCGACCCTCTCTCACTCTCCCCGAGCTCCCTCCCCGCAACGCACCCAAGCGCGGTCGTCGCCGCCGCTCGCCACCACCGCGGCTACCGTTCACTCCTCACCTCGCGACCAAGTCCAAACGCTCTGCCTCGCCGTCCTCTTCGTCCACGCCGAGCCATGCTACCGGGGAAGCACCGCATCGCCGTCCCTGCTGTCATCTTCAAGCCGGAGGCCGGAGATCGCCACCGTCGCTCCATCGACTCCAGAACGTCCCCCGAGCCACCGAGCCCTCCATCTGATGCACAGTGAGCCCCGCCGCCATTTCCCCCTAACCCCGTGGCCTAGCGCTCGCTGTAGCCGCCCTTTCCTTGACGGCCGTAGCACGCCGCCACATACGCTCGCCGCCGTCGCCGCTACACGCCGCCCCCGGCGTCCCCGCGACCACCAACGGATGCGCCACACTAAGGCCGTTCCAACGCGCCTAGCCGCGCGACCAGCCGTGGCCGGAAACGGCCGGCCGCCGATCGCCGCCGCGCTGGATTAGCGCCAACGTTAGCCGCCGATGTGGGATGGTCTTTAGGGGCTAAGCCCACTAATTAGCCACCCCTTTAGCCACTGACAGTGGGCCCTATCGCGGGTCAAACCCCAGTCAGCACTGGGTTTGACCGGGATTAGTCCCTGTGTCACTGACCAGGGGGTCCCACTGGTCAGGTTTGACCTGGACCGTCAGTTGACCTGCTGATGTCACAGTGACGTAATGCTGACGCAATAAATCATTTTTGGATTTATATTAATTTAAAATAACCAGGAAATTCCAGAAAATGTTAAAAACTTTGAAAAATCATAGAAATTAAACCGTAACTCAGATTGAAATAATTTATATATGAAAAATTATCCGAAAAATCCAAAGAATCTGTTTATGCCACTTTCATGCATGTTTAACCAAGTTAACCTTACTGAATAGGACAATTGATGATTAGGGCAATTTTTGAAATAACATTTGGAGTTGGAATTTGCTATATATTTGAATTCCATTTCAATTAACTTGGTAAGATATTGCATTAGGTAAATTCAGTACCTTAACATGACATGTCATTCATGTGAATGTGCATTCCATTGATTGTGTTCCTTCTTTGCTAGTCGGTGTTGTTCCTTCTCGGTAACCAACATTGTGATCGTTGACACTGATGAAGAGCAGTGCTATCTTCAGAAGTGCCAGGCAAGCAAACCCCCATTGAACATTCCGATACAATCCCACTCTCTCGCTCTTGCTCTCTTTTACTGCATTAGGACAACAACGATTCAATTGTTACATGTTGCGGTAGTTGAACCCATTCCTCTGCATGACATGTCTTTGCCACAGTAAATAGTTGAAACCCACTAGCATGAGTAGGAGTTGTTTGAACCATGATGTGCCTACTCATTCATGCTTGCTTATTATGCCTGCTATGCTTAGAGTTGTGTCAGGTCTGATTCATCTGGGATGGATTGGAATGGTGGTGTACATGTCCTACTGTGTGAGAGCTAAGTGTGTGAACACGATTTGGTAAAGGTAGCGATGAGAGGCCATGTAGGAGTACATGGTGGGTTGTCTCATTGGGACCGTCCTCAGGAACTGAGTTCCGTGTTTGTGATCCAAGACAGTTACTACCACACATTGGGCTCCGGGTGCTCCAAGCTCTCTCGACTTATTAATCGCCTTGATCTCTGTCCAGGAGTTGCAACTAGTTTCTGGTGTTTGCAGGATATGTGTTGGTGGCCGTGGGTAGCGCTGACCCTAGGGGTTGGCTATGTTGCGGTAGAGACACCGAGGCACGGTGTACCAAGTGACACCCGAATGGGGCTCTTGGGAACCCTGCACTCATCGTTTGGGGCCGTACTGGAAACTTCGTCCGGACTTCCTTGCGGAGTGGACTCAAATAGGCGATAAACCTGGACTAGAGACTTGTGTGGTTAGTCAGGTCGTGGCCGACACCCTCGCCAGGCTTCCGCTTGAAGGTTGCCAAGATACATGATGTGTACATGGTGGTAAGTGGGGAAAACATGTGTGAAGAAGTACACCCCTGCAGGGTAATATGATCTATTCGAATAGCCGCGTCCGCGGATATGGACTACATGGAAGACTTATATGGTTCATAGACAACTTTAAGTGGATACTCTAAAATGCGCAAGATAAGTGTGAGTGCTATGGATGGCCTTCTCGTAGGGAGACGGGAGCGGATCCATAGTGGTGTATTGTCATGGTGAATATGTGGACTCGTGTGCGCTTTCTCACCTCAAGGAAAATACTGGTAGTCATAGTACAGGATAGCCACTGAGTCAAAGCTGGCTTGCTGTAGTTAAACTCCACAACCCCATTGTTGATACTGATGCATATGTAGTTAGTTCTGATGTAAGTCTTGCTGAGTACAATTGTACTCATGTTTCCTTAATTTATGTTTTTGCATAGGAGACTTCAGTCTCACTTTAGATTCCTGCGATGGGTTCGATGTTGACCGATTAGCGTGGGAATCCCGGACAGAGGTCTGGTTCCTTTGGAGGGTCTTGTAGATAGACAGGCTTTCTAGCCTACTTTCTTTTCAGCTGTGTGTACTCAGACAGGTTTATGCTTCCGCTTGTTGCTTGTATGAGTTGAATGTTGGGTCATGAGACCCATGTTTGTAATATCATGCTATGTATGGCTCCTCGGAGCCTCTTAAAGAAATACTTTGAGTCATAGAGTTATGTTGTGATGCCATGTTGTATCTACACATATCGAGCATATTGTGTGTATGTTATTGAAATGCTTTGGTATGTGTGGGATCCAACACCTAGTTGTTTATTCTTGGTAGCCTTCCTTATGGGGAAATGCCTCCTAGTGCTTCCACCGGAACACATGGATTGACCGGCATGTGTCCTTCTTTGCTCCTGTGTCTGTCCCTACGGGGAAATGTCACACGGTGTTTACTGGAGTCCTTGTAGCTTGCTACGACTCGGTTACACTGGCTGCTGACCCACATGTGCATTGCTGGGTCATGTATGCCTGTCCCTGTAAGGTTGTGCCACCTTGGTTTACGACTAGTCATGTCGGCCTGGGTTCTCTGTCATATGGATGCTAGCGACACAATCATATACATGAGCCAAAAGGCGCAAACGGTCTCGGCCCAGGTAAAGGCGGCAGCCGTGGGTTACCGTGCGTGAGGCCGCAAAGTGATATGATTTGTTACATGCTAGATCGGTGTGACTTAGGATCAGGGTCCCGACATCCGCCTAGGGAGGAAGGGTGGCCGCCCCACCGCGCCCGCCTCGACCACGAGCACCGCGCCCCCCATAGCCGCCGGGGGCGACCCTTCCGCGGGCGCTAGGGCTGTCCTCCGTGGCAGCCGCCGAGGAGCGCGTTCGGCCCCGAGGAGGAACCCTCGTGGTAGCAGCGGATGCATTGGCTCGACCTCTACCCCTCGCCATCGCAGCGGTGGTCCTCAGGGAAAGCAAGGAAGAGTGGAAGGTTTAAGAAGGGGAGAGACAAGGGTAGAAGACGAGTGAGGAAGGTCCCTACCCTCCGCTCCATTATAGCACCCTAAGGGGGCACTCTCCCTTCCGCTTCGCCTTCTTCAATACCAGGAAGCAAGGAAGGAGATGCGAGGAGTCAGGCGCTAGGAGGCAGGGAATGCGAAGGAAGGCAATGATGCTCTGCGCCGCGCGCGGGGCTGATTTATGTCTGCGCGGGCGGTTACCGAGGCATAGTGGAGGAAGCGGGGGTGTCCCACGTCCCATCGTGTGCCACACGTCGAACCTGGCCCCCGCATTCTACGAGGGCCCTCACCGTTTCGCTCCCAATGGGCGGGAACGTACGCGCCACGGGCCAGGGGGCTACTGTCGGGCCAGTGGGAACCGGGGTACCACGACCCATCTGCCTGCGGCCTAGGAGGCAACACCTGGCGAAGGCCCAAGAGGCAGCCAAGTCACGGACGCCACGAAGCAAGACACCTCGCGAGGCGCCAACCTCACAAGGACCCCTCCGCACGGAGCGGACCACCAAGACTTAGCAGCAGCAGCAACAGCAGGAGGCCTCGCGAGGCCCCCTCGTGAGGCGGCCTCCCGAGGTAGCCTGCCGAGGCCACCCGAGGCAGGCGTTGCCTGGCGCTGGTCGCGGGGCCTAGTGCCCACCACGTGGGTGACGCGCTTGGAGACAAGCCACGGCAGGAACCATACCAGCAGGCACGAACAGAGAGGATTTCCTCTTTGGTGCTAAAGGGATAACACCAGCTGCCCACCTCCAAAGCAAGTCCCAAGGACTGCCTATTTGGTGAAAAAAGACCAGGACGGCAAGGCGCGCGGGCCGGAGGTCATCACCGAGCCCACCGGCGCATCATGTGTCGGGCCCATGGAACCCGGCGTATCCAGGCCCGTCTGCCTTTGGCCCAGGGCGCAATGCCTCGCATGGGCCCAGCAGGCCGTCATCATCAACCATCTCACCAAGACCCCTCATGAGGCCCTGGCCTCCTGAGGACCCCTCCTCAGAGAGCGGGCAAGCAAGGCTCAGCATCTTCGCCAGCAGCCTCGCGAGACCTTCTCGCGAGGCGGCCTCCCGAGGTGGCCTCCCAAGGCTTCCTCCCGAAGGCGCTCAAGATGAGGGCTGTTCGGTCCCACAGCGCAGTCTCGTGCCCATCACGTGGGTGATGCGCGTGGCGATGAACGGTGACAGAGGTCGTGCCAGCAGGCGCGGATGAAGAGGGTTTCCCCTTTTGTGTTAAGGGAGCAAGGCCATCCGTCCACTTCCCAAAGCGACCCCAAAGGTTGCCCGATCGGCGAAGGAAGACCAAGATGGCGGGCGCGCGGGGCAGAGGTCATCACCGAGGCCACCGACGCGTCATGGATAATGCTTTTGCAGGCGGAGACCGCCTTTAGTCAGGATAGCCTGAGCGCCTGTCCCCTTTCAAAACCCGCCAAGTGTGGCAACCCTTCCCGCCTAAGTTTTGAGGGGGAAGAGGACCAAGGCAGATATAAAAGGGACAGTGCTGCCATCGTAGGGGGGATCGGCTTCTTCCTCCCTCTCCACCTTGTATGCGAGAACGCTCTCTTGCTGATTGCAATCCCAACCACAAGCATGAGTAGGGTTTTACACCGCAAGGTGGCCTGAACCTGGGTAAACCGCTGAGTCCACGGCCCGCTCCTCGCTAGCGCACTCCCGCCGTAGCTTCCCCGTAGCTTAGCCGTGGTAGGGGACGAAGAGGTAGGAACAAGCTCACCCCAGTGTTCGAACCTTTGGGCCCCACTTCCGACATTTGGTGCGCCAGGTAGGGGTGCGCTATTGTTCTTCCGCTCCGCCCTCCGTTCCACCAGCTTCATGGCTGACCCACGTCACGAGCGCGCCGATCGCAGGGCTGGCCGCTTGGCTTAGACAGAGCAGGTGGCCCGCGGCAACCGCCGCCGCCCTGTCGAGGCTGCTGCCGCCACCGACCCCGCTGCTCGCGAGCTGCAGGACTCCTCCCTGCACCCCTCTGTGCAGGCGAACGGCCACACCGCCACGTCCTCCTCCCACGCCCACCATGGGCCGCCGAACCCGCAGGCTGCGCTGCTCATGGCGTGCGAACTGCTCCGCTACCGTCCAGCGGACGCCGGCTACGACGCCTGGCTTGGTCGCATCACCGAGCTCGTCAACGCCGCCGGGGACGCTCTGGCGCCTTCCCACTCGCTCCGGCCTCCGCCGTCTCACACTGGGGACCTGGCGCATGGTGCTCCCACGCCGCCTCCTCTGCGCGACGAACTGGGCGGGCCACAGCACAACGCGCGGGCACGCGAGCCGTTCCGTGGCGCGTCCCCGCCAGCCCGTGATGAGGCCAGCTGCTAGATCATCCAACACGCGCCCCATGATGCGCGAGTGCTCCTCGAACAGCAGCGCCAGCGCTAGGACCAGGCCGTCCAGGAGGTTGCGGTGATTGGGTACCAGAACCGTGCCGCCCTCGCCGGCAGCGTCCCCTCGAGCGGTGTGGGCTACCGCGCCTTCACCCGTGAGCTGCGTCGAGTGGTGTGGCCCGCGAAGTTCAAGCCTGAGCTGCCTCCGCGCTACGACGGCACCCCCAACCCTACGGAGTTCCTTCAGCTCTACGCGCTGAGCGTCGAGGCGGCGAACAGCGACGACAAGGTCATGGCGAACTGGTTCCCCATGGCCCTCAAGGACGGCCCGCGCTCCTAGCTCATGAACCTCGCCGAGGCGTCCTTCTCATTGTGGGCCGAGCTCTGCAGCTAGCTCGTCGCCAACTTCAAGGGCACGCAAGACCGCTCCCTCACCATCAACGACCTGCGGCACGTGCGACAGCGCCCAGACGAGACCCTCCGCAAGTACATCCAGCGCTTCAGCCAAGTGCACAACAAGATACCGCGTGCCTCCGACGCGGCCGTCATCTCCGTGTTCTTCACCGGCGTCACGGACGTCAAGATGCGCGAGAAGCTCGCCATCAACGACGAGATAGACTCGGTGCTTGAACTGTTCGACCTCACCGACAAGTGCGCCAAGGCAGAAGAAGGCCGCCTCATCATCCACAATGACCCCGATGCGACGCTTGAGGCCGCCAAGACCAAGAATAAGGACGTCAAGCGTAAGGCCCCCGCCGTGCTGGTGGCGGAACCCGAGCAGAAGCGTGGACGTGACCATGACGAGCCCAGGAAAGACGACTGGCCGCTCTGCGCCTATCACAACGTGCGCTCCCACAGCACTAAAGACTGCCAGGAGCTCAAGCTGCTCCGCGATGAGCGCCAGGGCCGCCGAGAAGATCGCAATGGCCGCGGCGCCTGTCGTGGAGGTGGCCGCGGCGGCAACCGCTGGGACGGCCGCAACGGCAACGGCAACTTCCGCCAGGGCTGGCGCGACAAGCCTCGTGAGGCCGCCTGGCGCGACCAGCCTCGCAAGGCGAACCCTCAGGCCAATGCCGCTCTCCCGCCGATGCCACCGCCGCTCCGGAGGAACGACATCAACCAGCCTGACGAGGGCGGTGGGGGCTACCAGGAGCCTCGCGCGGTAGCCTGCATCCTTGGCGGGGCGCATGCCCCCGAGTCCAACCGCCACTTCAAGCTGCTCTCTCGCGAAGTGAATGCCGCCCTCCCAAGGCCTGAGGACGCGCGGCCCCTCAAGTGGCCGTAGTATGCCATCACCTTCGACTCCACGAACCACCCCAACGTCACGGTCACCAAGACCCTCATCGACGGAGGCGCCGGCCTCAACGTGATCTCCATCGAAACCTTCGAGACTGTCCAGGTGCCCTACGACCAGCTGATGCCGACCAGGCCCTTCTCCGGAGTGACCGATGGCTCCACCATTCCTCTAGGGCAAGTGCGCCTTCCCGTCACCTTCGGCACCCGCAAGAACTACCATACCGAGCTCATCGACTTCGATGTGGCGCACATCGGCCTGCCTTAGAATGCCATCTTGGGCTATCCAGCCCTCGCCAAGTTCATGGCGGCGACCCATCACGCCTACAACGTCCTCCATATGCCTGGCTGCAGCGGCATCATCACTGTCGCCTGCGATGAGAAGGACGCGGTCTGCTCCCTCGAGCGCACCTACAAAGCCATCGCTGCCGTGCATCCGGCTGACGAGGACGCGGTCGAGCCTCCTGAGGCCGCACCCGCGAAGAAGAAGCAGCTGTTCTCTCAGGACCGCGCCGAGACGAAGAAGGTGTCGGTGGACGGCAGCGGCTCCGGCCCTACCTTCACCATCAGCGCTAGCCTTCCTCCTCCATAGGAAAGCGCGCTCCTCACCTTCCTTCGGGCAAACTCGGATGTTTTCGCCTAGAAAGCATAGGACTTGTATGGTGTGCCGAGGGAGGTGATCGAGCACCACTTAGCGGTGTGCCCCAATGCACGCCCCGTCAAGCAAAAAGCACGGCGCCAGGCGCCAGAGAAGCAAGATTTCATCATCAAGGAAGTTCAGAAGCTCCAGGAAGCTGGGGTCATCTGTGAGGTGCGCCATCCTGAATGGCTCGCCAACCCAGTTGTCGTCCCCGAGAAAGGCGGCAAGGAGCGCATGTGCGTCGACTTCACCAGCCTCAACAAGTTCTGCCCTCAAGATCCGTTTCCGCTGCCCCGCATCGACCAGATCGTGGACTCCACCGCCGGGTGCAATTTGCTATGCTTCCTAGGTGCCTTCTCAGGTTATCACCAGATCAACATGGCGGCCGAAGACGTAGAGAGGACGGCCTTCATCACCCCTTGCGGCATATACTGCTACGTCTGCATGCCCTTCGGCTTGAGGAGCACGGGCGCCACCTTCTAACGGCTAATGCGCATCACGTCGGGGCCTCAGATGGGGAGGAACGCGGAGGCCTACGTCGACGACATCGTGGTCACGTCTCGCGACGCTGGATCCCTCATTGCGGACCTCAAGGAAACGTTTGCCAACCTGCGCAAGGTCAACCTCAAGCTCAACCCCGAGAAGTGTGTCTTCGGAGTTCCCTCCAGCAAGCTCCTCGGCTTCCTGGTCTCGCACCGTGGCATCGAGGCCAACACTGACAAGATCAAGGCCATCGAGAAAATGTGTCCCCCCCAGACCCTCAAGGAAATGCAGCGCTTGGCAGCATGCATGGCCTCCCTGGGACGCTTCATCTCCAAGTTTGGCAAGCGAGCCCTGCGTTTCTTCAAACTCCTGAAGAGGTCCGGCTCTTTCAAGTGGTCTCCTAAGGCAGACGCCGCTTTTGAAGGCCTCAAGTGGTACCTCACGAGCCCACCCATCATGGTCGCGCCACGCTCTCGCGAGCCCTTGCTCCTGTACTTGGTGGCCACCCCTCAGACGGCCAGCGCGGCGCTGGTGGCAGTACGAGAGGAGCGCGTCTGTGCTAAGGAGAAGCCTTCCGCACCTCCCGAGCCTCGTGAGCCCTCCGAGCCTCGTGAGCCTCCCGAGCCTCGTGAGCCACCCGAGCCTCGGGAGCCCTCTGAGCCTCGTGAGCCCCCCGAGCCTCGCGAGGCGCCTGGAGAGCAAGCTGCCACCACAACTACGCGCCTCGTCGAACACCCCGTGTACTTCGTCAGCACCGTGCTAAGAGATGCGCGCGAGCGCTACCCCATGCAGCAGAAGCTCCTCCTCGAACTCCTCGTCGCCTCCAGGAAGCTACGCCACAACTTTCAGGGTCATCCCATCAAGGTCATCTCTTCCTACCCCTTGGAGCAAGTTCTGCACAGGCCAAACGCTGCCGGCCACGTCGCCGAATGGAACATTGAGCTACAAGCCTTCCAGCTGGAGTTCTCCACCACCAGAGTCATCAAAGGCGCGGCTCTGGCCGACTTCGTGGTAGAGTGGACGGACACGTATGAGGAGGAGCCTCACGAGGCCAAATCCCTTCTTCCAGGGGACAAGGCGACTGGTGGCTGGACCATGCACTTCGACGGCGCCTTCTCCCGACAGGGCACGGGGGCTGGAGTCATGCTCACCTCGCCGATAGGAGACAGGCTCTACTACGCCGTGCAACTATGCTTCAGGCACACCTACAAGGTCTCCAACAACATTGCAGAATATGAGGGCCTCATCGCCGGCCTCAAGGCCGCGTTCACTCTGGGCATCAAGCATCTGACCATCAAGGGTGATTCGCAACTTCTCGTCAACTTCTCCAACAAAACCTACAAGCCCAAAGACGAGCACATGGCCACCTACCTAGACGAGGTATGTAAACTGAAGCTGCAGCACATCCCCCGCAGCGGCAACAAAGAGGCTGGCGACATCGCCAAACGACCATCTTGCCGCGAGCCTCAGAGCCCCGGCGTCTTCGAGGAAAGGCTCCTCAAGCCATCAGCTGCACCTCCCACCGCGAGCACCGCGCTCCTTCATGGGGAACTACCGCCTGCACCGCCAACAGGCGCGCCAGACTGCGGCCCAGCCTCAGGAGCCTGCCTGCTGCTGGCACTGGAGCCTCAAGCGGATAGCTGGGCCACGGAGTTCAAGGCTTACTTGCTGCACGGCACCCTCCCGGAGGAGGGCTCAGAAGCAGAGCACGAGGCCCGGCAGGCCACCGCTTACTGCTTGCAGGATGGTGAGCTGTACTGCTGGTGCCCCAATGGCGTCTCGCTGTGGTGCATCTCTGAAGAACAAGGGCGCAAGTTGCTCGCCAATATCCATGGAGGGGACTGCGGCCACCACTCCTCGTCACGCACCCTCGTCGGCAAGGTGTTTCGCAGCGGCTTCTATTGGCCCACTGCGCTGCATGATGCTATCGCGCTGGTCCAAGCTTGCGAGGCCTGCCAGTTCGATGCCAAGCAGATCCACAAGCCGGCGCAGGGCCTCCAGACGATTCCCCTCTCATGGCCCTTCGCGGTCTGGGGGCTGGATATCTTGGGGCCCTTCCCTCGCGTGGCTGGCGATTACCGCTACCTCTACGTCGCCATCGACAAATTCACCAAGTGGGTAGAAGTCGAGCCTGTACGCACCATCCCGGCAGGTTCTGCCTTCAAGTTCATCAAGGGCCTCATGAGCCGCTTTGGAGTTCCCAACCGCATCATCACCGACAATGGCTCCCAGTTCACAAGCGGCCTCTTCAGGTCCTACTGCGCCAGCCTCGGCACGCAGATCTGCTACGCCTCGGTGGCGTACCCGCGAAGCAATGGCCAAGCCGAGCACGCCAACGCCGAGGTCCTCAAGGGCCTCAAAACAAGGAGCTTCAAGAAGAAGCTCGAGGCCTGCGGCAAGGGCTGGCTCGATGAGTTGCAGTCTGTGCTGTGGTCCATCTGCACGACAGCAAGCAAGCCTACTAGCGAGACCCCCTTCTTCCTCGTCTACAGAGCTGAGGCGGTCCTTCCATTGGAGCTCAAACACGTCTCCCCGCGAGTCCTTGCCTTCGACAAGGCACGTCAGGATGGCTCGCGGGAGACCGATATGCTGCTCCTCGAAGAAGGCCACCGCCAGGCCGCTCTTCGCGCCGCGAGGTACCAGCAGGCCTTGCGTTGCTACCACAGCCACAACGTCCGCCCTCGCACTCTCGAGGTCGGCGACCTCGTCCTGCGCAGGATCCTCTCTAGAGAGGGACTTCACAAACTCTCACCTATGTGGGAAGGCCCTTTCAGGGTTACTCATGTCTCCAGGCCCGGCTCAGCCCGACTGGAGACGGAGGATGGAGTTCCTGTGCCTAACGCCTGGAACATCCAACACCTCCGCAAGTTCTACCCATGACCCTCACGCGAACGAACGAAATGGGGTTGTACACGCCCTGGAGCCTCTCATTGCGCTCGCCTGATGGGCCCGCGAGAGCTCCTGCCCACACCCAAGTGGAAACCCCATGCTTTGCGCTGGCGGAACGATCGACCCGCGATCATACCCACACCCCTGTGGAAGCCCCATGCTCCGCGCTAGCGGAACAATGAACTGAGGGCGCCCCACGGGCTGCACCAACCTCAAGCTGACTCATGCCGGACACGGCAGCACCCTTTAACTCGTTTTGATGTGTAACTGAGGGCGCCCCACGGGCTGCACCAACCTCAAGCTGACCCGTGCCGGACACGGCAGCCGCATCTTGTTTTGGTTATGTAATGGTTGCTATCTTACTTCAGTAAAGCTTCGGTTTCTTTACATGGTGTTTCGTTTTATCCTTGCCTCACGAGCCTCGCATGCTCACGACGTTCCTCATGAGCCTCACGCGAGCGGGGGCTGGACACGGTGTCTGTTCTCGGGTCAGTCCCAGCAGCGCTGAGAAACCCAAGCAACCGGGCTCTGGCTCACGGGCCTGCTCCCGTGCACGCCACCCCATCAAGGTCCTTGGTATCTTGTCTCCTCGCGTAACGCCCATGAGCGAATCGGCGACCGTGCGCTGCTCCCCTGTTGTTAAGTATTCTGCAGGCAGTTATCTCAGGAGCAGGTCCCCTGAAGGGCCTCGCAAGGATGCCTCGCGAGGTGGCCCCCTCAGGGCCTCAGGAAGCCCCGCAGGCCCTGCCTCAGGAGCTAACCCACGACGGCCGCCTCAGCAGGAGGTCTCGTGAGCGGAACCGTCACGAGGCATACCCTACAAGTGATGGCATACCCGACATCATCCTGCGCAAAGCTAAGTCTCCCGCCTCATGAACTGCCCTCGCCGCCTCTTAAACTTTCCCCTCCAGCAACCTCACGAGCACCAGCATTTCTCTTGGCGCAAGCCGCTTGCGCGTCAAAGGGGGGCTCCCTGAGCATCGTGCCTCAGGAGCCCTCACTAGCTCCCGGTGCCCCTCACCTCCTGGCCTTGTCCAGGCATCGCGACCTGACATACCAGCGATGGTTGTGGCCCGCTCGGGGGCTGGGTCCTGACGACATAGAGCATCAAGGCAAGCAAAGAGAGCAAAACATGCCTCAAGAGAAAGTTTCACGAGGGCACGAGTATTCATTACAGCAAATCATAAAGTACTTAAACACAAAGGCATCGTCTTCATGCCCCCACGGGGCCACATCGATCTAGCATAGGGCGGCGAAGGAAAAAGGACCCTAGGAGCTCGCGCCGTCGTCGTCGTCGCCATCGCCGTCGTCACCGCCGGAGCTCTCGCCGCTGCCGCGGGAGTTCTTCCCAAGCAACGCATCCACGTGGCCTTCTACCGCCTTTGCGAGGCCATCGCGGAGCTCCTCGGGCACAGGGGCTATCACCTTGTCAAAATCAAAGTTGGGATCGGCATGAAGGAGGTGACTGAAGACGTGGGTCGCCGCCAGGGAGAAGAGGCCGCGGCACTCCTCCTCCAAGATGCCGTCCACCTCCTTGGCCCCATCTTCGAGCTGCTCCACGAGCTTGGTGGAGAAGTCAATGAAGTTGCGGGACTCGTGGAGGGCTTCAAGCCTCCCCTGGCAGATGGAGTTCAGGGCGTCGCGGGCTCGGAGCTCTAGGGACTGGAGCATCTTGACGCGTTCGCGCTGCCGCTCTCTTTCCTGGTCCACCTTGCCTCTGGCTTGCTCGGCGGTGCTGGCGGTACACCCCACCTGAAGACGAAGGGAGGATGGCTCGGCCTCGGCACCGGAACCGGCCTGCGGCGCGGCCCCTCGGTGGGTGCCGCCTTGAGACCAATGATTTCCTGCCGGAACCGCTCACGCTCCGTCTCGAAGGCGTCCTTCTGCTGCTTCAGCACCTTACCATGCTCCTCGGTGAGCGCCAGGCGCGCCTCCGCAACCTTCGCGTCAGCGTCCTCCTGGGCCTTCTTCTCCTTAGCCTCCAGCTGGGTGTTGGCCTCGTTGACACGCTTCGTGTGGGCATCCTGGGCGACGGCCGGCTCGGTCGCCACCTTATCGAGCTCTCCCATGCGAGTTGCAAGGCCTGCTTCGCGGGCCGCAAGCTCCTTCTCGCGAGTGGCGAGGGTGCTTTCCCGTGTGAGGAACGACTACGCCTGCTTGGCATGTTGATCCTGGAACTCCTTCAGGCGGGCCTCCGCCTCTTCGCGGCGCGCGACGGCCGATTCGGCCTCCCGGAGGGCACTCGCACGAACCCCCTCCGCTTCGGCGGCGTCCTTCTCGCCCCATGCGCGAGCGTGTTTGTTCTGGCGCTGAGACATTTCGATGGCAACGCTACGCTGGCGCCACCTGTCAGCAAGCTTCAGGCGCTCCTCGGCAAGGCGCGTCTCCGCGTCCTGGAAGTCTGTCCCGAGCTGAGCAAGCGCGGCCTTGGCATCGTGCAAGGCTTCAGGCCTGAGCAGGGCATGGCCGCTCATGAGTGCCAGGGGCCAGTCCGGGTCGGGCCCCCTGATATTCTCCATCGCCGCGGTCAGGGAATGGAGTGGTGGGTCCGTCGGGGCCTCCCCCGCGTTCGGCCGCGGCGGCGCGCTGTGGGGGCTTGTCATGCCTGCGACGGCGCGCCCCATGATTCCTCCCCCCGCGCTTAGGAAGGCCTCTGGCGGGGGAGTGGGTGTTTCGGCCTCCCCCGTCGCCGCCTCTTCCCTCGGGGCGGGTTAGGGGGGAGCGCGTCCCCGCCTCCTGAGGCTGCCTCCCGAGGCTCCTCCGTCTCGGCCTAACGAGACGCGCCCGCATGTGGCTCCGGGGGAACGGCTTGCTCCCTCTCGACTTCCGCGCGCTCCGTCTCGGCGTCAGAGTGGCAGGCGGCCTCTTCATGCCCCCCGGTACCCGCAGTGGGTACTGACGCTCCCTGCAGGATGGGGGTCGCCTTCGCCTTTGTCGTCGTCTTATTCTTCTTCCTTTGGTCCCCGGCGGGCCTCCTACGCAAACGGCGGCTCAGCTCCGAGCCCGGACAAAGAGCAAGAGCATAGAATGCCGGGAGGAGTCAGGGGGGACTTACTCATCGTTGACGGACCACTTCCTCTTCCTCTTCTCCGCGAGGGGCGGGTCGCCGCTGCCGTCGTCGAGCATCGCCTCGGCTTCCCCGCTCGGGCCCTCGCGGTGGGCCGCGGTGGACCCAGACGCGTCGTCGCCTGCTTCGTGGCCCTAGGAAGCTTCGGCCTCTTGATGGGCCTCAGGCGCTGGGGGCTCGACTGCCCCCTGGCCGAGAGCCCCCTCCGCCGCGGGTGGCTCACTGTCGGCGTCGTCCTCTTCGAGGTCACAGAAGAGCTGACGGCGAGTACGTGGTGGCGCCCGGTTGGCGTCCTCCTCTGTGGCCTCCCCCGAGTCCTCCCCACTGCCGCTGCCTCCCGAGTCCAGCTCCACCACGAGGGGGTTCTCACGGGGCCCGACGTGGCCCTCCGGCACGAGACCCCACTGGTCAAAGGGAGGCATCTCCTCAACCAGCTCCGCCTTCTCCTTGTAGCGGAACAGCGGGAGCGCGCCCTCGGGCAGGTCCGTGGCAGGGGTACTAAGCAGAGTCGCCAGGGCCCCGTGCAGCACCTCTGGCCCCAGGTTGCCGGGGTTCAGCCTCATGGCGTCGCCCGCGCCGCTGTACACCCACACGGGGTGCGAGTGCTGCTGAAGTGGCGCGATGCGCCGCCGCAGGTATTCCCTGATGACCGTCGCCCCCGATAGCTTTGCAACCCGGTGCGTGGCCATCCCCTCCAAGACGGGCTTCATCCTCGGGTCAGCGAGCTTCTCGTGCTCCCACATGGAGATCTTCTCAGCTG
Source organism: Elymus sibiricus (assembly GCA_039707655.1). NCBI lineage: Eukaryota > Viridiplantae > Streptophyta > Magnoliopsida > Poales > Poaceae > Elymus > Elymus sibiricus. The sequence goes on from CM077670.1 coordinate 192,607,988, forward strand.
GGTCCATCGGGATCATCAGAAGCCGGCTGGTCCGGCACGCGCCATGTAGACCCGGCGCTGCCGATAGCCCTCCACTTTCTTCGCAACCCTCAAGTTGATGATGTTGTTCTCCATCCCCTTAATAGCGAGGAACGATGCACATCTGGAGCGCTGGTCTGCCGCGGTTAGCCACGGGCAGAAGAAGTGGCGGAAGAGCGGCACCGAAGGCATCACGCCCACGAAAGCCTCGTAGTAAAAGGCAAACATGGCCAGGAGGAGAATGGAGTTGGGTTGAAGGTGGAGGGCGTGGATCTGATAATGGGAGAGAATGGCATAGAAGAAGTCCGAGAATGGCGGCACCAACCCGGCATAAACGATGTGGAGGAAGAAGGGGTAGGCCGTCGCCCCCTTGTCACGCCGCGTGCGCGACCCCGGCCAGATCTGGGTCGCCTGATTCTCGTTCTGATCGCCGGCCACAAACGGGAGCAGCTTGTCCAGGCCCCTCTCCTTCGACGAGGGAGGAGTGCTGCAGTGCCGCCCCGATGGCGGGCGCGCTTTGGGACGGGGCCATTGCCTTTCCCCTCTTGCCGGCGGGCTCCATCTGCGTAGCGGAGGCGCGGATTGAGGAGTGAGAAGAGCCGGAGCTCGGAGACAGGATCACGAGGAGCTGCGCGTAGGAAGGAAGGCTCGAGAGATGGAGTGCATGAAGGGAGGCAATGATGGCATCGTGTCGCCCGCAGCAGGCTTTATGTCAGCGCGGGCGGTTACCAAGGCGTCGTGGGAGAAGTGGGCGCGCCCCCCGTCACGTCGTGTGCCACACATCGCGCCTGGCCCACAGGGGGTTAGGGCCCGCGCCGTTTCGCCCCCTAGTAGGCGGGAACGTGTGCGCGGCGGGCCCGGGGGCTACTGTCAGGCCTGTGGAACCCGGGGTATCCAGGCCCGTCTGCCTTTGGCCCAGGGCACAATGCCTGGCGTGGGCCCAGTAGGCCGTCATCATCAACCATCTCACCAAGACCCCTCATGAGGCCCTGGCCTCCTGAGGACCCCTCCTCAGGGAGCAGGCGAGCAAGGCTCAGCATCTTCACCAGCAGCCTCGCGAGGCCTTCTCGCGAGGTGGCCTCTCGAGGTGGCCTCCCGAGGCTTCCTCCCGAAGGTGCTCAAGACGAGGGTTGTTCGGTCCCGCAGCGCGGTCTCGTGCCCATCACATGGGTGACGCGTGCGGTGACGAACGGCGACAGAGGCCGTGCCAGCAGGCGCGAATGAAGAGGGTTTCCCCTTTTGTGTTAAGGGAGCAAGGCCAGCCGTCCACTTCCCAAAGCGACCCCAAAGGTTGCCCGATCGACGAAGGAAGACCAAGACGGCGGGCGCGCGGGGCGGAGGTCATCACCGAGCCCACCAGCGCGTCATGGATCATGCTTTTGCAGGCGAAGACCGCCTTTAGTCAGGATAGCGTGAGCGCCTGTCCCCTGTCAAAACCTGCCAAGTGTGGCAACCCTTCCCGCCTAAGTTTTGAGGGGGAAGAGGACCAAGGCAGATATAAAAGGGACAGTGCAACCATTGTAGGGGGGCTCGGCTTCTTCCTCCCTCTCCACCTTGTATGCGAGAACGCTCTCTTGCTGATTGCAATCCCAACCACAAGCAGGAGTATGGTTTTACACCGCAAGGTGGCCTGAACCTGGGTAAACCACTGAGTCCACGGTCCGCTCCTCGCTAGCGCGCTCCCGCCGTAGCTTAGCCGTGGTAGGGGACGAAGAGGTAGGAACAAGCTCACCCCAGTGTTCGAACCTTTGGGTCCCCGGAGCCCTACTTCCGACATCATGGATAATGCTTTTGCAGGCAAAGACCAACTTTAGTCAGGATAAGCTTGGGTGCCTGTCCCCTTTCAAATTGCCGTTGTGTCTGGCAACCCTTCCCGCCAACGTTTTCGGCGGAAGAGGACCAAGGCGGCTATAAAAGGGGCAGTGCTGCCGCCGTAGAGAGAGGACCGATTCCTTTGTCTTCAACCTTGTACGCGAGTACCTTCTTGCCCGACCATAATCCCAAACACAAAGCAGGAGTAGGGTTTTACACTGCGAGGTGGCCCAAACCTGGGTAGCTATTGTATCCCCTGTCATGCCTTATGCTTTGTGTGCTCTCGCCGTAGCCTCGCCGTCGTCACCGCGGAGTGGATAGAAACAAGCATGCCCCAGAGTTCGAACCAGGGTCCTCGGAGCCCCGATTCCGACAGAATATAAATACAAGAATTAAACATAAGAATAATAACATTAGAAAATAATCATTTAACCAACGAGCTGCATAAGAGCATGGCATAATGATGAACATGGATTCACAAGCATATTCATAGTATTTACATAATAATTAAATGAGCAAACAATTATTCAAATATTCAAGTGAAACCATGGCCATTGCAATGCCATCATGCAAGTGGCTGATGTGGCTTGCCTGGGGTCAAAGGATTCATTGGGAAGAAGTGCGATGAGCTCACGGCATGAATCGCCGGAAAAGTTTCTCTCTCGAAGGGGGATGAATAATGGCAGGCGCAAAGTGGTCATTTTCAGAATGTGTCAACATTGGGAAAATGATGCCAATGGAACAGAATCGACGAAAAGAGAACGTGGGCTTTGGAATCACCTGATTCGGAGTCACGGTTGCAAAATTACGGCCGTTCGTTCGTTAGGCAGAAAATAAACATAAATCTGCCCGTTTCTAGGCTTAACGGGTGAACGCCCGCAAACTAACTGTTTCGGCCGGCAGGGCTGAAAATAGAAAGCATACTTCAGAGAATACGCCTTCGCTGTGGGAAAGCGTATTCTAGTCTGAAGCCGGGCCGGAGTGTTGCGCTTTCTCGATCGGAAAATGTATTCGAACAAATACGCATCCACTTAAACTCTTGGGCCCGGCCAGCTGGGTCGCTTATAGTTGGGCCCCACCGGTGCTCTCTCTCTCCTCCCATCTCCTTCTTCTTCCTCCCGACGAGCAGTGACAGAGGAGACACGGCCGCCGCGGGTCCAGCCGCTCCGTCGCACATGAGGCCGACCTGGTGGCCAGGGAGGATGCCCCAGTCCACGCCGCGCCTATAGGTGGTTGCCTTGGACACCGGGTCTGCCGGAGTCAAGCGGCACGTCGGCTGGGTGGACGGCGACATCGGGTGAAGATGGGGAGCATAGCACGATTGCGCAGAGGAGGGGCTGAGGCTATGGGGAGGTTCGGGATGTCTAGGGGAGCTCAGTGGAGTGGTTTAGAGGAAGGAAAGGAGCTCGGATGGCTCGAATTTAAGCGGAGGCCACTGGCGAGGCTTCGGCCACGGAGAAGACAGGGGAGCTCCTTGAGCTCATTTGAGAGGGCAGGGGGGTTGTAGGAGGAAGAGGGGGCTGGTGGTGTGCTTGGGAAGGCTCGGGGATGGCTATAAATAGCCGGGCGAAGATGCCGTCCTCGGATGCCGCCGCGAAGACGAACGGCGAGGGCACTGGAGCTCTAACTCGGGGCTGTAGTGGCTAGCTCAGCGTCGGGGAGCTCCACTGAAGATGCCCTGGCGTGCTCAGGTGGCGTGGCTGACCGGGGCTGGTGGTGGGGACTGCGAATAGTGCCATGGTCGGGGCTGCCGTGGCGCGAGGAGGAAGAAGGAGGAGGGGGAAGGGTCTGGAGAGGGGGAGTGTGGCTGCTGCGGAGCTCGTGGACACGCTGGGACATGCGGGGAAGGCCGGGAAGAGAAGGCCCGAAGCTAGCCGATGTGCAGAGCACGGCCAACGGCATGCCAGCCGCGCGGTCACCGCATGGCATAGCCCTGGGAGGGCATGAGAGCCTACCAAAAGATGTCCATGGTGTAGTCCATTCACCCTGGAGCATCTCTGATGCATTGGGTCGATTAAAGTGGCTTTTTTATGAAGGGTAGCATCACCCAAAGTTGATGGCAGCAAGGTGTTTCGAATGTGCTGGGGGAGGCTCACTTGGGGATAGATGCTCCTCTTGTGCTGAGTGTGATCAATCACTAAGGTGACCATTCTGGCAAATTTTAAGCACAAATAGAGGGGTCTAGATTGCACTTCCTTCACAAACTGCCCCACTGGACAAAAATTGGAAATGGAAGCTGCACTCACATGGAGTGTTGGATTGAGCCGAAATTTCGTGTAGGATGATGATTTAAGCATATCGATGCACTGTAAAAATTTCATACCATTTAAATAAATATAAATGGTACTTCCTTCAAAGTGATTCCTGCTAGACAGGATCTTGGGAAAATTATAGAGAAATATTGGCTAGATGAAATAAGCTCAAATTTTGTGGAGGGGAAGTTATATAGATGGTAGAATGTCCTGGTAAAATATCAGAAATTATGAAGCAATATAAAATATAGTTGCTTCACAAACTGAAATTGTGACCAGAAACTAGAATAGGATGTTGTGCTCACCATGAGCACGGAACCTTGAATATTTTTACATATCCAAGGTCCATATGGGTCAAAGGATTTATGAGAATTTTGTGGGAATTTTGTGGAAGACAGAAATATAGGTTGCTTCTCAACCCAGGGCATACATGATTATTCCTTTAACAGAAAAAGGAATATTTCCAAGAGATAAAGATTGGGGTTGGGCTAGGATGGAAATAACATGGTCTTGGGAAGATGTGAGAGTGACAAACCACTTGGGAGAGGAAAGAGAGATGTTCTTCCCAGGTTTCAAGTCCAGAGAGCCAAACCAAAAGAAATCCAAATTAAAATCCAAAGAAAAGAAAAGTACCAAAAATTGGGGTGTTACAAACCTAGCCCCCTTAAGATAAATCTCATCCTCGAGATTTGGTTGCTCAGGGAACAAGTGTTAATATTCTGACTCAAGGAAACCATTTCCAGCTCGGGTATCCTTTTCCTTGTATATTATTCCCATTGAATTTCATACGATCTGCTTACCTTGCTCTGGGGTGGTTGCTTCACCCTACCCAAAATTCTGACGGGTCTTTCCTAATATGTCAAATCTTACGCTGACTCCAATTCTTTTATATCTGCTGGCTTAGCTGGGGTGTGGTATATTATCATGATTGGAATATGTGATCATTCCACAAGTCCAAGGGTGATTACCAATTGACGTGCCATTCTTCTATCCAGCACTGATAGTATTCCATGGAGTTGTGAACAAATTCCTTGATGGACACGAAACCTTTTAATCCTTGCATCGGGTTACTCAAATAGATGCATGTCCTCCGGGTTCAAAACATTGCTGGGAATCCTAACCGTTCTGTTGGCGAAATCTGACTACTTGTAGGGATTTTTGAATCACCTTGGTTGGCTTCTCTGTCTCGAGTATCAAATCTGTACCAGAGATTCGACTATCGTCTGTCGGGACCAGTATAAAGGAGTATGATCTTATAGCAATAGCATCTAGAGAATTAACTGACGGTGGTTCTGGCGGAAGCATCTTCTTCATGACAGGCTATCCTTTCACTGGTTTCCATATGTGAGGACACATGATCCGAGATTGTTGTTCAGCATTTTGATTACTCATTATGTCGGTATATCAATATGTGGGTAGTAGGCCATGTGATACTTTAACATGGTCGCTGAAATCAAAGTGCTGAGCTGGCTAAGGAATCTTTGATCTGACATGACAGACTTGGATATTCCACACTGAGAATTTTGAGCATAACCACTCGAACAAGCGGGTTGGCTCGATAGGGATCCTTACAAAGTATACCTTTTGGGTGTCTGCCGTGACTATCCATATGGAATCAGATGTTTTGGGTATCCGGACCATGATGTTCGTGCAAGAATTATCATGCCCTTGTTGTCATTCTTGCTCCTTCATTATTATTTTTCTTTTTTTTTTTTGAATCCTTTGCCGAAAGAGCTTGGCCATATATATCCTTAATTCTTTGTGTGACCATAGGTGCTTGTCAGGTGCAATATTCTGGCAATCATACCTTAGCATTGTTCATGACTCATGTCATAGGAAAATATACCAGGTTCACATGTAGTTGTATATGGCTCATTGTTGTGGTCAATCATACAAGACAGTGACAAGGGTCAATGATATAATTTTGTCGGGTGTGAGGAAGCTAGCTTTGATAACCACTGCCAAGATTGTTGTCCCAATGTTGTCTTACTTCATAGCTTGTCGGGCAGTGCATCACACTGAGGTGTATAACTGGTTTTCTACCTCTTGCATAACCCATGTGGTTGTTGGATTCTCACCTTCCTTCGGTAGATCTGCTTGAACATAATTGCATCCTTGTATGAGTGACTCGCATAACTCGAGCTGCATGTTCACAACATATGCGGAAGTAGGTGTAGCTGAATACTCGCTTCCTGAGACGGACGTGTGTCCTGACTGATTCTTGCTGCTGACAAAACTACCACGGATCTGGTTCTTGAGCTGCACTATCATGTACTGCCAATGACTGTTTGTTGTGTCGTACTGATGAAGACTGGATAGCTTGTGTTGGAAGCTATCTGAGTGTAGCGTGCTGCAGAAGACTCAGAAGCTCCTCCTCTGGTTGCTTATTGGGAAAGATTCATTGCCTTATGTCGGAATACTTCCGCGGTAGCTTACTGAAGAAGACTGGGTATCTTATACTGGAAGCTGTCCATATATAGTACGGAAGAAGATTGGGAAGCCTTGCATCATAACCTTCTCGGTAGCTTGCGGAGGAAGACTGAGCTTCCCACACCAGAAGCTTCTCACTGTGATATGCAGACTGAATGCCATATATACAAACTTAAGACTCCTGCTGTTGGTTACTTGTATGAAAAGAGTTGTCTGACTGTCTTCCTTGCTGAGTAGTAGATCCATAGCATATTCTGGCTTCCTTCTGGAGTATAACATATTTCAAATTTTACTCAAAGCGAAACCGAACCTTGTATATGAACCAAACCTTTGACTGATAATATACTTTTGGTCTTGCACACAACTTGTCTTCCAGCTGGTTTAATCATTACTGCTGTGAGGATTGCACACAGATGTAGAGTTGATGCTGATAATCAATCTAGGATATCATTTGCATTCAAACCAGATATTCCCAATACAATGAAGTGGACTGATAATTCCATCCTGATTAGCGGGGGTTCCAACTATTTGAAGTCCTTGTTGATTCTCCGAGACCGTGACGGGCTGATGAGCAACTTCCATAAGGGGAAAATAAGGTAACACCGAAGGCCCAAATAAAAAAGCAAAAGAAATGACTCAAACAAAAGCACACAAGGCATCAAGATAACACACAATCAACATCACATTTTACTGCTATGCACAACAATATGCATGCCTACTTAAGCACGCTAATCTCGCGAGAACTCCGGTACTACGATCTAATATGCTGTGGCGGTGTGCACGAAGGTGGATCAACGTGTGGAGGAGTTGGTGTAAATTGAGCTACACCAAAGGCTGGCTTAACGCAGGTTGCAACTCTGACTGGCTCGGCGATGAGGACATACTTTGTGATCGTGTAGCGGGACACGGATGTCACGGCCACATCATCATCAAGCAGACAGGAGGAAACCGTACTCGTCCTGAGAATGGGTGACAGGATAGGATAGCGGTGGAAAACAGGGTCTGCTGGCATTGCCCTTTCCTGGTAACAAAGATCAGTAAGGGTTGCCAAAGTGGCGAGTTGGATGGCATGATCCGGAGTAGAAACATGTCTACCACCGAGGCGATAGGTGGGGCTGAAGGAAAGATATTGATGCAATACCTGGGCGCAAACCCGGCAAGTGGTGTCTGGAACACTTGGTACCTCGGCATCACTCCACTGGGACAGAGATGATGCCAAACATCGAAGAGCAGATATGCAAAGTTGGAGGGTGCAGGGGCTGGGTTGAAGTGGATCGAAACCGATGCCACCTACACTCACAAGATCAACTGTTAGTGACAAGATAAATAGTCTATATGCATGCTATGCAACAACCAAATGCAGCAAACAAGCTAGACTTTATACTACCGGTTTCTAACACTCGCGCTGACTAGGGCGTCCTACAACCAGTCCTGCTCTGATACCAACAGATGTGGCACCCCGGCTCAGAGGAACCGAAACACCCCGTATTCCAGCCCAGAGATCAAGTCTTCTAGAATACGGCACTGCTTTGCATAGAACAAAACTAATCTTTATAACAAATAATAGGGGTACAAGGGTTCTTAAATTACAAAGGTTACAGGGGCACGGTGACACTATGCCTGGTAAGGTAGCTCTATGCTAGCAGCGGAACAACTCGTAGCAGCGGAATAACTTCTAGCAGCGGAACGATGACAACGGTGTTGGACTCCACTCCACAGGGACACTGGCTGGGACACATCCTAGCTCGCCAAATTAGGATCCTCGACAAACAATCAATCACGGCATCACCTGCAATCTTTCATGACACGCTAGGTGAGTACTTTGAATGTACTCGCAAGCTCACAACAACCAAAGCAATCAAGACAAACAATAGCATGGAAATTACAGGTTAACTATTGATGATGAGCATGATACTTCTAGAACAATATGAGAGTGAGCATGGCATAAACATGTTACTCATGATATGAACATGATGATACGAGCACTAGCATGAGAGGGAGTCGACGTTTAAGGACTCATAGACCAACTTACTCATCTCGGAGGTTATCTCATAACCACCATAGGAATCAATCTTTCTTACCACCGTGATCATCACATGACCATAAGAAGCACGATCTTTATTCCATGATCATCGCATGACCACATAAAGATCAACCAACTTCTTACCACATGGAACCGGGGTTGTTTAGTGTGCACAGGTTATTATTACTGTTGACCCATAGTGTGACATACTACGAACTATGTCCAGAACCGAGGACCCGGCTATCGATAGTTTGTACACTGTACCCACACCATGGAACTCCTGGCCTCGTACTTTAGTACATATTCCCATTCGGATGGACCATAGATGTTCCAACAAAACCGATTTATTGCATGACACTCTTCCGGCCACTCCGACGCACTACCCTTTGGGCTATGCCATGGGTGGCCCCGATGTCACCGCGTGACATCCCGCCACCGTCGTGGCCAAACTAAACTATCCCAAACGGGGATCCAATAACTGTCCCAAACGGGAACCTGTGCACAATAACCAAACGGGCTCACAAGGTTATTGCTGCCTACTGGGCCAGGGTAGCACGTGCACATAACCTTCCCTCGTTGGAGGCACCGGCAAGAGGCATGACAATAGACTGAATTATGGCCTCCCCATCCAGGCAAGTGTGGCTGCACTGGTGAGCTCGATTCGGTGGCACTATGACTCAACCAACAGATTTGATCAAGTTCAATTATTAGCAGGTTTAACTTGAATGGTGATGAGCTGAGCCATAGCAAAATAACATGATGAAATGCATATGAGCATGATATCAACATTAGCATGGATGGGTAACATAACCATTTAACATATGAATCTTAACATAAACTACTCATATAACCTACTGGATGCATATGAGCATATCATTATCACTAGCATAGAATATAAATACAAGAATTAAACATAAGAATAATAACATTAGCAAATAATAATTTAACCTACGAGATGCATAAGAGCATGGTATAATGATGAACAAGGATTCACAAGCATATTCATAGTATTTACATAATAATTAAATGAGCAAATAATTATTCAAATATTCAAGTGAAACCATGGCCATTGCCACTAGCGCAGAAAAGCCTAGCTATGGCGTGCCAAAAACGGCCTTGCTGGCGTGGACACACGACGCCACCAATATGGCGCCATTGTTAAGAAATAGTGGTGGGGTTGGCGACCACGTCAGCAGTATTTTAGATACCTATGGCATTGGACACACTCGTACGACGGCAGTATCATATGTAGCTATGTCGTGTGATATTTTCTAATGCCAGTAATAATTTAAATCTTCACTGACGTTGTGCATAGTCCGAATGCCATTACTATTGCTTTCAGAAGCAGAAAAAATTGCTGCCACGGCAGCTACAAATCGCTGCCATGGCAGCGAAATTTATTATCAATATACATATAAACACGTTTTTGTCCCATATTGATTTCGATAAGATATTTGCATCATACACATCGTTTCTTCACATGCATACATTAACCACACACTTGCTTCTTTTTATCGATCATGACTAATTAAACATCCACTAAACTAAACCATGCATGCATATTACATGTTCATTAGTTATCCTAGCTAGCTAGATAGTAGTACATATATATACTATCAACCATCGTAACTACTAGCACGGTACTCCTCTCCTTTAGGAACAATTTTGAAGAATAGGAAAACCCCTGCATCTCCATGGTGTAGCACAGAGATCCATCGATCTCCAATCTTCAACTCGCACTCACTTAGTAGTTGGCTCCATTCATTAATTTTGAGCCGTCCATCCCGTCGTGGTGCAATCTAGTATGTACCTCTGAAATAGGTATTGTCATCAGAAATAATGGTCATCTCACCAGCCTGGTGGTCATCCATCAGGTGAGGCACAACACATCTAGGGAGCTTCTGTTCTTGAACATAATAGTAACATAGTAAGCAATAGTAACACATACTATGAGTAGAAAGAATAATGTATATGAAAAAGACATACTAGTCGCGATCAAAATCTAACCATGCATTTTTTTAGAAATGTTGTTCTTGTCCAAGGTGTGCACTATTGGCAGGTATGGTGCATCATTTGGACCAGCTCCGTAAGTGCTCTTAAGCGACTCAATATCAGCAACAAAGGACACGAGATACCTCTTTTCCTGCCAAGTAACCGTACTTCAAGCAGTGTAATAGGTCTTGTCTACTAAGTTCCGTATGTTTCTTCGAGATAGAAAATAAGCTGTCAAATTTATATAAACAAGATAAGTTATGGGTGAACTGGAATCTAAAGGTTATTTAACAAGTTTGTTCACGAAACTTACACAGAGGAAGAACTGGAATCACGTCTAAAGAGACCCATATGTCCTCATCATTTTGAGAATAGGTGCTGATATCAAATGTTATTATCATACTAGGCTCAAATCCGTAAGCTTGGGCCAATCCTCTGTAATTAGCACAACCAAAATATGTGTGATCTACCTCATTACAGATCGTAGATTTGAAATTGAAACCATCTTTTGTCTTGAGGTAAGCAGTCATCTCAATCACCTCTTCCATGTCGCGAACAAAAAACTTGTCTAGGACAAAAGGTCTTGCATAGCAAGGGATACACTAGTCGAAATATAAAAAGACAAAATTACACTTTGAAGCAAAAACCTTATATAGTACATGCCTAAGAAGGAAATATGTGCCAACAAATATTAAAGCTGATTACCGTATAATATTTGTAGTCACTTTGAAGCATGAGGGAGAAGCATTTATTGTTGTCAAGATGAGGATCGTCGCACATACCCCCAGTGTCGAAACAGTAGGGACACTCTTCCATTTTGTATTGCGTTCATATAATTAAAATCAGCAGAAAAAATCGGCATGACATTTGCTAAAAAAGTGACATATTGAGTGCCAGAAATTTGACGAAACGGAAAGAATCAATGTTTCACCGAAACATTGGCAACTCTCTAGACATTCCCTGCAAAAAGAAACATAGCGCGAGACAATTCGCGAGCAACATAATGCAATGTTGCATTGACTAAATTAAAACAAGCACACACCGAAAAAGTCAATCAATTCACTATAAACACATTTGTACACATGTAATGCATTTCATCAAATAATTCACAAGGACACATAATGTGTGCATTTCATCACAATAATATCCACACTAGAACAAATCTACATGGAAATAAATTGGTAGAGGGAGGTCCTATACCATCCGGATCGAGAGGGACGACGTCGGAGGGAGAGAGCGGCCGGACGCGATGAGCTAGGTCACCGGGCGGAGGGTTGTGGGGGCGGAACGGCGGCACCATGGCAGGGGGACAGCGGTGCCACGGCAAGGGCAAGGCGGGGCGTGGGGAACGGCGGTGGCAAGGGGGGGCATGGCTGGGTGACAACAAAGCGAAGGCAGGGCCACAGCGTGGCGAGCGGCAGGGGGCAGGGCAGGGACGAGGGCGGCGACGAAGTGTCCGTCGGCGGTGTGAGATGGGGGGAGATGCTGAAAATGAGTTCTACTTTCCCCAATCACGCTAAGTGCTAGTTGGTTGTTAGTGCTGGTGCGGATGACGTGGCCAACGCCAGCAGTAGTTTTTTGAATTAGAATCGACAACATATTTGTAGATGGCATTTTGAGCGACGACATGCATATACAAATATTTATAAAGATACAAATTCTTCTCATGGTTCAGAGTACATAAATATGGTATGGTTAATTAATATAATTCGATCGAAGTAGACATTTTTAGGGGTACACAGAAATGAAGTACACAAATCAAGTAGTAAGACATCGTTTGACAATCCTCTCAACGACGGTTTGGTTCTTCTTAATCTTGCTTGAAAACTTCCTGCCCGCGCTATGACTCTTTCTCAAGATGGGACATCCTGTCGCAGGCAATGTAGTTCTGCTCCTTCTGGTGGTGTACTATGTGTGTTCATAAATCTCCTCTTCTATTGGGTACACGCCAAATGATCATAGTCATCCTCGTTGGCGACTCCGTCCATCACGACGATGCTCCTTTTGCCTCTCCGGACGACAACATGACTCGGCTTTGTAGGGTTAGTTAAGTAGAAGCATTGTGACACGTCCTTAGTGAATACCCAAGGCTCATATTTGGCGGTGATTCCTTTCACCCCCTTAGCACCAGCAAGTTGTGCTTCGGGCAGAGACATGGTAATGAAACCATGTTCTTCAGTCTCGACGTTCTTTGCCCATCTGACCCGGAACAGTGGCACCGAGTAATCTTCGTCGTACTCAAGTTCCCATATCTCTTAGATCCTTCTGTAGTATCTATTGTTTTCATTTTCGGTCAACTGCATCATCGTCACACCTGAGTTCTAGTAATCACAGTTTTTGTCCTTTGCCTCAGTATAGAATGTGCATCCATTTATATCATATGATTGATAAGTGGCGACAGTGCATGCCGGGCCTACTGCTAATGCATAGATGAGATTTGCATTGGCCACACCGGTTGGTAGTGGTTTGTCTCGAATTCGCTCTTTGAACCAAGTAGCAAATTTGGAGTTGTGCTCTCTAATGATCTGGGCCTCGGTCCTTTGCCTCCCTGCCATTGCGTGCTTTCTCCTTAAGGTGTCCTTGTGAGTCTGCTGCCAAGGACTGATTATGTCTGCGTGTTGTAACACTACTGTGTGTGCTCTGTCGAAGTCGTCTCGGCGGTTTTGTATATCCACATTTAAATCACGCTTCAACTGTGAGTATATCATTGCTAGGTTGGACGGGCCCTTGAATTAGCATAACCATGTGTATGTACTTCTATTTCATGGAGAGCCAGGGTGGGAGGTTGTACATCCATACAAACACGGGCCATGTACTATGTGTGCTACTCTGGTTGCCCAATGGATTTAGTCCATCAATACTGACACCCAACCTGGGGTTTCTGGGTTCTGCTACGAATTTTGGTTCTAAACTGTCATGTGCTTTCCACTGACACCCATCTACAATATGTCTTAGAATGCCATAATTTTGAGATGTTCTAGTCTTGTGCCAAGTCATGTTCTTTGCTTCCTTCGGGTCAACGAAATAATGCTGCAAGCGAGGAGTTAGCGGAAGGTACCATACAACCTTTCGAGGTTCCTTCTTTCCAGGCTTGTATTGGGGTTCCTTACAAGTTGGACACTCTGTTTTGTTCTCATGCTCATTGCGATATAAGATGCAATCATTTATGCATGTGTGATATCTTACATGCGGCAAATCAAGCGGGCACATGATCTTCTTCGCCTCATCGACACTACGAGGCAACAAATTCCCCTTGGGCAAAACTTTGTGTAAATATTCCAGTGTAGCATCCAGACATGCATCTGTGCTCTTGAATCTTGCCTTGATGTCTAGAAGTTTGAGCGTGGCGTGCAGGCAGGTGTGCTCGGGATCGCAACCTTCATACAGTGGAGTTTTCGCGTCTAATTCCAATTGCGCCAACTTTAGAACCTTTTTAATAGCAGCTCTCTCGGTTGTCGTCTTCTTCCGAAGCAGATCTTTCACATGAGGATCTTGCAGCATTGTAGCCAACGACATATCTTGCATGGCTGTCTCATGATCATCTTCATGTTCTGATGGCATTTCATCATTTTCTCCTCCATTCGCATGTTCATTGTTTCCTCCTTCTGGCTGCTCTGCTTCATCGAAAGAGTTTTCCGCTTCATTGTTTCCTCCTTCATCATCGCCAACATCCTCCTCACCATGCTTTGTCCACCGTGTATAACCTATAACGAAACCACGACGAAGCAAGTGCACCAGCACGCTGCCTTCGAACGGGTTGTGCAAAACTCCATTTTCGCATGTCGGACATGGACATAATATCTGCACTTCACCCATTTGTATCATATTTGCCACCGTGAGAAAGCCCTTCACACTTCGATCCATATTGAATCTTTCGATAGATCAAGCAGCGCTGCAAAGGGTATAAGTACAAAAATAATTACATATATTACCAATGATGGCATAAAAAAAATTGGCATGACCTTTGCTAAAAAAGGGACATATTGATCGAGTGCCAGAAATTTGACGAAACGGAAATGAATCAATGTTTCGCCAAAACATTGGCAACTCTCTAGACATTGCGTGCAAATGAAACATAGCATGAGACAATTCGCGAGCAATGAAATTTATATAGCTAGCAATTAATCACACACATATCTCCATCACATATCCATCCATATGCACATGCATCATATATATGCATAAAGTAACGAGAAGTTCAGTCTATTTACCTCATCAAAGGGGTGGGGAGAGGGGGGGCGGCCGACCGTACATAGGTTGCAGGCGCCATTAATGGAGTGTGGTGGAAAATTTAATACAAGTGTGTGTTTGAGTGGGTCGAGGAGAGAGCTAGCTTAGGGAGTGAGTGTGTGGAGGCTAGCAAGCTTAGTTAATTAATCCATCACCTAGCTAGATCTAATTAAGAATCATGAGAAAGAATTTGGTCTTTTTCTCAAGAAAAAGAGAAGAGAGAGGAGGAAGAGGAAGAGGGAGGAAGAAGAAGAAGGAAAATATCTAAATGGATGGACAAGGGCACATGTGAATAGTGTTGCGACGTAATTACTGGCGTGCCCTAATCACGGAACGCCATTACAATTGTGTATATCCTTGGCGCGCCGCTATTACTAACACCGATGTTGTACTTGCCCAAAAGTGGACCCGCAAAATATACTGTTGGCGTAACATAAAGTGCCACGCCATAGCTATGAGGATTAGTGCTAGCGTAGGACACTTTTGCGATGTCAACACTAAGTTAGGCCAAGGCAGAACGTTGGGACCCACATACAGGTGGTGTTTCTTAAAATTCCAACGCCGACACTAAGGTCATATCTATGACGTGCGAATTTAGCCGACGCCAGCGCTATTTGAAAAAAATAGTGCTCGCGTTGATGGAAAATGGCGCGCCAACAACGAAAGTTGTGGCTAGCCGTTTTTCCAATAGTGTGCAATGCCATCATGCAACTGGCTGATGTGGCTTGCCTAGGGTCAAAGGATTCATCGGTAAGAAGTGCGATGAGCTCACGGAACGAATCGCCGGAAAAGTTTCCCTCTCAAAGGGGGCTGACTAAGGGCAGGGGCAAGATGGTCATTTTCAGAATGTGTCAATATTGTAAAAAATGATGCCAATGGAACGGGATCGACGAACAGAGAACGTGGGCTTTGGAATCACCGGATTCGGAGTCACGGTTGCCAAATTATGGCCATTCGTTCATTAGGCAGAAAACAAACAGAAATTTGTCCGTTTCTGGGCTTAACGGGTGAACGCCCGCAAACTAACTGTTTTGGCCGGCGGGGCTGAAAACAGAAAGCGTACTTTAGAGAATACGTCTTTGCTGTGGGAAAGCGTATTTTGGTCTGAAGCCGTGCCGGAGTGCTGCACTTTCTCGAGCGAAAAACGTATTCGAGCGAATATGCTTCCACTTATACTCCTGGGCCCGGCCAGCTGGGTTGCTTATAGCTGGGCACCACCGGTGCTCTCCCTCTCCTCCCATCTCCTTCTTCTTCCTCCTGACGAGCAAAGACAGAGGAGGCACAGCCGCCGCGGGTCCGGGCGCTCCGCCGCACATGGGGCCAAGCTGGTGGCCTGGGAGGATGCCCCGCTCCACGCCGCGCACGTAGTTGGTCGCCTTGGACACCGGGGCTGCCGGAATCAAGCGGCCCGTCGGCTGGGCGGACGGCGACATCGGGTGAAGATGGGTAGCACGGCATGGTTGCGCAGAGGAGGGGTTGAGGCTATGGGGAGGTTCGGGATGTCTAGGGGTGCTCAGTGGAGTGGTTTAGAGGAAGGGAAGGACCTAAGATGGCTCGAATTTAAGTGGAGGCCACCGGCGAGGTTTCAGCCATGCAGAGGACAGAGGAGCTCCTTGAGCTCATTTGAGAAGGCAGGGGGGGTTCTAGGAGGAAGAGGGGGCTGCTGGTGTGCTCGGGATGGCTCGGGGATGGCTATAAATAGCCGGGCGAAGATGTCGTCCTCAGATGCCGCCACGGAGATGAACGGAGAGGGCACTGGATCTCTAACTCGTGGCGGTGGCAGCTAGCTCGGCGTCGGGGAGCTCCACTGAAGATGCCCTGGTGTGCTCAGGTGGCTTGGCTGACCGGGGCTAGTGGTGGGAATGGCGAACAGTGGCATGGCCGGGGCTGCCATGGTGCGAGGTGGAAGAAGGAGGAGGTGGAAGGGTCTGGACAGGGGGGTGTGTGGCTGCTGCGGAGCTCGTGGACACGCTGGGATGCGCGGGGAAGGCCGGGAAGAGAAGGCCCGAAGCTAGCTGACGCGCAAAGTGCGGCCAACGGCATGCCAGCCGCGCGGTCACCTTGTAGCATAGCCCGGGGAGGGCACGAGGACCTGCCAAAAGATGTCCATGGTGTAGTCCCTTCACCCTGGAGCATCTCTGATGCATTGGGTCGATTAAGGTGGCTTTGTTATGAAGGGTAGCATCACCCAAAGTTGCTGGCAGCAAGGTGTTTGGAATGTTCTAGGGGAGGCTCACTTGGGGATAGATGCTCCTCTTGTGCTGACTATGATCAATCACTAAGACGACCATCTTGGCAAATTTTAAGCACAAATAGAGGGGTCTAGATTGCACTTCCTTCACAAACTACCCCACTGGACAGAAATTGGAAATGAAGCTGTACTCACATGGAGTGTTGGATTGAGCTGAAATTTGGTGTAGGATGATGATTTAAGCATATGGAGGCACTATAAAACTTTCATACCATTTGAATAAATATAAATGGTACTTCCTTCACAGTGATTCCTGCAGGACAGAATCTTGGGAAAATTATAGAGAAATATTGGCTAGATGAAATGAGCTCAAATTTTGTGGCGGGAAGTTATATAGGTGGTAGAATGTCCTGGTAAAGTTTCAGAAATTATGAAGCAATATAAAATATAGTTGCTTCACAAACTGAAATTATGACCAGAAAATAGAATTGGATGCTATGCTCACCATGAGCATGGAATCTTGAATATTTTTACATATCCAAGGTCCATATGAGCCAAAGGATTTATGAGAATTTTGTGGGAATTTTGGGGAAGACAGAAATATAGGTTGCTTCACAACCCAGGGCAAACAGGATTATTCCTTTAACAGAAAAAGGAATATTTCCAAGAGATAAAGATTGGGGTTGGGCTAGGATGGAAATGACATGGTCTTGGGAAGATGTGAGTGTGACAAACCACTTGGGAGAGGAAAGAGAGATGTTCTTCCTAGGTTTCAAGTCTAGAGAGCCAAATCAAAAGAAATCCAAATTAAATCCAAAGAAAAACAAAAGAAAAGAAAAGGGCCAAAAATTGGGGTGTTACAACAGCCAAATTCGATTTATTTCTCACATGCATAACAATACAAAATTGTACCCACAACAATTGAACATCGCATTGCAGAATTGAACCAAACAGTTAACTAAGCACCACAACAAATGAACCAAACAGTTAACTGAGCACCACATTGCATAGTAGAACATACTAGAAGATCAGACAGTTAACCAAACCAAGCATGCTTAACAGCTTGGAAATATAGCAATTGTATTTGTTTCTCATGTATTTTGTATAGCCAAATTTCATTTATTTCTCACATGCAAGAGAATACAAATTTGTACCCACAAGAATTGAGCATCACATTGTACAATTGAACCAAACAGTTAACTGAACACCACAACAAATTAACCAAACAGTTAACTGAGCACCAGATTGCATAATATATAGAACATATATACTAGAGGATCAAATTGCATAGTAACAGTACATAGGACAATTCACTAGAATTTGTAAAGGAAAGGCAGGAGCAGCACATGCAATAGATAAACCAAACATGCTTAATCGGCGTAGCTAGCTAGCTGAACGTAGGTCCTTATAGTGAGGTAAAACTACAAGCTACTCCTCATCGTCGGAGATATTGATGACGATGGGCTCCTTACACTTGGAAGAGGGCGAGGCCTCCACATCGTGGGTGCCCTCCTCATACTGGTGAGTCGCCTGAGCCGCTCCAGGCACCAACCAGTTGGCTCTAGAGTTGAGGTAAGCACGGGCACGCTGAGAAAACACCTCGTAGTCTTAGTCGAAGGCACCGACGGTGGCCTCGAGAAAACGCCATGAACTATCGTTTAAAGCAGCCAACTACATGGCGGCATCCGCGCGTGAGGCATCGATGGTGGCCTCGACGGCGAGGTGCTCCTCCAAGATCGGGGTCGGCACGCATGGCAGCCATCGCGACCTCATCCGCGCATGCGGCCGCGATTTGTTTCTCCGCTGCCAAATGCTCCTTGAGCTCCTGGCTATACTGCGTGCACCATGGCTTAGGGCGGCGCTAATTTGGAGGATGGGTCGGTGATTTGGGTGGAAGGTGTCGGGCCGGTGGTCGGGGCATGTGGGATGTAGAAGGAGGAGAAGGATGGGGGTCGGGTGTGGATTACCTGACTAGATCGACGAGGCCGAGCAGCAGGAAGGAGCGTCGCCAGCGGGGCAGCGGCGCCTAAAGCAGGTAGTAAAGGTTTGAACTTGGAATGGAAGGCGTAAATAGGGGAAATGTGGCATTTGGTAAGGAGGAGGGAGCATGGGAGGTAGATATTTCCACGGATGTCGAAATTTTTTGCTCCATGCAGCGAAAAACTAGCGCGCAAAGTGATCCCTTCTTCAGCACTGTATACGATATCTGAACATCACAAACGATTCATATGGCTTACCCCGTGTGTGATGAGTTTGAATGTGCAAATTTTGGTTCGAATTTCCCTGGTTACAGTGGTCATCCACGTCATTGCATAATTTGTGTACACAAAAGAGCCTACAGCACACCCACACTTCTTAATCGAGCAAGTTCAGCAATTAAACAGAGCTAGCTGACCTAAACATTACTCTAACAAAAGACCAGCGCTCTAAACAAAGACTACTAATCCGCCTGGCGCTCGTCAATCTCTGCCGCCTCCTCCATGTCCAGCTTGCGCCCGACGATTTTCTGCGGAAGGGGCTCCATGGCATCCATCGCACCATACTCGACAAGCATCTCGCCATCCGTGTCCGCCATCTCTTTGGAAAAGGCCGCCACGAGCTGGGTGCGGGCGGCCGTGGTCTGGGCTTGGACGGGCTCCATCGCGGCAAGGTATGCCGCGAACGAATGGATGTCTGCGCGAACGCTCTCAGTGATTGCCAACTCTTCGGCCGTGGATTGCCGACCGTTGTCAGAGAAGCTTCGTGTGATTTGTGCAGTGATTGGTATCTCCTTTTTATTGATCTAGTATTGGAACAAGAAAGGGTATCCCGCACCTATTTCCCCAGAGGTGACCCTGGGTATCAAACCCACGAGAGGAAGACTCCCTTGAAGCAATGGTCTCTAGCAAGCTTTTGCCAAAGTGTCAAATCCAGATTGTGACCGGATCAACTAGCAAATTGTGATTCATACACTTAGAATAAAAAGAAGGTATGGGGTTGAGGTCTTAATGCTTACAAACATGTATTGGTGTTGGGATCAAAAATGATATTAGTTTGTGCTCGGGAAGTCACCCATCAAGAGTTGCTTGCTTCGTATCGGAGTGGGGGATGTGTCCAAATAACATCTTGACTGGCACGAGTCCTGCATCAAGAATCAGTTGTCCTACCGAAGGCCTATCTGTCTCGTGGGGTTGCCCCGATAATTAAGATAATAATATCAGACAAAAGCATTGGGCGTTTAATGACTACACCTCATGAATCCCCAAGGTTATGATCCATGTTACCCTACTAAACCGTACTGTCACCGATGTTCGGTATAACACTTCATGGTCCCCTTGTTCCTAGCCTCACCGGTGCTCAATCTCCATG
Organism: Elymus sibiricus; assembly: GCA_039707655.1. NCBI lineage: Eukaryota > Viridiplantae > Streptophyta > Magnoliopsida > Poales > Poaceae > Elymus > Elymus sibiricus. Next base: position 192,628,284 of record CM077670.1, read on the forward strand.
ATCCTGGGTACCTGCAGGGATGAAGATCGCGGACAAGACAAGAGACACTTCATGAAATGATTTTATTTCACACATACGAGACCGTTATGTCAAAGGCTTCCATTGATCCCTTCACCAAATACCTAGGGTTGCAAGGATCATGCCTCACCCCATACCATACCGAACTACTCACACATGGAGATTAGATCGCGAGAAGAAAACATTGAAGAACACATCTTGGGATTGATTGATTGCAATATGTCTTACAATGGATGCCTTGTGTGATGCACGATTACAAGTATGAACTAGATGAGAAAGCACTATGGCGGTGGAGATGGCTATGGAGATGAAAATGGCGGCGGCTAGGGTTTGTGGATGAAGATGATGATGAAGAGGTTCTGGCTATGCTCGACGCTCTCCCCACACTGCTCTGTTGACATTTCGACGGGTTCCCCTTTATAAAAGTTGTTCAGGTGGATGACCTACCACGGTTTCCATGCCAAACGACTGCTCATGCGAGCGCCTGCGGTCGCATGGAACACCGTCTTTGACACTGGTCACCTTCTGGCGCCTCCTGGTGACTTATCTCTTCTCCATTTTCCTTCCTTTCCTTTCTCCCACATGATTTCTTCCCATTTTAGCCCATTTCTTGTGGTAAACTATAAAAGAGAGGACTCGTGGAATCCTATGCATTCATTAGTCATAACTTGCAATATCGGAGTGAATATATCTCTTTTAATGGAATATCTTGTTTTAAACAAGGTTGAAATGAGTGGAAAAATATCACTCATCAACTCCCCCGAGCTTAAACTTGATCGTCCTCGAGCAACATAGAGAGAAATCCGAAGCATAAGGAACTAAGTTGTTTAAACCAAAATAACGAGAAGGTTTTGGTTCACTAACGATCGGTATGCCTAGATAGCCCTCCGCTTCTTGACCTGAAAACTTATCATAGATATAGTGGTGGCATGGTTATAGTGTAAGTGTTAGTGAAGCAAAGATAATCAACACAAAGTTTCTAATCTACTAGATAAAACAACTTTGCAACACTTCATTTCATTTAATCTAGACAACACTTGCTTGCCGGGAATGCACGGAAGAGTTTCTTTAGATAGAGCCATGAAAACATAAGTTAGGGAGTAGAAAGCATGTAGTAAAACATGATGCTCAAGTGCTCATGAGCACACCCACAAATGTCTCCTCCCTAGGCTCTTAAACACTTTGTTTCAATCATTGTTTGCTGGAACTTTGATTGTCACGTGAAGGAGATTATGCCAAATAAGTGATCATGCATAGGTTTTCATTATGGCTTAATGTTTGGGAACTATGGACCTTTAGCAATAATGTCTCGTTCGAGCTCTTTTGATCAGTCCCCTTTATTTACCACATACACACCCACTCAAGAGAAAGCCGAATAATATTCGTTTGTAGTGTTGCCACTACGTACGGTAACAAACTCATAGCCAAAATCCAAGTTGTCACTCTTGGTGGATCGTTCATTGGCCAGCGGAGTCCTCAGCATAACATCAAGAAGGGTGACGAAGCCACATTTACACACGTAAACGCATATATATTAGCAAAGGCCATGGCACCAGCCAGAGGCTGTAACACCATGTTGAGATATACAACACAATTTTTTGGCATAATCTCACCCACCTTTCAACTAAGTTCCTCTAGACAATTTAATCCACAAGTGCTATCAAGTCTATTAAAATTAACAACATGGGGTTGAGCATGTTAAACATCACTTCCACTACAATTTCTCAACTCCCAAGTCTTGAGAGACTTTCTCTTGTGCAAAGTTATACTTGGTTAATAACATTTCATTCAAAAACTGTCCCATGGCAAGGCTTACTTGTCTATACTAAAGAAAACAAAGGCTGCAAAATTATTTCAGCTACTAGAGCAAAACCTTTGTATCAACTAGCAAGACTTACTCCCATCTGCACATATCACACATACAACTACTACATGTACTCTATGTATCCAAGTGCAAAAGACGGGGCTCGTAGGACAAGCTTCATGGTTGCGAATTTACACACTTCTCTTCCTTACTCTTGCATTCCTCATTGTCCTGGCATAGATCAACTCCTCTGAAAACAAAATGCAAACGAACTCCAAGGGGCTAAATAAAGAACAAGAGCAAAGCAAAGCTTATTCTATTTTTTTGGTTTTTTGCTTTTTGAAAACTAACTTGCAACTAAAAAATCGCAAAGGAAAAAATAAAAAGCAAAAGCAAATAAAAAGCAAAGTGTTGGAACAAACCAACACGAGTGTTTTTGTGATAGCCTGGCTTATTAGGGATGATAGACTACTCATATCAATAAGGAATTCCTTCTTTTCTGGGAGCCCATTCGGAAAGAACTCCAAAGTTAAGCGTGCTCAGCTTGGAGTAATTTCAGGATGGGTGATCGACCGGGAAGTTGGTCCCGGGTGCGCATGAGTGAGGACAAAGTGCGCAGGAAAGACTAGTATTGATATGTGGGGCCAGTCTAGATCATGCTAGGAGTAACGACCACCGGAGGGTGTGTCCAGGGAGTTACAAGTTGGTATCAGAGCCAGGTCCTCGCGGTTACACGGATGTTTGCGGACAGGTGCGCGGTCATGTTGTTCATGACGTTTGTGACCGGTTGTGGCACACGGCATGGCACATGTGCCGGACTAGTAGCACAGACGTATGTGCCAAGAGGGAACGTTCCTGTGGACCGACGAGGACGTCAGTTCCTCTAAGTGGGGGTGTATGTGATAGCCTGGCTTATTAGGGAAGATAGACTACTCATATCAATAAGGAATTCCTTCTTTTTCGGGAGCCCATTCGGAAAGAACTCCAAAGTTAAGCGTGCTCAGCTTGGAGTAATTTCAGGATGGGTGACTGACCGGGAAGTTGGTCCCGGGTGCGCACGAGCGAGGACAAAGTGCACAGGAAAGACTAGTATTGATATGTGGGGCCAGTCTAGATCCCGCCAGGAGTAACGACCACCGGCGGGTGTGTCCGGGGCGTTACAGTTTTGAAGCTCCTCGAGCTTAAGTACAACCTCATTACAATTTATTCAAATACCGCCACATCGTGATGTAGAAGTGGTGATAACCTCCCCCAAGCTTAGGCTCTTGCAAGCCCAAACCGGCGAGATCATTGTGGCGGTTGGTCAGGAGTCCACTCCTGCCTCCAGTTGGAGAAGTTCAAGTTCATGTAGGCGGCCGTGCCTCTCAGGGACGACGCGAGGTTGCTCATATCTTGGATAGAGCCCTGAAGGTTGTTGAGGTCCGCATAGGTGGTGTAGTCTTGCTGGGGCTGCTCCTCCTCTTCGTCGGTGGCGAGTTCTTCTTCATCTACTTGTTCAGGTTCTGGCCCTTCTTGGTCAAAAGTTGCATCTCCTTCCTGTGCAATATAATGCAATTGCCCATTCTCGATGGAGAAACGGTTAGGCATAGACGTGGGTAACAAGTACGCCACTCCAGGAATTTTGATACAATGACGGCCATTATGAACTACTACCATACCAGCGCTAGTAAGAACACGAATGTTAACAATGGTGTTACCGACAATGGGACGGAGATGATTGTAGTTGAGGCCAAGGGAGTTGGCCAACATGGTGATCACTCCTCCACGCACGATATCTCCTTGTGCATGATTTGCTTGATGCGCGAGGTGTAGCAAAAATATTGCCCCTAAGTTGGGCAAATAACTGACGTCCAGGTTTGTTGCTTTCCCGAGAACTAGCATGTTCTCATCATTCACCTTAGAAACTTCTCCTTGTGCCTGCAACGAGTTAGTGATAACATAGTAGAAATAACGTATAGCAGGACTTTCAATGCAACTGGCTCTTTGCTTAGAGCCATGGTGACTCATCCGAAGAAAGGATTGCCTTGGGTGCGGGTCAGTGAAATCATAAACATATCTAATATCATCATAATTGTTGGGGAAGCCAAAGTAGTTACACCACCCAGCAAAAGTGATGTTAAAGTCTTGGTCAAGGAGACGGAAAGTGATCCTCTCCTCCTCATATGCATTTGGCATTAAACCAACATTGTGCGAGAGAGTACTATGAAACTCAAGCGTCAATCGTTCATAAGTCTCACATCCCAGATAAACAAAATGATGCAACCCGGCATTATGACAAAGCAAATTATAATCATAAGTGATACCTAGCTTGGTGAGAGCCTTCGCACATGCCCATTTGGTTGCTTTGATCTTCCTCGTGGTGAGCTTCTGGAACTTCTTCCTTGCTCCATGGTCGGTGAAGACGATCCCCTGAGTGAAAACTTGTTGTGGTTGTGCGGTGGATGAACTCGAACCACCGTGTACACGAGAAGACCTCCGTGTAAACATCTATAAAACAATTTTTCAGTCCAATACAATGAAACAATAATGATCCTACGGTACTCACAACATCATACTCCTCTAAAAACATCAACAAATTCATGCCAAACTCAAGTTTTAATCAAAAATATTCATATCCTAAACATGGCAATGCTAGGCATGTAGAGCATGGATTCGCGAAAAATAAATTGGGGATTGGAGGAGAAACGTACCATCGATTGATCACACGGAAGGATTCGACCTGAAAACGAACGAGTAGAGAAATCGGGTGAAGTTTTGCTAGTGTTTGGAGAGGTTTGGAGGAAGAAGAAGAAAAGAGAGAGATGGGGGCGAAATACCTCCTTCCTCAGGCTTATTGGAACCACCGGCGTGTGAAACGACCGCTCATACTGTCGGTGTATAAAACATGGGTATTTTATACCCTGACTTATGCAAAGGCAATGGTAGTAGCCTCGATGGCCAGGAGTTGCCGGAGATAACCAATGCCAAGATCAAGATTCAAGGCCTAGTTACAAAGACACTAGGAAGAAGATCAAGACATCAAGAAACCCCTGGCTGATGCTAGAGATGAAGATGGTGCTTGTCGGCAAGGCTTGAGCCAGCAAGGTGAAGGCCTGGCAAGCTCCGTGCCCCCAAGCCCTCACTGGCTCGTCTGCGCTCCTACTCATCAAGCAGCTAGTCGCTAATCGGTGAGGTGTCGAGCGCACAGGCGGTTTGGTGAGGCTTGTTTGGGCACGTGTCAGCCCGCTGGAAGGAGAATTAGCTTTAATGACACCCGTCCAGGAGGCGTGTCAAGGTAATAAGAGGTAGTTGGGCGGGCAGTGCAGAAACCTTGCCGGGGCTCCTCCTCCACATGACACCTAACGGCGCAATAAATGCATTTGTCCTAGTCCGGCAGAGTTAGGTATATATGTAGCACTGTTGGCTATCTAATCAACATGTAATGACTGTTTTGCCACTGTGGTTACCCCTTGAGCTATAAAAGGAGGGCCAGGGCAACCTTTATAGAGGTTGACACTTTGCTCATTTTGCATGCGTAGCTGCTCTTCCTGCACCTTGCCGGCAAGAAGCGCTCCTTGTACTTGAGCTCAAACACATCCAATATACAAAGCAGGAGTAGGGTTTTACACCTCACGGTGGCCCGAACCTGGGTAAAATCCTTTGCGTTTGCTGTTGATTCTGCTCTTTGTGCTTGCGCATTCCCCTAGCCGAACCACAAAGGGGCTAGATGGCCCCATAGATGGTCATACGCACGACATCTTTGGCATGCCAGGTAGGGGAATCGCTTGCGTGAACCTGAATCAACAGTTTGCGCGTCACTTTCATCTTCATCATCTTTGATGGCGCCCAAGAAGAAGGGCGCATCTGTAGCGGCTCCATTGACGTCCAAGCTTTCGTCGCAAACACACACAGGCGGCAGAGATGATCCCGCTGGCACAGGCGATGCAGGAGGCACAGGCGGTGCAGGAGGCACAGGCAGCGCGGGTGGCGCAGAAGGAGTCACTGTTGCTGGCGGCGTAGCTAGCACCGGCGGAGCACACAACAACCAGCAGCTTCCTCATCAGTCTGACGACCGAAACCACAATGGTGCAAGCGGCACAGATGGCCAACTCCCGCCTCCTCGACGCACCGGCGAACGAAGCCACCGGAGTAACGACATCTGGACTGGGGCGAGCCAAGACCCAGCCGCCATGGTATCTAAAGATACCACTTCAGGACGCACACCACGACCATCGCAAGATGGGCGCGACGCAAATCCGAACGGCGCTGGCGGTTCCGGATGACGACATCCACATGGCAAGACGCCTATTGATCAGCCGCAAGATCATCAAGCACCACCTCCACCGCGTCGGCCCGCTGCTGAGCATGAGCCGTGGTAGCAAGATCATGGTGGCACTCCTGCTAGTTCTGCCAGGAGACGAACGACATCTCGTTCTTCGCTCCCGGCCATGCCAGCCAAGGTAGCAAAGGCCATGGCGCGAGCACAGATGCTGCTGAACTTCCCTCCGGCTACTGACAAGATGGATGAGTGGAGAGCCACTATCTAGAGCCTCATCGGGATCGCCAAAGCCAACAGTTCGCAGCAGGCAGGACCTTCACGGCGTCCAGTGATGGCACCAACCGATGGTCATGCTAGAGGAGCGACGCAAACGGTGCAGTCACCTCCACAGCAGCAACACCGGCAGCCGCGGCAAACTTACCGGTCCGTTGAGCCCGACGAGATGTCGATGGCTTCTTCAGATCCGCGAGCATGGCAAGATCAGCGTCGAGTGCTGCAGGATAGGCGGGCAGGAGATGCTCGCACCACCATTGAATGGAGCCGGGAGGCGCGCCGTCAATCCGTCATGCGCAATGGTCCAGTCATTGATGAGCCTGCGCCCGGGGTTGGCGGGTATCTACCTTACGAGGTTGGATTCCCGGCCTTCACTCGTGAGCTGTGGCAAGTCCACTGACCATCAACCCGGGACTTCAAGCCAGAGTTGCCGGAGAAATATGACGGCAAACTTAACCTGGCAGAATTCTTGGGCATTTACACAGTCACTGTGCAAGCTACCGGGGGAAGAGATGAAAAGATTGTCGCCAACTATTTTCCATTGGCACTCAAACCCAATGTGAGATCTTGGCTGATGAACTTACCAGAGGATTCCATTTCTTCATGGTCAGATCTATGCAACAAATTCATTGGTGCCTTTACCGGAGGCCACAAGGCTCCTGGTCAGCCCAGTGACTTGCAAGTGATCCCGCAAAGAGATGGCCAGTCCCTGCGGAAGTATATCCAGAGGTTCAGTCGCGTGCACCGCAACATTCCTGATTTGCACCACGCAACTATGATTGCTGCCTTTCACACGAATGTGCGCAACCGGAAGATGTGGGAGAAGTTGAATATCATATTACCAAAAACCGTCAACGAGCTGTATACGTTGGAGGATAAATGTGCATGAGCTGAGGAAGGGAGGAGACTTCCTGGGGAGGATGCTGGTGCTGAGGTTGATTCAGAGGATGACGATGCCGCCACCCTGAAGAAAAAGGGCCGGAAGCGCAACAGGAAGCGCAAGGGCAAGACTGTTATGGCCGTCGAAGGTTCCGGCAACTCTAATACCGCCAAGAAGGCTAAGACCGATAGCTCCGGCAAGAAAGTAGCTGCATGCGCTGATTGCCAGGAAGCCGCGCGGCTGGCGAGAAGACCGGCAAGTCTAATGGGCCGTACTGCAAGATTCACCGCACAAAAGGCCATGATCTCCAAGAATACCGGCAAGTTGAGCAACTTGCTGAGAAGTAGAAGGCTGAATATGAAAAGCGCGATAAGGAGAAAGGCCAAGATGGTGCTGGAGGATCTGGCAAAAGGGGCCGTGGTGGCCGAGGAGGTCACCGCGGCAAGGCTAAGCAGCAGAAGGAGAAGCCTGCTTGAGGCCGAGACAAGAAAGAAGAAGATGATGATGATGAGGATGATGATGAGGACGAAGATGAGTCCAACGAACGAGAATTCCAAAAAGCAACCAAAGTCATGTGCATTGACGGGGGTGCATCTTTGCACTCCTCTCACTGCCAACTCAAGCAGTGGGTGCGTGAGGTTAATGCGGCAGAACCGGTAGTGGGTGCTCAAAAGCCGCTCAAGTGGTCCCACACGCCCATCATTTTTGATGTGGAGGATCACCATGATCGCACAACTGCGGTCGGGTGCTTGCCGTTGTTGGTCTTGCCAATGATATGCAACCTCCAAGTCACGAAAATGTTGGTCGACGGTGGGGCCGGCCTGAATTTGATTTCACCAGAAGTCATCAAGAGGTTACAAATTCCTGATGAAGATCTCCAGCAAACAGGCACGTTTCAGGGGGTCAATCCAGGAAGGAGCTAACCCAAGGGAAAGATCACTCTGCCGGTGACATTTGGCGGGGAATTGAATTACAGAACCGAGAAGATTGTGTTTGACGTGGTTAAGATTCCTCTGCCTTACAATGGAATTCTTGGTCGCCCAGCTTTGGCAAAGTTCATGGCAGCATCTCATTATGCCTACAATACTCTCAAGATGCCAGGGCCGATGGGGGTCATCACCATAAACTCCGACAAGAAAGATGCAATGATCTGCGTCGACAAGCTTTACAGAGAAGCGGTTGCAGCATCCGCCACTAAAGCACCCGCTCCCACCAAAAAAAGAAAAGCGAGATGAGCGGCAAGACCTCTGACATGTCTTCCGGGAAGCGCACCTCTTCGGACTGCTGCGCACCCGTTGATGACGTGCCGAAAAGGTCTACCGCCAAGAAATCCAAGGCTACTCCACTTGCAACCAAAAAGGTCCCGGCAAAGGAGGACAACACTGGCGGTACTTTCACCGCTAGTTCCGCTCTTAATAGCAAATAGGAAAGCGCGCTCATTGCCTTCCTGTGGGCGAATGTCGATGTGTTTGCATGGCAACCATCTGACATCCCCGGCGTTTCCAGGGAGGTAATTGAGCACCACCTTGCCGTCTCTCCCCACGCTTGGTCCGTCAAGCTAAAGGTCAGGAAGCAAGCTTTGGAACGGCAACAGTTTATCGCCAAAGAAATAAAGAAGTTAGAAGCTCCTGGTTTAGTTAGAGGTGTACTACATCCAACATGGTTGGCAAATCCAGTTGTAGTGCGAAAAGCAAATGGAAAGTGGAGACTTTGTATTGACTACATAGATATCAACAAAGCATGTCCAAAGGATCCATTCCCTTTGCCCCATATTGATCAAATTGTTGACACTACTGCTGGCTGTGATTTACTCTCCTTTCTTGACGCATACTCTGGTTACCATCAGATCTTCTTGGCCAAGGAGGATGAGGAGAAGACCGCATTTATTACTCCATGTGGTACATATTGCTTCGTGCATATGCCTTTCGGATTAAAAAGTGCTAGTTCAACATTTGCAATGGCAGTCCAAATTGGTTTTGAGCCTTAGCTGCACAGGAATGTGGAAGCATATATGGATGATATAGTGGTCAAAACCAAGGGCAAATCAACCCTCATTCAAGACCTAGAAGAGACATTTGCAAACTTGCGCAGTATAAACTTGAAGCTCAACCCCGAGAAGTGTGTATTTGGCGTTCCATCCGGCAAACTTCTCAGGTTCTTTGTGTCTCAGCGTGGAATTGAAGCCAATCCCGACAAGATCAAAGCCATTGAGCAAATCGAAGCACCCAAGCGTGTCAAGGATGTGCGACGTCTTGTTGGCTGTATTGCTGCATTAAGCAGGTTCATCTCTAAATCTGCCGAGTGCGCCTTGACGTTTTTCAAAATCTTGAAAAAGGCAGGTCCAATGAAATGGACTCCGGAAGTGGAGGCCGCGCTGCAAGATTTGAAGAGGTACCTCTCCTCTCCGCCAACACTAGTTGCACCTAAGCCACAAGAGCCGTTGCTGCTATATTGGGCGGCAACAAATCAAGTGGTCAGTGCTGCATTAGTGGCAGAGAGAGAAGCGGATAATGAAGAAGCAGCGGTAGCAAGCCCGTCAAGCGACAAACCGGAATCTTCTCCGGCAGAGTCTGGTGCTGACAAGTCAGAATTAGCGCAAACAAATGCAGCAAACCAACAAGTGGTGCCGAAGAAGAAGATGGTGAAGCGCCCTCTGTATTTTGTTAGTTCCCTTTTACAGGGGGCTAGGTCAAGATACTCCGGTGTGCAGAAGCTGCTTTTCGGCATTACTTCCAGGCACATGAAATTACTGTTGTCACTCGTTTCCCGTTGCAGCATATTCTGAGGAATCCAGATGCAACCGGCAGAATAGTGGAATGGTCATTGGAGTTGTCCAGTTTTGCACTTAAGTTTGAAAGCACTTCAACTATCAAAAGCAGAGCCTTCGCGGAGTTCATTTTCGAGTGGACACCAACACCTGACGAAGAAATTCAAGAAACAATTCTCCCCGGCAAAGAAACACTGCAGGAGTGCATCATGTACTTTGACGGTGCCTTCTCGCTCCAGGGCGTCAGTGCCGGAGTGCTGCTTGTCGCACCCACCGGAGAGCACCTCAAGTATGTGGTACAAATGCACTTTCCAAGGGAGAAAGCTACAAACAACACTGCTGAATACTAAGGGCTCCTTGCCGGTCTCAGGATCGCAATAGACCTCGGAATCAGGAAGTTGATCATCCGTGGGGACTCGCAGCTCGTTGTCAAACAAGTTAACAAGGATTATCAGAGCCCGTTGATGGAAGCATACGTGGAAGAAGTGAGGAAATTGGAAGAACACTTTGACAGATTGCAAACAGAACACGTCCCTCGTGCGGAAAACAGCATCGCTGATCATCTATCAAAGTGTGTCGCTCGAAAGTTACCTGTGGAACCGGGAACTTTTGTGCTCCATTTGACTCAGCCATCTGTCACACCATCAATGCAGGCGAACAAAAGAAGAAAATTGAACATCGGTAAGTACTTCCCGGCAGAGCTCCCAAAAGCCGCCGGCAAGGAAGTTGCCGGTAGCAACACGTCTGCCGGTGAGCAGCGGCCTCACGCAGAACTTCAGGTTCTTGCCATCGAGGCAAGCGCTCCCGCAGCCCAAGAGATGCCTTTAGTCCTTGTCGTTGAGCCACAGGCTCCGGCATGAGCATAGCAAATCGTCTGTTTCCTTCAGACAGGAGAACTTCCCGATGATCAAGAAGAAGCCGAAAAAGTAGCCTGACAGTCAAGTATGTATTAGTTTGTTGACAGCATTCTGCACAGAAAAAGGCCAAATGGTGTGAAATTGAAGTGCATTTGCCGGGAAGATGGACTGAAGCTGTTGGCGGAGATACATGGAGGCATATGTGGCTCTCACATAGGATCAAGGGACCTTGTCAGCAAAGCTTTCCGGCAAGGCTTTTATTGGCCCACTGCCCTCCAGGATGCAACTGAGCTAGTAACCAAGTGTGAAGCATGCCAGTTCCATTCAAAGAATATCCATCAACCAGCACAAGCCCTTCAAAAAATTCCACTCTCCTGGCCCTTCTTGGTCTGGGGGCTTGATATTTTGGGCCCCTTTCCCCGTGCTACCGGGGGCTTTGAGTTTTTGTATGTTGTAATTGACAAGTTCACAAAGTGGCCAGAGGTAGAGCCAGTGAGGAAAGTGACAGCACAGTCAGCCGTCAAGTTCTTTAAAGGACTAATTTGCCGTTTTGGTGTTCCTAACAGAATTATCACAGACAACGGCACATAGTTCACAAGCCGCGCCTTCATGCAGTACATCCAAGATCTTGGAAGCAAGATATGCTTTGCATCTGTTGCTCATCCGAGAAGCAATGGCCAACCAGAAAGGGCAAACGCTGAAGTGCTGCGAGGACTCAAGACGAGAACTTTTGACAAGCTGCACAAGTGCGGGAGGCATTGGATTGATAAGTTGCCGGCAGTTCTTTGGTCACTCAGGATGACACCAAATCAAGCTACCGGCCAAACACCCTTCTCCCTAGTCTATGGTGCAGAGGCGGTGCTCCCCACGAAATTCATGTACGGGTCACCTCGAGTCCTTGCTTACGACGAAGCATAGCAAGAACAGCTCCGGCAAGATGATGCCGCGCTCCTTGAGGAGGATCAGCTTTGAGCTGCTATGCGAGCTCCACACTACCAGCAAGCTTTGCACCGCTATCATGGCCGCAAAGTACACGCTCGAAGCCTTGAGGAAGGCGACCTTGCTCTTCGGCGCGTTTAGTCCGCCAAGGGATCCAACAAGTTGACGCCGAAGTGGGAAGGCCCTTATCGGGTAGTGTGAGTCACCAGACCAGGCGCAGATCCTGTGCATAAGTGAAATAAAGCTAAGTGTTTCACAACTTTTTTTTAAATACATTTCGGCTTATCTATGATTACGTGTGATGTTGTGTTATACTTTACCTTGTATGAAATGATTAATAAGCCGTCAAGGCACCCATCCACTACTTTCTCTTCTTTGTTTTTCTCAAAGGGACAAAAGGTTCCCTCGTGTGCAAGTTTCCGGGGGGGGTGATGGTGTGGATGCCACCAAATGACGTTCAAGTGATCATTTTGTAACAAGAAAGCGACAAAGAAAAGAAAGCTAAGTTGAAAAACTTTGAAATAATTTCTTTGTTGTATTTGCAATCTTCCTTGAATGATTTATGTCTTTGTGTGAGAAACCTGCACGCTGAGGAACCTTACCGTGACCAATCACGCTCTTACTTTGTTTCGAGTCCGCTCAACAACTTGAGCAGCTGCTTTGGAACCGACAAGGGTAAAACTTGCCGGCAGCGGCACTTCCGGCAGGCTGCTAAGGATGTGTCCTCAAGCGCTCGCGGCAAGAGTGTGCGCACCGGCAATCATCCGGCAAGCATAGGGCATGCAGTTCATACAAAGGCAGGATAAGACGAGGAAAATAGCATACATTCATCCTAGAACAGTTTAAATTTCGTTACACCTCAAGCACAGTGCAGATCTAACTCAAGATTAAATGTATCTTTTACATGACAGTACTGACGACAAGGTACAATGATAAAGCTAGTTCTGGAGGTCGTCTTCATGCCGGGGAACAAGAAGGACCTTGTCCACAAGTGGGGCGACGACCTTGTCGATGGCTGTGATATCAGTGTTCTCCGGAAGGCGCCTGAATATCCCGGAGAGGTCAACGTCGGGATTCTGGTAGGTGATCTTGATGAGCACCTTGTAAAGGACATCATGGCCGAACTTGAGGGATTCATCAGCAAACGAAGCAGATTTGTCCTCATGATAAGTTTTCAAGGCGTCTATGAGGCCCTCGAAGAACTTGGTCAGTCTGGCGCTGGCCGTCTCCTTGTCGTTGACAGTAAAGCTCCAGCTCCTCATGTCCATAATGGCAAGTTGGGAAGTTATGCGTTCAGCTATATCGACAAGCCTGTTTGTCCAAAGGGAGAGCACCTCGCGTAGCTCCATGAATTTGTTCTCGGCGTCTTCCCGGGAGGTCTCTTCTGTGCCAAGTTTCTCCATCAAGATTACCTCTCTTTCCTTGGCGGACTCAAGATCCTTTTCCAGGGTGATAAGCTTGGATTTCAGGTCCTCCATTGCCTTGCCGGTGGTATCGAGATCTTGATTCTTGGATGCGAGCTACGTCTGCAGCTCCCTTAGGGTATGAGCTGCCTTCTGCGCTTCACCTTTAAGAGCCTCGATCTCCCTACCATTAGCGGCAAGATCATCCTTCAGCTTGGCGGCACTCTCTTGAGCTTGGGTTTCGATAGATTCCTTGTGATTCTTCTCTAGCTCTTGGGTCCTTTGCTCAAGGAGCTTTTCAATCTCTTCGTCCTTGTCATGAAGTTTGGCGGTGAGGGCATCTTCTTGCGCGGCAAGATTCTTTTCACAGGCATTGAGCTGCCCTTCGCGCTCTGCCAGCTTGCCGTCCAAAGCTGTCACCTTCTCCTGGGTGGCGGCAAGCTTCTCTTCTTGCCTCCTTAGATTGTGGGATTGACTGTTATACCAAGTGCGGATATCCTCCGCCTTCTTCTTCAGTTTTTCTTCGACTACCTCCAGGGCTATGTGTTCTGCTTGAAGCTTGTCCCATTGCTTACCATAGCGTTCTTGCACATACCTAAGACCAGCAGCCATGGTTTCTAGGAAGGCGAGATCTGTTGTGCTATCGGTGGCATTATCAGTTTCAAGTGTACTTTGGGGGATGGAGGCAAGGATACGAGCAATCTCCTCGTCAAAGTTTAGCTCTCCAGTGCCTGATGAACTGGGGCTTCAGATTCTTGCTGGGAAGCAATGAGCGTCAAGACATCCGTCAAGGCTTGGGTGGTTGGCACGGTTGGTTGAGAAGCAGGGTCTGGCTTGTCAGCAGCAACCACCACCATTTCTGTGCTTGCTTGGGGGGGAACGGATGTGTTGTCGGGGGACCTTCTCTACCCCCCGGCAACTTCCTTTGCCTTCTCAGCAGCAGATTTGGCGGCCCCTTTAGCAGAAATCTTGGCGACTTCATCGGCAGTGCTCTTGGCAATTTCTGCCATGTCTGCAAGGATTTCTCCTTCTTCGGGAGAAGTTGGATCTGCAAAATGGGGCGGAAGCGAGAGCAAAAAGTGATTCAGTTTACAAGTCAAGTTCAAGAAAACAAAAAAATTGGACAAGTACTTAAGGACAAGTGGATTACCTATTGGTGTTCGTTGAGGAAGGGTGTTTCCTTCCCCGGCAGCTTCAGTTGCCGCCGCACGGTCTCCGGCAGCCTCGCTTGCCGGCACAATTTCGGTGAGGGCGGGCTCATCAGCGGAGGCCCTTGTCGGAGAAGCACTCTCCAGGACGATGGTTGATGGAGGAGCCACAGTAGGATCCGCCTCTTGGCGCTCTTCCTGTTGGCGGCCTCCTCCTATCTCCTTGTTGGGCTCAGGAAGAGGAACTTCTGTACCGGCGCCTGCGAGCGGGAACTGCACCACAACTTCACGCAGGGGGCTGGGCTGGGGGCTGACGACAATAGTATCGGTGGATGTGGCCCCCTGCCCAGCACTTACCGAGGGTTCGTGCTCTGTTGCACCTCTTGTTCACTTCGCCCTGTGTACGAGCAGTTCTGTACCCCTGCAAAGACAAAATAAGTCAAATCAAATAACAATCGAGGCAAAATCAAGATTTGATAAAGATAAGATAATTATGCTTACTCCTCATCTTCAGACTCGCTGAGGATGGAGAGGTCGTATCTCACTGGCGGAGGTGACTCCCTGGCTCTTTTGATTGCCAGTGGAGGCGAAGATGCCTGTTGAGAAGACTCAACTTCGCCGGCAATTCCTTGCTGGGGAGGTGGATGTTGAGCCTGAGGACGTCGAGTTGATTGCCAGCGCACTTCTTGCTGCTGGCCAGTTCTGGTGGTCGTCTTCTTCACAGTAGGGCCAGTCCCTGACGAAGAAGGTCGCACGACCTCCTGGCTACACACTTTCCGAAGAATGCACGCTTTCTTCTTCGGGCCCTGGGGATCCTCTCCTTCTTCGGCTTCACCGGCAACTTCTTCCCTGGCAGGCTCCTCCTGGTGCTCTTCGACAACTTCTTCTTCAGGGGCCTCCTCCTCCTCCTCAGTTGCCGCAGCCCGAGAACCGCTGGCCTTGCCAGCCTTCAAGGCCTCGTCGCCTTGTAGGTAATGAACACCAGTTCTTCGGCCCTGGTGGCTTGGATGAGATCTTTCTCTTCGTGGGTGGCCTTCTCCGTCAAGTTTGAGGCCCAAGTCATCTTGTCCTCGAGTGAGGGCAGCTCCCAGTAAGCTTCAACTCCTTGGGCGTTAGTCGTCACAATGGAATCTTTGGCAGAGTTGATATGCAGCGGCACAACCTTGGCCAACAAGTGGAACTTGCTGGAGACCCTGAAAAGCTGATGGCACAGGCTGATGTGCTGCATGACTGTCAAGTTGTTGCCGAGTCCTGGGTACAACCGCATGATATCGCCAGCATTCTTGTACTCCCAAGTGAACCTTTGCCTTCTCTGCAGTGGCGCGATGCGTCGCCGGAGGAAGTCAGCTCCTACCATTTCAATCGTCAGTCCGACAGACTGAAGGCGAGCGATCCGGTTTAGTGCCGGGCCAAGTTTCTTGTCGGTGGTGCCAAGATCACTCCAATTCTTGCCACGGTCAATATTTTCCGTGCACGGCAAGCAGAAATTGGGGAAGTCCTTTTCTTGAATCCAGCACCATTCAGCCCGGCATTCTTCACACTTCAGGTTCAACTGCTTGGTAAGATACTGGCCCTGGGTCTTGGCCCGTGGAATCCATGTTACGCCGCCGGAGAGCGCTTCACCCTCGATGCGGGGAATGAAGAAATGGCGGAACAAATCAACATTGGGGGCGACTCCAACAAAATTTTCACACAAATGGGCGAAAATTGACATGCAGGTCATAGCATTTGGAGTAAAGTCCAGCAGTCGGAACCCAAAGCTGTACATCATTGCGCTGAAGAAATCCGAAAATGGAGGAACCAGACCACAATAAAAAGCTAACACCCTCCATCCAGGTGCATTAACCGCATGTTAAATAGCGGCTCGGCCGCCATTAATGGAGAAGTTGGGAGCGAGGCGGTGGGTGGAGGTCAAAGAGCTCGTTTCCCGGTGAGCCTGCTCGGCCGCCATTAATGGAGAAGTTGGGAGCGAGGAGGCGGGTGGAGGTCAAAGAGCTCACTTCCCGGTGAGCCTGCGCGGAAGACTGCTCGCACGTGTCCCATCGAGCCTGCGCGGCGGACTGCTCGCACGCGTCCCGTCGAGCCTGCGCGAGGGACTTCTCGCACTCGTCCCGTCTAATCAAACAGTTGCATGCACGCCACCTAGTATGGTCAAATTTTGGCAAAAAATACAAAGAGGACCAATAAACCCAGACCGAGGTAGTACTCTCCAATAAAAAGAGGGACACGTGGCCGCACGTAAATGGTTAGTGGAACGCCCACGGTTCAAACAATACAACCGTTTGCGATAGTAACGTGTCATCTATTTGTTCCAAAATGCCTACGTTGGCTATTAATGTGTGTGCCTTGTCTCAAATTGGACAAAAAAAATTACCACGGCATATATGTGCCATATAATGACACTATGCCAAGTTTCATCAATTTCGGGTGAGTTTTGGATTTATGGGGATTTAAAAACCGAGATTCTCAATGTTTGAAGCCGAGCCAGGAAGCCGAGATGTTTGTAATTCATTCCCATTTCTTGCATGGGACCTAAACATGCACCCAAGGAAACATGTATGGTATTTGAAGCCATTTTGGTGCACTGGAGCATGTGCTTGTAATTCAAATTTGAATTATGGACATTAAATGCCTAGAAAACTCAATTAATGTATAAAAAGGCGAAACAAACCCTGAATAATTCCATATTTCAGCGTGAATCTCCTGTTGGTCTATGTTGCCTGTAGAAAAAAATACAAGGCAAGAAGAGGCAGCGACGATTGTCGTTTCGCCCACAAGGGTGACACGTTTCCTATCGGAACCACGAGGCTTCTTTCTAGAAGCTCCGGTTTGTAATAGGCTTGTACCAAAACTTGCCCCAAATTGTACAAAAATTTTACCATGGTATATATGTGACATGTCATGACACGATGCCAAGTTTCATGATTTTCGGGTGAGTTTTGGATTTACGAGGATTTAAAAACCAAGATTCTCAATGTTTGAGGCCGAGCCAGTACGCCGAGATGTTTGTAATTCATCCCCATTTCTTGCATGGGACCTAAACATGCACCCAAGGACACATGTATGGTTTTTGAAGCCATTTTGGTGCACCGGAGCATGTGCTTGTAGTTCAAATTTGAATTATGTGCCTAGAAAACTCAATTAATGTATAAAAAGGCCAAACGAACCCTGAATAATTCAATATTTCAGCGCGAATCTCCTGTTGGTCTATGTTGCCTATAGAAGAAAAATACAAGGTGAGAAGAGGCAGCGATTGTCGTTTCACCCACAAGTGTGACACGTTCCCTATCGGAACCACGAGGCTTCTTGCTAGAAGCTCCGGTTTGTAAGAGGCTTGTACCAAAACTTGCCCCAAATTGGACAAATTTTTTACCACGGCATATATGTTCCATGTCATGACACGATGCCATGTTTCATGAATTTCGGGTGAGTTTTGGATTTATGGGGATTTAAAAACCAAGATTCTCAATGTTTGAGGCCAAGCCAGGACATCGAGATGTTTGTAATTCATCCCCATTCCATGCATGGGACCTAATCATGCACCCAAGGACACATCTATGATTTTTCAACCCATTTTGGTGCACTGGAGCATGTATTTGTAGTTCAAATTTGAATTATGCAGATTAAATGCCTAGAAAACTCTATTATAATGTATAAAAAATGCCAAACGAACCCTGAATAATATAAAGCAGTTCTGTTCAACCGTCTGGCACCCGTGGGTAAGCACTGTGTGCACGCGTTGTGCTAGCTCGCGCTTCCTTCTTTCCCAAGTTTTCCATATTAATGGTGTTATATATCCAAACACGCTACCGTTTCCTGCCACTCCCCCAATCGGTTTCCTGCCACTCCCCCCAATCGGTTTCCCTCCAATCCCCCCCAATGGTTTCCCGCTGCCAGTGTCAATGGCCATAGAAGGCTAGGCGGCGACACATCGGCCATATCACAGTATACCATTCCAAGCATGCCAATCCGGTGAAGCGCCGTCGCCGTCATCAACCTCCTGGACGAGGAGAATGAGCCGGAGCAGGCCGGAGAGCCAGAACGGCCATGCGCCGCCGAGCAAGAGAGGCAGCGCCGCCAAGCGTGAGCAGTATCATCTCGCCCTAGTGCTTGAGCGGGCCAATGTCTACACATGTGTTCATCGCCGCCCATGGAGCGGAGCGGAGCAAGAGTGGGAAAGCGCTGCCACGCAAGAGCGGGAGAACGCCGCCGTGCATCAGGTGCGGTGCGCCGCACTATCTGAGCGGAGCTGTGTCAGCATCCTGTTGACTCAACCACTCAAGAGGCCATTTCCAGGGCCGGTAAGCATCCCGATTCCCCGCAAGGAATGGGTAGCCGCCGTCAGCGCCATAATTGCGCCGGACGACGTACGCACTGCCAGAATCCGCTGCCACGATGCCAACGGGCTGGTCGATTGGCTCTTCGACCTCCTCGGCCCCCCAGGTGCCGCCAACGACGAAGCAGAGCAAAATGCTCGTCGTGGCTTGGAATAGATAGTCGCCGATGAAATATCCTGGGCGGATATTGATATTGCGGTATAGCAGTTCCGCGAGCGTATAAGACGCGTGGACGAAGGCCTGTACCAGTTCATGCTCAGCCAAGAGTTCCCGTAGGTTTAGGCCCTGTTTGTATCGGTTTTTGCCCGGTTTTCCGCAATTAACTGGGCAACTATCTTGTTCTTAATTAATGAAAAGGCAAAGCTTTTGCTTCTTCTGGCTTGTTTTAAGTAGTAAAAAAATAATGTAAGTTTGTATGGAAGTGGTCTGGTATGTAAAGATTTCACACAGTTTCTAAAAGCACAAATGTGTGTGATAGTAAGGAGTAGGTCCCACATGGCGACCATCAGTAAATGCCTTAAACGCGAGGAGGCAACTCTTATCAGCAAGGGGCATCTTCCCATCCGCTAGCCAAGTCGAATAGAATGCATGAGTTAAGCGTGCTCGGGGTGGAGCAGTCTAAGGATGGGTGACCGGGTGGGAAGTTGCTATATCTCAAGCTACATTTAAGCGCCATGATATGGTCATTACAGACATTTAGCATCTAAATGTGTCTGTAGTGACCAGTCATGTCGATTAAAAAAACCTTGAGATCCTTGTTTTGAAAATTTGGAGAATGGTGTTTTTTTTTGTTATTTGTTGTTTTAAAAATTGGAGAAAGATCGAGATCGATCTGTGGGCCCACCACGTTCTATCCTTTGACCCACAACGTTTGAGGTCTATGGGCCCGCATGTTCTATCCTTTGACCCACAACGTACGAGAAGGGTTTGACCATGACGAGTTCCTCTTGGTATAGTTCATGGCGGCATGTCAGACCAAATTTAGTTTGGGAACATTTGTTGGATTCCCTCCCGCTGGCTCAAAGTTGGGGAACCGGCATCATACGTAACCTGGCTTCCTGGTGGTACGGTGTTTGGTTTGTAATGCAGCTGGTGCCCCATCGAAGTTGTGCATTGGGGATTTGAACACATCACACACCACCCATACATATATTTGGGCCGCATGCAAGGTATATGGTCTTCTGATCGACCCCGTCTCCCTTGTGCGGTTTTCAATGACATGCCTATCTGTGGGCCTGGTGTATATATGTCATCCCTTTGGCCGACAACGAGGGGGTTTGGCCATGAATGGATTCCTCCTGGTTCGTGTTACCGCGGGTCATGGTGACATGTCCGAGCAAAGTTTGAGCTCATGCGTTCTCAGCATTCCCTCCCATGCACTCGAATTGGTGGGTTGGATCGACACCCTACGTACATCGATGTCATCCTTAATTACTACCTAGCTTTCATGGGGGTTGTCCATTTCGTGAGGTAGGCGCCACATCAAAATTGTAAATTATTGGGTATTTAAAACACATCACCCTTCCAACGTACATCAATTTGGGCGCCATGCAGGTGGTGCTGGTTTTGTGGCCCCTCTCGTGCGGTTTACGGTGATGGTCCAATCTATGGGCCCGAGCGGTCTATTATATCCCTTTTTGACCGACAACAACAGTGGTCATTTGGCCAAGATAGATTAACTTGGTCCGTCTTATGGTAGGTCATGGTGACATGCATGCATGTCCGACCAAATTATGAGTACGTGGATGCGTCCCACCGACACGAAGTGGGGGTGGGGCAGGCACCCTAGCTATGACCTGAACTTGTCATTATAGATATCCAAGGGGGCTTTCTGGTTTGCGAGGGAGGTGCCACATCAAAGTTGTGCATTATTTATTTAAACATCACACCCTTTATTCCTACATATATTTGGCCACTTCCAGGTGGTTGTTGTCTTCTGGCCCCACTCACCCGATCTTCGACGACGCTCCCACCCGTGGGCCCGCGCGTCAAAGTTGTGCATTGGGAATTTGAACATCACACACCACCCTTTTCATACATATATATTTGGACCACATGCTGGTCTGGTTGTGTTCTTACCCTCCCTCACATTTTTTGTTGCCAAATGGTTCTATATAAAATAGCAGACAACTCGGATGAAAAACTGCCTGCGAACGTACGTGCAATGGACACGGGTGCACTGGGTTAACCATGTGCAAGGCTCGTGCCCTGTAAAATCGCCACGACTTCGCAAGCACCAGCAAGGGTGAAGGGGTAATGTGTACAGGATATTTAGGATGAATTCCACGTATGCGTCTAAAAATTAGGACGAACCGTGTGCGATAAACCAGCTAGCTAGGAATCTAAAAAAAAGCTACCCGCCTTGAGCGATGCAAAAATTGGTGGTTCCGCGGCTTTTCCTTATTATCGTACACAATTATTATGTTTGGACCGTGTGCGATCTTGGTTGCTCCCGCCCCGCTTCATTTCCTTTACCCAAATTTTAGCCGCGGTATTTCAACCGTCGCCCTCACTCCTCCACCACTGACCTCATAGTAAAATTCCAGTAGCCAAGGCATTTGAACCGTCGCCCTCCCTCATCCACCATCATCCCCACCAACCATTACTAAAATTTTCAGTAGCCGCGGCATATCCTCAAACACCACCCGCCCTAACCCCGTCCCCCCTCCACAGTCTACACCCCCCCCCCCCCCCCCCGCTCGAACCCTAGCTCGCCACCACTGCCGAAGCCGCCGCTGCCACCACCAACCCCTGCCGGTCTACCCGTGCCTCCTAGCTTAAATAAGTTCATGTTACCCACCGATTCCCATACCCTCGCTGCCCTGAGTTTTTAGATGAGGCCTGCGGTGTCCCTCCCCCCAGATCCCCCCCTACTCCAGAGAGTAGCAGCCTAAGCCCAACCACATATCCCAGGGAGGCCGAGGAGTGTACGGCCAAAAGGAGGTCTATCAAGGCCTCTTCGCCGAACGATGTCAAGGTGGCCGCTGTTCGTTCCGACCTGTTGATCCCGGAGGAACACCTCGCCACGGAAGCCGGCGAGGACGTTGACTACGTCGCCATGCCGAAGGCTTCATGTCAGTGGGCTCGCGTATTACTGAATCGCAGGACAGCCGGCTACGACATCAAGCTCGTTGACAGCGAAGGCTTCACACGGGCCATGTCACAGGTTAAGTGGTCCATCCCCAACGCATTTGGTTCAACCGCCGTCAATCTCTTCGAAGGCCCCGCCACTGATCTCCTCCACCTTGCGGTCAAGGATTTGCGATCCTTGTACGCCATTGAGCCCATTATGTCATTTCTGAAGGACACGTTCCATGGCGGTGGCTTTGGATCCTCATCTGCCAAGTTAGACCTCATCAACCACGACCAAGAGAAGGGCACCCACTATGGCTCTTCCAAGGTGAGACAGCCCATCTGCGACATCAGGGAGCGCACCCTGGGTCTGTGCTCTTCCAAGTGGAAGGATCCCGTCCATGACAAGTGAGGCAATATCCTATAAGAAAATCTTACTTTTTCTAGCTAGCCAACTCGTACCTATTATTGTAGTAGCTTTTGCCATGCGATGTTTTAACCGTGTCATGTTTAATTATTCCAGTTATGCAAAAATGTAATGTTCAATAGGGCTATCTGATGTTTAAGTATGAATTGTCCACTTCAGTTTCACGAATGGCTATATTTGGTTGTTTATAGTGAGTAGATGCCTTGTTTATGTGTATTTGGTTGTTAGGTTGGTTGCAGTGAGCATTTGCCCAGTTTTCAAGCAGATGCCCTGTTTATCTGTATTTGGTTGTTAGGTTGGTTGAAGTGAGCATTTGTCCAGTTTTCAAGCAGATGCCTTGTTTATCTGTAGTTGCTTGTTAGGTTGGTTGCAGTGAGCCCTTGTCCAGTTTTCAAGCAGATGCCTTGTTTATCTGTATTTGCTTGTTAGGTTGGTTGTAGTGAGCCTTTGTACAGTTTTCAAGCAGATGCCTTGTTTATCTGTATTTGCTTGTTAGGTTGGTTGCAGTGAGCCTCTGTCCAGTTTTCAATGGCTATATTAGGTTGTTATAGTGAGCATATATGCTTTGTTTATTTCAGTAATTCACAATGTCATGTTCATTATGTGCAAGTATGAACTGTGCAGTTCGATTTAATCAATACCACTTTGAACGGCTATATTTGGCTCATGTTATGCCTGGTGAAGTTAACACATGCCCTTTATTTCAGTTTTACATATTTATGCAGTGTGATGTTTAAGCATGAGCTATGTTCTATTCATTTTCAACAGTACCAGTTTGAATTACAATATTTGGTCCCTGTTAAGCCTATTGTAGTTAACATTCCCTTCCATTTTTTATCTGCTTTAACAGCATGCTGAAACCAACACATTCAAGCTGTCATTTTGAGATGTTTACCATGGTTATATTTGGTTGATGTTAAGCCTATAGTACTTATCACGCCTTTCCATGTACTTACGCAGGACAACAACGGGAGTGGCCAGCATTTTCCACCGAGGTTAGTTTCATCCCTCGGCTTATACTGCCTCTGTTCCATAATGTAGTGCATACAGATCCACGGCTAGACACTTTTTAGCTTCTAATATTGACTTGTTGCTTGTAGCACTACAAAAAAAACACTTCCGTGATGATACGTCTTTGTCATAGTAGGTAAAGTTTTCTGTCATGCATGTACATCCGTGACAATTTTATGACAGAATCAAGATAGTCATACATGTGCTGTCGTAGAAGTGTTCCATGACAATACTGAAATTATCATCACGGAAGTGTCCACTTCCATGATGATAAATGTCGCGTCATGGAAGTGTTTTCGTCAAGGGTGACAGACACGTGGCATCCACCGTAACGGGTCGCCGTTAAGCTATCGGGTTCCAGTTTGGATCCGATAACCTGTTAACAGCTCGGACCAATGGGGATTTTCCACGTGTAAAATTCTCATTCGCCGGCGGATCCACGTGTCTGCTCGGCGTTGCGACAGATGTCATCCATTCATTGGACGAGAGACGCCTATGATACATCGACACGTGGCACGGCCCAACAGTAGCCCATTTAGGATGAAAAGGCCGGCCCAGTCAAAGGCCCATAAGATTTACTCAGGTACTAGTGGGCCGTCCCACTAGCGGCCTGCTTAAACATGGCCCATTTACGGCCCACCGCCAAATCGGGCAAGTAAATTGTTTGCTCAGTCTTTGGGCCCCATTACGGCCCAGTGAGTTTTCGGCCTGTTAAAGGCCTGATGTAGAAATGGGCCCATTTCAGCCCGGTGTGCCTTTCGGCATGTTAATGGCACGTGCTACACATGGGCCATACATGGTCCGACGCGACATTCGGCCCCTTAACAGCCCGTGATCTCGGTGGCAAAATTTCAGCCCAACCTGACTTTGGGCCTGTTAAAGGCCTATCGTACAATTCGGCCCGTTGGTCCTCTACTAAGCTTTCGGCCTACTAACGGCCCATGATATGATTGGGCCAACCAAGGCCCAAGATAGGTTTCGGCCTGGTAGCGGCATGTCATGTAACTGGGCCAATAATGGTCCGAGGTATATATCAGCCTGCTAAAGGCCCGTGGTCGACAAATGAAAATTGAGGCCCAACAAGCTTTTCGGCCTGCTAAAGGCCCATGCTGTCTTCTAGGCCATAACAGGCCAGCAGAATATTCAGCCTGTTAATGGCCCGAAGCTACATGGGCCGACCTAAAGTTTGGGCCCACTAGATGCCCATGTGAGTTATGGGCCTGGGCATACCGTGTCCATGAAGGGCCATTATTGCAGGTTCGTGCAGGCCGGAGTAAAGCCTGTTGCGTGGAACCCATTAATGGCCCACTGAATTGCAGGCCCGTTAGAGGCGCATGTTTCGGCCCGTTCGCCTGAATCAGATTTTCACCCTTTTTTTGATAGTGAATGATGACATATATGGTAAATACGAATTAAGAAGAAACCTACACTATACAATAAATAAATAACGGCATAGTAACTTGGAATAAACCTACACTATACAATAAAGGAATTAGGGCATATTACATCCACTGGGCATCAAAGTTCGCCACCAGTGATCATAAAAAACCAACCAAGAAGCAGATTACAAAACCTGGGCGTCCAAGGCCCTGCCATTGCAGCGCAACAAAATAATACTGAACCAAGACCACTTGAACATAGTTCAATTAACATTAGCCTTGCGCGGGAGCTGCTACGCAAGTAGCTGAGCAAGGCAGTGAGAACGGCCTAGCATGTCGGTCATATCTTCCAGCTCTAGCTGTTTAGCAATGAGGTTCTCATTGGAGTTCTCTGCGATCTTCCTTAGAGATTGGACTTCAAGTCGAAGTTGACTTGCACTATGCCTTTCTGCTTGCAGCTGAGACTGAAGAAGTCGAACTGATTTAGGCAGCGACTTATGTGAGCTTGTGTGACTGCTAGTCTCAAGTAACTTGAACACTGCATCAAGACATGACTTTGGGGTTGTCTCACTATCTTCAAGATGTTTTGCCTTCTTTGCTGCAATATACGTTGGGTTTGTCTCAGAGTCTTCAGCAGACTTGTGCGTGCCATCAGGCATATCACCCTGAAACAACAAGACAGATGACAGGTTTTGCACGTATATAAACAAAGATGGTAACTGCGCTGTCAATTCCATCCAGTTTCATATTACAAAATAAAGAGACGATTCAAAATGTCAAGAGCATAATTTGGCATTGTTCATAATGCGGTGAGCTATACCACACTACTAGATTACAGATCAACAACACAAGCATAGATGCAGGGCAAAAGAAAATCATTGTATCTCTTTTAAGGCAAACCAAGAAATGACAAGGTGCAAATGTGCGTAGCTTCAGCACACACTGGATTATAGATCAACAACACAAGCATACATGTAGGGCTAAAGAAAATCAATGGATCTGTATTGAATAATGTGCATGATATGAATAAGGAATTTGGTTTCATGACTAAAACTTGAAACTTGCAGTTGTTGCGAACATGCATTTTGATAGAAACAGCAAACTAAATAGCAGTTGACGATAGGGAGTATGAGCAAATTAAACAGCAGTTGAGGAGAAAGGCCTTAGAAGGATGGACTTACATTAACAGTTAACACCAGCTCTATAATGCCCTTCTCCATGTCAAGGGAGGGATAACTCAAGAATTTCAGCACAGAAACTTCTTCATAAGCATTGCCTGTACTCTACATTTTGTAGAGAGTAATTATTGATATGATAATACTGGAAGGGATAGAGGATAATGAAGATCAGATGCACAGTGATGCTACATGATCAACTACATATCCATGTAAGTACAGCGTTACAGGACAAAATGTACTAACAAGAGCAATGGGTTACATTTCTGCACTGGCATTGTCTGTGTATTCAACTTTTTGGTAAGATTAAGTATAGATCTGATAATTTTTAGGAAATGGTGGGCGAGGGAGACAAGATGAAGAGTAATGCAACACAATGAACTACTCACTCCGTCCCATAATATAAGTGTTTTGTACACTAGTGTAGTGTACAAAACGCTCTTATATTATGGGACGGATGGAGTAGCTGTTAATGTAAGTACAGTGATACAAGATGTTCGGTCCTTACAAGAGGACTTCAGAGCTAAACTTCTTCAGAAGCATTGGGTTGATTCTAAATTTATGTAAGAGTCAATACAGATCTTATAATGTCCACCAAATGGAGGATAAGGAGGCTAACATGTACAGTGATGCTACATAATCAACCAGCTATGAAAGTAAGTATGGTGATACAGGGCAAGAGGTACTCACAAGAGCAATGCAGTGTGCAGTATAGTTGCGAGATCCTGTTGTCCCTTGAGGATGGATATTCTCCTACAAACAGTTTTCATACAAGTGAGACGGTAAGGCACATGCAGAAATGTAGTTCAAATTGTGATGTGATATCATAGATAGTACCTTACGCTACAGACGAGACCAGTGTGTAACAAGCTTATTCCAGTCACTGTCTAGTAAATGAAGCACCGGAGACTTTACAGAAATTTTGTTTAGAGGCTTGCCATCGAAGTGTGCTTACCTGAGGTAGCAACGATACTTCCTCAAAGCGTTCTTGAAAAGCACAATCAAGCTTTGCTCGTCTTGACTATCTAGTTTGGTCCTCGCCTATTTAAATGAATGAAATCTCTTTAGTTCTGTCAGCAGAAACATAGGCACTAATTACCATGAATAACATTAGTACATTACTTACACGTAATTTGCGGAGGAAGATTGGAAATTGTTGTTTGTCTGTAGTATAATCTTTCCATCAAGGAAAGATGTGCACAAAGTTCCTGACAACAATAAAAGCTTTGTCTTCTAAACTAGGAAGAAGTGGAATAGGGGTCCTATTTGCTGCAATTGGGGCTCTCTCCAGTTCGAAAAGGGATTTGGCAATTGGAGTTGGTGTACTCTTTGCTGGAATGGGGGTTTTGCGTCGTAGAGCTGGTGCTATGTCAACTGGAATCGTCATACTTTTTGCTGCATATGGGGTCTGCTGAGTTGGGGCATCTGAGATGGTCAGTGGGGTAGGGGTAGAGTCTGCTAGAGTTGGGGCTATGTTTTGTGGGTCTGGTGATATTGCCACTACACCTAATGGGCTATTTGATTTATCAGGTGTCACTACCTTTTCCAAATACTTTGTTCATGCTCCATCGCGATCAGCAATCGCCCTCTTCCTTTTGAATGTCTGATACACAAGAACAACATTTCAATGGAGAAATATGGTATGATGACAGATGGAATATGTACTGAAAATGGATAGGCATGGCATATTCACATATATGATGTCTAAACTAAGCAAATGGCGGTGTAACAAAGTAGAAGCAATGCAAAGCATCATTTGCAAGATATGTGCGACCAATATAACCTTGCCAAGTTAGAGCAAGCACCTTGATGGGTGAATAAGATAGGGCATCTGCCTCTGACTCCTCAACTAGGGAGCTACATTGACTTAGGTCTCCCTCTAGCTCAGAATCATTGTTAGGATCATATTCTAAACACGAATCTGTAGGTGGAGAGCGTGCGCATTCCATTGCATCCAGACTGGATCTCAGTCACTTAAGGCCAAGTTTGATAGCCATGTCAGTGTTCTGCTTTATTCTTCTCATGTGCCCAAGCTCATAATCATTATGATGATGTTCAGTATCTGAGATTCATGAAAACATAAAAGGTAGTCAGATTATCTTTGGAATGCATTGCGGATTCTACTCCAATAGTGTCTCCCTACAAAATCCTGCGTATACAAAGTTCATCCCCCAACCGTGCTGACCAGGCCACACATAGAAATACAAACCTCTTATGTCTCTATAAGGGGCGGACACACATTTGAAAACTGAAGTAGGAACATTAGCATCATATCAAATTAGTATTTGAACAAATAAACTTCGGAATTACGAGTGGCATAATGTTTAGTGTGGGATCGAGGAGATAGGTCTAGAGGGGGGGTGAATAGACACTTAACCAACCAAAGTTGCAGTTTTTAGTTTCTCTTGGAACTTAGGCAGATTTTTGGCACAAGTTAAGATCACTCCAATACTTTCTACACATGCATATCTAGAGATTGAGCAGCGGAAATAGTAAAGCATGCAAGAGTACAGAAAGTAAAGGGGTAGAGTATGGAAGGTCAAACGCAATGAAGACACGGTGGTTTTTGGCGTGGTTCCGATAGGTGGTGCTATCGTACGTCCACGTTGATGGAGGCTTCAACCCACGAAGGGTAACGGCTACGCGAGTCCACGGAGGGCTCCACCCACGAAGGGTCCACGAAGAAGCAACCCTGCCTATTCCACCATGGCTTACGTCCACGAAGGACTAGCCTCACTCGGGGTAGATCTTCATGAAGTAGGCAATCTCCTTGCCCTTACAAACTCCTTGGTTCAACTCCACATCATGTCGGAGGCTCCCAAGTGACACCTAATGAATCTAGGAGACACCACTCTCCAAAAGGTAATAGACGGTGTGTTTTTGATGAACTCCTTGCTCTTGTGCTTCAAATGATAGTCTCCCCAACACTCAAACAACTCCTCACAGATTTGGCTATGGTGGAAGAAGGATTTGAGTGGAAAGCAACTTGGGAAAGGCTAGAAATCAAGGTTCAAATGGTTGGATTGGAATGTCTTGATCTCAACACATGAGTAGGTGGTGCTCTCTAAGAAAATGTATGGTGGAAGTGTAGGCACGTTCTGATGGCTTTCCTTACTGAGTAAGAAGTGGTGGAGGGTATATATAGCCTCCACACGAGTTCCAACCGTTACACACTTTTGACCCAACTCGGTGTAAAAGATATGAACGTTAGGAATCTCGGTGGGACCGACTGGAACAACTCGGATGGACCGATGTGCAATGGTTAGGGCAATCCTCATCTCGGTGGCACCGATTGCATCAACTCGGTGGGACCGAAGTGAAGCAATAAGGCAACAGAGAGTTGGCAAGCCATCTCGGTGAGACCGATTTGCAAAAACTCGGTGGGACCGAAGTAAGTGCAAACGATTACAGAGAGTTGGCAAGGCCATCTCGGTGGGACCGAGATCCATATCGGTGGATCCGATTTGTTAGGGTTTTGGCAGTGGCTAAGTCCAGATGAACTCGGTGGCTCCGGATAGGAAATTTCGGTGGGGCCGAGTTGGAAAGTAGGTTTTGGACATATTTGGATGGAGAAAGTGGTTGAGGGTTTTGGAGTACTGTCACTAAGCACTTGAGCAAAAAGACCATTAAGCAACACCTCATCCCCTTTTAATAGTATTGGCTTTCCTATGGACTCAATGTGATTGTGGATCACTAAACCAAAAATGTAGAGTCTTGAGCTTTTGCCAATCCATGTCCTTAGCATTTTTAAGGGTTCCACATCCTCTTGTCCTTGCCACGCCATTGTTGAACTTGTCTGAAATTCACTAGATAGAGGCATTAGTCCAACAACATGTATGTTGGCATAAATTACCAAAACCACCAAGGGAGCAAATGTGCTTTCAATCTCCCCCTTTTTGGTAATTGATGACAACATACATCAAAGCTTCAAATAAAGATTTAGCAGAAGTTTGTATGAAAGCTTTGAAGAAAAGCATGTAACATGTATGAGCTCCCCCTAAAGATATGCATATAGAATGATGATATCACATGGGAAATATACATGCAACATGTATCTTGGCTATATGCATCAGAGCAATATATATGGCATTTAGGTGTCCACATGTCCATGATTGTCTCCTTGCAAACAATATATACAAGCAAGAGGTCAATCATGTACATGAGTGTGATGCATATACTTACCTTGAAGTTCTTGATCAAGTACCTGAAGAAATACACTTGAGAAAACAAGGTTAGATAACACAAGATAATTTCTTCAAGAAAAGACACAAGATCAACTAGAAACCAAGATTGGGATGACATGTAGAAGAGAGTATCACTAGGTGAATACTCCTTTGAAGCAAACATATCCCCAAAAGAAAGAAATAGTTGTCTCCCCTTAAAGAACTTCCTCTCCCCCTGAATCTGACATTGGATATTGGGAGCAGGTAGGGTGAGAAAACTAAAGCAATCAAAAATACTAAAGCAACTGAAATCATGTTTCTCCCCTCTTAGAAACATGTAACATACTCTCCTCTTGTAAGGTGCATCTCGTTTGTAGTGATAAGCTTTGATGTATTCCTCTCTCCCCCTTTGACATCAATTTCCAAGAAGGGACTTCAAGGTTATTGGTCAAGTGGGTTTGGTCCTTGAGAAACACATCTAGCCATTGAGTGGCTCTAGATGCAAGTAGAGGATAAGAATCATTGAGTGGAGCTGGAGCAGAAAATCTCAAAAAAAATTGACAGAAAACTCCTTAGAGCAGCAAAGTCGGTGACTCTGAGTTGAATCAATTCGGTGGAACCGAGTTTGGTGCAAAGGATCATTTTGTTAACTCAGCTCACTAGGCAAAGGAATTCTCACAAAGATTTGCAATGAATTGCTGCGAAACTAGCTAAAAGAAAAGAAACACAGGAAAGAAGCAAAGAAACGTCTAGAAGAAGTTTAAAAAAAACACTCTAGCAACAAGAGAACAAACAAAAGAAACACTATAGAACTTCATCTAGATGGGTCGGCGACTAGGTCACCTATGTTAGAGTATATTGACTTAGGAGTCAAGTGAGAACACTTGATCATAGGTCATACTCATCGTTTAAGCTCAAAATGGGGTTGCCATTTTTCCTTTAAGCATTTCGATGTATTCACATCTTGTTGAGTTGCTTTAGCTCATGACTTTGAGTAAAGCTTCTCTAAGATGTGAGAACTTACATTGGGATTTGGTGGTGATGTCCATCATGTAGTTGAACTTGAAGTGGATGCTCATGAGTTGAAGTTTGGAGCTATCCTATCATTTGTAGTTCATCTTCCTACATGGGTTAGATTTGCACGGAACAACATGTATATCCAAAATGACAAGTATGAAGTATAACTCAAAAGTTGTCAAAGGATATGTTTAGGTTGTATTGTTCCTTGTTCCACCAACAATTGTTTATACTTGGGTTATACAAGATTGCTCAAGGTAAGAGTGAGATGCAATCTTGTGACATGAAGCTTGTCCAAGTACCTACAAAAGGTTAGATACAATACAAGGGAGCAAAATGTCCAAGATATGAAATGATCATCAAAGTATCATGGATTAGTCAAGAATGCTCATGCCCTTGTATGCATCCACATGAACCTCTAGTTCACGTTTGAAGCATCAATGATGTTCAACTCACTTCTCAAGTGACAAAACACTTTCTCATCAAGGGGTTTCGTAAAGATGTCCGCCAATTGTTTCTCGGTACGAACATGTTTAAGGTCAATGTCACCTTTCTCAACATGATCTCGAATGAAGTGGTGACGAACCTCAGTATGCTTAGTTCGAGAATGTTGCACGGGATTGTGTGCAATCTTAATAGCACTCTCATTGTCACATAGTAATGGTACATGTCTCACATGCACACCATAGTCTTTAAGAGTTTGTGTCATCCATAGTAATTGAGCACAACATGAACCCGCGGCAATGTATTCCGCTTCGGCGGTAGATAGAGATACCGAGTTTTGTTTCTTGGAGGACCAAGACACAAGAGATCTACCAAGAAATTGACATGTACCCGAAGTGGATTTTCTATCAACCTTGTCTCCGGCATAGTCCAAATCGGAGTAGCCAACAAGATTAAAAGAAGATCCTTTGGGATACCATATGCCAAAGTTTGGTGTATGTAACAAGTATCTCACAATTCTTTTCACCGCCTTTAGGTGACACTCTTTTGGTGCCGCTTGGTATTGTGCACACATGCACACACTTAGCATAATGTCGGGACGGGAGGCACATAGATATAGCAATGAACCAATAATAGATCGATAAACCTTTTGATCAACCAGTTTGCCATCCTTGGTCAAGTCAAGATGTCCACTCGTGGGCATGGGGGTTTTCATACCTTTACTTTCTTGCATGTCGAACTTCTTGAATAAGTCCTTGGTATACTTTGTTTGAGAGACAAAGGTACCCTCCTTAGTTTGCTTGATTTGCAAACCAAGGAAGAATTTGAGTTCACACATCATGGACATCTCAAACTTTTCCGACATCAACCTTCCAAACTTTTCACTAAAAGAGGGGTTAGTAGATCCAAAGATAATATCATCAACATAAATTTGGCATACAAATAATTCTCCATTAACCCTCTTAGTGAACAAAGTTGAATCAATTTTCCCAATTTCAAACCCTTTTTCAAGAAGAAACTTTGTCAAGCATTTGTACCAAGCTCTAGGGGCTTGTTTAAGACCATAAAGAGCTTTATGAAGTTTGTACACATGATTAGGTTTCTTGGGATTTTCAAAGCCGGGAGGTTGTTTAACATACACTTCCTCCTCAATTTTACCATTTAAGAAAGCACTTTTAATATCCATTTGGTAGAGAGTGATATCATGGTGATTGGCATAAGCAAGTAAAATGCGAATGTACTCAAGTCTTGCAACGGGGGCATAGGTCTCACCATAGTCCATACCTTCGACTTGTGTGTAACCTTGCGCTACGAGACGAGCCTTGTTGCGTACAACTTGTCCATCTTCATCTTGCTTATTCCGAAACACCCATTTGGTTCCAATAATGTTTTGCTCATCTTTAGGCTTCTCAACCAATGTCCAAACTTGGTTCCTCTCAAAGTTGTGTAGCTCCTTGTGCATTGCATTCACCCAATCGGGGTCCTTGAGGGCATCTTCCACCTTCAAAGGTTCAACACTAGAGATGAATGAGTAATGCTCACAAAAATTAGCTAAATGAGTTTTAGAGCGAGTGATTCTCCCGGATTGGATATCTCCAAGTATTTGTTCGACGGGATGATTCTTGTCGATTCTTGCTCTAACTCGAGGTAGCTTTTGCTTGGGTTGTGGTGAGGCTTCCTCAACATCATCATCTTCTTCTTCTTCGTTGGTGTTGTCGTTGTTCGCTTGTGGAGGTGGGGAAGGAGGTTGAGGTGGATCATTTTGTTGCACTTCCTCATTCCCATCGTCTTGACGTGTTCCACTTGTGGATGCCTCCATGTCAACTTGTTGTTCACCTTGATGTGAAGTTGGGGCTCCCACTTGAATAGATGAGGTACTCTCCTTCACTTCCACGGGGCGAATCTTGCCAATGGGCAAGTCTTGGATTGCTTCCGATGGTTCTTGATCTCCTACATCAATTGGCAATTGCTCGACTTGCGATTCGTTAGTCTCATCAAACTTCACATCTACCGTCTCTTCAACTTTTTGAGTGAAGTTGTTGTAGACACGGTAAGTGTGAGAGTTCAATCCATAACCAAGTAGGAAACCTTCATGAGATTTAGGAGCAAATTTTGAATGACGATGCTTATCAAGAATGTAACATTTTGAGCCAAATACTCGAAAGTATCCAACTTGTGGTTTGTTACCGGTGAGCAGTTCATACGCCGTTTTACCAAGAAGCTTGTGAAGGTAGAGTCGATTTTTCGCATGACAAGCTGTTTCAACCGCTTCCGCCCAAAAGTGTTTTGGCGTCTTGTATTCATCAAGCATTGTTCTTGCCATCTCAATAAGAGTACGGTTCTTCCTCTCAACAACTCCATTTTGTTGAGGTGTGTACGTCGCGGAGAACTCGTGTGAAATACCCTCCTCATCAAGAAAGGTGTCCACATTGGCGTTCTTGAACTCCATTCCATTGTCACTCTGAACCTTCTTGATCTTCACTTCAAATTGATTTTGAGCCTTTCTTGCGAAGTTCTTGAAGATCTTTTGTACCTGTGATTTGTCATCGAGAAAGAACACCCACATAAATCTGGAAAAATCATCAACAATGACCAAACCGAAAGAGTTACCACCAAGACTCTTATAGGAGTTGGGACCAAAAAGATCCATATGCAGTAGCTCAAGTGGTCTCCTCGTGGTCATAATGTTCTTCACGGGATGGCTTCCTCCAACTTGTTTTCCTGCTTGGCAAGCACTACAAAGTCGATCTTTGTCAAATATAACATCTTTTACACCAAGAATGTGATCTCCTTTAACAAGTTTATCAAGGTTACGCATGCCAACATGTACAAGTCTTCTATGCCATAACCAACCTTTAGAAGATTTTGCAATTAAACATGTACGAGGTTGGGCTCTCTTAGTGAAATCAACAATGTATAGATCACCTCTACGAATGCCGGTAAAGACCATATTATGATTATCTTGACGAAACACTTGGCAATCTACTTTGGTAAATAGAACATTGAAACCAAAATCGGCTAGTCTAGATACGGAAAGAAGATTGTAACCAAGAGATTCAACAAGCATAACATTTTGTATGGAGCTATCATTGGATATGGCCACCTTACCAAGGCCAAGTACCTTACCCTTGGAGTTGTCTCCAAAAGTCACATACTTGCATGGACCATCATTTTTAGCAAGCTCACGAAACATGTCTCTATCTCCGGTCATGTGATTGGTACATCCACTATCAAGAATCCACTCTTTTCCTCCGGCCATGTAATCTCGAAGATTTGCCATAAGACTAAGATTCCTCATTGTCTTCTCAAATTCAATGTCAAATTCTTCGTCCTCATCATAGTAGCCATTCTCAACATCATCATCATCATCATCATCATCATCATCATCATGTATATGATCATCACCTAGGGCAATGAGTTCATTAGTTTCATGACCATGACAATGTTCAAGTTTATGAATTCTAATGGCTTCCGTGATAATGTTACTAATAGTTCTAACATCTCCTTTAGCACGCATAAGATCACGAAGCTCAAACAAGCAATCATCAAACTTAGGATCATTGGGACTCATCTTGTGAAAAGCAATAGTCTTATGAAGAATCTCATCAAGATTCTTTAAAGAGTAATCGGGATATCGCTTTTCCAAGTCATGCCATAGAGTATAAGCACATTCAAAGTTTTGCATACAACCAAGCACAATTTTAGGTAATCCTGTAATGATAAGATTGATGGTTCTAAGATTACGAAGCATGTCAATTTCCTCTTCATGAGTAGGATGCCAGGGGTCAATGGGAGGCACATAAGGATTATGAATGTACTTGCTCAAGTTAAATTCATCAAAGATATCAAGCATTGCATCCTTCCAAAAGTTGTAATACTCCCCATTGAGAATAGGCACTCTACGTCTAAGACTCCCCAAGGTAGACACATCCATCTCCCTCCAATGGTGATTAAACCAAAGCAATGGAGACCAATGCTCTGATACCAATTGTTGGATCGAGGAGATAGGTCTAGAGGGGGGGTTAATAGACACTTAACCAACCAAAGTTGCAGATTTTAGTTTCTCTTGGAACTTAGGCAGATTTTTGGCACAAGTTAAGATCACTCCAATACTTTCTACACATGCATATCTAGAGATAGAGCAGCGGAAATAGTAAAGCATGCAAGAGTACGGAAAGTAAAGGGGTAGAGTATGGAAGATCAAACGCAATGAAGACACGGTGGTTTTTGGCGTGGTTCCAATAGGTGGTGCTATCGTACGTCCACGTTGATGGAGGCTTCAACCCACGAAGGGTAACGGCTGCGCGAGTCCACGGAGGGCTCCACCCACAAAGGGTCCACGAAGAAGCAACCTTGCCTATTCCACCATGGCTTACGTCCACGAAGGACTAGCCTCACTCGGGGTAGATCTTCATGAAGTAGGCGATCTCCTTGCCCTTACAAACTCCTTGGTTCAACTCCACATCATGTCGGAGGATCCCAAGTGAAACCTAACCAATCTAGGAGACACCACTATCCAAAAGGTAATAGACGGTGTGTTGTTGATGAACTCTTTGCTCTTGTGCTTCAAATGATAGTCTCCCCAACACTCAAACAACTCCTCACAGATATGGCTATGGTGGAAGAAGGATTTGAGTGGAAAGCAACTTGGGAAAGGCTAGAAATCAAGGTTCAAATGGTTGGATTGGAATGTCTTGATCTCAACACATGAGTAGGTGATTCTCTCTCAGAAAATGTATGGTGGAAGTGTAGGCACGTTCTGATGGCTCTCCTTACTGAGTAAGAAGTGGTGGAGGGGTATATATAGCCTCCACACGAGATCCAACCGTTACACACTTTTGATCCAACTCGGTGGCACCGATCAGAAATCTCGGTGGCACCGAATAGTGTAAAAGATATGAATGTTAGGAATCTCGGTGGGACCGACTGGAACAACTCGGATGGACCGATGTGCAATGGTTAGGGCAAACCTCATCTCGGTGGCACCGATTGCATCAACTCGGTGGGACCGAAGTGAAGCAATAAGGCAACAGAGAGTTGGCAAGCCATCTCGGTGAGACCGATTTGCAAAAACTCGGTGGGACCAAAGTAAGTGCAAACGATTACATAGAGTTGGCAAGGCCATCTCGGTGGGACCGAGATCCATATCGGTGGATCCGATTTGTTAGGGTTTTGGCAGTGGCTAAGTCCATATGAACTCGGTGGCTCTGGATAGGAAATTTCGGTGGGGCCGAGTTGGAAAGTAGGTTTTGGACATATTTGGATGGAGAAAGTGGTTGAGGGTTTTGGAGTACTGTCACTAAGCACTTGAGCAAAAAGACCATTAAGCAACACCTCATCCCCTTTTAATAGTATTGGCTTTCCTATGGACTCAATGTGATCTTGGATCACTAAACCAAAAATGTAGAGTCTTGAGCTTTTGCCAATCCATGTCCTTAGCATTTTGAAGGGTTCCACATCCTCTTGTCCTTGCCACGCCATTGTTGAACTTGTCTGAAATTCACAAGATAGAGGCATTAGTCCAACAACATGTATGTTGGCATAAATTACCAAAACCACCAAGGGAGCAAATGTGCTTTCATTTAGCTTCAAGGGTGGAGTACTGGTAGTGCGACACAAAGCACATAGGAAGATTGTATTCCATGTAAAAGATCATAGTCTATGTAAAAGGTGGATATAACACTTTTCTTTCTATACAATGAAGTGTTTGTTGCCCACACATGATGGAAGAGATCACACAGAGAAATACTATTCACTCAAGTCTGCGGTTCCAGGATTTTGAAACAGGGTGGTCCACCCTAAAAAAATATTGACAACAAATATGACAAGGCATGCATAAAGCTAGTGAATCAATCATTACTTGTGAGCTTACTAGGACAAGTATGCAGAATCGTAACTGTAGTAAGAGACCGTCCAAAATCTGAATCAAGAAGTTGGGCTTGCACTTATTGTTTGCAATTAATCGAAGTGAATAATTGGATATCATATCAAATGAATAACAAAGACTAGTAAAATTGTCAACAAACCTGGCCTGCGGTAGTAATCTGGGTCAATGTCACTATGACCAACAATCAACATGACTAGTGTTTGTTCCTAGGCGAGGAATTTTGAAACCCTGTTAACTCTACAGGTGCTAAAGATTACTGAAACATCTGAACCATTAAATGTAGGTAGCACTCAGTACACAACAAACCCTAATGAGAGTCCTGCCTAATGAGTGATGAATCAATTAGAAAATGGGTGATGGGAAGTGGCTGCTGAGTGTTGAGGACGGCGTATCTTAGGATAAATCGGGTTGGCTGAGTGGGTGCTGCATGCCTGAGCCCTGAGAGGACTGGGAAGCTGGGCATGCCGGCGCGGCCGGGCAGCGGTGACGCTGTTGGGCAAGCGGCTCCTGACCTCCTGTTAGTCCGGCGTCTCCTCCTAAAGTCATGGCATCCGGCGACTGCAAGTCGCCAACGAGGCAGACGGCTGGCGGCGAGTAGAGATCGGAAGCGGAGCAGAACAGAGGGGAATTGGGGTCTGGAGGCATTGGCTTTTTTGTTTTTTTAGCAAAGGCATTGGCTGGCTGACCATGTTCTAATCTCTTATGGTATACATGCCGACCCAAAATCCCAAGGTGGGCCGCGGCCCACGCTGGCCACCCTGTAGATCCACCCCAGCGGCGCACATGCATTTCGAAATTAAATTAGGAACACTCAGCTGACCAATTAAATGACTCTGTTTTACTAATATCAGCATCATATCATATTCGTATTTGAACAACTAACCTTGTTTAGCTTGATGGGTGGAGCAGTGCTATTATGACACGAAGCACGTAGGTTGATCGTATAGTGATCATAAAAGGGGGGAAACCCTAAGCATGATCAATTAAACCCTATTATGACTGTGCCATGGCAGATCTGAAGCTGCAAACCGCACAAAGGCTACTTAGCAACCAATGTTTGCGTTGAACTAACAACTAAGATTCTAAGAGCTGAAAAGAAAGTACAGTAAACAAGTGATGATCTATTTTCTGGTTGAGATCAAAAAGTTGAGCAGATATGAAAGAGTACCACCTCTCTTGCGGCGCCGTGTAGGCATCGGGGTGCGATGGCTATCGGCGGCATGGTAGCAGATCTGCGATGGTAGACGGAGGCATCGAGGGATAAGTCCCGTTGCGGTGGACGAGAAGGTCGTCGGAGCGGCCCCGGCAAGGTGGACGATGGCGCGGATGAAGCGAGAGGACGCGATGCAAGGCTCCTCCTCCAGCGCCGTGGATGAGGAACGTCGATCTCTTGCAGTGGACGATGCGGTCTGGGTAGGCGCTCCGGCATGGTGGAGGAGGGCGGCGATGGATGGGGTCGCGGACGGAGGAGGCTGGCGTGGAGATGGTGTTCTGGCGCCGATGGTGTATGAATGGGAAAATGGAGGGAGAGGGGTCGGGGGAACCATGTCTTTGGGACGCGGCGCTTGTCTGAAATGTGGGGAAGTTACCAACATAGCCCCCGTTTAAAATTTCGGAAGTCTCGTCGGTTGGGGATAGGACGGTAATCTCGCATCTCCCCAATATTTGCCGAGAGCGATTTCGGGCAAGGAGAGGGTGTTTTGGCGCCCACGGTTGGCGCCCACGGTGTATGAACGGGGCTGACAGGTAGGGCGGTTGTGTCACGTATGAGTGAAGTTACAAACCTGCCCCTACTTAAAAGATTAGCCTAGATCGATTTTGGCCGAGGAGAGTTTGTTTTGCCGCCCACCGTGTATGAATGGGGAAATGGAGGGGGAGAGAGAGGTCTTTGGGATGAGCTTGAATCAAATGTGTTTTGCCGCCCACCTTTGGCACCCACCGTGTCTGAATGGGGTGAGAGGCGGTCGTGTCACGTCTGAGTGAAGTTACAAACCTACCCCTATTTAGAGCAGTGGAAATCGGGCCGATAGGTTGTGCGTGTCAGGGGTAGACAGTAATTTCCATCTCCCAAACACTGGTTTCGAGCAGCCGACGTGGGAATGGGTGTTTTGCCGCTTCTTTTGAATCTTGGGAGAATAAGCATTCACGTTTACCCTGGCAACTAAATTCGAACCCATTTTATATTCGATTATGAAAAAATCATTCTATGTTTTTTTATATATCTTCAAAAGCACAACAAAGATGTATTCCACCTTTATATATGAATATGATTTACAAATGCCATGATACTCGAATTCAGAAGGTTGAATCCAGTTTAAGGTGAATACGAATATTTGAAACAACTATATGTTCAACTCAATTGTAACATGTATGACACAAGCAGCATATAGTGTACTCCTATTTAGATATGAATTTCAGAAGCCAAGCGATGTCTCAAAATTCAAAATATTGAGCCAACCAACCAATAATATAGAAAACTAACAGACATATGACCACATATAGAATATATGGATCAATAATATGAACTAACAAACATAAGCCAGGCCGATGTACTATTTTTGGCTAGAAGAGCATCTTTTTTTGTACCAAAGCTAGTACAGCATCTTGGCCCTTTCAGATGCATGCCACTTAAGGCCCATCTATACTACTATTTTTGCTGAATGCACAATCAGCCCGATTAGCATATTTTGTAGGCCTGGCATAGCAAACAAAATGAAATGTCTTTGCCTCAAAAAAAATGAAATGTCTCATTTTCTTATCAATTATTACAGACTCGTGCTCAAAAAAAAATTACAGACCAAAAACAATTATTACATGATCTCTAAAACAAATGGTTCCAATCTATTACATGAACAAACAACACAAAGGTAATTCAACGATGGAAAAAACATTTCACCTATGATTTACCAAGTGGGATTTTAATTTCCTTTTTTCCTCCAGGACCTTAACAATGCGGTCAGTCCCAGCTTGCTTCGTTGTGAAATCCACCAAATATTTAATGGTTTTCGTGAGTACTGCTTCTGATTGTGCTGTTTGCTTCCTCAACATGTCAACTTCATCTCTAAGTGCAGAAGCACACTCTCTTTCTACCAATAGTTTAGCCTCTAGAGCATCAGCAGTTGGCAATTCACGATGCACGATTGGGCTGGTGCCACTGCTCTGGGATGATCCAACATCCATGGGGACCTCGCTCTTTGATCTTGGGCTAACCTATTTTGCCATTACAGTTCTGATTGGATTCAGAAAAGTTGAAGTTAGCAGAACATCTCAAATGGGAGTTAGAACAGCAACCCAGTTAAACAAACAAGGGTTTAAAGAGTTGCGATTGGATGCTAAAAAGTATAGGTTATTAACATCATTAGAGCAACCGGTTGCAAAAGCAAAGCAGTTAAACAAACAACTTGTTGTGCCATTGGAGTTTCTCTTGGATCCTGAAAAGTTGAGTAGTCAGTAACTTGATTAGAGCAACAAGTTACAGCAGCAAACCTATTACACAAATAAGTTTTCCAAAATGTACCTGCTGTGCAATTGGAGTTCCAATTGGATCCTGAGAAGTTGAAGTTGGTAACATGATTAGAGCAACAAGTTACAGCAGCAAACCAGTTAAACAAGGAAGTTTTTCAGAACATACCTGTTGTGCCATCGGAGTTTCAATTGGATCCTGAAAACTTGATAGTTAGCAAGCATAAATAAAGTGTTGCAAGAGCCATAAGAAACTAACATCAAACTAGTAAGACTAACCAGTTTTGGCAACATATTTAATTACACATGAACTAGTAAAACTAACAAGTTTTTGGCAACGTATTAAAGCAAGAAGTCGGTAGAGTTTACCAGCAACACATACATCTCTAAATTTCATTCATGTAAGAAAAATGATTCTGACACATATATATAAGTTAAAAAGATGGTGTCCCTCATATAAACCTGACAGTTGTCTCTCCATGAACATGCAAACATTACTAGTGCTAGAAGTCATAACAGCAAACAAGATAAATAAATAGGGTATCAGAAGATAAATTACACATGAATTTTGTTGCACCCTAGAAGTAGATATGACCAGCTATCTATGTGCTTAAGTAGCTATTGAAGTTCAGGCACAGGTAGTTCTATAACAGTAAGTAACAAACACATAGATAGGTGCAGTCTATAATAGGATTAATAGGCTATGGAATTATGTAATCAGTAGCAAACTAAATTAAGGCAAGCAAGGTAATTGAACAATTTTTTAATCAGTGGCTAACTAAAATTCCGAGAAGCAGATAACTGAACTTACGTTAGCTCTTTATACAGGCACACTGCAACTTCTTTTTCGCTTACGGGGTTCTACGAAGGAGTCCATGACATCACTTGCTTGGATACGCAGTCCCAATACTCCTTCCTTCCCACACTGCATTTTGGTAAGTTGAATGGTTAATCTTATAAGATGGTGCGACCTTGTTATATTATATGAGGACAGGTTGTGAGACTAGTTGTAGCAATACACACCACACTGGCTTTTACTGTATAATTCATGCGATTATATTTGGCCTATCGAGATCTAAGCAATCTACAATATGATGAAAAGACTGACATCCTTCTCATTATTGGCCAACTCAGTTCATAGAAACAAGCAATTCAACCATTATGTGGATAAATCAAAAGCGCCACTGGAATACATTTCACTGCCCCAATCATACACGCAGGCCAGTATGAATTAAATGAAATGCAGGGACTTACGCTAGCTCATTGTACAGGCTCACTGCAGCTCTGCTTGCACTTGGGATGTTCCATGAAGAAGTCCATGTTACCACTTGCTTGGATGTGCAGGCTGTGTACTCCTTCCTCCCCCCCTCTGCATTTTTGGCACGGCGAATGGTTGATCTAATGAAAGGAATCGACCTTGCTGTTGTACCGGAGGACAGGTACTTACAAGGTTATACGAGCGTGCAGGATGTGTACCAGATCCCGTAGCACCGTCATGCTTCGCTGAAAAATGGTTTTGCTTGTTTGAGATGATAGCTCCAGAAGAAATAAGAGTTGAAGTCAGAGTTGCATAGGCGTATAAGCTAAGAGAGAAGTAAAAGGATATCCAAGCATCGTCGGAACAGTGCACAGTGCAGTGATATGTGGATACCTAGTTCGGGCCGGCATTTAGGCATACTCGTCTAGAGTGTGGGTCACTTCAGAGCCATTGAGGGTGATGCGCTTGCATTGGCTGGCCGCCTACGGAAGCAGATCTTGAGCGGCGGCGGAGCGCTACAATGTGGTGGACGAGGCCATTGGTGAAGCACCAGTGGGGGGTGGAGGTGCGACGATGTGCTCAGTGAAGTAGCCCCGGTAAGGTGGAAGACGGCGTCGGTGAAACAGACCTGATGCGGTGGAAGTCGGTGTCTATGAAGCACGTCGGCTGTGGCGGCCGACGTTGTCGATGGACCACCCGGTGCGGTGGACGAGGGTGTAGATGAGGCAGCTCCGGTGCGGTGGTGCAGTGCGACCGTCGTCTTCATCATCGTCGTCCGGTACGGAGGTGGGGAATGAGACGAGATGAGGGGCGATTCGAATTTTGCTTGGGTGGCGGCGAATTAGGGATTTGAGCGCTCTGGGCGCGGAATGGGGCAGGGGAGAAGGGGGATTTTGTAGGGCTGGAATTCGGGGCGCCAGATATTTCAATCCGAAATGTTGAGGCGTGCAGTTTATAACGTCCGTACGACACACGCCACCACCACGACACAACCATGGTCTACCTGGTGCGCCTACATTTGAGCATGCAAACGAATCTTTTTTTCATTGCAAATGAATCTGTATGTATTACCATGCCCATGTTTTCCTTGCAAATAATTAGTCCTTCGAAACGACATACTAGTTATTAATTAATGATGAGTTCTTTGAATTAGAGTGTGTTTGTGACATAGCGATCTCCAATTCTAACGTGGATTTCGCATTTCATGGTATCCACGCTAAGTTTTTGAATGCAAATTCATATGTATAAGATTACACTATGGTGGTGAGAAAACTTTGAATGCATTCAAGCATATGACCACACACATACAAAATACCACAACAATGGAGCCAATATTAGTGCATCAACTTTTCCAAACCATGCATGTATGGCACGAATTCGAAATAATTACA
The DNA here is from genome assembly GCA_039707655.1 of Elymus sibiricus. Classification (NCBI taxonomy): domain Eukaryota; kingdom Viridiplantae; phylum Streptophyta; class Magnoliopsida; order Poales; family Poaceae; genus Elymus; species Elymus sibiricus. The sequence continues at coordinate 192,671,654 of CM077670.1, forward strand.
GAAGCTATATGCATGGAACTCAATTCAAATTTTACATGTGCACTAAATTGAAACGTCAATATTAAGTCTATTACTATCTACATTTAAATGTTGTGTTTAGTCCCCCCCCCCGACACACACACTACATACTTCCTCTATCGATCAATCTTCCACTCTTAACCACCTTATAGAGCTATTGGTTTCCGACACCTGCTCATTCTTTCTCTCCATGTTTCGATCTCTAATTCTCTCAAATACACAAACCCTTCCCCCACTCTCTCAACAAACGTATTTCTCTCACACACCCGCCATTGCACTCCATGTCGAGCTCTCTCTCTCTCTCTCCCTCCCACCCTCTCTCACTAGATACATACATTGGCTCTCTAAACCCCCCTCTCGCGCACATGCACACACGTTGTCTATCTATGTCACCCTCTCCACACCGTCTCACTCTTTCGGCCGCACGGTGGCCCACACTCGCACAATCTTTGTCTCTCTCTCTTTATCTAAGTCTCGATTAACCTCGCTTTCTCTCTCACACAAACATTATATTTCCCTGTTTGGGCCTCGATCGACACACTACATACTCTGTCACGCGGATTATCTATCTAGGTCACTCTCACCAAACCATCTCACTCTTTTGACCATTTGGCGGCCCACACTTGCTCAATCTCTCCCTCTCTCTTTATGTATGTCTCGATTGACCTTGCTTTCTCCCACACACAAACGATATATCTCCTTGTTTGGGCCTAGTTTGACATATTGTATATACTCTCTCACGCACATTATCTATCTAGGTCACTCTCTCCAACCCGTACTTCTCACTCTTTCAACCGCATGGTGGCCCACACTCGCTCAATCTCTCTCTCTTTTTCTATGTCTTGATTAACCTTGCTTTCTCTCACACACAAACGATATATCTCCCTGTCCGGGCCTCGATCCACACTCTGTATACTCTGTCACGCACATTGTCTATGTAGGTCAATTTCTCCAGATCTCCCTTATAGACCTCACCCTCCCCAAAAGCTCGATCGAATGATATCTCTCCAGATCATATCTCTCTTTTGACCGAATGGCGGGCCACACTCACCCTATCTCCCTGTCTATCTATGTCTCGATTGACCTCGCTTTCTCGCGCCGTCTCTCCCACACATAGACGCTACCTCTCCATCTCTCGCAGGGTCGGGGCTATTTACATTGCCAGGGGGACTATGCATCCATCCTTGGATTAATTTGTGAATGCATTTATTTCGGAGGGTTTAGGTTAGTTTTTTTCTAGCATTTGGCCCACAACCACTCCAAACACCATTGCCCCCCCCCCCTGCGGCCCTGCCCCTCCCCCAATTATTTCCCTCTAGCTCTGTGACCGCTCTCTCGCATGCTCTTTCTCACCTTTCTCGTCGCACCATGGTATTTTTGCAAAAAAAACTCTTGTGTTTTCTTTAATTATTACAAACAAGCTACAAACTACACACTGGGGGTCCACCTGTAATGGAACAAATTTCGCCCCATAAATTAAAATGCTACAAACTACACACCGGGGGACCCACCTGTCATGGAACAATTTTGGACCCATATAAATTAAAAATGAAAAGGACGAGGATCGAACAGGCGACCAGGTCCTTCCAGGCGCACGTCAGCGATTTGGTGCCCAGGCTCATCTGCACCCGGTCAAGAAAAATTTCACAAAAAGTTCAAAAAAATTGACAAAAAATTCAAAAAAAGTCAAAAAATCCCATTTTTTTGTGCATGCTAGATAATTCGTTGCATGAGGTCCGCTCCAATTTTAAGAGCATTTGAACATCTTAGTAGCTCTCAGCAAAAAAGACAAATTGGGTCAGAACAGTACACTCTTTTACAGACCCCAAATCTGTCTGTTTTGCCGAGAGCTACTCAGATGTCCAAATGATATGAAAATTGGAGCGGACATCACGCACCAAATTGTCTACCATGCAAAAAAAATGGAATTTTTTGAATTTTTCTAGTATTTGTTTTCATTTTGTTCTTCAGCGTGGGTGCAGATGAGCCTGGACTCAGAAATGGATTGTCGCGTTTGTTGTATCTTTAATGGATAACATGTTTTTATATTACTTTCTGTAAATCAGTGGGACCGGCTCGTCAGCACATACTACTCCTCTTCGTTGAGCCATTTACTGGTGGGTCCCATGTCTGCTCTCTCTCCCTCCTCCCCTTCTACTCCCATGGGTGCAGACGCACGGGAAAACATGAAGAACGCGCGAGCTAATAAACATGGCGCGTCACCCGGGGCAGATGCCCAATGCCATCGACCATATCTGGACGCGTTCACAAATTATGACACTAGTTTCACCTACTACTAGTACGTATTTTACAAGTATAGGAAAAAAGTGACCATGACGGACAAGTTCAGGCACCCGTGGTGTATTTAACTAGTAGTAATAATTAAATGCGTGGATAAATGTATGTATCGCCTAGTGCTCGAAGGGACCTGCTCGCGCCCTACAAGTATTTGGAATTGACGCAGGTATTTATATGAAATGTTTGCAATGAGAAGGAATACATGTCGCTTGATGACCTTTTTTATTTAATTTGATAAGGCTCTAGCAGAACACTCAATCGATCAAACCATAGATTTCATTCAGTCTGACTGTGACTTTACATTCATACCACGATCGAACTAAAAAAATTAATGAATAAAACTAATTGCAGCGGCACCGGGTGCGTCTTGCGGCGGGAAGGGCTCCTCTGCCGTGCCCTGTATGCCGTTGGGCCACTGGCCGGCGGCGAAGGCGGCATCTTGCGTCGGCGTTGGCATACTCCTGGACGTTGGCCCAAGCTTCAAGGAAGGCCAGTATGTTCTGGACTTCGGTCCCCAGGAGCTAGTCAACCGGCGGGAGGCGGTGACTGGCGTCGCTGCAAGGTAGCGGTCGACGGCGGCGACCCATGCCGCTGAGGGGGGCACTGGCACCGGCGCGGGGACAGGCGCTGACAACGGCGCGGCGGAGACATTCATGTGCCCGTGCACCGGCACGGGCATGTGCGTCAGTGCACGCGCAGGCGCATGCGCTGGTAGGTGCACGGACACGTGCAAGCCAGCGGGGACCTCGTGGATCCCCGCGGCTTCAATCTCGATGATAGTGTGTGGCTCCCAGCCCATCAATGCCACGGGGATGGGCGCTGGTGCTGGCGCGGCGACGTGAGCTGGAACGGGCGCGGGGACAGACGCGGCGACTTCCCGCACGGCCAGGTCAAGCTCGTCCGAAACCTCATTAGGGTCTTCCTCGGGAAACTGGAAGACTAGGGGCAGCTCATCGTGATGCGCCATGGCGTACGACGAGGTCAGGCTAATTGGAGGCAGACAACAGGAGAATCGGAGAGGCAGAGAGAAGATTGTAGCGAGAGTGGGGACTGCGGCGGTGATTTAGACTGCGGCGCGGGCGCCATTAAAAGTGGGTGTGGTTGGGATGAAGGTGGGTGGCGGAGGCTGGTCAAAGGGCTCACCTCCCGGTGAGCCTATGCAGCGGCCTGCTCGCATGCCTCGCGTCGAATCACATGCCTGCTTGGACGGCACCTACCTATGAGAAGCGGGACGCGTGGCGGCACGCTGGTCTAACGCCCACGGTTTGAATATATTAGTGAACCGTTCGCGTTAACATGACAGCTCTTTGTTCCAAAATACCTTGGTTGTTCATGTGTGCAACTTTTCATAAGCAGCTTGTCTCAAATTGATCAAAAAATTACCACAGCCTATTTGTTCCGTATCACGAGACCATGCGCAGTTTCATGAATTTCAGGTGAATTTTGGATTTTCTGGAATTTAAAAACCAGGATTCAAAACAATATCATTGCATGCATCATGAAATAAACTTTCAGGCGATACATCTTTATTGTTGTAGTAGATGTTCATATTTTTAAGATAGAATTTGGTCAAACAGTGCTTAGTTAGACTTCAATCAATGCATTGCATCATACTCTAATAATAATGCATGTCACCAAAAATTATGTCGTTCGACTCGTATTTGAACATAGTTTCCAGTGATATTATTTTTGGTTACATGCATTAACATTTTGTTAGTTAAATGTCAGGTCAAAATTTAGCACAAAATGCAAAGAGGACCAATAAACCAGGACGGAGGTAGTAGGCACGAACAAACGAAGCTCCATTCTATACTCATCCTAGTGTAGTAGGCGATGGAGTTGACGGGTGACCTTGGGTAGCGACGACCGAGGGACTTGAACGTAGTTGGCATGGTAGGTAATGTGGGCTAGTTACTAAAGCATCCCTCCACTATTCATCGCTAGTAGTAGGAGTAGTCATTATGGACCGGGGACATAAGGGGAATTTCGCAGCGCTGGAATTCTGGCCACTAGATATTTCGATTCGAAACGTGGAGGCTCGAGTGGAGGCGTGAAGTTTTATCATGGTTCTTTTGGTTGGAGTTGGCTAGCGTACCACGCACGCCACCACCATGACACGAGCCCGGTCTGGCTGGTACACTGTCGGGTGCTACCATTCGAGAATGAGAAAGGAATCTTTTTTTTTTATCAGGAAAGGAATCTTTTTAAAAATTGGTGAACGAATCTATATGTATTACAATGCCCGTATTTTCCTTGCAAAATAATTGGTCATTCCAAAAGGGACGGTAATTGATTTATGACGAGTGATATAGTGATCTCAACGTGGATTTCACATTTCATGGTATCCACACTAGGTTTTTTAATGCAAATTCAAATTTAAAAGATGAACGGTATGGTGGTGAGAAAACTTTGTATGTATTCAAGCATATGACCACACACACACAAATACAACAACAAACGAGTCAGTATAGTGCATCTACTTTTCCAATCCATGCATGTATGGCACGAATTCAAAAATAAAATGTAAGCCATACATGATCCTCAATTCAATGTTTACAATGTACACTAAACTGAAACGTGAATATTAAGTCTACTACTACGTACACTCAAATGTTGTGTTAGGTCTGTCCATCGCCCCCCCCCCCCTTCACCACACATACTTCCTATATCGATCGATCTTCATCTCTTTGTTAATAGAGCTATTGGTATCCGACACACGCTCATTATTTCTCTTCATGTTTCGATCTCCATTTATCTCACACCCGCCCTCATGCTCTCAACAAATGTATTTCTCACACACAACCTCGTCGGGCCCTCCATGATGAGCTCTCTCTCTCTCTCTCCCTCTATATCACCCTCCCTCTCTCCCTCGAGACACATATGTCGCCTCTGTAAAAAAAAACTCCATGCATGCCGCGCGCACAAACACAAAGTATATCTAGGCCACTCTCTCGGTAACTATCTCCCTCCAGCCCTCACTACAGCTTCGTCGAACGATATCTCTCTGTATCGTCTTTCTCATTCGAGTGTACGCTAGCCCAAACTAACTCGATATCTCCCTCTATATCTGACTCGATTGACCTCGCACACATAGACGCTCACTCTATGCCTCTTACATAGGCGGAGCCATGTAGATTGTCGGGAGGGGGGGTAACCCCCCGAGTTACCCCCAACCTTAGATAAAATTGTGAAGGTCTTTTTTAGGAGGGTTTAGATTATATTTTTTAAACATTTGGCTCCACCCTCCCAAACACCGATGGGTTGTGCCCCCACCCCCCGGGAGAATATCAGGTGCTCCCACCTTAGATGCTATATGGTGATACGAGTTCTTGTGTGCTGTTAGATCTGAGATCCAACGGATCACACGAGGTCTGAATATTTTTGCAAAAAAACATTAATGAGTTTGGGAACTGCACACAATTAGTACAAAAACTACTCAGATGCCATTGGATCCCAGATCCAACGGCCTCGAAGCTTGTATCACCGTAGCATCTAAGATGCAGGAGCACCTAATATTCTCTCGTCTATAAGAATATCACGTGCTACTACACCTTAGATGATGTGGTGATACGAGCTCCTCAGAGCTGTTGGATCTGAGATCCAATGACTCCTAGTAGGTCCGAATGGTTTTTGCAAATAAAAACCTCAAAGAGTTTGGGAATTGCTCACAAGTACAAAGAGTATACTCAGATGCCATTGGCAGATCGAACCGCCTCGAAGCTCATATCACCGTAGCATCCAAGCAGTGAGAGCACCTGATGTTCTCTCGCGCAGGAGAATATGAGGTGCTCCCATACCATAGATACTACGGTGATACGAGCTCGTGGGAGATCTAACGGCTCCCATTAGGAGGTTTGAATGTTTTTGCAATATAGGCCTCAAAGAGTTTGGGAATTGCGCAGAAGTACAAATACAACGCACATGGCATTGGATCTCAGATCCAACGGCTGCTAGCAGCTCGTATCACCGTAGCGGCTAAGCTGCGGGGAGCACCTTATATTCTCTCGTACGTGAGAATATTGGGTTCTCCCACACCTTAGATGCTACCGTGATACGAGCTCATGGGAGCCGTTGGATCCAAGATCCAGCGGCTCACAGAGGTCTGTATGTTTTTTTTGCAAAAAAGCCCTCGAAGAGTTTGGGAATTGCGCAAAAGTACAAAGACTACCCACATGCCATTGGATATCAGATCCTACGACGTACAATCTCGTATCACCGTAGCATCTAAGCTGCGGGGAGCACGTGATATTCTCCGCCGCTGTCACTTTTGTTCCTAAACTTGTAAAATACGTGTAACTGGTGCCGTAACTTGTCTAACCGCGCAAAGTGTTTGTGCAAAAAATCCCTCGTACACCGAAATATTGGAACAACACACGGGGGCTCCACTCATCATGGAACAAATTTGGACCCAAAAATAAAAAATCAGAAGGACGAGATTCGAGCCGGCAACCTGGACTACAAAGCATACTTCGATAGCCAGAAATAGCAACGGTTCTTGGCATTGTCGCATAACTTGATTTTATACTGTATTGTATCACGTTGAGTAGAGTAGAGGGAGTGGCTCGTTAGCACGTGCATGAACGTTGACTCACTTACTGCCTGGTCCCATGTCTGCGATCTCTCTCTCCTCTCCATCTACAATCTTTGGACGCACGGGCAAACATGAAGAGCGGCGCGAGCTGGCCGTGGTGTTATTATAACTAAAAAAATGCATGGAAAATAGATGAATCGCCTAGGAACAAGAGACCTCGTGGCTGGTCGAGACGGAGCTAACCACACCAATCCTCCGTGCCACGTTAGCATGATGAAGCTGTGTGGTTAGTGGGGTGTTTTCGACCCACTGGCTGGGTCCCGAGTTCTTACCATAGCTACGTCTCATATATTTTTACACACACATTTTCCTCCATGTTGAGACGTGGCACACCATACCGCGTGGTTTCTGGGTCCTCCCCGGTGGTGCACGCATATTTTCTTCCTTACTGAGATGTGGGACGGTGGGAGCGTGGGACGCCCTACCGCGCGGTTTTTGGGTCCTCCTCGGTCGTAGCACCAAAGTAATGAGTTGTCAATTCACAAAACCCCACCTTTCTCGCCGAGTACAAGCATGGTGGCTAGCTAGTTGGGCTAGTGTGACCGATCAGCTAGGCCGCCGCCACATTTGTTTTTTCAAGAATTTTTTCCCTCCTTGCGGCTAGGTAAATTAAAATACTATCCACCGCTGCGTTGCTTTGGTCCTTGGGCGCGGCAGGATTCTTTTTTTGTTTGACGGGAGCAGACGCGGTAGGAATTAGTCATGATGACTCCGCCAGTAAAACCCACTGCTCCCTGATGTGAAAAGGCATCGACTGGGGTTTCCCATGGTGAAAACCAAAAGATTTACCCCGATCCCTCCGCCTTCCCGTAGATTGCATTGCCTTCTAGCCGTTTCGCCCCCTTTGCTTCCTTTCCCCATTGCTTCTACCAGGTTCCATGGTGGCGCACCAGATCACGGAGTCTGTGGTGAGGCGACTGACAGAGGAGCTCCAGGCCAAGGATGCGGAGCTCAGGGCCAAGGATGTGGAGATCCTTGAGCTCAGGGAGGTAAAGAGTGCCATGCTCCTCCATTATGAGCGGGAGTTCATGGAGCTTCAAAAGCGGCAGGAGTCCACCACAAAGATGCTTGAGGCATCGGTGGCGTTGTTGTAGAAAGCGGGAGATACCCTAGGTAGCTAGGTTGCCTTGATGGCGAGCCGGCTGGAGCACGAGCGTGCTGATCGTGGCGAAGTCCAGGATCACCTCAACCACTTGTTGGACCATGTTGCCATGCAAGTGTTGCAGCTGCGCGATGCCTACCGTCGTGCCAGCACAACCATGCCGGCCATCGGGCTAAACCCGTTCGACCAACCCATCGACTTCAACGAGCTACGGCTTCCTGACCTGGTCTCCTTCTTCACCTATATATCCGAGGAGCTGAATCGTCTCCGCACGGTGGTGGGGGCGGCGCTGAACAAGGAGGGGGTGCGGGCGGCCATCGCCGTTGCCGGGCGAATCCTCTCCGGGCTACGTCGCCGGAATCCATTTGAATGCCGTCTTTGATGAGCTGGCTCCCGTCGACCGGGAGCGGGCTCTACGGGCGGTGGCTCCCTGCATCACCACCGTCGTGCGCCTGGAGAAGTAGGGGGACTTTGGTGTTGTTTAGGCGTCCTCTGCATGGGCATGTCACGGCGTAACATGACCGTTGGATCAAACTCAGACGGTCCAGAACAGTCACTGTAGCACAGAGCACTAAAGAGGCGTGTTTCGTATGGTTCCTATTAAATCAAACACTGTAGCAGCATACTCTCCGTGCACTGTACCCCGAGTACTGTTGACATTGATCCCACCGTTCATTCTCGATCGAACGTTAAAAAAATGGGCATGTTACACTACTGTTCATAGGTGACATGCGCACATCATGCCACTGGATGTCAATCCTCCCGAGACACCCTTCCGGAGCGGGTGCCACCTCCATCCCTTGATTCTACTTCTCCGGTTGCCTTGTCTACTAAAAATAATAGTACTCCACCACAGGTCGACTGTACGCTGAGGTAGCACGGGATAGAAGGCACGTACACGCAGGGGACCCACCCAAGACCGTATTCATGAATACTAGCCGCGATGTAAACCAAAAATATGCTGAAACACTCGCACCAATATCCCTCACAATAGATTTATCTATAATCAGTTACTTTTCTTTGGGTTGTATAATCAGTTTACTATACATCATTTTTTTATCATCATATCTTACTACACTGGCAACAAGATAAGACTGCTGTATGAACCACTGCACATGCCTAGTAGTAGGAGTACTAGTAGTGTAAGTTCAAGTGGCTACCGTGTTTTGCACTCCTCCGTCGTAAGAGTGGAAACGCTTGCTGTAATCAAAAAAATATTTCTTTAAGAAATAGTGGAGACGCTCTACCACGCGGATCCTCCTCCACGGTCGTCGGGAACCTTGCAACTCACTTTCGCCGACGTGTGGGACAATGATGTCTACTACACAACTTATTCTTGTAGACTCATGTTGGGCCTCCAAGCGCAGAGTTTTGTAGGACAGTAGCAATTTTCCCTCAAGTGGATGACCTAAGGTTTATCAATCCGTGGGAGGCGTAGGTTGAAGATGGTATCTCTCAAACAACCCTGCAACCAAATACAAGAAATCTCTTGTGTCCCCAACACACCCAATACAATGGTAAATTGTATAGGTGCACTAGTTCGGCAAAGAGATGGTGATAAAAGTGTAGTATGGATAGTAGATATAGGTTTTTGTAATCTGAAAATATAAAAACAGCAAGGTAGCAAGTAACAAAAGTGAGCACAAACGGTATTGCAATGCTTAAAAATAAGGCCTAGGGTTCATACTTTCGCTAGTGCAATCTCTCAACAATGCTAATATAATTGGATCATATAACAATCCCTCAACGTGCGACAAAGAATCACTCCCAAGTTCCTATTAGCGGAGAACATAAGATAGAAATTGTTTGTAGGGTACGAAAACACCTCAAAGTTATCCTTTCCAATCGATCTATTGAGCCATTCCTATAAGTGTCACAAATAGCTCTAGAGTTCATACAAAAATAACACCATATGATACGCATCAACCAACTCTAATGTCACCAAGATACTCCAATGTCACCACAAGTATCCGTGAGTTGATTATTTGATATGCATCAAACAACTTCAAAATCATAATATTCAATCCACACAAAGAACTTCAAAGAGTAGCCCAAAGTTTCTTATCGGAGAAAAGATAATGAAAATGTGCAACCAACCCCTATGCCTAGATCACCCCAAGGTCACGGGAATCCACGAGTTGATCACCAAAACATACATCAAGTAAACCAATTGAATACCCCATTGTCACCACGGGTATCCACATGCAAGACATACATCAAGTGTTCTCAAATCTGAAATATTCAATCTGACAATAACGAAACCTCAAAGGGAAAGATTCAATTCATCACAAGGAGGTAGAGAGGGAAGAAACGCCATATGATCCAACTATATTAGCAAAGCTCGCGATACATCAAGATCGTGCCAAATCAAGAACACGAGAGAGAGAGAGAGAGAGAGAGAGAGAGATCAAACACATAGCTACTAGTACATACCCTCAGCCCCGAGGGTGAACTACTCCCTCCTCGTCATGGAGGCCACCGGGATGATGAAGATGGCCTCTAATGATGATTTCCCCCTCCGGCAGGGTGCCAGAATGGGTCTCCAGATGGTATTTCAAAGGTACAGAAGTTTGCGGCGGCATAAAAACTCATCTAGGCTAACTTTTGGGGGTTTCTGAATATATATGATTTTTTGGCGTTGGAATCACGCGAAGAAGGGCCACAGGGGGCCCACGAGGCACCAGGGCGCGCCTGGGGGGTGCCGCGCCCTGGTGGCTCGTGGAGCCCCTGTGGGTCTTCTGACCTCCTCCCGAAGCTTCTAGTGTCTCTTATGTTCCAGAAAAAATCGTCAAAAAGTTTCGCTGCATTTGGACTTCATTTGATATAGATTTTTTGGAAAACCAAAAACAAGCAGAAAACAGCAACTGGCACTGGGAACTAGGTCAATATGTTAGTCCATAAAAATCATATAAAAGCCATATAAAAGTGCACCAAAATCATACAAAACTATAATAAACATGGCATGAATACTTCAGAAATTATAGATACGTTGGAGACGTATCAGCATCCCCGAGCTTAATTCCTGCTCGTCCTCGAGTAGGTAAATGATAAAAGAAATAATTTATGAAGTGTGAATGCTAGGATAGTGCATAAGTTTGATCAATGATAATTTCAATCACTTTTCCTAGCATCAATATATATCATAATTAGTAGCTCATCTCATAAAACTTCTCATGATCAAGTAGCAAGCTATTCACATGTTTAAAGTATAGGCCATAAACTTTCTTGAAAACTAACAAACTATGATCTCAGTCATCAAACAATTGCAATTCATCTTATTTTCAGGAAGGGTCTATGTAAGAGCTTTGATCTAGAAAATTCCACATACTCGACCATCATTTAGTCTTCCATGATTGCTGACACTCAAAGCATATTTTTAGAACAAACTGATTCAATCAAACACATAGGAAGATAGGGGCTTAATGTTTCGCCTCCCAACTTATTTATCTCAGGGATAATGTCAACAATAATAACTCATGATCACCTATATTCAACTGGATATATGTGCCTGGATCTTTCCCTACCACATAATGCTTGCCAACTAAAGAATAAATAGAGCGGAATAGGGATGAACATTAATGACTCTTGCATAAAAGTAAATACAGAAAAGTAAAAGATAGGCCCTTCGCAGAGGGAAGCAGAGGTTGTCATGCGCTTTTTGTTGTTGGATGCACAAGCCCTTAATGCAAAGGAACGTCATGTTATATTGCCCCTTGTGATAGCAACCTTTATTATGTAGTCCGTCGCTTTTATTTCTTTACCATCACAAGTTCGTACAACGCTTATTTTCCCTTGCAATAAAAGATCATACATATTTTAGGAGCAATTTTTATTGCTTTTTGCACCGATGACAACTTACTTGAGGGATCTTATTCAATCCATAGGTAGATATGGTGGACACTCATGGCAAGAGACTAGATTTAAGGGTTTTTGGATGCACAAGTAGTATCTCTACTTAGTACGAATTTTTGGCTAGCAAAAGATCCTAAGCAAGCACCACATGTTAGAGGATCCATGACAATATAACTTCTATGTGAATATAAACAAACATAACTCATTACGTTGTGTTCCTTGTCCAACGTCAACTACTTGATCAAGCTTGAAAATAATTAATGGGGGCTCACAATCATAGAAGATGTCCAAGATAGTATATTTATATGTGAAATTTCTCTTCCTTCAAAATTCTTTCATGAATTGTTCAAGTGACCAATGCTACGTTTGTTAACTTTCAATAAATTTTACCACTTATACTGCTTGTATGTGAAGTCACTACTCCCCATGGGACAAGCATATGAAGCATATAAAATTTCAACTTTATGATATTCAATTCATTTCAACAATTTACTCATAGGATATAAATGAAGCACAAGAGTAAATGACAAACTACTCCAAAAAGATATAAGTGAAGACCGAACGAGTAGTTAAGTAAATAGGTAGCTATGTGAGGACTCTCCCTCATTAAAAAAAATTCAGATCTTAAGTATTTTATTCAAACTGCAAAGAAAACAAAATAAAATGACATTCCAAGAATAGCACATCTCATGTGAAGAAGCAAAAAACTTAGGCTCAACCAAGACTAACCGATAATTGTTGATGAAGAAAGGTGGGATGCCTACCGGGGCATCCCCAAGCTTTGATGCTTGAGACTCCTTAAAATATTATATTGGGATGCCTTGGGCATCCCCAAGCTTGAGCTTTTGTGTCTCCTTAATTCCTCTCATATCACGGTTTCCCTAAATCTTAAATACTTCATCCACACAAAACTCAACAAGAACTCGTGAGATAAGTTAGTATAAATCAACTCAAAACCTTAACATTCTCTACTGTAACAAATCACTAAAATTATAATTAAACATTGCATACTAAATGCCTCTGCATTTTTAATACTCCTATCCACAAATAGAAATATTAAACAAGCAAACATATGCAAACAATGCAACTATAACAGCAATCTGCCAAAACAGGACAGTCTGTAAAGGGTGAATAAGAATTCATACTTCCCTAACTCCACAAATTCTGAAAAATTACCACGTGACAGAGGACTCATGCATGCTTACAGTGTAAAAATTTCAGATTTTTATCATGTTCTGACCATTCAGGAATATTCTGAACATAACAGAAAACTTTCTGTTTTCAAACAGCAACACATAAACTTGCAAACTGGGCATGGTAAAGACTATAATTGGAATTTTATTGAACTAAAAGATACAAAACATGATTATTGATAGAAGCAACAAAATCTTAACAAAATAAAATGATGCTCCAAGCAAAACTCATATTATGTGACGAATAAAAATATACCTCCAAGTGAGGTTACCAATAGTGTTGAAGACGAAAGAGGGGATGCCTTCCGGGGCATCCCCAAGCTTAGTTGCTTGGGTCTTCCTTGAATATTACCTTGGGGTGCCTTGGGCATCCCCAAGCTTAGGGTCTTTCCACTCCTTATTCTCCTCAAATCGATATCTCACCCAAAACTTGAAAACTTCAATCACACAAAACTTAACGGAACTTCGTGAGATAGGTTAGTATGATAAAAATAAATCATCCACTTAGGTACTGTCAAGACAAGATTCATAATTGTTCTCACATAATGCCTACTGTATTCTATCATTTCCACAATTTATATTACTCAATATAAGCTATGGAAACACTAAAACAAGCAAACTATGAATCGAAAACAGAATCTGTCAGAAACAGAACAGCGTGTAGTAAGCGATTTAAAGACCATACTTCTGTACCTCCAAAAATTCTGAAAAATTAGGAAAACATAAACAATTTGTAACCCAATACTGTGTAAAAATTTCAGAATAGAAATTCCAGCACTGGACGCAAAAGTTTCTGTTTTTGCACAGAATCAAATCAACAAGCATCCACACTATCCCGAAGGCTTTACTTGGCACATTATTGAAAGAAAACATAAAAAACATGATTACTACAGTAGCTTAATCATGTGAACACACAAAAATATAAGGTATAAGTATTGGGTTGTCTCCCAACAAGCGCTTTTCTTTAATGCCTTTTAGCTAGGCATGATGATTTCAATGATTGTCGGGCCCGGATTTCCGGGACATGATATCCCAGAAATTAACCCCTCGTGTCGTCACCAGCCCAGGATTACTATTACTGGTGGACACGTCCTTGTTACAGATTACCAAGCAATTACAAGAATTGGATACAAGACCATAAAGGTCTAATGATACAACAATGATTTCTAGTGAGGATGACGGAAGCGACTCGTGGTTCTCCAACGTCGATGGGGCTCCATTCCCACAGGAACGGCTGACTAGGATAATTCCTATCCCGCGTGGCTGCTATCCTAGGCTCCACATGGACGTCGTGGTAATACTCCTTGTCGAAATCTTGACCTGGCCAATTAAATAGCCAGGGACAAGCCAGTGAGTACATTGGAATGTACCCGCAAACATAATGAACAAAAGATATACCGAATGCATATGATCATGATGGGTTAAATTATATGCATATGCTGAACAAAATTAAAGCATGGCATGATGAATATTAATACGGTGCTGAGGAATAAATATGAAATGTTAGTGACAAACAAAGAAAGTTAATGGAGAATCGGGCGAGACAGGACCGCCCGAGAATCCAAAATAAATGGCAAAGGGGTGTATAAAAGCGACGCCTCGAGAGGTCTTGAAAAGAAATGCCAAACGGGTGTCTAAAAGCGACGCCTCGAGAGGTCTTGAAAAGAAATGCCAAACGGGTGTCTAAAAGCGACGCCTCGAGAGGTCTTGAAAAGAAATGCCAAACGGGTGTCTAAAAGCGACGCCTCGAGAGGTCTTGAAAATAAAACTGAGTGCCGGGGTAGTCTAGCCAGCCCCTGAGACACTCAGAAAATAAAATAAAACTGAGTGCCCGAGGTAGTCTAGCCAGCCCCTGAGACACTCAGAAAATAAAATATAAGAGAAATGGGTTAGTGCACAATAACAATAATATTTATAACAATAGCATTTATGATAACAAAAATATCCATGATGGCATTAGGTTGACAAAAATTATCCTACAAAATAATTCATGCTCAATTTAATTATTTCCTCCGGAGACCGGCACTAAAACCGACACTTGACCAACCCAGACTGTAGTCCTTAACTGCGGACACGGCTATTTGAATAGGTATAACGCTGCAGAGGGTGTACTCTTTACCCACAAGTAAAGGATTTCTTTAGCCAACACCGAGATGCTGACTAATTCCCATTACGGTCTTTGGGTTGAAAACACACCTAACCCGCACATACCAGCTTTAACTTACCAAAGCCAGGAATCACCCAAGGCAATGATAGAGTAAAACTCTAAGTGGTAAGGCCTCATTCAATGGCCTCCAATAGCATGGGATCACAATATTTATAACAGCGCGCAAACAGGGGTGCTACCCCTCTCCGGCTACAACCGGAGACACCCATGCCCCCGGATCAAGTGACATGTCTACCAGTGATCAGATGGTATCTTTCACTATGGCCTCTCTATACGGTGTGTGCAGGAAAGGGATTATCAACTTACTGAATCATACCCTACCTGAGGCAGGGACATGTGGTAGCACGGTTCAAGTATGGGGGTTACCGGAACAAGACTCGATCTACGGTCGACTCAGGAGGTTAAGTTTTCCTACAGTGGTTAGCACAATATATTTCCTTGGTAGTACCCAACAGGGTCACCACCTAGCATGTCCCAACATGCCCTCACTGATCAATCTCGTCACAACGAGATTTCAGTCTCACGGTCACTTTTCTCTTGACTGATTCTTTCCTCCAGATTAGTCCAGACCAACATAGGCATATGTGACATGTGGAAATGACCATGCTCACTCATGCTTCATGTTTAAATGAAGATAAAATATTTCCAAGGGATCATGCATGCATAGCTAGCAATATGCAAATTTTATATGAATTCAACATATTCATAATTCAATTATCCTTGCAAACAACAACTATGCATTCACCATATCAAGTGTTCAAGATGCTTGCCTTGAGCATGCAGAAATATTGGGTGCACTCCAAAAACTTTGAGAATTTTATCTTCCCTCCATTTCCCTATTTTCAAAAATATTGTAATTACGACATATAGCCCAAAACAGTGCTAAAAGTTGTTTGGAATTTTTTTGAAATAATTACTAAAATAAACTAGAGGAAAAATAAAAGAATTTGGGAAAAAGAATCAGTTCATTTGGAGTTCATATGAATTTCCTAGGGAATTTCTAAGCTGAAAGAAATAAAGAATTGGACTTATTTAATAAATCCAGCAGAGATAAACTTATGAAAAATGTTCACCCTAGCTAGATTAATAGAGCTTGATTTTAGAAGTCTTCAGAAATTTGAATCATCAAATCTGGATTTGAAACAATTTCTGTGGAAATATTTGAAATATGCTGGAAAAGAAAAAGGTAAAGAGGCAGAGGCGCACCCTGAGCGCGGTATAGCCGCCTGGTGCTACTGGGCCAAGCTCAGCAGCTCGACTGCGCGGAAGAGCTGCGACGTCGAAGGCGTATTTGGGAAATACGTTTTCCCCGCGCGATGACGGTTTTTGGAGAACCCGTCTCCACTTAACCGCGCGGTGTGAGTCACTGACAGTGGGCCCGCCTGGCCCACTGGTCAGGTTTGAACGATCCGCCCGCGCTGTCCTCCCACGGTAGAACAGGGGCGGCGCTCCGACGAGGCTTGCCGGCGAACGGCGGCGCCGTTCGGGGAGCTGAGGCCACCGTCGTGCTCAGAAGAGAGAGGCGGTCCTTCCGGTACCCGTCACGGTAGCCGGGGTGGATGGAGTCACCGGCGGCGAGGTCCTCGGCGGACGGCGGTGTCGGGCAGGATGAGGCTTCCGTCTACGGCGGCTCCCGAGCAAAATCAAGAGGGGGAAAAGGTTCATGGGACCAAGAGGAGCCTGTTGGTGGAGAGAGTGGAGGGGAAGGAGCTGTTGTTTCGTCGGAATCAACACGACAGTGGCGGCGGCCGTGGTTATCGGAAACGAAGAAGACGGCCATCTTCGGCTAGTTTATTGCTCTAGAACGCTCACAGAGCGAGTAGGGATGTGGTGATGATCGAGGGCGAGCTCACGGTGGCCTTTTATAGGCAGGGTAAGGCGGTTCCCGCGGTCTCCAGAGAACGGACACGGCGGCGATCGCCATAACTGCGCCGACGAGGTGGTTGAGGCCGTTGCTGTTGGTGGCAGGGTAGCTGAGGCCGGTGGAGAGGTAGATGGTCTGTAGTTATGCTCCCGATGAGCTGGTTGGCTCGGGAGGGCTAGGCGGCGCCGTCCCCGAATTGACCACTGTGGCGGATGGTGTAGGCCGGTGGTGGACGGCGCTAGCGGACGGAGAGGATGTCGGCGAGGCTCGTGGGAGTCTCTCGAAGCTCCTGGAGGTGGCTAGCGTGCGGAGTAGCAGTAGAGAGGGCAGCGCAGGGCGGTGCCGACGCCTGCAATCTGGGCGCTCTGGGCATGCTCTGGGCATGCACACCAGGCATTCGGCAGAATGCCAGGGTGGGCTACAGTGGTCCAACCAAATGAGTTTTGGCAGTATAGTCCTACCATGGATGAAAAGGGTGGTGGACATGTTGTTTTAGCATAAGGAGCAAGTTCCATATGGTGGCTTAGGAGGTTGTCAGATTCTGCCATGCACATCACCTGTTTGACAGAATGTTGGGGCTAGTTAGGGAACATTTTTGGATGTGATACTTGGCAGGTTGGTGTCTCCTTAGATGTTAAAGATGATGGTGTGGTTGGTTTGACAGAAGGAAAAACTTGCTAGTGCAAGTTTTGATAGAATTCATTTCTGGACCAGATATTGAGGGAATTATTTGGTGAACGAAAATGATGCAAATAGGGGTGGGCTCCTGGACTTAAGGGTTTCCTAGGAAGGACTACAGGTGGGAATAATTTCAGAATTTTTGGATCAGGGAAAATTGAGGTTGTAGTTAAAACTCAAGAATGGAACCGAATTGAGAAGAGGATGTTTCACTCAAAATTTTCAAAAGACCAAGTTGGGTTTTTGCATAAAAGTGATCTGTAGTCATCACATGACCCCTCATAATTTTTGTGGAATTTTTAAAGAATTATTTAAAATAGTTATAGTGCAACAGAGACAATTAAAGAATTGAAAATGCTATAAAAAATTTATCTTGGGCAAAATTTTA
This sequence comes from Elymus sibiricus, assembly GCA_039707655.1. Taxonomy (NCBI): domain Eukaryota; kingdom Viridiplantae; phylum Streptophyta; class Magnoliopsida; order Poales; family Poaceae; genus Elymus; species Elymus sibiricus. The sequence continues at coordinate 192,689,805 of CM077670.1, forward strand.
TTATGAAAATATTTCCTACTGTTATTAAAATATAATTAAAATGATTTAAGAAAACTACCAAAGCCCACAATATTTTACCAAAATTTCTATATGGAGGGAAGAATTTTGGAAAACAGAAAACAGAAAAGACTCCGAAAATAATAAAAGACCCAATATAAATCAAAATTTTATTTCTGGCCAAATTTTATTTAATAAAAATATGGTTAAATTTTTGGGGTGTTACAAACTCTACCCCCTTAAGAAAATCTCGTCCTCGAGATTTGTTAAGGTGGTCATTAAAATTAAACCCACCTTTTCGAGGAGATTTTTCTGAGTTAATAATCTAAATAACCTAATTAGGCACAGTTGATGTGGGGCTACTGATAATTGGTGCAACTACAGTGAGGTACTGGTGCTGTGGTTCTACTGCTATGACAAATTTGGAAAAAGTAAAATTTCTAATTCCAAATTTCGCTTGCCGTACTCCAGTGCACAGTGCTCGCTCTGGCTGACAGGTGGGTCCAGGGCCCACTGTCAGTCTCTTCTTCTTCCTCCGACTCTTCTTCTTCCTCTTTCTCTCTCGTGCTGTCCCGCACTTTCTCCACCTGCGGTGTTTAGCGCGTAGGGCATCTAGGCCGTACCGCGATAGTGCGCGGCGTGCTTGTCACCGACAGCGTGCACTCACCTCGCGGGCTAGTGCCATGTCGGCACTGCTCGCGGATTCGTCTTCGAACACTGGCGATCGAGCGACGAGCGACGCTGGTGGACTTCGCTCACCATGCACCGAGCTCGAGCTATAAAAACGACCGCGGTTTTCTTCTTCTATCTACCTCGCACCTCACCTCACCTCTTCCTCCTCTTCTCCTTCTCCTTCTGGTTGCAGGAGCTTGAGACGAGGCGGCAATGGAGGACGTGGGCTCGGAGTTTATCACGATCCTCCTGGTCGGTCTGCTGGCGGCGTTGGTCGGCTCCTCGCTGCTACTGTGTGCGATGATCCTCGACGATCGCCGTGATGCCGCGGCTCGGGTGGTGGCTTTCCGAGGTGGCGGTGATCATGGGGACTAGGCATCGGTGTCGGGTACGGGTGAGTGTTAGTGCGCTTCGCAGCAGTCTCCGTAGAAATAAAAACCCACGAGTTTTTCTTCGGAAAAACTGTGGTGGGGGAGAGAGTAATCCAGTGAGCGAGGCGGTTGATTAGTTGCTAAGTGTGGGTGTGTGTGGTTACTGTTCTTAGGGCATGTAGCAGAGCAAGTGTGGCTGTGAGCCGGATGCCGTGACAACACGTGAATAAAACTTATGTTGGAAAATCCTGTGATAATGGCCCTTGAGAAATTTTCTTCTCGGCGTGATCCGGATGGTAATGATGTGGATGGTGTGGAAACCTAGGGATAGCGACCAGGCTAAGATAGGATTAGCCAATGGTCAGCTTGGCTCTGATACCAAGGCTGTCGGGGCCGGATTTCTGGGACATGATATCCCAGAAATTAACCCCTCGTGTCGTCACCAGCCCAGGATTACTGTTACTGGTGGACACGTCCTTGTTACAGATTACCAAGCAGTTACAAGAATTGGATACAAGACCATAAAGGTCTAATGATACAACAATGATTTCTAGTGAGGATGAAGGAAGCGACTCGTGGTTCTCCAACGTCGATGGGGCTCCATTCCCACAGGAACGGCTGACCAAGATAATTCCTATCCTGCGTGGCTCCTATCCTAGGCTCCGCATGGACGTAGTGGTAATACTCCTTGTCGAAATCCTGACCTGGCCAATTAAATAGCCAGGGACAAGCCAGTGAGTACGTTGGAATGTACTCGCAAACATAATGAACAAAAGATATACCGAATGCATATGATCATGATGGGTTAAATTATATGCATATGCTGAACGAAAATAAAGCATGGCATGATGAATATCAATACGGTGCTGAGGAATAAATATGAAATGTTAGTGACAAACAAATAAAGTTAATGGAGAATCGGGCGAGACAGGACCGCCCGAGAATCCAAAAGAAAGTATAAAAGTGGAGAATCGGGCGAGACAGGACCACCCAAGAATCCAAAAGAAAATATAAAAGTGGAGAATCAGAAGAGACAGGACCGCCCGAGAATCCAAAAGAAATGGCAAAGGGGTGTATAAAAGCGACGCCTCGAGAGGTCTTGAAAAGAAATGCCAAACGGGTGTCTAAAAGCGACGCCTCGAGAGGTCTTGAAAAGAAATGCCAAATGGGTGTCTAAAAGCGACGCCTCGAGAGGTCTTGAAAATAAAACTGAGTGCCCGGGGTAGTCCAGCCAGCCCCTGAGACACTCAGAAAATAAAATAAAATAAAACTGAGTGCCCGGGGTAGTCTAGCCAGCCCCTGAGACACTCAGAAAATAAAATATAAGAGAAACGGGTTAGTGCACAATAACAATAATATTTATAACAATAGCATTTATGATAACAAAAATATCCATGATAGCATTAGGGTGACAAAAACTATCCTGCAAAATAATTCATGCTCAATTTAATTATTTCCTCCGGAGACCGGCACTAAGACCGACACTTAACCAACCCAGACTGTAGTCCTTAACCGCGCACACGGCTATTTGAATAGGTATAACCCTGCAGAGGGTGTACTCTTTACCCACAAGTAAAGGATTTCTTTAGTCAACACCGAGACGCTGACTAATTCCCATTACGGTCTTTGGGTTGAAAACACACCTAACCTGCACATACCAGCTTTAACTTACCAAAGCCAGGAATCACCCAAGGCAATGATAGAGTAAAACTCTAAGTGGTAACGCCTCATTCAATGGCCTCCAATAGCATGGGATCACAATATTTATAACAGCGCGCAAACAGGGGTGCTACCCCTCTCCGGCTACAACCGGAGACACCCATGCCCCCGGACCAAGTGACATGCCTACCAGTGATCAGATGGTATCTTTCACTATGGCCTCTCTATACGGTGTGTGCAGGAAAGGGTTAACAACTTACTGAATCGTACCCTACCTGCGGCAGGGACATGTGGTAGCACGGTTCAAGTATGGGGGTTACCGGAACAAGACTCGATCTACGGTCGACTCAGGAGGTTAAGTTTTCCTGCAGTGGTTAGCACAATATATTTCCTTGGTAGTACCCAACAGGGTCACCACCTAGCATGTCCCAACATGCCCTCACTGATCAATCTCGTCACAACGAGATTTCAGTCTCACGGTCACTTTTCTCGTGACTGATTCTTTCCTCCGGATTAGTCCAGACCAACATAGGCATATGTGACATGTGGAAATGACCATGCTCACTCATGCTTCATGTTTAAATGAAGATAGAATATTTCCAAGGGATCATGCATGCATAGCTAGCAATATGCAAATTTTATATGAATTCAACATATTCATAACTCAATTATTCTTGCAAACAACAACTATGCATTCACCATATCAAGTGTTCAAGATGCTTGCCTTGAGCATGCAGAAATATTGGGTGCACTCCAAAAACTTTGAGAATTTTATCTTCCCTCCATTTCCCTATTTTCAAAAATATTGTAATTACCACATATAGCCCAAAACAGTGCTAAAAGTTGTTTGGAATTTTTTTGAAATAATTACTAAAATAAACTAGAGGAAAAATAAAAAAATTTGGGAAAAAGAATCAGTTCATTTGGAGTTCATATGAATTTCCTAGGGAATTTCTAAGCTGAAAGAAATAAAGAATTGGACTTATTTAATAAATCCAGCAGAGATAAACTTATGAAAAATGTTCACCCTAGCTAGATTAATAGAGCTTGATTTTAGAAGTCTTCAGAAATTTGAATCATCAAATTTGGATTTGAAACAATTTATGTGGAAATATTTGAAATATGCTGGAAAAGAAAAAGGTAAAGAGGCAGAGGCGCACCCTGAGCACGGTATAGCCGCCTGGCGCTACTGGGCCAAGCCCAGCAGCTCGATTGCGTGGAAGAGCTGCGACGTCGAAGGCATATTCGGGAAATACGTTTTCCCCGCGCGATGACGGTTTTTGGAGAACCCGTCTCCACTTAACCGCGCGGTGTGAGTCACTGACAGTGGGCCCGCCTGGCCCACTGGTCAGGTTTGACCGGTCCGCCTGCGTTGTCCTCCCACGGCAGAACAGGGGCGGCGCTCCAGCGAGGCTTGCCGGTGAACGGCTGCGCCGTTCGGGGAGCTGAGGCCACCGTCGTGCTCAGAAGAGAGAGGCGGTCCTTCCGGTACCCGTCACGGTAGCCGGGGCGGATGGAGTCGCCGGCGGCGAGGTCCTCGACGGACGGCGGTGTCGGGTAGGATGAGGCTTCCGTCTACGGCGGCTCCCGAGCAAAATCAAGAGGGGGAAATGGTTCGTGGGACCAAGAGGAGCCTGTTGGTGGAGAGAGTGGAGGGGAAGGAGCTGTTGTTTTGTCGGAATCAACACGACAGTGGCGGCGGCCGTGGTTATCGGAAACGAAGAAGACGGCCATCTCCGGCCAGTTTGTTGCTCTAGAACGCTCACAGAGGGAGTAGGGATGTGGTGATGATCGAGGGCGAGCTCACGGTGGCCTTTTATAGGCAGGGTAAGGCGGTTCCCGCGGTCTCCAGAGAACGGACACGGCGGCGATCGCCATAACTGCGTCGGCGAGGTGGTTGAGGCCGTTGCGGTTGCTGGCAGGGTAGCTGAGGCCGGTGGAGAGGTAGATGGTCTGCAGTTATGCTCCCGGTGAGCTGGTTGGCTCGGGAGGGCTAGGCGGCGCCGTCCCCGAATTGACCACTGTGGCGGACGGTGTAGGCCGGTGGTGGACGGTGCTAGCGGACGGATAGGATGTCGGCGAGGCTCGTGGGAGTCTCTCGAAGCTCCTGGAGGTGGCTAGCGTGCGGAGTAGCAGTAGAGAGGGCAGCGCAGGGCGGTGCCGACGCCTGCAATCTGGGCGCTCTGGGCACGCTCTGGGCATGCACACCAGGCGTTCGGCAGAATGCCAGGGTGGGCTACAGTGGTCCAACCAAGATGAGTTTTGGCAGTATAGTGCTATCGTGGATGAAAAGGGTGGTGGACATGTTGTTTTAGCAGAAGGAGCAAGTTCCATATGGTGGCTTAGGAGGTTGTCAGATTCTGCCATGCACATCACCTGTTTGACAGAATGTTGGGGCTAGTTAGGGAACATTTTTGGATGTGATACTTGGCAGGTTGGTGTCTCCTTAGATGTTAAAGATGATGGTGTGGTTGGTTTGACAGAAGGAAAAACTTGCTAGTGCAAGTTTTGATAGAATTCATTTCTGGACCAGATATTGAGGGAATTATTTGGTGAACAAAAATGATGCAAATAGGGGTGGGCTCCTGGACTTAAGGGTTTCCTAGGAAGGACTACAGGTGGGAATAATTTCAGAATTTTTGGATCAAGGAAAATTGAGGTTGTAGTTAAAACTCAAGAATGGAACCGAATTGAGAAGAGGATGTTTCACTCAAAATTTTCAAAAGACCAAGTTGGGTTTTTGCATAAAAGTGATCTGTAGTCATCACATGACCCCTCATAATTTTTGTGGAATTTTTAAAGAATTATTTAAAATAGTTATAGTGCAACAGAGGCAATTAAAGAATTGAAAATGCTATAAAAAAGATTATCTTGGGCAAAATTTTATTATGAAAATATTTCCTACTGTTATTAAAATATAATTAAAATGATTTAAGAAAACTACCAAAGCCCACAATATTTTACCAAAATTTCTATATGGAGGGAAGAATTTTGGAAAACAGAAAACAGAAAAGACTCCGAAAATAAGAAAAGACCCAATATAAATCAAAATTTTATTTCTGGCCAAATTTTATTTAATAAAAATATGGTTAAATTTTTGGGGTGTTACAATGATGCTCACACAAAAAGTAAAGAATTGAAACACAAAGAGAGCATCATGAAACATATGACAAGCACATTTAAGCCTAACCCACTTCCTATGCATAGGGATTTTGTGAGCAAACAATTTATGGGAGCAAGAATCAGCTAGCATAGGAAGGCAAAACAAGCATAACTTCAAAACTTTCAACACATAGAGAGGAAACTTGATATTATTGCAACACCTACAAGCATATGATCCTCTCTCATAATAATTTCCAGTAGCATCATGAATGAATTCAACAATATAGCTTTGACATAAAACATTCTTTTCATGATCCACAAGCATAGAAATTTTACTACTCTCCACATAAGCAATTTTCTTCTCCTTCATAATAGTGGGAGCAAACTCAACAAAATAACTATCATGAGATACTTGATTGGCATGATCCAATTGAAAATTAAAATCATGATGACAAGTTTCATATTTATCATTATTGTTTATAGCATACATGTCATCACAATAATCATCATAGATAGGAGGCATGCAATCATCATAATAAATTTTCTCATCAAAACTTGGGGGACTAAAAATATCATCTTCATCAAACATAGCATCCCCAAGCTTGTGGCTTTGCATATCACTAGCATCATGGATATTCAAAGAATTCATACTAGCAACATTGCAATCATGCTCATCATTCATAGATTTTATGCCAAACATTTTATTGAATTCTTCTTCTATTAATTGAGCACAATTTTCCATTCCATTATTTTCAAGAAAGACATGATAAAGATGAATAATATGAGGTAACCTCAATTCCATTTTTTTGTAGTTTTCTTTTATAAACCAAACTAGTGATAAAACAAGAAACTAAAAGATTCGATTGCAAGATCTAAAGATATACCTTCAAGCACTCACCTCCCCGGCAACGGCACCAGAAAAGAGCTTGATGTCTACTACACAACTTATTCTTGTAGACTCGTGTTGGGCCTCCAAGCGCAGAGTTTTGTAGGACAGTAGCAATTTTCCCTCAAGTGGATGACCGAAGGTTTATCAATCCGTGGGAGGCGTAGGTTGAAGATGGTATCTCTTAAACAACCCTGCAACCAAATACAAGAAATCTCTTGTGTCCCCAACACACCCAATACAATGGTAAATTGTATAGGTGCACTAGTTCGGCGAAGAGATGGTGATAAAAGTGTAGTATGGATAGTAGATATAGGTTTTTGTAATCTGAAAATATAAAAACAGTGAGCACAAACGGTATTGCAATGCTTAAAAACAAGGCCTAGGGTTCATACTTTCGCTAGTGCAATCTCTCAACAATGCTAATATAATTGGATCATATAACAATCCCTCAACATGCGACAAAGAATCACTCCCAAGTTCCTATTACTGGAGAACATAAGATAGAAATTGTTTGTAGGGTACGAAACCACCTCAAAGTTATCCTTTCCGATCGATCTATTGAGCCATTCCAATAAGTGTCACAAATAGCTCTAGAGTTCGTACTAAAATAACACCATATGATACGCATCAACCAACTCTAATGTCACCTAGATACTCCAATGTCACCACAAGTATCCGTGAGTTGATTATTTGATATGCATCAAACAACTTCATAATCATAATATTCAATCCACACAAAGAACTTCAAAGAGTAGCCCAAAGTTTCTTATCGGAGAAAATATAATGAAAACGTGCAACCAACCCCTATGCCTAGATCACCCCAAGGTCACGGGAATCCGCGAGTTGATCACCAAAACATACATCAAGTAAACCAATTGAATACCCCATTGTCACCACAGGTATCCACATGCAAGACATACATCAAGTGTTCTCAAATCTGAAATATTCAATCCGACAATAACGAAACCTCAAAGGGAAAGATTCAATTCATCACAAGGAGGTAGAGAGGGAAGAAACACCATATGATCCAACTATATTAACAAAGCTCGCAATACATCAAGATCGTGCCAAATCAAGAACACGAGAGAGAGAGGTCAAACACATAGCTACTAGTACATACCCTCAGCCCCGAGGGTGAACTACTCCCTCCTCATCATGGAGGCCGCCGGGATGATGAAGATGGCCTCTGATGATGATTTCCCCCTCCGGCAGGGTGCCGGAACGGGCCTCTAGATGATATTTCGATGGTACAGAACCTTGCGGCGGCGTAAAAACTCATCTAGGTTAACTTTCGGGGGTTTCTGAATATATATGATTTTTTGGCATTGGAATCACGCGAAGAAGGGCCACATGGGGCCCACGAGGCACCAGGGCGCGCCTGGGGGGGTGGCGCGCCCTGGTGGCTCGTGGAGCCCCTGTGGGTCTTCTGGCCTCCTCCCGAAGCTTCTAGTGTCTCTTATGTTCCAGAAAAAATGGTCAAAAAGTTTCGCTGCATTTGGACTTCATTTGATATAGATTTTCTGGAAAACCAAAAACAAGCAAAAAACAGCAATTGGCACTGGGCACTAGGTCAATATGTAAGTCCATAAAAATCATATAAAAGCCATATAAAAGTGCACCAAAATCATACAAAACTATAATAAACATGGCATGAATACTTCATAAATTATAGATACGTTGGAGACGTATCAGACAGCCAGCTTCGGGGTCCACTTGCCATGCACCAAATTACTCCGCACTAGAGTGCACAACTGCACGGTGGACTTACCACGGTCGTAGCGCCGTAGTAATGCCCCATGAGGCGTCAAATCACAAAACCCCACCTTTCCAGCAGTAAGTTGGACGGACGAAGCAACCATCATTTCACTCTTCTTCCTCGTCTTCCTCTCTTCAAGAAAACCCCACTCGCTTCTCCCTCATCTTGTTCCTCATTTCTTCAAGAAAACCACAACTCGCTTCTGTCATTGTTCTTCTCCCGCAAAGAAGGAAAGGTGAGCGCATCAATGGTGCTGCTATACTTCCGTTCTAGTCATCTTTTGCAACCCCGCGACCGATCCTAACTCCCTCTCTGTTCTTCTTTTGGGTTTCTGATTATCGTTTTCTTTCCTTTTATTTCTATTTGACAGTTTCTTGATGGACCTTGGAGCACCGGCCAAAGTGATGTCTATGGCTCTAGCCAAAACCGTCGAGGCTCAGAGTCTGAAGAAGCGCAAGCACCCCGCCGAGACGACCACAGACAAGCTCAAGGCCATCACCTTGGCCAAGGCCACCTCTCCGGGATCCCTTGTTAAGCCGGTCGAGGTAATATCTCTTGTTGACGATCTTTTTGGCGATCTTGATCGTGTTTTCTGATCTAACTTGCAAAGTGCTTGCTAATATGCGATGTTTGTGTAATGTACATGTAGTACTAGTAGTATAACTTTCTGGGCGATCTTTCATGTGGTTTTTGTGTGCCAAATGACTGTTCTAAATGTCTCTTTTGACCAAAACATGCGAGACGTTGACATGCATATGATTTTTGCACATAACACAGATTTCTTATAGATTATTTTCAACTACTTTATGAACATCAACGCTAGCTGTAGGAAGAGAATATAGTACCCTCAGTAACTTGTGTTATGGGTATTGTAAGTAATCGCTCTGTTCACAGATATAAGATGTTCTAACTTTTTTGTGTATCTGATGTAGACATGTTTTAGTGTCTTTGTTCACTCATTTCTGTGCTTATATGCAGTCTTATATGGAGTAAAATATAGAAAATCATCTTATATTTGTGAACGGAGGCAGTAATAAAATATTGGTTTCTGTTTGAATTAGAACCAGGTCCGCTGTGGAGATGAAGTTCTCAAAGTCATGCCGTGTGAACTGGAAGACCTGAGGATGTGCACTACTAAACTATCCAGCTGCCGTGTCCTTGTAGCCACATGTCGTGAACAAGTGTTTTCCTGTAGCATTGTTGTCAGGCGTGTTCTCAAGGGTGTACTTCACCACAACAATTTCATAGTTGTGCCTGCGATTACGAAGGGTGTGGTTCTTATAAAGCTTCCCAACAAATCTGACGCGGCCTGTATTCATCGGCATGTTTATGAGTGGAAAGACCACACTGTTAGGTTCTCCAAGGTTGACGGGATGGCGAAGGTGCCGATAGACATCTCTCACGATGTCCATGGCCTGGTCAGTTATGTGGGGCACATCCCGTAGGTTGGTGGCAAGAAATAGTCTGTAGAGTTTAATTAGTGCAACTTGGCTTGTGTGTAGTAAGTAATATTGTTCAGTACTTGATTTGTGTGTGTGAACCCTGTATGGGTTAGTACTGCCGCTTTTGTTTTGTGGTGAATCCTGAGAACACTCTATGTTAATGTTTTAGAAATGGTGAACCTATAATACCAATTCTGGTTGTTTGATATCTGTGTTTTTTTCATGCCAGTACAGTACTCCCTCTGTTCAAAGACATAAGATGTTTACATTTTTTCTGAATCAGATGTATATAGAGTTAGACACGTTTTGGTGTGTTTGTCCACTCAATTCAGTCCGTATATTTTGAAATATCCGGATCATCTTATTTTTGTGGATGGCGGGAGTATACATCAGTTATGGTTACACTCCAGTATATGTATGCATTGCTGGGTTTATCGCACCCACCAGGATTTCCATTCCCGCGGATGTTCGCTCCATACAAGTTGTCACGACCATTGGACTGTCCTGTTTGTGGGAGTAAGGAGGGGCCCTGCATGCCACCCGTAATTGGACGAACAACCTTTAATTTAGAACCTGAAGATAGTGATTTCCTGGTAAGGATTAAGTCGTGTCACATAAAGTAAATCTCATTGATTAACTGTCATGTTTTCTTATTTTTGCTGCAATTTTACGATGCAGGTTTTGCCATGTCACATTCGTTACAGAATAAACCTTTTGGTTTGCTCTATGATGGTTATTTTAGCAGGTTTCACTTCTTATGATGTGTCAATAATGAAGGCACTGTCCATCACTTATATTAGTGGACACAATTGGATCCGTCTGTTGTCTGAGTACAATCTGAAGCCCTCTGATCAACTGCAGTTTACTTTAACAAACACGCCAGAATTAGTCCTTGTCGCCTTTAAAAGAATGAAAGAAAAGGACTGGATCCGGGTCACAGAGCCGAAGGAAGTTTGAATTGCTCATGTGCACTCTCGCTTAAGAAGGATGCGTAGAAAAGTTACAAAGCTGCAGTCTGAAATCAAAGCAGACCAGAGATGAGCGCTGCTGTCTCGCACATCGGTACCACCTCCAGCATCGGCAGCCGCAGCGGATCAAGCACCGGCATCGACACTGGCTCTAGCATTGACAGCGGCAGCATCTCAGTTTGATCCAGCAGAGGATTGGGCACCGACAGCGTCAGCGGATCAGGCTGATGTACCAGAGGATCCAGCACTGACACCGGCACCAGCTCCAGAAGGAGCACCATCTCCGGCAGCAGCAGCGGCACTACCAATCACACCGCCATAGGCACCAGCAATGGCTCCGGCACCTGCACCAACACTTGAACTTGCACCTGCACCGGTAACAGATTGGGCTGCAGTTCGCACTGCATATTCCGAAGTCCTTACAAAAACTGACATCTCCACCTCTTTGGTAAGCACTGGCAGCCCAAGTGCTTCGTTCTTTTGTCTTTCCATGTTGTTTCACATGATTCACCGTGTTGATCTAACTTTTTGCGTATGTCCTCTTGTTTGCAAACAGAAAACTCCTAGAGCAATGAGGGAGTCGTTCAATAATCCGGGCAACCGTGGCCAAGTTTCTCTTACCATGCGCAGCCTTGGTGTGAATGAACCTCGCAATATACCGTAAGTAGAAAGGATGGTCGCATGATGATTGATGCTAAAGGATGGTCAAGGTTCAAAACTCAATCAAATCTTGCGGTTGGGGATGATGTCAGAATCGAAGTTTCTCTGCAAGGAGATCTGGTCCTAATCAACTTTGAAATTCTTCAGTAGCAGCACGCAACTGCCGAACTGATCTATCCTCTGAGAGCTTTTGATGTAATATATGCCGTGGTGAAACAAGTGTCCTGTGTGTATAAGTAGTACTAGCGTATATCACGTTGGACATCCATAAAGAATTGCAACTCTGATTGCTGGTTAGGAACTGTCATTCGATTTCAGTCTAACAGCTACCGTGCTTTATTCAATTTTCTGTCTTCTCCTTGCGACAGTATCTAAAACCAGCGCCGTCCCTATCGGATGCAATATTTATGGGTTAAAATGTGCTGACTTTGAACACATGGCCCCCCAAACATGCATGTCCACCGGCATGTGGCCCAAAGTCAAGAGCCATTAGCCTATCTGAGCATTTTATTCTAAAAAACCATATATATATTGTGGGACTATTCTGCATCCCCCTCTAGAGTTCCTAGATAAGCTTATTTAGAAACCACCCCACTCCTCCCTGTTTCTTTTCCCGATGGGAGCGAGCGAGCGAGCGTCTGCAGACCATGGCCCGAACCCTCCGCCGCGCGCCGCCACCTAACCCGGCCGCCTCGCTCGCGACCGACCACGATCGCCTGCTGGATAAAAAGCGCTGGAAAAGAAAACCAAATCCCCAAATCCAGCACCATCGCCACCCATCTCCTTCCTCGCGACCACTCTCTCTTCCCTCTGCATGCTAGGCGCGCCGCCGCCCATCCTCTCACCCCACCGCCTACCGCCACAGCCCCGCACCACCGCCCAACCCGACGGCCGTGGTATTTGGCCACCCCGAGCACTGCTACCCCCGCGAACAGGGGAGCCACAACTCCTCCCTGAGCATATCGACCCCACTGCTCGCCTTGGCACTCCTGCTGTCCTCGGTCTTCCCAACAGCACATGAGGTGGGCGCCATGGATTCCGGCAACAGGCCTCGCCGGGCGCCCCGTGCCTTCCCTCTCCTCGCCTCCGTCCTCATCGGACAGCCATCCATGGGATTCAAAGGTCCCCGCCATCGATTGGATCCAGCGGAGGCTCGCGGGATCCAGTGGAGGCCCTGCGCCCTGCGGCACACCTCCCCCCTTTCCAGTCGACGGCCATGGCCACATCTCCAGTGCCTCTTCACCGGCCGACGAGAAAAGCACCTATTGTTCCCCTCCTTTTCCTCGTGTAGGTGCTGGTCGCGGTTACCCATGGCCGTTGCAGCAGTTACCAGGTAGGTGGGCGGGAGGGGGGCTGTTGGGTGGCGCACACGGGGGAGGTTGCTGGTGGCGGCACACCGACGGGGTGGGCAGGGGTGGCGCACCGGCAGCCATCCTCGCCACGGACTCAGCGCCGGCCCCCCAACTCCTGAAACTCCATCAGCACCGGCAGCCATTGTCGCCAGGGACTCAGCGCCGGCTCTCCCGCCCGAAAACTCCATCACCTCCTCTGCTCCACCCATCTCTTCCTCTGCCATCGGCCGGGGCGGCCTGATTCATGGCAAGCACGGCCGGATCTGCTCCAACGCAGCTCGCCTGATCCACCAGCGCTCTCCTCCGCGTCGTGCGCCACCCATCGCGAGCCACCACCGTCGGCTTCGCCGACCACGGGCTCCCCTGCATCATCCCCCACATCGCCTTCGACCAGGGACTCATCCCCTGCGCCGGATCCGCCGCCGACCAGTGCCTCCAGGATTGGCCGGCGCCGCCTCGCCCTCAACCTCCAATGAGGCCTACTCCTCCGGCCTCCGGCTCAAGCGGCAATTAATTCTGCTAAACAAAACCGTGATTGCCTTCGGATGCGTGGGGTTGCAGTAGTTATTAGTGAACTAAAAACTGTAGTTGAGTTGCTGAACGACAGCAGCTACCGTGTAAAAATTTGACTTGTTCTTAGATTAGCAGTTGACTTATGTTACTGTAGCAGTTAGTTTCTTTAGAAGTTACTACTGTATCATTTTTAGGTGGAGCAGTTAATCCATGATACCATAGCAGTTAACTATAAAAAAAGTGAAAAAGCTTTTACTTAAGTAAACATGGAAGTTAGTTTTTCCTGACGTGTCGGTTAAGTGCACGAAGTGCAACAGTTAAGTGTTTCAAAACTATAACAGTATAACAAAGTTTTTTTATACTGCTAGTCCAATTTTTATTGCATATGGCAGTTAAGTGGGCGAGTTGTGGAAGTTGCCGCAGTCCCGATAGTTAGCTATTTCAATACCGGTAGTTAGCTTGATCCGGGAAAAACCACGAAAAAACAAAAAAAAAGTGTCTTAAGTCACAGCAGTTAGCTTGGTCATCATACGTCAGTTAGCTATTTTGGTCGGGCAGTTGGTGTGTACTGTAGCAGTTCGGGAAAAAAATGACGAAAATGTCGTTAGTTTTTTGAAAACTGCTCTTAAACCATGGTGAATCTGAAAACAAGTTCTATATACCAAAGTTCGGGCTAATCCATAGCTTTCCAATGGTGTATCATACGCATCATTCCGACAAATGGTTTGAAAATTTTCTTTCAGAAAAACATCGAAAACGCGTTTGAAGAATTTTTAGTTTTTTGAATTTTGTTTAAAAACTATAAGGATTTTGGGAAAACGATCAACATACAGAAGTTCCGCCTATTCAATAGCTATCCAACGATATATCATTTGCATCATTCCGATAAACGGTTCAAAAATTACGATCAAAAAACAATGCAAAAAAAGGTATCAGAAAAAATCCGCTCGGCAGTTAACTGTAATATGACGCATAGTTAGCTTATCTGTTTTTGGGCAGTTAGAAACGGTTCCTAAATAGCTTATTCAGGAATAGGGTGGCACTATTCCGCAACCCCCTCTATACAGTTCCTTTTCCCGAAGGAGCGAGCGAGCGAGCTTTGGTCCACTGCAGCGCCGCCGTGGTCGGTACCAACCTCCCCATGAAGTTATCGCGCCGCCGTCAGGGTCAGCTGCATCGACCTCCTCCGTCGAGATCAACCCCCATCGAGCACAACCCCCATCCCACTACCGTGACCCTGCCATCGACCTCCTCCGTCCAGGATCCGCCTTGTCTCGACCTTACCTCGGCCAGGGTTCGCCGGATCTATCCTTTCCCTGCTCTACCACTTGCCGGCATGCCTCTATTTATCCCCCTGCTTCTCTGTTCTTCCCCAAACAGATGGTGGGTGATTCCTGTCGTTTGAGCACCGGTGGCGCGTCGACGATTGATTGCTCGCCGGAGATCCACCGTGGCCTCCCCTCAACGTTGCCATGGCTTCCCATTAATTGTGTGCCCCCGCGCTCCCTCCTACCACCCTCCGTCAACCAGCCCGTGCCGTCCTCCCATCAGCCGAACCAGGCCGGCGACAACCTACTCTAGCTCCATTCCTCTCCCTTCCGGTGTCGTCTCTTCTCCAACGCCGGCTGTGACCGCAACATACTCTGCAAGAAAGTTCATCAGAGAAGTTAACCAAGCCGGCCACTGCAGTTAACACCAGATGTGGTCCTCTTCCCTCCAAGTAGGCCATTCCAAAGTCTTCCCTCGTCGGCTGCCATGGAGGTCGAGCCATCGATGCTCTGCTCTACCGGCGTCCAGTGCCCACGGGAGGTCTGGTGCGCCCCCAACCACCAGCTTTCGTGCTGCGCTCCCATCACGGGAGTGGGGGATGCTGCCTGGAGCTCCCGCGCCCTAGGCGGCCACTCCGTGACATGGCTCGCCCGCCCCTGCTCAATTTGATTCGGATGGCGAGGGATTAGCCTATCTCCACCATGGCCTGCAGTTCACTTTTGTAGTTAACCTCAGTTAACATCCGCTTGGAATCTTGATTGGTGGCCTGATCCACATCGCTGGGCACCACCTAGTTTCTGGGCATCTTCCTCCATGGCGGACAGAGCAGAACGATTTACTCTAGCCCATTATCAATTTCTTTAGTGGCAGTTAGCGGCGGCCGCGGCGGTAGTTAGGAGAGCTAGTGTGTGTGTGTCCCGTGCTCTTCACGAGATCAACATGCAGATGCTCCTGCTCCCTTCACCCCTCTCTCCATTTGCGACAAGTACGCCATACCACCGGCAGCCCTCCTCACTCCAAGTCCAAACTTGGCTCAAGATTCAGCAAAGGAAAAAAAATCCGTTGATGGTCTGCTCCTCCCGACGGCCTGACGAACAACGCCGGTGGCGCGCGACATAGCTCCACCTCAGCCGACTAGATTTTGGCTCCGTGCTGGAGCTATTGGTCGGCGGTTCCGTACGGCCGCATCCGCAGTTAGCTGACGGATGTTTGTTCTGCAGTTAACCTCTCACAAACCTTCAGTTAGCTTTGCAAAAAATGTGTCAGCTCTTTCTATGTAGGCTGCAGTTAGCATAACCCAGGACACGCTTAGAATCATTGGGCAGTTAGCATCGATGCTATTATCATCAACTCAAAACGCAGTTAAGCATTTTGAGCAGTTTTGTTTTTTTACTTCCTGTAGTTAACTTCCTTAACTAACTGTATAATTAAACTGTACTTAGCCTTTTCTACTTGGGAGGGAAAGCATCGGACAAGGCCTGCATGTTGCTTCTAATAGTTGTTAATTACTGCATCTAATCTCTGTTAAGAGAAACACTGCTCTCTAGGAGTAGCCCCAACCCATAGCTCTCCCCGATTTGGCTTCTGCTGCTAACTGCCACTAAATGTTGTTGCGTGCATATTTCAGAAAATGGAAAAAATGTGGCGTCTCCGTCAGTTAGCAGTTTGCACGCACCGAGCCTCGGGTTAACTAGAGGTCCATGACAGTTCTTTTTCGGATGCAATTATCTACAACACAAAAAAGTATGTCAGGCAAAAAATCCACAACTAGAGCAGTTAGTTCCGGCCATGTGCGCAGTTATTATGAGAAAAAATAGAAAAATGTTGTCTGTGTGATGCATGGTAGTTTTCACCAGTTAGCCCTCCGTTATGAAAAAATAAATTGCTGGAGTCTTGGCCGTTAACTTTGCTGTACTACATCAATGTAACTGATTCACACAATTCTCTATTGGAAAAAATGTTTACGTACAACATTTCGCTGCTCAAAGTTCGTTCTTTTGGAGGAAAAAAATCAACAATTAATTTACAGCAGTTGACTTTTTGATTAATGGCAGTTAACTTGGACGTATCAGTGAAAAAAATTAAGAAGTTAATTTTGAAGATCGTGGCACTTTGCTCGGTTAAAAAAATCAGAACAAATTGATGCAGTTAGCTATGGGAGCATCAACAGTTAACTCGGCTCAATCCAATAGTTAATCAAAACATATTAAAATAAAAAAATGTCAAGTATAAATACATTGATTAAAAATGGCAGTTAATTTAAACGACCGTAGCAGTTAACTTCGGTTAAAAAAATCAAAACAAATTGATGAAGTTAGCTATGGGAGCATCAACAGTTAACTCGGCTCAATCCAGCAGCTAATAAAAAATATATTAAAATAAAAAGTTCAAGTATAATACGTTAATTAGAAATGGCAGTTAACTTGGACGTATCAGTGAAAAAATTTAAGAAGTTAATTTTGAAGATCGTGGCACTTTGCTCTGTTAAAAAAATCAAAACAAATTGATGCAGTTAGCTATCGAAGCGTCAACAGTTTACTCGGCTCAATCCAATAGTTAATCAAAAGATATTAAAATAAAAAAAGTTCAAGTATAAATACATTAATTAAAAATGGTAGTTCATTTAAACGGCCATAGCAGTTAACTTTGGTTAAAAAAAATCAAAACAAATTGATGAAGTTAGCTATGGGTGCATCAACAGTTAACTCGGCTCAATCCAGCAGTTAATAAAAAATATATTAAAATAAAATGTTCAAGTATAATACGTTAATTAAAAATGGCAGTTAACTTAAATGACTGTAGCAGTTAACCTTGGTTAAAAAAATCAAAACAAATATAATACATTCTGCTTACCACCCCGAGGAGGATCGTGTCATTTTGAAGTATTGATTTATATATAATGCAAGACGAAGGGCAAAAGTATATTACTCCCTCCGATTCATATTACTTGTGAAAACTTTAGTACAATTTTAGGCACTAGCTGCGACAAGTAATAGCGGGAGGGAGTAGCTTAATTCATTTGTATTCTTATAGTAAAAAAAAAATCATTTGTGTTCTGAAGACAAATTAGGCACTAGCACTCGAAGATCTCACATAAAAAAAATAGGAACGAAACAGATGCCTAATTAGCTTTGACTCGATTGAAGGTCTCAAATCCGCTGGTTCATGTGTGACTAGACACGACGAGCAGATCCGATGCACTGGTGCATAAAGAAATGGAATAAAAAATAAAGCAGATTCAGTCATGCAGTGGGCAAGCTAAGCATAGTGGATACCGGTCTCTGGACTTGTATCTGCTGCTTAGCTTCGTCTACTGCTGTATGTGCGGCAGTTAATATGCGCTAATATGCAGCAGTTAATATGCGCTAATCGTAAAGTTAACTTCGTCGACTGGTGTAGTTAATTGAATGCACAGGTCGTGTCTACTGCTGTATGTGCGGCAGTTAATACTAAGCTTAATTTTCTTTTCAGCGGTTATCTGAAAACAATTCTGTTGCCGCGTTAGCGAAAACAAAAGGTAGCACTTAACATGTTTTGTAATGATTAGTCAGCATACACATGTCTGTCAATTCGAGCCCTGTTTTCTCTACCAGTGAAAGGAACCGCGGTGTCAGCTTCACCACTGACAACCAGCGCCCAGCACCATCATAGGTGTTCAATTGCGGCACTAAAATCAGCAAACAGATCACATCAATTTGATTTCATCTGCCATCCAATCGCCGGATCGAGCGCGGACACAGCCGCAAACATAAACGACTGATTATGTCCGCGTGGCCGTCAAATTCTGACTGCCTCGCCATAGATTGACGCAACCGGCAGGACAGCACTCAGGATGTTCGGGCACCACTCGATTCCGACAACATCGCCCCGCCGTAATAGCCAGTGAAATGCCGGCAAAAATAAATGAGATGCGGCAATGCGGATACGATGCGGGAGCCAACTACAACTCGTGTCCTTCAAAATTTGCAGCTGAGCATCCTAAAAAACAGCAGCGATTACGTCGATGCAGATGCGGGAGCTCCCGGCGACCAGCGATTGGACTGAAAGCTGAGATTCACCGAGACAGAATCGAGCGCTGACTTCTATGCGCTCGACTGGTAGTTAACTAATAAATCCACAATAGTTAGCTCCCGTTCTCCGTGCAGTTAGGAACGGTTTCTGAATAGCTTATTTAGAAATCAGTTGCAGAAATATATATATATATATATATATATCTCCAAACCCCATATTTATGTATATATATTTCCCTTGATTTTTCTTATTTATAAAGTGGTCATATAAAAGATATTTATATTTCTTTACAAAGGGAGTATCTCTCTTATCAAAAAAATATTTATGTGTAACTAGTTACTCATGTCCCCTTTGTACTTCATTTCGCTGATATGCGGGACATCCAGCAACCAGGTCCAGGTGCCATGCACCAAATTAGAGTGCACAACTGCACGGTAAACTCACCCCGGTCGTAGCGCCGCAGTAATGCTCAATGAGCCGTCAAATCACAAAACCCCACGTTTCCAGCATTAGCAGTAAGCTCGACGGACAAAGCAACATTATTTCACTCGACCTGAATCCCCTTCTCCCTCGTCTACTTGTTCAGAGAAAACCACCTCTCGGCGATTGCTTAGGGTTTTCTCATGGAGAACCAGGTACGAAATCTTCATCCATCCCTAATAAATCCTTGTCCCTTTGTCGCCGGTAATCCTAGGATGGCAACTGCCGCCGGTGATGCATTTTTCTTCGTACTAAATCTAGTGTGTTTCATTTGTAGTGCCCAAAGTGCGAGGACCCTACAGGTTTCTGTGCCCTTGGCGAGACGCCACACATGTTCCTTCTCATCCTAACACAGGATTTCAAAAAGCGCACGGTATGTTCCTAGAATCCTCTTTTCTATCCGGTAGGGATGGGGTTTTTGAACATGCTGTCGACTAATTTGGAAATTTGGATTGCTATATTTGGATAAAAGGTACTAGTACCATGGTGAACACTGACGTGAAAGATGAAATTATTTCTAGATTTGGATAGCGAATAAATTGTGTTCTCATATTATTTTTCCTGCAGTGCATCCCTTGCTCTGCCAGAACACATGTACTCAAGAAGGTCGGCCTTGCCA
Source organism: Elymus sibiricus (assembly GCA_039707655.1). Lineage (NCBI taxonomy): Eukaryota > Viridiplantae > Streptophyta > Magnoliopsida > Poales > Poaceae > Elymus > Elymus sibiricus. The sequence continues at coordinate 192,709,565 of CM077670.1, forward strand.
TAACTGAATACACCAGTATAATGGTCACATTGGAGACATGCCGTGGATATAAGTTCATAGTTGGGTTCATTAACCAAGAAGATCACTCCTTTTTTATGGCCAAACTTGGATAAACTTTGTCAAGTGTTACAGACTGAAAGTTGGCACACCAATGTTCATGCAAATAGCAGAACCAGGTCTTATCTTCCCTGTGACCTTCCACCCCGACGTCGTTCCAGCGGTTCATCCATGTTAGTTTTGTATCTGGTTCTCGCATGTGGCCTCTTTTACTTTGTAATCCACCTATTCTGTCTAACTGATCACGATTTGACTTTAGAAGTAGCAACAATTTGTGATTCCCTTCTCTCACAATGATGCTACTTCTAACTAATATTTCTTATAATTGGTGACACGCGTAGGTTATTACAAAGTGCAGGACACTACTCGTCTATTATTTGATAAGAACTCGACGGTTACTGATGGCACCGAAGTCGACTGGGACGGCATCCACCAATTCCTACACTTTATTGATCGTCTTGAGGACCTTGTGGGGCATTTCAATGGTGGAAGGCCACGTGGGATATGTGTGCCACTGGTGCACACGTTGAACAGGTCCAACTGTGTCAAGAAACTGATGGTACGAGTTGTTTTCTGTTATATATGTTGTTCATAAACTCTTGCTTATACATAGTTTTACAGCTGTGTTCTTCTTCTTCAAACAGAAACTGCCCAGTTTTATTGTTCCTATACAGATGACTAGCCATGGTCGACTAAGACTTGCGCTTGGTCACAACATGATGTTTATGTCGACCGACTCCATTTCCCTTAGAGGTGAAAAGATAATTATTCATGGGTGGTCTCAAATCATGAAGGCCCGACAATCTTGGAGAATAGGACAGAAGGTTATGTTCATGCTTTTCCATGGCTCTGAAGCGAATATCCTGTTTATTGACCACATTGCGAGATGAAGCCGCTTTCAGAAAGTTGTGGATGCGCGGGGTGGCGCCTAGGCCTTGTCCTGGGGCTTGGTGGCCTCACCCTTCGTTAACAGTAGGCAAAGTAGCACTGTTCGAGGCGTGCCTTGTACGGTTGAACCTGTATAAGGACTCATACTGCTTTCAGCTCTGGTTGTTAAGTGCTCCTGCTGCTTTCAGTTAACGTTGTTAAGTACTCCTGCTGCTTGTACACTCTGTCATGTTTCTTCAGTCTCTTCTTACTCCAGCCGCCAAAACCAAACCAGCGCCGGCGGGGCCGCCTGCTCCCGCCTCCCACGGCTGGCTACGCCTCCGCGCACGCATAGCTGCCCTACCGTCCCCTAAATCGTTAACGACGACGTCAGCCCCACCCAGCACCTTAACCAGTCAACCCTCATACTCCCCTTTGCCCGTGACTTCACTGCCGCATCTTCCCCGGCTCCTATTTGTTCCCGTCCGAGGCCTCACCGTCGTCCACCGCGCGCCTTGGTGCGGTCGCCGCGTCGCCGCCGTCTGGCGTTGTCAACATGGTCAACAAATGAGAGGAATCGGGAGAGGACTGTACGTGGAGAGGATGACAATAGGGACCCACCATGTCCATGGTCGTACGCAAGCAAGTGCCTCATTGTTACAAGCAAAAAAGAAAATGCTTCCTCGTAGTGGTCTGCTGACATCTGGGACCCACGACATTGTCAGCGTATAGTCAATAGACAAGTGAACTGCACAAGAGCGGCTGACACCTGGGACCTAGCAGCTATATCTTTTTGGCCCGTCTAGCCTAGGCTTCTATTTTATGTTTACCACATGACCAGCCCAACTATTTTTTTTGTGAAAATGGCTAGCCCAGTTGTTTTTTTTCTGATGAATACCCAATCGAGGCCAACCCAACCCAGGCCAACTTGTTTTTCTCTGCCCTGCTGGGCTGCAAATCTTTCAAGACGGCTGCAAATCTCAAAAGTAATATGAAATGGGCTGTAAATATAAAAAACACACAACAAACTGGCAATTACTTTCAAATTTCTAATTTTTTTCACATTTTCAGATTTCAAATTTCATTGGTTTTTAACCTAATTTAAATATATTTTGAAATTACTTTAAATATGGCTCGACATTTCGGGATTAAAAATAGTTTGGACCCCACCAAAATATGCAAAATTTCGTTTAAATTTTTAGCCCTGGTCCTGGCCAACAAAAAGAAAATGGACTGCAATAAATTGCATAAGAATTTGCAAATGAGCTGTAAATTATTTAAAAAAATAGCAAATGGGTTGTATGCTGTCCGCCATAGATTGGGAGGCTGACTTGTGGGCCTATTAAGTTGACGCGTATGCAAGAATTCTTTACTTATTATATATTAGTCAACAAACGATTCTAGCAGAAGTGGCCGTTGGGTGTCAATCCAACGGCCGTCGTGCTTCTTCAATCTCTGATCTTCTTGCTCCAGCCGCCCACGGTGGGACGGTGAGGTCGAACAGCTCGACCGCGGTGTCGAGCTCATCGTTGATGGTGAGCTTCTCGCCCATCCGGACGTCCGTGATGCCGGAGGAGAACACGGAGATGACCGCGGCGTCGGAGGCACGCGGGATCTTGTTGCGCACTTGGCTGAAGCGCTGGATGTACTTGCGGAGGGTCTCGTCAGGCCGCTAGCTCACGGTGCGCAGGTCGTTGAGTGCGAGAGGGCGCTCGTGCGTGCCTTGAAGTTGGCGACGAACTGCCGGCATAGTTCGGACCACGAAGAAACAGAAGCTTCGGGGAGGTTCATAAGCCACGAGCGTGGGGCGTCCTTGAGGGCCATGGGGAACCAGTTCGCCATGACCTTGTCATCACCGCCTGCAGCCTCGATGCTCAGAGTGTAGAGCTGTAGGAACTCCATGGGGTTGGGGGTGCCGTCGTAGCGAGGAGGCAGGTCTGGCTTGAATTCCACAGGCCACACCACGCGACGCAGCTCGCAAGTGAAGGCTCGGCAGCCCCACTGCTAGAGGTGACGCCACCGGCGAGAGTGGCCCTCTTCTGGTGCCCGGCCGTGGCGATGTCCTGGATGGAGCGGTCTTGGCGCTGGCGCTGCTGCTCAAGGATCACGCGCGCGTCTGGCGGCGCACGCCGGATGATATGGCAACTGGCGTCGTCGTGGTCCAGCGAGGACGCACCGTGGGACGGCTCCCGTGCGCGCGCGCTGCGGCGCTAGCCCGCGTCGCCGAGCGGAGGAGGCGCGTCATGCTCTGCCTCCGTGCCACGCGGTGACGGAGGTGGAAGAGAATGGGACGGCGCCGAGGAATCTCCGGCGGTGTTGACAAGCTCGGTGATGCGTGCGAGCCAGGCGTCGTAGCCGGCCTCGGTGGGGCGGTAGCGCAGCAGCTCACGCGCCATGAGCAGCGTGGCCTACAGGTCCGGCGGGTCGCGGTGAGCGAGCGAGGACGCGGTGGCAGTGCGGCCAGGCGGCTGCATCGATGGATGCAGGGTAGAAGCCTGCACCTCGCCCACCGCGGGGTCGGTGGCGGCGCCGGCGCGGCGGTGGCGGTTGTCGTTGGCGACGGGTTCCGTGCGGGCCACCCTGGCCGCCCTGCGCAGAGCGCGCTCGCGTCGAGCGTTAGCCATGGCGATGTCGAAGCGGAAGGAGTGAAAACTTGCCCCCTACCTGGCGCGCCAAATGTCGGAGGAAGGGCTCCGGGGACCCTGGTTTGAACTCTAGGGGCTAGCTCGCTACCTTCCGATCAGACAGTGACCACGGCGAGGCTACAGCGAGCGGAGCACAACGGGAGCGCACGCACACACAGGGCACGGCAAGGACACGAGAGCTACCCAGGTTTAGGCCACCGTGCGGTGTAAAACCGTACTCCTACTTGTGTTTAGGATTATTGTGGATGAGGGTGCTCTTGCGTACAAGGAAGAAGAAGGTGGAATCGATCCCCCTCTATGGTGGCAGCACTGCCCCTTTTATAGACGCCTCGGTCCTCTTCCCCTGAAAATATTGGCGGGAAGGGTTACCACAGAACGGTGGTTTGAAGAGGGACAGGCGCCCAGTCTTATCCTGACAAAAGGTGGCCTTCGCCTCCAAAGACGGTATCCATGACGCGCAGGTGGGCTCGGCGGTGACATCCGCCCTGGCGCGCTTTGTCGTCTTGTTCTTCTTGCTCCAAATGGGCAAGCTTTGGGACTCGCTTTGTGGGAGGGCAGTTGGCGCTGCCCCTTAATGACCAAAGAGGAAACCTTCCCTGACCGCACCTGCTGGTACAGCTCATGTCGCTGTCTTCGTCCTGCGTGGGAGCGTCACCCTGATACATCTCCAACGTATCTATAATTTATGAAGTATTCATGCCATGTTTACAACAATTTTATATGGTTTTGGTATGATTTGATTAGAACTAACCCGGACTGATGCTGTTTTCAGCAGAAATAAAAGTTCTCGGAATGGGCCCAAAATTTACGGTGATTTATTATGGACCAGAAGAGACCCACGGAGCACCAGAGATGGACCAGGATGTGGCCGAGGGCATCACAAGCCTGGGGGGCGCCCCCCCCCCCCCCAAGGGCGCGCCCCCCGAGCTTGTGGGACCCTCGGGCAACCCCCTGACGTGATTCCAACGCCAATAAATCCTATAAATACCCAAAACCCCAGAATTAAATCTAGAACTCCCACGCCGCCGCCGCAAGCCTCTGTACCGAAGCGATCTCATCCGAGCCCTGTTCCGGCACTTTGTCGGAGGGGGAAATCATTGCCGGAGGCCATCTTCATCATCCCGGCGGTCTCCATGATGAGGAGGGAGTAGTTCACCCTCAGGGCTGAGGGTATGTACCAATAGCTATGTGTTTGATCTCTCTCTCTCGTCTTTTTGATTTGGCACGATCTAGATGTACCGCGAGCTTTGTTAATATAGTTGGATCATATGGTGTTTCTTCCCTCTATCTTGTTGTGATGAATTGAGTCTTGCTCTTTGAGGTTTCGTTATGTTGGATTGAATATTGGATTTGAGATCACTTGATGTATGTCTTGCATGTGGATACCCGTGGTGACAATGGGGTATTCTATTGAGTTACTTGATGTATGTTTTGGTATTCAACTTGCGGGTTCCCGTGGTGACCTTGGGGTAATCTAGGCACATAGGTTGATACACGTTTTCGTCCTACGTTCTCCGATAGAAACTTTGGAGTGATTCTTTGTCGCACGTTGAGGGATTGTTATACGATTCAATTATGTTAGCACTGTTGAGAGATTGCACTAGTGAAAGTATGAACCCTAGGCCTTGTTTCCAAGCATTGCAATACCGTTTCTCCTCCATTTTATCACTTGCTACCTTGCTGTTTTTATATTTTCGGATTACAAAAACCTATATCTACTATCCATACTACACTTGTATCACCATCTCCTCGCCGAACTAGTGCACCTATACAATTTACCATTGTATTGGGTGTGTTGGGGACACAAGAGATTTCTTGTATTTGATTGCAGTGTTGTTTGAGAGAGACTATCTTTATCCTACGCCTCCCACGGATTGATAAACCTTAGGTCATCCACTTGAGGGAAATTTGCTACTGTCCTTCAAAACTCTACACTTGGAGGCCCAACAACGTCTACAAGAATAAAAGTTGTGTAGTAGACATCAAGCTCTTTTCTAGCGCCGTTGCCGGTGAGGTGAGTGCTTGAAGGTAAATCTTTAGATCTTGCAATTGAATCTTTTAGTTTCTTGTTTTATCACTAGTTTGGTTTATAAAAGAAAACTACAAAAAAATGGAATTGAGGTTGCCTCACATGCTACATCTATATAATGTCTTTCTTGAAAATGATGGATCGGAAAATTGTGCTCAATTGCTAGAGGAAGAATTTAATAAAATGTTTAATGTGAGTTCCTTGAATGATAAGCATGGTTGCAATGTTGTCAGTATGAATTCTTTGAATATCCAAAATGCTAATGATGATTGCCCTAGTCATGATAAAAAGGTTTCTTATAAGCATGTCAATTTTTGTGGAGTGCATAAAATTTGTGAAGACATGCCTTACAGGGATGATAGATTTTGTAAGAAGTATAAACATGATAAAAACCAATTGGTGGCTTAAAGTGATAGATGAATTTGCTACAAAATTATGCTCTCTTCATCGCATTACTTGTGAACTTTGCAATAAGGTTGGTCATCTTAATTTTCAATGCATACTTTTTCATGATCGAATCATGGCTAAATATTGTAATGACTTGACCGCCCTTGAACTTTATAATGAGCTTTATCTATTTTTGGGGTGTGAAGAATTGACACATAAAAATAGTTGGTTTGAAGTATTCATTCTCACAGACGACATTGAAACTAATCTAAAGGAAATCTATATGTTTTGTGTGGTAAATTGCAATGAGAATGCTTATATTGCCAACTATAGAAAGACGGGAAAACAAATAGAATATAAAAGGAATACTAATGAAAGGGTAAAGATTTCCACTTTCCCTCCTATTGTCTCTCGTGATGAAACAGGTGACGAGAAGGAGCTTCCTATCCAACCAATCTCTTCAATAAGAAGCTCGGAAAAACTAAATAAACCCACACATAATGTGGTGAAGAAGAAGAAAAGAAGGAAAAGTAGAGGTAAAGAGGTATCTCTCCCAAATAATATTGCTCCTATTATTGTTGTGCCTCATGAGAATGAATCAAAAATAATTGTGGAAGCTGATACACTTGATGATGATTTTGGTTTGCCTATTACTTGTTATGATGATTATGATTGGGAAGATAATGATACTTCTTATAATCTTGAAAACCTTTTTGGCACCAACTTGGGAAATTATGATGATAATAATTGTTACACTATTGGTGCTATTCATACTATTGATGAATATAGTGATTATGCTAATGATATGCAAACTCGGAAGCTTTGGGATGCTATGTTTGATTGGAATTACATGTTTGAGAATTTATTTGCTAAAAATAATGTTTATCCTAAGCCTGGGGATGCTATGCTTAATGAAGATGATCTTTTTATTCCCCCTACTTTTGATGAGCAAATTTATTATGATGATTGCAATAATAATGAAAGTGGGTTTGGAAGAGTGTCAACTTTAGGTAATGATTGTCCCACTATTTTGGAGGGTGTTCAATCTTATAATAATGATAAAAGTGGATTTGGAGAGGTCATGACTTTATTTAATGATGATTCCACTATTTTGGAAGAGGTTTCAATTGATTATGATGAGAAGAAAGTTGCTACTTATGATGATTATTGTGATGATACTTATGTTATAAAAAGAAGTGATGATTATTATTATAAAACTTGTCATAATTATGAATACCCTTTTTCTGAACATTACTCTTTTAATGTGGAAACAATTTATAGTATTCAAGTTTCATATGATACACCCACTATTGTGAATGAGAATAAATTTGCTTATGTGGAGAATAAAAAAATTCTATGCTTGTGGATCATGAAAAGAATGCTTTATTTGATAGCTATATTGTTGAATTCATTCATGATGCTACTGAAAATTATTATGAGAGATGAACATATGCTTGTAGGTGTTGCAATAATATCAAGTTTCCTCTCTATGTGTTGAAAGCTTTGAAGTTACACTTGTTTTGCCTTCCTATGCTAGTTGATTCTTGATCCCATAAATTGTTTTCTCACAAAATCCCGATGCATAGGAAGTGGGTTAGGCTTAAATGTGTTTACTACATGTGATTCATGATGCTCTCTTTGTGTTTCAATTCCTTACTTCTATGCGAGCATCATTGAAATCATCATGCCTAGCTAAAAGGCATTAAAGAAAAGCGCTTGTTGGGAGACAACCCAACATTTACCCCTACTGTTTTTGTGTGTCCACATGATTAAGCTAATGTAGTAATCATGTTTTATATGTTTTCTTTCAGTAATGTGCCAAGGAAAGCCTTTAGGATAGTGTGGATGCTTGTTGATTTGATTCTGTGCAAAAAAACAGAAACTTTTGCGTCCAGTGCTGAAATTTCTATTCTGTACTGAAGCATGAGAAAATTCTAATTTTTTTAAAGAGTATTGGGTTACAAATTATTTACGTTGTCCTAATTTTTCAGAATTTTTGGAGGTACATAAGTATGGTTTTTAAATCGCTCACTACATGTTGTTCTGTTTTTGACAGATTCTGTTTTCGGTGCATAGTTTGCTTGTTTTAGTGTTTCCATAGCTTATATTGAGTAATATAAATTGTAGAAATAATAGAATACAGTAGGCATTATGTGAGAACAATTTTGAATCTTGTCTTGACAGTACGTCAGTGGATGATTTATTTTTATCATACTAACCTATCTCACGAAGTTCCGTTAAGTTTTGTGTGATTGAAGTTTTCAAGTTTTGGGTGAGATATCGATATGAGGAGAATAAGGAGTGGCAAGATCCTATTCTTGGGGATGCCCAAGGCACCCCAAGGTAATATTCAAGGAAGACTCAAGCATCTAAGCTTGGGGATGCCCCGGAAGGCATCCCCTCTTTCGTCTTCACCATATCGGTATACTTGGAGCTATATTTTTATTCGTCACATGATATGTGTTTTGCTTGGAGCATCATTTTCTTTTATTTGGATTTGCTTGCTGTTATCAATAATAATGTTTGGTATCTTTTAATTCAATAAAATGCCAATTATAGCCTTTACCATGCTCAGTTTGCAAGTTTATGTGTTGCTATTTGAAAACAGAAAGTTTTCTGTTATGTCCAGAATATTCATGAATAGTCAGAACATGATAAAAATCTGAAATTTTTACACAGTAAGAATGCATAAGTTCTCTGTCACGTGGTAATTTTTCAGAATTTTTGGAATTAGCGAAGTATGAATTCTTATTCACTCTTTACAGACTGTTCTGTTTAGACAGATTGCTGTTATAGTTGCATTGTTTGCATATGTTTGCTTATTTAATGTTTCTATTTGTGGATAGGAGTATTAAATATGCAGAGGCATTTAGTATGCAATGTTTAATTATAATTTTGGTGATTTGTTACAGTAGAGAATGTTAAGGTTTTTAGTTGATTTATACTAACTTATCTCACAAGTTCTTGTTGAGTTTTGTGTGGATGAAGTTTTTAAGATTTAGGAGAAGCCATGATATGAGAGGAATTAAGGAGACACAAGAGCTCAATCTTGGGGATGCCCAAGGCACCCCAAGATAACATTCCAAGAAGTCTCAAGCAACTAAGCTTGGGGATGCCCCGGTAGGCATCCCACCTTTCTTCATCAACACCTATCGGTTAGCCTAAGTTTTTACTTGTTCACATGATATGTGCTATTCATGGATTGTCCTTTTGTTTTCATTTTGTTTTATATTTGAATAAAATTATCAAGATCAGAAATCTTGAATGAGATAGATTCCTCACATAGCTACTTAATTGTTTGACTGCTCATTGATCTTCACTTATATCTTTTGGAGTAGTTTGTCATTTACTCTCGTTCTTCACTTTTATCCTAAGAGTAAATTGTTGAATGGATTGAATATCATAAATCTGAAATTATATATGTTCCATATGCTTAGTGATATTTCACATTCGGTTTAGAAAGTAAAATCTATTGAAGTTTGACAATCACAATATTAGTCATTCGAGCCATTCATGAATGATAGTATATGGAAGAGAACTTTCACATACAAATATATTATCTTGGACATCTTTTATGATTGTGAATACCCATTAATTATTTTCAAATTTGAGCAAATTAGTTGAAGTTGGACAAGGAAGACAACGTAATGAGTTATGGTTAGGTATATTTGCATGAAAGTTATATTGTTATGGATCCTCTAACATGTGGTGCTTGTTTAGAATCTTTTGCTAGCCTAAATTTCTGTACTAAGCGGGAATACTGCTTGTGCATCCAAAATCCTTGAGCCAAGTTTCTTCCATGAGTGTCCACCATACCTACCTATATACGGTATTACCCTGCCGTTCCAAGTAAATTTGCATGTGCCACCTCTAATCATTCAAATAAGCATCTGTTTTGTGTGCCCGTACCGCTCATGAAGCAGCAGTGGGTGGTCAGTATCTTCCATGTTAAGCAAGTTATTCTCAGGATGAGTGTTTATTCACTTGTCATTGCACAAGAGAGGGCGGTAATTGGGGTGCCCAGTCCCGCAAAACAAAATAATTAAACAAACTCCCCCGAAAAGTTGATTGCATGGAGGGCACCCGAGGATTCGGCTAGCCATGGCTTGTGTTTGAATGGTTGAGGGGGAGTAAACTTTACCTTTCCGCTTGGGAACTGCCTATAATGTGTTTAGCATGGAAGATATTGAGAACTCTCAGTCGTGACGTTGACAGGAAAAGCATGCCTCTCAAAATGTATTCATCTCTGTTTTAAGCTATGAGCTCTGGCACCTCTGCAAATCCCTGCTTCCCTCTGTGAAGGGACATTCTATTTACTTTTATGCTATTTACTTTCATGTTTTTTTTGTTGAGTCAACTTCTTATTCCAACCTATTCTCTAGTTGGCAAGCATCATGTGGTGGGGATAGATCCAGGCACATATATCCATTCAAATATATTTGATCATGATTTATTATTGTTGACAATTATCTCTATGATAAATGAGTTGGGAGGCGAAACATTAAGCCCCTATCTTTGTCTGTGTTCGATGGATGCCATTTGTTCTAAAAATATGCTTTGAGTACTAGCAATCACAGAAGACTATATGATAATTGAGTATGTGGAGCTCTTACTTAGACTCTAAGTTGAATTGCAATTGTTTGGTGACTAAGAATATATGTTGTTAAGTTTCAAGAGAATGCATTGTTTAAATCATAACATGTGAATTGATTGCTACTTTATCATGATGAGTTTTTTGAGAAAGAGTTGCTATTATGATGCTAGGAAAAGTGATTGAAATTATCATTGATCAAATCATGCACTATGCTAGCATTCACACTTCATAAATTATTTATTTTATCATTTACCTACTCGAGGACGAGCAGGAATTAAACTTGGGGATGTTGATACGTCTCCAATGTATGTATAATTTATGAAGTATTCATGCCATGTTTACAACAATTTTATATGGTTTTGGTATGATTTGATTAGAACTAACTCGGACTGATGTTGTTTTCAGCAGAACTACCGTGATGTTGTTTTTTGTGCAGGAATAAAAGTTCTCGGAATGGGCCCAAAATTTACGGTGATTTTTTATGGACCAGAAGAGACCCATGGAGCACCAGAGATGAACCAGGATGTGGCCAAGGGCATCACAAGCCTGGGGGCGCGCCCCCCCAGGGCGCGCCCCCAAGCTTGTGGGACCCTCGGGCACCCCCCCCTGACGTGATTCCAATGCCAATAAATCCTATAAATACCCAAAACCCCAGAATTAAACCTAGAACTCCCACGCCGCCGCCGCAGGCCTCTGTACCGAAGTGATCTCATCCGGAGCCCTATTCCGGCACTCTGCCGGAGGGGGAAATCATCGCCGGAGGCCATCTTCATCATCCCGGCAGTCTCCATGACAAGGAGGGAGTAGTTCACCCTCAGGGCTGAGCGTATGTACCAGTAGCTATGTGTTTGATCTCTCTCTCTCTCTCTCGTGTTCTTGATTTGGCACGATCTTGATATAGTTGGATCATATGGTGTTTCTTCCCTCTCTCTATCTTGTTGTGATGAATTGAGTCTTGCTCTTTGAGGTTTCGTTATGTTGGATTGAATATTGGATTTGAGATCACTTGATGTATGTCTTGCATGTGGATACCCGTGGTGACAATGGGGTATTCTATTGAGTTACTTGATGTATGTTTTGGTATTCAACTTGCGGGTTCCCGTGGTGACATTGGGGTAATCTAGGCACATAGGTTGATACACGTTTTCGTCCTACGTTCTCCGATAGAAACTTTGGAGTGATTCTTTGTCGCACGTTGAGGGATTGTTATATGATTCAATTATGTTAGCACTGTTGAGAGATTGCACTAGTGAAAGTATGAACCCTAGGCCTTATTTCCAAGCATTGCAATACCGTTTCTGCTCCGTTTTATCACTTGCTACCTTGCTGTTTTTATATTTTCAGATTACAAAAACCTATATCTACTATCCATACTACACTTGTATCACCATCTCTTCGCCGAAATAGTGCACCTATACAATTTACCATTGTATTGGGTGTGTTGGGGACACAAGAGATTTCTTGTATTTGATTGCAGGGTTGTTTGAGAGAGACTATCTTCATCCTACGCCTCCCACGGATTGATAAACCTTAGGTCATCCACTTGAGGGAAATTTGCTACTGTCCTACAAAACTCTGCACTTGGAGGCCCAACAACGTCTACAAGAATAAAAGTTGCGTAGTAAACATCACACCCACGTGGTGAGCATGTGGTCGCGTGGCCAGCGCCAAGCAGCTCCTCACGCGGGTGGCTTTGGGAGGCCGCCTCGCGAGGCTGCCTGCTGCAGCTGATGATCTTCGGTGGGTCCGTCCCTGGCGGAGGGGGTCCTCGCGAGGTCGGCGCCTCACGAGGCGTCTTGCTTGCGGCAACCACAGCTGGGCCGCCTCTTGGGACTTCGCCAGGTGTTGCTTCCTAGGCCGCAGGCAGACGGCCCATGGTACCCTGGTTCCCACCGGGCCAACACCCGCACCTGCGAAGAAGAAGCAGCTGTTCTCTCAAGCACGCGCCGAGACGAAGATGGTGTCGGTGGACGGCAATGGCTCTGGGACCGCCTTCACAATCGGCAACGGCCTCTCCCCCAAATAGGAAGGCTCGCTCGTCGCCTTCCTCCGGGCAAATGCTGATGTGTTCGCATGGACAACATCTGATTTGTCAGGTGTGCCGAGCGAGGTGATCGAGCACCACTCAGCGGTGTGCCCCAACGCACGCCCCGTAAAGCAAAAGGCACGGTGCTAGGTGCCCGAGAAACAAGAGTTCATCATTCGAGAAGTAGAGAAGCTTCAGGAGGCAGGAGTCATACGCGAGGTGCGCCACCCCGAGTGGCTCGCCAACCCTGTTGTGGTCCCCAAGCACAGCGGCGAGGGGCGAATGTGCGTTGACTTCACCAGCCTCAACAAGGCCTGCCCCCAGGACCCTTTCCCGCTGCCACGGATCGACCAGATCATGGACTCCACCGCTGGGTGCGAGTTGTTGTGGAGTGTACTGTTACATCTGCATGCCTTTTAGCCTGAGGAGTGTGGGAGCCACCTTCCAGAGGCTGATGCGCATCGCCCTGGGGCCCTAGATGGGAAGGAACGCGGAGGCCTACGTCGACGACATCATCGTGAAGAGTTGAAAGTTGTGCTCCCTCATCGCGGACCTCGAAGAAACCTTTGCCAACCTGCGCAAGGTCAACCTCAAGCTCAACCCCGCCAAGGGCATCTTTTGAGTCCCTTCAGGCAAGCTGCTTGGCTTCCTACTCTCCCACCATGGCATCGAAGCCAACCCCGAGAAGATCAAGGCCATCAAGCAGATGCAGCCTTCCCGGAACCTCAAGGATATGCAGCGCCAGGCGGGATGCATGTCCGTGCTCGGGCGTTTCATCTCCAAGCTTGGCGAAAGAGCCCTGCCGTTGTTTAAGCTCATGAAGAGATTGGGCCCCTTCAAGTGGACTCCTGAGGTTGACGTGGCCTTCAAGGATCTCAAAAGGTATCTGACGAGCCCTCCCGTCATGGTGGCTCCGTGCCCTCGCGAGCCCTTGCTCCTGTACTTGGCAGCCACCCCCCAGACGGCCAGCGCGGCCCTTGTGGTGGAACGGGAGGAGCCTACCTGCGCCAAGAAGAAGCCTGCCGCGCTTGCGGCTGCCGAGGCCGCACCAGCGCCTGCCGAGGGTTCCCCTCAGGAGGCCCTTGGCGAGCCACCTGATGAGCCTTCCGAAGAACAAGCCGCTACTCCTGCCACTATGCGCCTCGTCGAGCACCCCATCTACTTCGTCAGCACGATGTTGTGGGATGCACGCGAGCGGTACCCCATGCAGCAGAAGCACCTCTTCGCGCTCCTCATCACCTCCAGGAAGCTGCGCCGCTACCTCCAGGGCCACCCGATCAAGGTGATCATGTCTTATCCACTGGAGCAAGTCCTGCACAGCCCCAACACCACTGGCCGCGTCACCGAGTGGAACATTGAGCTGCAGGCCTTCGAGCTAGAATTCCTCACCACAAGGACGATCAAGGGCGCAGCCTTGGCGGATTTCACGGCGGAATGGATGGATCCGCACCAAGAGGAGACTCGCGAGGACAAATCCCTCCTGCACGGGAAGGACACCGTTGGCGGCTGGACCATGCACTTCGACGGCGTGTTCTCCCGGCAGGGCGCCGGGGCTGGCGTCGTACTCACCTCACCAGCAAGAGACAAGCTCTACTACGCCGTACAACTCTGCTTCAAGCATGACGACAAGGTATCCAACAACATCGCTGAGTACGAGGGCCTCATCGCCGGGCTCAAGGCTGCCTTCGCTCTTGGCATCAAGCGCATCCTCATCAAGGGAGACTCGCAGCTCCTCATCAACTTCTCCAACAAAAGCTACAAGCCCAAGGATGAGCACATGGCCGCCTACCTAGAGGAGGTGCACAAGCTCGAGAAGCGCTTCCTCAGAATGGAACTCCAGCACGTCCGTCGTGGTAGCAACAAGGAAGCAGACGACATCGCCAAGCCGGCAGCCGCGAGCCTCAAAGACCTAGCGTCTTCGAGGAAAGGCTCCTGAAGCCATCAGCTGCACCGCTTGCCACCAGCGCCACGGCACCTGATGAAGAACTCCTGCCCGCACCCCCACAGGTGCACCGGACTACGACCCACCATCAGGCACTCACCTGCTGCTCGCGCTAGAGCCACAGGCTGACAGCTGGGTCGTGGACCTCAAGGCTTACCTGGAGAGCGGCGCCCTTCCGAAGGACGACACACAGGCAGAGCGCGTGCCCACCAGGTTGGGCCCTACTACCTAAGGGATGACGATCTCTACCGCAAACGCCCCAATGGAGTTGCGCTGCGAGCTGCTCGCCGATGTACATGGTGGAGACTGTGGCCACCACTCCTCATCGCGCACACTTGCCAGCAAGGTGTTCCGCAGCGTCTTCTACTGGCCCACAGTGCTTCAAGACACCATGGAGCTGGTCCAATCCTGCGAGGCCTGTCAGTTCCACGCCAAGCAGATCCACCAGCCGGCGCAAGGACTCCAGACCATCCCCCTTTCGTGTCCCTTCACGGTCTGGGGGCTAGACATCCTGGGCCCCTTCCCCCGCGCAGCAGGCGGCTACCGCTACCTCTACGTCGCCATCGACAAGTTCACCAAGTGGGCGGAAGTGGAGCCCATCCGCTCCATCCCGGCAGGATCAGCCGTCAAGTTCATCAAGAGCCTCGTGTGCCACTTTGGCATCCCCAACCGCATCATTACTGACAACGGCTCGCAGTTCACTAGCGGCCTCTTCAAGTCATACTGCGCCAACCTCGACACGCAGATCTCCTACGCCTCCGTGGCGCACCCACGAAGCAATGGCCAGGCCGAGCATGCGAACCCTGAGGTCCTCAAGGGCCTCAAGACACGAAGCTTCAAGAAAAAGCTCACAGCCTGTGGCAAAGGCTGGCTCGACGAACTCCAGTCCGTGCTATGGTCAATCCGCACAACAGCGACCAAGCCAACCGGTGAAACACCCTTCTTCCTCATCTGTGGGGCGGAAGCGGTTCTTCCTTCTGAGCCCAAGCATGGGTCCCCACGGGTCCTGGCCTTCAACGAGGCTCACCAGGATGGCCCGTGGGAAGCTGATCTGCTCCTCCTTGAGGAGGCACGCCACCGGGCCACCCTCCACGCTGCCCGGTATCAGCAGGCGCTGCGTCACTACCACAACCACAACATATGCCCCCGCACCCTTGAAGTTGGCGATCTTGTACTGACAACGGCTCGCAGTTCACTAGCGGCCTCTTCAAGTCATACTGCGCCAACCTCGACACGCAGATCTCCTACGCCTCCGTGGCGCACCCACTAAGCAATGGCCAGGCCGAGCATGCGAACCCTGAGGTCCTCAAGGGCCTCAAGACACGAAGCTTCAAGAAAAAGCTCACAGCCTGTGGCAAAGGCTGGCTCGACGAACTCCAGTCCGTGCCATGGTCAATCCGCACAACAACGACCAAGCCAACCGGTGAAACACCCTTCTTCCTCATCTATGGGGCGGAAGCGGTTCTTCCTTCTGAGCCCAAGCACGGGTCCCCACGGGTCCTGGCCTTCAACGAGGCTCACCAGGATGGCCCGCGGGAAGCTGATCTGCTCCTCCTCGAGGAGGCACGCCACCGGGCCACCCTCCGCGCTGCCCGGTATCAGCAGGCGCTGCGTCACTACCACAACCACAACATATGCCCCCGCACCCTTGAAGTTGGCGATCTTGTCCTGCGAAGGATCCTCTCCAGGGAAGGACTCCACGAGCTCTCGCCTATGTGGGAAGGCCCGTTCAGGGTCGTACACGTTTCCCGGCCTGGCGCAGCACGCTGGAGACGGAGGAGGGTGTCCCGGTGCCGAACCCGTGGAACATCCAACACCTCCGCAAGTTTCTGCCCGTGACCTCACGGGCATGAATGAAATGGAGCTATACATGCTCCGGAGCCTCTCTTTTTGCGTCGCCATGAGGCCACGAGAGCTCCCGCCCACAACCCAGTGGGGCCCCATGCTCAGACATGGCGGACTGATTACTTGAGGGCGCCGCCTGGCCACTACATCCTCAAGCTGCTCCGTGAGCATCACGGCAGCATTGTCTTTTTGGTTGTGTAATAAACCTTTTCATGCAACAGTAAAGTTTTATTTTCTAAATATTATGTGTGCTCGGTATGCAGTTTACTTCAGGGGTTGTGCGCGCTCGCGATTTTCCCCCTGCGCATCATGCGAGCGGGGGCTGGACACGGTGCCTGCGCTTGGGTCAGTCCCAACAGCGCCGCTAAACCCAAGTGGCTGAGCTCTGGCTCGCGGGCCTGCTCCCGCGCACGTCACCTCACCAAGGTCCTTGGTGCTTTGTCTCCTCGCGCGACACCCACGAGAGAACTAACGGGCGCGCGCCACTACTTTCAAAAAACTTGTTGGAATACCACTGTCGCAGGTACAGGCCGTAGGAGGCCTCACGGGCATGGCATCGCGAAGCGGCCCTCGGCGCATCGCCTCCTCAAGAAGCCATAGGAAGCCTCACGATCGCTGCCTCGCGAGGCAGCCTGCGGTGCCCAACTCTGCCAAGTGCCAGCGGGAGGCCTCACGAGCGAGCGCCTCGCGAGGCACACCCCGCAAGCTGTGGCACGCCAAGCCTCACATTCCGCGAAAAAGCTAAGTCTAAAATGCCTCGCGAGCCCTCCTCAGTGTCCCTCGAACTCTCTTTTTCCCGCGATCTCGCTGAGCGCCAGAGGTTCTTCCTTTGCGCAAGCTGCCTGCATGTCAAAGGGGGGCTTCTTGAGCATCGCGCCTCGGGAACCCTTACCGCCTCGCTGAGCCCTACACCCTCTGGCCTTGTCTAGGCACGCGTCCTAACATACCAGCGATGGTCGTAGCACGCTTGGGGGCTGGGTCCTAGAGACGTAAGGCACGAAAGCATGTAAAAAGGAAAGAGCAGGCCTCACGAAGGAACGGGAAATCGCATCAAGCATTAAGTACTTAGCATAATTACAAAAGCAACGTCTTCACGCCCCCACAGGGCTGCATCTACTCAAATATAGGATAAGAGGAGGATGGAGTCTAAGCAGACGAGGTGCTATCGCCGCCATCATCGTCGCTGTAGCCGCCGCCGTCGTCGCCGACGTCCTCGCCAGAACTCTCGCTACCATGAGAGAACTTCAGGACCAGGGCTTCCACGTACTCCCGCACCTCCTTCTCGAGCCCATCATGAAGCTCTGCCGGGACGGGGCTCATCACCCTGTCGAAGTCTAAGGTGGCATCGGCGCGGAAGAGGTTGCTGAAGACGCGCGTCGCCGCCTGGCTCAAGAGGTCGCGGCACTCGTCCTCGATGATGCCGTTCTTCCACGCGGCTCCATCCTCCAGCCTCTGTATGAGCTTGGTGAAGAAGTTTAAGTAGCCAGCGTCGTCATCCTCTAGGGGGTCTTCAAGCCTCTCGCTTGAGAAGCTAGAAAGGGCGGCGTGGGCCCATTGCGTGAGGGCGCGGAACATCTTCGTGCGATCATGCTGCCGCCCCCGTGCCCGAGCCGCCTCGTCCTTGGCCTTCTCAACGACCTTGGAGACGCCGCCAACCTGCGCCTAAAGGGACGCCAGCTCCCCCTCGGTGTCCACCTTGGCTGTCCATGCAAGCTTCCGACCAGCCTCTGCCTCCTTCAGCTGCTTCTTGAGGCGAGAGATCTCATCCTGGAGCTCGCCCCGCTTCTTGGTGAAGCGGTCCTCCTGAAGCTTCAGCTTCTGGCTATAGTCCTTGGCGAGTGCTGCATGCTCGTTCTTGGACTTCACGTCAGCGTCTGCCTGGATCTTCTTCTCCTTTTCTACCAGCTAGGCGTTGGCCTTGGCGAGGCGTTCGCCGTAGGAGGCTTGGGCGGCGGCGTCCTCACGGTCGACCGTCGCCAGGCGCTCGTGCTCGGTCTCCTGCTCGGTCACGGTCCTCATGAGCTCCTGCTCCCGGATCTCGGCATCCCCCTCGTGGATCGCGAGGGCCTCCTCGCGCTTGGCGATCTCGCCCTCGCGGGAGGCAAGTTGCCCCTCACGGGCTGCCGCGACATCCTCCTTCGCCTGGAGCCCTTTCTCCCTGGCGGCGGCCTGCTCCAGGAGGACCTTCTCGTGGGCCTCCGCCTCCTCGCACTGCCTGTCAGCCTCCTCGGCGTCCTTGGCGGCTCCCTCGAAGAGCTCCTTGGCGTCCCTGGCGGCTTTTTCACGCCGCTCCCGCGCGGCGGCCTCCTTCATGTGGCCTAGCTTGAGGGCGACGTTGAGTTGGCACCACCCTTCCGTGAGGCGCAGGCGCTCATCGGCGAGGTGCACCTCCTCCGCCTGGAGGTCCTCCTCAAGAGCATCAAGGGCCGCCCTGGCACCCCACAAGGCACCGCGATTGAGCACGGCGTTGTTGCTCACCAGCTGCAAGGCCTAGCCGGTGCGCGCTTCGGCGCTGCCCTCCACTGTCATGGCCTGCGAAGTCCCGGCGCAGGACACCCCTCCAGGCTTCCTTGTCCATGCTCCCCGCGGGGGCCACATCCCCCGTCGAGCATGGGGGGCTCCTCGTGGTCTCCTCCTCGGCCTGCCGCGCCGACGCGCGCCGCGGGCTCGTCGCGCCAGGAGCCTGGTGCACAGGCGATCGCCGGGGGCTCGCCATAGCCCCCTCGGCGGCATCGGCCTCCTTGGTGGGTGTGGAGCTCTCCGGAGGGGTTGGCTCTTCAGCCTCCTCCATCGTCGCATTGCCTCTCGCGCCAGGCACCTCTGGTGGCACGACCCCGCCTCCGGAGGCTCCCTCCCGAGGTTCGTTCTCCCCAGTTGGGGGAGGCAAGTCCACACACGGCTCGGGAGGATCCGCGTGCCCCTCTTCCACCTCCACGCGCCCTGTCTCAGCCTCGGGGCGGCGGACGGCCTCCTCGTGCCCCTCGGAGCCTGCAGTGAGCGTCGTGGCCCCCCTCAAATCGAGGGCCTTCTTATTCTTTCGCCCAGGCTCCCTGCATGGCGCAAGGGCTCAGCCCCGGACCTCGGGAAGTAGAAGACATAATCCAAAGTAAGGAACAAGATGCAAGGACTTACTCGTTGTTGGGAACCCAGTGCCTCTTCCTCAGCTTTGGCGGGGGGCGGCTGCCACTGTTGCTCCCGCGAGGCTCACTCGCGCTCCCTCCGGAGGGCTCGGCACGAGGCCCACTAGGGTTTTCTTCCGCCAGGCCGGTGCGGGCCTCCTCCGCGCGTGGCTCGAAGGCCTCCGCGCGTGGCTCGAAGGCCTCCGCGCGTGGCTCGAAGGCCTCCGCGCGTGGCTCGAAGGCCTCCGCGCCGGTGCCTCCTCCACCCCCCGTGCTAGTGGGCCGGGAGGGCACAACCACGAATCGGTCGTCGTCGTCATTGTCGTCGTCGCTGAGGTCGGCTATCAGCTGGTGGTGGCTTGGCGGTTCCACTCCTCCACCTCTCTCCTCCTCGGCGCTTGCCGAGGCCCCGGCGTCCTCACGGCCGCCTGAGCCGGGAACCACCAAGAGGGGGTTATCGTGAGGCCCCTTGTGGCCCTCAGGGACCAGCACCCACTGGTCGAACCGCGGCATCTCCTCGACCATCTCGGGCCTGTTGCTGTAGCGGTACAGTGGGTACGCGGCTTCGGGCAGGTTCTCCATGTTGTCGCCGAACAAAGTCTTCATGGCCTCGCTCGCCACCGACCAAGTAAGGTTGTCGACGCTCAGCCTCATCCGGTCCTTGGGGCCAGTGCAGGACCACACCGGGCGCGAGCGCTTCTGAAGGGGGGCAATGCGCCGGCGCACGAACTCCTTGGCGACCATCGCCTCCGTGAGCTTCGTGGCCCTCAACTCCTTCATCCTCTCCACGAGCGGCGCCAGCCTCTCGTCGGTGAGTTTGGCGTGCTCCCATCCGGAGCTCTTCATGGCGGGGACGGCCGGCATCAGCAGGAGGGGACTGAACTGGCCCGCGTCCATGTAGACCCAGCGCAACCGGAAGCCCTCCACCTTCTTCGTGATCTTCATGGGGATGATGTGGCCCGCCATCCCATCGACGATGCGGAACGAGACGCATCCCGAGCGCTGATTCGCCGCAGTCAGCCGCAGGCTGTAGATGGTGCGGAAGAGGGCCATCAAAGGCATCACGCCTAGGAAGCCTTCGCAGAGGTCGGCGAAGATGGCGAGGAGGAGGATGTAGTTGGGTTGAAGGTGGAGCGCATGGATTTGGTAGTGGGCGAGGATGGCGCAGAAGAAGTCAGAGAAGGGAGGTACCAGGCCGACGAAGATGGTGTGGACGAAGAAGGGGAAGGTCGTGGCCTCCAGGTCACGAGCCATGTGCGAGGCCAGACAGATCCGCGTGGCCTTCCACTCGTTGTGGTCGCAGGCGGTCATGGGGCGCACCTTGTCCAGCCCCTCCTCGTTGAGGATGTTGGACCTCAGCAAGGCCGGCTCGAACTCTGCTGCGGCCGCCTCCTTGTTCTTATTGGTAGCGGGAGCCATGGCTGCGCAGGAAGCTTGGGAGTAGGAGGAGGAGATCGCAAGGAGCGGAGCGCAAGGAAGGCGAATGGTGCAAAGGAAGGCAATGATGGTGCTGCGCCACGCCCGGGTCAGTTTTATGGCAGGGCGGGCGGTTACCCAGGCGTCGTGGGGGAAGTCGGGGCGCCCACATCCCATCATGCTACCACGCGTCCCTAGCTGGGCCCGGCAGTCTACTTAGGCCCCGCGCCATTTCGTTCCTAACGGCCGGAAACGTGCGCGTCGCGGGCCCGGGGGCTACTATCGGGCCAGTGGAAACCAGGGTACCACGTGCCGTCTGCCTGCAGCCCAGGAAGCAACACCTGTCGAAGAGTTCAAGAGGCGGCCCAGCCGTGGGCACCGCGAAGTAAGACGCCTTGCGAGGGCCCTCTCCATGAGAGGAGGCGCTACCGAAGACCACCTTCCGCGGCAGGCAGCCTCGCGAGGCCTCCTGTGAGGCCCTCCGCGCGGGGGACCCGCGTAGCGCCAGTTGCGCGGCTGTGTGCCCACCACACGGGTGACGCGCCTGCACAAGGCGACAACAGCAACAGGTACCGTGCCAGCAAGCGTGGTCAGGGAGGATTTCCTCTTTGGTGATAAAGGAGCAGCTGCAGCTGCCTTCCCCAAAGCAAGTCCCAAAGCATACCACTTTGGTGTAAGAAGACACCATGACACAGCGCGCTAGGGTAGATGTCATCGGCGAGCCCACCAGCGCGTCATGGACGGCTTCTTTGCAGACGAAGACTACTTTTGTCAGGATAAGACTGAGCGCCTGTCCCCCTTTGAACTGCTGTTGTGTTGCAACCCTTCCCGCCAATATTTTCGGGGGAAGAGGACCAAGGTAGCTATGTAAGGGGCAGTGCTGCTACCTTAGGAGGGGGACGTTTTCGACCTTCTTCTACCTTGTACGCAAGAGCGCTATCACCACAACAATCCCAGACAAGTAGGAGTAGGGTTTTACACCGCTTGGTAGCCCGAACCTGGGTAGCTCCTCATGTCTCTGTCGTGCCTTGTGCGTGTGCGTT
Organism: Elymus sibiricus; assembly: GCA_039707655.1. Lineage (NCBI taxonomy): Eukaryota > Viridiplantae > Streptophyta > Magnoliopsida > Poales > Poaceae > Elymus > Elymus sibiricus. Next base: position 192,731,535 of record CM077670.1, read on the forward strand.
CCCGTCGTGCTCCGCTCGCCGTAGCCTCGCCAGGGTCACCGTCTAATTGATAGGTAGCGAGCAGGCCCCCAGTGATCAAACCAGGGTTTCCGGAGCCGTTCTTCCAACACCGTCTTCTCTCCTACTGCCTCTGGTTGTTTTGCACTAGAGCCTCCGGCAGGTCATGCGACCACTCATACGACCGCTGGCGGTCGTTTTGAATGCCGTCTTTTGATCTGTCTCTTGCGAGACTTTTATTTTTATTTGCTCTCCTGTGGGGTTAGTTCCAAGACAATACATAGACATATTTCCAGGCATTCAAACATCAGTATAAATCATCTTGCACATGGCTAGGCCTTCATTAGAACAACTCTTCCCAATTCACTTCTTCATATAGAACTTCAATCACTCTTTTTATTAAAAAAACAAAAATAAAAACTTGCTTGTCTACTTTATTTGCGTGGGTTGCCTCCCACGAAGCGCTTGTTTTCGGTCGGATAGCTCGACCGTAGTGGTGATCAGGGTGGTGCTAGAACACCGAGACCATAACTTCTGGCATTCAAAATAATGCCTCCTCCTGTGTAGGTCTTCAATTTCTTTTTCCTAGGGAAATGCCTTATAAAGGGATCTTTAGATGGTAAGTCAAAAAGAACATTTCCCTCAAACACATTTATCATAGCTTTGATAGTCCTTAGAAAAGGTCTACCGAGAATTATAGGAGCAATTGGATCTTCAGGCATATCTACTATAACAAGATCAATCATGACAGGGCAATCATTTATTTGAACTATAACTCCATGCTTAATGCCTACTACCTGAGTAAAAGTAGAGTTAGCCATATTCAATATAATCTTAGTATTAGCATAAGGACCAAGATTGAGACTATCATAAGCAGATTTGGGGATAGTGGAAACACTTGCCCCTAGATCACATAAAGCACTGAACTTATTAAGTCCTATCTCAATCTCTATAGTAGGTTCAAAAGTATCTTCTTGCTTAGCTGGTAACTTACTGAATAACTTTTTTCTTTCATCATCAAGTTCACGTACCTTGGCTGCAACTTGTTCAACAAAGACATTATATGCCTCATCGTTAGTTACCTCCGGTAGTGGATACTTCATGGATATCATCTTTACAGAATCTGCAACGGTATAATTGTACTCTGGCACATGACTTGTGTCAAGTACCTCATCTTTCTCTTCGTTGCTTCTCACCATTTTAACTTCTTCAACCGGGTTAGGCTCCGGTTTACCTACAAACTTGGCCAAAATCAAGGTTTGGCTCTCTGCTATCTTTGCCACTTGTGCCTCCATATTCTTGGATCTGGCTTCAAGTATCTGCACATCATTTTTTAGTCCAACAACCTTACCGGTCAATTAACCGAGTAAGTTATCATGATTCTTCAAGATATTCTTGAAGTTTTCATTCTGCTAAGTCTGGCTAGCAATAAAACTTTTAAGAGTTTCTTCAAGAGTATTTCTATTGCTACCATTAGCTCCATTAAAACTATTGGATGCTCCTCCATTATTAGGATAAGGAAGTTTAGGAGCATAACCATTATTTTTCAAATTGGGATTATAGCTATTACGAGCAATAAAATTCACATCACTAGTATCTTCATTACTGATGGCATTGACATTTACCTCTTCTTTACCTTTCATCAAAGAGATAAGTTCTTCTAGATTGGTTGTCAACTCTGAGCTATTTTCTTCTATGACATTCACCTTCTTGGTGGTGGTTCTCTCAACATGCCATTGGGCATGGTTCTCTTGCATATCATCTAGTATCCTCTTGACATGTTCTATGGGCTTTCCCATGATTGTTCCTCCTGCAGCAGTATCAAGCATAGTTTTTGACATGTGATTCAAGCCATTATAAAACATATGAAGGATTAAGCACTCCTCCATTCCATGATTGGGGCAGTTTCTTATAGCTTCTTTCATTCTATCCCACGCAAGCGCTAGTGGCTCACGTTCCTCTTGCTTGAAACCTGTAATCTAAGAACGCAATTGCATAATTTTTGCAGGTGGACAAAATTTAGATAAACATTTACTGCAACAAGCAGCCCAAGAAGTAATACGGTCTTTAGGCAAAGCTAAAAGCCATTCTTTAGCTTTTCCTCTCAAAGATAAAGGAAATAAGCGAAGTTTAAGAGCATCTAGGTCGTAATCCTTTATGCGTGTCATGTTGCACAATTCAGTAAAATTATGTGAATGCATGCCTGCATCTTCAGAAGCAGAGCCTCCAAATTGATCCTGTTGAACCATGGAAACTAGTTTCGGTTTGATCTCATATTCTGCAGCTGCAACATGATCAGGTGCAAGTACAATGGGGTTTTACGCCCAAACTGTGGGTTGTCGTGTCCTCCTCAGGGACTAGGCGATCAACGATTATGCTCGGCTAAAGCTAGGTAACACAATTCAGATTATGAATGTAGGAAAATAAACCTAAACTAGCCAGGATCTTCAACAAGACAAGTAGCAAATAAGCAAAAGGAGATTAAGATTGCAATCACACTGTCTTTTTGGTGTTTTCATTTTCACCTTAGGAACTAAACTACTAGCACAGGCAAGCATAAAGGATAAGGGACAGAAAGATTACAGTACATAATTCATAAGCAAACATTTAAGATGATGTGGAGAAGCATCAAGTTCTATAGCAATGGAACTCACAGGTTAAAACATGTACAGGGGATTCACAAATATGCAACACCACAGTTACTAGAATTAACCACAATCACGAATTTATAAATATATATGACTCACAATATATGACAGTACAAGTCTACTCGAAAATGATCAGCTCAACCACTCACAATTTCACATATATTGTAGAAACTAATACATAAAGAAGGCACAAATTAGGTGTTCAGAACAGTACACAAGGTTCACCTAACAGTTTTCAGAAATTTGCAAGAAGTAAAGAGAGGAGAAGCGGCAGCAGTTTGGGTTCAGAGAAGAAGGGCAGAAATAGGAGGTAGAGAGAAGGAGCAGCAGCATGGGTGCTTTGAGAGGAGTAGCAGCAGGGGCGTGAGAGGAGCAGCACAAAGAGTTGCACAGCAGAGAAGAAGGGGAAGAGCAGCAGCAGGGAAGCGTTTGAGACCAGGGACAGCAGCAAGAGATTGGTTCAGATTTAGCGCAACAGAGGAGGAAGAGAAGTGCAGCAGTAGGGGCATGGAGAAGAGTGGTGGCGCTTAGTGGAAGGAGATGGCGGCGTGGTGGAGTTGGGTGGCGCACTCACGCGGGTGACCAGACACTCGCGCTGGAGTGTCTGATGCGGCGCGCGAGGGTGCGGCTGGTGTGGTGGCTGCAGGCGCTGGAGGTGGAGGTGCAGGTGGATGGATGACGATGGTGGATGGTGCAGACGGCGCGCCGCCATGCCAGCCTGGCCGCGGCGACGGCCGGAGTTGGAGAAGGGGGTAGAGAAAAGAGAGAGATGTTGCCAGGCCTGGTTTGGGAATGGAGGCAGCTTGGGATTTTGTTGCCCTCCGATCAGATCTACACATTTTTACTTTGGCCCTTCTCTTCTTTCTTCACAAGATGATCCCTCCAACTTTAGCTTTTCCCCTTGAAGCTTTAATCTTCCATCAACTCAGGTCCCTCCTTCTTTCTTTCTTGCCCTTGTCTTGTATTCTTTGGCCTCTTAGTCAGCATCTTGAGGTTTATAGTGCCTTTGCGCACTTTTCTGCAAAAGAAACAAGTCACAAGTAAATGATCCCTTTAAATGATTTTCATTCAAATATGCAACAATTCATAGCAAGAATTGATGGTCAGATCACAATAAATGGTATACTTGTGTGCCAAATTATATATAGGAAATGTGCTTATCAAGTTCCGCCACACTTAGATCTTTACTTGTCCTCAAGTAAAGGCATATGACAAGAACTAGATAGTGAATAGTGAGCTGAGTAGAGAATGTCCAAGTGAAGTAGATCTCCAAACAATGCATGCTTTGGACTTAGCTAGTGAAAATTAATGGTTAAGAGTGCTATAAAGCAATAGGATACCAGTAGACTCACTCATTTTAAACTTTTACAATGATAAAAGTGGTTCAACAAGTTCAAATGATGATTGTGCCAAAAGGTTCCTAAAGAGAGCATGATCCCGGGAACAAAAAGAACTTAAACTTGTGATCAGATCACTTATTATTAGGAACACATCATTGTGGTTGAACCACTTATTGAAATTGAAACACAATTGATAATTTGTTATCAGTCTCACCAAAGGAACATACCACCGATCCCGAGAACATGGTATACACCAGGCTCTACCAATTATATATATTTTTGTTTATCTCCCCAAAGGAACATACCACCGATCCAGAGAACATGGTATACACCTGGTTCAACAATTACATTTTTATGTATTTACTTACTGTCCAAGCAAACCAGATTTCACATGCCACCGATGCAGGGAACATGACATTTTTATATTCCTAATTACTTATTGAACAAAGGAATATAAAAGAAGGGAAACGAGAATCTTCACTTATTCCATGTCTGGTTCACATGCTACCGATCTAGGGAACATAGCATGCTAATCCATAGTGGTCAAGTGATTGCTCTGAATGGGAACACACTTGGCACAAATTCAACATCTAAACATGGTGATCTAGGTTTATCAAAGTAAAACCAGAAAATGATGAAGTTTACTGGTGTACTAAGGATTTGAGCACTCAAAACAAATAGTTCTCACTAATTTCAGCAAAGCAGGCATTGTGTAGGTCACTAGTTTACAAGGTATTCAGAAATCATGATACACCAATTCACATCAAGCTCAATATGCCAAAGGTAAAATTCATCTTGACACAAAAGAAATGGCTCAAGCAACCCAAATATCAAATGATTTTAGCATGTATCAATGTTATTCAGAATGGGTCATGAAATAGCTCACCGGGCTTATATAGGAAGTAGCAATCGCTCGATCACTCTCTAAACTGCAGCTCTTCTCCTTTTGCTTCTCGTGCATGCTCCAGCTTCTCTCTTCCTCATGTGTGTTCATTGCTTCTCCTCATCATCATGCCATGTATCCACCAGGATCCCAGGGAATCATCACGAACTTGGTCAGCAAGTAGTGAACGGTACACAAGCAAAAACCTGAAAGAACACTCAACAAACGAGCCAATACAAGTGGTGGGGACAATGCCCTCTAAGTCATCAATAGAGTACCCTATCACATAAGCATATCTATTGAGCATATCATGAACATGTATCATCAATAAGTCACATGGTGCATAGGTAATATCAACGATATGACATAACTTGTTCAGAAAGCTGAGATAATACCTGAGATGGCCTCGGAGAAGTTTTATGACTACCTCAACTGAAGATACCATGGAAGGCATGGTAGTAGAAACTTCCACCAGACTTGTGTCAACAAGTGAAATAGTAGAGCTTGGCTCCTTGACATCTGAAGCCACCTCACTGTAATCAACCATGAAGCTCTCCATCTCAGGCTCATGTGTTGAGGAATCAATGTGGCTAACATCGTCAAAGGTGAACTTCTCCATGTCTGGTTCAGGCAGCACATGATCTATATCAACCAAAGGTGACTCCTCAATATCAAAAGCAACTAACTGCAGCTCTGGCTCATCCATGGAAGAATCATCACAATGCAAAACTGAATCTCCAACACTAGTATCCGTATGATCTGCAGTGTGTGTGTCAACTAGGATGGTGTCATCATCATCAAAGATAATCCATGAAAGCTCAATCTTGTCACACAGAGAAAATGGTTCTGGCTTTTGTGCAAGACATTCTTGCTGAGATGAAGTGATTTCTTGCAAGCAAGCCAATGAATCAGAGGTGGGCTTCTCATTGTACCACTGAAGTTGTTTGAAAGCCATGTTGTCAATTAGCTGAAAAGCATCATCAAGTGTCTTGTTTGTGATAGCTCCACCAGCTGCCATATCGACATAAGATCGAGTGTCACAAGTCAAGCCTCTATAGAATATCTGCAGTTATAACCATCTCTCGAGCCCATGATTCGGACATCTCCTGAATAAGGCTTTGTATCTCTCCCAAGCATCATGCAAACTCTCGTCTTTTCACGCTGAACGAAGTTGAAGATCTCATCTCGAATCACAGACTACTTGTGTAGTGGTGAATATTTATCCAAGAAAGCTTGTGATATCTCATTCCAACTGTATGTCCTTGAATGCAAGGATCGATACCAAGCACGAGCATCATCTCGGAGAGAGAATGTGAACAGCATGCACTTGATAGCATCTTGAGGAACTCCATAGTACTTTACTGTATCTGAATACTCCATGACTCGGAGTAAGTGCTCATAGGGGTTCTCAGTGGGCAATCCTCCAAACTGATGTTGTTGAACCAAAGCAATAAGACCAGGTTTCAGCTCAAAATTCTCTGCCTCAATAGTTGGCCAAACTGGTCCTGTGATATAGCATTGACTACTGGGCATCCAAAGATCATGAAGCAATGCCATATCTTAACCAAGTGTAACTATCAAATAACCTGCAAAGAATTATGATTTCCTACACACACTCATAAATAGTAAACACTAGTCAGAAGGTTAGTATCCTAATAAGCCGAAGCAACAACAAGTGGAAAAAATAATATAAAAGAAACACTGAAAATGAAATACACGACGAATTAAACAAGGAACTTAACTAAACCTAGTCTATAGCCTAACACAATCGCTCGACGCTAATCCCCGGCAACGGCGCCAAAATGATCAGGTGTAAGTACAGTGGGGTTTTACGCCCAAACTGTGGGTTGTCGTGTTCTCCTCAGGGACTAGGCGATCAACGATTATGCTCGGCTAAAGCTAGGTAACACAATTCAGATTATGAATGTAGGAAAATAAACCTAAACTAGCCAGTATCATCAACAAGATAAGTAGCAAATAAGCAAAAGGAGATTAAGATTGCAATCACACTGTCTTTTTGGTGTTTTCATTTTTACCTTAGGAACTAAACTACTAGCACAGGCAAGCATAAAGGATAAGGGACAGAAAGATTACAGTACATGATTCACAAGGAAACATTTAAGATGATGTAGAGAAGCATCAAGTTCTATAGCAATGGAACTCACAGGTTAATACATGTACAGGGGATTCACAAATATGCAACACCACAGTTACTAGAATTAACCACAATCACGAATTTATAAATATATATGACAGTACAAGTCTACTCGAAAATGATCAGCTCAACCACTCACAATTTCACATATATTGTAGAAACTAATACATAAAGAAGGGACAAATTAGGTGTTCAGAACAGTACACAAGGTTCACCTAACAGTTTTCAGAAATTTGCAAGAAGTAAAGAGAGGAGAAGCAGCAGCAGTTTGGGTTCAGAGAAGAAGGGCAGAATAGGAGGTAGAGAGAAGGAGCAGCAGCATGTGGGGCTTTGAGAGGAGTAGCAGCAGGAGCGTGAGAGGAGAAGCAGAGAGAGTTGAGCAGCAGAGAAGAAGGGGAAGAGCAGTAGCAGGGAAGCGTTGGAGACCAGGGACAGCAGCAAGAGATTGGTTCAGATTTAGCACAGCAGAGGCGGAAGAGAAGTGCAGCAGCAGGGGCATGGAGAAGAGTGGTGGCGCTGGGTGGAAGGAGATGGTGGCGTGGTGGAGTTGGGTGGCGCACACACGCGGGTGACCAGACACTCGCGCTGGAGTGTCTGATGCGGCGCGCGAGGGTGCGGCTGGTGTGGTGGCTGCAGGCGCTGGAGGTGGAGGTGCAGGTGGATGGATGACGATGGTGGATGGTGCAGACGGCGAGCCGCCACGCCGGCCTGGCCGCGGCGGCGGCCAGAGTTAGAGAAGGAGGTAGTGGAAAGAGAGAGATGTTGCCAGGCCTGGTTTGGGAATGGAGGCAGCCAGGGATTTTGTTGCCCTCTGATCAGATCTGCACATTTTTACTTTGGCCCTTCTACTTCTCTTCTTTCTTCACAAGATGATCCCTCCAACTTTAGCTTTTCCCCTTGAAGCTTTAATCTTCCATCAACTCAGGTCCCTCCTTCTTTCTTTCTTGCCCTTGTCTTGTATTCTTTGGCCTCTTAGTTAGCATCTTGAGGTTTATAGTGCCTTTGCACAGTTTTCTGCAAAAGAAACAAGTCACAAGTAAATGATCCCTTTAAATGATTTTCATTCAAATATGCAACAATTCATAGCAAGAATTGATGGTCAGATCACAATAAATGGTATATTTGTGTGCCAAATTGTATATAGGAAATGTGCTTATCACGACATCAGGTTGTGCTATTGGTTCACGCATGAAATTGTTGCTAGGAGTAGCAAAACTCCCAAGATTATGAGCCATAATAACTTTTTGGTATTTTCAACTAAGAGATTTGCAACAAAATAAAACTTAAACTAAAAACTGGAAAAGTAAAAAGAAAAACTGAAAATTTACTTTAACAAAAACTCTAAACACAAAGACTAGGAATACTAAACTCCTCCCTGGCAACGGCGCCAGAAAAAGGGCTTGATATCTCCTTTTTATTGATCCGGTATTGGAACAAGAAAGGCTATCCCACACCTATTTCCCCATAGGTGACCCTGGGTATCGAACCCACGAGAGAAAGACTCCCTTGAAGCAATGGTCTCTAGCAAGCTTTTGTCAAAGTGTCAAATCCAGCTTTTGACCGGATCAGCAAGCAAATTGTGATTCAAACACTTACAATAAAAAAGAAGGTACGGGGATGAGGTCTTAATGCTTATAACCATGTATTGGTGTTGGGATAAAAAATGATATTAGTTTGTGCTCGGGAAGTCACCCATCAAGATGTGCTTGCTTCGTATCGGAGTGGGGGATGTGTCCAAATTACATCTTGACTGGCACGAGTCCTGCATCAAGAATAAGTTGTCCTACCGAAGGCCCTATCCGTCTCGAGGGGTTGCCCCGATAATTAAGATAATAATATCAGACAAAAGCATTGGGCGTTTAATGACTACACCTCATGAATCCCCAAGGTTATGATCCATGTTACCCTATGAAACCTTGCTGTCACCGGTGTTCGGTATAACACTTCACGGTCCCCTTGCTCCTAGCCTCACCGGTGCTCAATCTCCATGATCCTGGGTACCTGCAGGGATGAAGATCGCGGACAAGATAAGAGACACTTCATGAAACAATATTATTTCACACATACGAGACGTTATATCAAAGGCTTCCATTCATCCCTTCACCAAATACCTGGGGTTGCAAGGCTCATGCCTCACCCCATACCTTACCGAACTACTCACACATGGAGATCAGATCGCGAGAAGAAAACATTGAAGAACACATCTTGGGATTGATTGATTGCAATATGTCTTGCAATGGATGCCTTGTGCGATGCACGATTACAAGTATGAACTAGATGAGAGAGCACTATGGTGGTGGAGATGGCTATGGAGATGAAAATGGCGGCGGCTAGGGTTTGTGGATGAAGATGATGATGAAGGGGTTCTGGCTGTGCTCGATGCTCTCCCCACGCTGCTTTGTTGACATTTCGATGGCGTCCCCTTTATAAAAGTTGTTCAGGTGGACGACCTGCCTCGGTTCCCATGCCAAACAACCGCTCATGTGAGCTCGCGCGGTCGCATGGAACGCCGTCTTTGACACTGGTCGCCTTCTGGCGCCTCCTGGTGACTTATATCTTCTCCATTTTCCTTCCTTTCCTTTCTCCCATGTGATTTCTTCCCTTTTTAGCCCATTTCCTATGGAAAAATATCAAAGAGAGGATTTGTGGAATCCTATGCATTCATTAGTCATAAGTGGCAATATCGGAGTGAATATCTCTCTTTTAATGAAATATCTTGGTTTAAACAAGGTTGAAATGAGTGTAAAAATATCACTCATCAGTGACCGCCAAGAGCTGGGTGTGGGCGGCCTCGACATGGGCGTGGGCGGCCTATGTCAGGGCTAAGGCGGCCGCAGTGGAACAGATAGCTGCTGTGCCGCTCTCGCCATTTGCTATCCCCGTCGCAGATATTGCTGCCACCATCTGAGCTGCAATAGCGGTTGTTTCGGCTGCCGCAGCCGCCCGGTCGCAGATTGTAGACACACTAATGCAAGTTGTGAGCACACTCATGGCGGCTGCGGCCACGCTCTCGCCGGAGTGGGCCGCCGACGTTGCCCTCACGACACGGGTCCACGTCCCCATCTTTGACCGGCGACGATTGAACAGTGAAATGATATTTGGGGAGCTAGTGTGCTTGACGCGCCGGCTATAGACTATAGCCGACGGACCTTCTCGCGTAAGCCATATATGATGGTGCTCCAAGATATTTTGTACTGCATCTCACACGGTTGGTGATAATAAACTGTGTGCGATGTACTTGATTTTTCGTCTTGATTTGAAATATAGAATGGGGTCACAGTGGCAAAGGACGGTGTTTGAATTGCTAGAACATTTATCTACAGTGAACATGCAACTATAGGAGTGTCGTCAATTTTTTTTGGAATTATTCAGGGTTCGTTTGGACATTTTTATACATTAACTGAGTTTTCTAGGCATTTAAGGTGCATGATTCAAATTTGAACTACAGGCACATGCTCCGGTTCACCAAAATGGGTTGCAAAATCATATATGTGTCCATGGGTGCATGCTTAGGTTCCAAGCAAGAAATGGGAATGAATTTCAAACACCTTGGCATCGTGGCTCGACCGCAAACATTGAGATACTTGGTTTTGACATTCTAGTAAATCCAAAACTCATCTGAAATTCATGAAACTTGGCATGCTATCATGGAATGGCACCAACATGCTGTGGTAAATTTTTTGTCCCATTTGGGGCAGGTTTTGGTATAACCTTCTCATAAACTAGAGCTTCTCACAAGAAGCCTCATGGTTCTAGTTGGGAACGTGTCACCTTTGTGGACGAAACGACATTCGTTGCCTCTTCTTGCCTTCAATTTTTTTCTAGAGGCAACATAGACCAATCGGAGTGTCGTGTTAAATTTTGGAATTATTTGGGGTTCGTTTGGACATTTTTATACATTAACTGAGTTTTCTAGGCATTTTATGTGCATAATTCAAATTTGAACTACAGGCTCATGGTCTAGTGGTGCAAAATGGGTTGAAAAGCATATATATGTCCTTGGGTGCATGCTTAGGTCCCATGCAAGAAATGGGAATGAATTTCAAACACCTCGGCTTCGTGGCTCGGCCGCAAACATTGAGAAACTTGGTTTTGAAATTCTAGTAAATCCAAAACTCGTCCGAAATTCATGAAACTTGGCATGGTATCATGAAATGGCACCAACATGCTATGGTAAATTTTTTCGTCCCATTTGGGACAGGTTTTGGTATAAGCTACTCATAAACCAGAGCTTCTCACAAGAAGCCTCATGGTTTCGGTAGGGAACGTGTGTCACCTTTGTGGACGAAACGACATTCGTTGCCTCTTCTCGCCTTGAATTTTTTCTAGATGCGACATAGACCAATAGGAGTGTCATGTTAAAATTTGGAATTATTCGGGGTTCATTTGGACATTTTTATACATTAACTGAGTTTTCTAGGCATTTTATGTGCATAATTCAAATTTGAACTACATGCACATGCTCCGGTGCACCAAAATGGGTTGAAATATCATATATGTGTCCTTGGGTGCATGCTTAGGTCCCATGCAAGAAATGGGAATGAATTTCAAACACCTCGGCTTCGTGGCTCGGCCGCAAACATTGAGAAACTTGGTTTTGAAATTCTAGTAAATCCAAAACTTGTCCGAAATTCATGAAACATGGCATGGTATCATGAAATTGCACCAACATGTTGTGGTAAAAAATTTGTCCCATTTGGGGCAGGTTTTGGTATAAGCTTCTCACAGACCAGAGCTTCTCACAAGAAGCCTCGTGGTTCCGGTAGGGAACGTGTGTCACCTTTGTGGACGAAACAACATTTGTTGCCTTTTCTCGCATTGATTTTTTTCTAGATGCAACATAGACCAATAGGAGTGTCGTGTTAAAATTTGGAATTATTTGGGATTCATTTGGACATTTTTATACATTAACTGAGTTTTCTAGGCATTTTATGTGCATAATTCAAATTTGAACTACATGCACATGCTCCGGTGCACCAAAATGGGTTGAAAAATCATATATGTGTACTTGGGTGCATGTTTAGGTCCCATGCAAGAAATGGGAATGAATTTCAAACACCTAGGCTTTGTGGCTCAGCCGCAAACATTGAGAAACTTGGTTTTTAAATTCCTGTAAATCCAAAACTCGTCTGATATTCATGAGACTTGGCATGGTATCATGAAATGGCACCAACATGCTGTGGTATTTTTCGTGTCCTATTTGAGAGAAGGCGCACGAATTAACAACCAACATAGACATTTTGAAACAAATAGCTGCCACATTATCATCTCAAATGTATGTATAATTTAAATCATAGGCATTCTGCTAACCATTCACATGACGCCACGCGTCACACTTTTATTGCCTAGGAGGTGCCGTGCGGGCAGCTGCTTGAGTAGACGGGAGGCATGCGAGCATAGTCCGCTGCGCAGGCTGACCGGGAAGCGTGCGAGTAGTCCTCCGGTGCGCAGGCTCAACGGGAAGCGTGCGAGTAGTACGCTCCGCAGACTCACTGGGAAGCGAGCCCTTTGACCGCCATCGCCGCCCACCTCACTCCCAACCTCTCCATTAATGGCGCCCAAGCCACTGTATAATATAGGCGGCCTTACTCTTCGCCTCCCATTCCCCTCTCGCCCGAATCCTATCTCCCATACCTCCATCACGCCATGGCGCACAAGGATCATCTGCCACTAGTCTTCCGGTTTGGTGAAGTCGAATCTGAGCCGGAGGAGATAGAAAATAAGGAGGAATGGGACCTCAGGGACATGGCCGCGAATGAGCTGGCTGCGGTGGATGCTGCCCCCGTGCCCGTCTAAGCTCCCATCCCCGCACCCGCGCGAGCGACCATCCCCGTGGCATTGACGGGCTGGTCGCTGAGCACCATTGCGGCACTGGAAGCCGCAGGCATCAGCGAGGTCCCCGCGGACCCGCGCGAGCTCGTGTACGTGCCAGCGCCAGCGCCCCCGCCTGTGCTCCTGTGCGCCCCTGCACCCACCGCGGCACCGGTCCCCATGCGCTTGCCTGCACCCGCCGCACCCGTGCCCATGCGTGCGCCTGGACCCGCCGCGGCGCCGGTCCCCGTGCCCTTACCTGCACCCGCCGCACCCCCCTTAGCGTCATGGTACGCCGCCGTCGGCCGCTACCTCGCAGCACCGTGAGTCACCGTCCCCCCACCCCCCGCCCGTTGATCGCGCAACGAATGACTATTGGATTTGCAAGTCCAGAATATTCCGGGCTGGCTTGAAGACTTGCACAACAGCGTCCCGGAGGACGACAACGCCGGCGCAGCATGCCGCCGCCGCCGCAATTAGTTTTTTTTGTTTAATATTGTATCTCGATCGTATGAATGTAAAATCACAGTGTGACTGAATGAAATCTATGGTTTTGATCAACTTAGCATTTTTTTCTCAGCTAGGTTCCTTCGCCACTAAGCCCAGGGAAAATGTGGCGCGCAGGTTTTGTGCATCTCTTCATCCCAAACGATTTTGCATGATGACCCGTGTGCAACAACGTACAAACAATGTGGTTAGATTTGCATCTATCATATTGGGTATATTGCCATTTGTCAAATTGGAAAAGTTGGCATTTGTCAATCTAGTAACTTTGCCATTTTTCAACCTTGTAACACTGCCATTTGTGATCCTCCAAAAAAAATACCGCCATTTGTCAAATTTTGCACCTAAAAATCACTAGTACTGTCTAATTTTTGCAAATGAAATTCAGTAAGCATAAATTTCATTCATATATTAAGCAGACGTTCTTTATACAAACAGTTCAACTCGACAGCTGAACCGAACAAACTTTTACCCAATTGTTGCCAACTACGTACTGAAATAGCTAGTTCAACTATATATACTAGCTAATTTTAAGTACGTAGTACAGTTCAACCATATCTATAGTCATATGAACAGAACAAAATAGCCCCTAAATACTACTACTACGAGGCTTTGTACTACTTCCAGCAGCCTCTCCTCTGCCAAGCGCGCTAAGTAAGAGGCAGAGGAGGAGGAGCCTACCGACGAGCTGGAGAAGTGGAATCCGGCGCCTGCCACTGCTGCACCTTTAGCGACGCCCAGCTCGAAAGCCCTCTGCCGCTCTAGATGACCCCTCTCGAAGCAGCGGGACTCCTTGTAGATCTCCGCATTCTGCGCCACTACGGCGGCTTCTGCTGCGGCCACGGCGGCGGTAAGACTCTTTGCATGCTCGACCAGGCGCTCCTCCTCCTCCCGCAGGAACTCGATGTAGCACGCGGCAAGGTCGCTGATGCACATGTGGGCCTCCATCTCCCGCCTTCGGGCCATGGTGGCGGAGCGGGTGATGACCCCAGTGGTCGATGGTGGGATGGCTGCCACGGCGGCCGACGGTGGGGTGGCGGCCACCTCCCACCTTCGGGCCGCGGTGGCGGAGCGGGTGATGGCCACGGCGGCCGACGATGGGGTGGCGGCCACGACGACCACCACTCGCCTTCGGGCCACGGTGGCAGAGCGAACGATGGCCCTGGTGGCCGACGGTGGGGTGGCGGCAACGGCATCTGGCAACAGCTGCCGCCGGGCAGCGGTGGCGGAGCGTGTGGTGGGTGTTGTGCACACACCCAACAGGGACGCCACACGCAGTACACGCCACCGGGGACTACGCTGCCGCCGCGGTGTAGCCTCCCAGCTGGAGCTGTCCTCTGATGACGGCAGAGTGGCTGAGTGACGACGACGGACCAGTGCCATTGGCGATTGTGGGAGAAGCAGACGAGGTAAGCTACGGGGAGGGAGGGGAAAATGCGATGCCGACTCGTCGGCCATGACGGTTTATATAGCAGGCCGGTAAGCATTCGGGTTTTGGGAAATTTTGCCGAGTCGGGTGGGAAGCTTGCACGGTTGCGCGCAGGAACCTGCACGGTTGCACAGGAACAGGCTCACCGACGATTCATTGGCGCCTCTTCAAGCTAATTTTTGGCCAAAAGAATGCATGTGCGGTGTTCAAGCTTGCGCTCGAAGCCTTCTATGGCAGCGTGGTCACAAGACGTGCGAGAGGAGGATGAAATGACACGTACACATACGGTTAATAAAAAACGTTTGCGATTTAATTACCTAGCACACGGCCGCTCTCTACACAGCGTCGCGAACCATTTTTCACCCACCGTGTGATGTGGAACGCGACGTAGTTTCACATCACGCCGCCGGCTCGCAACTGCCGGCCGGCTTGTAGACGGCCATTTCCTGCATGTTGAATTGCTCTATGCGTATGGTTGCTCGCGGTTGAGGCGGCCGCGGCATGCTATGCTCGCGTCCCATCGCGCGCGCTGCCAGCGTTTCGGGCCGGTGCACGATCATGTATGTTCGGGGCGCCATATGCATGCGTTTGCACCAGGCGCGGCGCCACGATGCAGTTACGTGCGCCACAATGCAATTACCCGCTGCAAAAACTGCCATGCGGACGTGCCGAGAATCCAGGCCTTCCGGCCCCCATTTATTCCCGCGGCCATTTACCTTAATCTCTCACGCCCCACAACACAATAAGCACACCCATGACGAGACATACAGAGAGGATATCTAGCAGCTCCAATGGCGTTCCCAGCGGTTGACAATGACGACGGGCAGCAGTTCACCACGCCTCACGTCGTGGACACCCACGTGAGGGGGAAGGACCTCTCTGTGGTGTACACCAATGAGCCGGTCTCGGTGGAGAGCTCCATCCACACTATGGAGCAGTTGCTTGCTAAGGACAAGTACCAAGTGGTCGGCTTCGACCTCGAGTTCACCAGCGGTCGTGCCGGGTATGATCAGAAGGTTGTCGTCACCCAATTGTGTGTGCGCCATCACGTCCTCGTCTACCACTACTCCCTGGCCACAAGGCCTTGCGAGCGTTTCGCCAGGTTTATCAATAGCCCCGACTACAGGTTCGCTACAGTGGACACCTTCAACGATCAAAAGGTGCTCGAGACTACGGGCTTGACTTGCTAGAAGCTTGTCGACATCCAAGACTGTCATGGTATGATGATCTATGGGACCGGCGGAGGCTCCTTTTGCGGTTTGGCTGTGGGGATCGACGCGCACAAAGAGCAGATCCAGCAATGGAGCACACGGGGTTTACCCAGGTTCAGGCCGCTGTGAGGTGTAAAACCCTACTCCTGCTTTGGTGGATTAATATGTGTAAAATGCCCAAGTTACAAGAGAGCGCAAGCTTGCCGGCAAGGTGCTCGAAAGTGTAGCTACGTAGTGCAATTGGGCAGGGTGTCGACCCTTGTAAAGATTGCCATGGGCCTACTTTTATAGACGGAAGGGGCTACCACAGTGGCAAAATGGTAAATATAGAGGGTATGCTATTAACTTGACACGCACTCAGACGGGTGTCAATAAAGTTGATCTCCAGGCGGTGGATCGCCACATGCCCTGACAAGCTCTACCTAACTACCTGCGCACCCGCCATCTCTCGAGAAGAGCCTGACAGGTAGGCGCAGCGAAGCGATGGAGGGAACTTGTCGGCTTGAGGCTTGCTGTCGGCCCAGTGGGAACCAGGGTACCATGGGCCGTCTGCCTGCGGCCCAGGAAGTAATGCCTGGCAAAGGCCCAGAGGCGGCCCAGCCACGGGCGCCACGAAGCAAGGCACCTCGCGAGGCACTGGCCTCACGAGGACTCCCTCCACCAGGAGCGGACCCACCGAAGACTCAGCAGCAGTAGGTAGGTTTGTGAGGCCCCCTCACGAGGCGGCCTCCCGAAGCCACCCAAGCAAGGCGCCGCCTGGCGCCAGCCTTGTGGTCACACGCCCACCACATGGGTGACGCACCCGCGCAGGACAAAGATAGCGACAAGGGCCGTACCAGCAGGTGCGGTCCAGAGAGGTTTCCTCTTTGGTGATAAAGGGGCAGCACCAGCTGCCCACCCGCAAAGCAAGTCCCAAAGCTTGCCCGTTTGGTGAAACAAGACCAAGACGACGGAGCGCACAGGCCGGATGTCATCGCCGAGCCCACCAGCGCGTCATGGATAGCATCTTTGCAGGCGAAGACCGCCTTTTGTCAGGATAAGCCTGGGCGCCTGTCCCCCTTCAAAATCGCCGTTGTGTGGCTACCCTTCCCGCCAACATTTTCGAGGGAAGACGACCAAGGCGGCTATAAAATGGGCAGTGCTCACACCGTAGATGGGGATCGATTCTCCCCCATTGTCACTCTTGCACGCGAGAACCTTCTCATCCACAATAATCCCAAACACAAGCAGGAGTAGGGTTTTACACCGCACAGTGGCCCGAACCTAGGTAAACCTCGTGTCCCTGCCGTGCCCTGTGTGTGGGTGTGCGCTCTCGCCATGCTCCGCTCACCGTAGCCTCGCCATGGTCAACATCAGGTAGCTAGGCAGCAAGCAGCCCCCAGAGTTTGAACCAGGGTCCCCGGAGCCTGGATTCTGACATTTGGCGCGCCAGGTAGGGGGCTTGCTTCCGCTCCTTCCACTCCGACATCGCCATGGCCGACGCTTGACGCGAGCGCGCTCTGCGCAGGGCGGCCTGGGTGGCTCAGACGGAGCCCGTCGCCAACGACAACCGTCATCCCCGCGCCTGTGCCGCCACCGACCCCGTGGCTGGTGAGGATGAGGCTTCTTCCCTGCACCTGTCGGTGCGGACGCCTGGCCGCACCGCCACCGCGTCCTCGCTCGCGCGCCCAGATCCACAGGCCGCGCTGCTCATGGCGCAGGAGCTGCTGGGCCACTGCCCCACCGAGGCCAGCTACGACGCCTGGCTTGCGCGCATCACCGAGCTCGTCAACACTGCTGGGGCCGCTCCGGCGCCCTCACGCTCTCTCCCACCTCCGCCGCCGCATGGCGTGGAGGCAGAGCACGGTGCGCCTCCTCTGCCTCTTCTGAGCAACGACAGCGCGGGAGCCGTCCCGCAACGCGTCCTCACCAGACCTCGATGACACGGACTGCCAAATCGTCCGGCATGCGCCGCCCGATGTGCGCGTGCTCCTCGAGCGGTAGCGCCAGCGTCAAGACCACACCATCCAGGAGGTCGCGGCAGCCGGGCGCCAGAACCGTGCCGCCCTCACCGGCGGCGTCGCCTCCAGCAGCGGGGGCTACTGCCGTGCCTTCACGCGTGAGCTGCACCCTGTGGTGTGGCCCACGAAGTTCAAGCCGGACCTGCCTCCCCACTACGACGGCATCCCCAACCCCACGGAGTTCCTGCAGCTCTACACTCTAAGCATCAAGGCTGCGGGCGGTGACGACAAAGTCATGGCGAACTGGTTCCCCAGGGCCCTCAAGATCGCCCCGCGCTCATGGCTCATGAACCTTCCTGAGGCTTCCATCTCTTCCTGGGCCGAGTTGTGCCGGCAGTTTGTCACCAACTTCAAGGGAACTCACGAGCGCCCCCTCACGCTCAACGACTTGCGCGCCGTGCGCCAGTGGCCTGATGAGACCCTCAGCAAGTACATCCAGCGCTTCAGCCAAGTGCGCAACAAGATCCCGCGCGCCTCCGACACCACCATCATCTCCGCATTCTCCTCCGGCGTCACGGACGTTCGGTTGCGCGAGAAGCTCGCCATCAACGACGAGCTTGACACCGCAGTCGAGCTGTTCGACCTCGCCGACAGGTGTGCCAAGGCTGAAGAGGGCCGCCTCTTTTGCCCACAATGACACAGACATGGTGCCTGATGCCGCCAAGGCCAAGAGCAAGGACGCCAAGCGCAAGGGCCCCGCCGTGCTTGCGGCGGAACCTGAGCAGAAGCGCGGCCGTGACCGTGACGAGCTGAAGAAGGATGGCCGCCCCTTCTGCGCCTACCACGGCATGCACTCCCACAACACCGAGGACGGGCGCTGTAACCACAACGACCGCGGCGCTGGCCGTAGAGGTGGCCGCAACATCAACTGTTGGGGAGACTGCAATGGCAATGGCAACAACAACTTTTGGCAGGGCTAGCAGAACCAGCCTTGGCAGGCCAATCCTCAAGCCAACGCCGCCCTGCCGCTGCTACCGCCGCCGCGACCTAGCAGGAACAATGGCAACCAGCTTGAAGAGAATGTTGGGGGCTACCAGGAGCCTCGCCGAGTGGCGTGCATCCTCGGTGGAGCCCAGGCTCCCTCATCCAATTGCCACTTCAAGTAGTTCTCTCGCGAGGTGAACGCGGCCCTCCCGAGGCCTGAGGCCCCTCAGCCCCTCAAGTGGTCTCAATACGCAATCTCCTTCGACTCCAGGGACCACCCCAAGTCCATGATGGCTGTGGGCACCGTCCCCATGTTGTGCACGCCCACGATCAACAACGTCGCCGTCACCAAGACGCTTGTCGACGGCGGCGCAAGCCTCAACGTGATCTCCAACGAGACCTTCGAGAAGCTCCAAGTACCCTACGAGTGCCTGATGCCAACGAGGCCCTTCTCAGGTCTGACCGATGGCCCCACCTTGCCTCTGGGGCAAGTGCGCCTCCCCGTCACCTTTGGCACATGCAAGAACTACCACACAGAGCTCATTGACTTCGACGTGGCGCACATCGGCCTACCCTACAACGCCATCTTGGGCTACCCCGCGCTTACCAAGTTCATGCCAGTGACTCATCATGCCTACAACGTCCTCAAGATGCCGGGCTGCAGCGGCATCATCACCATCCGCTGCTACGAGAAGGATGCAGTGCACTCCCTCGAGCGCGCCTACAAGGCTGCCGCTACCACGTACCATGCCGACGAGGACGACGTTGAGCCTCCCGAGGCCGCACCTGCAAAGAAGAAGCAGCTGTTCTCTTAGGCACACGCCGAGATGAAGAAGGTGTCGGTGGATGGCAGTGGCTCCGGGCCCGCCTTCACCATCGGCAACGGCCTCGATCCTAAATAGGAAGACGTGCTCGTCGCCTCCTCCAGGCAAATGTTGATGTGTTCGCATGGACAGCATCAGATTTGTCCAGTGTGTCGAGGGAGGTGATCGGGCACCACTTAGCGGTGTGCCCTAATGCGCGCCCCGTCAAGCAAAAGTCATGGCACCAAGCGCCCGAGAAGCAACAATTCATCGTCCAAGAAGTCTAGAAGCTACAAGAGGTAGGAGTCATCCGCGAGGTGCGCCATCCCGAATGGCTCACCAACCTTGTCATCGTCCCCAAGCATGGCAGTGAGAGCCGCATGTGTGTCGACTTCACCAGCCTCAACAAGGCCTGCCCCCAAGACCCCTTCCCGCTGCCGCGGATCGACCAGATCATAGACTCCACCGTTGGGTGTGAGTTGCTCTGCTTTCTGGACGCCTTCTCAGGCTACCACCAGATCAAGATGGCGATAGAAGACGAAGAGAGAACGGCCTTCATTACCCCCTGCGGGACATACTGCTACATCTGCATGCCCTTCGGCTTGTGGAGCGCAGGGGCTACCTTCCAGAGGTTGATGCGTATCGCCCAGGGGCCCCATATGGGAAGGAATGCAGAGGCCTACGTCGACGACATCGTTGTGAAAAGCTGCAAGTCCTGCTCCCTCATCGCGGACCTCGAAGAAACCTTCGCCAACCTCCGCAAGGTCAACCTCAAGCTCAACCACGCCAAGTGCGTCTTTGGAGTCCCCTCCGGCAAGCTGCTCGGCTTCCTGGTCTCCCACCACGGCATCGAATCCAACCCCGAGAAGATCAAGGCCATCGAGCAGATGAAGCCTCCCCGGAACCTTAGGGAAATGCAGCGCCTCGCGGGATGCATGGCCTCGCTTGGGCGCCTCATCTCCAAGTTCGGCGAGTGAGCCTTGCCGTTCTTCAAGCTCATGAAGAGATCGGGCCCCTTCAAGTGGACTCCTGAAGTTGATGCGGCCTTCAAGGACCTCAAGAAATACCTGACAAGGCCTTCTGTCATGGTCAACCCGTGCCCACGTGAGCTTTTGCTCCTATACTTGGCGGCCACCCGACGGACAGTTAGCGCGGCCCTCGTGGCGGAACGGGAAGAGCCCACCATCGCCAAGAAGAAGCCTACTACGCCAGCGCCTCCCGAGGCCGCGCCAGCGCCTCCCGAGGTCGCGCCCAGGCCTGCCGGAGATCCTCTTCAAGAGGCCCCTGATGAGCCGCTTGCCGAGCTCCCCGAAGAACAAGCTGCTATGCCTACAGCTACGTGCCTCGTTGAGCACCCCGTCTACTTCGTCAGCTCAGTGATGCGGGATGCGCGCGAACGATACCCCCATGCAGCAGAAGCTCCTGCTCGCACTCCTCATCGCCTCCAGGAAGCTGCACCACTACTTCCAGGTCCATCCCATCAAGGTGATCACCTCTTATCCCCTAGAGCAGGTCCTACATAGCCCCAACGCCACTGGCCGCGTCGCCGAGTTGAACATCGAGCTGCAAACCTTCGCGCTGGAATTCCTCACCACAAGGATGATCAAGGGTGCAGCCTTGGCAGATTTCACGGCAGAATGGACGGACCCGCATCAAGAGGAGCCTCGCGAGGACGAGTCCCTTCTGCCTGGGGAGGAGGCCCCTATAGGCTGGACCATGCATTTTGACGGCGCGTTCTCCCAGGAAAGCGTAGGGGCTGGCGTCGTGCTCGCTTCATCGACAAGAGACAAGCTCTACTACACTGTACAGCTCTGCTTCAAGCACGATGACAAGGTCTCCAACAACATCGCTGAGTACGAGGGCCTCATCCCCGGGCTCAAGGCTACTTCTGCTCTTGGCATCAAGCGCATCCTCATCAAGGGAGACTCACAGCTCTTTGTCAGCTTCTCCAACAAAAGCTATAAGCCCAAGGACGAGCACATGGCCGCCTATCTGGAAGAGGTGCGCAAGCTCGAGAAGTGCTTCCTCGGCATGGAGCTCCAACACATTCCTCGCAGCAGCAACAAGTAAGCAGATGATATCGCCAAGCGGGCGTCTCGCCGTGAGCCTCAAAAGCCCGGCGTCTTCGAGGAAAGGCTCCTGAGGCCATCAGCCGCACCACCTGCTGCAAGCACCGCGACACCTCATGAGGAGCTACCTCCCGCACCACCCACTAGCGAACCCGACTGCGCCCCATCTTCAGGTGCTCGCCTGCTGCTGGCGCTGGAGCCACAAGCTGACAGCTGAGCCAACGAATTCAAGGCCTATCTGGTGGACGACACCCTCCTAGAGAAGGACTCAGAGGCCGAGCGCGTGGCCCACCAGGGCACAACTTACTGCTTGAGGGATGGCGACCTCTACCGCAGGCGCCCCAATGGCGTCGCGCTGCGGTGCATCTCCGAGGAGTAGGGGTGCGAGCTGCTTGATGACATACACGGTGGAGACAGCGGCCACCACTCCTCATCGCGCACGCTCACCGGCAAGGTGTTTTGCAGCGGCTTTTACTGGCCCACCGCACTTCAAGACGCCGCCGAGCTGGTCCAATCTTGCGAAGCCTGCCAATTCCATGCCAAGCAAATCCACCAACCGGCGCAAGGCCCCCAGACCATCCCCCTCTCATGGCCCTTCGCAGTCTGGGGGCTGGACAATCTAGGCCCTTTCCCTCGCGCAGCTGGCGGCTACCGCTACCTCTACATCGCCATCGACAAGTTCACCAAATGGGCGGAAGTGGAGCCCGTCCGCACCATCCCGGCGGGCTCAGCCGTCAAGTTTATCAAGAACCTCGTGAGCCGCTTCGGCGTCCCCAACCGCATCATCACTGACAATGGCTCGCAGTTCACCAGCGGCCTCTTCAAGTCATACCGCGCCAACCTTGGCATGCAGATCTGCTATGCCTCCGTGGCGCACCCGCAAAGCAATGGCCAGGCCGAGCGTGCTAACGATGAGGTGCTCAAGGGCCTCAAGACACGAAGCTTCAAGAAAAAGCTCGACGCCTGAAGAAAAGGCTGGATCGATGACCTCCAGTCCGTGCTATGGTCGATCCGCACGACAGCGACCAAGCCAACCAGCGAAACACCCTTCTTCCTCATCTACGGGGCGGAAGCGGTCCTTCCTCATGAGCTCAAGCACGGGTCCCCGCGAGTCCTCGCCTTCAACGAGGCTCATCAGGATGGCCCACGGGAAGCTGACTCGCTCCTCCGCGAGGAGGCACGTCACCAAGACGCCATCCGCGCCGCCCGGTATCAGCAGGCGTTGCGTCGCTACCACAGCCACAACATACACCCCCGCACACTTGAAGCTGGCGATCTTGTCCTGCAAAGGATCCTCTCCAGGGAAGGACTCCACAAGCTCTCGCCCATGTGGGAAGGCTCGTTCAGGGTTGTGCACGTTTCCCGGCCTGGTGCGGCACGGCTGGAGACGGAGGAGGGTGTTCCGGTGCCAAACACATGGAACATCCAACATCTCCTCAAGTTCTACCCGTGACCTCACGGGCACGAACGAAGTGGAGCTGTACACGCTCCGGAGCCTTTCTGCGCGGTGCCCGCTGGGGCCGTGAGAGCTCGCTCCCACAACCCAGTGGAAGCCCCATGCTCAGCGCTAGCGGAACGATCGAACTGAGGGCGCCGCCTAGCTGCACCATCCTCAAGCTGACCCGTGTCCGTCACAGCAGCCGCATTTTTTGGTTGTGTAATGAGATCTATGTTATGCAGCAGTGAAACTTTATTTCCTAAGTATTATGTGTGTTTGGTAAGCAATTTACTTCAAGAGGTTGTGTGCGCTCGCGATCTCCCTCCTCCATATCACGCGAGCGGGGCTGGGCACGGTGCCTGCGCTCAGGCCAGGCCCAGCAGCGCCATGAAACCCAAGTGACTAAGCTCTGGCTCGCGGGCCTGCTCCCGTGCACGCCACCTCACCAATGTCCTGGGTACTTCGTCTCCTTGCGTGATACCCACAAGCAAGCTAGCGAGTGTGCGCCGCTACAATACTTGCAAAACTTGTCGGCATGCAGTTGTCATAGGAGCAAGGCGCACGGAAGGCCTCGCGAGAGCTGCCTCGCGAGGCGACACCTGGCGCATCGCCTCGTCAAGACGCCCCCAGGAAGCCTCACGAGCATTGCCTCGCGAGGTGGCCTGCAGCGCTAATCTTCACCAAGTGCCAGCGGGAGGCCTCATGAGCGAGAACCTCACGAGGCGTGCTCCGCAAGTCGCGGCCCACCAAGTGCCACACTCCACGAAAAAGCTAAGTCTAAAAACGCCTCGCGAGCTGCTCTCAGCACCTCTCAAACTCTTCTCTTCTCGCAACCTCGCTGAGTGCTGACGTTTTCTCCTTCGTGCAAGCCGCTTGCATGTCAAAGGGGGGCTTCCTGAGCATCACGCCTCGGGAGCCCTTACCGCCTGACAGAGCCCTACACCCTCTGGCCTTGTCTAGGCATGCGTCCTAACATACCAGCGATGGTCGTAGCTCACTTGGGGGCTGGGTCCTGATGACATAGAGCACCAAGGCAAACAAGAAGAGAAAAATAAGCCTCGCGAGGATGCCTCGCGAGAAACACAAATTAAAGCAAAACGCCAAAGATAAATTTAATCGTACAGACCATGTCTTTATGCCCCCACTGGGCTATATCTACTTGGATACAGAACAAAAGGGGAAGGGAAAGGCCTAAGAGGACGAGGCATCATCGCCGCCATCGCCGTCGCCATCATCGTCGTCGCCTTCGCCGTCTCCAGCCTCGCCGGAGCTCTCGCTGCCGTGGGAGAACTTCTCGAGCAGGGCGTCCACGTGATCCTCCACCGCCTTCCCGAGGCTGTCACGATGCTCCAAAGGGATGGGGGCCATCACCCTGTCGAAGTCGAAATTGGCGTCGGTGTGAAGGAGGTTGCTGAAGATGCGCGTTGCTGCTTAGCCGAGGAGATCGCGGCACATGTCCTTGATGATGCCGTTCACCCGCTTGGCCCCGTTCTCCAGCTTCTCCACAATTTTGGTGAAGAAGTCCAGGTAGCTGGCGTCATTGTCTTCGAGGGGGCCCACGAGCCTCTCTTGGCAGATAGTGGCCAGGGCGCCGCGGGCACGGATGGAAAGGGCGAGGAACATCTTGGCGCGCTCCTGCTGGCACCCCCGTGCCCGCGCCACCTCATCCTTGGCCTTCTCGATAACGTCAGAGACGCTGCCCACCTGCGCCTGGGGAGAGGCCAGCTCCCCCTCGGCGTCGGCCTTGGCCTTCAGCGCAAGCTTCCTGCTGCCCTCCGCCTCCGTCAGCTACTCCTTGAGGCCAGAGATCTCCGCCTCGAGCTCCTTGCGCTTCTTGGTGAACCGGTCCTCCTGGAACTTCATCTTCTTGGCGTAGTCCGTGGCAAGCGCCTCGCGATCCCTCTTGTTCTTCATGTTGGCATCTGCCTGGATCTTCTTCTCCTTCACCTCTAGCCGAGCGTTGGCCCTGGCCATGCGCTGGTCATAGGAGGCTTGGGCGGCTGCCACCTGGCGATCCAGCGTCTCCAGGCGTTCGCGCTCCGTGGTCTGCTCACCTGCCGTCCTCGCAAGCTCTCGCTCACGGATCCTGGCATCCGCCTCACGGGACGTGAGGGCCTCCTCGTGCTTGTCAAGCTTGCCCTTGCCGGAGGTGAGCTCGCCCTCACGGGCCACAAGGGCGTCTTCTCGCGCCTGGAGCAGCTGCACCTGGGTGGCGTGCTGTTCCCGGAGCACCTTTGCGCGGGCCTCCGCCTCCTCACGGTGCCTGTAGGCCGCGTCGGCCTCCCGGAGGGCGCTCTCGAAGATTTCCTTGGTGTCGACAGCGGGCTTCTCGCGCTTCTCCCGCGCGGCGGCGTTCTGGCGGCGGCCCAGCTCGATGGCGACATCCAGCTGCCACCACCCCTCCGCAAGGCGCAGGCGCTCATCGGCGAGGCACGCCTCCTTCGCCTGAAGATCCGCCTCAAGGGCGTCAACGCCGCCCTGGCGCCCTGCAGGGCCCCGTGCTTGAGCACGGCGTTGCTACTCACCAGCTGCAGGGCCCAGCCGTTGCGCTCGTCGGCGCCGCCCTCCGCCATCATGGCCTGGGAGGGGCCAGCACCGGACCCCCTTCGGGCCTCCATGTCCATGCTCCCCTCGGGAGCCACATCGCTTGTCAAGAGCGGGGGGTTCACTGGGTCCCCCTCCTCGTCCTACTGCATTGGCGCACTCCGCAGGCTCGACGTGCCCGTGTCAGGAGCTTCGCGCGCCGGCGACAGCTGGGGGCTCGCCGATGCGCCCTCGGCGGCTGCAGTTTCCTTGGTGGGGGTGGAGCTCGGCGGGGGAGTTGGCTCTTCAGCCTCCTACATCGTTGCATCGCCCCCCGCAGCAGGCACCTCAGTGGGCGCGACCCCCCTCTAGAGGCCGCCTCCCGAGGCTCGGTCTCCTTAGCCTCAAGAGCCGCGTCCATGCACGGCTCGGGAGGAGCCACTTGCTCCTCCTCCACCTCCACACGCCTCATCTCGGCTTCGGGGCGGTGAGTGGCCTCTGCACGCTCCTCGGAGCCTGCGGTAGGCGTCGGGGCCCCCTTCGAGCTGGGGGTCTTCTTCTACTACTTCTTCTTCGTGGGTTCCCTGCGCAGAGCAAGGGTTCAACCACAGACTTCGGGAGGCAGAAGACAAGATCCAAGAGAAAAGGGGGCAAGATAAGTACTTACTCATCATTGGGAACCCACTTCCTCTTCTTCAGCGTCGGCAGCGGGTTGCCGCCGCTGCCGCTTCCGCGCTGTCCACTTGAGCCCGCTCCGGAGGGCTCAGCGCGGGACTTGCCGGGGTCCTCCTCTGTCGTGTTGGCGCTGGTCCACTTCGCAGGGGGCTCGGCGGCCCCATTGTTGGTGCTGGTTTCCTCCGCGGGGGGCTCAATCACCTCGTTGCCGGTGCTGGTCTTCTTTGCAGGGGGCTTAGTCGCCCCGCTGCTGGCGCCGGTCCTCTCCGTGAGGGGCGCGTCAGCCCCCGCGTCGGTGCTTCCTTCACCTCCCGCGCGTGTGGGCAGGGAGGGCGCGATCATGAATTACTCATCATTGTCGTCGTTGCCGTCGTCGTCGCCAAGCTCCATCAGCAGCTGCCGGCGGGTTCGCGGGGCTGCCTCGCCGTCGCTCTCCTCTGCGGCGCTTGCCGAGGCGTCACCAGCGTCGCCGCCTCCCGAGCCAGGCAACACCACGAATGGGTTGTCGCGGAGCCTCTCGTGGCCCTCGGGGACCAACCCACACTAGTCGAAGCGCGGCATCTCCTCGTCCAATTCCATCATGTTCTTGTAGCGGTAAAGAGGGAGCGCCTCCTGAGGCGGGGCCTCCGCGTCTTCACCAAGCAGCAGATGCATGACTTCATCCACCACCTCTGGCCTCAGGTTGTCGGCGCTTAGCCTCATCTTGTCTGCGGCTCCGGTGATGGCCCATACCGGGCAGGAGCGCCTCTGGAGGGGAGCGATGCGCCGTCGTAGAAATTCCTTGGCGACCATCGCCGCTGTGAGCTTCGCGGCCTTCAGCTCCTCCATCCTGTCCCAGAGCAACGCCAGCCTCTCGTCGCTGAGCTTGGCGTGCTCCCATCCGGAGCTCTTCACAGTGGGGGCTACCGGTAGCTGCAGCAGGGGGCTATACTGGCCCGCGTCCACGTAGACCCAGCACGCCCAGTAGCCTTCCACCTTCTTCGTGATCTTCATGGATATGATGTCATCCGCCGTCCCTTCGACGCTGTGGAATGAGGCGCACCACGAGCGTTGGTTCGCCGCCGACAGCCGCAGGCTGTATAAGTGGCGGAAGAGTGCCACCGAGGGCATCATGCCCAGGAACGCCTCACAGAGGTAGGCGAAGATGGAGAGGAGAAGGAGGGAGTTGGGCTGGAGATGGAGCGCATGGATTGGGTAGTGCGAGAGGACGGCATTGAAAAAATCAGAGAAGGGCGGCAACACGCCGGCGAAGATGGTGTGGATGTAGTGGGGAAAGGTGGTGGCATCGAGGTCGGCGATGCGGCGCGACCCCGGCCAGATCTTGGTGGCCTTCCACTCATTGTGGGTGCCGGCAGTCATAGGGCATACCTTATCGAGCCCCTCTTCGTTGACGATCATAGATCTCGCCAGGGCGGGCTCCAGCTCTGCCTCCACCATGGCCGCCGCCTTCGCCCTACCCTTCTTGTGAGCTGCCACCATGGACTTGCGGGGAAGCTCCGGATCGAGAAGGGGAGGAGTCACAAAAAGTAGTGCACGTGGAAGACGAAGGGAGGCGAGGAGTGGGACACGAAGGAAGGCAATGATGGCCCTGCGCTCCGCGCGGGTTAGCTTTATGGCAACACAGGCGCGTCCCCCGACATAGTGGGGGAAGTGGAGGCGTCCCACGTCCCGTCGTGTGCCACGCGTCCCCGCCTGGGCCCGGCAGATTCTAGGCCCCACGCCGTTTCGTTCCCAACGGGCGGAAGCATGTGCGTCGTGGGCCCGGGGGCTACTGTCGGCCCAGTGGGAACCAGGGTACCATGGGCCGTCTGCCTGTGGCCCAGGAAGCAACGCCTAGCAAAGACCCAAGATGTGACCCAGCCACGGGCGCCATGAAGCAAGACACCTCGCGAGCCACCGGCCTCACGAGGACTCCCTCCACCAGGAGCGGACCTACCGAAGACTCAGCAGCAGCAGGTAGGCTCGCGAGGCCCCCTCGCGAAGCGTCCTCCCGAGGCAGCCTCCCGAAGCCACCCAAGCAGGGCGCCGCCTGGCGCCAGCCTCGCAGTCACACGCCCACCACATGGGTGACGCACCCACGCAGGTCGAAGATAGCGACAAGGGCTGTACCAGCAGGTGCGGTCAGGAGAGGTTTCCTCTTTGGTGATAAAGGGGCAGCACCAGCTGCCCACCCGCAAAGCAAGTCCCAAAGCTTGCTCGTTTGGTGAAAGAAGACCAAGATGATGGAGCGCGCAGGGTGGATGTCATCGCCGGGCCCACCTGCGCGTCATGTATAGCATCTTTGCAGGCAAATACCTCCTTTTGTCAGGATAAGCCTGGGCGCCTGTCCCCCTTCAAAATCGGCGTTGTGTGGCTACCCTTCCCGCCAACATTTTTGGGGGAAGAGGACCAAGGCGGCTATAAAATGGGCAGTGCTGCCACCGTAGAGGGGGATCGATTCTCCCCCATTGTCACTCTTGCACGCGAGAACCTTCTCGTCCACAATAATCCCAAACACAAGCAGGAGTAGGGTTTTACACCGCACGGTGGCCCGAACCTGGGTAAACCTCGTGTCCCTGCCGTGCCCTACATGTGGGTGTGTGCTCTCGCCGTGCTCCGCTCACCGTAGCCTCGCCGTGGTCACCGTCGGGTAGTTAGGCAGCAAGCAGCCCCCAGAGTTTGAACCAGGGTCCCCGGAGCCCGGATTCCGACACTTGCTGGCTCTGTCCTTGCCGGCAACATGGAATACGCCTTGCCAGAAAAGTAGCTTGCCGGCATCTTGAGTCTTGAACACTGCTGTGGTAGAGATATCCCCCTCATGTTGTTGCTATTGCTTCCCAATGCTGGGAAGATGCACGGCCGGAAAGAAACTCCTTCCTGGCGCGTTCTTGGTCTTGCTTGTCGGTGTAGTTCTTGCAGTATGCATTGCCAACCGGCAAGATCGGTTCCTTACCGGGGTTGCGTCGCAGCAGCCTTAGACTGGCATGACCCCATGCCTAGAAGGTTTGTGAAGCCCTGGTACTCACTACACCGTCAGGAGCCCCCGGGACCGCCTTCAGTAGAGAACTCGAAAGATCTCAATGCCAGAGGTGGGACCAAACTTTGGCATGGGTCGTGACTGTCATATCTTTCTTTCCGGTAAGAATTGCACCCGGTAAACAACCTTCAGGAAAAATTGTCCTCCAATGGATGTCAGCCCCCGAGCTCGCATTTGGAGAGCTCGAGAGATCTCAGTATTGAAATTCTGTTCTTGCTAGAGCGTGTAGCTTCGATAACAAGAGTAGACGTTCCTGTTGTAGCAGGTGGCTCGCCGACAAGGACTGGTGGTTCTCCTATCTCTGTTAGAGCGCGCAGCTCAACAACAGAAACAAGTGATGTTGTCGGCGAGCCCCCGAGTCACCTCTAGCAGAGAACTCAAAAGATTTTGATGCTAGAACAGGATTTAGCAGTGGTATGTTCGGTTATGCTTCCGGGAAGATTGTTCCCGGGAAGGCTTTATTTTCAGCAGAGAACTTTAAGGTTCTCAATGCTGGCTTCCGGGAAGGCTGTTTCTGGGGAGGTTTTTGCTTGTCGGCAGAGAACTTTATGGTTCTCAATGCTGGCTTCCGGGAAGGCTGTTTCCAGGAAGGCTTTTGCTTGTCGGCAGAGAACTCTGAGGTTCTCGATGCTGGCTTCCGGGAAGGCTGTTTCCGGGAAGGCTTTTGCTTGTTGGTAGAGAACTCTGAGGTTCTCGATGCCGGGAAGATCGTTGCCGGAAAGGGTTCGGTCACAGTAGAGAACTCTGAGGTTCTCAATGCCGGGAAGACCTTTTCCAGAAAGCCTTCGATCACAGTAGAGAACTCTGAGGTTCTCGATGCGGGGAAGACCGTTGCCGGAAAGGCTTCAATCTTAGCAGAGAACTCTGAGGTTCTCGATGCCGGGAAGATTGTTGCCGAAAAGGCTTCGATCTAAGTAGAGAACTCTGAGGTTCTCGATGCCGGTGGCAGCCACTAGGAATACCAACGCTGGTATTATCATGAAGAAATCTTCCACTCGTATACCTGCAACACTGACTTGCGCATGATATGCCGCAACAACATTTTAACACAACAAGTTAATTAGCCTCTGGCTCGTACTTAACTTGTGTGTAAATTTGTTTGGTTACTAAATGTTTCCCAATCCTTAAGCAATTTCCTTTTATATATTTGTGTGCTCCATGTTGTAAGAATGCTCACGGTCGCGCACGTTCTAGTCAGTGGCGCTTAGGATCGGGTCCTATTCAGCGGCCGAAAGAGAACACCGCCTTCCCGACAAGCTTCACATCCTTAGGATAAGCGCAGCTACAAGTAGTGTTCCTGGGCGGACCAGTATTAGCCACGAGCGCGATCATGCCCCGCGAATGCTCTTTAACAGACAAGCCACATATAAACAGGAATCGTAAGGAATGGAAAAACTTGCTAAGCCTTTTCCTTAAATGATTATATTTTCACACAATTATCCCTTACTCTTGCTGGAATGCTTCGCGGGTGCGCATGTTCTAGTCAATGGTGCTTAGGATCGGGTCCTGGCTAGCAGCCTATCGAGAACGCCGCCTTCTCGGGGGCTTAACACTCCGGAAACAGACACAACTGCATATGTGTTGCCGGGCGGACCCAGAACAACCAAGAGTGTGGAAAGTTCCGAGAGCGCTCCTTCACGCATAGGTTATGTACAAAGATGCCAGTCAAGGACAAGACTAAACAGCAGAAAGCAAATAAAGTTTTAGAACTTAGCTTCTGTTGGTGAAGAAATTTGGCCGCACCCGCTGTCTCCGCCTATACCGCCCGCGCCACCCACGCCGCCCGTGGACGTCTGCGATAGTACTTGGATGTAGAAGGAGGAGTAGCAGCCGCGCCCTTGGCCTTCTTGGGCGCCATGGGTGATGAAGCTAGCGCTCACACTGCTAGAGCAGTTTCGCGCATGCGATCCCCTACCTGGTGCGCCAAAGATGTCATGGTACAACGATCTATGCGACCGGCGAAGGCCCCTTTTGCGGTTCGGATGTGGGGATCGAGGCGCACAAAGAGCAGATCCAAGAATGGAGCACATGGGGTTTACCCAGGTTTGGGCCACTGTGAGGCGTAAAACCGTACTCCTGCTTTGGTGGATTAATATGTGTAAAATGCCCAAGTTACAAGAGAGCGCAAGTTTGCCGACAAGGTGCTCGGAAGTGCAGCTATGTAGTGCAATTGGGCAGGGTGTCGACCCTTGTAAAGATTGCCATGGGCCTTCTTTTATAGATGGAAGGGGCTACCATAGTGGCAAAATGGTAAATATAGAGGGTATGCTATTAGCTTGACACGCACTCAGACAGGTGTCAATAAAGTTGATCTCCAGGCGGTGGATCGCCACGTGCCCCGACAAGCTCGACCTAACTACCTGCGTGCCCGCCATCTGTCAAGAAGAGCCTGACAGGTAGGTGCAGCGAAGCGGTGGAGGGAACTTGTCGGCTTGAGGCTTGCCGGCTCCGTCCTTGCCGGCAATGTGGAATACGCCTTGCCGGAAAAGTAGCTTGCCGGCATCTTGAGTCTTGAACACTGCTGTGGGAGAGATATCCCCCTAATGTTATTGCTATTGCTTCCCAATGCCAGGAAGATGCGCCGCCGGAAAGAAACTCCTTCCTAGTGCGTTCTTGGTCTTGCTTGTTGGTGTAGTTCTTGCCGTATGCATTGCCAACCGGCAAGATCGGTTCCTTATCGGGGTTGCTTCGCAATAGCCTTAGACTGGCATGACCCCATGTCTAGAAGGTTTGTGAAGCCCTGGTTCTCACTACACCGTCAAAGGCCAGTATAGGGTCTGGGGTAGAAAGAAGGAGAAGGACTCCCTGGTTGACCTCGCCATGGCCATCATGGACCCCTACTACAGAGACATGAAGGATTAGTGCAACAAGAACAAGGATGCCTGGCACGAGGCCTGGGTGCGGAGACTGGATGAAGAACACATCAAGTACGTGGCCAAGGACACGTACACAAGCTACGAGATGTATAGGCGGATCATTGACATGAGGAAGTGCCTTCGTCCTGCCCCAGGCGAGGGATCGAGCCACAGAGCAGTGCTGGCAGCGTCACAAGAGGTAGATGATTAGATGATCGTTTCTCCTTGTTTAGAATGTGATGGGGAACGAAGCATGAAAATCAAAAAAAAATCCTACAAACACCCAAGATATAATCTAGGAGATGCATAGCAATGAGAGGGGAGTGTGTCTACATACCCTTGTAGACCGAAAGTATTAGCGTCGTAACACGGTTCATGTAGTCGTACTCTTCACGATCCAATCGCGATCCAATCCGATCTAGTGCCAAACGGACGCCACCTCCAAGATTAGCACACGTTCAGCTCGATGGCATCCCCTCCTTCTTTATCCAGCAAGAGAGGGGGAGGAGGTAGATGAGATTGGAACCAGCACGACGGCGTGGTGGTGGTGGTGGCAGCGGAATTCCGGCAGGGCTTCGCCAAGCGCTAACGGAAACGTGGAGGAGGAGTAATGGGAGGGAGACGGGGCAAGCGTGGAAGGGCTGGTTGCCCCTTGCGCCACCCCACTATATATAGGGGTGAGGGAGGGGCGTGCCAGTCCTAGCCCCCCTCCCAAGGCAGGGGGCGGCGGCCAAGGGGGAAGGAGTGCCTCCAAGCCAAGTGGAGGGCCCTCCCCTTTAGGGTTTCCCTTCCCCTTGGCACATGGGCCAAGTAGGAGCTGGTGCGCCTAGCCCAATAAGGCTAGGGTGCCCCCCTACAACCCATGCTACTTCTTGAGATGTGGTGGAACCCTCCGAGGACTTCCGGACCCCTCCGGAACCCTCTGGAACCTTCCGGTGACTTCCCGGTACAATACCGAAAAAATCGAACTTTTTCCGTAACCCCAAAAACAACTTTCCATATATAAATCTTTACCTCCGGACTATTCTGGAGCTCCTCATGATGTCCCGGATCCCATCCGGGACTCCGAACAACCTTTGGACTTTCCACTATTAATATCTCAATACTACCCTAGCGCTATCGAACGTTAAGCGTGCGACCCTACGGGTTCGAGAACATGTAGACATGACCGAGACTCCTCTCCGGTAAAAACCAATAGCGGGACCTGGATGCCCATATTGATTCCTACATATTCAATGAAGATCTTTATCGGTTGAACCACGATGTCGAGGATTCAATTAATCCCGTATGCAATTCGCTTTGTCCAGCGATATGTTACTTGCCCGAGATTCGATCGTCGGTATCTCCATACCTAGTTCAATCTCGTTACCGGCAAGTCTCTTTACTCGTTCCGTAATACAAGATCCCATGACTAACTCATTAGCCACATTGCTTGCAAGATTTTTATGATGTTTAATTACCGAGAGGGCCCAGAGATATCTCTTCGTCATACGGAGTGACGAATCCCAGTCTCGATCCATGCAACCCAACAGACACCTTCGGAGATACTTGTAGAGTACCTTTATGATCACCCAATTATGAAGTGACATTTGATAACACACAAGGCATTCCTCCGGTATCCGGGAGTAGCATGATCTCGTGGTCGAAGGAACAGATACTTGACATGAAGAAAGCTGTAGCAAATAACTAAACGATACCATCTGATGCTAAGCTTACGGTTGGGTCTGTCCATCACATCATTCTCCTAGTGATGTGATCCCGTTATCAAATGAAAACTCATGTCTATGGTTAGGAAACCTTAATCATCTTTGATCAACGACCTAGTCTAGTAGGGGCTTACTAGGGACACGGTATTGTTTATGTATTCACACATGTATTTAAGTTTCCGATCAATACAATTCTAGCGTGAATAATAAACATTTATCATGAACAAGGAAATATGATAATAACCAATTTATTATTGCCTCTAGGGCATATTTCCAACAGTCTCCCACTTGCACTAGAGTCAATCATCTAGTTTACATCGCAATGAATCTAACACCCATAGAGTTCTGGTGCTGATCATGTTTTGCTCATGGAAGAGGTTTAGTCAACGGGTCTGCCACATTCAGATCCGTATGTTCTTTGCAAATCTCTATGTCTACAATGCTCTGCTTGGAGCTACTCCAGCTAACTACTCCACCATTTAATACATATCCGGATTGAGACTTTTAGTCATCCAGATCAGTGTCAAAGCTAGCATCAACGTAACCCTTTACGACGAGCTTATCTTCACCTCCATTAACGAGAAACATTTCCTTAGTCCTCTTTAGGTACTTAAGGATATTTTTGACCGCTGTCCAATGATCTACTTCCGGATCACTCTGGTACCTACCTGCCAGACTTATGGCGAGGCACACAACAGGTCTGGTACACAGCATGGCATACATTGTAGAGCCTATGGCTGAGGCATAGGGGACGACTTTCATCCTTTCTCTTTCTTCTGCCGTGGTCGAGCTTTGAGTCCTACTCAACTTCACACCTTGCAACACAGGAAAGAACCCCTTCTTTGACTGGTCCATTTTGAACTTCTTCAAAATCTTGTCAAGGTATGTGCTCTGTGAAAGTCCTATCAGGCGTCTTGATCTATCTCTATAGATCTTAATGCCCAATATGTAAGCAGCTTCACCTAGGTCTTCCATTGAAAAACTCTTGTTCAAATAACCTTTTATACTTTCCAGAAATTCTATATCATTTCCAATCAACAATATGTCATCCACATATAATATTAGAAATGCTACAGAGCTCCCACTTACTTTCTTGTAAATACAAGCTTCTCCGTAAGTTTGGATAAAACCAAAAGCTTTGATCACCTCATCAAAGCGTATATTCCAACTCCGAGATGCTTGCACCAGTCCATAGATGGATCGCTGGAGCTTGCATACTTTGTTAGCACCTTTAGGATCGACAAAACCTTCTGGTTGCATCATATACAACTCTTCCTTAAGAAACCCGTTAAGGAATGCTGTTTTGACGTCCATCTGCCAAATTTCATAATCATAAAATGAGGCAAGTGCTAACATGATTCTAACAGACTTAAGTATCGCTACAGGTGAGAAAGTCTCATCATAGTCAACCCCTTGAATTTGTCAGAAACCCTTTGCGACAAGTCGAGCTTTATAGATGGTGACATTACCATCAGCGTCTGTCTTCTTCTTAAAGATCCATTTATTCTCAATGGCCTGCCGGTCATCGGGCAAGTCCACCAAAGTCCATACTTTGTTCTCATACATGGATCCTATCTCGGATTTCATGGCCTCAAGCCATTTGTCGGAATCTGGGCTCATCATTACTTCTTCATAGTTTGTAGGTTCGCCGTTGTCTAACAACATGACTTCCAGGACATGATTACCATACCACTCTGGTGCGGAATGTACCCTGGTCGACCTACGAAGTTCAGTAGTAACTTGATCCGAAGTTTCACGAGCATCATCATTAGCTTCCTCTCAGGATGGTGTAGGCATCATGCGAACTTCTTTCTGTGATGTGCTACTTTCCAATTCGAGCGAAGGTACAATTACCTCATCAAGTTCTACTTTCCTCCCACTCACTTCTTTCGAGAGAAACTCCTTCTCTAGAAAGGACCCATTCTTAGCAACAAAGATTTTGCCCTCGGATCTGTGATAGAAGGTATACCCAATGGTCTCTTTAGGGTATCCTATGAAGACGCACTTCTCCGCTTTGGGTTCAAGCTTATCAGGCTGAAGCCTCTTGACATAAGCGTCGCATCCCCAAACTTTAAGAAATGATAGTTCGGTTTCTTGCCAAACCATAATTCATACGGTGTCGTCTCAATGGATTTAGATGCTGCCCTGTTTAAAGTGAATGCGTCTGTCTCTAATGCATAACCCCAAAATGATAGTGGCAAATCGGTAAGAGACATCATAGAACGCACCATATCCAATAGAGTACGATTATGACGTTCGGACACACCATTACGCTGTGGTGTTCTAGGTGGCGTGAGCTGTGAAACAATTCCACATTGTCTTAAATGCATACCAAACTCATAACTCAAATACTCACCTCCACGATCAGATCGTAGAAATTTAATTTTCTTGTTACGATGATTCTCTATTTCACTCTTAAACTCCTTGAACTTTTCAAATGTTTCAGACTTGTGTTTCATTAAGTAAATATACCCATATCTACTGAAATCATCTGTGAAGGTAAGAAAATAACGATATCCACTGCGTGCTTCAACACTCATTGGACCGCATACATCGGTATGTATTATTTCCAACAAGTCACTTGCCCGGTCCATTGTTCCGGAAAACATGGTTTTAGTCATCTTGCCCATGAGGCATGGTTCACATGTCTCGAATGATTCATAATCAAGAGATTCCAAAAGTCCATCAGCATGGAGTTTCTTCATGCGCTTTACACCAATATGACCTAAGCGGCAGTGCCACAAGTATGTGGTACTATCATCATTAACTTTGCGTCTTTTGGCATCGATATTATGAATATGTGTATCACTACGATCGAGATTCAACAGAAATAAACCATTCACCAAGGGTGCATGGCCATAAAAGATATTATCCATATAAATAGAACAACCATTATTCTCTAACTTAAATGAATAACCGTCTCGCAATAAACAAGATCCAGATATAATGTTCATGCTTAACGCAGGCACCAAATAACATAATTTATCTATCTTGGAGGCTTTTCAAGACCTGAAGGATAAGCTCAGATGCCCCTTCTTCATGGAGATTATAATTCTAGGCTCATGGGCCATTTGGATTTCCAGAAATAACAAGATATTTGAGAACATTGCACCATCTTTCAATGGCTGGAAATTCATTTACTTTGAGGAGCTCAAATTGTTGAAATACAGAATGAAAAGAAAATATGCAGCACAATTTGATGCTTGGCTTGATGGTCTTTTGTAATTTTAGTATAGGTTTTCTTAGATTAGATTAGAGCTTTCTTGTTTTTTCTTAGTTTTCTTCTTTTTCTTTCTCCTTTTTGTGGCTTAGCTCAAGCCCTCTGGTTCTAGGGACCCGGATGCTGTTCTCCTTTTTTTATTTTTTATAAAAGTTGCAGTGGGTTTTTTACCCTACTGTTTATAGTCAAAAAAAAGGCACCAAATAACAATTATTCAAGTTTAAAACTAATCCTGAAGGTAAACGTAGAGGGAGCGTGCCGACGGCGATCACATCAAACTTGGAACCATTTCCGACGCGCATCGTCACCTCGTCCTTAGCTAATCTCCTTTTATTCCGCAGCTCCTATTTCGAGTTATAAATATTAGCAACTGAACCAGTATCAAATACCAGGCGCTACTACAAGCACTAGTAAGGTACACATCAATAACATGTATATCAAATATACCTTTGTTGACGTTGCCAGCCTTCTTATCTACCAAGTACTTGGGGCAGTTCCGCTACCAATGACCATTCCCCACTCAGTCTCAGGTTTGGGTCCAGCCTTGGGCTTCTTCACGGGAGCGGCAACTGGCTTGCCGTTCTTCTTGAAGTTTCCTTTCTTTCCCTTGCCTTTCTTCTTGAAACTGCTGGTCTTGTTGACCATCAACACTTGATGCTCTTTCTTGATTTCTACCTCCGCGGCCTTAAGCATTGCGAAGAGCTCAGGGATCATTTTCTCCATCCCTTGCATATTATAGTTCATCACGAAGCCTTTGTAGCTCGGTGGCAGTGACTGGAGAACTCTCTCAATCGCTACTTCATCCAGAAGATTAACTCCCAACTGATTCATGCGATTATAGTACCCAGACATTTTGAGTACGTGCTCACTAACGGAGCTATTCTCCTCCATCTTATAGCTAAATAACTTGTCGGAGGTGTCATACCTCTCAACCCGGGCATGAGACTGAAATACCAATTTCAGCTCTTGGAACATCGCATATGCTCCGTGGTGCTCAAAACGTCTTTGGAGCCCCGGTTCTAAGCCGTAAAGCATGGCGCACTGAACTATCGTGTAGTCATCATTCCTTGCTTGCCAGACGTTCATAGCATCCAGATTTGCGGGAGCGGGTGGATCACCTAGAGGTGCATCAAGGACATAAACTTTCTGTGCAGTAGTGAGGATAATCTTCAGATTACGGACCCAGTCCGCATAGTTGTATCCATCATCTTTCAACTTTTCTTTCTCTAGGAACGCATTAAAATTCAGGGGAGCTACAGTGTGAGCCATTGATCTACAACATTAATTTGCAATGACAATTAGACTAAGTTCATGATAATTGGTTCTGTTAATCAAATTACTAAAGAACTCCCACTTAAATCAACATCCCTCAAGTTGTCTAAGTGTTACATGATCCACATCAACTGACCCATGTCCGATCATCACGTGAGATGGGGCAGTCATCAATGGTGAACATCTCCATGTTGATCATATCTACTATATGACTCATGTTCGACCTTTCGGTCCTCCGTGTTCTGAGGCCATGTCTGTACATGCTAGGCTCGTCAAGTTTAACCCAAGTATTCTGCATGTCTAAAACTGGCTTACAACCGTTGTATGCGAACGTAGAGTCTATCACACCCGATCATCACGAGGTGCTTTGAAACAACGAACTTTCGCAACGGTGCATACTTAGGGAGAACACATTTTATCTTGAAATTAAGTGAAGGGATCATCTTATAATGCTACCGTCGTCCTAAGCAAAATAAGATGCATAAAAAGATAAACATCACATGCAATCAATATGTGACATGATATGGCCAT
The DNA here is from genome assembly GCA_039707655.1 of Elymus sibiricus. NCBI lineage: Eukaryota > Viridiplantae > Streptophyta > Magnoliopsida > Poales > Poaceae > Elymus > Elymus sibiricus. The sequence goes on from CM077670.1 coordinate 192,770,545, forward strand.
TATCATCTCAAGCCTTTGATCTCCATCTCCAAAGCACCGACATGATCTCCATCGTCACCGGCATGACACCATGATCTCCATCATCATGCCGTCATGTAGTTGTCTCCACCAACTATTGCTTCTACGACTATTGCTAACGCATAGCGATAAAGTAAAGCAATTACATGGCGGTTAATAGTTGACACGCAGGTCATACAATAAATTAAAGACAACCCAATGGCTCCTACCGGTTGCCGTACTCATCAACATGCAAGTCATGAACCTATTACAAAACATGATCATCTCATACATCAACATATATCACATCACGTTTTGGCCATACCACATCACGACATGCCCTGCAAAAACAAGTTAGACGTCCTCTACTTTGTTGTTGCATATTTTACGTGCCTGCTATGGGCAACTAGCAAGAACCGTTCTTACCTACACAAAGCCACAACGGTGATATACAAGTTTCCTTTTAACCTTCTACAAGGACCGCCCTTGTCAAATCAGATTCAAGTAAAGTGGGAGAGACAGACACCCGCAAAGCCACTTTTATGCAATACAAGTTACATGTCAGTCAGTGGAATCGGTATCTTGTGCGAGGACAAGAAAGGTTGGTCCGAGCCGCTTCATCCCACAATATCGCCAAATCCAAATAAGACAAAGGAAGTAAGCAATTTGAACATCAACGCCCACAACTTCTTTGTGTTCTACTCGTGCAAATACATCTACGCACAGACCTAGCTCATGATGCCACTGATGGGGAACGAAGCATGAAAATCAAAAAAATTCCTATGAACACCCAAGATCTAATCTAGGAGATGCATAGCAACGAGAGGGGAGTGTGTCTACATACCCTTGTAGACCGAAAGCGTTAGCGTCGTAACGCGGTTGATATAGTCGTACTTTCACGATCCAATCGCGATTGTAACGCCCAATATGCAGGTCTATCCTCAAGGAGCTCGAAAGTTCCACCAAGGATAGAAGCGCATATCGAAGACGCTTCGCAAGGTGGATATCATTACAACACACCATGTACTGAATAGATGAGAATACCAAATAAAGGCTTACACTCGCCACAAGCTGCATCATGAATACATCAATACATCGATACATAGCAATCATCATACAGAAGAGCAGGATCCGACTACGGATGAAATCAAACGAAAAAAAGAACGACATCCACCCCGCTAGTCCCATGCTGCCAACCGGGAACCCATCCTATGATCGACGAAGAAGAAGAAGCAGAGAAGAACACCAAAAGCAAACACGCATCACGCTCACGTCAAATCATCGCTTTCCTGTACCTGCACCTGTTGTTGTCGTAATCTGTGAGCCACGAGGACTCAGCAATCCCATTACCATGGGTATCAAGACTAGCAAACCTTAATGGGCATGGAATGGATAAGTGGTGAGGTTACAGCAAGCACTAAGCATTTATATGGTGGCTAACTTACGAATTTAAGAGTAAGAAGAGTAAACTACGCATAAACGGTCGCAAACTAGTAATGATCAAGAAGTGATCCTGAACACCTACTTACGAGTCAAACATAACACCACCGTGTTCTCTTCCCGAACTCCCTCGAAAAGAGACAATCACGGTTACGCACGTGGTTGGTGTATTTTAATTAAATTTTTAGTGTCAAGTTCTCTACAACCGGAGGTTATAAATTTCCAAGTCGCCACATAACCGCGGGCACGGCTCTCGAAAAGATTTAACCCTGCAGGGGTGCTCCAAGTAGTCCATTATAAATTACCACACGCATCCGATGGAACATCCTCGCACCGTGATAACACGATGCTTACGATTAGGAATCCCGGTGGACAAGCCACTCGTCAAAGGTAAAACTAAACCAGCAAGACCTCCCGGCGTGCCGACACCCCGATAGGTGCCGCGCGTATCTCATTCTCAGGCCACGACCGGATAAGCTACGCGTGTAGGTACCAAAAGACCCCAAGTTGCCTAGGGACGGCCCCGCACAGTGCTCTAGTTTTGGACCAGGACCATCAGCACTGGCCCGCCTGTATTATGTGGAATTAAGAATACGCGGGTAGCGCTAACTCCCTATGCGTTAATTAATTATCAATATTATTATGTTGGGCAAATTTTAAAACCAATGTCGGGCCTTGCTGGAGAAGTTCTATCCTAAGATGAATAAGCAAGGGGGTCCCCATAAAACCCCACATGTGTTAGAAGCGCTCATCAAGGAACATAACACCGGTATTACGGAAACTAGGGCAGCATGAGTGGAACGAAACACCAGGCAAAAGGCCGAGCCTTCCACACACAACCAAGTATATAGATACATTAATTAAATAAGAGGTATTGTGATATCCCATGATATCCATGTCCCAACATGGAACAACCTGCAATTGCACCTGCAACTAGCAACGCTATAAGAGGGGCTGAGCAAAGCGGTAACATAGCCAAACAATGGTTTGCTGGGATGGTGTAAGGTTAGAGGCTGTATCATGGCAATTTGGGAGGCTGACAAACAAGTGGTAGGTAGCGAGACAAAGCGATAGCATCGAGACAACTAGCAAGCAAAGATAGTAGTGATATCCAAGGTAATGATCATCTTGCCTGGAATCCCGCTAGGAAGAAGACCGAATCCATGAAGTAGACGAACAAGCGTAGTCGAACGAATCCTCACACTTCGCAACGTATCCGGACTATCGAGAAGAAGCACAATCGGAAAGAACCAAACAACATGATAAACAAACAAGCATAATCATGGCATGATGCTTAAACAAGTATGATGCATGTCCGGTTTAAAGATGCATAGCATGGCAAAGATGCAACAAACAACTACTACACATTAAGTGAAGCTCAATATGCAACGAGTGCATATTGACGAAACTCCAGATTCAATTACTTAATTCACTCACGTTTATGCTACTCAACAAGATTAAATGTTGTTAAACATGGCAAGAGGTGTAGCATAATTAATCTAACTATCTAGGCAATTTAAATGAGGCCGGAAACAACAAACAACAATTCCGGAAAATCCCCATATGCAAATTTCAAATTTGGTACTGTTCTGCCTAAAACACAATTTTAAAGTTGTTTAACAGGAAAACAAAATGCACCATGGTAATGTACACATTTTTCTACCCCATTTACATATAAAGTTTATTTAATTCGGACCTACGGTTATTTAGTTATGAAAATAAACCATTTTAGCATGTCATTTATGCAAATTAATGCAAACGTCAATTTTAAACATTTTTAACATGGATGAAATTTGCATATTGTGAAACTACATGAAATTCTACCCAAGTTACATATATGACATGATTTGTTTGGATGCGTGGATATTTAATTGTGAGCAATTTAAATCATGACATTTTCTGTAATTATGCAATTCAGTGGATATTGGAAAAAATCGCAAAAGAGAAAAAAAACATGAGATGGGCTGAATCTACAATCAGGCCAACAGGAGCACTTGGGATTTAGAGGCAGGTAGAAGGGGACTGGTGGCCTTCCTCACCAGAGGCCCATGCGGCTGGGAGGCTGGGCGAACAAGGCCTTGGAAAGGCGTGGTCAACGCCAGGCGAGCGAGCTGCTGCTGCTCATTACTGAAGAACAGAGGCAGCAGCAGGTTACGGCGATGCAGAAGACAGCGACAGAGGAGGTGCTGGCGACGGTGTCAGCGGGAACCGGCCGGAACGGGGCGGATCCGATCGGCCGACGTCTGTTCCGAGCATCGGTGGCGGCGGACGGAGCTCGGGCGCGGGGCTCAGCCATCCATGGCGTGGGGTTCCTGAGAGAGTGAGAAACGTGAGAAAGAGAGAGAATCCAGAGGAGAGGGTATGGAGAGAGAGAAGGAAGAGGAGGCATGGGGCGGCCTGGACCTGCTGCTGGTCCGGTAGCTCGCCGACGAGGGCTGGAGACGTGGCAGCGGGCACACGGAGCACGTGAGTAGAGGGAACGAGGGCTGCTGCTGCTGCTGCTCCATGGCACGGCCACGGAGGGCAGGGAGCCTGGACGAGGAGGAGGATGCGGCCTCGGGCGCGGGCTCCGGTGCTCGCTCGGGCATGGAGCTGCTCGAGCGGCGGCTGGGTCGAGGAACTTGGCCTGCGGCGGGGCTATCAGGAGGTGGCGGTGCTGGTGCTCTTGCGGGAGAGGTAGGGAGGCGCTGGATCGGGAGGAACTTGGCTCTCCCTGACGGCGCGCGGGGATCGGGTGACGTCGGAAAGGAGAGGCTGGTCCAGGGCGTCGGCTTGAGGAGCATGTCCCTGGTGCTGCGCGGTGAGCTCAGCTTTGTCCGGTTCCTGTGGCAGCACGGCGATGGAGATGAGCAACACGAACTGAAAACAGAGGAAGAGGAAGGAGTGGAAAACAGGGGTGAGGCGGGTCCTGGAGGTGGTGGTCGCCGGCGGCGACGAGGTGGGGCTCCGGTGGCGAGGCAGATCAGCGGATGGAGGCGGCTGGTTCGCTCGGTTTGCAAAGCGAGGAGCTGGGTGGTTGGGTGGATAGATCAGACAGATCCCGAGGAAGGGGGGAGACCAGGTGGAGCTAGTGGTGGCGGCGAGGAGGATTGGATGGATTGGATGGGCTAGGGCTAGGGTTGCACTGATTAAATAGGTTAGGGGGCTATCAGGATAGGTTTCAGGTGAACGAGGTGGTCTAATGCGACAACGAAAGATGTTTGGGGAAGTTTTGGATTGATCCGGACCCACTGGTCACGACTGCCCGGTTCGGGTCCGAGAGGAGTTTTCGGGGCTGGTTGAGAGTGAGTTTGTGTGGCTGTGCAGAGAAGTAAGGCGGTCGCGAGCAAGTGTGTGGTTGGTCTGAGAATGGTCAACAAAGACAAAGGGGTCTGACGAAAGCTTGACGGAGACAAAGAGAGAAGCGGGAACTTCGAACGGATGCAATTTTGAAAAAATGACGACAACGGAGTGCCAATGCAATGTGAATGATGCGATGATGAATGCAACAAACAAATTATTAGGGCGGCTAACACGAAAAACATGGAAGGCATCTAGAGCATCGGTCTCGGGCTGTCACAACACTCCCCCACTTACAAGAGATCTCGCCCCTAGATCTAGCAATGAGAAGAGGAAGAGAAGAGGAAGAGGTAGAACTAAGTTGCTTGGTAGACAAATGCGTGAAACCAAAGAACCTTGAGAGGTTGAATAACTTGAAAGAAAGAAGACAACGAAGATGAACGAAGTTGAAACCACTTCGTTAGAAAAGAGGGACATGGAATACGACGAGAACCTAGAAGGTCGGGAAGACATGAATCAAAAGCTCAAGGAACAAGAAAGAATTTGAAACCACTCTGGTTGAAACGAGATAGACAAGGAAGATAAAAATTTGGACAGCACTCCGGTTGAATATAGAAACAAGGAATAGAACATGGTCTTGACAAAATGAGATGATGGGTCGAAGAGAGCAACATCACAACGCCTCCGGAACAAAAGAATAGAGCTAGATCGTTTGAAATAAAAGAACGGAGAAGAAAATGACAACTTTACCACAAATGAATTTGAAGGAGCATCCTTACAACGAAGGGTTGAACGGAGTTGTTGAAAAATCAACAATGAAAAGAATAAGCTTGTTGTGGGTTTATGAAAAACATCCCAAAATTTTGAGGTGTAATTCTGCCACTAGCGGAAAGATTGATTGCTTGAGAAGAATGAAAATATGCGAGACACACCCTCAAAAGACAATGGAGAACTACCTGCACTTTGAAATGCAAGAAGAAGAATACTTGAGCTCCTCCGACAAGAATCTTGAAGAAGACTTCGAGAACGAATTAAATACTTGATGAACCACCATGAAGAAACTCTCGAAGAACTCCGGATGGTTAACAAGATGATCAAAACGAAAGGAAGGTTGCAAAGAACATGGTGAAGCCTTGTGATAATTTAGATGGAGCTTCATGACGAGATAATGAGAAAAACTTTGAACTCTGGAAAAGAAAGACGAGCAACTTTGAATCGAGAATTTATTCATCATGAACAAACTCCGGAAGAAGGAATTAAATCACCTCCATGAAACAAGAATAAGAATTATGATATGTCTATCCTTCATCAAAATAAATTGATGAAAAGCAATGGATTTGCATACTACTTATTCTTCTTGAAAAGATTGAAGAGAGATATAGCGCAAACTTGGGAAGGTCTTCAACGAACCACTGGTAGGATTTTGGAAAGAATGAATGAATTTATATTATAACAAAGGAAGAGGAATGTTGAACGAACCACTGTAAGAATTGAAAAGGAACGAAGAAAAGAGAACGAATCACCGGGAAGAATTAGAAAACGCATGAAGATACTTGAGGGAATTTGATACAATAGAACGAAGAGATCACGAGCTAATTAAAGAATACTTGAACGAAGCACCGGAAGAATTTGAGAAGGAGAGATGAACGTCGAGAACGAATAAATCTTCTAAAATGATGGCCTTCGGAGAATCAAAATGAAAACAACTCCTGAAATACTACGGATGTGTATGAAAATGATTTCTCGCGATCAGAACAATTTGAGAGGGTAGCAACAAGCTTGCACCACAAATCTTCAAGAGAATGGATATGATTTACAAAAAACTCTTCTCTGGTCTTCAACGCTGAGAAGACGACAAGGAACACCACCAAAATTATTGAGACACTCCGAAACAATGAAAAGAGTAAGATTGGGATCAAAATGAAATGATTTGAAGGAAATCACGAAGAAGACAATTGACTGATGAATATTCATTCTTATGTCAGACTTGAAATAATTTGAGAATAACTCCAGGAAAATTAGAAGAGCGAGGTAAGATCCTGGGAAAACACCTGTGGGTTATGGGCCCACTCAAAAGAAACACCGTTGGAAATGATTGCTTGAAAGAGAGATTGCACCAGTTAGATTTAAATGGCTTGAATGAGATAAGAACCATGAAATAGCTCAAATAGATCTTGAATGGAAACACGAATCTTCTGAGATAAATTCTTCGCATCGGAAAAGAATAGAGAGAGGTGAATAAACAAGAGAGGCTTGAATAAGAATTCACCGGAAAAGAAAGAAAAAAACCGAAGAATGATGAACTTGTATCTCTCGAGCATCTTCACGAGAAATCACCGGCTATGAATATCGAAGGAAAAGAATGGAGAGACTTCACTTGAATAAAATGTATACTTGATTTGAGATCTCTGACTCCGCGAAGAAAAAAGGGTGGGAGGGTGGGAAAAATAAAGACAACTTAGGATGGATGGAATGAACTCCGTTGAGAAAACTGAGAATTGATCTTGCACATGGTGAAGAAGATTGAATTAACTCGAAGAGAAGCACACCGGTTGAAAAGAAATTTCCATGACAATGTCGATGATCAAAAGGATTAGCACCCCGATAGAAATATGAGAACACCGCTTAGGAAAGGTATGGAATCAACACTTGACTTCGAAGCAACTCAAATACCACAACAAAACAAAACAAAGGATTTGGCTTGGAGAATAAGCTGGAACAAACATATGATAGAGATTTCGTCCAAAATTTTCGTGGTGGGGCCCACATGGGCTCAGTCTTACAGTGGCCATCCATACAAGGTAGTGTACAAGACTACGAAGCGTCCCCGAATCGTAGCGAAGCTACAAGGATTCTTTAAGACGCAACGAGCACCGCTGTAAAAATGACCGTGTGCAGGCGGACCACTAGACGTCGAACCCCAACCTTATATCATGCATCTGTCGGAAAGATATCCTAGGTAACTACTTGAATTCCCACCTAAGAACTCCTGAAACTTCTTGGTTATGCGATCAGGTTGCGGGACCAGGAACCTACTCATATCAAACAACAACCTAATCAGCTGCTGTCGGGCCCGTGGATCCCAGGGTACCTCGGCCCGTCTGCCCGCGGCCTAGAGCTCAACGCTTGGCGGTGGCCCAACAGGTGGCCCACCAACGGGTGCCTTGGGTAAGACCCCTCATGAGGCCCCGGCCTACTGAGGATCCCTCCCCAGGGAGCGGGCGAGCAAGACTTAGCCACTTCACCGAGAGCCTCGCAAGGCCATCTCGCGAGGCGGCCTCCCGAGGTTGCCTCCCGAGGCACCCTCCCGAAGGTATGCAAGACGAGTCCTGTTCGGCTCGGTCGCGCGGTCTCGTACCCATCACGTGGGTGACGCACGTGTTGATGAATGGCGGCAGAGGCCGCGCCAGCAGGCGCGGATGGAGAGGGTTTCCCCTTTTGTGCTAAGGGAGCAAGGCCAGCAGTCCGTTTCCCAAAGCAACCCCCAAAGGTTGCCCGATCGGTGAAAGAAGACCAAGATGGTGGAAGCGCAGGGCAGAGGTCACCACCGAGCCAACCAGCGCGTCATGGATAAGCGCTTTGCAGGCGAAGACCACCTTTTGTCAGGAAAGGCTGTGCCCCTGTCCCCCTTCAAAATTGCCATTGTGTGGCAACCCTTCCCGCCAATGTTTTCGGGGGAAGAGGACCAAGGCATGTATAAAAGGAGGGCAGGGTGCCGCTGTAGAGGAGATCCGAGGAAGGGAGATCGATTCCACCTTGTACGCTTGTACTCACCAGAGCAATCCCAACCAAGCAGGAGTAGGGTTTTACACCGCAAGGTGGCCCGAACCTGGGTAAACCACCGTGTCTCCGGCCCGCTCTTGCCAGCGCGCTCTCGCCGTAGCTTCGCCGTAGTTTAGCTGGGGAAGGGGGCGAGGTGGTAGGAACGAGCTCACCCAGTGTTTGAACCTTTGGGTCCCTGGAGCCCGACTTCCGACATTTGGCGCGCCAGGTAGGGGTGCGCTACCGTTCTTCCACTCCATCCTCCACTCCACCAGCTTCATGGCCGACGCTTGCCGTGAGCGCGCCGAGCGCAGGGCGGGTCGCGTCGCCCAGACGGAGCCGGTGGGCCGCGGCAACCGCCGCCGCGTCGAGGCCGCTGCCACCACCGACCCTGCCGCCCGGGAGCAGTAGGTCTCCTCCCTGCACCCCTCTGTGCAGGCAGACGGCCGCACCGCCATGACGTCTTCCTCCCTCGCCCACCGTGGGCCACCGAACGCGCAGGCCGCACTGCTCATGGCACGTGAGCTGCTCCGCTACCGTCCAGCTAACACCGGCTACGACGCCTAGCTTGGTCGCATCACCGAGCTTGTCAACGCCACCGGGGATGCTTCAGCGCCTGCCCACTCACTCGGCCCTCTGCCGTCTCACGCTGGGGACGTAGCGCATGGCGCTCCCCTGCCACCTCCTCTGCGCGACGAGCTCGCCGGCCAAAAGCGCAACACGTGGGCGCGTGAGCCCTCCCGCGGCGCATCCTCACCGGTCCGAGACGAGGCCAGCTGCCAGATCATCCGCCGAGCACCGCCTGATGCGCGTGTGCTCCTTGAGCAGCAGCACCGGCGCCAAGTCTGGACCGTCCAGGAGGTCACGACGGCTGGGCGCCGGAACCGCGCCACCCTCGCCGGCGGTGTTCCCTCGAGTGGCGTGGGCTGCTGTGCCTTCACTCGTGAGCTGCGTTGGGTGGTGTGGCCCGTGAAGTTCAAGCCGGACCTGCTTCCATGCTACGACGGCACCCCCAACCCCGCAGAGTTCCTTCAGCTCTACGCGCTGAGCATCGAGGCAGCGAACGGTGATGACAAGGTCATGGCGAACTGCTTCCCCATGGCCCTCAAGGACGGACCGCGCTCTTGGCTCATGAACCTCCCTGAGGCGTCCATCTCATCGTGGGGCGAGCTCCGCGACTAGTTCGTCTCCAACTTCAAGGGCACGCATGACCGCTCCCTCACCATCAACGACCTACGGCACGTGTGGCAGCGCCCGGACGAGACCCTCCGCAAGTACATCCAGCGCTTCAGCCAGGTGCGCAACAAGATTCCGCATGCCTCTGACGCGGCCATCATCTCTGCGTTCTCCACGGGGGTCGCGGACGTCAAGATGCACGAGAAGCTCGCCATCAACGATGAGCTGGACTCGGTGCTTGAGCTGTTCGACCTCGCCGACAAGTGCGCCAAGGCTTAAGAAGGTCGCCTCTTCGTCCACAACGACACCGCTAAGGCCAAGAGAAAGGACGTCAAGCGCAAGGGCCCGGCCGTGCTTGCGGCGGAGCTCGAGCAGAAGCGCGGCCGTGACCGTGATGACCCCAAGAGAGACGACCGCCCTCTCTGCGCCTACCACAACTCGTGTTCCCACAGCACCGAAGATTGCAAGGCGCTCAAGCTGCTCCGCGACGAGCACCTGGGCCGCCGAGGCGACCGCAACGACCGCGGCGCTGGTCGCAGAGGTGGCCGCAGTGGCAACCGCTGGGACGGCTGCGGCGGCAACGGCAACTTCCGCCAAGGCTGGCGCGACCAGCCTCGTGAGGCTGCCTGGCGCGATTAGCCTCGTGAGGCAAACCCTTAGGCCAACGCTGCTCTTCTGCCACTGCCGCCGCCACCCCGGAGGAATGACGTCAGCTAGCCTGATGACGGCGCGGGGGGCTACTAGGAGCCTCGCGCAGTCGCCTGCATCCTCGGCAGAGCTCAGGCTCCTGCGTCCAACCGCCACTTCAAGCAGTTCTCTCACGAGGTGAATGCCGCCCTCCCGAAGCCAGAAGCCGCACGGCCCCTGAAGTGGTCGCAGTACGCCATCACCTTCGACTCCAAGGACGACCCCAAGTCCGCAGCTACCGCAGGCGCGCTCCCCATGCTGTGCACTCCCACCATCAACAACGTCGCAGTCACCAAGGCCTTCATCGACGGAGGTGCTGGCCTTAACGTGCTCTCCATCGAGACCTTCGAGCAGCTCCAGGTGCCTTACGAGCAGCTCGTGCCGACGAGGCCCTTCTCAGGCGTGACCGACGGCTCCACGCTGCCCCTGGGCCAGGTGCGCCTCCCCGTCACCTTTGGCACCCGCAAGAACTACCACACTGAGCTCATCGACTTCGACGTCGCCCACATCGGCCTACCCTACAACGCCATCCTGGGCTACCCCGCACTCGCCAAGTTCATTGTGGTGTCTCATCACGCCTATAATGTTCTCAAGATGCCTGGCTGCAGCGGCATCATCACCGTCTCCTGCGACGAGAAGGATGCGATCTGCTCCCTTGATCACGCCTACAAGGCCGCCGCAACCGCCCATCCAGCTGACGAGGACGCGGTCGAGCCTCCTGAGGCCGCGCCCGCAAAGAAGAAGCAGCTGTTCTCTCAGGACCGCGCCGAGACGAAGAAGGTGTCGGTTGACGGCAGCGGCTCAGGCCCTGCCTTCACCATCGGTGCGGGCCTTCCTCCTGCATAGGAAAGCGCGCTCGTCACCTTCCTTCAGGCAAATTCAGATGTTTTCGCTTGGAAAGCATCTGATTTGTCCGGTGTGCCAAGGGAGGTGATCGAACATCACTTAGCGGTGTGCCCCAACGCACGCCCCATCAAGCAAAAAGCGCGACGCCAGGCGCCCGAGAAGCAAGAGTTCATAGTTCAAGAAGTGCACAAGCTGCAAGAAGCTGGAGTCGTCCGTAAGGTGCGCCATCCCGAATGGCTCGCCAACCCCGTCGTTGTCCCCAAAAAGGGCGGCAAGGAACGCATGTGCGTTGACTTCACGAGCCTCAACAAGACCTGCCCTCAGGAGCCTTTTCTGCTGCCGCGCGCTGGCCAGGGCGTGGGCTCTGCCGCCCGCTACACCCTCATGCCCTTCGGCCTGAGGAACGCCAGCGCCACCTTCCAGTGGCTGGCGTGCCTCGCGCCGGGGCCTCAAACTGGGAGGGACTCCACAAGCTCCCACCCATGTGGGAAGGCCCTTTCAGGGTTGCTCATGCCTCCAGGCCCGGCGCCGCCCGGCTGGAGATGGAGGACGGAGTTCCTGTGCCTAACGCCTGGAACATCCAACACCTCCGCAAGTTCTACCCATGACCCTCACGCGTATGAACGAGATAGGGTTGTACAAGCCCCGGAGACTCTCAATGCGTTCGCCTAACGGGCACACGAGAGCTCCCGCCCACGCCCAAGTGGAAGCCCCATGCTCCGCGCTGGCGGAACGATCGAACCGCGATCATGCCCACACCCCGGTGGAAGCCCCATGCTCCGCGCTGGCGGAACAATCAACTGAGGGCGCCCCACGGGCTGCACCAACCTCAAGCTGACCCAGGCCGGACACGGCAGCTCGTTCTTTTCTCTTTCGGTGTGTAACTGAGGGTGCCCCACGGGCTGCACCAACCTCAAGCTGACCCGTGCCGGACACGGCATGTAACACCCCAAGAGTGCTCCTTCCATATTTGTACTCCCCAACATTGCCATATATGGAATTGTCATGATGATCTTGATGGATGTGGTATTCTCATGTTGTGTTTTTGCCTTTCTTTTCTCCTTGCATTTCTTTTTCATATTATTTGTCATGTGCATTGCATCCATCATATTTTAATTGTGTTGTGCTCATCATATATGCATTGTAGTTGTGTGTGTTCATCTTCTCCTTGCCTCACCCAACCCTTGGGTTTCACCTATGCTAGCCATCTTCCACCCCCTCTCTCTCAAATCCCTTCTTTTCCCAAGTATTTCATGGTGCCATATTTCTGTCCCAAATTAATGTTCACCATATTTCTAAATTCTCTAGTCCATGTCCTAAACCTCTCTGCCAAATTTCATCATGTTTGGAATTGATTTGGTTGGATTCAAAAATGCATCAAGTTTGAATTTAATTCAAACTTGATATATTTTTCTTTCTCTAAAAATTGCCAAACCAATTTATTCAAATACTACATAATTTCTAAGTTCCAGGGATATTTTTATATCTCTCTCACCTCACTCCAAACTCCCTGTGCATTTCTGTCTTATTTCTCTGTTTGAAGAAAAAGAAAAACAGAAAACGGAGGGAGAGAGAGAAGCAGCCCAGCAGCAGCAGCCCAGCGGCCCAGCAGCAGGAGTAGTGCAGCCCACCAGCGCGCAGCCCAGCTCACCTACCCGCGCGGCCTCCCTTCATTTCTCACCCGCGCGCGCATACCCCCACTAGCCCACCGCCACGTCGCAAGGCCGGCCCCGCCTGGCAGCCACGGGCTACAGCACACCCGCGCACCCCCTTTTCGTCCTCCTCTCGTCGTCGCCATGGGGACCATGCACCCGAGGGCACGCGAGCTCGCCCCGCTCGCCCTAGCCCCCTATAAAACCCCCACCTTGTCCCTCGCCTCGCTAGGGCTTCCCTCTCCCAACACGTCGCCGCCGCCAGGTGAGAAGCCCACCAGATCCGCCGCCTGACGGTCGTCCCAAGCGCACCCGAGAGTGCATCCATGGCGCCCGCGTAGCCCGAGTCCCTCTCCGCCGTCTTCCTCGTGTCCGCGGGGATCGCCAAGTTCATCTACGTCCCCGACGTCGACTACGTGGAGCCGGGAGCCTCTGTTGCGTCTTCGTCTTCTTCTTCTTCAACTCCGGCCGCCGCACGTGTTCGATCGCTGCCGTGCTTGACTCCGTCCACCTCCTGCCGTTCTGACCGCACTCGCGTGGTTGTGGTAAGCTCACGCACCTCCCCATGCCCTTCTCCCCATCTTCTGCATGCTCTAAGGGCGACAGCCATGCGCGCCCGATTTCGCCCCCGTAGGTGCCATGCGCATGTCCGGCATCCCTCTTCCGCCATGTAGAGCCGATCCCGCGTCTTACCCGTCGTGTTTGGCCACCGCAGTGAGCCGCCCGAGCTCGTCGCTGCCGCCTCTGCACCTCATCGCCGGCGTCGCCTCCGTCGTCGTCTCGCGCTGAGCGTGTCATGCGCGAACGCGGGTTCTTCACGTGCCTCGAATGCACCGCTCCGCCATAGCTCTAGGTCACCGGAGCCCTACTCCGGCGAGTCGCCGCCGCGCCGCGTCGCCGGCGTTGACCTCCTCTGTTCCTCTGCTCTGCAACCATGCCAGTGCCGCCATGTGGGCCCGATGGGTCCCACTGGTCAGCCTCACACGCACCGCAACCCCACTGTCATACACACGGGCAACCTGGACCCACATGTCAGCCACTCCCTCTCTGTCTTTAGCCCATTTCAGCATATTCCAATTTCGGCATATTTCCTATTCTGGCATATTTCCGTTTCGGTGCTTTCTGTTTCTGTCAAGTTTCCCGATCTGGCCATTTCCATTTTTGGCATATTCCAAATCTGGAATATAACTTAAAATCAATTTCTGTCCAATATGTATTTGTGGCATTTTGAACATTTTTCATATTGAAACATATGCATATTATATATGATTTTGGGGTAGAAAAATCCAACTAATCCATCTGTGGCATTAGATTTATCATTTGAGCAAGTTTGCATGCGTGCCATTTTTACATAACATGCCATTTTGTCATTTTTGTGTGATTTAATGCAAATGTCATATGAGCATCTTGTCAACATGAGTTTGGAGCATTTTCATGTCTTCTTACTGCTAGTATTTATTTCATGCCATGATATGCCATGATAGGAGTGCTACAAGCTTGTAAACATGCTTAGTCATTGTTACTGTTTTGAACTTGTTGAAATCTGCTGAACCTTGCTATGTTTCCTTGATGGTAGCCACTAATCTATGCCTCTTTTGGACATGTCCAGTAAACATGATTTGGTCCTTGTTGTCAGTACATTCATGCCATGCCAATTGATGCCATGTTAAACTCCTGTAGGATATATAAATGTTGCTCTAAATATGCCTAGTCAATGTTGCAGTTTTCTGTCAACATTAAGTTGCAATGTTGTGAGCTCATTTCTGATGAATCTATGCTTCCTATGAATTTGTGCCAATGTAATGAAATGATCTATGCCATGTATACTGTAGCTGCATGCCAATTTCTTGCATTTTAGAGTTGTTTTGCCTACTGTAATATCCATGTGAATACTGCATGTCAATGTTTCTGCCAGCATATACTCTGCTGTAACATTTTCTTTGCATCTTATTGTCTTCATTCTAATTAACCTGTGATGCTAATGAATTTGAACATATGGAATGTATTGCTGTGCATTTAGAGTACTACAGTCACATATCTTGTATGAGCATTTTTGAGTATTGTAGCTTGCTGTTTTGATGTGCATAAGATGTCATGTTGCTGTTAACTACAGTTTTGCATTGCATATTGTTTGGCCCACCATTTGAGTTTCGTGCATCTGTTCTTCGTGATATTTATATCGATTTCATGCGAAATCTTCCATTCTTTCCAGAGGCATACTTGGATTGCCAAGATTTTGCCCATATCCATCTTTTGCTTCACCGTCCACATCTCGTTATCATTTCTGTCGTCCCGGTAGCACCGTTACTTCATTCATGTCATGCATCCATCTTTTGCTTGTGCATATATGCCATGCTTGATTGTTTATTCCGATGCTTGTTCTTTGTTTGGGTAGTACCGGGAGACGAGTCCGAGTTTGAGGAACAAGTTGAGAACATGTTCGAGGAGCAGTATCACTATCCTACCGAAGAGACTACAGGCAAGATGACAATTATCCTTGATAACACTACTATCTTTGCTTGCTAGTTGTCTCGTCGCTGTCACTATGTCACGCTTCCTACCACATACATGTCAGCCTCTCATATGCCATGATACAGCCTCTAACCACCCTATAAACCGTTGATTGGCTATGTTACCGCGTTGCTCAGCCCCTCTTATAGCGTTGCTAGTTGCAGGTGCAGTTGCATGTTGTTCCATGTTGGGACATGGATATGTTGGGATATCACAATATCTCTTATTTAATTAATGCATCTATATACTTGGTTGTGTTTGGAAGGCTCGGCCTTTTGCCTAGTATTTTGTTCCACTCATGCCGCCTTAGTTTCCGTAATACCGGTGTTATGATCCTTGATTAGCGTTCCTAGCATGCTCAGGGGTTATGGGACCC
Organism: Elymus sibiricus; assembly: GCA_039707655.1. Lineage (NCBI taxonomy): Eukaryota > Viridiplantae > Streptophyta > Magnoliopsida > Poales > Poaceae > Elymus > Elymus sibiricus. The sequence goes on from CM077670.1 coordinate 192,786,271, forward strand.
TCTTGATAGTTCGCTTTGAATAAAACTCTTCTAGCAAGGCCCAACATTGGTTTTACCATTTGCCTAATAATTACTAAAATTTGCATAGGGAGTAATTAACCCGAGGATTCTTAATCAACAACCCGGGCCAGTGCTCCTCATGAGTGTTGGTCCACCTACCTAGCAGCCTGCGACGCCCCCTTGGAAACTTGGCTCTCAGCTAACCGTAGCCTTTGCATAGACAGATGTGTCTTGAGAACGAGATACACGCGGCTCCTATCGGGGTATCGACACACTGGGTGGTCTTGCTGGATTTGTTTTACCATTGTCGAAATGTCTTGTGCACCAGGAATTCCGAGGACACTTCGGGCTGACTCGAGGTTGATCAAGTTTTGTTGAGGTTGAGGTATTTCCAGCGCAGCTTGTGTTGGTTTATGATGAACCAGGTTGGAACACCCCTACAGGGTTAAATCTTACGCGAAGCCATGCCCGCGGTTATGTGGCGACTTGGATATTTTTAACCTCCGGTTGTAGAGAACTTGACACTAATTCTAATAAAATACACCAACTGTGTGCGTAACCGTGATGGTCTCTTTTCGAGTAAGTTTGGGAAGAGAACACGGTGGGGTTATGATTGAACCATAAGTAGGTGTTCAGGATCACTTCTTGATCGTATTAAACTTGTGACCGTTATGCGTAGTATGCTCATCTTTATTCTGGTACTCGTAAGTTAGCTACTTAAACATGCTTAGTGCTTGCTGCAACCTCAACACATTTACCCCTTTCATTCCTATCAGCTTAAATAGTTTTGTTACCTTGGGTGATGAGATTGCTGAGTCCCTATGGCTCACAGATTACTATAAACACCAGTTGCAGGTACGCTTGAGACAGACACAGGTGAGCCCGAGGTGCTCCATTGGGAGTAGGATGATGAGTGTGGACGTATGTACGTCACGATGCCAGATGATCCGTAGTGGGCCCTAGTCGGTTGATCCGGGGATAATAGCAGGGTGGTGTTTTCTTGTTTGTTTTCGTCCGTAGTCGGACCCTGTCTTTCATTTGGATGATTGTATGATGACTTATGATATATTTATGCTGTAGCATGTGGCGAGTGTAAGCCCTTATCTGGTACACTCATCTGTTCATTCGGTTGTGTGTATTTGAGAACCACCTTGATATGTGATCCAAAATGGGGTTCTGTCACGATCTCGACTTCATCACGAGATTGCGATAGAGCTTCATATTGGGCGTTACACGGCAGCCGCACTCTCTTTTTGTGTAATGGAATCCATTATTTTGCATCAGTTTCCATACATGGTGTATTTCGTCATGTCTTTGCCGCACGAGCCGTACGCGCTCACGGCCTCCCTCATGAGCCTCACGCAAGCGGGGGCTGGACACGGTGTCTGTGCTCGGGTCAGTCCCAGCAGCGCTAAAAAACCCAAGCAACCGGGCTCTGGCTCGCGGGTCTGCTCCTGTGCACTCCACCCCACCAAGGTCCTTGGTGTCTTACCCCCTCGCTTGATGGAACACTGTGTCTGTGCTCAGGTCAGTCCCAGCAGCGCTGAAAAATCCAAGCAACCGGGCTCTGGCTCGCGGGCCTGTTCCCATGCACGCCACCCCACCAAGGTCCTTGGTGTCTTATCTCCTCGCGTAACGCCCATGAGCGAGCCGGCGAGTGTGCACTGCTCCCCCGTTGTGAGATTTTTCTGCATACAGTTATCTCAGGAGCAGGTCACCTGGAAGGTCTTGCGAGCGACGCCTCGCGAGGTGGCCCCATGGCAGGCGCCTCTTTGAGCCTCGGGAAGCTTCGTAGGCCTTGCCTCAGGAGCCAGCCTGCGGCGGCCGTCTCAGGAGGAGACCTCGCGAGCGAAAACCCCGCAAGGCACACCCTGCAAGCCGCGGCTCGCCCAATGCTACCCTCCGCAAAAGCTAAGTCTACTACCTCGCGAGCCACCCTTTCCTTCTCTCAAGCTTCTCTTTCTAGCAGCCTCACCGAGCACTGGCGTTTCTCCTCCCGTGAGCCGTTTGCACGTCAAAGGGGGGCTCCCTGAGCATCGCGCCTCGGGAGCCCTTACTAGCTCCCGGTGCCCTCACCTCCTGGCCTTGTCTAGGCATCACGACCTGACATACCGGTGACGGCTGTAGCCCGCCCGGGGGCTGGGCCCTGACGACATAGAGCACTCAAGGCAAGCAAAAAAGGAAATCAGGCCTCAAGAGAAAGCTTCACAAGGGCACAAGCATACATCACAGCAAACCAAAAAATACTTAAGCACAAAGGCATTGTCTTTACACCCCCACGGGGCCACATCGGTTCAGTGCAGGATAACGAAGGGAAGAGGATCCTAAGAAGTCGCGCCGTCGTCGTCGTCGCTGCCGCTGTCGTCATCATGGCTGTCCCCGCCTCCGTCGGAGTTCTCGCTGCTGCCACGAGAGAACTTCCCAAGTAGCACACCCACATGGCTTTCCACTGCCTTCGCGAGCCATCGCGGAGCTCCTCGGGGACAGGGGCTATTACCTTTTCAAGATCAAAGTTGGGGTCGGCGCGAAGGAGGTGGCTGAAGACGCGGGTCGCCGCCTGAAAGAAGAGGTCGTGGCACTCTTCCTCCAAGATGCCGTCCGCCTTCCTGGCCCCGTCCTCGAGCTGCTCCACCAGCTTGGTGATGAAACCAATGTAGTTGGCGTCGAGAGGCTCGCTGGGAGCTTTGAGCCTCTCCTTGCAGATGGAGCTCAGGGCGCTGCAGGCTTGGAGCTCGAGGAGGTGGAGCGTCCTGGCGCGTTCAAGCTGCCGCTCCCACTCCCGGTCCGCCTCGCCTCCGGCATGTTCGACGGTGCTGGTGGCGCCCCCCGTCTGGGGATGAAGCGAGGCCAGCTCGGCTTCGGCGATGGCCTGGGCCTTCAGTGCGGTCTCTCGACGGGCCTCCGACTCAGCCAGCGCCACATTAAGGCTGGCAATTTCCTGTCTGATCCCATCATGCTCCGCCTCGAAGTGGTCCTCCTGCCGCTTTAGCTCCTTGCCATGCTCCTCGGTGAGCGCTTGGCGCTCCGCCGCTACCCTCGCATCGGCGTCATCCTGGGCCTTTTTCTCCTTAGCCACCAGCTGGGCGTTGGCTTCGTCCACACGCCTCGCGTGGGCGTCCTGAGCGTCGGCCACCTGGCGCCCCAGCGTCTCCAGGCGCCCGCGCTCCGTGGCCTGCTCAGTCGCCATCTTTGTGAGGTCTTCCTCGCGGGCCGCAAGCTCCCCCTCGCGGGTGATGACGGCGCTCTCCCGCGCATGGAGCTGCTGCGCTTGCACGGCATGTTGATCCTGGAGTTCCTTCAGGCAGACCTCCGCCTCCTCGCGACGCTTGACGGCCGCTTCGGCCTCCCGGAGAGCGCTCGCGCAGGCCCCCTTCACCTCGGTGACATCCTTCTCGCCTTCGCGCGGGCGGCCTCGTTCTGGCACTGGACCACCTCGACGGCGACGCTGAGCCGGCGCCACCCTTCAGCGAGCCCCAGGCGTTACTATAACGCCCAATATGCGATCCTATCCTCGAGGGACTCGGAGGCCCCACCAGGGATAGAAGCGCATATCGAAGACGCTTGCAAGGTGGATATCATTACACCGTACCATGTATAGAATAGATGGGGATACATACGAATACATACAGTCATCACAGGAATACATCAATACATAGCAAACACCATACATAAGAGCAGAATCCGACTACGGATGAAACACAAACGAAAAACACAAACGACATCCACCCTGCTAGCCCAGGCTGCGGACCAGGATCCTATCCCAAGATCGACGAAGAAGAAGAACTCCAAAAGCAAACGCGCATCGCTCTCGCGTCAGATCATCGCATTACCTAAACCTGTAGCTGTTGTTGTAGTAATCTGTGAGCCACGAGGATTCAGCAATCCCATAACCATGGGTAACAAGACTATCAAAGCTTAATGGGTATGGAAGGGTAAGGTGGTGAGGTTGTAGCAAGCACTAAGCATTGTATGGTGGCTAACTTACGAGTACAAGAATAAGAAGAGTAAACTACGCATAACGGTCGCAATCTAGTAATGATCAAGAAGTGATCCTGAACACCTACTTACGAGTCAAACATAACCCCACCGTGTTCTCTTCCCGAACTCCCTCGAAAGGAGACGATCACGGTTACGCACGCGGTTGGTGTATTTTAATTAGAATTAGTGTCAAGTTCTATACAACCGGAGGTTATAAATTTCCAAGTCGCCACATAACCGCGAACACGGCTTCGCGAAAGATTTAACCCTGCAGGGGTGCTCCAAGTAGTCCATTATAAATTACCACACACATCCGATGGAACATCCTCACACCATGATAACATGATGCTTACGATAAGGAATCCCGGTGGACAAGCCACTCATAACAGGTAAAACTAAACCAGCAAGACCTCCCGGTGAGCCAGATCCGTGTCTAGAGCCGCGCGCACTCTATCTACGGGCATCATCCGTCTATGCTAAGTGGACGGTACCAAAAGAACCCGAGTTGCCCCGAGGCGGCTCCGCCGACTGCTAGGTAGGTGGACCAACACTCATGAGGAGCACTGGCCCGGGTTGTTGATTAATTATCCACGGGGGCCGGCAGGTCCCTATGCAAGTTTTAGTTGTTATTAGGCAAATGGTAAAACAAATGTTGGGCCTTGCTGGAGAAGTTTATCCTAAAACGAATGGACAGGGGGGTTCCCATATGCCCCACATGTGTTAGAAGCGCTCATCAAGGAACATAACACCGGTATTACGGAAACTAGGGCGGCATGAGTGGAACAAAACACTAGGCAAAAGGCCGAGCCTTCCACCCATTACCAAGTATATAGATGCATTAATTAAATAAGAGATAATGTGATATCCCATGATATCCATGTCCCAACATGGAACAACCTGCAACTGCACCTGCAACTAGCAACGCTATAAGAGGGGCTGAGCAAAGCGGTAACATAGCCAAACAACGGTTTGCTGGGTAAGGATGGTTAGAGGCTGTATCATGGCATATGGGAGGCTAACATATATGTGGTAGGAAGCGCGACATAGTGATAGCAACGAGACAACTAGCAAGCAAAGATAGTAAAGATATCCAAGGTCATGATCATCTTGCCAAAAATCCCGCTCGGAAGAAGAACGAGTCCACGAAGAAGACGAACCAACGTAGTCGAACGAATCCTCACAACCACAACGAAACCGGAACTATCGAGAAGAAGTACAACCGGAAAGAAGCAAACAACATGGTGAACACACTAGCACAAACATTGCATGATGTACAATCCAAATATGATGCATGACAAGATTAAATGGTGTTAAACATGGCAAGAGATGAAGCATAAGCAATCCATACAATTAGGCAAGTTTAAATGAGGCCGGAAACACAAACAACAATTCCGGAAAATCCCCATATGCAAATTTCGAAATTAGTACTGATCTGAATTAAACACAATGTTGACGTTGTTAAACAGCAAGTTAACATGCATCATGATGATCTACACGTTTTTCTAATCAAGTTACATATGTAGAACATTTAATTCGGAGCTACGGACTAGAAGATATGAGATAAACAAGTTTAACTTGGCATATGATACAAAATGCATGGAAACATCAACAACAAACTCTCAAATCAAGGATGTAACATGACAATATGAAGCTACACATAATTCTAAGCAAGTTTCATTTAGTACATGATCAAAGCGGAGCAACGGTTCAACAATTACAACCAACACAAATTATAACAACGATCTGCCCAAACCAGCAACATAGCACTTTGCAAACATCAAAATAACATGCAACAGCAAGATTACATGGCAACCAAGGGCATGGCATCAAAGTAGACATTACATAGACCAAATCTGATGAAGGAATCAAATACATATGAGCTCTAGATTAGTGGCAAACATCAAGCAAAGTTGGCAAGTTTTAACACAAACAGTTTTACTTAAAACAGCAACATAGACTAGGCACGTTTGCAAGCTCATGGCAGTCACATCATGGCATATCATGGCATGAAATAAATACTAACAGCAAGAAGACATGAAAATGCTCCAAAGACATGTTGACAAGATGCTCATATGACATTTGCATTAAATCACACAAAAATGACAAAGTGACACATATTAACAGTTTACTGCAGTAACATCATGTAGCACTTTTGCAACCGAGATTATGCCAATTAGATGGATCCTAATATGCATGCAAATGCCACCATCATGTAGAGCACGAAGAGTAGATCATTTTAAATATATAAATCATCATCATAGGATCAACATGCACAAAGTTATCATCACTCAAACATGCGCAAATAATGATAAAATCTGGGACATATTTTAACCTCGCGGAAAAGTGGACGGAGTGGTACGGGGGCGAGTAGGTCCGGGACGCGGGGTGTTTGGTTCGCTGGATCACGCCGTCCGGGGACGAAGTGGGACGAGGCCGTCCTGGCGCGGGTGTGGAGGCAGAGGCCGGCAGGGGCGCGGCCATGGCGAGGCGGCGGTGCACGCGAGGCAGCGGGGACGACGCGGAGAAGGCGGATCCGGGTCCGGCTCGGCCGGATCCGAGGAGGGGCTGGCGGCAACGGCGAGGTCCGGCGAGGCCGGGGTCGGGCGGCGGCCGGACGGCAAGGGGGCCGAGGCGCGGGGTTGGAGGCACACGCGGGGAACTCCGGCGACGGCGGAGGCCTTCGGCGGCGGGGCAGCGAGGCAGAGCCGGGTGGCGCACGGCAGCGAGGCGGCTAGGCCGCGGCGGCGCAGACGCGGTGGCGGCCGGAGACGACGAGCTCGGGCGCGGAATCCTCCCGATCTGGAGCGAGGTGGACCCGGAGCTCGGGCATGGCGGCGGGCGGCTTCGGGCCCCAATGGGCTTCCCAGGGCCGGATCTGGGTCCTGGCGGGCTGCGCATGGGAGGAGGGAGGCAGGGGCGTTGTGCAGGCGGCGGCTGGCTGATGGTGGAGCGCCAAGTGGCGGCGGGGCAGTGGGTGACGCCGGATTTCGAGGAGAAGGGGTGAGGTGGTGGTGGCTGGTAGGGGAGTAGGGTTAGGGTAGGCTAGGGTTTCCAAATTTGGAGGAGCGGATGTCTATTTATAGGCAGGAGGGGGTCTAGGGGGAGTTTCGGAGCCCTCTGATCACGATCCGACGGGCCAAAACGGAGGGGGTTGCTAGGTGGGCTGGTGTGGCTGTGTAAAGAGGCCATGGGCTGAGATGAGAGGGAAGTGGGCGGCCCGGTGACAAGTTTCGGAACACCGAAACATCCGACGTTTTGGCCGGCTACCGCTATAGTTATCCGTTGGGGCTTCAAATGACCTCCGAATGGAACGAAATTTGGCAGGCAGTCTACCTACAATATAATAAGACCGCACGCCAACTTTCAACCCATTCCGAGAACATTTTTATCCCACTTATAAAATAATATTTCAGAGGTGCCGTGGGCGCGTGCGAGTGTGTCGGGTCTCGAAACGGACAACGGAAGGAACGGGGAGAATCCAACAACTACGAACGGATGCAAGTTTTATGAAAACATGCGGATGAAAATGCACACAATGACACGACAAGGTGCAACAAGCAAACGAATCACATGGCAACGACGGAAAATAAATGGAAGGCATCGGGAGCATCGGTCTCGGGGCGTCACAACTCTCCCCCACTAACAGAAGATCTCGACCCGAGATCTTAGGAAGGAAATGGCAGGGGAAGAGGAAGAGGTAAAAGAAAGTTGCTTCTTGGACAAACGAGTGAAACCAATAAACCTCGAAGGTCGCAATGAGTTGAAGAATGGCTTGAGGAACAAGCAAGAATTCGAAACCACTCTGGTTGAAACGAGATAGATAAGGAATGAGAACAAAAAAGAATTTGCACAGCACTCTGGTAGAAAAGAGAAGGAAAACTTGATCAGATGAAAAGAACTTGAAAAGAGAACATGACACTCCGGTAAAATGGATAAGCAAGGAAAGAACATGATCTTGACGAAACGAGATAATGGGTCAAAGAGAGAAACACCACAATGCCTCACGAACAAAATAATAGAAGCAAGATCGTTGGAAAGAAAAGAATGGGGAAGAAAATGACAACTTCTCTCACCATTGAATTTGAAAAGCATCCTTATAAAGAAGGATTGAACGGAGTTGTTGGAAAATCAACAACGAAAGAATAAGCTTGTTGTGGGCTTATGGAAAACATCTCAAAATTATGAGGTGACAACCGGCCACTAACAGAAACAATTGATTACTTGAGAGCAACATGGAGATGAAAAACTTCTTCCACTGAGAGGATAAAGAGCAAGCTTGGATCATGGATAATCACCACAAATAGCAACAATCCTTCGGAAAAGCTTTAGGTGAAATCTATACCAAGATACTCCAACGAAGAGGTTGATGGGTTTAAAATATCTCATTCTTGACAATTTTGAATCATGAAACACGAAGACAAATTGTCAAGAAGGACATAATACCGCCTCAAAAGATAAGGTAGAAAGAATTAGCACTTCGGAATGCAAAATGAAGAATGCTTGATCTCATCGAAGAACACTTCGAGAATGAATTCAATCCTTGATGAACCACCATGAAGAACTCCGGTAAACAAAAGGTTGATAGAAACGAAGGTTAAAAAGAACAAGATGAAGTCTTGCAATGATTTAGATGGAGCTTTGTGACGAGATAATGAGAAAACTTGGAACTCCCGAAAAGAAAAGATGAACAGCTAGAACCGAGATTTGATATCAAGAACGATCTTCGGAAGAAGGAATTAAATCACCTCGATGAAACAAGAATAAGAATTATGTCATGCTTACCCTTCATCAATTTAAATTGATGACAAGTAACGGACTGGCATGCCACTTATTCTTCTAGAAAGGATTGAAGAGAGATATAGCACAAACTTGGGAAGGTCTTCAACGAAACACCGGTAGGATTTTTGGAAAGAACGAATGAATTGATATGATAAAAAAGGACGATAAATTTTTAGCGAACCACCGTAAGAATTGAAAAACTAACGAAGAAAAAGAGAACGAATCGCCGGGAAGAATTTAGAAAACAAATGAAGACACATGAGGGAATTTAGATACAAGAGAACGAAGAGATCACGAGCTTATTAGAGAATACTTGAACGATGCACCGGAAGAATTAGAGAACGATAGATGAACGTTGAAAATGAAGAATTCTTCTGTAATGATGGCCTTCGGATAATCAAAATTGGAAAGAACTCATGAAATACTTCGGATGGTTATGAAAAGAATTCCTCATGAATAGAAATGATTTAACAGGATAACATCGAGCTTGAACCATGAATATTCAAGAGAACGGATATGATTTACGAGAAACTCTTCTTCGGTCTTCAAATGCTGAGAATGATGACGAGAACCACCATGAAGAATTTGTGAGATACTCCAGAATAATGATGAATAGAAAGGTTGAGCCAAAGGTGAAAAGAATTAGAAAGTGATCTTGGAGAAGGCAATTGACTGATGGAATCCATTCTTACGTCAAACTTTGAAAGAATTTGAGAATAACTCTGGAAGAAGATTGGAAGAGTCAGGTAAGATCCCAGGAAAAGACCTGTGGGTTAGGGCCCACTCAAAAGAAACACCGTTGGAAATGATTGCTTGAAAGAGAGAAAATGCACCGGAAAGATTTAAATGGCTTGAATGAAATAAAAACCTCGAAATAGAACGAACAGGTCTTGAATGGAAAAACGAATCTTCTCAGATAATTTCGGCACTCCGGGGAAGAATAGAGAGAGGTGAATAAGCAAGAGAAGCTTGGATAACTACTTCCAACGCAGGAAAATCATTAGAATCGAAGAAAAGGATATGATGAACACCGAGAGCTTGAATTTAGACCACCGGAGAAGAAACGAGAACGAAGAATGATGAACTTGTAGCTCCTGAGCATCTTCACAAGAAATCACCGGCTAAAAACATTGAAGGAAAAGAATGGAAAGACTTCTCACGAATAAAATGGATACTTGATTGAGGTCTCTGGCTCCATGAAGAAAATGGGTGGGAGGGTGGGGAAAAAATAAAGACAACTTTGGATGGAGGAAACGAACAAATCCTCAGGTTTCTCAACGTCGCTCGTATGGAATAACTTGAAGAGAAGCACGTCGGTTGAAAAAGAATTTACATGACAATCTCAATGATCAAGAAGGATTAGCACTCCTATAGAAATATGAGAACACCGCTTAGGAAAGGTATGGAATCAACAATTGACTTCGAAGCAACTCGAATACCACAACTCAAAACAAAACAAAGGATTTGGCTTGTAGAATAAGCCGGAACAAACATATGATAGACCCCATATCGTATCATGTGTCTATTGGAAAAGATATTCTAGGTAATACTTGAATTCCCACCTAAGAACTCCCGAAACTTCTTGGTTATAAGATCAAGTTGCGGATATGGGAACCTACTCAGCACACAACAACAATAATATCCTAATCAGCTGCAACCAATCCGCAACCTTCACACACGACCAAGAAACTTCGCAAATCCGTGTACCTCATACCTTCGAAAGCACAGCGATACTAGTCATAGTGGATCATCCGCGCTATCTCCACCAGTACTGGGGAAAAGTCACGGCACTATTTACCACCACAAAAAGTATAGAAGCATTTCGATATCGGCGTCCTCTGGTATTCTCAGAACCAAAACGATAGCGAGTGTGACAAAACCCCTTGGAGCTCAACTCCCCCGGTCCAATCCATACGGTCAGGAGGCACCAAGAACAGAGTCACGTCACAATGATATCGCAACCATTCCAACAATACCCGCGTGATCCTAAAAAAAATGAGTGAGAAGAGGTAGTAGAATCAAAACACCTACGTCAAGATTCCTCACCAGAGCGACGAAGGGGATAAGGAGTAAAAAGAATTCCTACTCTCCGATATATAACTAGGACTCAAAATAGTTTTCTTCTAGACTCGTCAGCGGTTCGATCAATGAAGGGGGCTCCTATGGTCGGTTGAGGCTCTGATACCAACTTGTAACGCCCAATATGCGATCCTATCCTCGAGGGACTCGGAGGACCCACCAGGGATAGAAGCGCATATCGAAGACGCTTGCAAGGTGGATATCATTACACCGTACCATGTATATAATAGATGGGGATACATACAAATACATACAGTCATCACAGGAATACATCAATACATAGCAAACACCATACATAAGAGCAGAATCCGACTACGGATGAAACACAAACGAAAAACACGAATGACATCCACCCTGCTAGCCCAGGCTGCCGACCAGGATCCTATCCCAAGATCGACGAAGAAGAAGAACTCCAAAAGCAAACACGCATCGCTCTCGCATCAGATCATCGCATAACCTGAACCTGCAGCTGTTGTTGTAGTAATCTGTGAGCCACGAGGACTCAGCAATCACATAACCATGGGTAACAAGACTATCAAAGCTTAATGGGTATGGAAGGGTAAGGTGGTGAGGTTGCAGCAAGCACTAAGCATTGTATGGTGGCTAACTTACGAGTACAAGAATAAGAAGAGTAAACTATGCATAACGGTCGCAATCTAGTAGTGATCAAGAAGTGATCCTGAACACCTACTTACGAGTCAAACATAACCCCACCGTGTTCTCTTCCTGAACTCCCTCGAAAAAACGACGATCACGGTTACGCACGCGGTTGGTGTATTTTAATTAGAATTAGTGTCAAGTTCTATACAACCGGAGGTTATAAATTTCCAAGTCGCCACATAACCGCGGGCACGGCTTCGCGAAAGATTTAACCCCGCAGGGGTGCTCCAAGTAGTCCATTATAAATTACCACACGCATCCGATGGAACATCCTCACACCATGATAACATGATGCTTACGGTAAGGAATCCCGGTGGACAAGCCACTCATAACAGGTAAAACTAAACCAGCAAGACCTCCCGGTGAGCCAGATCCGTGTCTAGAGCCGCGCGCACTCTATCTACGGGCATCATCCATCTATGCTAAGTGGACGGTAGCCAAAAGAACCCGAGTTGCCCCGAGGTGGCTCCGCCGACTGCTAGGTAGGTGGACCAACACTCATGAGGAGCACTGGCCCGGGTTGTTGATTAAATATCCACGGGGGCCAGCAGGTCCCTATGCAAGTTTTAGTTGTTATTAGGCAAATGGTAAAACCAATGTTGGGCCTTGCTGGAGAAGTTTATCCTAAAACGAATGGACAGGGGGGTTCCCATATGCGCCACATGTGTTAGAAGCGCTCATCAAGGAACATAACACCGGTATTACGGAAACTAGGGCGGCATGAGTGGAACAAAACACTAGGCAAAAGGCCGAGCCTTCCACCCATTACCAAGTATATAAATGCATTAATTAAATAAGAGATAATGTGATATCCCATGATATCCATGTCCCAACATGGAACAACCTGCAACTGCACCTGCAACTAGCAACGCTATAAGAGGGGCTGAGCAAAGCGGTAACATAGCCAAACAACGGTTTGCTGGGTAAGGATGGTTAGAGGCTGGATCATGGCATATGGGAGGCTGACATATATGTGGTAGGAAGCGCGACATAGCGATAGCAACGAGACAACTAGCAAGCAAAGATAGTAAAGATATCCAAGGTCATGATCATCTTGCCTGAAATCCCGCTCGGAAGAAGAATGAGTCCACGAAGAAGACGAACCAACGTAGTCGAACGAATTCTCACAACCGCAACGAAACCGGAACTATCGAGAAGAAGCACAACCGGAAAGAAGCAAACAACATGGTAAACAGACTAGCACAAACATGGCATGATGCACAATCCAAATATGATGCATGACAAGATTAAATGTTGTTAAACATGGCAAGAGATGAAGAATAAGCAATCCATACAGCTAGGCAAGTTTAAATGAGGCCGGAAACACAAACAACAATTCCGGAAAATCCCCATATGCAAATTTCGAAATTAGTACTGATCTGAATTAAACACAATGTTGAAGTTGTTAAAAAGCAAGTGAACATGCATCATGATGATGTACACGCTTTCTAATCAAGTTACATATGTAGAACATTTAATTCGGAGCTACGGACTAGAAGATATGAGCTAAACAAGTTTAACATGGCATATGGTACAAAATGCATGGAAACATCAACAACACACTCTCAAATCAAGGATGCAACATGACAATATGAAGTTACACATAATTCTAAGCAAGTTTCATATAGTACATGATCAAAACGGAGCAACGGTTCAACAATTACAACCAACAAAATTATAACAACGATCTGCCCAAAATAGCAACATAGCACTTTGCAAACATCAAAACAACATGCTACAGCAAGATTACATGGCAACCAAGGGCATGGCATCAAAGTAGACATTCCGTAGACCAAATCTCATGAAGGAATCAAATACACATGAGCTCTAGATTAGTGGCAACCATCAAGCAAAGTTGGCAAGTTTTAACACAGACAATTTTACTTAAAATAGCAACATAGACTAGGCACGTTTGCAAGCTCATGGCAGTCACATCATGGCATGAAATAAATACTAACAGCAAGAAGACATGAAAATGCTCCAAAGACATGTTGACAAGATGCTCATATGACATTTGCATTAAATCATACAAAAATGACAAAGTGACACATATTAACAGTTTACTGCAGTAACATCATGTAACACTTTCGCAATAGAGATTATGCCAATTAGATGGATCCTAATATGCATGCAAATGCCACCATCATGTAGAGCACGAAGAGTAGATCATTTTACATATATAAATCATCATCATAGGATCAACATGCACAAAGTTATCATCACTCAAACATGCGCAAATAATGATAAAATCTGGGACAGATTTTAACCTCGCGGAGAAGTGGACGGAGTGGTACGGGGGCGAGTAGATCCGGGACGCGGGGTGTTTGGTTGGCTGGATCGCGTCGCCCGGGGACGAAGTGGGACGAGGCCGTCCCGGCGCGGGTGTGGAGGCAGAGGCCGGTAGGGGAGTGGCCATGGCGAGGCGGCGGCGCACGCGAGGCGGCGGGGACGACGCGGAGGAGGCGGATGCGGGTCCGGCTCGGCCAGATCCAAGGCGGGGCTGGCGGCAACGGCGAGGTCCGGCGAGGCCGGGGTCGGGCGGCGGCCGGACGGCAAGGGTGCCGAGGCGCGGGGTTGGAGGAGCATGCGGGGAACTCCGGCGATGGCGGCGACCTTCGGCGGCGGGGCAGCGAGGCAGAGCCGGGCGGCGCACGGCGGCAGACGCGGTGGCGGCCGGAGACGAGGAGCTCGGGCGCAGGATCCTCCCGATCTGGAGCGAGGCGGACCCGGAGCTCGGGCGTGGCGGCGGGCGGCTTCGGGCCCCGATGGGCTTCCCAGGGTCGGATCTGGGTCCTGGCGGGCCGCGCATGGGAGGAGGGAGGTAGGGGCACTGTATATGCGGCGGCTGGCTGATAGTGGAGCGCCAAGTTGCGGCGGGGCAGTGGGTGGCGCCGGATTTCGAGGAGAAGGGGTGAGGTGGCGGCGGCTGGTAGGGGAGTAGGGTTAGGGGAGGCTAGGGTTTCCAAATTTGGAGGAGCGGATGTCTATTTATAGGCAGGAGGGGGTCTAGGGGGAGTTTCGGAGCCCTCCGATCACGATCCGACGGTCCGAAACGGAGGGGGTTGCTAGGTGGGCTGGTGTGGCTGTGTAAAGAGGCCATGGACTGAGATGAGAGGGAAGTGGGCGGCCCGGTGACAAGTTTTGGAACAGCGAAACATCCGACGTTTTGGCCGGCTATAGTGCCGTTATAGTTATCCGTTGGGGCATCAAACGACCTCCGAATGGAACGAAATTTGGCAGGCAGTCTACCTACAATATAATAAGACCGCACGCCAACTTTCAACCCATTCCGAGAACATTTTTATCCCAGTTCTAAAATAATATTTCGGAGGTGCCGCGGGCGCGTGCGAGTGTGTCGGGTCTCGAAACGGACAACGGAAGGAACGGGGAGAATCTGGCAACTACGAACGGATGCAAGTTTTATGAAAACATGCGGATGAAAATGCACATAATGACACGACAAGGTGCAACAAGCAAACGAATCACATGGCAACGACGGAAAATAAATGGAAAGCATCCGGGGCATCGGTCTCGGGGCAACACAGTTCCTCGGCGAGGCGTGCTTCCGCGTCCTGGAAATCCGCCCCGAGCCGATTGAGCGCGGCCTTGGCGTCATGCAAGGCCCCATGCCGGAGCAAGGGGCGGCTGCTCACGAGTGCCAGGGGCCAGTCTGGGCCTGGCCCCTCGCTGCCCCCCGTTGTCGCGCTTGGGGAGGCCCCGACATCGTTCACCAGGAGCGGGGGGCTCACCGGGGTTTCCCCCGCGTTCGGCCGCAGCGGTGCACCGCGGGGGCTCGCCACGCCGGTCATGGGAGCCTCATGCGCGGGTGCGGCTTGAGAGCTCGCCGCGGCGCGCCCCGCGTCGTCCTCCTCCACGTTAAGGGAGGCACCTGGCGGGGGAGTGGGTGCCTCGCCCTCCTCCATCGCCGCATCTTCTCTCGCGGCAGGGTCCATGAGGCCAACGCCACCACCTCCAGAGGTGGCCGCCCGAGGCTCGCCCATCTCGGTCTCAGGAGCCACGCCCGTGCGCGGCTCCGGAGGGATGGCCCGCTCTTCCTCAACCTCTGTGCACCCCGTCTCGGCTTCGGGACGGTGGGCGGCTTCTCCATGCCCCCCGGCACACGCGGCGGGCCTCGGTGCCCCCTTTGGGCTGGGGGCCATCTTCATCATCGTCGTCCTCTTCTTCTTCTTCTGGTTGCCGGCGGACCTCCTGCGCAAACGGTGGCTCAACCCTGGGCTCGGACAGGCAAGATGAACATGAAAGCTGGGAGAAACACGGGACTTACTCGTCGCTGGCGGTCCACTTCCTCTTTTTCTCCACAAGAGGCGGCTCGTCGCCGCCACCCTCAAGTGTCACCCCTGCTCCACCATCTAGGCCCCCGGAGCGGGCCGCGGTGGACCCGGCCACATCATCGCCCTCCTCGAGGGCCTGGGAAGCCTCGGCTCCCCCATGGGCTTCTGCCGCTAGGGGCTCGATCGCCTCCTGGCTGGGGGTCGCCTCCGCCGCGGGCAGCGCGCTGTCGGCCTCATCGTCTTCGAGGTCGCAAAGGAGCTGACGGCGGGTGCGCGTTAGCGCCCGATCGGCGTCCTCCTCCATGGCCTCCTCAGAGTCCTCGTCGCCGCCGCTGTCTCAGGAGTCCAGCACCGCCACAAGAGGGTTCTTGTGGGGCCCGACGTGTCCCTCCGGCACGAGGCCCCACTGGTCAAATTGGGGCATCTCCGCGACCAGTTCCGCCATATGCTCGTAGCGGAACAGCGGGAGCGCATCCTCGGGCGGATCCGCTGTAGGGCTACTAAGCAGGGTCGCCAGGGCTCCGTCCAGCACATCCTGCTTCAGGCTGCCGCGATTCAGTCTCATGGAGTCCCTCGCACCGGTGAACTCCCAAACAGGGCGCGAGTGCTATTGGAGCGGCGCGATGTGCCGCCGCAAGTACTCTCTGACGACCGTGGCCCCCGACAGCTTTGCGGCCCGGTGCGCGGCCATCCACTCCAAGATGGGCTCCATCCTCGGGTCAGCAAGCTTCTCGTGCCCCCACCCGGAGTTCTTCTCAGCCGGGTCCGTCGGGATCATCAGGAGCGGGCTGGTCCGGCACGCGTCCATATAGACCCAGCGCTACCGGTAGCCCTCCACCTTCTTTGCGACCTTCAGGTTGATGATGCTGGGCTCCATCCCCTTGATGGCGAGGAACGAGGTGCATCCGGAGTGCTGGTCAGCCATAGTCAACCGCAGGCTGAAGAAGTGGCGAAAGAGCGCCACCGAAGGCATCACGCCCACGAAAGCCTCGCAGTAAAAGGCAAACATGGCCAGGAGGAGGATGGAATTGGGTTGAAGATGGAGGGCTTGAATCCAGTAATGGAAGAGGATGGCGTAGAAGAAGTCCGAGGATGGCGGCACCAACCCGGCATAAACGCTATGGAGGAAGAAGGGGTAGGCTGTCGCCCCCAGATCGCGCCGCGCGCGCGAGCCCGGCCAGATCTTGGTCGCCTACCCTTCATTCTGATCACCGGCCACCAGCGGGAGCACCTTGTCCAGGCCCTCCCTGTCGCAGATGGTGGAGCGCTGCAGTGCCGCCCCGATGGCAGGCGCGCTTGGGGCCGGGGCTGCCGCCTTTCCCTTCTTGCCGGCGGACACCATCGAAGCGCAGCGAGTCACGAGTGGAAGTAGGGGAAGAGGCGGAGCTCGGAGATAGGGTCGTGAGGTGTTGTCCGTGAGAAGGAAGATGTGGGGAGGCAGAATGCGTGAAGGAAGGCAATGATGGCCTCGCACCATGCGCGGGCAGACTTTATGTCAGCGCAGACAGTTACCAAGGAGTCGTGGGAGAAGTGGGGGTGTCCCCCGTCACATCGTGCGCCACGCGCCACGCCTGACCCGCAGGCGGTTAGGGCCCACGTCGTTTCGCCCCCAAATAGGCGGGAACGTGCACGCCGCGGGCCCGGGGGCTACTGTCGAGCCCGTGGATCCTAGGGTACCTCGGCCCGTCTGCCCGTGGCTCAGAGCGCAACACTTGGTGGTGGCCAAACAGGTGGCCCACCAATGGGCGCCTCGGGCAAGACCCCTCATGAGGCCCCGGCCTCCTGAGGATCCCTCCCAGGGAGCGGGCGAGCAAGACTTAGCCACTTCACCGAGAGCCTCACAAGGCCATCTCGTGAGGCAGCCTCCCGAGGCACCCTCCCGAAGGTATGCAAGACGAGTCCTGTTCGGCTCGGTCGCGCGGTCTCGTGCCCATCACGTGGGTGACGCGCGTGGCGACGAATTGCGGTAGAGGCTGCGCCAGCAGGCGCGGATGGAGAGGGTTTCCCCTTTTGTGCTAAGGGAGCAAGGCCAGCAGTCCGTTTCCCAAAGCAACCCCCAAAGGTTGCCCGATCGGTGAAAGAAGACCAAGACGGTGGACACGCAGGGCGGAGGTCACCACCGAGCCCACCGGCGCGTCATGGATAAGCACTTTGCAGGCGAGGACCACCTTTTGTCCAGATAGGCTGCGCCCCTGTCCCCCTTCGAAATTTCCATTGTGTGGCAACCCTTCCTGCCAATGTTTTTGGGGGAAGAGGACCGAGGCAGGTATAAAAGGAGGGCAGGGTGCCGCTGTAGAGGAGATCCGAGGAAGGGAGATCGATTCCACCTTGTACGCTTGTACTCACCAGAGCAATCCCAACCAAGCAGGAGTAGGGTTTTACACCGCAAGGTGGCCCGAACCTGGGTAAACCACTGTGTCTCCGTCCCACTCTTGCCAGCGCGCTCTCGCCGTAGCTTCACCATAGTTTAGCTGGGGAAGGGGGCGAGGTGGTAGGAACGAGCTCACCCCAGTGTTCGAACCTTTGGGTCTCCGGGGCCTGACTTCCAACAGCTGCAACTGCATCCGCAACCCTTAACACACAACTGAGAAACTTCACAAATTCATCTACCTCAGACCTTCGAAAAAAACATCCATTATGCTAGCCGTGGCAGTACTCCCGAACTATCTCCCCAGTACTGGGTGACGTCGAGGTTATCTCACCACAAACAACATAGAAGAGTCTTTCGATGTTGGCGTCCTCTGGTATTCAGGAACTGAAACGATAGCGAATGTGACAAGAACCCCTTGGAGCTCAACTCCCCGGGTCCAATCCATACGGTCAGGAGGCACCAAGAACAAAATTCTGTCACACCGATATCGCAACGATTCCGAAAATACCCGCGTGATCCTAAAAAAATTTGATTGAGAAGAGTAGTAGAATCAAAACACCTACGTCAAAATTCCTCACCAGAGCGACGAAGGGGGTAAGGAGTAAAAAGAATTCCTACTCGCCGATATATAACTAGACTCAAAATAGTTTTTCTTCTAGACTCGCCAACGGTTCGATCAATCAAGGGGGCTCCTGCGGTCGGTAGAGGCTCTGATACCAACTTGTAACGCCCAATATGCAGGTCTATCCTCAAGGAGCTCGAAAGTTCCACCAAGGATAGAAGCGCATATCGAAGACGCTTAGCAAGGTGGATACCATTACAACATACCATGTACTAAATAGATGAAAATACCAGATAAAGGCTTACACTCGCCACAAGCTACAACATGTATACATCAATACATCGATACATAGCAATCATCATACAGAAGAGCAAGATCCGACTACGGATGAAATCAAACGAAAAAAAGAACGACATCCACCCTGCTAGTCCCAGGCTGCCAACCGGGAACCCATCCTATGATCGACGAAGAAGAAGAAGCAGAGAAGAACTCCAAAAGCAAACACGCATCGCGCTCACATCAAATCATCGCTTTCCTGTACCTGCACCTGTTGTTGTAGTAATCTGTGAGCCATGAGGACTCAGCAATCCCATTACCATGGGTATCAAGACTAGCAAAGCTTAATGGGTATGGAATGGATAAGTGGTGAGGTTGCAGCAAGCACTAAGCATTTATATGATGGCTAACTTACGAGTTCAAGAGTAAGAAGAGTAAACTACGCATAAACGGTCGCAAACTAGTAATGATCAAGAAGTGATCCTGAACACCTACTTACGAGTCAAACATAACCCCACCGTGTTCTCTTCCCGAACTCCCTCGAAAAGAGACAATCACGGTTACGCACGCGGTTGGTGTATTTTAATTAGATTTTTAGTGTCAAGTTCTCTACAACCGGAGGTTATAAATTTCCAAGTCGCCACATAACCGCGGGCACGGCTCTCAAAAAGATTTAACCCTCCAGGGGTGCTCCAAGTAGTCCATTATAAATTACCACACGCATCCGATGGAACATCCACACACCGTGATAACACGATGCTTACGATAAGTAATCTCGGTGGACAAGCCACTCGTCAAAGGTAAAACTAAACCAGCATGACCTCCCGGCGTGCCGACACCCCGATAGGAGCCGCGCGTATCTCGTTCTCAGGCCACGACCGGATAAGCTACGCGTACAGGTACCAAAAGACCCCAAGTTGCCTAGGGGCGGCCCCACACAGTGCTCTAGTTTTGGACCAGCACCATCAGCACTGGCCCACCTATATTATGTGGAATTAAGAATCCGCGGGTAGCGTTAACTCCCTATGCGTTAATTAATTATCAGCATTATTATGTTGGGCAAATTTTAAAACCAATGTCGGGCCTTGCTGGAGAAGTTCTATCCTAAGATGAATAAGCAAGGGGGTCCCCATAAAACCCCACATATGTTAGAAGTGCTCATCAAGGAACATAACACCGGTATTACGGAAACTAGGGCGGCATGAGTGGAACAAAACACCAGGCAAAAGGCCGAGCCTTCCACACACAACCAAGTATATAGATGCATTAATTAAATAAGAGGTATTGTGATATCCCATGATATCCATGTCCCAACATGGAACAACCTACAACTGCACCTGCAACTAGCAACGCTATAAGAGGGGCTGAGCAAAGCGGTAACATAGCCAAACAACGGTTTGCTGGGATGGTGTAAGGTTAGAGGCCGTATCATGGCAATTTGGGAGGCTGACAAACAAGTGGTAGGTAGCGAGACATAGCGATAGCATCGAGACAACTAGCAAGCAAAGATAGTAGTGATATCCAAGGTAATGATCATCTTGCCTGGAATCCCGCTAGGAATAAGACCGAATCCATGAAGTAGACGAACAAGCGTAGTCGAACGAATCCTCACACTTCGCAACGTATCCGGACTATCGAGAAGAAGCACAACCGGAAAGAACCAAACAACAAGATAAACAAACAAGCATAATCATGGCATGATGCGCAAACAAGTATGATGCATGTCCGGTTTAAAGATGCATAGCATGGCAAAGATGCAACAAACAACTACTACACATTAAGTGATGCTCAATATGCAACGAGTGCATATTGACGAAACTCCACAATCAATTACTTAATTCACTCACGTTTATGCTACTCAACAAGATTAAATATTGTTAAACTTGGCAAGAGGTGTAGCATAATTAATCTAACTATCTAGGCAATTTAAATGAGGCCGGAAACAACAAACAACAATTCCGGAAAATCCCCATATGCAAATTTCAAATTTGGTACTGTTCTGCCTAAAACACAATTTTAAAGTTGTTTAACAGCAAAATAAAATGCACCATGGTAATCTACACATTTTTCTACCCCATTTACATATAAAGTTTATTTAATTCGGACCTATGGTTATTTAGTTATGAAAATAAACCATTTTAGCATGTCATTTATGCAAATTAATGCAAACAACAATTTTAAACATTTTTAACATGGATGAAAGTTGCATATTGTAAAACTACATGAAATTCTACCCAAGTTACATATATGACACGATTTGTTTGGATGCATGGATATTTAATTGTGAGCAATTTAATTCATGGCATTTTCTGTAATTATGCAATTCAGTGGATATTGGACAAAATCGCGAAAGAGAAAAAAAAATGAGATGGGCTGAATCTGCAATCAGGCCAACAGGAGCACTTGGGATTTAGAGGTGGGTAGAAGGGGACTGGTGGGCTTCCTCACCAGAGGCCCATGCGGCTGGGAGGCCTGGCGAACGAGGCCTTGGCAAGGCGTGGTCAACGCCAGGCGAGCGAGCTGCTACTGCTCGTTACTGAAGAACAGAGGCAGCACCAGGTTATGGCGATGCAGAAGACAGTGACAGAGGAGGTGCTGGCGACGGGGTTGGCGGGAACCGGCCGGAACGGGGCGGATCCGGTCGGCCGGCGTCTGTTCCGGGCATCGGCGGCGGCGGACGAAGCTCGGGCGCAGGGATCAGCCATGCATGGCGTGGGGTTCCTGAGAGAGTGAGAAACGTGAGAAAGAGAGAGAATCCAGAGGAGAGGGTATGGAGAGAGAGAAGGAAGAGGAGGCATGGGGCGGCCTGGACCTGCTGCTGGTCCGGTAGCTCGCCGACGAGGGCTGGAGACGTGGCAGCGGGCACGCGGAGCACGGGAGCAGAGGGGACGAGGGTTGCTGTTGCTGCTGCTCCATGGCGCGGCCATGGTGGGCGGGGCACCTAGACGAGGAGGAGGCTGCGGCCTCGGGCGCGGGCTTCGGTGCTCGCTCGGGCATGGAGCTGCTCGAGCGGTGGCTGGGTCGAGGAACTTGGCCTGCGTTGGGGCTATCAGGAGGTGGCGGTGCTGGTGCTCTTGCGGGAGAGGTAGGGAGGCGCTGGATAGGGAGGAACTTGGCTCTCCCTGACGGCGCGCGGGGAGCGGGCGACCTCGGAAAGGAGAGGGCTGGTCCAGGGCATCGGCTTGAGGAGCATGTCCCTGGCGCTGCGCGGCGAGCTCGGCTTTGTTCGGTTCCTGCAGCAGTGTGGCGATGGAGATGAGCAACACAAACAGAAAACAGAGGAAGAGGAAGGAGTGGAAAATAGGGGCGAGGCGGGTCCTGGAGGTGGTGGTCATCGGCGGCGACGAGGTGGGGCTCCGGTGGCGAGGCAGATCAGCGGAAGGAGGCGGCTGGTTGGCTCGGTTTGCAAAGCGAGGAGCTCGGTGGTTGGGTGGATAGATCAGACAGATCCCGAGGAAGGGGGGAGACCAGGTGGATCTAGTGACGGCGGCGAGGAGGATTGGATGGATTGGATGGGCTAGCGCTAGGGTTGCACTGATTAAATAGGTTAGGGGGCTATCGGGATAGGTTTTGAACCATCTGATGGAGATCGGACGGCTTCAGGTCAATGAGGTGGTCTAATGCGAAAACGAAAGATGTTTGGGGAAGTTTTGGATTGATCCGGACCCACCGGTCACGACTGCCCGGTTCGGGTCCGAGAGGAGTTTTCGGGCTAGGTTGAGAGTGGGTTTGTGTGGCTGTGCAGAGAGGTAAGGCGGTCGCGAGCAAGTGTTTGGTTGGTCTGAGAATGGTCAACAAAGACAAAGGGGTCTGACGAAAGGTCGATGGAGACAAAGAGAGAAGCGGCAACTTCGAATGGATGCAATTTTGAAAAAATGACGACAACGAAGTGCCGATACAATGCGAATGATGCGATGATGAATGCAACAAACAAATAATTAACGCGGCTAACACAAAAAACATGGAAGGCATCTGGAGCATCGGTCTCGTGCTGTCAGAGCGATCCAATCATATCTAGTGCCGAACGGACAGCACCTCCGAGATTAGCACACGTTCAGCTCGATGGCGTCCTCTTCTTCTTGATCCAGCAAGAGAGGAGAAGGAGGTAGATGAGATCGGAACCAGCACGATGGCATGGTGGTGGTGGTGGCAGCGGAATTTCGGCAGGGCTTCGCCAAGCGCTGATGGAAACGTGGAGGAGGAGTAACGGGAGGGAGACGGGGCAAGCGTGGAAGGGGTGGCTACCCACTGCGCCTCCCCACTATATATAGGGGTGAGGGAGGGGCGTGCCAGCCCTAGCCCCCCTCCCAAGGGAGGGGGACGGTGGCCAAGGGAGGAGGAGTACCCTCCAAGCCAAGTGGAGGGCCCACCCCTTTAGGGTTTCCCTTCCCCTAGGCGCATGGGCCAAGTAAGGGCTTGTGCGCCTGGCCCAATGTAACACCCCAAAAATATTTTCTTTGGATTTTCAAAATCTTTTCTTTAAAATAAAATACTTTGGATTACTATGGCTCTATTTCTCTTTTTCTTTTGTTTTGAAAGTCATTTTTTTTGTTTTCAATTGGGGTTCATATTTTTTTTAAATGGTTTCTGATTTGATGGTTTCTTACTTGAGTAAATATTTTGTAGGACCAAAATTCTTTTCTCTTAGAAATTTTTTGAATAATTAATTATTTCATGGAAATAGCCCATTTCATCTTTTTTTTAAACACTTAGAAAATTCTCAAAAAAATTCTTTTGACATTTTCAAATTATCATCCAAGCCATCCTCTCAGCCTAGGACAGTACCCAATACTTCTCCTCTTCACAAAAAAATATTTTTATCATATTTAGCAAATTCCAAAACTAGAATTTCATTTATTCCTAGTTCCTTTGATTTACAAAGGAACTATATTTTTCCTAGCTCTTCTGCACCCACAAAAATTATCCCAACTACATGACAGTACCCACACTCCATTTCACCAAAAATATTCTGTTCCACAGTTCAAAAATTTCAAATTTCATTCAAATGAAATTTGGACCAGATTCAATCTCTCTGCTCAAAACCTAATTTAAACTACTCCAAAAAT
Source organism: Elymus sibiricus (assembly GCA_039707655.1). NCBI lineage: Eukaryota > Viridiplantae > Streptophyta > Magnoliopsida > Poales > Poaceae > Elymus > Elymus sibiricus. The sequence continues at coordinate 192,810,334 of CM077670.1, forward strand.
TCTGAAACCTTGCCAGCACCTTTGTTATGCATCAGTACCTCACCACAAAAATTTTCAGAAATTCCAAAAATGCCTAGGGCTATCTATCATTTCATCAAACACCTTATGTGCACTGTTGACTACTATCAAAAAATTCAGAAAATGCAGAAAGTTCAGAGTAGGGAATCGGGACAGCAGTGCCGTGCCTTCCACTCCTCCTCTTCGTCGCTGCCTCACTCCAAACCATCAATGCTTCACCCCAGGCCCCCTCATCAGTTGCTCACCGTTGCCTGGCCGGTGGCAGGCCGGTGGAATAGCCGCCGTTCCTGGCCACGGCGGGCCGAACGGATCAGCTCAGCTGCCTGCTCACCATCACTGCCTCTCAACGCCCTCTCCTAACTTCCTGCCACGCGGCACCCTCTCTGCGTTGCCTTACCACTGTCCAAACCACCAGCAACCCCACTTGCCAGTCGCCGCAGACGGACACCGCCGCCATGGCCGTACGGGTGCCCATCATGGATAAGGCTATGCAACTCGCGGGACATCACGCTGGCGCTACCAGAAGCCTCCACTACTCTCACTGATGCTCACCGTCCACGCTAACCACCCAAACCTACCTCGCCGGCCGGAATTACTCCGCCGCGATCTGGATAGCTTCAGTCATCTCCGCCTCGCCTATAAAAGGGCCCCCCGAGCTCCGTTCTGCACCCACATCACCTCAACCCATCCCCAATCACCACCCAGAGGAGTCACACGACCTCGGGGAGGTCTTCTTCGCCGACTCCGGCTGCCCGATCCGCCACTGTCACCGAGAACACCACATCGCCGTTCGTCCATCTCCACCTCTCAAATTCCATCAGTAGGCTCCTGGTGCACCACCTCATCCATTTCGCGCGTCAATTTGATGTCCGGAGCCCTCCCCGACAAGATCCACCACCACCCGACGCCGCCGTCTGCCGGAGTTGACACCACCGTCACCATGGTGCTCGCCGGCGACCACCACCACCACCCACCGACGCAGAACACTCCCCCGAGCACGTTCATATCATCGCCGTCCCTTGAAACGCCAGCGATCGCTGCCGAAAACATGGAGGGAACTTTGCCGATAATTTCGAGGGATCACCTTCTGCCTACTTTGATCAAGGCAAGCATTTTTGAACTTGGGATATGGTGTTGGATGCATCTTTGCATAAGTTCAAAATGATCACCGGATATGTAGTGACTGGCAAGTGCCTGCATGGTCATATCTCTTTTGTGCATTTCTTGCATACATTTTAGAACCATTCTAACTTGGATGAAATTGTGAGAAATCAAGGGTGTACCCCCTATTTACGTTGTGCCGGTGGGCACGGATCACATCGTGACACGATGGTGTCACTATGGCATGTGAAGCGTACCAGTCATAATAATAAAACCTCCTGAGTCGACCTAGATCGAGTCTTGTTCCGTCATGCCTAGCTAAAAATAGTGCTGCCACTTGTCTTCCCGCGAGGGGAGTACGGCTTAGTAAGTTGCTAACCCCTTTCCAAGTACACACCACATAGAGGGGCAGTGATGAGGGTTCCATGGCCATGGACTAATGCCAATCATTGGGTCAGGGGGCATGGGTGTATCCGGCTGGGCCGAGAGGGGGGCACTCCTTGTATTCCGTGCGTTATAAATTGTGATCCCATGCTATTCGAGACGGCGGTCTCCCCGTCTTAGAGTTTTTCTTGAACGATGCTTTGGGTCATTCCTGGCATCAGGAAAGTGAATCTGGTGTGTGCTGGTTAGGTGTGTTTTCAACCCAAAAACCGTGATCGGAATTAGTCAACGTTTCGAGGTTGGTTAAAGAATTCCTATACATGTGGGTAAAGAGTACAACCTCCGCAGAGTTAGACCTATTCGAATAGCCGTGTCCACGGTCAATGACGTTAGCTGGGAAGGGTCAAGTGTCGGTCCCGGTGTCGGTCTTTGGAGGAAATAATATAACTAATCATATCCATTTTAATGAATCATTATTGTCACTAGTGATGTTATCATGAATATTATTGTTAACATGAATATTACTATGGACTAACCTTTTTCTCTTTTCTGCAACCTTGAGTATCTCTTGGGATGGTTGTGCCACTTGGATACTCATTTCTATTTTTTTTAGTATCTCTTGGGATGGTTGTGCCACCTGGATACTCATTTATATTTTTTTGAGTATCTCTTGGGATGGTTGTGCCACCTGGATACTCATTTCTATTTTTTTGAGTATCTCTTGGGATGGTTGTGCCACCTGGATACTCATTTCTAATTTTTTTTAGTATCTCTTGGGATGGTTGTGCCACCTGGATACTCATTTCTTTTGAAGACCTCTCGAGGCGTCGCATTCAGACACCCGTTGGGCATTTCTTTTCAAGACCTCTCGAGGCGTCGCATTCAGACACCCGTTTGGCATTTCTTTTCAAGACCTCTCGAGGTGTCGCATTCAGACACCCGTTTGGCATTTCTTTTCGAGACCTCTCAAGGTGTCGCATTCAGACACCCATTTGGCATTTTTCTTGGAAATCCTTGGGCGGTCCAACACCCAATGTTCTATTTTATTTTCTTGGAATCCTCGGGCGGTGCAACGCCCGATGTTCCATTTTATTTTCTTGGAATCCTCGGGCGGTCTAACGCCCGATGTTCCATATCATATTTCTTGGTTTATTACTAAAATGATATATTTATCCATCCACAGCGTATTGATATTTATCATGCCATGCTTTAATTTCGGTCAGCATATGCATATAAATTAATCCATCATGATCATATGCACTCTATTGCATTCGGTATATCTTTTGTTCATAATGTGTGCGAGTACATTCAAACGTACTCACTGGCTTGTCCCTGGCTTGTTAATTTGGCCAGACCTGGATGAAGACGATCTTATGGAGGAAGAGTGCGCTAGCGAGCCCGACGCTTAGAGGTGTTCCCAGTCAGTCACCGTGTGGTCTTGGAGTCTACCACGTGTATCATCCGCCGTGCTTCCGCCCCACTAATAAGATAGTCAAGCCTCACACTGAAGCTTGGCTTTACCTTATTGTACCAGTGTTGTATTATCACCACACCACTATCTGTACCACCACCATCTTATATTGACAAGTCTGTAATAAATGTTGAGCACTCTGGCTCAACCTTGTGTAATATTATGTATGTACTGAATATCTATATCAAGGGAGTCCACTAGTTGTTCTGATATTGGGGCTGGTGTGACTTGAGGCTATTCCGAGATTTATTCCAGAAACAGACCCGGCAAACCTTGGTACCAGAGCCAGGCTGACTGTAGGAAGCCCTAGGTGCGATCGCTAGTAGTAGAATCAGTTCTAACAATCTTTAGCAGCATCTCATGCATTGCAAAAAAAATTCCTTAGTCATCATATATTTATGATATGACTATTTGGTTTTTTGTCTACTGTTGTAGATGTCTGGCGGCAACTGCCCGACCCAGATTTTTGCCAACGAGCCTGCGGGTTTTCCCGCCTTCTCGTCTACATCGCCAGGGTCGCGATGGGATCTCCGAACCGTCCGGAGTACACAGTCTATCCCGACAGGATCTCGGACACCCTGACTATGTACCAGGCCTCGGTATATATTCGGGGTGGACATGTGACGCCTCATCGCAACTATCGGTTTGTGGGGAGAGTCATGCCTACTGAGAGGCATGCTATCCAGATGGCTGCCCGAGGGGCCATCGCTCGTCTTAGGGACATTCTTCCAGTCATGCAGACACGTCCCTATCATTACCTTCCATGCCATGTCCCATACACTAGTCACTATGCTTTCTCTTGCACCGCGGGAGAAAGGGACGAGGCTATTGAGCCCCTTGTCCAGTACATCATGGCTCTAGAGTCGGTCTTCACCTCCCTGGTGGATGACTATCTCGCCGCACAGATAGACTTGGCTTGTGCGAGGGTTCCTCGCAGGAGTGAGTTACGTTCTCCTTCACCACGCGCTCCTCGCATTTCGACTCCACCATATAATCCTCCTACCCTTTCCGTGATTCGACGCACATCCCCGAGCGATGAGTCTAGTCGCTTGGCTGCCCCCACTCTGGTTAGAGCTTCACCATCTACGAGTACAATACCACCACGGGCAGGCATGACATCGATAGCTGCCCGACTGGAGACCATACCCGAGAAGGAGGAGGTCGAGTCTTCAGCACCCCGTCTGGGACTTACCCTCAGCAGGGCCTATGACGTTCTAGACACTCCATGATAGCAGACTAGGCATCAGCACCGCAGTCGCCTTTTATGAGAGTGTAGCTGTAAAATATTTATTTTCTATTTCTTTTCTTATTTGTAAGATGGGGAGTAGTAGACCTTGGATCGCAGCATGCTAAGAGGATGGAGAAGTGCACTAGTCTAAATAAGCTGTCATGTAAACATCACAACTAAGACGTGAGTATTGTATAATTAAATCTTGCATGTATAATATAACTCGCTACTTTATGTACTTATGTTTTTGGGGGGGGGGGGGGAATTATTTTCAGTCTCTTAAATTTTTTCCTTTATAATTTCTTTCCTCATCGGTGTTTACACCAATACCCCAGAAAGAAAATGCATCGTCCCTGGACTCGTTCTATGCCCAGTCCACCAGAGGACAACTTTGCACAAATGGGAAATAACTTCACACCAGGACAGACAAGTCAGCAAAGCAATGATTCAGCATTCCCACAAGTATGCCGTCTTTATGAACAAAGTCAGCAGCAACACCAGGAAATGATGCAACATTTGATAAATATGGGAAATCACCAAGGACAGCATCAACCCAGATCAAAATATCTAAACTTCAGAGAACCAATCCGACTGTCTTTTCTCACATAGACAAACCTTTGGAGGCAGACGACTGGCTGTGTGATATTGAGAGAAAATTGGTCATAGCTCACTGTACGGACCAGGAAAATGTACTATACGCTCCACATTATTTTTCTGGAACAGCAACATCATGGTGGGAAAATCTACGCCACACGCATCCCAATGGAGAAGACATCACCTGGGAGCAATTCAAGGAAAGTTTCCGGGGAGCACATATTCCCAACATCATCATGAAATTGAAGAAAAGAGAATTTGAGGATCTCAAGCAACGAGGCACAACGGTAACTTAGTACCTCGACCAGTTTACTCAGCTAGCCCGGTATGCTAATGATGAATATACGACAGAGAGCAAAAGGATGGAGAAATTCCTCGACGGGCTTGTTCCATCTTTAAAGTGCCAACTGGTAGTCCATACCTTTCCGGATTTCAAGACACTGGTAGACAAGGCTGTCATCCTGGAAAATGAGCACCACAACCTGAATGAGATTCGCAAGCACCGCATGAACCAGTCAATACAGGTTCGTAACAACAGGCCCCAAAATGAACCCAGAGGCCTGTGGCACCCCGACCAGCAATTCCAACACCACGACCGCAACAAAACCGCAGTTCCTACAACAACAGGGCCAAGGAAGAAATATACCGTCCTGGCATCACCTGTTATGCCTGTGGAGTAGAGGGGCATTATGCTAGGCAATGCCCAAAACAGGGGAATAATAACCCCAAACCCAACAACAATGGCCGCAGTACTAGTGCAACTCCGCGACACAACAACCCCAACACCAACAACAATCAAAGAAAGGGGCAGGTCAACCACGTGACATTTGAGGAAGCACAGAATGCACCAGACATCGTGTTTGGTACGTTTCCTGTCAACACCATTAATGCTACAGTTTTATTTGATTCTGGAGCTTCCCATTCGTGCATCTCTAAAAGATTTGCCTCGAAGAATCAATTTTCTTTTTCGCCTTTGAAAAAATCAATGGTTATTCAGTCCCCGGGATCAAAGCAAAGCACACAATGGTACTGCCAGGATGTGAACATTGAAATAAAAGGAATGAAGTTTTTAGCAAATCTTATTGTACTGGAAGCAGTTGATTTGGATGTTATTTTGGTAATGGACTGGTTGACCACAAATAAAGGCACTGCTACAATCGTACAGTGACTCTCACCAATTGTCAAGGGAAGACAGTAAAGTTTGGAACAAGGGGGGTTTCTACCTCGCAAGGAAAGTTAAATCAAGTGGACATGACAAAATTAAGCAAGGTTCCTGTGGTATGCGAATACCCCGATGTATTCCCTGAGGAGCTACCAGGCATGCCACCAGATCGTGAAATTGAAATTGTTATTGAATTAGCACCTGAAACGGCACCCATCTACAAGAAGCCTTATCAAATGGCTCCGAAAGAATTGGTTGAGCTAAAGAAACAAATTAAGGAATTACTAGAAAAGGGTTATGTCCGACCCAGCTCATCACCATGGGGATCACCAGTTTTATTTGCCAAGAAAAAGGATGGGACCCTAAGGTTATGTATTGATTACAGGGCACTCAACATGGTTACTATCAAAAATAAATACCCACTACCAAGAATCAATGACTTGTTCGACCAACTGGCAGAAGCCAAGGTTTTCTCAAAAATAGACTTGAGATCAGTCTACCATCAGTTAAGAATCCGATCATCAGACATACCCAAGACCGCTTTTACCACCAGATATGGATTATATGAGTTCACTGTGATGCCTTTCGGATTGACCAACGCTCCTGCTTATTTTGTACATCTCATGAACAAGGTTTTCATGAAATATTTGGACAAGTTCGTGGTTGTGTTCATTGATGACATACTTATTTATTCCAAGACGCCAGAAGAACATGAGCAAAATCTTCGAATAGTCCTGGAAGAATTACGGAAAAATCAACTATATGCCAAGTTCAGTAAGTGTGAATTTTGGTTACGAGAAGTTGGTTTTCTGGGACATGTACTGACAAAGGATGGAATAGCAGTGGACCCAAGTAAAGTAAAGGATGTCCTAGGATGGAAGCAACCCACCAACATGACTGAAATTAGGAGTTTTCTGGGTTTGGCTGGCTACTATCGACGGTTTATTCAAGGATTCTCCACCATAGCCAAACCCATGACTCAGTTACACAAGAAGGATAAAAAGTTTGAATGGACTGAAGCATGTGAGAAAAGTTTCCAAGAATTAAAAAAGAGGTTAACAACGGCACCTGTTCTGACCGTGCCAGATGTGCACAAGAATTTTGAAATATACTGTGATGCTTCCAGAAAGGGCCTTGGATGTGTATTAATGCAGGAAGGAAAGGTCGTAGTTTATGCTTCAAGACAGCTATGACGACACAAAGAAAATTATCCTACCCATGACTTGGAACTAGCAGCTGTAGTACATGCACTCAAGGAATGGCGACATTACCTTCTTGGTAATCAATGTGAGATATACACGGATCATAAAAGTCTTAAGTATATCTTCACCCAGCCAGAACTAAACCTACGACAACGTCGCTGGCTTGAGCTAATTAAGGATTATGATGTGGGAATTCATTACCATCCGGGTTAAGTAAATGTTGTGGCAGATGCCCTCAGCCGAAATCCATGCACCGACAATGACAGTGTGCAATTCTCACAACATGGGTTCAACCGAGAATTTGCCAAAATTAACATGGTTCTAGTCACGGAAGGAACCATTGCTCGCCTAGAAGTTAAACCAACATTGGAGGATCAGATCAAAGAAACCCAGAAAGGGCACCCCAGCATCGAGGGAATTAAAAGGAAAGTAAATTCAGGCAAGGCATCCGAACTTACCATTGACACCCAAGGAATCCTATGGTACGGGAAAAGATTATGCGTACCCAATAAGGAAGAGCTAAAGCAACAGATTTTTGCAGAAGCCCATACCACCCCATACTCGATTCACCCAGGGGGGAACCAAGATGTACAAAGATCTTTAGGAAAAAATTTGGTGGCACGGGATGAAAAGGGATATAGCCGTATATGTCACACGTTGTGACTCTTGTCACGTATAAAAGCAGAACACCAGAGGCCAGCAGGATTGTTACAACCACTCAGAGTGCCCGAATGGAAATGGGATGAGATAGGAATGGATTTTATTGTCGGATTACCAAGTTCACGACACGGGAATGATGCTATCTGGGTTATCATAGATTTATTAACCAAGGTGGCACACTTCATTCCAGTAGAAACAACATATTCAACACAGAAGCTTGCTAAGTTATACCTCTCCCGAATTGTTTGCTTACACGGGGTACCCAAGATCATAGTCTCTGATAGAGGCACTCAGTTTGTCTCTAGGTTTTGGGATCACTTGCAGCAAGCCTTAGGAACTCAACTGGTATTCAGTACAGCGTACCACCCACAAACAGGAGGGCAGACTGAACGGATAAATCAGATATTGGAGGACATGCTGAGAGCTTGTGTCCTTACCTATGGAGTCAGCTGGGAGGACAGTTTGCCATATGCGGAATTTTCATATAACAACAGTTATCAAGCCAGTCTAAAGATGTCACCTTTCGAAGCCCTATACGGACGAAGGTGTCGTACCCCACTCAATTGGTCTGAAACCGGAGATAGGCGAATCTTCGGCCTGGAAGTTCTGAAAGAAGCAGAAACAAAAGTAAAACTTATCCGAGACAGAGTAAAAGCAGCTCAGAGCCGTCAGAAGAGCTATTATGACCAGAAACACCGACAAATCAGCTTTGAACCCGACGAATATGTGTATCTCAAGGTATCCCCTATGAGGGGACTACAGAGATTCAAAGTCAAAGGGAAACTGGCACCGCGATTTATTGGACCATTTAGAATAATTGCAAGGAGAGGCAAGGTTGCCTACCAACTGGAGCTACCAGCAGAATTGTCAGATGTTCATGATGTGTTTCATGTGTCACAACTGAGGAGATGTGTCAGTAATCCGGACAAACAAGTCCAACATCAGGACCTGGATATCCAACTAGACCTTACATATAAGGAACGTCCAACAAATTTTTTGGAAGAGTCAGAACGGAGGACCCGTCGGAGTGTGATAAAGTTTTACAAGGTCCAGTGGAGTAATTACACCGAAGAAGAAGCAACATGGGAAAGAGAGGATCACCTAAGGACTGAGTACCCGTACCTATTTGAGGGACAACCGAAATCTGAGGGACGAGATTTTTCTTAAGGGGGGTAGGTGTTGTAACTCCCCAAAAATATTTTCTTTTGATTTTCAAAATCTTTTCTTTAAAATAAAATACTTTGGATTACTATGGCTCTATTTTTATTTTTCTTTTGATTTGAAAGTCATTTTTTTAGTTTTCAGTTGGGGTTCAATTTTTTTTTTTAAATGGTTTCTGATTTGATGGTTTCTTACTTGAGTAAATATTTTGTAGGACCAAAATTCTTTTCTCTTAGAAACTTTTTGAATAATTAATTATTTCAAGGAAATAGTCCATTTCATCTTTTTTTCAAACACTTAGAAAATTCTCAAAAAAATTCTTCTGTCATTTTCAAATTATCATCCAAGCCATCCTCTCACCCTAGGACAGTACCCAATACTTCTCCTCTTCACAAAAAAATATTTTTATCATATTTAGCAAATTGCAAAACTAGAATTTCATTTATTCCTAGTTCCTTTGATTTACAAAGGAACTATATTTTTCCTATCTCTTCTGCACCCACAAAAATTATCCCAACTACATGACACTACCCACACTCCATTTCACAAAAAATATTATGTTCCACAGTTCAAAAATTTCAAATTTCATTCAAATGAAATTTGGACTAGATTCAATCTCTCTGCTCAAAACCTAATTTAAACTACTCCCAAAATTCTGAAACCTTGCCAGCACCTTTGTTATGCATCAGTACCTCACCACAAAAAATTTCAGAAATTCCAAAAATGCCTAGGGCTATCTAGCATTTCATCAAACACCTTATGTGCACTGTTGACTACTGTCGAAAAATTCAAAAAATGCAAAAAGTTCAGAAGGGAATCGGGACAGCAGTGCCGTGCCTTCCACTCCTCCTCTTTGTCGCTCCCTCACTCCAAACCATCAATGCTTCACCCCAGGCCCCCTCATCAGTTGCTCACCGTTGCCTGGCCGGTGGAACAGCCGACGTTCCTGGCCACGGCGGGCCGAACGGATCAGCTTAGCCGCCTGCTCGCCATCACTGCCCCTCAACGCCCTCTCCTAACTTCCTGCCACGCGGCACCCTCTTTGCATCGCCTGACCATCGTCCAAACCACCAGCAACCCCACTTGCCAGTCGCCGGAGACGGACACCACCGCCATGGCCGTACGGGTGCCTGTCGTGGATAAGGCGATGGAACTCGCGGGGCGTCGCGCTGGCGCTACCAGAAGCCTCCACTAGTCTCAATGATGCTCACCGTCCACACTAACCACCCAAACCTACCTCACCGGCCGGAATTACTCCGCCACGATCTCGATAGCATCGGTCATCTCCGCCTCGCCTATAAAAGGGGCCCCGAGCTCCGTTCTGCACCCACATCGCCTCCACCCATCCCCAATCGCCACCCAGAGGAGTCGGATGACCTCGGGGAGGTCTTCTCCCCCGACTCCGGCCGCCCGATCCGCCACTGTCACCGAGAACACCACATCGCCGTTCGTCCATCTCCACCTCTCAAATTCCATCAGTAGGCTCCTGGTGCACCACCTCATTCATTTCGCGCATCAATTTGACATCCGGAGCCCTCCCCGACGAGATCCACCACCACCCGACGCCGCCGTCTGCCGGAGTTGACACTACCATCACCACGGTGCTCGCCGGCGACCACCACCACCACCCACCGAGGCGGAACACTCCCCCGAGCACGTTCATATCATCGCCGTCCCCTGAAACGCCGGCGATCGCCGCCGAAAACGAGGAGGGAAACTTTGCGGAAAATTTCGAGGGATCACCTTCTGCCTACTTTGATCAAGGCAAGCATTTTTGAACTTGGGATATGGTGTTTGCATGCATGTTTGCACAAGTTCGAAATGATCACCGGATATGTAGTGGATAGCAAGTGCCTGCATGGTCATATCTCTTTTGTGCATTTCTTGCATACATTTTAGAACCATTCTAACTTGGATGAAATTGTGAGAAATCAGGGGTGTACCCCCTGTCTATGTCGTGCCTGTGGGCACGGATCACATCGTGACACGATGGTGTCACTGTGGCATGTGAAGCGTGACAGTCATAATAATAAAACCTCCTGAGTCGACCTTGATCGAGTCTTGTTCCGTCATGCCTTGCTAAAAATAGTGCTGCCACTTGTCTTCCCGCGAGGGGAGAATGACTTAGTAAGTTGCTAACCCCTTTCCAAGTACACACCACATAGAGGGGCCGTGATGAGGGTTCCATGGCCATGGACTAATGCCAGTCATCGGGTCAGGGGGCGTGGGTGTATCTGGCTGGGCCGAGAGGGGGGCACCCCTTGTATTCCGTGCGTTATAAATTGTGATCCCATGCTATTCGAGACGGCGGTCTCCCCGTCTTAGAGTTTTTCTTGAACTATGCTTTGGGTGATTCCTGGCATCAGGAAAGTTAATCTGGTGTGTGCTGGTTAGGTGTGTTTTCAACCAAAAAACCGTGATCGGAATTAGTCAACGTTTTGAGGTTGGCTAAATAAACCCTATACATGTGGGTAAAGAGTACAACCTCTGCAGAGTTAGACCTATTCGAATAGCCGTGTCCACGGTCAAGGACGTTAGCTGGGAAGGGTCAAGTGTCGGTCCCGGTGTCGGTCTTCGGACGAAATAATATAACTGATCAAGATCCATTTTAATGAATCATTATTGTCACTACTGATGTTATCATGAATATTATTGTTAACATGAATATTACTGTGGACTAACCTTTTTCTCTTATGTGCAACCTTGAGTATCTCTTGGGATGGTTGTGCCACCTGGATACTCATTTCTATTTTTTTGAGTATCTCTTGGGATGGTTGTGCCACCTGGATACTCATTTCTATTTTTTTGAGTATCTCTTGGGATGGTTGTGCCACCTGGATACTTATTTCTATTTTTTTTTGAGTATCTCTTGGGATGGTTGTGCCACCTGAATACTCATTTTTTTCAAGACCTCTCGAGGCGTCGCATTCAGACACCCGTTTGGCATTTCTTTTCAAGACCTCTCAAGGCGTCGCATTCAGACACCCTTTTGTCATTTCTTTTCAAGACCTCTCGAGGCGTCGCATTCAGACACCTGTTTGGCATTTCTTTTCAAGACCTCTCGAGGCGTCGCATTCAGACACCCGTTTGGCATTTTTCTTGGAAATCCTCGGGCGGTCCAACGCCCGATGTTCCATTTTATTTTCTTGGAATCCTCGGGCGGTCGAACGCCCGATGTTCCATTTTATTTTCTTGGAATCCTCGGGCGGTCTAACGCCCGATGTTCCATATCATATTTCTTGGTTTATTACTAAAATGATATATTTATCCATCCACACCGTATTGATATTTATCATGCCATGCTTTAATTTTGGTCAGCATATGCATATAAATTAATCCATCATTATGATATGCACTCTATTGCATTTGGTATATCTTTTGTTCATAATGTGTGCGAGTACATTCAAACGTACTCACTGGCTTGTCCCTGGCTTGTTAATTTGGCCAGACCTGGATGAAGACGATCTTATGGAGGAAGAGTGCGCTAGCGAGCCCGACGCTTAGAGGTGTTCCCAGTCAATCACCTTGCGGTCTTGGAGTCTACCACATGTATCATCCGCCGTGCTTCCACCCCACTAATAAGATAGTCAAGCCTCACACTGACTCTTGGCTTTACCTTATTGTACAAGTGTTGTATTATCACCACACCACTGTCTGTACTGCCACCATCATATATTGACAAGTCTGTAATAAATGTTGAGCACTCTGGCTCAACCTTGTGTAATATTATGTATGTACTGGATATCTATATCAAGGGAGTCCACCAGTTGTTCTGATCTTGGGGCTGGTGTGACTTGAGGCTATTCCGAGATTTATTCCGGAAACAGGCCCAACACCCAATGAGGCCAGGGTGCCCCCCTACAGCCCATGCTACTGCTTGGGATGTGGTGGAACCCTCCGAGGACTTCCGGGCCCCTCCGGAACCCTCTGGAACCTTTCGGTGACTTCCCGATACAATACCGAAAAAACCAAACTTTTTCCGTAACCCCGAAAACAACTTTCCATATATAAATCTTTACCTCCGGACTATTCCGGAGCTCCTCGTGATATCCCGGATCCCATCTGGGACTTCAAACAACCTTCGGAGTTTCCACTATTAATATCTCAATACTACCCTAGCGCTATCGAACGTTAAGCGTGCGACCCTACGGGTTTGAGAACATATAGACATGACCGAGACTCCTCTCCAATAAATAACCAATAGCGGGACCTGGATGCCCATATTGATTCCTACATATTCAACGAAGATCTTTATCGGTTGAACCACGATGTCGAGGATTCAATTAATCCCGTATGCAATTCCCTTTGTCCGGCGATATGTTACTTGCCCGAGATTCGATCGTCGGTATCTCCATACCTAGTTCAATCTCGTTACCAGCAAGTCTCTTTACTCATTCCGTAATACAAGATCCCGTGACTAACTCATTAGCCACATTGCTTGCAAGCTCTTTACGATGTTGTATTACCGAGAGGGCCCAGAGATATCTCTCCGTCATACGGAGTGACAAATCCCAGTCTCGATCCATGCAACCCAAAAGACACCTTCGGAGATACCTTTAGAGCACCTTTATGATCACCCAGTTACGAAGTGACCTTTGATAGCACACAAGGCATTCCTCCGGTATCCGGGAGTAGCATGATCTCATGGTCGAAGGAACAGATACTTGACATGAAGAAAGCTGTAGCAAATAACTAAACGATATGATCTGATGCTAAGCTTATGGTTGGGTCTGTCCATCATATCATTCTCCTAATGATGTGATCCCGTTATCAAATTGCAACTCATGTCTATGGTTAGGAAACCTTAACCATCTTTGATAAACGAGCTAGTCTAGTAGAGGCTTACTAGGGACACTATATTATTTATGTATTCACACATGTATTTAAGTTTCCGATCAATACAATTCTAGCGTGAATAATAAATATTTATCATGAACAAGGAAATATGATAATAACCAATTTATTATTTCCTCTAGGGCATATTTCCAACAGAATGCATGTAATTGTTTATTGAGGTGTGTGCTAATGTTTTCTATAGTCACTTACGTAATTGGATGTTTAATTTGGTTATATATGTTGTTCTTCTGTAGAAAGAGCAAATCACATCGCACACGGACTAAACTAGGCAACCCGTCGGTGATGATTTCATCAATCACTGACAATTGTATACTAGCAAGCGTTTGCCCACAACACACATGGCTTATTAGCAGGAATCGTCTGTGTTGTTATCGGTCTTCCCACACATTTCTGATTACTGACCTGTTTGCCGCGTATCACAGACATCTTGGTAAGTTGAACCGTTTCTGTTGTTTTGGGTCATCACAAACAATTCATCCGAGTGACCTGTATGCCGTGTATCGCACACACCTTGATCTGGATGACCGTTTCTGTTGTGTTAGCTAATCACAAACAGTTCATCCATATAAACTGTATGCCGTATATCGCACACACCTTGATCTGGCTCATCGCAAACAGTTCGTATCGATAAACTGTATGCGACGTATCACACACGCGTCTCTAATCTGAATCGTGCTTGATGTCTCCACCATCGCACACAGTTCGTCTTATTGGTGACGGTTTTATTACGATACCGTTTGCGATTCATGCATCGCACACAGTTTGGTCGAAGGGTCACTGATTGATGTGTCGCGTTAGCAGCATCCTGCAGTAGTGACAATAGCTCCAATTCATCATTCATATGTAGGCATGTATTCCGTATATAGTCATACGTGCTTGCAATAAGAACTTGCATGACATCTTTTGTCCTACCCTCCCGTGGCAGCGGGCTCCTAGTGGAAACTAAGGGTAATTAAGGTGCTCCTTTTACTAGAGAATCGGAACAAAGAATTAACACATAGTGATTACATGAACTCCTCAAATTACAGTCATTCCCGGAGAGTATTCCAATTACTGTCACCTTGGGGTCTACAGTTCAGAACAATAACAGGTGCATATAACTTGCAGATAGGATCAAGAACTCAAATATATTCGTGAAAACATAGTTGGTTCAGATCTGAAATCATGGCACTCAGGCTCTAGTGACAAGCATTAAGCATAGCAAAGTCATAGCAACATCAATCTCAGAACACAGTGGATACTAGGGATCAAGCCCTAACAATTTGACTCGATTACATGACGAATCCCATCCATCTCCATCTACCTCTAGTATGCCTATGACGAAATTACTCACTCCCGGCGGTGAGCATCATGAGATTATTGATGAAGAAGGGTTGTTGATGACGACGGCGATGAATTTCCCTCTCCGGAGCCCCGAACAGACTCTAGATCAGGCCTCCCAATGAAAAACAGGAGGTGGCGGCAGCTCCATATCGTAAAACGCGATGAAACTTTCTCTTTGATTTTTTTTCTCTCGGAAAGACGGTATTTATGGACCTGGGTTTAGGGGAAACGGAGCCCCGAGGGCCCCACAAGCTCAGACGGCGCGCCCCTAGTGGTGGCCCCCCCTGAGCCCTTGGCTCTTTGGTGGGGCCCCTCTGGTAGTTCTTTGCGCCACTATTTTTTATATATTCAAAATAATTCTTCGTAAAATTTTGTCTAATTCCGAGAACTCTTTATTTCTGCACAAAAAATAACACCAAGGTAGTTCTGCTGAAACAACGTCAGTCCGGATTAGTTTCATTCAAATCATGCAAATTAGAGTCCAAAACAAGAGCAAAAGTATTAGGAAAAGTAGATACGTTGGAGACGTATCAAGGCGCTTCAGGGTAGGGCGAACGAAGAGGGGCGTGCGATACGGGTGGGAGCAGGCGGTCTGGCCGGCACTGGTTTGGGTGACTGGATTGAGAAAAAGAAGGAAGATTGAAGGAGCATGCTAGTTGTTGGATTGAAAAGCAATAGCTGGCAGAATGGACTGACGCGAGAAGGAGGCACTTTCTTGTGTATGACCATGTGAAACCTACTGGTCCTCAGTGTCAGCCTCTCATTGTATAATTCTCTTATTTATGCAAGCTTATGGGCCATGGATGTCAACATTAAAGTAGGAAGCGACATATTTTTTGCATTCTTGCTATTTATCTTTTTCTTTTGTAAATGTTGTTTGAAGTCAGTCAATTCTGCGGTACCACCAAGGCCGAAAACGACCGTGCCACAACAACCGGTCGTGGAGGCGCATCACCAGCCCCTGCTTGTTCGTCCCACCTCCTCCAGTGGCGGGGACGAGTGGGAGGAGGCCTCGCCGCGCACGAGCAGGACACACAACGTCACCCAGCGCCGCTCCATAGACGCACCGTCACGGGCCATCTGAACTGGCCCAGCCTCTGTCGCTGCTTGGTTGGGGAGAAATCGGCGATGGTCCTAGGCTCCTCTGTAGCGACCGACCGGAGAGGAAATGAGCGGAGGTAGAATGGCGCGGCATCGTCAACGACAGAGAGAAATGGGGAATGGGAGTTAGGTCTGGTCGCTGTGAACCTGTGTGGATAAGATGTCGTTTGCGCGATGAATCACCCAAGCGGACACTGTCTGCAGTGACGTGTCAAGGCTCACGTGCGTCAAGATTAGTGTCGGGCATTCGACGGCAATAAACGGGTTCGCTGGGAAGCACCACATTTCTAACGTTCGCCCAATAACATTTCCCAAAATAATCAGATTTTACAATGGACAGTGTGTACATGTCTCCTTCCTTTTATGCAGTAATTGTTTCCATTTAAATCTTGCTAATCAATGGCAGCTAATAGATTATCCTGCCCGTTAGTCCAAAGAAAATGGACGGTTTAGAATCGTTTGGGACCATCTTAAAATTTATCTTCAATTACACAACGGATTCAGGACGAGCTTCACCGCTAAAAGGAGAGATCACAAGTGACACGTCTAAGAAGTAAGAAGAGTGCCAATCAGAAACACGGTTATGGTTCCATAATTACAAGATAAACGGCTTCCTGTAGATGTCGAATGCTTCGGACGCGCACAGCTGAGGCTCCTGCAAAATTGATTGATGAAAGTTGAGGATGGATGCTTGCTGTTTGAAGTAGTTAACCGTAGTTAGTTACAACAGTAATAAGAGCAATTGATGGATTACCTGTGCGCTGCTGAAGGTGATGACCCGGCGGAAGAAGGAGCCGATCGGCCCCGGGATGCCGGACTCACCGCCGTTGTCGCGGATCGTGGCCCGCATCGCGCTGAGCAGGCGACCGTAGGTGGTGCCCGGCTCAGACTCCACCGCCTTGATGAAGCTGTACGTCATGGCGCCGGTGGAGGTGGAGCCCGAGAACGCCGTCGTGTCTGCGGAGGTTTGGCTGTCTCCGCAACCGCTGAAGGAGATCGCCAGGCCGCCGTTGGTGCCTTTCTGCGCATCTGGTTGACGGTTGTGGTTCTCCCATTGCCAGTACCCAGTTCTTGATTCCAAGGAGGAGGAAATTACAGCAAGGCAAAGCTACAGTGTACTGGAAATTAATTATTCCTAGATTCGATGGTGCACGCACCTGGATATGCGACAGAGGTAGGGGAGATCGAGGATGGTGCCGCTGTGACAGGTATCGATGATGGCGTGGAGCTTGACGCCTGCGCCGAGGGGGCGGACGATGGTCTCGTTGATCTCGTCATCAAGGATCACGCCGCGGTCCTCGAAGTCCTGAGGGCAGAGCGCCTCGTCGTAGCCGTCCACCTCGTCGCCGTTGTTATCCAGCTTCTGGACGCCGTGGCCGGAGAAGTGGAACACCAGGGAGTCGCCGGAGGTGCAGCCCTCCACCAGCCACCGCATCGCCAGCCGGATGTTGTCCTTGGTCGGCAAACGGTACGGGTCCTTCTCCTCCTCTGTCCATCGGATGGATCATCACAAAATCAAAGCTTTACATATTCAACTTCAATGAAAATGGTTTCTTGTTTGCTTACGCGTGAGGGCCAGAATGCAGTCGCTGGGGAAGCCAAACCTCTCGCGGAGCAAGTAGGCTATGCAGTTGACGTCGTTGACGGTGCCTTTGAGCTCGTACTTGGTGAAGCTGTAGCTGATGCCAACGAGGAGCGCCCGCTTCTTGCCGCGGGCGCGCGGGTAGCTGGCCGGCAGGCGGTACGGGTCGCCGGCACGCATCGACCCGGATGACGCGGGCGGCGGCGGCTGCGATGGAGACCCGAAGAGAAGGCCCTTGATGAAGCACACGGCCTGCTGCAGGCCGCCGTGGTGCTGCGGCCGGCGCTCCACGTGCGTCATGGTGTGGCAGAGCGCGCACCGAACGGAGCGCGCGCCCGGCGGCGCGGAAATGTACGCGCCGCAGCGGCTGCACCATGTCGTCCGCGTCTGCCTTGAGCTCGCCATGAATGACGTACTATGTTGGACGTGCTGTTAGAACATGTATAGGCTCATCGAGGTGTGAGTAGCTAGCTAAGCAGGCGGCATCGCAGTCCCAGGAACATTCTTTAATGTTATCAAGTGAAGAAGAAGGTATCAAGGGGATGAGTTTGTATCAGTGGACCCTGTTGCAGTGTGGTTCGTTCTGGGTGGCCGATTGCAAGGTGATAGTACTGATTCTGCCTTTCGGTTCGTCCATGGCTGCTTTATTCCGACGAGCATTGGATGCTTCATAGCGACGTGCGGGTAAGAAGGAATCGTATTTCATATACTAGGGGTAGCGCGTGCTTTGCCGCGCAGGTTCGTTAGTTGTACATTTAATTCTATTTTTTTCTCTTTTTTTAACAAAGTACAAACGCAGACGCAACTCATAATTCACGCATACAACTATTCCGTGCATACAACGGAGGCTGTCGAGCAAACGCGGACCCAAGGGCGCTACGGTCATGTAGAGCGATCCTTCTGATTTTGGGAACAATGTTTAAATTCATGAACATTTCTTCAAATTTGTAAACAGTTTTAGAAATTCACAAAAAAACATGAATATATTTAGAAAATAAATGTTTTAATAGAAAAAAATAGATGAAATAAAATGATCGGCTGAAAAACCGAATGGAAAATCGTCAATGTAATATGCACATAGTGCTACATGGGCAGCGGACCTGCACGTTTGCTTGCAATCCTAATTTTAAATAAATTGGAAGTATTTTAATAGAAAACCTGACAAGAAAAAAGCCGGTTGATAAATTGACCGAGAGAAAAATCGGAAGCATAATATGCATAGAGCACTACATGGGCCGTGGCCATGCCAGTTACCACAATTCAACCTGAGCCTTATAGAGGGTCCATTTCGAGGAAAAAACATTGAAGCTCACCTAGGCCTCTTCCAAAGGAGCTTAGTAATTGTAAGGATTCTAACAGGATGGCTTGTAAACTTAGAAAGGTGAAAGATAGAGAGGGAATGTTCATTTTAGGAGGGCTGAAAGCGATGTATGCATGCAAAGGTGATGCAAAAAATGATATCAACGCTTAAAATGACATTTCTCAAATTTTAAATGGTTTTTACTCTTAAACCATGAATTCTATTAACAATCCGTCTTCATTGTCAGCTTTGCCGCGAGAAGAGGTCGATATTATACTATCCCATATCTGTAGGTTTCAATAAAAAAATCATCTTAAAAGTTGCCACCAAGTAATAAATAAAATTGTCATGGTATTGCTATTAAAATTGCCACTGGTAACTTTGACCTTGCTAGGCCATCGAGATAGCGTGTAGTTGATCCCACGGCAACATCCGAACCTTAGGCGGCGTAGTCACGTTGGTGAAGGAGAGGTGAGTGTCACGCAATCGGGTGGGTGTTGTCTTCCCATAAAATCTTCGCTATCTATTGCAGCTGACTACGACATCAAGTAGCATCATCTGGTTTGTGACGCGGTAGCACACAACACTCAAAGATTGAGAGAAGAAACACATGACACGTCAGGAAGCAACGTGATGCATCTGCCTCCTCCCGCACCACCGCGATGCCAATTAGGCACTCTAGCCGAGTCCAAAGGTACTCTAGGTGCTCTCTCGCTCTATCAACCTCCGGAGCCGTCTGATTTCATGTTCTGGCCACTGAATGTGTGTGTAATTTTCTTAAGTGATGTCGTCCTCGCAACTTCCGGAGGGCAGCTGTTCCAATTCCTTTTTCGGAGCCCTGTCGTAAATAGGACTAGATAAGGAGCAGGACAAAAGTATGGGACAAATCCGTACTGAGTTCGAGATAGACTAGGATTAGGACTTTAGGACATGAATTGATGTATTTTTTGTAAGGATAACCTAAATGAGTCCTTTAGTTGTACGGGAAGCCCAGACGCCTCATATATATGCAAGAGGTGATGACCGAATGAACAACACACAATCGCATAACCCATCTACTACCTTTTCATCTATGTTTTGTCTCTCCTTCGTTTTTGCTCCCTTGTTCTTTGTCGTTCTTCGTTTTTGAGGGCTGCAAATCCCGAGGCTATAGGGGTTGTTGGACCGACCTAGGGCATCCCATAGCCACTACACTCCTTGATGGGGTCCCTCCCAGGTGTGTGGCGTTTCAGGTCTCAAAAGTTCTCGTCAGCTGTCCTACGAATCACGCTTCCGGTGAGGCCCATCTGATGACCCACAAGTATAGGGGATCAATCGTAGTCCTTTCGATAAGTAAGGGTGTCGAACCCAACGAGGAGCAGAAGGAAATGATAAGCGGTTTTCAGCAAGGTGTTTTCTACAAGCACTGAAAGTAGCGGCAACTGATAGTTTTGTAGCAAGATAATTCGTAACGAGTAGCAAGTAACAATGGTAACAAAGTGCGGCAAGGTGGCCCAATCCTTTTTATAGCAAAGGACAAGCCGGAACGGTGTCTTATATAAAGCAAAGCGTTCTCGAGGACACATGGGAATTATCATCAAGTCACTTTCATCATGTTTATTTGATTCGCGTTCGCTACTTTGATAATTTAATATGTGGGTGGACCGGTGCTAGGGTGCTGTTCTTAGTTGAACAAACAACCCTCTTATGATTACCCCCTGTCGCAAGCATCCGCAACTATGAAAGAAGAATTAAGATAAATCTAACCATAGCATGAAACATATGGATCCAAAACAGCCCCTTACGGAATAAAGCATAAACTAGGGTTTCAGCTTCTGTAACTCTAGCAACCCATCATCTAGTAATTACTCCACAATGCCTTCCCTTAGGCCCAAGCATGGTGAAGTGTCATGTAGTCGACGTTCACATGACACCACTAAAGGAAGTAACAACATACATATCATCAAAATATCGAACGAATAACAAATTCACATGATTACTTATGACAAGACTTCCCCCATGTCCTTAAGAACAAAAGTAACTACTCACAAATCATATTCATGTTCAAGATCAGAGGGGTATTGAATATCATTAAGGATCTGAACATATAATCTTCCACCAAATAAACCAACTAGCATCAACTATAAGATGTAATCAACACTACTAGCAACCCACAGGTACCAATCTGATGTTTTGAGACAAAGATTGAATACAAGAGATGAACTGGGGTTTGAGATGAGATGGTGCTGGTGAAGATGTTGATGAAGATTGGTCCTCCCACGTTGAGAGGATCGTTGGTGATGTCGATGGCTTCGATTTCCCCCTCCCAGATGGAAGTATCCCTGGCGGAATCGCTCCGCCGGAGAGCAAAAGTGCTCCTGCCCAGGTTCCGCCTTGAGACGGCGGTGCTTCGTCCCAAAAGTCTTCTCTATAATTTTTTAGGGCAAATGAGCTTATATAGCAGAAGGAGGGGGCCAGAGGCCAGATGTGGGCCCCACAAGGCATCAGGGCGCACCCTAGGGGGGACCGCGCCCTGTTGCGTTGTGAGCAACTGGTGGGTCCCCCTGCTATTTCTTTTCTCCAGTATTTTTTGATATATTCAATAAAAAAAATTCATAAAATTTCAGGTCATTTGGAGCTCTGTAGAATAGGTATCTCTGCTGTAGCTATTTCAGGTCCAGAATTCCAGCTGTCGGTATTCTCCCTCTTCATATAAATCTTACAAATTAAGAGAGAAATGGCATAAGAATTGTATCATAAAGTGAAATAATGACCAAATGCATTATAAATAACAGTAGGAAATCATGATGCAAATTGGACGTATCAACTCCCCCAAGCTTAGACCTCGCTTGTCCTCATGCGAAAGCCAAAATCGATAATCATGACCACATGTTTAGAGAGGGAGGCGTCGATAAAATAAAATACGGACATGAGGGCATCATGATTAATTTCATAACAATAATATATTATCATAAAGCTTCCCATGGACAAGTAATAATTCATCACAGCATTGAAGTATAAAGCACAAACTTTCTTGAAAACTAACAAACTATGTTCTCGGTCAATGAAACAATTAAAATTCATCATATTTTCAGGAAGAGTCTATGTAAGAGCTTTTTGTTTTAGCAAGTCCACATACTCAACTACCATTTAGTCTTCTATGATTGCTGACACTCACGGCATATTTTTATGGAGCAAAAGTTTTAATCAGACACATAGAAAGATGGGGGTTTATAGTTTCACCTCCCAACAATTTTACCTCAAGGGTAATGTCAGTAATAATAACTCATGATCACTTACATCCAACGGGATATATATGCCTAGATCTTTCCCCACCACATGGTGCTTGCAAAGAGAAAAAATAAAAACAGAATATAGAGGAACACTATTGACTCTTGCATAAAAGTAAATACATAAAGGTAAAAGATAGGCCATTCGCAGAGGGAAGTAGAGGTTGTCATGCACTTTTTATTTTTGGATGTGCAAACTCTTAATGTAAAGGAACGTCACTTTATATTGCCCCTTGTGATAGCAACCTTTATTATGCAGTCTGTCGCCTTTATTTCTTCACCATCACAAGATCATACAAAGCTTATTTTCCTTTACAATAAAAGTTCATACATGTTTAGAGGCAATTTTTATTGCTTTATGCACTGATGACAACTTACTTGAAGGATCTTATTCAATCCATAGGTAGATATAGTGGACTCTCATGACATGAAACTGGGTTCAAGGGTTTTGGATGCACAAGTAGTATCTCTACTTAGTGCGGATTTTTGGCTAGCAAAAGATAGGGAGCAAGCACCACATGTTAGAGGATCTATGACAATATAACTTCTATGTGAATATAAGCGAACATAACTCATTATGTTGTCTTCCTTGTCCAACGTCAACTATTTGGCATAGAATATTTAATGGGGGCTCACAATCATAAAAGATGTGCAAGATAGTATATTTATATGTGAATCCTCTCTTCCTTTATTAACCTTTTCATGAATTGCATCAATGACCAATGCTATGTTTGTTAACTTCCAATAAATTTTATCAAATATACTTTTCTTCATGTAACGTCATTACTCTCCAAGGAATAAGCATATGATCTTTTCATTCTTTTATTGCTTAGATTGAAACATAAAAGTAAATAAGCAAAACTCAAACTACTCTTTATTATATAACTTTCACACACGATTACATAGATAGATAGATCACGAAACAAGCACTCGAAACTAGATCATACTAAAACTTTATTCTTCTAAATCACAAAATAACTAAGGATCGAGCTATGATAGATAATGATGATAAAAAGGTGATGGTGATACGATACTGGGGCACCTCCCTGATACGTCTCCGTCGTATCTATAATTTTTGATTGTTTCATGCCAATATTATACAACTATCATATACTTTTGGCAACATTTTATATTATTTTTGGGACTAACATATTGATCCAGTGCCCAGTGCCAGTTCCTGTTTTCTGCTTGTTTTTTGTTTCACAGAAAAACCATATCAAACGAAGTCCGAATGCAATAAAATTTTACAGAGAATTATTTTGGAATATATGTGATTTTTGGGAGGTGGAATCAACGCAAACGGAGGCCCACAGCATCCACAAGCCACATGCCCCCCCTGGCGCGCGGTGGTGCCTCGTGGGCACACCGTAAGTCGGTTGGGGCTCTTCTTCAGCTGCAAGGAAGCTAATATCCGGAAAAAATCGTGTTAAAATTTTAGCGCAATCAGAGTTAAGGATCTCCGGGAATTTAATAAACGGTGAAAGGCCAGAAAACAGGAATGCGAAACAAAAGAGAACAGAGAGAGAGATCCAATCTCGGAGGGGCTCTCGCCCCTTCGGGTGCCATGGAGGCCAAGGACCAGAGGGGAAAACCTCCTCCCATCTAGGGGGGAGGCCAAGGAAGAAGAAGAAGGAGGGGGGCTCTCTCCCCCTCTCTCCCGGTGGCGTCGGAACGCCACCGGGGCAATCGTCGTGACAGCGATCTACACTAACAACTTCACCGCCGTCAACACCAAATCTCTCCCCCTCTATGCAGCGGTGTAACACCTCTTCTCCCCATTGTAATCTCTACTTAAACATGGTGCTTAATGCTACATATTATTATCCAATGATGTGTTGCCATCCTATGATGTTTGAGTAGATTCGTTTTGTCCTATGGGTTGATTGATGATCGTGATTGGTTTGAGTTGTATGTTTTATTTTGGTGCTGTCCTATGGTGCTCTCCGTGTCGCGCAAGCGTGAGGGATTCCCGCTGTAGGGTTTGCAATACGTTCATAATTCTCTTATAGTGGGCGGCTAGAGTGACAGAAGCTTACACCCGAGTAAGGAGGTTGTTGCGTATGGGAGTAAAGGGGACTTGATACTTAATGCTATGGTTGGGTTTTACCTTAATGATCTTTGGTAGTTGCGGATGCTTGCTAGAGTTCCAATCATAAGCACTACAGGAATCAGCTGATTTGCCGTCTACCTTGGCAGACGGCAAAGGACCAGAAAGCGGACGGCAAAGGTCTTTGCCGTCTGCCGCAGACGACAAACGCTTCCGGCACTGGAAGCTACGGTAATGAGCTTCTTTACCGTCTGCATTCGTACAGGGGACGGCCAAGACCTTTGCCGTCAGCTTTCCTGGTCAAGTAGACGGCAAAGAAAGTGGACGGCAAAGAATAGACATTAGCCACGTTAGGTGGCTAACGGGAGACTTTGCCGTCTGCCGGCGGACGGCAAACGTGCTCTCCCCTTTGCCGTCTGCTTCCTGACGTCAGCAGACCCGTGGCATAACGTCACTCCTCCACGCTCTTTGCCGTCTACTGCTCTTTTTCTTTGCCGTCTGCTTGCAGACGGCAAAGAACCACTCGCCTTTGCCGTCTGCCAGCGGACGGCATAATGACCAAATGGGTCAGACCCAGTACTCCCAGGTTGCACAGGTTGCTGCCACGTGGCACCTTTGCCGTCCACTGGCTGATGGCAAAGACCTTTGCCGTCCGCTGGCAGACGGCAAAGTGCATGTATTGCCCCTTTTTATTCTGTTTTTTGTTATATCCAAGCATTTTCACAGCAAATATATGATATATATATATATATATTTCACAGGGCAAATAGTATGTGCAAGTTTCACAGGAAGTATATGATATCCAACACATAAGAAACTATATCCATGCCATATGGATATGATCATCCAACAGATATACCAAAACAAAATGTGCAAGTTTCACCATATTACAATAGTTTCATCCATAGGTAGCAAGTTTCACATTGTTCATGGATACAAAATCAAAACAAAAAGTAAACACAAGCACTCCATCAATGCAAGCTTCCGTGAAGTGAATCAAATCTGCAAAATGGGAAATAAGAAAGTTAGAAGAAGAAGACTAGAAGAAGAATAAGAAGAAGAAGAAGAAGAAGAAGAAGAAAAAGAAGAAGACTAGAAGAAGAACAAGAAGAATAAGAAGAAGAAGAAGAAGAATAGTTTTTCTTCTCTTTCTTTTTCTCCTCTTGTTTTTCTTCTTCTTATTGCTTGTTTGTGTCATTTTAGAGCTAACCTAGGTAATTATGCAATTTTTAACCAAACTAAGCTTATTGTGTCATTTTGGAGGAAAATAAGCTAAGTATATGACATTTATGAGGTTACCAAGGTTATTATGCCATTTTTGAAACGAATAAGCTAATTATGTCATAAATGGACTAAATAAGCTAATTATGTCATTTTGGAGGATAATTAGGTAAGTACGTCTTTTTTTGGGGAAAATAAGCTAAGAAGAAGAAGAAGAAGAAGAAGAAGAAATGGACTAAATAAGCTAATTATGTCATTTTGGAGGATAATTAGCTAAGTATGTCTTCTTCTTCTTCTTCTTCTTCTTCTTCTAGTCTTCTTCTTCTAGTCTTCTTCTTCTAGTCTTCTTCTTCTTCTTTTTCTTCTTCTTCTTCTTCTTCTTCTTCTTCTTCTATTCCTTCTTTTTCTCCTCTTCCTTGTTTTTCTTCATCGTATTCCTTATTTGTGTCATTTTAGAGCTAACCTAGGTAAGTATGCCATTTTTGTGCTAACCTAGGAAAATAAGGTAAGTATAGGTCGTTTTTGTGCTAACCTAGGTAATTATGCCATTTTTGAGCTAAATTAGGTTAGTATAGGTCATTTTAGAGCTAACTTAGGCAATTATGTCATTTTGGAGGATAATAAGCTAAGTATATGACATTTATGAGGTAACCAAGGTTATTATGCCATTTTTGAACGAATAAGCTAATTATGTCATAAATGGACTAAATAAGCTAATTATGTCATTTTGGAGGATAAAGTATGTCTTTTTTGGGGAAAATAAGCTAAGTATGTGGCATAATAGAGAAAACTTACCGGAGGTCAAGCATCGGGGTTCGTCGGGCCGGTTTCACCTGGAGAAGGGTTGTGCGATGTGGCTTCGGAGTTATGCTACACCAAAGATCATTTGTAAAGTCTCGTTAGCATGATGACACTCAAATGTTAAGACTTGTAACTAATGACCATTCAAATGAAACTCACCGTTCCCGCTCTAGTAATGACCGGCATCGGCGGAGGGGTCTAACCGATCTTCTCGCACATAGACTGCACATTTGGTTTTGACGAGTCAGTCATATAGGTTAGTAATGAAACGAACATATTACGTGCATGATTTGGCTAATATGCATAAGAAACTTACCACGAGGAGCTCGTACATGGCCCGGTGAGACGCATCATTCCGTGCCCTCTCCTCCTCCAACAACCTAGCTGTCTTCTCCTCCGCCAGCCGTTCCCTCTCTGCCGCCAGCCGGTCATTACTAGAGCCTACAAGTTTCTTATGCTAATTACCGTTTGTATGAACCAAGAGATGAAACCGGGATAGCCGCCTCCATGCTTTGCCAGAAGCTCATACTCTTCGACGGAATCCTTTTGGATCACTGCTCCATCCGAGAATTTGGCGACGTATCGACTGTATCAAATATCCGGGAATAAGAGCAGTTCAAAGGAATAATTAGAAGTTGCGAAACAATGTACCGACAACTTACTCGATGTACGGCCGCACTTCTGTTAGGTTGTTGAAGATATACAACGAAATGGTCCGCCATTCTTCGACATCCAACTCTATTGGTTTCGAAGCACCGGCTGGCGTGAGCTTCCCTTTGAATAGGCTGAGGTTGGATCCACCTTTTATAGGGTCGCCAGCATTGTACCGAGGCTTCGAATTATGCAAATGACGATTTTTGGCTTCGTAGTGTGCTGTCACGAAGTTTGCCGCCTCCTCAGTAATGAATGCCTCGGCCATCAATGCTTCAATTCTACGTTTATTTTTACATTTTGCTCGAAGCGTCTTCTGCATTCTCTCAGTTGCATAGCACCAACGATTTTGCACGGGCCTCCCCAATCTCGCCTCGGTCGGGAGATGTAAAATCAAATGCTGCATTGGATTAAAGAAGCCCGGTGGAAAGATCTTCTCTAACTTGCAGACCAACTCCGGCGCGAACTTTTCCATGTCATCTATCACCGCAGGCGATAGTTCTTTCGCACAAAGAACACGGAAGAAATAGCTCAGCTCTGCCAGTACTAGCCATTCATCCTTAGGGATAAAGCCACGCAACATCACCGGCATTACCCGCTCAAGCCATATGTGCCAATCATGACTCTTGAGACCAAATATTTTCATTTTTTCAAGACTCGCTCCCCTCTTTAGATTCGCTGCATACCCATCGGGGAACATCAACTACATTTTCACCCACAAGATAATTTCCCTCATAGCTGGCCTTCCAAGATTGAACCAGGCCTTTGGCTTCGTCCAGTTCTTCTTTCCTTTCGGTTGTCGCATGTTCTGTAACGGTCTACCACATAGAGTCTGCTGATCGACTCTAGCCTTAGGATTATCCTTTGACTTCCCCTCTATGCCGAACAATGTACCAAAAAGGGCCTCGCTGATATTCTTTTCAGTGTGCATCACGTCGATGTTGTGTGGAAGAAGGAGGTCTTTGAAGTAAGGCAGATCCCACAAGCATGTCTTGTGAGTCCAGGCGTGTTCCGAATTATACCCCTTGAAATACCCTGGACGCTCTGGATCAGGCTAGAGAGTGTTTAACTAATCCAGGATCTGTTGGCCTGTCAACGCAGGTGGTGCAGAGTTTTTGACAACTCTACCTTTGATGAAGTTCTTCTTGTCTTCTTTGAACTTATGGCGAGGATCCAGGAACGGTCTATGCAAGTCGAAGCAAGAATACTTGCGACCCGCCTCCAGCCAACAAAACTGAAGAGCTGCCTTGCATGTGGGGCACGGGAACCTTCCATGCACACACCAGCCAATGAATAGCGCATATGCCGGCAAGTCATGCATCGAGTACATGTACCAGACACGCATTATGAAGTTTTGTTTGCTAGCGGCGTCGTATGTCTTGAACCCATCATCCCAAGCTTCTTGCAATTCATCCTTAAGCGGCTGCATGTACACATTCATATTCTTCCCCGGATAGTTGGGCCCTGGAATTATCAACATCAGGAAAATGTTCTTTCTTTGCATAATCTGTCCGGGGGGGGGGGGGGATTGAGTGGAATGACAAATACAGGCCAACAACTGTATTGGGCTGCCGTCATACCAAACGGATTGAACCCATCCGTGCCGATGCAGACTCGAGGATGCCTTGGATCTGCCGCTTTATCCCCATGTAATTCATCGAACTTCTTCCACGCAAAAGCATCCGATGTGTGTACCATCATCTGATTCCCATCTGCATCTAGTTCGGTTCTTTTGCCCAATTTGTGCCACGTCATCTGTCTGGCCGTCTCTTCGACCATGAAAAGACGTTGAAGTCTTGGTATGATTGGCAGATACCGAAGAACATTAACGGGGATTTTGGTCTGCCTCTTCTCACCCATACCGTTGTCTACCACAACATACCTGGAAGACTTGCAAATGGGACAATAGTTCAAGCCCGCATACTCAAGCCTAAATAAGGCACATCCGTTCTCACAGGCATCTATCTTCTCATAGGGCATCTTAAGTGCACGGAGGATTTTGTCCGACTGGTATAGGTTTGCAGGCATTACATGGCCTTTGGGTAGAAAGCGTCCAAATAGTGTCATCATCGCGTCGTAGCATTCTCTGCCCAAGTTGAATTGAGCCCTCAGAGCCATTACTTGTGCGATGGCATCCAGTTGACAAAGCTCAGTGTGCTCGTGGAGAGGACGTTTTGAAGACTCCAACATTTCATTGAAGGCCTTTGCAGATTCCTCCATCTCCTCATCTGAATCCTGAGCATCATCAAAGTCTTGCACCATATCGTTGATCTCGGTACCATGCTCGTTGGTGCGACGACGAACCACCTCAACTCTGGTACGTTGGGCAGACTCACCATGAAATGTCCACACCGTATAATCAGGCGTAAAACCCCACTTCTGCAGGTGTTTACCCATTTCATCCTCTGTCCTCTTTTTAAAGTTGTCGCACCTAAGACAGGGGCACCAGGTTTTTCTCTGGCCATTTGCAAATGCGGCTTTCACAAACCCCTTGGTTTTTGTTAACCATTCAATGGTCATGTCTTCCTGACTAGTGTGGCTGGTGTACATCCACGCACGATCACTCATCTTGCCTACCTACTAAACACACAAGAAATATATATATAATTCATCATATATATTCATCAGTTAATTAAGTTTGTCAATTTTATTACGCCCATGCAACCTACACGCTAATAGGTAAAGATAGGTCCTAATCCCACCCGAGTATGTGTAGATTGGGTTCGTTTTCCCAAGCTCTGCTCCGGATCCGACGCAGAATTTCAGCAGCCCCTCCCCGCTGTTCTCCTGATACACGTCTCGGCAATAAACAGAGAGGATGTGTATTCGGAGAACAACAGGGAGGCACTGACGAAATTCTGCATCGGATCCGGAGCAGAGCATGGGAAAACGAGCCTAATCTACACATACTCGGGCTGTCCATGGATAACGTTGGACAATTCGAAAGGATGGCGGTTATAAATATGCAAAGACATGCATATTTATAGATGCCGCCCTTTCGAACGGGAGACGCATATTGGTCACGCATACTGATGATTGAAGACACCTATAGCTAGCAAGTTTCATCGGCACGAAGACCGGAACAAAGCAAATTAAGGGGGGGGGAGGAGATGTCATTTGTGCTCACCCACGAATGCAGGGGAGCTCATCAAACGCACGGAGAGGTCGTCGAACACCAGACCCTCGCAGCGACGAAACAACTGCACATTTAAATCCAAAGATGAGTAACATAGCATTATTGTTTTTTCCGTCAACCTAACTAAATATTTACAACAGGATGCCACCGCCAAGTTGTAAAAAAACGATTCGCACTGCTCCTTCCCCGCAACAACCCCTAACCTAAAGAGTTATCATTTAGGGTTTTCCCGTCGACACCTCTTCTTCTTCTTCTTTTCTTCTCCTCTTCCTCTTCTTCTTCTTCTTCTCCTCCTCCTCCTCTTCTTCTTCTTTTCTTCGTCTCCTCCTCCTCCTGTTCTTCTTCTTCTTCTTCTTCTCCTCTTCTCCTCCTCCTCTTCTTCTCCTCCTCCTCCTCTTCTCCTCTTCTTGTTTTCTTCTCCTCCTCCTCCTCCTCCTCTTCTTTTCTTCTCCTCCTCCTCCTCCTCCTCCTCTTCTTCTTCTTCTTCCTCTTCTTCCTTCTTTTCCCTTTTCCTCTTCTTCTTCTCCTCTTCTCCTCTTCTTCTTCTCCTCTTCTCCTCTTCTTCTTCTTCTTCTTCTTCTTCTTCTTCTTCTTCTTCTTCTTCTTCTTCTTCTTCTTCTTCTTCTTCTTCTTTTCTTCTCCTCCTCCTCTTCTTCTTCTTCTTCTTCTTCCTCTTCTTCTACTTATTCTTATTTTTCTTCTTCTTTTTTTTCATCTTTCTTCTTTCTTCTTCTAATTATGTAAATCTAAACCTAAACCTAAACCTAAACCTAGCACTCTAACCTAAACCTAAACAACAAAAAATAGAAAAAAATAGGAAAAAGGAGGAGGAGAAGAGGAGGGGGCCGGTGGAGGAGGGCCGCCGCAGGGAGGACGCCGGCGCTGCGGTGCTGGAGAAGGGCCACGGGGAGGGGGGCGGCGCCGTGGCCTGGCTCGCCGGCGGTGGGTCGTCGCGGGGCTCGGCCCGGGGCTCGCCGGGGGTGCGGCGTCGCGAGCACAGGGGCCGGGGGGCGGGGCGGTAGCAGGGGCCGGTGGCGGGGCGGGCGCAGGGGCCGGCGGCGGTTCTGGGCGCAGGGGCCGGCGGCGGGGCTCGGCGGCGTCGGGCGGGGCTGGGGCGGCGGGTGGGGTGGGTGACGTGGGGGGGGGGAGAGAGAGATCGAGGGGGAGACAGAGGGGGGCACGGTTGTTACTTAGGCAGCCTATTTGCCG
The DNA here is from genome assembly GCA_039707655.1 of Elymus sibiricus. Lineage (NCBI taxonomy): Eukaryota > Viridiplantae > Streptophyta > Magnoliopsida > Poales > Poaceae > Elymus > Elymus sibiricus. Next base: position 192,841,812 of record CM077670.1, read on the forward strand.
TCTGCTAGCAGACGGCAAAGAGGTCTGCTAGCAGACGGCAAAGAGGGTGGGGCCGGGGGGCACGGTCGTTAGATAGGCCATCTTCTTTGCCGTCTGCTAGCAGACGGCAAAGAGCGCTGAAGCGGATGGCATCCAGCCCGTCCACCTGATCTAGCCCGCTCCACGGTCCAGTGGGGCCCATCTGGGCTCTTTGCCGTCTGCCTTCAGGCCCTTTGCCGTCGGCTGGCGGACGGCAAAGAAATGGCTGATGGCAAACTGTATGTTTGCCATCAGCCTGATCTTTGCCGTCTGCTTTTTGTAAGCTGATGGCAAAATCCTTCTGTGTCGTCCGCTAGCAGACGGAAAAGAGCTGGCTGATGGCAAATTCTCTGATTCCAGTAGTGAAGTGCATATGATCCAAGTACGGAAAGTATGTTAGCTCATGCCTCTCCCTCATATAAAATTGCAATAATGATTACCGGTCTAGTTATCGATTGCCTATGGACAAATCATTCTCTTGTGTTACAAAAACTTTCTACTAAACAACTAACTTTTATTATCTTGCAATTTACTCATAGTTTTATTATCTCGCAAATCACTCCTAGTTTTATTCTCGTTAAGTACTTCTATTCTTATCCTTATACCCGCAAAATAGTTTCATACTTGTTCTAGATAAAGCGAACGTTAAGTGCGCGTAGAGTGGTATCGGTGGTCGATAGAACTTGAAGGGAATATTAATTCTACCTTTAGCTCCTCGTTGGGTTCGACACTCTTATTTATCGAAAAAGCTACAATTGATCCCCTATACTTGTGGGTTATCAAGACCTTTTTCTGGCGCCGTTGCCGGGGAGCAATAGCGTGGGGTTGATATTCTCATGTGTGCTTGTTTGCTTTATCACTAAGTAGATTTTATTTTTTGTTCTAAGTTGTTTCATATCTTTAGTTATGGATATGGAGCACGAAACACCAAAAAAATTAGTTGTACTTGCTACTCATGGAGATGGGGAACCTCCTAAAACCCTCGATGCTCGTTAGGTGGAAAACATTAAATACTACTTTGATAATCCTGATAAAACTCCATTCAACTTGATAATGGGAGTTACTTTGGATCAACGGGAATACTTTAGGGATTATCGCTTGTCTCAAAAAGGGAAACTCTTATGGGATCAAATTTATTATTTGCATTGGTATGCTCGGAATTTATGCTTAAGATAAGATTATACTTGTTGCTCTAGGATGAAGGATCCACACCTTCCCTTTTCATGTAAATTTAATGATAATGAAACCTTGGCTTCTTATGCTAATGGTATATATGATTACTATGATGTGGAATGAATATAAGAATTTGTTGCTTTTAAGGGTGCTTATGAAATTGAATCTTTGTTTGAAAAGTATGAAGATTGTGATGATGCTGTCTACAGATCTGAAAATTTTGCTATACTTAAATATTTCTATGAGAATTACGAATACAATGACGATATTAATGAGTTTATTGAGAAAGTCTCCGCTATCCAAGAAGAGACTAATATTTTGCAGGCTCCTATGGAAGAAGAAAATGATGACACTGTGAGCTCATTAGATGAAAAAGATGACGAGGAGAGCGAAGAACAAAGGGAGGAAGAGTGGATTAGCTACCCGTGCCCACCTTCTAATGAGAGTAACTCTTCAACTCATACATTGTTTAATTTCCCTTCATGCTTACCGAAGGATGAATGCTATGATAATTGCTATGATCCCGTTGATTCGCTTGAAATATCCCTTTTTGATGAAATTGATGCTTGCTATGCTTGTGGCCATGATGACAATATGAATGATGCTTATGGAGATGAACTTGCTATAATTCCTTATGTTAATAATGAAATTGTTGCTATTGCACCTACACATGATAGTCCTATTATCTTTTTGAATTCTCCCAACTACACTATATCGGAGAAGTTTGTGCTTATTAAGGATTATATTGATGGGTTGCGTTTTATCGTTGCACATGATGATTTTGATGAATATAATATGCATGTGCTTGCTGATCCTACTTGCAATTATTATGAGAGAGGAACTACACCTCCACCTCTCTATGTTTCCAATACGATTAAATTGCAAGAAACTGCTTATACTATGCATTGGCCTTTACTTCATGTGCATGAATTGTTCTTTTATGACATGCCGATGCACAGGAAGAGAGTTAGACTTCATCATTGCATGATATATGTTGCTTGGTGCTCACTACTAAATTACAAATCATTGTTAATTAAAATTGGCTTTGATATACCTTGGGATCCGGGTGGATCGATTACTTGAGCACTTTATGCCTAGCTTAATGGCTTTAAAGAAAGCGCTGCCAGGGAGACAACCCGGAAGTTTTAGAGAGTCATTTATTTCTGTTGAGTGCTTTTATAAAGTTTAAAAACAAAAAAATATAGAGGGGAACCTAAAACTTTACAAAAAGAAAAGTGAAAGTGAGACAGATGAGCAATGTGGAAGTGGGGGCTAGCCTTGAACTTTGTTCATGCCCATGGAAACTTTGTGAACCTTGATTACAGAAAATTTTCAACAAAAATAATTATCCCCTTGTACAAATCCATTGTATTATAAAAATAATGTGCCAAGATTTACCTTTAGGATGTTCAAATTGCTTGTTTGGTGTGTGCGGTGCAAAAACAGAAACTTTTGCTGTAGTGCGTGAATTTACATTTTTTACTGGAATGTGCAAAAATTCTGTAATTTTTACAAAGTAATTCTATGCAAATTATTTATTTTTTCCTAATTTTTCAGAATTTTTTGTGTTACAGAAGTATATGTACCATCTGCATCTTTACAGACTGTCCTGTTTTCACAGATTGCTGTTATAGTTTCGTTATTTGCGTATGTTTGAAATCTTGTTGAGCCCCGTTGACTTGGGAGCCATAGAATTGTGATAGCATAAAGTGCGTAATGTTTGATTATAATTATACAATAATGTTACAGCAGGACATGATGGGATTTGATGTTATATGTACTAACCCCTCTAATAAAAAGTTTGGTTAAGTTTGTTGTGGATGAAGTGTTCGAAGATCGAGAAGGTATCGATATGAGAAGAATGAGGAGAGGTAAGAGCTCAAGCTTGGGGATGCCCAAGGCACCCCAAGTAAATATTCAAGGAGACTCAAGCGTCTAAGCTTGGGGATGCCCCGGAAGGCATCCCATCTTTATTCGACAATTATCGGTATGTCTCGGTTTTTGTTTTGTTCACATGATATGTGTAAATTCTTGGAGCGTCTTTTGTGTTTATTTTTCCCTTTTATTTTATGCACCATGCTGGTATGAGATAGTACTTGGTTGATTTATAGAATGCTCTTTGCATTTCACTTATATCTTTTGAGTATGGCTTTATAGAATACTTCATGTGCTTCACTTATATCATTTGAAGTTTGGATGCCTGTTTCTCTTCATATAGAAAACCGTTATTTGTAGAATGCTCTTTTGCTTCACTTATATTTTTTAGAGCATGGTCTTTTGTAGAAAGAATTAAACTCTCTTGCTTCACTTATATCTATTTAGAGAGTCAACAGGAATTGGTCATTCACATGGTTAGTCAGAAAATCCTACATAAACCTTGTAGATCACTGAATATGATATGTTTGATTCCTTGCAATAGTTTTGCGATATGGAGATGATAATATGTGAGTGATGCTAGTGAGTAATTGTGATTTAGTAAGAATATTGGTGTTAAGGTTTGTGATTCCCTATGCATGCACGTAAAGTCAATAGTTATGCAACAAAGTTATATCCTACTTATGGTGCATTATTCAGTGTTAGTTATTCTCAATGCATGCTTATGACCATTTTTGTTTTTTGGTTGGTTGCTTCTCAATCTATTTGCTAGCCTTCATTTGTACTAAGCGGGAATGCTGCTTGTGCATCCAACTCCTTAAAACCAAAGTTGTGCCAAATGAGTCCACCATACCTACCTATATGTGGTATTTCCATGCCGTTCCAAGTAAATTTGCATGTGCCAACTCTAATTTTTCAAAATAATTTTCCGTTTTGTGTGCCCGTACCGCTCATGAAGCGGCAGGGGGTGGCCAATATTTTCCATGCTAGGTGTGTTATTCTCACGATGAGTGTTTATTCACTTGTCATTGCACGAGAGAGCGGCAGGTAATAGGGATGCCCAGTCCCACAATGAAATCAATATTAATAACAAAAAAATTCCTTGGAAAGTGTTGGTATGGAGGGCACCCACGGATGCGGCTAGCCATGGATTGTTAAAGAATGGTGGAAAGGAAATAAAGTTTATTTTCCATTTGGGAACCACCTATGATGTGTCTAGCATGGAAAATATTGGGAATTCTCGGTCGTTTTCGTTGACAGGAAAAGTACGCCTCTCAAAATAATTTTACCTCTCTAATTTAAGCTTTGAGCTCTGGCACATTTGCAAATCTCTGCTTGCCTCTATGAAGGGCCTATCTATTTACTTTTATGCATTTTTATTTTTATTGAGTCTCCATCTTCTCTTATAAAGCACCAACTGGATAGCACTATTGTCATACTTGTGCATTGGGTTTAGTTAATGTTGAGTGTGTTTCATGAATGGATCAATGACTGAGCATAATGGGCTAGGGATAACTTTCTTTAGCGTTGATATTTTGAAAGACATGGTTGTTTGTCAGTATGCTTGAGTATTGATGTCTTTATATCAAATTACAGACTATTGCTTTGAATCACTCGTGTATTAATATTCATGCCATGATAAGATTATATGATCAAGATTATGCTAGGTAGCATTCCACATCAAAACTTATCTTTTTTATCATTTACCTACTCGAGGACGAGCAGGAATTAAGCTTGGGGATGCTGATACGTCTCCATCGTATCTATAATTTTTGATTGTTTCATGCCAATATTATACAACTTTCATATACTTTTGGCAACATTTTATATTGTTTTTGGGACTAACATATTGATCCAGTGCCCAGTGCCAGTTCCTATTTTCTGCTTGTTTTTTGTTTCACCAAAAAACCATATCAAACGAAGTCCAAATGCAATAAAATTTTACGGAGAATTATTTTGGAATATATGTGATTTTTTGGGAGGTGGAATCAACGCAAACGGAGGCCCACGGCCTCCACAAGCCACATGGGCGTGACCCCCCCTGGCGCGCGGTGGTTCCTCGTGGGCACACCGTAAGTCGGTTGGGGCTCTTCTTCGGCCGCAAGGAAGCTAATATCCGGAAAAAAATCGTGTTAAAATTTCAGCGCAATCAGAGTTATGGATCTCCGGGAATTTAAGAAACGGTGAAAGGCCAGAAAACAGGAACGCGAAACAGAAGAGAACAGAGAGAGAGATCCAATCTCGGAGGGGCTCTCGCCCCTCCGGGTGCCATGGAGGCCAAGGACCAGAGGGGAAAACCTCCTCCCATCTAGGGGAAGGCCAAGGAAGAAGAAGAAGGAGGGGGGCTGTCTCCCCCTCTCCCCCGGTGGCGCCGGAACGCCGCCGAGGAAATCGTCGTGACGGCGATCTACACCAACAACTTCGCCGCCGTCAACACCAACTCTCCCCCTCTATGCAGCGGTGTAACACCTCTTCTCCCCACTGTAATCTCTACTTAAACATGGTGCTTAATGCTACATATTATCATTCAATGATGTGTTGCCATCCTATGATGTTTGAGTAGATTCGTTTTGTCCTATGGGTTGATTGATGATCGTGATTGGTTTGAGTTGTATGTTTTATTTTGGTGCTGTCCTATGGTGCTCTCCATGTCGCGCAAGCATGAGGGATTCCCGCTGTAGGGTTTGCAATACGTTCATAATTCTCTTATAGTGGGCAGCTACAGTGACAGAAGCTTACACCCGAGTAAGGGGGTTGTTGCGTATGGGAGTAAAGGGGACTTGATACTTAATGCTATGGTTGGCTTTTACCTTAATGATCTTTGGTAGTTGCATATGCTTGCTAGAGTTCCAATCATAAGTGCATATGATCCAAGTACGGAAAGTATGTTAGCTCATGCCTCTCCCTCATATAAAATTGCAATAATGATTACTGGTCTAGTTATCGATTGCCTATGGACAAATCATTCTCTTGTGTTACAAAAACTTTCTACTAAACAACTAACTTTTATTATCTTGCAATTTACTCATAGTTTTATTATCTCACAAATTACTCCTAGTTTTATTCTCGTTAAGTACTTCTAGTCTTATCCTTACACCCGCAAAATAGTTTCATACTTGTTCTAGGTAAAGCGAACGTTAAGTGCGCGTAGAGTTGTATCGGTGGTCGATAGAACTTGAAGGGAATATTAATTCTACCTTTAGCACCTCGTTGGGTTCGACACTCTTATTTATCGAAAAGGCTACAATTGATCCCCTATACTTGTGGGTTATCACAAGCTTGGAACAAGCCAAGGGTGGTGCCCATACCCGTTTACTCAAGTGTCCTTCTTCGGTGATGATGGTGATGAAGTGATGGGCTTGTCCTTCGTCTTCCATGGCATCGATTCTCCATCATAAAAGGACGAACTTGTTTCCGGAGTCCTGAAACTTGCAGCTAAAATCATACCTTTAAACCTGGCTTCATACTCAAAATTCTGGTTTTGTAAGTCATAAATTTGGGCCTGAAGATGATCAATCCGGCCATTGAGCTTGAAGATGATATTCCCAATATCCTTGCTGTCCACTTTGTGTTCACGGATGAATTCCGTGATTATGGAGTGATTGGCGTGGAGACCACGCTCCATCATCCCCTGGCACTTGAAGATCTCCTGCTCCACTGCTTCAAGCCTGGACTTCTTGCTCCCGGTCTTCTTAGGTCCATGAACATCCCGGATGTGGAGCACCCCCTCACGCATCTCAATGGCTTGAGGGTGCTTCATCACCTCCGGTAGGTAAGGGTTGATAACCTTCTTGAAGAACTTGTCCTTGGACGAACTTGGGAGCGCCATGGCGGTCTAGATCTGTCATAAAAACCGCCCGAAACAAGAACAGAGGAGCAACTTGCGATGCGGCGGTCAAAACATATGGGAGTATATATAAAGAATTTTTATCTTGCAAAACAAGTATACGAGAGAAAAACGGAGTTGGGAGGGCACACGAGGAGCCCACAAGGCAACACGGTGCGCCCCAGGGGGGGTCGCGCCCTATTGCCTTGTGACCTCCTCGTGGGTCCCCTCGGTTGTTTCTTATTTTTGTATTTTTTCTAATATTCCAAAACGGACACAAATTATTTTTATGGAATTTTTGGAGTCTGTTTACTTACCATATCACATACCTACCCCTTTTCAGGGTTCTGGAGCGTTCCGGAAGGACTCTTTTATGTGTTCCTCTGGTATCATTGTTTGAATAATATTAGTTTCAACATTAATGAGCGTACCTAAGATATAATGTTTAATTGTTTGACCATTAAATACTCTCGGGTTAGTGCCCTCGGAGTTGTTGATTTTGATAGCTCCGGAGCGATAAACTTCTTCGATGATGTATGGGCCTTCCCATTTAGAGAGAAGTTTTCCTGCAAAAAATCTGAAATGAGAATTGTACAATAGCACATATTCACCCACTTTGAATTCCTGCTTTTGAATTCTTTTATCATGCCATCTTTTAACTTTTTGTTTAAACAACTTGGCATTTTCATAGGCTTGGGTCCTCCATTCATCCAAAGAGCTAATATCAAATAACCACTTTTCACTGGCAAGTTTGAAATCATAGTTAAGTTCTTTAATTGCCCAATATGCCTTATGTTCTAATTCAAGAGGTAAATGACATGCTTTTCCATAGACCATTTTATATGGAGACATACCCATAGGATTTTTATAAGCAGTTCTATAAGCCCATAATGCATCATCAAGTTTCTTAGACCAATTCTTCCTGGATCTATTAACGGTCTTTTGCAAAATTAACTTTATTTCTCTATTACTCAATTCAACTTGACCACTAGACTGAGGGTGATAAGGGGATGCAATTCTATAGTTAACATCATATTTAGCAAGCAATTTACGGAAATCACCATGAATAAAATGTGAACCACCATCAGTCATCAAGTATCTAGGGACTCCAAACCTTGGGAATATAACTTCTTTAAGCATTTTTATAGATGTGTTGTGATCAGCACTACTAGTTGGAATAGCTTCTACCCACTTAGTAACATAATCAACAGCAACAAGAATATGTGTATACCCGTTGGATTTAGGAAAAGGTCCCATATAATCAAAACCCCAAACATCAAATGGTTCAATAACAAGTGAATAATTCATAGGCATTTGCTGACGTCTACCAATATTACCAATTCTTTGACACTCATCACAAGAAAGGACAAACTTACGTGCATCTTTGAAAAGAGTAGGCCAATCAAAACCAAACTGTAATACCGTATGTGCAGTTCTGTCTCCCGCATGGTGTCCTCCGTATGATTCGGAGTGACACTTCCGAAGGATTTGTTCCTGTTCATGCTCAGGTACACAGCGTCTAATAATACCATGTACTCCTTCTTTATATAAATGTGGGTCATCCCAAAAGTAATGTCTTAAATCAAATAAGAACTTTTTCTTTTGTTGGTATGTAAAACTAGGTGGATTATATTTAGCAACAATGTAATTAGCATAATCTACATACCAGGGACTAGTGCGAGAAGCAGTAATAATAGCTAATTGCTCATCAGGAAAATTATCATTAATAGGCAGTGGGTCATCAAGAACATTTTCCATCCTAGACAAATTATCCGCTACTGGATTTTTAGCTCCTTTTCTATCAACAATATGCAAATCAAATTCTTGTAACAAAAGAACCCACCTAATGAGTCTAGGTTTAGCATCTTTCTTTTCCATAAGGTATATAATAGCAGCATGATCAGTGTGAACAGTTACTTTAGAATCAACAATATAAGATCTGAACTTATCACATGCAAACACAACTGCTAAAAATTCTTTCTCAGTAGTAGCATAATTTCTTTGAGCACTGTCTAGAGTTTTACTAGAATAATGCATAACATTTAATTTCTTATCAACTCTTTGCCCTAGAACAACACCAACAGCATAATCACTAGCATCACACATAATTTCAAAGGGTAGGTTCCAATCAGGTGGTAGAACAATAGGTGCAGATATTAAGGCTTTCTTAAGTATTTCAAAGGCTTCTATGCAATCATCATCAAAAACAAATGGAACATCTTTTTGCAAGAGATTAGTAAGAGGCCTAGAAATTTCAAAGAAATCTTTTATAAACCTTCAATAGAAACTAGCATGACCTAGGAAACTTCTTATACCTTTGATGTCTTTTGGACATGGCATTTTCTCAATTGCATCAACTTTGGCTTTGTCTACTTCAATACCTCTTTCAGAAATTTTATGCCCAAGGACTATACCTTCGTTCACCATAAAGTGGCACTTCTCCCAATTCAAGACAAGATTAGTTTCTTCACATCTCTGCAAAACTCGATCAAGGTTGCTTAAGCAATCATCAAAAGAAGTTCCGTAAACGGAAAAATCATCCATGAATACCTGAACAATCTTTTCAGAAAAGTTAGAGAATATACCAGTCATACATATTTGAAAGGTAGCAGGTGCATTACATAAACCAAAAGGCATACATCTATAAGCATAAGTTCCAAAAGGACAAGTAAAATTGGTTTTCTCTTTATCTTCTTTTGATACAGGTATTTGAGAGAAACCAGAGTATCCATCCAGGAAGCAAAAGTGTGTATGTTTAGATAGTCTTTCTAACATTTGATCAATAAAAGGCAAGGGGTAATGATCTTTCCTAGTTGCTTTATTTAATTTCCTGAAATCAATTTCCATCCTATAACCAGTTACAATTCTTTGTGGGATAAGTTCATTTTTATCATTAGGAACAACATTAATGCCTCCTTCCTTAGGAACACAATGAACATGACTTACCCATCTACTATCAGCTATAGGATAAATTATACCTACCCCCAGAAGCTTTAATATTTCAGTTCTTACCACATCCTTCATTTTAGGATTTAATCTTCTTTGATGATCAACAACTGGTTTAGCATCTGGCTCCATATGAATTTTGTGCTGACATAGAGTTGGACTAATTCCCTTAAGATCATCAACAGTATACCCAATAGCTGCACGGTGCTTCCTCAGAGTTTTAAGTAATCTCTTTTCTTCATGCTCTGAAAGGTTAGCACTGATAATAACAGGATATATCTTCTTTTCATCAAGATAAGCATATTTAAGTGTATTAGGTAGTTTCTTTAATTCAAACACAGGATCACTCTTAGGCGGAAGAGGGTCTCCCAAGGTTTCAACAGGCAAATTATGTTTAAGAACATGTGCTTGTTTAAAGAATATTTCATTTCTTTCATGCATATGCATATCATTTTCATGTTCTAGCAAATATTTTTCTAAAGGATCAGTAGGAGGTACAGCAATAGAAGGAAGACCAATAATTTCATCCTTATTAGATAATTCTCTCTCATGTGGTTGTCTACGAAACTTAGAGAAATTAAATTCATGAGATACATCGCCAAAATTAACTCTAACCTTTTCTTTAGCACAATCAATTTCATCATTAATGGTATTCAAGAAAGGTCTACCAAATATAATGGGACAAAAATTATCTTGTTGTGAACCAAGTACTAAGAAATCAGTAGGGTATTTGATTTTACCACACAAGACTTCAACATCTCGAACAATCCCAATTGGTGAAATAGTATCTCTATTTGTAAGCTTAATAGTGACATCAATATCCTCAATCTCAACAGGTGCAATATCATTCATAACCTCTTGATATAAAGAGAAAGGGATAGCACTCACACTAGCACCCATATCACATAAACCATGATAGCAATGGTCTCCAATTTTAACAGAAACAACAGGCATGCCAACTACGGGCTTGTTCTTATCTAACAAGTCTCGTTCATTTCTAACAGGTTTAGCAATTTTATCAGCCTCTTCGCAAAAGTAAATAACATGCCTATCAATATTATGAACTAATAAATCCTTTACCATTGCAATATTAGGTTCAACTTTAATGTGTTCAAAAGGTCTAGGTGTTCTAATATTACTTTTATTAACCACAGTCGTAGCTTTAGCATGTTCTTTTATCCGAACAGGAAAAGGAGGTTTCTCAATATAAGCAGTAGGCACAGCTGGGTCAATATTGTAAACAATTGTTTCTTCTTTAACACTAACAGGCTCTTAATTTAATTCAATAGGTGGATGAAACTTAAACCATTGCTCCTTATGGACATCAACATGAGCAGCAAATGATTCACAAAAAGTGGCTACTATCTCAACTGGGTCAATATTGTAAATAATTGTTTCTTCTTTAACACTAACATGCTCTTCATTTAATTCAATAGGTGGATGAAACTTAAACCATTTCTCCTTAGGGAGATCAACATGAGCAGCAAATGATTCACAAAAAGTGGCTACTATCTCAGAGTCAAGTCCATATTTAGTACTAAACTTATGAAAAGCATCAGTTTCCATAAAAGATTTAACACAATCAAACTTAAGATTTATACTTGACTCTTTATCTTTGTCGATTTCCCAATCTTCGGAGTTGCGTTTAATTCTTTCTAGAAGATCCCATTTCCATTCAATAGTTCTCTTTATGAAAGAACCAGTAGAAGAAGTATCGAGCATGGATTGATCATTACAAGAAAGCCGAGCATAAAAGTTTTGTATAATTATTTCTCTTGAGAGCTCATGATTGGGGCATGTGTGCATCATATACTTAAGCCTCCCCCAAGCTTGAGTGATACTTTCTCCTTCACAAGGCCAAAACTTATATATATAATTTTGATCACGATGAACCAAATGCATAGGATAAAATTTCTGGTTAAATTCCAGCTTCAACCGGTTCCAATCCCACGTTCCAGTATCATCTAATAGCCTATGCCATGTCAATGCCTTTCCCTCCAAAGATAAAGGGAATACCTTCTTCTTAACTCCATCCTCGAATAGACTTGCAAGCTTAAACAATCCACAAATCTCATCTATATATATCAAGTGCATATTAGGATGTACATTTCCATCTCCTACATAAGGATTAGCCAGCAGTTTCTCTATCATACCAGAAGGAATTTGATAATAAATATTTTCAGTAGGTTCAGTAGGTTGAGGAGCAACTCTTAATGCTTCCGGTCTAGGTGAAGATACTCCGAACAAACCCCTCAAAGGATTACTTTCCATAGTGACAAGTGACAGTAAATTTCAGCACGCAATATAAATGTTTCCTTACCAAATTCCACTTACCAAAGGTGCTTCACTCCCCGGCAACGGCGCCAGAAAAGAGTCTTGATGACCCACAAGTATAGGGGATCAATCGTAGTCCTTTCGATAAGTAAGAGTGTCGAACCCAACGAGGAGCAGAAGGAAATGATAAGCGGTTTTCAGCAAGGTGTTTTCTGCAAGCATTGAAAGTAGCGGTAAGTGATAGTTTTGTAGCTAGATAATTCGTAACGAGTAGCAGGTAACAATGGTAACAAAGTGCAGCAAGGTGGCCCAATCCTCTTTATAGCAAAGGACAATCTGGAATGGTGTCTTATATAAAGCAAAGCGTTCTCGAGGACACATGGGAATTATCATCTAGTCACTTTCATCATGTTTATTTGATTCGCGTTCGCTACTTTGATAATTTGATATGTGGGTGGACCGGTGCTAGGGTGATGTTCTTAGTTGAACAAACAACCCTCTTATGATTACCCCCTGTCGCAAGCATCCACAACTACGAAAGAAGAATTAAGATAAATCTAACCATAGCATGAAACATATGGATCCAAAACAGCCCCTTACGGAATAACGCATAAACTAGGGTTTAAGCTTCTGTCACTCTAGCAACCCATTATCTACTTATTACTCCACAATGCCTTCCCTTAGGCCCAAGTATGGTGAAGTGTCATATAGTCGACGTTCACATGACACCACTAAAGGAAGCAACAACGTACATATCATCAAAATATCGAACGAATACCAAATTCACATGATTACTTATGACAAGACTTCTCCCATGTCCTCAAGAACAAAAGTAACTACTCACAAATCATATTCATGTTCAAGATCAGAGGGGTATTGAATATCATGAAGGATCTGAACATATAATATTCCACCAAATAAACCAACTAGCATCAACGACAAGATGTAATCAACACTACTAGCAACCCACAGATACCAATCTGAGGTTTTGAGAGAAAGATTAAATACAAGAGATGAACTAGGGTTTGAAATGAGATGGTGCTGGTGAAGATGTTGATGAAGATTGGTCCTCCCACGATGAGAGGATGGCTGGTGATGTCGATGGCTTCAATTTCCCCCTCCCGGAAGGAAGTATCCTCGGCGGAATCGCTCCGCCGGAGAGCAAAAGTGCTCCTGCCCAGGTTCCGCCTCGAGACTGTGGCGCTTCGTCCCGAAAGTCTTCTCTATAATTTTTTTAGGGAAAATGAGCTTATGTAGTAGAAGGAGGGGGCCAGAGGCCAGCTGTGGGCCCCACAAGGCATCAGGGCATGCCCTGGGGGGGGGGGCGCCCTGTTGCCTTGTGAGCAACTGGTGGGTCCCCTCTGCTATTTCTTTTCTCCAGTACTTTTTTATATATTCAATAAAAAATCTCCGTAAAATTTCAGGTCATTTGGCTCATCCTGTTCTATTCTCATACGGTATAGTAGACAAAATATAGTACTCGGCGTACATAAGGACCTTGATCGCCGTCGTGCCTTCCTGTTGCCTTTGACTTAATCAAATGTCTGCAAAGAAGCAACAAAGAACCACATTAGCGGCTACATAAGCGAGTAGAATAATAATACTAACAAATATAGCCAATGACCAATGTCTAAAGTTACTAATCGCAATCACAATTCATTCTGGAGGTTACTTGATAATTAGCACGAACATGCGGGAAGAGGTGGCAGCTCACCTACGGCATGGAGCATAAAAAATATTAGGAGCTTTTCCTTTCCCGTAGTATGAACATGACGCCGCTACCTTGCACCTTGATGTGCCGCCATTGCCACAAGCCAATTAACAGGAGGTATCGATTTGTATCTGCGCCCACCCATGTTGTTTAGGCAGCTTGAATAATATCTAAAAGTTATGCTGATTACAGCAGCAACAAAGAGTAGTGTTTTGAATCAGATAACTAATCACTTGTATTCTATACCTAAGCCATAAATATGAACAATTTTAGAATTGAGAGAGTGCACCAATGATCTAGTTATCAATGTAAAGATATATCAAGCATATAGGTGTCTGCAGTAAATTTATAACTGTCTACCTGAATCAGCGTTCTTACAGAAGCATATATGATCCAAGCAGGATAAAGCACAAAGGAAGCTGTCAAATTTATTTCCTTTTTGCTATCAACTATCCATATGACATATTTTGTGCTGATAGCGAAAAGAAAAGGAAATGTATAAAACAACGACTCTGAACAATATTGAGTACTAAAAGGGTAAACACAAGTCTACTAAATTTAATAATAAATGGAGTGTATTGTGTAGTCTGAATGGGCAGTATCAGAGTACACATCCAAGGAAATGCGGCTTGCCGCACACCTGCGGGTGCAACCATACCCAACTCGGTAATAATGCCGCTGCAGTATTGTTTATAAAATACAACATCGCATGATACATATGACGTGAACCAAGAATGCTTATTTAACTATAATGCCTCTCAATTTCAACGGTAGTTGACCAAAGGGGTATACCAATTCATCACATCAAAGATGTACCACATTCAAATCATAATATCCGAAAGCAACACTCCAAGTTATGTCCAACTTAGAATTTCAAAGCAGGGTACATGGTAGGACATGTTTTGCGCTTGCCGGTCTATAGGACGGAAGCCATGGCATTGACAGTGTACCAAAAGCAAGGAACAAACTACTTTGATAATGATAGTAAGACGTTTTATAGTCCAAGGATAGGAAGTGCGGCTTACCGCACCCAACCCGCCCCAGCCATAATGCCATATCCAGCCCAGTAAGACGTTTTATATTCCAAAGGTTCACAAAAATGAAAAGGTCCAGGGAGCGCTAAAGTCCATTACATGCCACTTCATTCTTAATAGGAAATGTAGCATGATATACCAAAAGGATGAAAGGTTCAAATCAATCCCCCTATTGTCTCGGTTCTTACCAAAAGCACTTCATTAGTGCAGTGGGTGCTCCAAAGTAAAAATATGTCACTTCATTTATTTTTTCTTGCTGAGGATGAAGAAACGTTTGTAACCACCTTAGAAAAATATGAGATTATTTCAATTAGCATACCGCAGATATAAAACTACAAAAAAATACCCTTATGTACGTCAGTGCAGAGCATGTACACTAATGAGGTAGAAGCAACAAACATGTAACAACTTCTTAGGAGGCTCATCAAATGAGTATGAATGGCAATATGTGTATAAAAACTAACATGATACCAAGTTTTAATTTAGAAAAGATGGCTATGAGCAGGAAGAGAAGGGGGTCAAAAACTGTAACTAATTGGATAATTGGCAGACCCCTATATAGTTCTGAATACAACACAGTGGAAGTTGAAACGTGCTCCTCTAACACTGCATTCCTCATACAATAAGACACAGTTGCCCCTCAAATGATTCAACCTAAAGCCCCAATGCTTATAGGAAAAATGGTATAAATGCGTATAAAACATATGAAGATTCATGATTCACCGTGCCATTTTTTAGGAGGGGAACTACCTTACTATTAGGAGGCAAATTAGAAGCATCCCACGCAAAACTTTATGCATATTATTTGATCTTAACATGCTTATAGAACCCAACACAGATTTTCTAGGGTGAAAAAACACATTTGGTTCTATCAAATTGAGTCTAATATAAAACATGTTCACTTCCGGAATTTCGATGGCTCCATCTAATTATAAAAAGGCTTGCAGGCATCATATGGTAAATAGCACATGCATCTTATGATTGTGTTTTGTACCAGTGAACATGGGAATGTAATAAATTGTTCTGAACCCTTCTTATCAAGTGGATAGCAAAATAGTACATGCATCTTATGGTCACCCATGGGAATCATCTTTTAGCATTTGAAAACTTCTCATATTTGGAGCTCCTCCTCTACACCAAATGAAAGTAAATGATGATGCTAAATACCATAACATGACATAGAAGGTGATTCTAGCATTAGTTCTCAAAAGCGGAATTCGCCAATGCAAAGGTAGTAGACAAAAACACAATTTCAGCCATATGAGATAGAAATTGAGGTGTGAAAATAAAATCACTACTCTGGACCATCTGCCATCATAAAAGTATTCCTTCCTTTCTTGTCATAATCAAACAAAAGCAAAAGAACACACAAAAAGTGCGGCCTACCGCACCCCGCGCTAACCTGGTAATATAGAGAGGACATGGCGATGAAGTAAGTCTAATGATCCAACATATGGTATTACACAATATATCTCATGATGAAGATATTGAGAGGCCGCAAACAAATAAAAAAACTCTAATGATCGAGCATCTGGCATTACTCAAAGAGTAGGAGATAGTAGATACTTATAAGAATAATTATCCAGTACAAAACATCAACTCTCATTACATGCCACGTTGAATTGGACACCAGAAATGAATTCTTTATGAGTCATCCTAATAGTCACTCCCTCTGTTCCAAAATTATTGTCGTGGTTTTCGTTCAAACTGAAATAAAAGCATGAAAATAATTTTGGAACGGAGAGACTATAACTTATACCATCAGGGTATATGAAGACCAACAGACACATTGTGATAGCTATTTAACAACAATTGGTAAAAACAACACAGCAGAGCTGAAGTATAAGAGTTATAACTCAAGTGATAATAGTCACTATGTTCATATATGTAGATACTGAACCCAAATGAGAGCATTGCATGTAATAAATTGGAAAGAGTTATTGTTGGCCAACCAACTAACCAATGTTGATTTGTTGATACAAATCCCATGCCAACACATGCTAGAACAAGAAATATGGAATGGCTAAACTCTCTTCAAAGATGTCTCATTAAGGTTTATATAACTACACTCACTTTGGCGTAAATCAGTGCAGTAAGACATTTCCTCTCAAAAAAACATTGCACGTATGTGATTGCTTTGGAAATAACTGAAGGAGCACAGGGATTACATGATGGCCAAACTGAATACACCTCCAAATTGGATACAATTCCAAATTGAATACAACTCTATATTGAAAAAACATCAACCAATTGACAATTGAATATATTGTGAAAGCATAGAAAACAAACACAAAAAAATAAATGTATTACTGAACTTGTTATCCTTTACGGGAGCTAAATTTTTGTAGCCCTTCCTTACTTTAGTTTAAAACTACATGAGAAACAACACAAACGAGAAAACATGAAGTACCATTTGAAAACACAAACATCTAGAGCCCCACAACTACACTCAATGGATGTACATGGTGATGTTAGGTACCATAAGATGATAGGGAAGGTGGTTCTGAATCAGTGCACATTGTAGCAGAAGTTGCCACTTCAAAGGTAGTAGGCAAAATAGATACAATTTATATTTATCTCTTATAATTAAAAAACATGGTGCCATAAGAACAAAGTACAGATTCAAGGTTGAACCTATAAACCTCACTGTCATGATGAATAAAATGATTTTGGATCTCTGAAACATTAGACCATTAATTTTTAGCAATATCATACAGGAAGACTCACAAACAGGCTCCACAAACTCTTCTGTTTATCCACTTGAAGTGATACAAATTACTTACTTTGTAGGGTTGGTACGCATACATTATGCCTAGACATATACGTAAATTCAGTTCATACGGATAACAACAGCCAATATTCTAAGACTCGGACTAAAGTGTTATATTTAAGAAAGCATGTGATGTTAAGGTCTATAGAAATATATTACCTTTAAGAAGAACACCATAGTCATTGTTGCTTTGGAAATAATTATCTGCGATCCTGTCACGCCCAATATGCGGTCCTATCCTCAAGGAACTCGAAAGCTCCACCAAGGATAGAAGCGCATATCGAAGACGCTTCGCAAGGTGGATATCATTACAACATACCATGTACTGAATAGATGAGAATACCAGATAAAGGCTTACACTCGCCATAAACTACAGCATGAATACATGAATACATCAATACATAGCAATCATCATACAGAAGAGCAGGATCCGACTACGGATGAAATCAAACGAAAAAGAAGAACGATATCCACCCTTCTAATCCCAGGCTGCCAACAGGGAACCCATCCTATGATCGACGAAGAAGAAGAAGCAGAAGAAGAACTCCAAATAGAACAAGCATCGCTCTCACGTCAAAGCATCGCTTTACCTATACCTGCAACTGTTGTTGTTGTAAACTATGAGCCATGAGGACTCAGCAATCCCATTACCATGGGTATCAAGACTAGCAAAGCTTAATAGGTATGGAATGGTTAAGTGGTGAGGTTGCAGCAAGCACTAAGCATTGTATGGTGGCTAACTTACGAGTACAAGAATAAGAAGAGCAACTACGCATAAACGGGCGCAAACTAGTAACGATCAAGAAGTGATCCTGAACACCTACTTACGAGTCAGACATAACCCCACCGTGTTCTCTTCCCGAACTCCCTCGAAAAGAGACGATCACGGTTACACACGCGGGTTGTGTATTTTAATTAGATTTAGTGTCAAGTTCTCTACAACCGAAGGTTATAAATTTCCAAGTCGCCACATAACCGCGGGCACGGCTTTCCGAAAGATTTAACCCTACAGGGGTGCTCCAAGTAGTCCATTATAAATTACCACAAGCATCCGATGGAACATCCTCACACCGTGATAACACGATGCTTACGATAAGGAATCCCGGTGGACAAGCCACTCATCAAAGGTAAAACTAAACCAGCAAGACCTCCCGACGTGCCGACACCCCAATAGGAGCCGCGCGTATCTCGTAACAGGCCACGATCGGATCGGCTAAGTTTCCGGCTGGCACACCCGTTGGTGGCCCCGGCTACTGCCATGTCGGACCAGCACCATCAGCACTGGCCCACCTGTATTATGTTGAATTAAGAATCCATGGGTTCATGATGCCCTATGTTTTAATTAATTATCAGGATTATTATGTTGACAAATTTTAAAACCAATGTTGGGCCTTGCTGGATAAGTCTTATCCTAAAGCGAATGATCAGGGGGGTTCCCATATGCCCCACATGTGTTAGAAGTGCTCATCAAGGAACATAACACTGGTATTACGGAAACGAGGGCGGCAAGAGTGGAACAAAACACCAAGCAAAACGCCGAGTCTTCCACCCTTTACCAAGTATATAGATGCATTAATTAAATAAGAGGTATTGTGATATCCCATGATATCCATGTCCCAACATGGAACAAGCTGCAACTGCACCTGCAACTAGCGACGCTATAAGAGGGGCTGAGCAAAGCCGTAACATAGGCAAACAACAGCTTGCTGGGATGGTGGAAGGTCAGAGGTTGTTTCATGGCAATTTGGGAGGCTGACAAACAAGTGGTAGGTAGCGAGACATAGCGATAGCATTGAGACAACCAGCAAGCAAAGATAGTAGTGATATCCAAGGTAATGGTCATCTTGCCTGAAATCCCGCTAGGTAGAATACCGAATCCGTGAAGTAGTCGAGCAGGCGTAGTCGAACGAATCCTCACACTTTGCAACGTAACCGGAACTATCGAGAAGAAGCGCAACCGGAAAGAAGCAAACAACATGGTAAACACACAAGCATAAACATGGCATGATGCATAATCAAGTATGATGCATGTCCGGTTTAATGAGGCATGGCATGGCAAGAGTGCAACAAACAATACTACATAATAAGTGAAGCTCAATATGCAACGGGTTGCATATTGACGAAACTCCACATTCTACTATTTGATTCTCTCCCGTTTAAACTACTCATCAATATTAAATGTGTCTTTAACATGGCAAGAGGTGAAGCATAATTAATCTACCTAGCTAGGCAATTTTAAATGAGGCCGGAAACAACACATAACAATTCCGGAAAATCCCCATATGTAATTTTAGAAATTGGTACTGTTCTGCCTAAAATATAATTTTATAGTTGTTAAACAGGAAAATAAAGGGCACCATGTTAATCTACACATTTTTCTACCCAATTTACATATAAAGTTTATTTAATTCGGAGCTACGGTTATTTAGTTATGAAGTAAACCATTTTAGCATGTCATTTAACCAAATTAATGCAAACATCAATTTAAATGTTTTTAACATGGGTGAAAGTTGGATATTGTGAAACTACATGAAGTTCTACCCAAGTTACCTATATGACATGTTTTATTTGGATGCATGAATATTTAATTATTAGCATTTCAAAACAGTGGCAGTGTTGTAATTATGCAGTTTTATTTGACAAAAGAAAATAGCCAACAATAGACACGGGCTGGGCTAGCCAGTGTCAAAGACAGTGGGGCCGGAAGTGTGGTCACTAGGTCAACGAGGTCCGGTCAACAGGGCTGTGGGGCCAAGGCATCAGAGTCACATGGAAAAAAAATGAAAGGCCAAACAAAATGTGGGGAGCCAAGGATTCGAACTCTGGTCTCTTGGGTGTGAGAACGTGTGGTTAACCAGATGGGCTCCGAAAGAACTGTGATGAAGGATGGCTTGGGCCCGAGATGAACATTACCCTCGCGCTGATCTGATCGAAACTGAAATCAAAGAACAGAGACAGCTTGCTTTGTGGCTGTGTCTGGGCATGCACGGCAGCATGCGCGTGTGTGCAGCAAGGGGGTCTGCACGTGTGCAGATGAAAAGAAACAAGGCAAAAAATTGGGGAGCCTGGGATTTGAACCCCAAACCCCTCGGATTAGTGTGCGTGGCAATGACCAGATAGGCTAGCGAGGTTCTTGTTTTCAGGTTGGGCAAGATAGGTATTGGATGACCCCAAGAGCCAAGTCATGGCTTCACGCACGAACGGCAAAAACTCCGGCGATGACGGTGACTAGCAAAAGCGGTGGCCATTGGGGCTGCTAGGTACCGGCGGGCGTGCGAAATTTGCAGGGGAGTGCGGGTGTGGTGGCACGCATGCAAACGCTCGAGCACGAGCTCGTGCTCGTGTCGGGTGCAGCACGGCGCGGCGATGCGGCGGCGGCAAGAGTTGGCGGGCACGGCATGGCTTGCGGGCGAGCTGAGCTGCTGCGGTGCTTGATCTGCGAAGGTGTGTGAGCAAGTGTGGGTGTGCAGCGAGTGCAACAGAGCCGAGTAGTGAGGCAAGGCACGAGCTTCAGCTCGTGGCCATGGGAGGACATGGCCTCGGTCAAGATCGAAACGACGGCTACGGGATGGATTCAAGCTGGGGAATGACTAGGGAGGAGCGGCTGCTCACCATGGGCTCAAGTAACATGACGAGGGGGTCGGAGAGGCGGCGTAGGCGACATGGGGAGGTTCTAATCGAGGCGGCGGTGCTCGGTCCATGAAGCAGAGGAAGCAGGGGAGGCAGAGTGTACAAGCGACATCGTCTTGACGTCCCGCAGCGCCGTCGTGGTCGGAGGCGACGTAGACGCCGTCGGGGAAGACGATGCCCACGGTGGAGGTGGCTGGATGCACCTAGATGCTTGCCGGCAACAAGCTCGTCTCCTGAACTCACTCGAGACCGAAGAGGGCGATGACTATGGTGGGCGACTCACCTGCGGCGGCAGTGGAGGGAGGAGAGGTATAGAAGGGAAACCCTAGGTGAGAGCTGGGATTAAATAGGGGCGCGGCACCGTGGTGCCTCTATGTCCATGGCATGCATGTAAAAAGAGGGAGCCAGGTAGGAGAAAAGGTGGGTGGGTGCTACAGATTCACCCACTGACGCGTGGGTCCCGAGTTGCCACATGGGACGGGTGAGAGAGAGGGTAGGTGGGTTTTTGAGTGAGAAATTGATCTGGAGGGTCTAGGTGGGCTGCTGCCAGGCCCCGGCTGGGCTGTGGGTGGCCTTTCTCTCTCTGCAATCTTCCCAAATTTGCAATGATCAGGAAAGAATGAAAATGCAGAGGGAGTTTAGAGAGGGTTGAGGCTGAGACAAAATATCTCTGGAATGCTAAGACAATGCACAATTTAAATAAAATGCCCTGGCATTATTTAAAGAGAGAAAAATAAATCAAGTTTGAATTTAATTCAAACTTGAGTCATTTTTGAATCTGGCCAAAACATTTCCAATTGAGCTGAAACTTGGTGAGTGGTTACAGGCATGGTCTAATATTGGTACGAAAAGATTGATCATTTTTCTGGACCAGAAATAAGGTCACTTGAAAAAAAATGGTATAAAAGAAAGGAAGCTAGAGTTGGAGTTTTGAACTAGAGATGGTTTTTGAGAAGATCAAGATGCAAAATGATATGGGGATGAAGGGAAGGATTTGGAGAGCACACAAGGTTGCAATGAATTGAAATAAGTTGAGCATGGGAAATAAGAAAGGATCAAGGAGGGACTAGGAGTAGCAGAAACACATGAACAAAATAAAGGGAGCAATCACAACCAGAAGATGGAGATGATGCATGATGCATGATGCATGATGCCAAAATAAAATAAAACACATATCATATAAGCATGCAAGCATGAACATATCACAAAAATAATGGAGGTCTCGGTCTTGGGCTGTTACAACACTCCCCCACTTACAAGAGATCTCGCCCCGAGATCTAGGAATGAGAAGAGGAAGAGGAAGAGGTAAAACAAATTTGCTTCTTGGTCAAATGATTGAAACCAAAGAACCTTGAAAAAAAAATTGCACAAGACAACAAATGGCACAAGGAACAAGAACGAATTCGGGCAGCACTCCGGTTGAAGAGAGAATCAAAAACTTGATAAGATGAAAAGAACTTGAAAAGACGACACAACACTCTGGTAGAATGGATAAGCAAGGAAACAACATGATCTTGGTGAAAACGAGATAATGGTTTGAAGAGAGAAACATCACAATGCCCCTGGAACAAAATTATAGAAGCTAGCTCGTTGGAAAGAAAAGAACGAAGAAGAAAATGACAACTTCTCTCACCATTGAATTTGAAAAGCATCCTCACAACGAAAGAATGAACGGAGTTGTGGGAAAATCAACAATCAAAGAAGAGAAGCTTGTTGTGGGCTTATGGAAACATCTCAATATTAAGATTGGTTGAGGTCAACAAAGAGATGAAAACTTCTTTCACCGAGAGGATAAAAGGGTACTTGGATCATTCATAAGCACCATAATAGCAGCAATCCTTAGGAAAAGCTTTAGGTGAAAATATAAGCCAAGTTAACTCATTCCTGAATGAAGAGAAAATGATGGGTTTAAATATCTCACTCCTGACAACTTGTGAATCATGAAACATGAAGGAAAATTGTCAAGAAGGACATAACACCACCTCAAAAGGCAAGGTAGAAAGGATTGCACTTCGGAATGCAAAATGAAGAATGCTTGAGCTCATTGAAGAGCACTTCAAGAATGAATTAAATCCTTGACGAACCACCATGAAGAACTCCGGTAAACAAAAAGATGATAGAAACGAAGGTTGAAAAGAACAAGATGAAGTCTTGCAATGATTTAGATTGAGCTTCGTGACGAAACAACCGAGAAAACTTGGAACTCCGGAAAAGAAAGATGAACAACTTAGAACCAAGAATTTGATATCATGAATGAACTCTGGAAGAAGGAACTAAACCACCTCGATGGAATAAGAATAAGAATTATGTCATGCTTACCATTCATCAACTTAAATAGATGACAAGCAATGGATTGGCATGCCCCTTATTCTTCTTGAAAAGATTGAAGAGAGATATAGCGCAAACTTGGGGTGGTCTTCAACGAACCACCGGTAGTGTTTTGAAAGAATGAATGAATGAATTGATGCGATGGCAAATGAAGAGGAATCTTAAATGAACCACCTGTAGAATTGAAAACGAACGAAGAAAAGAGAACGAATCACCGGGAAGAATTAGAAAACGAACGAAGATACTTGAGGGAATTTGATGCAATAGAACGAAGAGATCACGAGCTAATTAAAGAATACTTGAACGATGCTCCAGAAGAATTAGAGAACGACAGATGAACGTTGAGAATGAATAATTCTTCTACAATGACGGCCTTCGGAGAATAAAAAATGGAAAGAACTGATGAAATGCTGCGGATGGGTATGAAAATGATTTCTCATGATTCGAAACAATTGAGAGGATGGCATCAAGCTCGAAGCATGAATCTTCAAGAGAACAGAGCAAGATTTACGAGAAACTCTTCTTCAGTCTTCGACGTTGAGAATGCCAATGAGGAACACCACCAAAATTATTGAGACACTCCGGAACAATGAAAAGAGTAAGATTGGGATCGAAATGAAATGATTCGATGGAAATCTTGAAGAAGACAATTGACTGATGAAAATTCATTCTTACATCATACTTGAAAGAATTTGAGAACAACTCTGGGAAAATTAGAAGAGTTAGGTAAGATCCTGGGAAAAGACCTGTGGGTTATAGGCCCACTGAAAATAAAACACCGTTGAGACAATTGCTTAGAAAGAGATGATGCAACATAAATATTTAAATGGCTTGAATGAGGTAACAACCATGAAATAGAATGAACGGATCTTGAATGGAAACATGAAACTTCTGAGATATCTTCTACACTTCTGATATGAATAGAGAGAGGTGAATAAACAAGAGAGGCTTGGGTAAGTATTTCCAACATGGGAAAATATTTGAACGAACGAAAGGGGTATGATCCACACCAAAAGCTTACATTTAGACCATCGGAGAAGAAAACGAGAACGAAGAATGATGAACTTGTAGGTCCTGGGCATCTTCACGAGAAATCACCGGCTAAGAACATTGAATGAAAAGAATGGAGAGACTTCTCATGAATTAAACGGATACTTGATTTGAGAATTTTACTCCGCAAAGAAAAAAGGGTGGGAGGGTGGGAAAGAAAATAAAGACAACTTGGAACGGGTGAAACGAACACCATTGCGAAAACTGAGAATTGGTCTTGCAAATGTTGAAAGGATTGAATTAACTCGAAGAGAAGCATACCGGGTGAAAAGAATTTACATGAAGGATTAGTAATCCCATAGAAATATGAGAACACCGCTTAGGAAAGGTATGGAATCCACACTTGACTTCGAAGTAACTTGAATACCAAACACCAACAAAACCAAGGATTTGCCTTGCAGAATAAGCCGGAACAAACATATGATAGAGATTTCGTCCGAAATTTGTGTGGTGGGGCCCACACGGGCTCGATCTTGCAGTGGCCATCTATACAAGGTAGTGTACGAGACTATGAAGTGTCCCCGAATCATAGCGAAGCTACAAGGATTCTTTAAGACGAAACGAGCACCGCTATAAAAATGACGGTGAGCAGGCGGACCACTAGACGTCGAACCCCAATCTCATATCATGCATCTGTTGGAAAAATATCCTAGGTAACTACTTGAATTCCCACCTTTGAACTCTTAAAACTTCTTGGTTATGTGATTAGGTTGCGGGTCCAGGAACCTACTCATAGCAAACAACAACCTAATCAGCCGCAACTGCATCCGCAACCCTTAACACACAACCGAGAAACTCTGCAAATTCGTCTACTTTAGACCTTCGAAAAAAACAACCGCTATGCTAGCCATGGAAGTACTCCCGAACTATCTCCCCAGTACTGGGTGACGTCGGGGTTATCTCACCACAAACAAGATAGAAGAGTTTTTCGATGTCGGCGTCCTCTGGTATTCAGGAACTGGAACGATAGCAAATGTGACAAGAACCCCTTGGAGCTCAACTCCCCGGGTCCAATCCATACGGTCAGGAGGCACCAAGAATAGAATTCTATCACACCAATATCCCAACGATTCCAAAAATACCCACGTGATCCTAAAAAAATTTGAGTGAGAAGAGTAGTAGAATCAAAACACCTATGTCACAATTCCTCACCAGAGCGACGAAGGGGATAAGGAGTAAAAAGAATTCCTACTCTCCGATATATAACTAGACTCAAAATAGGTTTTTTTTCTAGACTCGTCAATGGTTCGATCAATCAAGGGGGCTCCTGCGGTCGGTAGAAGCTCTGATACCAACTTGTCACGCCCAATATGCGGTCCTATCCTCAAGGAACTCGAAAGCTCCACTAAAGATAGAAGCGCATATCGAAGACGCTTCACAAGGTGGATATCATTACAACATACCATGTACTGAATAGATGAGAATACCAGATAAAGGCTTACACTCACCACAAGCTACATCATGAATACATCAATACATCGCAATCATCATACAGAAGAGCAGGATCCGACTACGGATGAAATCAAACGAAAAAGAAGAACAACATCCACCCTGCTAATCCCAGGCTGCCAACCGGGAACCCATCCTATGATCGACGAAGAAGAAGAAGCAGAAGAAGAACTCCAAATAGAACAAGCATCGCTCTCACGTCAAAACATCGCTTTACCTGTACCTGCACCTATTGTTGTAGTAAACTGTGAGCCACGAGGACTCAGCAATTCCATTACCATGGGTATCAAGACTAGCAAAGCTTAATAGGTATGGAATGGTTAAGTGGTGAGGTTGCAGCAAGCACTAAGCATTGTATGGTGGCTAACTTACGAGTACAAGAATAAGAAGAGCAACTACGCATAAACGGGTGGAAACTAGTAATGATCAAGAAGGGATCCTGAACACCTACTTACGAGTCAAACATAACCCCATTGAGTTCTCTTCCCGAACTCCCTCGAAAAGAGACGATCACGGTTACGCACGCGGTTGGTGTATTTTAATTAGATTTAATGTCAAGTTCTCTACAACCAGAGGTTATAAATTTCGAAGCCGCCACATAACCGCGGGCACGGCTTTCCGAAAGATTTAACCCTGCAGGGGTGCTCCAAGTAGTCCATTATAAATTACCACATGCATCCGATGGAACATCCTCACACCGTGATAACACGATGCTTAAGATAAGGAATCCCGGTGGGCAAGCCACTCGTCGAAGGTAAAACTAAACCAGCAAGACCTCCCGACGTGCCGACACCCCAATAGGTGCAACGCGTATCTTATATCAGGCCACGATCGGATCGGCTAAGTTTCCGGCAGGCACACCCGTTGGTCGCCCCGGCTACTGCCATTTTGGACCAGCACCATCAGCACTGGCCCACCTGTATTATGTTGAATTAAGAATCCACGGGTTCATGACGCCCTATGCTTTAATTAATTATCAGGATTATTATGTTGACAAATTTTAAAACCAATGTTGGGCCTTGCTGGAGAAGTCTTATCCTAAAGCGAATGATCAGGGGGGTTCCCATATGCCCCACATGTGTTAGAAGCGCTCATCAAGGAACATAACAACGGTATTACGGAAACTAGGGTGGCAAGAGTGGAACAAAACACCAAGCAAAAGGCCGAGCCTTCCACCCTTTACCAAGTATATAGATGCATTAATTAAATAAGAGATATTGTGATATCCCATGATATCCATGTCCCAACATGGATCAAACTGCAACTGCACCTGCAACTAGCAATGCTATATGAGGGGCTGAGCAAGGCGGTAACATAGCCAAACAACGGTTTGCTAGGACGGTGGAAGGTTAGAGGCTGTTTCATGGCAATTTGGGAGGCTGACAAGCAAGTGGTAGGTAGCGAGACATAGCGATAACATCGAGATAACTAGCAAGCAAAGATAGTAGTGTTTTCCAAGGTAATGGTCATCTTGCCTGAAATCCTGCTAGGAAGAAGACTGAATCCGTGAAGTAGTCGAGCAAGCATAGTCGAACAAATCCTCACACTTCGCAACGTAACCGGAACTATTGAGAAGAAGCGCAACCGGAAAGAAGCAAACAACATGGTAAACACACAAGCATAAACATGGCATGATGCACAATCAAGTATGATGCATGTCCGATTTAATGAGGCATGGCATGGCAAGAGTGCAACAAACAGTACTACATATTAAGTGAAGCTCAATATGAAACGGGTTGAATATTGACGAAACTCCACATTCAACTATTTGATTCTCTCCCATTTAAACTACTCATCAATATTAAATGTTGATTAACATGGCAAGAGGTGAAGCATAATTAATCGACCTATCTAGGCAATTTTAAAGGAGGCCGGAAACAACACATAACAATTCCGGAAAATCCCCATATGTAATTTTCGAAATTGGTACTGTTCTGCCTAAAACATAATTTTATAGTTGTTAAACAGGAAAATAAAGTGCACCATGTTAATCTACACATTTTTCTACCCAATTTACATATAAAGTTTATTTAATTCGGAGCTACGGTTATTTAGTTATGAAGTAAACCATTTTAGCATGTCATTTAACCAAATTAATGCAAACAACAATTTAAATGTTTTTAACATGGTTGAAAGTTGGATGTTGGTAAACTACATGAAATTCTACGCAAGTTACCTATATGACATGTTTTATTTGGATGCACGAATATTTAATTATTACCATTTCAAAACAGTGGCAGTGCTGTAATTATGCAGTTTTATTTGACAAAAGAAAACAACCAACAATAGACACAGGCTGGGCTAGCCAGTGTCAAAGACAGTGGGGCCGGAAGTGTGGTCACCAGGTCAATGAGGTCCAGTTAACAGAGGTGTGGGGCCAAGGCGTCAGAGTCACATGGAAAAAAATGAAAGGCAAACAAAATGTGGGGAGCCAAGGATTCGAACCCTGGTCTCCTGGGTGTGAGAACATGTGGTCAACTTGATGGGCTCCGAAAGAACTGCGATGAATGATGGCTTGGGCCCGATATGAACATTACCCTCGCACTGATTTGATCGAAACTGAAATCAAAGAACAGAGACAGCTTGCTCTGTGGCTGTGTCTGGGCATGCACGGCAGCGTGTGTGTGTGTGTGTGTAGTGAGGGGGTGCGCGCGTGTGCAGATGAAAAGAAACAAGGCAAAAAAAATAGGGGAGCCTGGGATTTGAACCCCAAACCCCTCGGATTAGTGTGCGGGGCAATGACCAGATAGGCTAGCGAGGTTCTTGTGTTCAGGTTGGGCGCGATAGGTATTGGATGACCCCAAGAGCCAAGTCATGGCTTCACGCACAGACGGCAAAAACTCCGGCAACGACGGCGACTAGCAAAAGCGGTGGCCGTTGGGGCTGCTAGGTACTGGCGGGCATGCGGAATTTGCAGGGGAGTGCGGGTGCGGTGGCACGTGTGCAAACGCTCGAGCACGAGCTCGTGCTCGTGTCGGGTGCAGCACGGCACGGCGATGCGGCGGCGGCAAGAGTTGGCGGGCACGGCGTGGCTTGCGGGCGAGCTGAGCTGCTGCGGTGCATGATCTGCGAAGGTGTGTGAGCAAGTGTGGGTGTGCAGCGAGTGCAACAGAGCCGAGCAGTGAGGCAAGGCACGAGCTTCAGCTCGTGGCCATGGGCGGACGTGGCCTCGGTCAAGATCGAAACGATGGCTATGGGATGGATTCAAGCCGGGGAAGGATTGGGGAGGAGGAGCTGCTCACAATGGGCTCGAGTAACATGACGAGGGGGTCGGAGAGGCAGCGTAGGCGACGTGGGGAGGTGCTGATCGGGGCGGCGGTGCTCGGTCCATGAAGCAGAGGAAGCAGGGGAGGCAGAGTGTACAAGCGACCCCGTCTTGATGTCCCGTGGCTCCGTCATGGTCGAAGGCGATGTAGACGATGTCGGGGAAGACGATGCCCATGGTGGAGGTGGCTGGATCCACCTAGACGCTTGCCGGCGACGAGCTCGTCTCCTGAACTCGCTCGAGATTGAAGAGGGTGATGACTATGGTGGGCGACTCACCTGCGGCGGCGACGGAGGGAGGAGAGGGATAGAAGGGAAACCCTAGGCGAGAGCTGGGACTAAATAGGGGCATGGCACCATGGTGCCTCTGTGTCCATGGCATGCGTGGAAAGAGAGGGAGCGAGGTAGGACAAAAGGTGGGTGGGTGCTACAGATTCACCCACTGACGCGTGGGTCACGAGTTGCCACGTGGGACGGGTGAGAGAGAGGGTAGGGGGGTTTTTGAGTGAGAAAAGGATCTGGAGGGGCTAGGTGGGCTGCTGCCAGGCCTCGGCTGGGCTGTGGGTGGCCTTTTTCTCTCTGCAATCTTCCCAAATTTTCAATCATCAGGAAAGAATGAAATGCAGACGGAGTTTAGAGAGGGTTGAGGCTGAGACAAAATATCTCTGGAATGCTAAGACAATGCACAATTTTAATAAAATGCCCTGGCATTATTTAAAGACAGAAAAATAAATCAAGTTTGAATTTAATTCAAACTTGAGTCATTTTTGAATCTGGCCAAAACATTTCCAATTGAGCTGAAACTTGGAGGAGTGGTTACAGGCATGGTCTAATATTGGTACGAAAAGATTGAACATTTTTCTAGACCTAAAATAAGGTCACTTGAAAAAAAATGGAATAAAAGAAAGAAGGAAGCTAGAGTTGGAGTTTTGAACTAGAGATGGTTTTTGAGAAGATCAAGATGCAAAATGAGATGGGGATGAAGAGAAGGATTTGAAGAGCACACAAGGTTGCAATGAATTGAAATAAGTTGAGCATGGGAAATAAGAAAGGATCAAGAAGGGACTAGGAGTAGCAGAAACACATGAACAAAATAAAGGGAGCAATCACAACCAGAAGATGGAGATGATGCATGATGCATGATGCCAAAATAAAATAAAACACATATCATATAAGCATGCAAGCATGAACATATCACAAAAATAATGGAGGTCTCGGTCTTGGGCTGTTACAGATCCTTCAAAAATTACATCTTAAATCCGCTTGAATCAGCTAAAGTCTTGACCCTAGTCCTCTGCAAACAATAAAAATTTGCTCCCTTAGGGAGGGCAGCCGATCTTAACAACTTAGAATCGCCCAGAATTAATTTGAAATCGTAGGCATTCTGATAAACTGAGATGAGTAGTTAAGATGCTTTAGTCAGTTCACCAAACAAAGCATGTTCATCTTATTTAAAAGGCAGGAGAAGCATCATACCCTATCCATGAACTGCATGTAGAACTTGAACTTGGGAGGTAGGCTCTTTGGTGCTAGCTCTTCCATTTTTCAGATAAAGTTGCTTGTTCTTCGCCAGGTTTCCTGCCAAAAACCGTGGATGGCCTTTCTAAAAAACAATCATACGTGGGGATTCATGCCTAAGTAACTAAAAAGAAATGACTATTGTAGTACTATAAAGGTGCAGATGTCATGCTTTGTTTAACTCATCACAAAGAAAACCTATAGGTCGAGAAAGTGCTGCCAACGCCCAGCACATCCAGAGGGAGAACTGGCCAAATCCTCATTATTGTTTGCCTTTGTATAATGGTAGAGCCTTAAATTTGCCAACATAAAATAAGAGAGGATGAGACAATCAACACCGAGAACTGGTCAGGCTAATTTTAACTTCTTGGAATGGTAAAACAAAGTCAATTAGTGCACAAAAGAAAGATGTTAACTTCTTGAAAGCTCATGAGCCAATTTTCACGGTTCAGTAGCAAAGCAGCACTACAGACTAAATATCAGGGAACAAACAATTGGTCTAGAAAAGAGACATTAACAACTTAAAAGTACTTAATTACACTACTCATATATTGATATTCACATATGCAGTTGAAAAAAGTTCAAATAAAACATTATTGGTAGCATTCTCCAAAAAGGCAAAGAAATGAATCTTCTGGATGCGGTGAACTATATCTTTAAGCTATAGAGACCACATTTGCAACCTCATTGCTGCAAACCTGTGCAAGATTAAGAAATCACCTAAGCCTCTAAGGTTTAATTCTGACTAACCAAGAGACATTGTAAATAGCATTGGGCACCTAATTAAGATAACATGTATAGGTTAATGCATTTTTACACGCATGTGAATCGAAATCAATTTCATTATGGGAACTTCGAAAGTATAGGTTCATCATATGGCACCAATGTGTTTTTTTGCATCCATTGAGGCACATTAGTTTCACAAAACTTTTCATGCAACAATGGAAGTAAAAGGCCTTAAAAGGTTAACTTTAGTAGGACAAACAACAAGCAAATGAGCCCATTGCTTGCATGATGACAACACAGAATGAATCTTGAAATAATAAGACAGTAGGTATACACCTGAAAGTGCAACTAATGCCCGGGTGGTTTTGGTAATCAATAACAACATATACATCATTGATCTAATTCTTATTGCTAGTAAATTTCAGAAAAGATCAATGATTGGCATGGCAAGGACTAATGGATGTGGACCCCTCAAAATGTCAAGAACAAGTTTGTCACCCACAAGACTCTTCATTTTCATTTTAGTGATCCAAGATCACATTGAGTCCCTTAAGAAAGCCAATACTATTAAAAGGGGATGAGGTGTTAATGATGAGGTTGTTGCTCAAAGTGCTTAGTGGTATTGCTCCAAAAACCCTCAGTCATTCTCCCACAAACACATCTGTCCAAACCCTAATTCATCATTTCGGTCCCACCGATATCACCTACTCCGGACCCACCGAGATGATCATTCCACTGCCATAGCCAAAACCCTAACAAATCGGATCCACCGAAATGGTTCTCGGTCTCACCGAGATGGCCTTGCCAACTCTTTGTTATCGGTTGTAATTACTTCGGTCTAACCGAGTTCTTCCAACCGGTCTCACTAAGATGGTCTGCCAACTCTGTGTTGCCTTATTGCTTTACTTCGGTCTCACCGAGGTAATGCATCGGTGCCACCGATATGAGGTTTTGCCTTACCATTGCACTTCGGTTTCTCCGAGTTATTCCCGTTCGGTCCCACTGAAAAGCCCAACGTTCATATTTTTTACACAGATCGGTCTCACTGAGATTTATGATCGGTGCCACCGAGATGGGTCAAAAGTGTGTAACGGTTGGATTTTGGGTGAAGGCTATATATATACCCCTCCACCCTCCTCTTACCAAGTAAAAGAGCCATTAGAACGTGCCTACACTTCCACCATACATTTTCTGAGAGAGAACCACCTACTCATGTGTTGAGATCAAGAGATTCCAATCCAACCATTTGAACCTTGATTTCTAGCCTCTTCAAGTTGCTTTCCACTCCAATCCTTCTCCTACCCAAGCCAAATCTGTGAGAGAGAGATTGAGTGTTGAGGAGACTATCATTTGAAGCACAAGAGCAAGGAGTTCATCATCAACACACCATTTATTACCTTTTGGAGAGTGATGTCTCCTAGATTGGTTAGGTGTCACTTGGGAGCCTCCAAGATCATGTGGAGTTGAACCAAGGAGTTTGTAAGGGCAAGGAGATCGCCTACTTCATGAAGATCTACCCCGAGTGAGGCTAGTCCTTCGTGGACGCAAGCCATGGTGGAATAGGCAAGGTTGCTTCTTCGTGGACCCTTCGTGGGTGGAGCCCTCCGTGGACTCGCGCAACCGTTACCCTTCGTGGGTTGAAGCCTCCATCAACGTGGACGTACGATAGCACCACCTATCGGAAACACGCCAAAAATCATTGTGTCTTCATTGCGTTTGAAATCTTCAAACCCCTCCTTTACTTACATGTGCAATGTTTTACTTTCCGCTGCTACACTCTTAGAATTACATGTGTAGGGTGATACTTGACTTGGTGTAATTGCTAAAATCTGCCCACAACTAAAATTGGGAAAAGGATAGATTTTTATTTGGTCAAGTAGTCTAATCACCCCCCTCTAGACATACTTTTGATCCTACAAGTGGTATCAGAGCTTTGGTCTCCATTGCATTGATTTCACAACCTAGGAGAGTATGGCGTCTAGTGAGGGTAATTATCACCGTAGAGGTCCATATTTCGATGGTACAAACTTTGCTAGTTAGAAGCATAAGATGAAAATGCATATTCTTGGTCATAACCCCGCCGTTTGGGCTATTGTTCGTGTTGGTTTGCAAGGTGAATTCTTTGAGGATGGTAAGGAACTGGATCGTGAAGCAACCGTGGAAGAATTGAAGATGTTGCAATACAATGCTCAAGCTTGTGACATTCTTTTCAACGGTTTGTGCCCCAAGGAGTTCAACAAGATCAGCCGCCTCGAGAATGCAAAGGAAATTTGGGATACTTTGGTTGATATGCACATGGGTACCGAGTCCGTCAAGGAATCCAAGTTGGATGTGCTTCAAAGTCAACTTGACAAGTTCAAGATGAAGGATGGTGAAGGAGTCGCCGAAATGTACTCTAGGCTTGCTCTCATCACAAATGAGATTGCCGGCTTAGGAAGTGAAGAGATGACCAACAAATTCATCATCAAGAAGATCCTTAGAGCCTTGGATGGAAAATATGATACTGTGTGCACATTGATCCAAATGATGCCCAATTACAAAGATCTCAAGCCCACGGAAGTCATTGGAAGGATTGTTGCTCATGAGATGTCACTCAAGGACAAGGAGGAGCTACACAACAAATCAAGTGGTGCTTACAAAGCCTCAACCAATGCTCCCACAACATCAAGTGACAAGCTAGTATCCAATGAAGAGATAAGCCTAATGGTCAAAAGATTCAACAAGTTTTACAAGAACAAAGGAAAAGAGAGAAGCTCTAGCTCAAGGCATTATGATAGAAGATCATCAAGTCGTGACCGTAATTGCTATAATTGTGGAAGACCCAGACACTACTCCAATGAGTGTACGACACCTCACAAGAAAAGAGACGAATCACCAAGAGGAAGACATAGAAGGGATGAATCACCTCACAAGGAGAGAAGGAGTAGAGATGATCGTTATGAACGAAGACCTTCTCGGAGAAGCAAGGATTCGAAAAGGAAGGATAAGTCATCCAAGAGCTACACTAGAAGAAGACATCAAGCTCATGTTGGTGAATGGATTTCCGGCTCCGACTCCGACAACCAATCCGAGAGAAGTTATCACTCCGACTCTGACTATAGTCAAGATGAAGGTGTTGCCGGACTTGCTCTCGTATCCTCCAACTCCTATGATCTATTTGATTCACCAAATGAAGGAATTGGAAGATTCTTCATGGCAAAAGGCCCCAAGGTATCACACCTCGAATACTTTGAATTTAATAGTGATGAGGATGATTTGCTTGGTGATGATGATTTACTTGTTGATAAGACTAGTGATGTGAGCTATAATGAACATGCTAGTAATCTTGATAGTCAAGAGGAAATGAATGACAATGCTATGAAGGAGATTGAGCGTCTAACTAAAGAACTAAACACTCTTAAGTTAGCTCATGAAACAACTCAAGAGGATCATAGAGAGCTCCTAAGATCTCATGAGAAGCTACGCTTCGAGAAGCTAAATTTAGAGCAAGAGCATGAGTTCCTACAAGCTATCAATGATGATCTTCGAAAGAAGAGTTCTTCATATCTTGCCAAGCGTTTACTCTTATCTACCTTTATGCCACAAGTCAAATCTAAGCAAACTAGTAACAAGGGTAAAAAGAGTTCTACCTCTAGTAGTAACAATAACAATGCTAAAGAAGAACTAGAGAGTTCTTGAGGGTGACTCCGCCAACAAACTTCACTCATATTCATTTTGGCGAGAACTTGTGCAACCAACTTCAACATCTTGCACTAGTTCATGGAGTCACAAACCCTCTTGTTGGTAAGACAAGGGACAAGGTATTCAATGCATTCGTGGACATCATAATGTGTGCATTTCACTCTATGTCTATGGATATCTGTGTATGTTCCTTGTGGGACTAACCCATACAGGCATTGAAAGTGCAAAACTCAAGGATTGCTCCCAACTCTTGATGATCTACATCAACATTGAGCATCCACATCTACAACATCTACATGAAGTCAACATCGACAAACCCAAGGTTAGTTCATCCCTCTTTGGAGGGATATCACATCTAGGGGGAGCTTTACTCTAAGACTTGAGTCAAAGCAATTCTAATGGTGTGAACAGATGTAACACCCTGAGTTGTGCATATATGCCATAATTGTTTGTTTATTTCGGTGCTTGTTCTTTCTTATGGGTAGTACCGGGAGACGAGTCCGAGTTCGAGGATCTTGTTGAGAACGTGTTCGAGGAGCAGAGTTACTATCCTTCCGAGGAGACTTCAGGCAAGATGATCATTACCCTTGATACCACTACTATCTTTGCTTTCCAGTTGTCTCGTTGCTATCGCTATGTCTCGCTACCTACCACTTGTCTGTCAGCCTCCCATATGCCATGAAATAGCCTCTAACCTCCACTACCCAGCAAACCGTTGTTTGGCTATGTGACCACTTTGCTCAGCCCCTCTTATAGCGTTGCTAGTTGCAGGTGCAATGCAGGTTGTTCCATGTTGGGACATGGATATGTTGGGATATCACAATATCTCTTATTTAATTAATGCATCTATATACTTGGTTGTGTGTGGAAGGCTCGGCCTTTTGCCTGGTGTTTTGTTCCGCTCATGCCGCCCTAGTTTCCGTAATACTGGTGTTATGATCCTTGATTAGCTTTCTTAACATGCTCAGGGGTTATGGGACCCTCTTGACAGTTCGCTTTGAATAAAACTCTTCCAGCAAGGGCCAACTTTGGTTTTACCATTTGCCTAACAACAACTAAAACTTGCATAGGGAGTAATTAACCCGAGGATTCTTAATCAACAACCCAGGCCAGTGCTCCTCATGAGTGTTGGTCCAAACTAGGGCGATGTCCGGCGCCCCCTGGGAAACTGGGGTCTCAGCCAACCCGACGTCTGGCTCATCCGGTGTGCCCTGAGAAAGAGATACGTGCGGCTCCTATCGGGGTTGTCGGCACCCCGTGAGGTCTTGCTGGTTTTGTTTTACCATTGTCGAAATGTCTTGAGCACCGGGAATTCCGAGGATACTCTGGGCTATCTCGAGGTTGATCGGACTAACTCGAGGTTGAGGTTTTTCCACCGCGGCTTGTGTTGGTTTATGATGGACTAGGTTGGGACACCCCTGCAGGGTTATATCTTTCGGAAAGCCGTGCCCGTGGTTATGTGGCGACTTGGATATTTATAACCTCCGGTTGTAGAGAACTTGACACTAATTCTAATTAAAATACACCAACCGTGTGCATAACCGTGATTGTCTCTTTTCGAGGGAGTTTGGGAAGAGAACACGGTGGGGTTATGTTTGAACCGTAAGTAGGTGTTCAGGATCACTTCTTGATCATATAAATCTTGCGACCGTTATGCGTAGATCACTCATCTTATTCTTGTACTCGTAAGTTTGCCAGATATAAACATGCTTAGTGCTAGCTGCAACCTCACCACTTAACCATACCTCACCCATTAAGCTTTGTTAGTTTTGATACCACGGGTAATGAGATTGCTGAGTCCCCGTGGCTCACAGTTTACTACAACAATAGCTGTAGGTACTTCTGAGACAGACACAGGTGATGGTACAGAGCTCCAGTGGGAGTACGACGAGGAGCGTGCTCGTATGTACATGTTGTTTCCAGACGATCAGTGGTGGGTCCTAGTCGGTTGATCCGGGGATAATAGCAGGGTGGTGATTTTATCGTTTGATTTCGTCCATAGTCAGAGCCTGCCTTTCATTTGGACGATTGTATGATGGTTGATGATATGTATTAAATGCTGTAGCATGTGGCGAGTGTAAGCCTTTATCTGGTACTCTCATCTTTTCAGTATTGTATGAGTATGAGAACCACCTTGCTATGCGTACAAAATGAGGTTCTGCCCCAATCACGACTTCACCACGTGATCGGGATAGAGCTTCATCTTGGGCATTACAAGTTGGTAATCCGAGCCATACCGACTATAGGAGCCCCTCGATTGATCGAACCGTTGATGAACCTAGAAGAAAAAATATTTCGAATCCTAGTGATCTATCGGAGAGTAGGACTTCTTTTTATTCCTTATCCCCTTCGTCGCTCTGGTGAGGAATTGTGACGTAGGTGTTTTGATTCTACTACTCTTGTCACTCAATTTTTTTTTAGGATCACTCGGGTATTTTTGGAATCGCTGCGATATCGGTGTGACAGAATTCTATTCTTGGTGCCTCCTGACCGTATGGATTGGACCCGGGGAGTTGAGCTCCAAGGGGTTCTTGTCACATTCGCTATCGTTTCAGTTCCTGAATACCAGAGGACGCCGACATCGAAATGCTTCTATACTTTTTGTGGTGGCAAATAGTGCCATGACTTTTCCCCAGTACTGGAGGAGATAGCTCGGATGATCCATCATGACTAGTATTGCTGTGTTTTCGAAGGTCTGAGGTAGACGAATTTGCGAAATTTCTCGGTCGTGTGTTGAGGGTTGCGGATGCGGTTGCAGCTGATTAGGTTGTTGTTTGCTGAGTAGTTTCCTGGGTCCGCAACCCGATATCATAACCAAGAAGTTTTGGGAGTTCCTAGGGGAATTCAAGTATCACCTAGAATATCTTTTCAACAGACAGATGATACGATATGGGGTCTATCATATGTTTGTTTCCACCTTCGTTACCTTGTGCATTATTCTAACAATCTTTCCAAGTGGCTTCTCAATCTTTGGTGTATCATCTATCTTTTGGAATGCATTCGTACATTTTTTGTTCGGATGCTAGCTTGTGAAGACTTATGTTGCAATATCTATCCATTGATTCAGCTTTTCAATTGTCTCATTGAAGATTCTAACGGTTGTCATCATCTTCAGGATGGCTCCCGCAACCCGTGGGAATCCGACCCGTGATGATGGGGAGTAGTCAGACCCTCCACCTCCTCCTCCACCTCCGCCTCCGGAGGCATGGCAAGCTTTGATGGCAGCCACCAACGCTAATACTCAAATGCTGCTTCAGCTCATGCAAGGGTATCAGGCGAACCAGGGCAACCAAGCAAATCAAAGCCAGGGGCTTTTCAACAATCAACCTCAATATGCTACTCTCATCCAGTTTCTCAGCAACCAGCCCAAGTCCTTCAGTTCGTGCACTCAACCTCTCGATGCTGACGATTGGTTAGTGGATATCAACAAACACTTCGAGTGCAGCAATGTCAGACCTGAGGACTATGTCAAGTTCGCTTCTTTCCAGCTCAAGGACCAGGCAACCGAGTGGTGGCAGTAGTACAAAGATTCAAGAGGTGGTCGAGTCATCACTTGGACCGACTTCTGTCGTGATTTCAGAGCACATCACATTCCGTCAAGTATGTTTGTGGAGATGCGTGAGAAATTCAGAAATCTCAAGCAAGGAAGCATGTCTGTCTACCAGTATAACACTGAGTTCCAGAATCTCGCTCGGTATGCTAAGCAAGACATTCCAGATGACAAGAGCAAGATCTACCAGTT
Organism: Elymus sibiricus; assembly: GCA_039707655.1. Taxonomy (NCBI): domain Eukaryota; kingdom Viridiplantae; phylum Streptophyta; class Magnoliopsida; order Poales; family Poaceae; genus Elymus; species Elymus sibiricus. The sequence continues at coordinate 192,880,827 of CM077670.1, forward strand.
TCGAGGTGGTCTGAGAGAGAACCTACAGCTTGCTCTCATCCAAGTCGATCCGCCTGAGTTTGATCAGTTCTATAACATGGCACTCAAGAAAGAATCAGCCCAGATCAAGTTTGATGCTTCGAAGAAGAGAATTAGAGATGCAGTTCACTCTTCTTCCTCGTCTCAAGTGGTTGCCAAGCAGCAGAAGTTCTGGTTACCTCATCCTCCCCAGTTTCGTCCTCAGCATGAACAGAAGCAGTTTGGTGGTCGTGGTTCTTCCCACCCACCCAATCCAGTGTACCAGTAGAGACCTCAAGCTCCTAGGACAGGCGGTCCTCCACCTCAGTTTTCTCGCCCACTCTCGGAGGTTAATTGTCACAAGTGTGGGGAGAAAGGGCACTTTGCCAACAAGTGCACCAACCAGAGGCGCCTTTCACCTCCTCCTCCCGGCAAGCCTCCAAGCAATGCAATGGTCAAACATAATCCCAAGTCAGAAAGAGTGAACATGGTGAACTCAGCTCAAGCGGAGGAATCTTCTGAAGTGATCATGGGTAATCTCTTGGTTAACTCCTTTCTGGCTAAAGTGTTGTTTGATTCAGGTGCATCTCATTCATTCATATCTAGACCTTTTGCATTGAAGCATGAATTGGTTTTTCGATATTTGCCTACCCCTTTGTCAGTGGTTTCTCCGGGTTTTTTCATGAATGCGAGCGCGGAGGTTCCAAATGTCACCAGCAAGATGGGAAATTATTCTTTTCTGGCTGATCCGATTGTCCTTGGGAATTCTGATATTGATCTTATTCTCGGCATGAATTGGCTCTCCAAGCATAAGGCTTATCTTGATTGTGCGTCCAAGGAAATTCAATTGATTCATCCTTCTGAAGATGTTATTATCTTTGCTGCTCGTGACGACACTGTTCTGTTATTCTCCCTTAATGAGAAAGGCAAAATTTCTGCAATATCTCAAATTCCAGTGGTATGTGAATATGAGGATGTTTTTCCAGAAGAGTTGCCAGGAATGCCTCCTCACCGGCCTGTTGAGTTTGTCATTGAGCTCGAGCCCGGCACAGAACCCGTATGCAAACGTCCCTACAAGCTTGGGTCAGAAGAGCTGAAAGAATTGAAGATACAGCTCGATGAACAAGAGCGTCTGGGTCTGATCAGACCGAGTTCATCTCCTTGGGGATGTGGTGTTCTCTTTGTCAAGAAAAAGGACGACACAAAAAGACTTTGCGTTGATTACCGCCCTGTGAATAAGAAGACAATCAAGAACAAATATCCACTTCCCAATATCAATGAATTGTTTGAGCAACTCAAAGGCGCAAAGGTGTTCTCCAAGCTCGATCTTCGTATGGGATATCATCAAATCCGAATTCGCGAAGAAGACATTCCCAAAACAGCTTTCAGGACGAGCTTTGGTTCATATGAATACAAAGTGATGCCCTTCGGCCTTGCAAATGCACCTCCAACTTTCTCCCGTATGATGAACTATGTTTTCAATCCATACACCAATGAGTTCATTCTCGTCTATCTCGATGACATCTTGGTTTTCTCCAAGACCAAAGAAGAACATGCAGAGCATCTGCGCTTGGTGCTTGACAAGCTCAGGGAGCATCAGTTCTATGCTAAGTTCTCTAAGTGTGAATTCTGGCTCGATGAAGTTCTTTACCTCGGTCACATTATCTCTGCCAAGGGCATCTCAGTAAATCCTGAAAAGGTTGAAGCAATTGTCAATTGGAAGCCACCTCAAAATGTCAAGCAACTTTGAAGCTTTCTCGGGCTTGCAAGTTATTGCAGAAGATTCGTGGAGAACTTCTCCAAGATTGCCAAGCCTTTGTCTAACCTCCTCCAGAAGCATGTCAAGTATTCTTGGACTCCTGAGTGTGATGTTGCGTTCAAGACACTCAAAGAGAAGCTTATTTCAGCTCCAGTTCTTACTCCTCCCGATGAATCCAAGCCCTACCAACTGTTCTGTGATGCTTCTCTGCAAGGTCTTGGTGGAGTACTAATGCAAGAGAAGAATGTGGTGGCTTATACATCTCGGCAGTTGAAGCCGAATGAGAAGAACTATCCCACTCTAGACTTGGAGTTGGTAGCTGTGGTCCATGCCTTGATCACATGGAGACATCTCTTGTTGGGCAGGCAGGTGGAAGTTTTCACCGATCACAAGAGCCTCAAGTACATATTCACTCAGCCCAACCATAATCTCCGTCAGACCCGATGGGTGGAGATGATTCAAGAATACAACCCGAGCATTGAATACACTCCAGGCAAGGCTAATGTTATCGCAGATGCGCTGAGCAGGAAAGCGTATTGCAACAGTCTTATTCTCAAGATGGTACAGCCTAATCTTTGTGAGGCTTTCATAAAGCTCAACCTCCAATTTATCCAGCAAGGATTTCTCGCCAACCTTCAGATCACTCCCACATTGGAGGATCAGATTCGCGAAGCTCAGATTTTAGATGCCATGGTGAAGAAGGTGAAACACGGCATTGTAAAGAGCATTCCCAAATATAAGTGCTATCGAGTTGATGACAAGGATACCTTGTTCTTTGAGGATAGGCTAGTTGTGCCAAAAGGTGATCTCAGGAAGGTCATAATGAACGAAGCACACAATTCCCTCTTGTCCATTCATCCAGGCAGCTCCAAGATGTATCATGATCTCAAGTCAACTTACTGGTGGACTCGTATGAAACGTGAAATCGCTCAGTTCGTAAACGAGTGCGATGTCTGCTGGAGAGTGAAGGCGGAACACCAGCGTCCAGCAGGACTTCTTCAACCTCTCCCTATTCCAGAATGGAAATTCGATCACATAGAGATGGACTTTGTCACCGGCTTTCCCAAATCCAAGAAAGGGAATGACGATATCTTCGTGGTCATTGACAAGCTCACTAAAGTTGCTCACTTCCTTCCAGTTAAGGAGTCTATCACTGCAGCTCAGTTGGCAGAGTTGTACACTTCCAAAGTGGTCTCCTTGCACGGTATTCCTCAGTTGATCACCTCAGACCATGGAAGCATCTTCACGTCCAGGTTTTGGGATTCCTTCTAGCAAGCCATGGGCACAAAGATTCGTTTTAGCACAGCCTTTCACCCTTAGTCTAGTGGCCAAGTCGAGAGAGTCAATCAAATTCTCGAGGATATGCTAAGAGCATGTGTCATCTCTTTCGGCATGAAGTGGGAAGATTGTCTCCCGTTTGCCGAGTTCTCCTACAACAACAGTTTCCAAGCAAGCTCGGGCAAGGCCCCATTCAAAATCCTCTATGGCAGAAAGTGTCGTACTCCACTCAACTGGTCCGAAACCGGTGAACGCCAACTTCTTGGCAATGATATGATTTTTGAAGCTGAAGAGATGTGTCGTATCATCCGTGAGAACCTTAAAGCAGCGCAATCATGCCAGAAGAGCAATTATGATAGCAAGCACCGTGACTTGGCTTTCGAGATTGGAGACCATGTCTATCGCCGTGCTTCTCCCATGAAGGGTGCTCAGCGATTCGATATCAAAGGAAAGCTTGCTCCTAGATATGTGGGTCCTTTCAAGATAGTTGGCAAAGAGGCGATCTAGCCTACCAACTCGAGCTACCTTCCAACTTCTCAAATGTGCACGATGTGTTTCACGTGTCTCAACTCCGCAAGTGCTTCAAGACACCCGAGCGTACCATTGACTTCGGATACGTCTCCAACGTATCTATAATTTTTGATTGTTCCATGCTATTATAGTATCAATCTTGGATGTTTTTATATGCAATTATATATCATTTTTTGGGACTAACCTATTAACCTAGTGCCAAGTGCCAGTTACTGTTTTCTGCTTGTTTTTGGCTTTTCAGAGAAACAGTACCAAATGAAGTCCAAATGCCACGAAACTTTTTGGAGAATTTTTTTCTGGACAAAAGAACCCTTGGAAGCTTCGGGAGGAGGCCAGAAGCCTCACGGAGGCTTCACAAGGCAACAGGGCGCGCCCCTGGGGGGGGGGTGTTGCCTTGTGGGGCCCACGTGACTCCGTTTGACCTAATTCCACTTCTATAAATTCACAAATATTGGGAAATTAACAGAGAGCCAGAAGAAATAACTTTTCCGCCGCCGCAAGCCTCTGTTCTTCCGCGATCCCATCTGGAGGCCTTTTCCGGTACTCTGCTGGAGGGGGAATCGATCATGGAGGGCTTCTACATCAACCTTGCTGCCCTTCCGATGATGTGTGAGTAGTTTACCTCAGACCTACGGGTCCATAGCTAGTAGCTAGATGGCTTCTTCTCTCTCTTTGATCTTCAATACAATGTTCTCCTTGATGTTCTTGGAGTTCTATCCGATGTAATCTTCTTTTGCAGTGTGTTTGTTGGGATCCGATGAATTGTGAGTTTATGATCAGATTATTCCTGAGAAATATTTGAGTCTGCTCTAAACTCTTTTATGCATGATTGTTATAGCTTTTTATTTCTCTCCGATCTATCGGTTTAGTTTGGCCTACTAGATTGATTTATCTTGCAATGGGAGAGGTGCTTTGTGATGGGTTCAATCTTGCGGTGCTCAATCCCAGTGACAGAAAGGGACATGACACGTATTTGTATTGTTGCCATTAAGATTAAAAATATGGGGTTCATTCATATTGCTTGAATTTGCTTCTCTACATCATGTCATCTTGCTTAAGGCGTTACTCAGTTTTTATTAACTTAATACTCTAGATGCATGTTGGATGGTGGTTGATAAGGGGAGTAATAGTAGTAGATGTAGGCAGGAGTCGGTCTACTTGTCTCGGACGTGATGCCTATATACATGATCATTGCCATGAATCCGTCATAATTATTTGCTATTCTGTCAATTGCCCAACAGTAATTTGTTTACCCACTATATGTTTCTATGCTCAAGAGAGAAGCCTCTAGTGAAAACTATGGCCCCCGGGTCTATCTTCATCATATAAAAAACCTAAAAATACCTTGCTGCAATTTATTTATTTTTATTTTAATTAGTAATTTAGTTTATCTATTTACCTCGATAAGATTTAATCCTTGCAAATAACCGCTAAGAGGATTGACAACCCTCTTATTTGCGTTGGGTGCAAGTGTTTGCTCTTGTGTGTGCAGGTGCGCTTAACGGAATTTTGCTTGGTTCTCCTACTGGATTGATAACCTTGGTTCTTAACTGAGGGAAATACTTATCTCTACTGTACTGCATCATCATCTCCTCTTCGGGGAAATACCAACGCAGACTACAAGTAGCAGGAAGAATTTTTGGCGCCGTTGCCGGGGAGACATCATCAAAATTACCAAGTACGTTTGCATAAATTATCATTCACTTGCATTTACTTTATTTATCTTTTATTTGCATTTGCCTCTCGTTTTCATCTCCCTCACTTCTAATTTTTTTTACAAAAACACAAAAATATTTTATTTGCTTGTTTGCTAGTTTTGTCGCGATGTCTCAAGAAAATACAAAATTGTGTGACTTCTCCAATACTAATAATAATGATTTTATTAGTACTCCTATTGCTCCTCCCACCACTAGTGTGGATTCATGTGACATTAATGCTGTCTTGCTTAATCTTGTTATGAAAGAACAATTTTCTGGTAGTCCTAATGAAGATGCTACATCCCATCTAATTACTTTCGTTGAACTTTGTGATATGCAAAAGAAGAAAGATGTGGATAATGATATTGTCAAATTAAAATTATTTCCGTTCTCACTACGAGATCGTGCTAAAACTTGGTTTTCACCCTTGCCTAGAAATAGTATTGATTCATGGGATAAGTGTAAGGATGCTTTTATTACCAAGTATTTTCCTCCTGCTAAGATTATTTCTTTAAGAAACCAAATTATGAATTTTAAGCAACTTGAGCATGAACATGTTGCACAATCTTGGGAGAGAATGAAATTAATGATAAGAAATTGCCCAACTCATGGTTTGAATTTATGGATGATCATACAAAAAATTTATGCAGGACTAAACTTTGTCACTAGAAATTTGCTAGACTCTGCTGCAGGTGGTACTTTTATGGAAATTACATTGGGAGAAGCTACAAAACTTCTTGATAATATTATGGCAAATTATTCTCAATGGCACACTGAACGAACTCCAACTGGTAAGAAGGTAAATTCTGTTGAAGAAATTAATACTTTGAGTGATAAGATGGATGCTCTATTGAAATTGGTTGCTAGTAAAAATGCTCATATTGATCCTAATGTTGTTCCATTGTCTACCTTGATTGAGCAAAATAATGATGCTATTGATGTGAATTTTGTCTCTAGAAATAATTTTAACAACAACGCTTATAGGGGTAATTTCAATGCTAGACCATTTCCCAGAAATTCCTCTAATAATTATGGCAATCCTTATGGTAATTCTTATAATATTAATAATAGGATGCCCTCTGATCTTGAAAGTAATATTAAAGAATTTATTAGTTCTCAAAAGAATTTCAATGCTATGATAGAAGAAAAATTGAATAGAGTTGATGAATTAGCTAGGAACATGTATATAATTGCTCAGGATGTGGAAAATCTCAAAACTAAAAGTTTGCCATCTAAGCATGATATAAATGAGTCTATCAAAGCTATCTATGTCTCCATTAATGAAAGTAAAGAAAGGACCGCTAGGTTGAGAGCTAAGCGAGAATTTCTAGAAAAAGCGATTCCACCCAGTTTCTATCGTAGTAATGATGAAGATATTAAAATGATTGGTGTCACTCCTATTGAATCATTATTTAGTAACATAAAACTTGATGAAAAAGGGACTGGAGAAGAGTCAACTTTAGATAGAAGGAGTCCCACTTGCTTGGAGGGTGATAATCTTGATCATAAAAATGAAAGAAGTAGGTAGTTGTTCTTTAATTGAGTGTATTTCCTTGTTGCAATCCATGATTAATTCATCAAATGCATATGAACAAAATAAGGCTTTCACTAAACATATTGTAGAAGCCATGATGGAAGCATATGAAGAAAAACTTGAGTTGGAAGTATCAATTCCTAGAAAATTACAAGATGAATGGGAACCTACTATTAAAGTAAAAATTAAAGATTATGAATGTAATGCTCTTTGTGATCTTGGTGCTAGCGTTTCCACTATACCAAAGTCTTTGTGTGATGTGCTAGGTCTCACCGACATGGATCCTTGTTCCCTTAATTTGCATCTTGCGGATTCCACTATTAAAAAGCCATTGGGTAGAATAAATGATGTGCTTATTCTTGCAAATAAAAATTATGTGCCCGTGGACTTTATTGTTCTTGATATTGAATGCAATCCTTCTTGCCCCATAATACTTGGTAGGCCTTTTCTTCGAACCATTGGTGCTATTATTGATATGAAAGAAGGTAATATACGATTTCAATTTCCACTAAAGAAAGGGATGGAACACTTCCCTAGAAAAATAATTAAAGCACCTTATGAATCCATTATGAGGGCCACTTATGGAATTAACTTGAAGGATGACAACACTTGAAACTATGCATTATGCCTAGCTAGGGGCATAAAACAATAGTGCGCTTGTTGGGAGGCAACCCAATGAATAAAATAAATTTTTGCTTTTACCTACTGTTTTTGTTTGTTTGCATGACTATAGCTTCTGTTATGATTGTGTTTTATGTTTTAATTAGTGTTTGTGCAAAGTAATGCCTTTGGGATGATGTTGATGATAGTATAATTGATGCTGTTTGGAAAACAGAAAGTTTTATGTCCTGTGCTGGAATTTTAATTCTGTACTGGAGCGTCAGAAAAATCTGAAATATTTACACAGTATTTGTATATGAATTGGTTACGTTGTCCTAATGTTTCAGAATTTTTGGAGTTACAAAAGTATGGGTTTTAAATAGATCTTTACAGACTGTTCTGTTTTAGGCAGATTCTGTTTTTGTTGCATAGTTTGCTTATTTTGATGAATCTATGGATCGTATCGGGGGGTATGAGTCATGGAGAAGTTTGAGTACAGTAGAATTGTGCCAATATTAAATATGAATCAATTTACTACAGTACCTAAAGTTTAAGATTTGTTTGTTATACTAACGGATCTCACGAGGTTTCTGTTGAGTTTTGTGTGCTGAAGTTTTCAAGTTTTGGGTGAGACTACGATGGATAAAGGAATAAGGAGCGGCAAGAGCCTAAGCTTGGGGATGCCCAAGGCACCCCAAGGTAATATTCAAGGAAGACTCACGCGTCTAAGCTTGGGGATGCCCCGGAAGGCATCCCCTCTTTCGTCTACAATCTATCGGTAACTCACTTGGAGCTATATTTTTATTCATCACATGATATGTGTTTTACTTGGAGCGTCTTGTGATATAGTTTGTTTGCTTTTTAGTTTGTCACAATCATCTTTGCTGAACACACCTTTTTGAGAGGGACACACATTATTCGTGATTTGTTAGAATACTCTATGTGCTTCACTTATATCTTTTGAGCTAGGCAGTTGCTCTAGTGCTTTACTTATATCTGTTAGAGCACGGCAGTGGTTATATTTTAAAGAAATAGTTGCACTCTCGTGCTTCACTTATATCTTTTTGAGAGTCTCATGATAGCAATGGTAATATGCACGGGTTATGAATTTGGTCCTGATATGATAGGTATTCAAGAGGGATATAATAAAAACTTTCATGTAGATCACTGAATATGATAAATTTGATTCCTAGCAATAGTTTTGCGATATTAAGATGGTAATATGTGGGAGGTATTAGTAGATAATTGTAGTTTAGTAAGAATAATTGTGTTAAGGTTTGTGATTCCCGAAGTATGCACGTATGATCTATCGTCATGCTAAGAAGTTGGAGCATGATTTATTATTGATTGTCTTCCTTTGTGTGGCGGTCGGGGGCGCGCGATGGTTAACTCCTACCAACCTCCCCCCCTAGGGGCATGCGTAGTAGTACTTTGTTTCAAGGGCTAATAAACTTTCGCAATAAGTATGTGAGTTCTTTATGACTAATGTGAGTCCATGGATTATACGCACTCACACCCTTCCGCAATTTGCTAGCCTCTTCGGTACCATGCATTGTCCTTTCTCACATCAAGAGTTGGTGCAAACTTCGCCGGTGCATCCAAACCCCGTGATATGATACGCTCTATCACACATAAGCCTCCTTATATCTTCCTCAAAACAGCCACCATACCTACCTATCATGGCATTTCCATAGCCATTCCGAGATATATTGCCATGCAACTTCCACCGTTCCGTTTCTATGACATACATCATCATTGTCATATTGCTTTGCATGATCATATAGCTGACATAGTATTTGTGGCTCAACCACCGTTCATCATTGTTATACATGTTACACTAGCATCATTGCACATTCTGGTAAACTGCCAGAGGCATTCATATAGAGTCATATTTTTGTTCTAGTATCGAGTTGTAATGTTGAGTTGTAAGTAAATAGAGGTGTGATGATCACCATTATTAGAGCATTGTCCCAGTGAGGAAAGAATGATGGAGACTAATGAGTCCTCGAAAAAGTGGGGATGAGGTCCATGAGATTGTTCTAAAAAAAGAGAATAAAAAAAAGAGGCGAAAAAAAGCCATGAAAAAAAATGAGAGAAAAAGAGAGAAGGGGCATTGTTACTATCCTTTTCCACACTTGTGCTTCAGAGTAGCACCATGTTTTTCATATAGAGAGTCTCCTATTTTGTCACTTTCATATACTAGTGGGAATTTTTCATTATAGAACTTGGCTCAAATGCCCGAGGTCTTCATGAGCAAGCAAGTTGGATGCACACCCACTTAGTTTTCATATTGAGCTTTCATACACTTATAGCTCTTAGTGCATCCGTTGCATGGCAATCCCTACTCCTTGCATTGACATCAATTGATGGGCATCTCCATAGCCCGTTGATTAGCCTCGTTGATGTGAGACTATCTTCTTATTTTTGACTTCTCCTATTTATCTCTACCACCATACTCTATTCCACCCATAGTGCTATATCCATGGCTTGCGATCATGTACTGCATGGGAGTTGAAAAAGCTGAAGCGCGTTAAAAAGTATGAACCAATTGCTTGGCTAAAACCGGGGTAGTGCATGATAAATACTTTGTTGAAGAAGATGGAGCATGACAGGATTGTATGATTTTGTAGGGACAACGTTCTTTAGCATTTTTATTTTGAAAGACATGATTGTTTATTAGTATGCCTGAGTATTGATGTCTTTATATCAAATTATAGACTATTGCTTTGAATCACTTGGATCTTATTATTCATACCGTAAAAGAGAGATTACATGATGAAACATGATAGGTAGCATTCCACATCAAAAATTCTGTTTTTAGCATTTACCTACTCGAGGACGAGCAGGAATTAAGCTTGGGGATGCTTGATACGTCTCCAACGTATCTATAATTTTTGATTATTCCATGCTATTATAGTATCAATGTTGGATGTTTTTATATGCAATTATATATCATTTTTTGGGACTAACCTATTAACCTAGTGCCCAGTGCCAGTTGCTGTTTTCTGCTTGTTTTTGGCTTTTCAGAGAAACAGTACAAAATGAAGTCCAAATGCCACGAAACTTTTTGGAGATTTTTTTCTGGACAAAAGAACCCTTGGAAGCTTCGGGAGGAGGCCAGAAGCTTCACGGAGGCTTCACAAGGCAACAGGGCGCGCCTGCTACTAGTAGCTTGCGTTGGTATTTCCCCGAAGAGGAAGGGATGATGCAGCACAGTAGAGATAAGTATTTCCCTCAGTTATGAAACCAAGGTTATTGAACCAGTAGGAGAATCACGCAACACCTCGTTAGCAGCACCTGCACACAAACAGCAAATCCTTGCACCCAACGCAAACAAGAGGTTGTCAATCTCTCGGCGGTAAATTGCAAGATTAAATTGTATGTGATAGATAGATAGATTGAAACAAAAATACAAAATAAAATAAATAAAATAAAATGGCAGCAATATTTTTAGGGTTTTAGTAATATGATTTAGATAGACCCGGGGGCCATAGGTTTCACTAGAGGCTTCTCTCAAGAAAATAGCATACGGTGGGTAGACAAATTACTATTGGGCAATTGATATAAAAGCAAATAATCATGACGATATCCAAGGCAATGATCATGTATATAGGCATCATGTCCGAGACAAGTAGACCGACTCCTGCCTACATCTACTACTATTACTCCACACATCGACCGCTATCCAGCATGCATCTAGTGTATTAAGTCCATAAAGAACGGAGTAACGCCTTAAGAACGATGACATGATGTAGACAAGATAAACTCATATATGAATAAACCCCATCTTTTTACCCTTAATAGCAATGATACATACGTGTCATGTCCCTTTCTGTCACTGGGATTGAGCAACGCAAGATCGAACCCATTACAAAGCACATCTTCCCATGGCAAGATAAATCAACTCAGTTGGCCAAACCAAATCAATAGATCGGAGAAGAAATACGAGGCTATAATAATCATGCATAAAAGAGTGCAGCAAAGACTCAAATAATTTCATGGATAATCTGATCATAAACTCACAATTCATCGGATCCAACAAACACACCGCAAAAAGTGATTACATCGGATAGAACTCCAAGAACATCGAGGAGAACATTGTATTGAAGATCAAAAAGAGAGAAGAATCCATCTAGCTACTGCCTATGGACCCGAAGGTCTGTGGTAAACTACTCACGCAACATCGGAAGGGCAGCAAGGTTGATGTAGAGCCCCTCCGTGATCGATTCCCCCTCCGGCAGATTACCGGAGAAGGACCCCAGATGGGATCTCTCTGGAACAGAAACTTGCCGCGGGGGAAAAAGTATTTCGTGGACTCCCCTGAGGGTTTCTGATTTTTTCTGAATTTATAGTGCTGGAATTAGGTCAAACGGAGCAAAGGGGGGCCCACGAGGCACCAGGGCGCGCCTGCCCCCCCCCCCCCAGGCGCATCTTGGTGGCTCGTGGCCACCTCCTGGGTCTTCTGGCCCTCTCCCGAAGCTTCTAGTGTTTATCTTGGCCAATAAAAATCTCCAAAAAGTTTCGTGGCATTTGGACTTCGTTTGGTATTGATTTTCTGTAAAACAAAAACAGGGCAGAAAACATCAACTGGCACTAGGCACTAAGTTAATAGGTTAGTCTCCAAAAATGATATATAATTGCTGTAAATGCATATAAAAACATCCAAGATTGATAATATAAATAAATGGAACATTCAAAAATTATAGATACGTTGGAGACATATCAGCGCCCCGGGGGGGCGTCGTGTTGCCTTGTGGGGGCCCACTTGACTCCGTTTGACCTAATTCCACTTCTATAAATTCACAAATATTGGGAAACCAACAGAGAGCCAGAAGAAATAACTTTTCCGCTGCCGCAAGCCTCTGTTCTTCCACGATCCCATCTGGAGGCCTTTTCCGGTACTCTGCCGGAGGGGGAATCGATCACGGAGGGCTTCTACATCAACCTTGCTGCCCTTCCGATGATGTGTGAGTAGTTTACCTGAGACCTACTGGTCCATAGCTAGTAGCTAGATGGCTTCTTCTCTCTCTTTGATCTTCAATGCAATGTTCTCCTTGATGTTTTTGGAGTTCTATCCGATGTAATCTTCTTTTGTGGTGTGTTTGTTGGGACTTAATGAATTGTGAGTTTATGATCAGATTATTCATGAGAAATATTTGAGTCTTCTCTGAAATCTTTTATGCATGATTGTTATAGCTTTGTATTTCTCTCTGATCTATCGGTTTAGTTTGGCCTACTAGATTGATTTATCTTGCAATGGGAGAGGTGCTTTGTGATGGGTTCAATCTTGCGGTGCTCAATCCTAGTGACAGAAAGGGACATGACACGTATTTGTATTGTTGCCATTAAGGATAAAAAGATGGGGTTTATTCATTTTGCTTGAATTTGCTTCTCTACATCATGTCATCTTGCTTAAGGCGTTACTCTGTTTTTATTAACTTAATACTCTAGATGCATGCTGGATAGCGGTCGATGAGTGGAGTAATAGTAGTAGATGCAGGCAGGAGTCGGTCTACTTGTCTCAGACGTGATGCCTATATACATGATCATTGCCATGAATCTGTCATAATTATTTGCTATTCTGTCAATTGCCCAACAGTAATTTGTTTACCCACCGTATGTTTCTATGCTCAAGAGAGAAGCCTCTAGTGAAAACTACGGCCCCCGGGTCTATCTTTATCATATAAAAAACCTAAAAATACCTTGCTGCAATTTATTTACTTTTATTTTAATTAGTATTTTAGTTTATCTATTTACCTCAATAAGATTTAATCCTTGCAAATAACCGCTAAGAGGATTGACAACCCTCTTATTTCCGTTGGGTGCAAGTGTTTGCTCTTGTGTGTGCAGGTGCGCTTAACGGAATTTTGCTTGGTTCTCCTACTGGATTGATAACCTTGGTTCTTAACTAAGGGAAATACTTATCTCTACTATACTGCATCATCCTCTCCTCTTCGGGGAAATACCAACGCAGACTACAAGTAGCAACTTCCAAGATATCGAACTCCAAGATGATTTGTCATACCAAGAGCATCCCATTGCCATTCTCGAAGAAACTGAGCGCAAGACTCGCAACAAGTCTATCAAGTTCCTGAAAGTGAAGCGTTCACATCAATCCGGCCGAGAAGCTACTTGGGAATGTGAGGATCACCTCCGTTCCGAATATCCCGATTTCTTCTGTTCCTAGATCTCGGGACGAGATCCTTTCATAGTGGTGGAGAGTTGTAACACCCTAAGTTGTGCATATATGCCATGATTGTTTGTTTATTTCGGTGCTTGTTCTGTCTTATGGGAAATACCGGGAGACGAGTCCGAGTTCGAGGAGCTTGTTGAGAACGTGTTCGAGGAGAAGAGTTACTATCCTTCCGAGGAGACTTCAGGCAGGATGATCATTACCCTTGATACCACTACTATCTTTGCTTGCTAGTTGTCTCGTTGCTATCGCTATGTCTCGCTACCTACCACTTGTTTGTCAGCCTCCCATATGCCATGAAACAGCCTCTAACCTCCACTACCCAGCAAACCGTTGTTTGGCTATGTTACCGCTTTGCTCAGCCCCTCTTATAGCGTTGCTAGTTGCTGGTGCAGTGCAGGTTGTTCCATGTTGGGACATGGATATGTTGAGATATCACAATATCTCTTATTTAATTAATGCATCTATATACTTGGTTGTGTGTGGAAGTCTCGGCCTTTTGCCTGGTGTTTTGTTCCACCCATGCCGCCCTAGTTTCCGTAATACCGGTGTTATGATCCTTGATTAGCGTTCCTAACATGCTCAGGGGTTATGGGACCCTCTTGACAGTTCGCTTTGAATAAAACTCTTCCAGGAAGGCCCAACTTTGGTTTTACCATTTGCATAACAACAACTAAAACTTGCATAGGGAGTAATTAACCCGAGGATTCTTAATCAACAACCCGGGCCAGTGCTCCTCATGAGTGTTGGTCCAAACTAGGGCGATGTCCGGCGCCCCCTGGGAAACTGGGGTCTCAGCCAACCCGACGTCTGGCTCATCCGGTGTGCCCTCAGAACGAGATACGTGCGGCTCCTATCGGGATTGTCGGCACCCCGGGAGGTCTTGCTGGTTTTGTTTTACCATTGTTGAAATGTCTTGAGCACCGGGAATTCCAAGGATACTCCGAGCTATCTCGAGGTTGATCGGGCTAACTCGAGGTTGAGGTTTTTCCACCTCGGCTCGTGTTGGTTTATGATGGACTAGGTTGGGACACCCCTGCAGGGTTATATGTTTCGGAAGGCCGTGCCCGCGGTTATGTGGCGACTTGGATATTTATAACCTCCGGTTGTAGAGAACTTGACACTAATTCTAATTAAAATACACCAACCGTGTGCGTAACCATGATTGTCTCTTTTCGACGGAGTTCGGGAAGAGAACACGGTGGGGTTATGTTTGAACCGTAAGTAGGTGTTTAGGATCACTTCTTGATCATATAAATCTTGCGACCGTTATGCGTAGAACACTAGTCTTATTCTTGTACTCGTAAGTTAGCCAGATATAAACATGCTTAGTGCTTGCTGCAACCTCACCACTTAACCATACATCACCCATTAAGCTTTGTTAGTTTTGATACCTTGGGTAATGAGATTGCTGAGTCCCCGTGGCTCACAGTTTACTACAACAACAGCTGCAGGTACTTCTGTGACAGACACAGGTGATGGTACAGAGCTCCAGTGGGAGTACGACGAGGAGCGTGCTCGTATGTATGTGTCGTTTCCAGACGATCAGTAGCGGGTCCTAGTCGGTTGAACCGAGGATAATAGCAGGGTGGTGATTTTATCGTTTGATTTCGTCCGTAGTCAGACGCTGCCTTTCAGTTGGATGATTGTATGATGGTTGATGATATGTATTAAATGCTGTAGCATGTGGCGAGTGTAAGCCTTTATCTAGTACTCTCATCTTTTCAGTATTGTATGAGTATGAGAACCACCTTGCTATGCGTACAAAATGAGGTTCTGCCCCAATCACGACTTCACCACGTGATCGGGATCGAGCTTCATCTTGGGCGTTACAACACATTAATGCTTTATGTAAAAGTGGTAACCCCACTTGTGCTTAAACGATGAGTATGACCTATGATCAAATGTTCTCATTTGGCTCCTAAGTGAATATACTCATATATAGATGACAATGTCATCACCCATTGCTTGATAGATGCTAGAATTGGTTGTGCATGTTTGACACATATTTCATTTGCTATCTTATTGTGTGAGCATGTTGGTATGCATTTTTTTTATTCGAGGACATCCATTTGTCGTTTGATTGATTTGGTTTTATATGGCAAAATGGATGTACAAGAATGCCTAAGCACCTTCTCTAGCTATCTATCTCGACTTGTCTAAATTCTTTCTTGCTATATCACAAAAACTTGAACAAGTCTCTTTCGGACCCACCGGGTGAAGAGCACTCGGAGCCACCAATCCGACTAGGACTGACCTCCAAAACCTTCTAAGTGATTTTTGGATAGACCAATTCACAAGCATCCGGTCTCACCAAAACCACTTGGACTGATCTGAATTTCAATCTCGGCGATACCGATCTGAAATTCTTGGCGTCACCGAAATGACGTGCTCATAGCAGTTACTCATCTCAGTGCCACCA
The DNA here is from genome assembly GCA_039707655.1 of Elymus sibiricus. Classification (NCBI taxonomy): domain Eukaryota; kingdom Viridiplantae; phylum Streptophyta; class Magnoliopsida; order Poales; family Poaceae; genus Elymus; species Elymus sibiricus. The sequence goes on from CM077670.1 coordinate 192,896,838, forward strand.
ATTTGTTTCTCTCGGTCTCACCGACATCTTACGGGTATATATATATCGCGAGAACCGTACGTTGAAATTTCTCAACAGTCACGACTCCCGCACCCCGTTGCTGCCGTCGCCCTGGTCTCTGGATCGTCTACTCGTCTCTAGCGCACCCTCGCTACCGGACTCCGTCGTCGTCAACGGCAATCTTCGCCGCCATTGCTGCCGTAGAGGATCTTCACCAAGTTAGGGTGAGATTTGATCCTCTAGTGCTTCAAATTTCTGATTCCATGCACTAGAGTCCTTGCGCCCGCAACATTCCCACTGATTGAAATTTCTATTCCATCAAATTCCGTAGAAATAGATTTGAGCGAAAAAATTTAGGGTTAGATTTGCGCAGAAATCATCTCAGACAGACCGAATAGGAAGAATCGGACTCACCGATTTGGTGTCAGGCCATTGCACTTTGTACATCTCGGTGTCACCGAGTGGTACAGATCGGTGGATCCGAGTCTAAATTTTCTGTAGAACCCTAGCTTGTCGGAGAGAATGAAACGCACCTCGGTCAGACCGAGTTTGTGTGGTCAAGTCTCTATTACAGCTTCGGTGCTACCGAGATTATCTACTCGGAATTTCCGAAATCATCTCTGTGAAAACCTAAAACTGAAGTTTTTACTCAAAAGATTGTCAAAATGCTGTGTTTTTGTGATGCTCATCTATTCCACTCTACCCCATCTACTTCACAGGTGCAGGTGTCAGTATGTCAGATGCCAGTGCTAGCTAGAATAGGTTAGAGGAGTAGAATGTTGATCTCAGTGTAGGCTCTAGTCCTGAAGGAAGTTTCTATGAGGGGGAGAGAAGTTCTCCAGAATTGCCAAAGGCAGCCACCAGGGTCAGAAAGAAGAAAAATTCTGATGATGAGGATGAAGACTTTGTTGCAAAAGAAATCACCTCAAAGAAGAAAGCCACTATGCAGAAGGAGTATGGCACTCAGAAAGAGAGAGGAGTCACAAGGAAGATCTCTGCCTCTGTTGCTGCTAAGAGAGGCGTCTCTTCAGAGAATCCAAAAGGATCTCAACAGGCACCTATTCAGGCAAAGCCAAAGGCTGCAGGAAAGAAAAGGGAAAGGAAGCAAACAACTCATGTAATCTTCAGGCCAACATCTATGAGAAGAGATGATGCAACAGATGAGGAAGAGCAAGCAGCAAACCCACCTTCTCCCAAGCAACAGAAACTCATGGGAGATGCCATCAAAACAGCTACATCTTCCAAGACCAAGCCTATAGCTGCTAAGCCCAAGAGAACCACAATAAATATATCAACAAGTGAGAAGAACAAGGCCCCAGTGCCTGAAAGAGATGAAGAAGAGGATGATGCCCCAGTGCTTATGAAGCTAAGACCCAGATTGCCTGAACACAATGACACTCATCCGGTTGTTGAAAACATGAAGAAGATGAAGGATAAAGGTCTCAGGAAATGGAGAGAATCTGACCCCTACTCCATCAGAAGGAGGACTGATGTAGACTATCGCTTCCACACCAAGGAACAACAGGATTTCTATGAGATAGTTTTGCTTGACAAGAAGCCAATAGTCAGTGATATGAAGTGGGTGGACTGGAAGTACATTGATCTTCATGAGGATAACTTCCCCCACGTTCATGAGGACTTTAGAATTATTGATCTTGATGAGTTCATTGGGAAGAAGTTGACTGCATGGAACGATGAGATGATCATGCAATTTTACTCGACTGCACATTTCTATCCCAATGGAAGGATTGTTTGGATGACCGAAGGAGTCTAGGACGAGTCTAGCGTGCTTGAGTGGGCCACATTGCTTGGTGTGCCCGAAGCTGATGAGAATGATATTGATGTGTATGCTAAGCCAAAGATGGACCACAATTCCATGGCTAACTTGTACATGGCAATTCTTGAGGAGGACAAGGACACTCACAAGCTTGGATCTGTTTATTATCTGTTGGCAGGACTTGCTACCACCAACACCATCATGAGGCATACCTTGATGCCCAAATCAGGTGATGATAGGATGATTCGAGGTCACTCCATTAACATGCTACATCATATTGACCAACATGAGAAATTCAAAGTCATGGATCTTATAGTAGAAACTATCAAGAGGACAGCTGCTGATCAGAAGAGGTCTTGTGGTTTTGCCCCTCATATTCAGATGCTTATCAACTCGAAGGGTGCAAACAAGTCTTTTTTGCTCGATCATGAGCATTTACCGCTCCGGCCTGAGTTTGAGGACAACACCGTGACAATGGACACATCCCATCCTACCTCAGCCGCATCACAAGCAAGCGCAGAGGCTGCTAAAACTTCAGGGCCTAGTACTCCCTCAGCTCCTGTTCTCAAAACCAAGACCAACCAGATACAACATCTTATTCGAGCCACTCAGAGGATCGAGCAGAGTTTGGCCAACTTAGCTGTGAACCAGAAGAGTCTTGAGAGGATTGTTGAGACTAAATTCTATGACCTGGACATCAAGGTGACAGAGATGCAAACCGCCATTGAGAGCCTGAAGAAGGAGGTGGATGAAGGAAAGAATGCTTGTAGTGATGATGAGCAGCATCATAGTCCAGTACTTCCCATGACTACCCAGTTCCAGAGGATGCCCATATCAGCTCCTGTACCAGTCACTTCCAGAGCCACAGTTTTAGCTCCAGCTGTTGCCCCCTCTGCTGCTCCATCAGTTGCTCCAGTTGTTGCGACTCCTCCACCAGCCCCGCAGACTGCTTCAGAGGCATTTGTAGATGCTCTTATCTCGACTCCGACATCGACGCACACCGGAGCTGCCAGCCAGAGGACTTCATCACGAGCAGCTGCCGGAGATCAAGCCTACAGCGACATTTAGCTCTATACTTATTTGAACTTTTTGGTACTTGTTGCCAAAGGGGGAGAATAGTATAGATCATTAGGCTTCAAGAGAGAGTGTTTTCCCTTTTGTTTGTTTGGTCCTTCTTGAGATACTTGCTTTTCGAGTTACCTTTTGCTTGATGCATGTATGAGACTACTTTATTGTGTGTTTGATCATACCGTACCTTAATGCTATGCTTGCTTATATATCCATTCATATGCTCTTGTATGATCATTCACTTGTTTGTTTGGTGATGGGTGCTAATTACTATGCAGTCATATCATTTTGAGCGCTCCACCAAGATGTATGTGACATGGAAGAGTAACCCATGATCCTAATCAATTGTGCATTTGCATTCAAACGCAAATTTTAAATAAAGCACAAATTTAGGGGGCGCTCTTACTTATCACATACTTCTCAAAGCGACAATGTATTTCATTGATTATATCTTTTGTCAAAGCTTTGATCTATATGTTGTCATCAATTACCAAAAAGGGGGAGATTGAAAGTGCAACTAATCCCCGGGTGGTTTTGGTAATCAATAACAACATATACATCATTGATCAAATTCTTATTGCTAGTAAACTTCCGAAAAGATCAATGATTGGCATGGCAAGGACTAATGGATGTGGACCCCTCAAAATGTCAAGAACAAGTTTGGCACCCACAAGACTCTTCATTTTCATTTTAATGATCCAAGATCACATTGAGTCCCTTAGGAAAGCCAGTACTATTAAAAGGGGATGAGTGTAAATGATGAGGTTGTTGCTCAAAGTGCTTAGTGATATTGCTCCAAAAACCCTCAGTCATTCTCCCACAAACACATCTGTCGAAACCCTAATTCATCATTTCGGTCCCACCCATATCACCTACTCCGGACCCACCGAGATGATCATTCCACTGCCACAGCCAAAACCCTAACAAATCGGATCCACCGAAATGGTTCTCCGTCTCACCGAGATGGCCTTGCCAACTCTTTGTTATCGGTTGTAATTACTTCGGTCTAACCGAGTTCTACCAATCGGTCTCACCGAGATGGTCTGCCAACTCTCTGTTGCCTTATTGCTTTACTTCGGTCTCACCGAGGTAATGCAATCGGTGCCACCGAGATGAGGTTTTGCCTTACCATTGCACTTCGGTTGCTCCGAGTTGTTCCCGTTCGGTCCCACCGAAAAGCCCAATGTTCATATCTCACCGAGATTTATGATCTGTGCCACCGAGATGGGTCAAAACTGTGTAGCAGTTGGATTTTGGGTGAAGGCTATATATATACCCGTCCACCCCCTCTTACCAAGTAAGAGAGCCATCAGAACATGCCTACACTTCCACCATACATTTTCTGAGAGAGAACCACCTACTCATGTGTTGAGATCAAGAGATTCCAATCCAACCATTTGAACCTTGATTTCTAGCCTCTTCAAGTTGCTTTCCACTCCAATCCTTCTCCTACCTGTGACGCCCCCGACTTAATCGTGCACTAATCATACACGCAAATGCACACGATCAAGCCTAAGGAATCACTTGAAGATACCACAGCACAACTCTAAACACCAATAAAAGTCATACAAGCTTTATATTACAAGCCAGGGGCCTCGAGGGCTCGAATACATAAGCTCGATGTCATACAAGAATCAGTGGAAGCATTAGATATCTGAGTACAGACATAAAGTTAAACAGATAGGCCTTTAAGAAGGCGGGGCAAAATAAAAACACTGGATCGAAAGGCACAGGCCTCCTACCTGGGTGCCACCTAACTACTCCTGGTCGTCGGAGGGCTCCTCGTAGTAGTAGTATCCGCCAGAGGGGTAGTAGTGGTAGTAGTTGTCGACTGGGGCAGCTGGCTCCGGGGCTCCGTCATCTGGTCGCAATAACCGGGTATGGGGAAAAGGGGAAGCAAGGCAACCGTGAGTACTTATCCAAAGTACTAAGCAAGACTTACATCAGAACTAGTCTAGTTATGCAACATTATCAAAGGAAGGCTGTATATGTGGACTTGGCTGCAGAAATGCTAGAATAGAGAGAAAAAGGCCTAGCCTATCGAAGACTAGCATCTTCAGCATCTTGCAGCATTAGAAGAGTGCAGATTAGTACATAAATATAATAATAGCAACAGGTAGTAACCACGCCCAGAGATCCTTTCTCGACTCCCTGCGAGAAAGCGATCCCAGAGCCAATATATTTAACCCATTTCTAGTTGTAGAAGATCAGGATATTTTCCGAGCGTCCTGTTACCGTGGACACGGCTATTCGAATAGATATACTTCCCTGCAGGGGTGCACCATCTTACCCAACACGCTCGATTAACTCTGGCCAGACACACTTGCTCGGGTCATGCCCGGCCTCGGTCTATCGACACATCGTAGCCCTACCTAGGATCATCAGAGAGGCCAGCATGCTGGTCTACATCCTAAGTGCGAAGGGGTCTTGGGCCCATCACCCTTTGCACTCCTGCGCGTTGCGTGGGCGGCCGGGAGCAGACCTAGCCCCCTTAATACAAAGTACTCAGCAAGGTTAGTGCGAAAAGGCCAGAGGCCTACTCAGTTTACATATCCTAACCCATTAGTGCGTTGGGAGCTCGCGGTGACAAGCAGAGACTCACGATCATGTGACCCCGTCGCCCCGTCTCGTGGACTTACGGCTAGGGCTAAGAATGCCCGGCCGTGCCACGTAATCATCACACGGGTACCCTCATGGTCAACCCGAATCCACCTTTCTCGCGGGTACCCCTCGGGGCCGACCCGAATTTACCCAGTATCTGTAGTAAAGTCAAAGTAACCGTGTGTCCATAACATCAACAAGGAATCCGAGGAATCACCCTCGTTGGATTCCCACTCGATGTACCCGTCAAGTTGAACCCGGAGGAATCACCCTCGATAGTATTCACACTTGCGGGGTTGCACGACAGAAGCTTCATCGAAGGTGGTGGAAGAGGAATCACCCTCGGTATCCCACCATCGACTAGCTGTACTACAGAGGCAACAACAGGAGTGAGATAAGAGGTATCACCCTCGGCACTCGATATTAGCTCTGCAGGGTCGAGCAACTTAGGGGAAATGTGTGGTGATGTGCTGGTCTCAGCCCGTTCGATCACATCGATCGGGGCACAGGTACTAAAGCGGGGCAACTGAGAACAAGAAAGATGGGTCACAGATGGTTTACCAACCAACCTACACTAAGCATTTAGGATAGCAGGTAGAGTATCAAAAGCAGTTACAAAAATAGGCTATGCATCAGAATAGGTATTCGGAACAATAACTATAGCAGTTCTAATGCAAGCAGGAGGGAGAAAGAATAGGTGATATGGGCATGCGTCAAGGGGGGTTGCTTGCCTGGAAGCTCTGCGGCAAAGGAGGGATCGTCGGGGATGTAGTCGGTCTCCGGACCTGCGTCGGTCTCGGGGTCTACCGGATAAGAAGAGGGGGAAGAAACAATAAATAAAAGCAGATAAATGCAACATAGATGCAAGGCATGGCAGTATGCAGTGTTGGGGGTGACCTAATGCAATGTTGCATGTCACAGACGAAACGGGAAAATATCTGGGATATTTTCCCGGCGTTTAGGCAGATTTCGGTATACTGAACCGGAGGGGAAGGATCCATGTTCAGATAGATAGGAATGATGGTCAAGCATTTTGACCACGTATTCGGATTCGTCTCATTTTTTTTGATCAACTTTCATGTAGAAAGTTTTTCGATGCGAGCTACGGTTGAATTTCTACGAATTTTCAAAGATTCAAACTATTTTCTGAAATCCTGGAATTATTTTAATTAATTAAATCGCATTATCCAGAATAGTAACGGATGACATCAGCATGACGCCAGCATGATGTCACTGGGTCAACCCAACTTTCCAGGTTAAACCTGACAGTTGGGACCCACTGATCAGTGACAAAGACTAATTAGGGGTTAATTTAAATTAACCGGGATAATTAGGGAGGTGGACCCCACATGTCAGTGACTAACGAATTATCAGATTAATTTTTAAAACTAATTATATTAATTAAGCGAGTGGGGCCCACTTTTCACTGCCACTGTGCTGCCACGTCAGCATAGTTGACCACTCAACTGGTCAACTGGGGCCCCTGGGCCCACTGGTCAGTGACCCAGGGGTGCCCCGTGGCGGCCACGTAGGCGTTGGCCGGCGGCAAGCCGTCGGCAACCGAAAAACACGGCGGAGGCCTCTGGCGCTCGCCGGAATCGCGCTACGGGCGGCCAAACGTGGCGCGCTTGGGCTCATTCAAAAGAGTCGAACGAGCCGCGTCGAATGGTGGCGGTGGCGTCGCCGGAGTTGGCCGGAATCGACCGGAACAACCACGACGAGCGGCGGAGTATTCGGGCGAGCTCGGATCCGGCGTTCGCGGGCGCGGCAAGCGGCGTGCGTGGGTGCGTTGAGCTCATACGGCTGCGCTGAGCACGGCTACGTGCTCAGACGAGCTTGACAGCGACGACATCGACGACGACGAGCTCAGCTACGGCGGCGAGTTCGGGCGTAGTGAGGTAGCTAGCTAGCGAGCGTGCGCGAGCAAGCGGAGAGGGGGAGGAGGTAGAGGAGCTCACCGCGAGGCGCACGATGGCCGTTGGCAGCTTAGTAGCGCGGCACGGCGGCCGGAATCGGAGGAGAACGGCAGTGACCAGAGGAAGGAGACGGCGGCGTGGATCCACGCGGTGGAGCTCCCCGGCTCGCGTTCGAGGCCACGGACGACGTGACCGACGACGGTGGAGATGACGGACATGGAGAGGATGCGAGGCGAGGTGAGTGGCCGCGGTGGCGAGGCAGGGCGGCGACGGCGGCGCTCGGCGGTGGGAGAGAGAGCGCGTGAGAGAGCGAGAGAGGCGAGGGGAGAGTGGCGAGGCGTCCAAGGGGAGGGATAGGGCTCGGCCTTAACCTCTCCGCGCCTGTGGCGTCGCAGTGTCGCCGGCTGGCCGGTGCGCGCGCGTCCAACCATGGCGCGGCTGACACGGCGAGGGAGAGAGAGAGAGGGAGAGGAGGGAGAAAGGGCTGGCTGGGCTGGGGCACGGGCACTGTGCACTCTGGCCCGGTGCACAGTGGCCCTTTTCTATTTCTCTAATTCCTTTTCTTCTTTATCTTTTTACAGAAGGTTTAGAAAAATAAAAGAGCTGCCAAAATGCATTTGCAAAAATGTGAAACTAGTCCACATAAATACTTTGCATTATTCTGCTCTGCCACAAAAGTTTGGGCAATTTTTGAATCCATTTGGAATTTTCATAAATGAATTTGCATTTTAAATTGCTGGAATAGCACTGTTTTAAATGCTAATGCTCATTTTAGCATGGTGTTGATGTTGTTTTCCTGAACAATAAATTGTTTTGGAATATTTGCTAAGTGATGAACATTTTTACAGCAATTTTTGAGCAACTTCAAATTTCACTTATGAATTGAATTGAATTCAGTGGAGGAATTTGAAATGAGATATTAATCCACATTGATTAAACATTGCAAATCACATTAGCTTAGCATAATCATCATGGATTACTATTGCTCATTACAGAGGGGTGTTACACTACCCAAGCCAAATCTATGAGTGAGAGATTGAGTGTTGAGGAAACTATCATTTGAAGCACAAGAGCAAGGAGTTCATCATCAACACACCATTTATTATCTTTTGGAGAGTGGTGTCTCCTAGATTGGTTAGGTGTCACTTGGGAGCTTCCAAGATCATGTGGAGTTGAACCAAGGAGTTTGTAAGGGCAAGGAGATCGCCTACTTCATGAAGATCTACCCCGAGTGAGGCTAGTCTTTCGTGGACGCAAGCCATGGTGGAATATGCAAGGTTGCTTCTTCGTTGACCCTTCGTGGGTGGAGCTCTCCATGGATTCGCGCAATCGTTACCCTTCATGGGTTGAAGCCTCCAACAATGTGGACGTATGATAGCACCACCTATCAGAACCACGCCAACAATCATCATGTCTTCATTGCGCTTGAAATCTCCAAACCCCTCCTTTACTTACATGTGCAATGTTTTACTTTCCGCTGCTACACTCTAAGAATTGCATGTGTAGGGTGATACTTGACTTGGTGTAATTGCTAAAATCTGCCCATAACTAAAATTTGGAAAAGGATACATTTTTATTTGGCCAAGTACTCTAATCACCCCCCCTCTAGACATACTTTCGATCCTACAACACCATAAAAGATTTCTTAGATAGAATGATGGAAGGCCAGGTTGTTCCTCCTCTTGAACAACCCATGGTAGGTGTCGGGGTATGACGATCTATGGGACCAGCGGAGGCCCCTTTGTGGTTCGGCTGTGGGGATCAACGTGCACAAAGAGCAGAACCAGCAGCACGCACAAGTTTACCCAGGTTCGGGCCGCCATAAGGCATAAAACCCTACTCCTGCTTTGATGGATTGTTGATTGTTTTGGAACCCTGAGATTACAAGAGCGCAGGTTGCCGTTAAGGAGCTCAGCGAGTGCAGCTTGACTACTGTAAACCAGCAGGGGTCCCTTCCCTTCTTGGCAAAGGTCGCCATGGACCTCCTTTTATAGAAGAAAGGGGTTGCCATAGTGGCAAAATGGTAAATGCATAGGGTTAATATTGGCTTGACATGCACATGGATGTGTGTTGATAAAAGTGTTCCTCAGGCGGCGAGCTGCCACGTGCCCTGACAAGCTTCACCTAATCACCTGCCCGCTCGACACCTGTCGGCAAGTCTCTGACAGGCCGCCGAGGTGGAGCGGTGGAGTAGCGATGAAAGGAGCTTGCCGGTACGGAGCTTGCCGGGCCATTGCTTGCTGGTGTGGAACTTGCCGGCAGTAGTAGTCTTGATCTTCTCGATGACCTGCCTGTAGGTCATGATTTGCCGGCTCCACCTCGTCAGATGAAATGTGCCACCGGGAAGAAACTCGTTCTCAACTCGTTCTTGGTCTTGCTTGTTGATGTAGTGCTTGCCGGACGCATCGCTTGCCGGGAAGATCAGCTCTTTGCAAGGTCTGCTTTGCAACAGCCCTAGACTGGCACGACCCCATGCTTAGAAGGTTTGTGGGACCCTGGTTCTCACTACACCGTCAGGAGCCCCCGGGACCGCTTTCAGCAGAGAATCGAAAGATCTCGATGCTGGAGGTGGGACCAAACTTGGCATGGGTCGAGACAGTCACATCTTTTCCTCCGGGAAGAACGCATACGGTAAGCAGTCCCTAGGAAGAAGCTTCCTGACAGGCTGCCAGCCCCCGAGCCAACTTGGGTCGTCTTTCGCAGAGAATTGCTGTATCTCTTGCCGGCTTCCGGAAAGGTTATTCCAGGGAAGTTTATGATTTCAGCAGAAAACTTCGACGTTCTCGATGCTGGCTTCCGGGAAGGTTTTTCCCAGGGGTGCTACCAGCCCCCGAGCCCGTTTTCCAAAGAGAGCTCTCCGGCAGAGAACCCTGAAGATCTCGATGCTGGCGTAAAATCTTGATTCCTGATTTCAGCAGAGAACTCTGAGGTTCTCGACACTGGCTTCCGGGAAGGATGTTCCCAGGAAGGCTTATGGTTTCAGCGGAGAACTCTGAGGTTCTCGACGCCGGCTTTCGGGAAGCTTGTTCCCGAGAAGGCTTTGCTTGTCGGCAGAGAACTTCGTGATTCTCGATGCCGAAAAGATCATATCTAGGAAGGCTTATGATTCCAGCAAAGAACTCTGGATTCTCGATGCTAGCGGCAGCTTCCGGAAAGGCTGACGCTGGCCTTGCCGTGAAGCAACCCCCCACTCACATACCAGCAAAATTGATTCGAGCATGAAATGCCACGACAGCGTTTTAACACAACAAGTTAATTAGTCTCTGATTCATATTTAACTTGTGTGTAAATTATGACTTCTGCTGAAAATTCTCCTCACTTGCCGGAATGCTTTTCGATGCGCACAATCCAGTCAGCAGCGCTTTGAGGAAACGGGTCCTTAGTAGCTTGCCGAGAACGTCGCCTCCCAAAAAAGATTTACCTTCCCAGTTTTAGTGCAGCTGCTCACGTTGCCGAGTGGACTCGAGGCAACTAGGAGCCAACTAGCCCCGAGAAGGCTCCTTAGCGTACGGGTTTACGCTGAAATCTTATGGAAATAAAAACTTGCTAAGTCTTTTCCTTAAATGATTATATTTTTGCACAATTATTCCCTAAGCTTGGCGGAATACACCCAGAGCACGCACGTTCTAATCGACGGTGCTTAGGATCAAGTCCTGACTAGCAGCCTATCTAGAACGCTGCCTCCACAGGGGCTTAACGTTTCTGAAAACAAATACAGCTGCATAAGCGTTGTTGGGCGGACCCAGAACAACCAAGAGCGCAGAATGTTCCAAAAACGCTCCTTCACGCACAGGTTAAGTACAAAAATTCCATTCAAGGATAAGGATAAACAACAGTGAATAACTAAAGTCACAGAACTTAGATCTCTCTCTGTAGCGTGATGTTGGCGAAGAAAATGCCAACGTTGGTGAAAAATTGGGCTGCCTCTGCAGCCTCTGCTCTGCCCTCGCTGGCCGCGCCACCTGCGCCGCCCGTGGACGCCTGTGAAGGCAACTTGAACATGGAAGTAACCTTCGTCATTGCGCCCTTCTTCTTGGGCTCCATCGGTGATGACGAAAATGAAGCTAGCGCGTGGACTGCTGATTCAGGTTCGCACACATGATCCCCCTGCCTGGCGCGACAAAGATGTCAGGGTACGACGATCTATGGGACCAGCGGAGGCCCCTTTGTTGTTTGGCTGTGGGGATCAACGTGCACAAAGAGCAGAACCAGCAGCACGCACAAGTTTACCCAGGTTTGGGCCGCCGTGAGACGTAAAACCCTACTCCTGCTTTGACGGATTGTTGATTATTTTGGAACACTGGGATTACAAGAGCGCAGCTTGCCGGCAAGGAGCTCGGCGAGTGCAGCTTGACTACTGTTGTGATAGCCTGGCTTATTAGGGATGATAGACTACTCATATCAATAAGGAATTCCTTCTTTTCCGGGAGCCCATTCGGACAGAACTCCAAAGTTAAGCGTGCTCAGCTTGGAGTAATTTCAGGATGGGTGACCGACTGGGAAGTTGCTCCCGGGTGCGCATGAGTGAGGACAAAGTGTGCAGGAAAGACTAGTATTGATCTGTGAGGCCAGTCTAGATTCCGCCAGGAGTAACGACCACCGGCGGGTGTGTCCGGGGCGTTACAAGTTGGTATCAGAGCCGACCCTCGCGGTTAGACGGATGTTTGCTGGTCAGGTGCGCGGTCATGTTATGCATGACGTTTGTGACCCATCGTGGCACACGGCATGGCACATGTGCCGGACTGCTCGCACAGACGTATGTGCCAAGAGGGAACGCTCCTGTGCCCGACGAGGACATCGGTTCCTCTGAGTGGGGGTGTATGTGATAGCCTGGCTTATTAGGGATGATAGACTACTCATATCAATAAGGAATTCCTTCTTTTCCGGGAGCCCATTCGGACAGAACTCCAAAGTTAAGCGTGCTCAGCTTGGAGTAATTTCAGGATGGGTGACCGACTGGGAAGTTGCTCCCGGGTGCGCATGAGTGAGGACAAAGTGCGCAGGAAAGACTAGTATTGATCTGTGAGGCCAGTCTAGATCCCACCAGGAGTAACGACTACCCGCGGGTGTGTCCAGGCCGTTATAACTGTAAACCAACAGGGGTCCCTTCCCTTCTTTGCTAAGGTTGCCATGGACCTCCTTTTATTTAAGAAAAGGGTTACGACACTGGAAAAATGGTACATACATAGGGTTAATATTGGCTTGACATGCACATGGACATGTGTCGATAAAAGTGTTCCTTAGGCGGCGAGCTGCCACATGCCCCGACAAGCTTCACCTAATCACCTGCCCGCTCGACACCTGTTGGCAAGTCTCTGACAGGCCGCCGAGGTGGAGCAGTGGAGTAGCAACAAAAGGAGCTTGCCGGTAGACAGCTTGCCGGGCCATTGCTTGCTGGTGTGGAACTTGCCGGCAGCAGTAGTCTTGTTCTTCTCGATGACCCGCCTATAGGTCATGATTTGCCGGCTCCACCTCGCCGGATGAAATGTGCCGCCGGGAAGAAACTCTTTCTCGACGAGTTCTTGGTCTTGCTTGTTGATGTAGTGCTTGCCGGACGCATCGCTTGCTGGGAAGATCAGCTCTTTGCTAGTGCTGCTTTGCAACAGCCCTAGACTGGCACGACCCCATGCTTAGAAGGTTTGTGGGACCCCCGGTTCTCACTACACCATCAGTAGGGCTAGGGCTAGGTAAGAGAGCAACCTATTCTTCAGCTCAGTTCTCACTGGCAATTAAGAAAATCAGTGGGATAAGAGGGGGAGAAGTTACCTTGGCAAGAGGAGCAACACAATTAATGGTAGAACTTGCATTAGAAACATCATTCCTCTTGTGATCGTAGTTGATCTCATTTACTCCAACCACAAACATGGGAGCCTCTGCAGATGGAGCATATATCACCACCTCCTTAACACCACCCTATATAAACAGGGTAACAAAAATCTCAGCATTGTGTTCACTGCAAAAGGCATATTGTTCGCTCATTAGACGACTTTCCGAAAGAAATGGTGTACAGACCTTCAAGTGTACCGATGCTTTCTCAATCATTGGAAAAACACCAGAAGATTCAACAACATATTCAGTTCCAAAGTTACCCCAAGGAATCTCTGTACGACCACTAGAAATTGAAAAACAAAAGATTAAAATTCTTCAAAACGTATGCATCAAAAGGTCGAAATAAAGGACCTGAACAAAGAAATTGTCAATAGCAACAACCCAGAATTTAGTCAGCACCAACATATGAACATCAAAATCAAAGTAAGAAAAGGAACATGCAGTACTCGAGATGTACATCAAGCGTGCACTTGTATAGATATTACATGTCCTTATGAATGTGCAAAAAACATGGGGCTCTAAACTATGAATCAGTTATTACGTCATATTGTTACTTTGGCCACTTCATTGCTTCCTGTGTCCTTATTTCAGGACAACATGTCGTGCATATTTAGCAAACACGACATTTATATCAACTACACTAATATGTCAAACAATCAACTAACCCTGGCATATTTATCTTTTGCCTGTGATTGTTATTTTCTTCACATTAATCTCTAGTATTGAATCATCCATGACCTTAATTGATCCTTTAAAGGGGCCATGAGTGGAGTCATACTTAAAACATATAGACCTAGAAAAAGGGGAATGTTAACTTCAAACCAAATAAAAACACAACAAAATGCTACAACACATGCAAATACAGACTTGTTACTACAACAGTGAAGAAAAGAATATAATGGCAGAATTAAATTTGTCAAATTCCGATGGAGTAGATCATCCCATTGGATGATTCATGTCATGGCACCTAACAGAAAAAATAGGAAACCCAATTGTGTAAAATTAGGTATTAGCTGATGCTTCTATGCTCGAACTATAGTACAACATGGTCTGATGCAATTTTGATACAAAAACGGAGCTCAGTAGAGAGAGACCCTTGAAGGTTGAGCAACAACCAATGAGATCCAGTCCAGGTCCGATGATTGCAAGATTGAGGAACCAAACCTGTATGATACATTTTTCTATGGCACAGGAACATTCAAACAAACACACAAATGCTACTGAATTTTAGTACTATTGTAATGGTACTGAACATTCAAACAAAGTGGTGAGAACAGAAAAAGGGAGGAGGGGTGATACGTCTCCAACGTATCTATAATTTTTGATTGTTCCATGCTTTTATATTATCAATCTTGGATGTTTTTATATGCATTTACAGCAATTATATATCATTTTTGGAGACTAACCTATTAACCTAGTGCCCAGTGCCAGTTGCTGTTTTCGGCCCTGTTTTTGTTTTACTGAAAATAAATACCAAACGAAGTCCAAATGCCACGAAACTTTTTGGAGATTTTTTTCTGGACAAGATAAACACTAAAGCTTCGGGAGGAGGCCAGAAGACCCTGGAGGTGGCCACGAGCCACCAGGGCGGGCATGCGGGGGGGGGGGGGGGGCAGGCGCGCCCTGGTGCCTCGTGGGGCCCACAGTGCTCCGCTTGACCTAATTCCACCACTATAAATTCAGGAAAAATCAGAAACCGTCAGGAGAGTCCACGAAATACTTTTTCCGCCACCGCAAGTTTCTGTTCCAGAGAGATCCCAACTGGAGGCCTTCTCCGGTACTCCGCCGGAGGGGGAATCGATCACGGAGGGGCTCTACATCAACCTTGCTGCCCTTCCGATGATGCGTGAGTAGTTTACCATAGACGTTCGAGTCCATAGTTAGTAGCTAGATGGCTTCTTCTCTGTTTTTGATCTTCAATACAATGTTCTCCTCGATGTTCTTGGAGTTCTATCCGATGTAATCACTTTTTGCGGTGTGTTTGTTGGGATCTGATGAATTGTGAGTTTATGATCGGATTATCCATGAATATATTTGAGTCTTTGCTGCACTCTTTTATGCATGATTATTATAGCTTCTTATTTCTTCTCTGATCTATTGATTTTGTTTGGCCAACTAGATTGATTTATCATGCCATGGGAAGAGGTGCTTTGTAATGGGTTCGATCTTGCGGTGCTCAATCCCAGTGACAGAAAGGGACATGACACGTATGTGTCATTGCTATTAAGGGTAAAAATATGGGGTTTATTCATGCGTGATTTTATCTTGTCTACATCATGTCATCGTTCTTAAGGCGTTACTCCGTTCTTTATGGACTTAATACACTAGATGCATGCTGGATAGCGGTCGATGTGTGGAGTAATAGTAGTAGATGCAGGTAGGAGTCGGTCTACTTGTCTCAGACGTGATGCCTATATACATGATCATTGCCTTGGATATCGTCATGATTATTTGCTTTTCTATCAATTGCCCAATTGTAATTTGTCTACCCACCGTATGCTATTTTCTCGAGAGAAGCCTCTAGTGAAATCTATGGCCCCCGAGTCTATCTAAATCATATTACTAAAACCCTAAAACTATTGTGGCCATTTTCTTTTATTTATTTTATTTTGTATTTTTGTTTCAATCTATCTATCTATCATATACAATTTAATCTTGCAATTGACCGCCGAGGGATTGACAACCCCTCGTTTGCATTGGGTGCAAGGATTTGTTGTTTGTGTGCAGGTGCTGCTAACGAGGTGTTGCGTGATTCTCCTACTGGTTCGATAACCTTGGTTTCATAACTGAGGGAAATACTTATCTCTACTGTGCTGCATCATCCCTTCCTCTTCGGGGAAAATACCAACGCAAGCTACAAGTAGTAGGAAGAATTTCTAGCGCCATTGCCGGGGAGACATCATCAACATCTATCAAGTACCTTCGCATAACCTCTCATCTCCTTGCATTTACTTTATTTGCCATTTGCCTCTCGTTTTCATCTCCCCCACTTCTAAAACGTTTTTACAAAAATACAATTTTTTTTCCGTTTGCCTTTTTCTTGTTTGCTTGTTTGCTTGCTTGTTATCTTGTTTGCATAGTCACGATGTCTCAAGAAAATACAAAATTGTGTGATTTTTCTAATACTAATAATAATGATTTTAATAGTACTCCGATTGCTCCTCCCGCCACTAGTGCGGAGACTTGTGATATTAATGCCGCTTTGTTAAATCTTGTTATGAAAGAACAATTTTCTGGTAGTCCTAATGAAGATGTTGCATCCCATCTTAACACTTTCGTAGAATTGTGTGACATGCAAAAGAAAAAAGATGTGGATAATGATATTGTGAAATTAAAATTATTCCCGTTCTCATTGCGGGATCGTGCAAAAATTTGGTTTTCATCTTTACCACGAAATAGTATCGATTCTTGGGATAGGTGTAAAGATGCCTTTATTACTAAGTATTTTCTCCCGCGAAAATTATTTCTCTTAGAAATCAAATTATGAATTTTAAGCAACTTGATCATGAACATGTTGCCCAATCTTGGGAGAGGATTAAATTAATGATAAGAAATTGCCCTACTCATGGTTTAAATTTATGGATGATCATACAAAAATTTTATGCGGGATTGAATTTTGTTTCTAGAAATCTTTTAGATTCCGCCGCGGGTGGTACTTTTATGGAAATTACTTTGGGGGAAGCGACTAAATTGCTTGATAATATTATGGCAAATTATTCACAATGGCATACTGAAAGAACTCCTACTAGTAAAAAAGTGAATTCGGTTGAAGAAATTAATACTTTGAGTGATAAAGTTGATGCGCTTATGAAATTGGTTGCTAGCAAAAATGCTCTTATTGATCCTAATGATGTGCCTTTATCCACTTTTATTGAGCAAAATAATGATCCCGTAGATGTGAATTTTGTCTCGCGAAACAATTTTAATAATAATGCTTATAGAGGTAATTTCAACGCTAGACCGTTTCCTGGAAATTCCTCTAATAATTATGGCAATCCTTATGGTAATTCCTATAATAATAATAATAGGATGCCCTCTGATCTTGAAGGTAATATTAAAGAATTTATTAATGCTCAAAAAGTTTTCAACACTACGATAGAAGAAAAATTGAGTAAACTTGATGATATGTCTAGGAGCATTGATAGAATTATTCATGATGTGGAAAATCTTAAGTCTAAACTTTTGCCACCCAAAATTGATATTAGTGAATCAATCAAAGCTTTATATGTCTCCATGGATGAGAGTAAGAAAAGAACCGCCATGCTAAAAGCTAAACGAGAATTTTTAGAAAAAGCGATTCCTCCGGGTTTCTATCGTAGTAATGATGAGGATATTAAAATGATTGGTGTTTCATCTATTGATTCTTTGTTTAGCAATATAAAACTTGATGAAAAGGGGACTGAAGAAGAGTCAACTTTAGCTAGTGAGCGTTCCCATAATTCGGAGGGTGAAAATCTTAATGAAAAAATTGCTAAAAGTGGGTTTGGAGAGGTAAAAACTTTAAATAGCGATGTGCCCACTCTCTTGGATTACAAAGATTTTAATTATGATAATTGTTCTTTGATTGAGTGCATTTCTTTGTTACAATACATGTTAAATTCACCCAACGCTTATGAGCAAAACAAGACTTTTACTAAACACATCGTAGAAGCAATGATGAAAGCGTTAGAAGAAAAGTTAGAACTAGAGATTTCAATTCCTAGAAAATTATATGATGAATGGGAACCCACCATTAAAGTTAAAATTAAAAAATTTGAGTGCAATGCTTTATGTGATTTGGGTGCTAGCGTTTCCACAATTCCAAAATCTCTATGCGATGTGCTAGGTTTTACCAATATAGATGAATGTTCTCTTAATTTTCATCTTGTGGATTCTACTATTAAAAAACCAATGGGTATAATTAATGATGTTCTTATTATTGCAAATAGAAATTAAGTGCCTGTTGATTTTATTGTTCTTGATATTGAATGCAATTCTTCTTGCCCCATAATACTTGGTAGACCGTTCTTACGAACTATAGGTGCCGTTATTGATATGAAAGAAGGGAATATAAAATTTCAGTTTCCACTAAAAAAGGATATGGAACATTTCCCTAGGAAGAAAATTAAAGCACCATATGAATCAATTATGAGGGCCACTTATGGAATCAACTTGAAAGATGACAATACTTCAAACTATGCATTATGCCTAGCTAGGGGCATAAAACAATAGCGCTTGTTGGGAGGCAACCTAATGAATAAAATAAAAAAAATTCTGTTATTGTTTGTTTTCACAATTATTCTACTGGTATGATTGTGTTTTTGTGTTTTTAATTAGTGTTTGTGCCAAGTAAAGCCTTTAGGATGATTTGGAAGATAGTATTATTGATGCTGTTTGGAAAACAGAAAGTTTTGCGTCCAGTGCTGAATTTTGTTTCTGTACTGGAGCGTGAGAAAAGCCTGAAATTTTGATACAATATTGGTATATGAATTTCCCACGTTGTCCTAATTTTTCAGAATTTTTGGAGTTACAGAAGTATGGCTTTTAAATAGATTGCTACAGACTGTTCTGTTTTTGATAGATTCTGTTTTGATGCACTACTTGCTTGTTTTGATGAATCTATGGATTGTATCGGGGGGTATAAGCCATGGTGAAGTTAGAGTACAGTAGGTATAATGCAAAAATAAAATATGAATGGGTTTGCAACAGTACTTAGAGTAGTGATTTATTTTGTTATACTAACGGATCTCACGAAGGTTTTGTTGAGTTTTGTGTGATTGAAGTTTTCAAGTTTTGGGTGAGATCACGATGGATGAAGGAATAAGGAGTAGTAAGACCTAAGCTTGGGGATGCCCGAGGCGCCCCAAGGTAATATTATAGGAAGACTCAAGCGTCTAAGCTTGGGGATGCCCCGGAAGGCATCCCCTCTTTCTTCTACCAACCATCGGTAATTTTACTTGGAGCTATATTTTTATTCGTCACATGATATGTTTTTTGCTTGGAGCGTCTTGTATAATATGAGTCTTGGCTTTGTTTGGTTTTTAGTTTGTCACAATCATCTTTGCTGAACACACCCATCTTGAGAGAGCCACACGTTTATCATCATTTGTTAGAATACTCTATGTGCTTGACTTAATTTTTTTGAGCTAGGCAGTTGCTCTAGTGCTTCACTTAAATCTTTTTGAGCACGGCGGTGGCTATATTTTGAAGAAATAAACTCTCATGCTTCACTTATATTATTTTGAGAGTTTATTAAAATTTTGAAGAAATAAACTCTCATGCTTCACTTATATTATTTTGAGAGTTGATTGAAATTTTGAAGAAATGAATTCTCATGCTTCACTTATATTATTTTGAGAATTGATAAGATTAAAATTTTGAAGAAATATTTGCACTCTCATGCTTCACTTAAATCTTTTTGAGAGTTGATGATAGTAACGGTAATTTGCACAAGATATGAATTTGGTCCCAAAGTGATGAATATTCAAGAGGGATATAATAAAAATTTCATATAGATCATTGGATATGATAAGTGTGATTCCTTGCAATAGTTTTGCGATATGGAAATGATAATATGTGAGTCATGTTACTGAGTAATTGTGATTTAGTAAAAATATTAGTGTTAAAGTTTGTGATTCCCTATGCATGCACATTAAGTCAATAGTTATGCAAAGAAATTATATCCTACTTATGGTGCATTATTCGGTGTTAGTTATGTTCAATGCATGTTTATGACCGTTTTCGTTTTTTGGTTGGTTGCTTCTCAATCTATTTGCTAGCCTTCATTTGTACTAAGCGGAAATACTGCTTGTGCATCCAAACTCCTTAAACCCAAGTTGTGCCAAATGAGTCCACTATACCTACCTATATGCGGTATTTCAATGCCGTTCCAAGTAAATTTGCGTGTGCCAACTCTAATTTTCAAAATAATTTTTCGGTTTTGTGTGCCCGTACCACTCATGAAGCGGCAGGGGGTGGCCATTATTTTCCATGCTAGGTGTGTTATTCTCACGATGAGTGTTTATTCACTTGTCATTGCACGAGAGAGTGGCTGGTAATAGGGATGCCCAGTCCCACAATGAAATCAAAAATTAATAACAACAAAATTCCTTGGAAAGTGTTGGTATGGAGGGCACCCGTGGATACGGCTAGCCATGGATTGTGAATGAATGGTGGAAAGGAAATAAACTTTACTTTCTGTTTGGGAACCGCCTATGATGTATCTAGCATGGAAAATATTGGGAATTCTCGGTCGTTTTTGTTGACAGGAAAAGCATGCCTCTCAAAATATTTTTATCTCTCTAATTTAAGCTTTGAGCTCTGGCACATTTGACAAATCTCTGCTTCCCTCTGCGAAGGGCCTATCTATTTACTTTTATGCAATTTTTATTTTTATTTGAGTCTCCATCTTCTCTTACAAAAGCACCAACTAGAGAGCATTATTGTCATACTTGTGCATTAGATGTAGCTAATATTTGAGTGTGTTTCATGAATGGATCAATGATTGAGCATAATGGTCTAGGGATAACTTTCTTTAGCATTGATATTTTGAAAGACATGGTTGCTTGTTAGCATGCTTGAGTATTTATATCTTCGTGTCAAATTATAGACTATTGCTTTGAATCATTCAAGTCCAATGTCCATGCTACAAAAGAAAGAATATGTGATGAATATGTGAGGCAGCATTCCACATCAAAAATTCTATTTTTATCATTTACCTACTCGAGGACGAGCAGGAATTAAGCTTGGGGATGCTGATACGTCTCCAACATATCTATAATTTTTGATTGTTCCATGCTGTTATATTATCAATCTTGGATGTTTTTATATGCATTTACAGCAATTATATATCATTTTTGGAGACTAACCTATTAACCTAGTGCCCAGTGCCAGTTGCTGTTTTCTGCCCTGTTTTTGTTTTACAGAAAATCAATAGCAAACGAAGTCCAAATGCCACGAAACTTTTTGGAGATTTTTTTCTGGACAAGATAAACACTAGAAGCTTCGGGAGGAGGCTAGAAGACCCTGGAGGTGGCCACGAGCCACCAGGGCGCGCCTGGGGGGAGGGGGGGCAGGCGCGCCCTGGTGCCTCATGGGGCCCACAGAGCTCCGTTTGACCTAATTCCACCACTATAAATTCAGGAAAAATCAAAAACCCTCAGGAGAGTCCACGAAATACTTTTTCCGCCGCCGCAAGTTTCTGTTCCAGAGCGATCCCATCTGGACGCCTTCTCCGGTACTCGACCAGAGGGGGAATCGATTACGGAGGGGCTCTACATCAACCTTGCTGCCCTTCCGATGATGCGTGAGTAGTTTACCACAGACCTTCGAGTCCATAGTTTGTAGCTAGATGGCTTCTTCTCTCTTTTTGATTTTCAATACAATGTTCTCCTGGATGTTCTTGGAGTTCTATCCGATGTAATCACTTTTTGCGGTGTGTTTGTTGGGATCGAATGAATTGTGAGTTTATGATCAGATTATCCATGAATATATTTGAGTCTTTGCTGCACTCTTTTATGCATGATTATTATAGCTTCGTATTTCTTCTCCGATCTATTGATTTGGTTTGGCCAACTAGATTGATTTATCTTGCCATGGGAAGAGGTGCTTTGTAATGGGTTCGATCTTGCGGTGCTCAATCCCAGTGACAGAAAGGGACATGACACTTATGTATCGTTGCTATTAAGGGTAAAAAGATGGGGTTTATTCATGCGTGAGTTTATCTTGTCTACATCATGTCATCGTTCTTAAGGCGTTACTCCGTTCTTTATGGACTTAATACACTAGATGCATGCTGGATAGCGGTCGATGTGTGGAGTAATAGTAGTAGATGCAGGCAGGAGTCGGTCTACTTGTCTCGGACGTGATGCCTATATACATGATCATTGCCTTGGATATCGTCATGATTATTTGCTTTTCTATCAATTGCCCAACAGTAATTTGTCTACCCACCGTATTCTATTTTTTCGAGAGAAGTCTCTAGTGAAATCTATGGCCCCGGGGTCTATCTAAATCATATTACTAAAACCCTAAAAATATTGCTGCCATTTTCTTTTATTTATTTTATTTTGTATTTTTGTTTCAATCTATCTATCTATCATATACAATTTAATCTTGCAATTGACCGCCAAGGGATTGACAACCCCTCGTTTGCGTTGGGTGCAAGGATTTGTTGTTTGTGTGCAGGTGCTGCTAACAAGGTGTTGCGTGATTCTCCTACTGGTTCGATAACCTTGGTTTCATAACTGAGGGAAATACTTATCTCTATTGTGCTGCATCATCCCTTTCTCTTCGGGGATAATACCAACGCAAGCTACAAGTAGCAAGGGGTGGTGGGATTACGATGTTGAGCGTTGGGGGCGGCAGGAGCGAGGCGGAGCAGAGGCACCATGTAGTCGGCGGCAAAGACGCGAGGGGCTTTAGAGTGTAGCAGAAGTAGGAACTGGCGAAGCTGGCTGAAGGAAACAGCGACACCGACAGCTGCCTCAGCGCCAGAAGCACGGGCGAGGCAACTTCCTGTAGCAGTAGCAACAAGAGAGAAGTCAGCAGGAAAAAATGTGGCCTTCCTTTTTCTCTGGCGACAGCTGAGCCCATCTAGCGACCACCATCCGACCTTGTCTCTTCTCCCAATCTCAGTGATTGATTCACTGCCTAAAAATGGACGGATGATGTGAGCCAGAGAAAGGGAGAACATCATCTCACCAGGAACATGCGAAGCTGGCCGGAGGTGTCGTGGGCATCCGCCTCAGCTCCAGAAAGAGGGATGAGGCAACAACCTGCATCAGCAAGAGAGAAGTCATCATAAAAAATTGTAGCCTTGCAACGACGTCTGAGCCGACCAACCCACCACCATCCGACCTTGCCTCTTTTCCACATCTCAGTGATTCATCCACTGCCTATAAAGGGACGATGGATGTGAGCAAGATAAAGGGATGGCCTCGTCTCACCAGGGCTCTCGAGCAGCAGTGAAGGTGCCATGTTGTCGAGGACCCACACCAAACCGTCGACGAGGATGACGAAGGAGAAGAGTGGGTGGCAGATATGTGTTTTGCCACCGGATTGGGGGAAGTGAAGCCGCGCGAGGGGTTGAATAGGCAAGGCTACGCGGACGGGCCGACCCACTGGAGCGCGTTGGGGAACAACGTCGCCAGCTCGCATTGGTGGCGTTGAGCCACTGGAGCCTGTCCGCGTCACCCATGGCATAACCGGTGGTCAATAGCGCGCTGTTCCTAGCCACCTCCCATCCTTCCAAATTTGATGGGCCATGATCTCTCTCTCCTATGACGCGTGAGCTGGCCACACCCGAGGATTGACGGTGGGGCAAGCCGAGAGACGGCGGTGGCTGCCGGATGCAGAGATGGAAGAGAAAGGAGGGGGTGAAGCGAGGGCTGCGAGCGAGAGAGCCTCGGCCAGGGTTCTCACCCAATCAAGTACCGCCTCGCCTTTACACGCTAAGCAGCCAGCCACAGACCGCCACGCAGGGGCGAGGACTTGGAATGTCGAAACTGTCCTCGGCATCCAGCCAGATTTACAGGCGGTGGCACGATTTATCCAACACAAGCAGACAGCACCGGGAGCTCTTCGATCTGCAGTCGCTGATGGGCACGTCCCACCCCGCCCGGGCCTCGGCTGTCATGGAGAGCCATAGCGGTAGCGCGGATGTAGAAAATATGGGCACTATTCATTGGTAGTCACATCAAACCTAATCCAACGGCCTGGATCATTTCATCTGAAGATCCAATGGTCAGAAGTTGTTTGGATAGGCAATCGGACGGCTCAGAGTGCAAGTGCCCTGAGAGGCCTTCATTTCATCTCAAAATCTAACAATGGGATAAATACCGGACAGACTGTCATAAAATAAAATAAAAATCCTAGAAACATGTAGAAAATATTTTCTGTTGATTCTAATTAGGACGGTGGAGATTAAAAGATGAAAATTTTGCGTAGGACGATCGAGATTAAAAGATGAAAAAATTGCGTACAAAATCTTTTGATATTTTTTGTTGATTCTAATTTGGATGGTTGAGATTAAAAGATGAAAATTTTGCATAGGATGGTCGAGATTAAAGGCTGCAAAAATTTGCGTACAGCATCTGTCACGTACAAATAAGTCTTACAATTGACACATAGAACATAGTCTGTCATGAACAAGTACAGAAGAAGATCACCCTATACACGGAAATATACAAACAAGCCTCCTAGATGTACACATATTGAAAAGAACGTCTGAGATGCGCTATCAATGTTCTGCGTGCACGTAGCGAGGAGACGAGTTACAAATCGGATTTGTCAAACAGGAGGAACTAAATATATGTACGTTGATTTGTTCTGCTATAATTTAGCTTCTCTTTTCTCTATTATTACATGTGAGTATGCAAACTAAGCCTAAGACGTAATTACTCCGCCCCGGGAACACCATCGTCTCATGCACACAAGGTATGTTTGATGTGTGTACACCTTTTCTCATCTCTCTCAAAACATGCTTCATGGAATTAAGAATTAGCTCCAAAACAAGGAATTAACACTTTTTTTAGATTGTTTCAAACTATTCCACGTACATGTGTAAGTGAGCATACCGCACACACAAAAAGAACAGTTTTATCAATAGTACTAAAGTTTTTTTTGCGAGTGAGTACCGAAGGTTAGAAGCAAACAAAGCAAGTTGATATAGCCAGGAGGAACCAAGTAGATTTTAACAATGGATCTAACACACACAAGACGTTATATTGTTTTCTTCCATCTTTTACACGTCTATGACCACATACATAATAATGATCGCTTTCGTACTTTCCTATTTCCCGTCTTCCTATTTACCTCTCATTTGTACATCGACAACCACATCACCGTTCAAATACAAACATGCTGGAAAAGTGAATGAATGCAATATTTTAGATTTTTCCTAACAAATACACATAGATTCACATTTGACTTATTTAATTTTGCGGGGATTTTTTTTGGACTATACATAGTAGGGCAAAACCCCACTGCAATTTTTTTTCATTAATTAAAAAACAGAGCAATCAAACATCAGTATCTAAATTACATGGCTTGAGATAAGCCAGAAAGAGGAAAGAAAAGAAAAACAAAAAAGATGGAAAAAGAAAAAAGACGAAAGAAGGAAAGAAGAAGAAGAAGAAGAAGAAGAAGAAGGAAAAACGAAAGAAAAAAAATTAAAACTAAAGGTTGTTAAGCTAGTCATTGTACACCACAACATAACTCTTCTTAATCCTGTATCTGAGCAATTGCAATTCCTCCAAGTATGTGTCTCTCCATCTGCTCAATGAAGGTAATATATTCTGGAATATAAAGTTGTTTCTGCTAATCCAGATTGCCCAAGAACCCAGAATTATAATTCCATAAAGAAAGGCACATTTTGCTTAATATTCATGTCAGCAAAGGCCTCCATCATAGATAAATTGTTTTGTCTGGAGGGACAAATTTGATCCAAGCATTGAGCAGCAAAAGGGTAGGTCCAGAACAAATGTTGTACAGTTTCCTCCATCTGACAGTTAATGCACAGTTATAGTCATCAAGGTGGAAGCTTTTCCTTCTTAGTAGATTCCTTGTGTTTAATCTATCATGTAGTAATCTCCAGAAGAACACCTTATGTTTGGGTTGACAAGAACAATTCCAAATCCATTGAAAGTGTTGGGGGTCAATTTTCACCCCAATCAGTGACTTGTATGCTTTTGCAACAGTGAACTTTTCATTGCCCCAAATGTAGCTCCAGGTGTCTGAGCATTCTCTTAGGTCTGAAATTCTCAATTCATGGAAAATGCCTTCCATCAATTCAAACTCCTCATAGGCCTATGTTGTGAGTGGTAGGTGGAATAAATCTTCTAGGTACTCATATTGTAAAACCCTATGAACAGACATAGCTTGATCCTTTACAAAAGAATACAGGTGTGGGAAGATGTTGTGTAGGCAAGCAGAATGCCAATGATCAGTCCAAAGGAGCACACTTCTACGATCTCCCACATTACATCTAGCAATTAATTTAAAAGTTTTTGACCAATCTGAGATTTGCTTTCCACCAGAATGAGCCTTCCCAATTTGTTCCAGGTAGGGGGCCATCAGCATAGTATGATTCCCAGATGAGATGCACCCAAGGGATGTTTTATCTGTTGAAAAACTTAAGCAAATTCTTTAGCAAGAGGGCTTGATTTTGTACAAAAATGTCCATAACTCCTAGCCCTCCCTGCTTTTTGGGTCTACAGACAGTGGACCAAGCAACCATAGCAGGTCTGTGATCATCTAAATCAGGGCCACTCCAAATGCAGTGTCTCAAGTATTTAGGGATCTGCTTCTTGATTGTCACTGGGACATCAATGCAACCCATAAAGTAAATAATAAGTGAGTTCAACACAGATTTAACCAGTAAAAGTCTCCCAGCAAGTGTCATGAATGCAGACAGTCCCACCAGCTTTTTTGGAACTCTATTGAGCAAAAGAAGACATTGTTCCACTGAAGGTTTATGCAGTCCAAGGGCATACCAAGATAGGTAATAGGGAATACCCCTTTCTTACAGTTCAAAGTTCTAACCATGATCTCCACTTTGTCTTCTGATATGTTGATGGGGATGAGGTTTGACTTTGAATAATTGACCTTTAATCCAGTAGCCTCAGCAAATGTGCTTAGTAGGGCCTTGAGACAGTATAATTGCTTTGCATCAGCTTGCAACAACACCACAGTATCATCAGCATATTGAACCACTGGGAAATCAGGGCAAGAGACCACTTGAAGTGGTGGTTTTAACAGTCCTAGATGCATGGCTCTGTTCAGGACAGTTTGAAGTAAATCTGCAGCAATGACAAGGGGTCCCCTTGACTTACTCCTTTTCTACAATAAAACTTTTTCCCAGGTACCCCATTTAACATGACGGCTGATGAGGCAGAGGTAAACAACATTTTCATCCAACCAATCCATTTTTCCCCAAATCCCTTTGCTTTAAGAATGTCCAGTATGGCCTGGTCCTCAATCATATCAAAGGCTTTTTAAAAGTCCAACTTGAGTACAATCACTTCCTCCTTGGATTTAGAACATTGATGAAGGTATTCAAAGGCCCAGCCTAATAAGTCATGAATTGCTGTTTCTTTAAGAAAACCATACTGGTTAATATGAACTAGCTGCAAAATCACCTTTTGTAGTCTGTTAGCTAGTAGCTTGGTTATGAGCTTCAGACAACAATTCAGTAGGGAAATGGGTCTGAAATCATTAGCTGTCAAGGGGGTGGGACCTTTTGGAATAAGAGTGATGAAGGAGGTGTTTATACTTTCCAAAGAGATGTTGCCTTCATTAAATGCATTAATCAGTCTGATAACATCTGTTTTTATGATATCCCAGCAAGCCTTAAAGAACTCATTGTTGAAACTGTCTGGGCCAGGTGACTTGTCATTTGGAAGGTTTTTAACTACATCATTAATCTCCTCCATAGTAGAAGGTTACTCCAGATCATCAAAAATATGAGCAGCAGGTGCTGGGCCAAATAGGGAGGGAAGATCAAAATGCATAGTAGTTTTTTTAGAAGTGCCCAACCTTTTCTTAAATGCCTCCCAAAGAATGGCTGCTTTCCCAGCATGATCAGATATTTCCACCTGGTTTTCATTCTGGAGAATTGCAATATAGTGATGCATGTGGTTGATAGATGCCTTGGTGTGAAAGAACTTTGTATTCTCATCTCCAAATTTTACTCCCTTTATTTTCCCTCTCTGTTTCCAATAGATCTTTTGATCTTTCAGCAGCTTCAGCAAGTGTTCTTTTAAGATCAATCTGCAATTCCACTCAAAATCTCCCAGGTCTCTAAATTCTTCAAAGAGGTCAAATAGAAAAATCACCTCATTAACTGCAGCTATTTGAGTCTTTAAGCATGATAATCCCTTTGCCCATAGTTTAAGAGCCCTTTTGACATTTTTGAATTTAGCATTAAGGGCTTTTGCAACATCTAAATTTCCTACAGGAATATTCCATGCAGTAGAGACCACTTCTTTGAACTCAAAATGATGGAGCCAATAATTGTCAAACCTAAAAACTTTTGCTTTGGGAATAGCAATGCCAATCTTCACAACACAGGGAAGGTGATCAGAGATAGGTCTGGCTAGAGGAAGCATAGTTGAGTCAGGGTAAGATGTCATCCAAGCTGCTAAAGTAAAGAACCAATCTTGTTTAACCAGAAGAGGACTGTCTTGCATGTTACTCCAACTGAATTTTTTTCCATGAAGGGGCAATTCTACCAGTCCCAAGTTACTAATAGCCTCATTGAGAAGAAACATTTCATTTACATCACCACCAGGTCTATTTCTGTCAGAAGGTGCTCTGATGAAGTTAAAGTCACCCATCAGAATCCAGTCTGTATCTACAGGCATATGTATATTAGAGAACCAGTTGAGGAATTCAATCTTCTCCTCATGTACATAGGGAAAAAAATTCGACTTATATAGCTAAGCAACAAAGCTAATCATAAGAAGATAAACACCGTTGAAAGTACGTTGGCCATGAAATAGAATAAATAAAAACAGTGACTACAATATGACCAATGAGGATGTCATTGGAGGACAGAAGACACAAGATCTATTTACAAGCTAAAAATGGTAAGATTTGGAAGAAGAAAAATAGTAAGGTTTAACTTGTTTGTATTATTAGTGCTAGTACCTTCGGTAATGAGACTTGCTGAGCACTTTGTACTCACCCTTGCCACAAAAACTTGCAGAGTTCTACAATTGGCATGCAGTTTCAAGTCGCTATTATGTTCAGTTCGTTGACATCGTCGAGTAGAGTAGTGCATCTCGACCAGCAGCCTGGAACCAATGGGAGGGATCACCCTCTTTACATTCCAGCCTCTTAGGCAAATGTGGATTTGTCTGTACCCAGACTTTTGATATCTTCCGTTGTGTTAATGTATTGTTGGACCAAACGGTCTCTGAGTGTAATAAATTTGGCTCTTGGCACTTGTATGCCATATTCATATATATTATGTTGCATCTTTGTTGGTGGAAATGTTGTGATATTTAATTTGTAAAGTCTGTGACATATGACAGTGGGTGTATGATATGAAGTCATATGATTCAGCGGTGCTATATGCGCTTCTATTCCAGATAAGGATTGAAAGGTCTACATTTGGAATAGTACCCCATATGGGGCCTTACATATGCAGGCGAGATATCATTGTTATTCAACAATAAGCCTGTGATATACCCTAACTCCGGGAATTGGCTAAATGCCAATAAATTCGAGATAGTATCCATGTACAAAACTCAAGTTTGGAACTTGGTAAACCCTCCGGAAGGCGTAAATTAGCCTACCGAATGTAAATGGATCTATAAAACGACACGGATGGAAATGGTTTCATCTCTAAAGCTCGACTAGTTGCAAATTGTTTTCGTCAAGTTCAAGGAGTTGATTACATTGCTTAAGTCAGTTCGGGTTATTCTAGCAATTGCAACATATTTCAACTTTGAGATATGGCAGGTGGACATCAAAACAAGTTTTTCTTAATGGAATATTAACTGATGATGTGTATATGATATAGCCCGAGGGCTTTCTCGATCAAAAGGATGCTGGAAAGGTGTGCAAACTTTAGAGATCTATCTATGGCCTAAAGCAAGCATGAAGGAGTTGGAATCTTCGTTTCGATGAAGTGGTAAAAAGAGTTTGGCTTCATCAAGAATAGCGAAGATTCTTATGTTTAAAAGAAAATAAGTGGAAGCGCAATAACATTTCTAATACTTTGTGTGGATGACTAATTGTTGATTGGGAATGATGTATATTTTCTTGACACAAATTAAGACTTCATTGTGAAAGTGCTAGTTATCGACTAGAGGGGGGGGGGTGAATAGGCGATTTTTATGAAAGTCTTCGAAACAGGCAATGTCTTCGAAGATGTGGAAGTTAAAGAGTAACGAAACTGGATACTGATAATCCCCAAGTGCAAGGAATCATCGTAGAAATTTCCAAAGATGGAAGGGGTAAGTATGCAATGTCGAACCCACAAGAAGCTAAAGGTAAGATCAATATTCTCTCAAGTCCCATCTGCCACTGATACGACTCTACATACACCGAGCGGTTGCCCCAAGCTTAGACGCTTGAGTCTTCCTTGAATATTACCTTGGGGTGCCTTGGTCATCCCCAAGCATACGGTCTTGCCACTCCTTATTCTCCTCATATCGATATCTCACCCAAAACATGAAAACTTCAATCACACAAAACTTAACGGAACTCGTGAGATAGGTTAGTATGATAATAAATAAATCATTCACTTTGGTACTGTCAAGACAAGATCCAAAATTGTTCTCACCTAATGCCTACTATACTCTATCATTTCCACAATTTATATCACTAAATATAAGCTATCGAAATGCTAAAACAAGCAAACTATGCAAACAAAACAGATTTTGTCAAAAACAGAACAGTCTGTAATGATCTGAATTAAAGTCATACTTCTTCAACTCCAAAAATTCCGAAACATTAGGACAACGTAAAAAATTTATAAGCCAATAATGTGAAAAAATTTCAGAATTTTATCACGTTCTAGTAAAAAATAGAAATTCCAGAACTGGGCGCAAAAGTTTCTGTTTTTGCACAGAATCAAATCAACAAGTATCCACGCTATCCCAAAGGCTTTACTTGGCACATTATTGAAAGAAAACCTATAAAACATGATTACTACAGTATCTTAATCATGTGGACATACAAAAACAGTAGTTACAAATATTGGGTTGCCTCCATACAAGCACTTTTCTATAAAACTTTTTAGCTAAGCATTGATATTTTTATGATACTCACTTAAAGATATATAAGTGAAGTTCATAGAGCATTCTACAATGAATATAGAGATACCAATATACAAGCTCAAAATATATAAGTGAAGCACATGAAGCATTCTATAAAGCCATACTCAAAAGATTTAAGTGAAGCACAAAGAGCATTCTATAAAGCCTTACTCAAAAGATTTAAGTGAAGCGCAAAGAGCATTCTATAAATCAACCAAGAACCATAAGAAATCATCCCCAGCAAGCATGGTGCATAAAATAAAAAGGAAAAATAAACACAAAAGACGCTCCAAGAATTTACGCATTTCATGTGAACAAAACAAAAACTGAGACATACCGATAATTGTCGAAGAAGAAAGATGAGATGCCTTCCCTGGCATCCCCAAGCTTAGACGCTTGAGTTTCCTTGAATATTTACTTGGGGTGCCTTGGGCATCCCCAAGCTTGAACTCTTGCCTCTCCTTATTCTTCTCATATCAATACCTCCTCGATCTTCGAACACTTCATCCACACAAAACTTAACCAAACTTTTTATTAGAGGGGTTATTACATATAAAATCAAATCCCATCATGTCCTGCTGTAACATTATTGAATAATTATAATCAAACATTACCCACTGTATTCTATCACAATTTTATGGCTCCCAAGTCAATGGGGCTCAACAAGATTTCAAACATAAGCAAATAAAGAAACTATAACAGCAATCTGTGAAAACAGGACAGTCTGTAAAGATGTAGATGGTACATATACTTCTGTAACTCAACAAATTCTGAAAAATTAGGACAAAATTAAAAATTACATAGGAGTACTTTGTAAAAATTTCAGAATTTTTGCACATTCCAGTAAAATATAGAAATTCAAACACTACACCAAAAGTTTCTGTTTTTTCACAGCACACACCAAACAAGCAATTTAAACATCCTAAGGTAAATCTTGGCACATTATTTTTATAATAAAATCGATTTGTACAAGGAAATAATTATTTTTGTTGAAAAGTTTCTGTAATCAAGGTTCACAAAGTTTCCATGGGCATGAACAAAGTTCAAGGCTAGCCTCCAGTTCCACATTGCTCATCTGTCTCACTTTCACTTTTCTTTTTCTAAAAGTTTTAAGTTCCCCTCTATATTTTTTTGTTTTTAACTATTTAAATGGAACACATAATAAATTTTATATTACATAAAATAAGAAAAATACTCTCTAGAACTTCCGGGTTGTCTCCCAGGCAGCGCTTTCTTTAAAGCCATTAAGCTGGGCATAAGAGGCAAGTATTTTTTTTGTATTTTGCATTTTTAATTTTTTTGTTTTTTCACCCAAAAATAAAGAAAGGAAACAAGAAATAAAAAATAAAAGGAAAAACAAAATATACTTAGTGATGAAAGAAACAAGCATACACGAAAATATTAACGCCACGCTATTGCTCCCCGGCAACGGCGCCAGAAAAGAGCTTGATAATCCCCAAGTGCAAGGAATCACCGTAGCAATTTCCAAAGATGGAAGTGGCAAGTATGGAATGTTGAACCCACAAGGAGCTAAAGGTAAGATCAATATTCTCTCATGTCCCATCTGCCACTGATACGACTCTACATACACCGAGCGTTTGCTTTTATCTAGAAACGAGAAATAAAACTACATTGTGGGTATAAAGAGGATAGCTTTGCATGATATCGGAGAACTAAAACATAAAAGTAGGTGCTGCCTAAATAAAGTAAGACTATATTACAAATAGCGAGTGTGGAATAATGATTGATCGGTGTGCGGAATTGTCCTAGGCAATTGATAATACGATCGGTAATCATTATCGCAATTTTATATGAGGGAGAGGCATGAGCTAACATACTTTCCGTACTTGGATCATATGAACTTATGATTGGATCTCTAGCAAGCATCCGCAACTAATAGAAATCATTAAGGTAAACCCAACCATAGCATTAAGTATCAAGTCCCCTTTACTCCCATACGCAACAACCCCCTTACTCGGGTGTAAGCTTCTGTCAGTCTAGCCACCCACTATAAGCGAATCATGAACATATTGTAACACCCTACAACAGGAATCCCCCACGTGTGCGCAGCACGGAGGGCACCATAGGATAGCACCAAAATAAAACATACAACTCAAACCAATCAAGATCATCAATCAACCCAAAGGACAAAAGAAATCTACTCAAACATCCTAGGATGGCAACACATCATTGGATAATAATATGTGGCATAAAGCACCATGTTCAAGTAGGGGATTACAGTAGGGTGCGGGAGAGTGGACTGCTGAAAAGAGATGAGGGAGGTGATGAAGATGGTGATGTTGATGAAGACGATCACCGTAGCGATGTTTCCCCCGGTGGCACTCCGGCGCCACCGAGAGAGAGAGGGGAAGAGAGGCTCCCCCTCCGGATTGCTCCTCCATGGCTTCCCCCCTAGATGGGGAGAGGTTCTCCCTCTGGTCCTTGGCCTCCATGGTGCCCGGAGGGGCAAGAGCCCCTCCGAGATTGGATCTCTCT
Source organism: Elymus sibiricus (assembly GCA_039707655.1). NCBI lineage: Eukaryota > Viridiplantae > Streptophyta > Magnoliopsida > Poales > Poaceae > Elymus > Elymus sibiricus. Next base: position 192,930,269 of record CM077670.1, read on the forward strand.
CTCTCTCTCTCTCTCTCTCTCTCTCTCTCTCTCTGTGTGTGTTTCCTTCTGTTTCTGCGCTCCTATTTCTGGCCGAAAACCGTTTCTTATATTCCCGGAGATCCATAACTCCGATTGGGCTGAAATTTTGAGGGGATTTTTATCTGGAAATTATCTTTCTTGTGGAAAAAGAAGGGCGTCAACCGACCTACAAGGTGCCCACAAGGCAACAGGGCACGGCCCTATGGGGGGCACCGTGTTGCCTTGTGGAGCCCTTGGGCACCATCTTGCGTTGATTCTTCTTCCCAAAAATGACATATATTCCAAAATAAATCTCCGTAATTTTTTATCGCGTTTGGACTTTGTTTGGTATGGTTTTTCTGTGAAACAAAAAACCAGCCGAAAATAGCAACTGGCACTGGGCACTAGGTCAATATGTTAGTCCATGAAAATCATATAAAAGTCATATAAATTTTCACCAAAACCATATAAAATTATTGCTAACATGGCATGAATACTTCATAAATTATAGATACATTGGAGATGTATCAGATACTGCAGAAGATAAACTACACTAGGCATGCTGGCATGATAACACATTTAAAGGGAGAAGAAAAAACAAAAAGCAAACTAGGTAGATACGAACGATAGGAACAGTAAATGTGAAGACAAGGGTACAGTAAAGGGAATGTCTTCACACAATGTCTTCAAACAGAATGAACGATCAAAGACTTCACAATGCAGAACAGTAAGGAAGTGAAGTAATAGAACCAGTGGCTCAGGGAAGACAGGTGATTTGTTTGACCAGTTCCAACTGCCGTGACAGGTCTACGTCTGGTTGGGGAGGTTGAGATTAAACTCAGAAGACCTAGTCTTCACTTTATTCCCCTTGAGCTAAGGTCACTGAAGACCTCACCCAATCACTCTGTTAAGTCTTCAAGGTAGACTTCCAAACCTTCACATACTTCATTCACCGGCAATCCACAATGACTCTTGGAATGCTCAGAACACGATGCCTAACCGGCTGGAAGATCAAAGTCTACAAGTGTAACAAATCTTCGGTTCACTCAGAACAGAATGTCTTCGGTGATGCTCAATCACTTTGGGCTCTGGGTGTTTTGGGTTTGTCCTCGCAGGATTTCTCTCACAAAGGCTTCGAAGGTGGGTTGCTCTCAAACGACAAAGGTCGTGTAATCACTCGGAGCAGCCACCAACTTATGGTGGAAGGGGGTGGCTATTTATAGCCAGGGGCAACCCGACATGATTTGTCCGACATGACCATGGTCATTGGGGAACCGACACGTGTCCAACGGTCGAATTTCAAACACACACGGCAGTATTACTTGAGCTCCAAGTAAAGCAGACTCAACCAACTCTGGAAGAGATTTTCTCTCATTGTCGTCACTTGAAGACATAGGATTTTAGGTTGAGCGTCATGTCAGTTTCTGACTTTGTTTACCTTGACCCCACTTAACAGTACGGTGGTTCCTACGACTCAAGAAAGAAGAAAATGAAACTACCAAAAGACTATGTCTTCGCGCCCCATTGTCTTCAAGCGAAAGTCTTCATGTACCACCATTAGCTTCAATGTCTTCAATATCTTCATACATTTTTAGGGGTCATCTTTGATGGGTAAACCGAATCTCTAGGGACTTCTACTTGTGTTCTCCTATGAATCTCAGAAACACATTAGTCCCTCAATCAAGTTTGTCATCAATACTCCAAAACCAACATGGGGTGGCACTAGATGCACTCACAATCTCCCCCTTTTTGGTGATTGATGACAAACTGGTTGAAGTTTTCAACGGGGATAATAGTATGTGAAAATTAAGGAACAAGGTGTTTGGCTACATGAATTTGAAGGGCTCCCCCTAAAGATGTGCATATAAGTAATTTGCCTTTGAATGCAAATGCACATCGCAGGTTTTACTTTGTGGAGATCTCCCTTAGTATCATGAAGTCAAACCATAGTGCATATAAAGAATATGTTGAAGATAATGAAATGCACAATGGAAGATGGGCGTCCGCGGAATGACTTCATGCGCACAAGATCAATTAAGGCATTGTGCAAGAACGAAAGTAGCAAATGTAGTAGACGTCCATCAGGACTTAAGTTTACAACCCAAAATGACAAATGTTCAAGAACGAGAGTTGCAAACTTAACAAAACAGCCAATCTCAGCCCATAATGCCCGCTTGAAGACTATCAACCCATATGATTCTCCCCCTTTATCATCGAATGACCAAAAAAGTGTGAAAACATAGGGTGTCTAAACGGCCCCTGGAGGCGGCGAAGATGTTGGAGCAGTTGGGTCGACGTTAGAGTTTGGTGGTGCAGACGGGCCTGATGTAGCATCATGATGCAGTGAAGTTATGGTCGGAGAGGTGGCATCTTCTTCTTCATCAACCACACGAGCATGAACTGTTGGTGTAGATGATGAGTAATCAGAATCTTCAAGAGAAGGAGTAGCACACCACTAGATTCAGAAACATGAGAAGCTTTCTCGAGCCGGACCGCCTTCTTCCTCTCAAAAGCTTCTCGCTTTCTCGCCTTGCGTTCCTCCTCTAAAAGAAGCTGCATGGGCACATCCTCAGCTTGTGTCACAGGTTCCGTGCCATCAACGGATTGGGACTGCGTCTCTGACAACTGAAGCGAGCACAAAGGCTCCGGAATGGAATCGCAATCTTTAGCTGATGGAGCCACCTGCTCAGCCTCAACAGTCTTCTCAGCCCCACCCAAGTAAGATAGAACATCGTTGATGGTATTAACAACTTCTTCATTAGCTGCATCTGCAAAAACACAAAAACAAAACAAAGGAAAAGAGTCAAGAACAAATACAAAACACATGATAGGAACAAGTTCAAAAACATGGCTCTAGAATTAAAAAATAAAAGGAGTTGCACATACTAGGTGAAGCAAGAGCTGCAGACGCAAAATGTCCGAGATTTAAATTTTTTCTGAAGACTGCAAGCAACCTCAGCAACTAAACTCAAATGGACAGGCGATTTAGTTGCATCAGACTTTGGAACATCAACATTAACTTCTGAACCCCCATCTTGATCACAGGCAGTGTTTTCAGAATTATTAATGTCATCACCAACTACAAAAAGGAAAAAAGGCAGCTGAGTTTTAATTCAATACAAAAAAATGGCCTTAGAAATGAAAACACAAAGCCTAAGATATATACAAAAAATAAAACAATGTAGACCAAAGGCAGTACTACATAAACAAGATGGAGCATCAGAGAAACAATCCATAACAATGAATAGCCAAAAGTTCAACAAAAACTAACAAAGCAGTAAAACAATGCACAACCAGAAGTTCAAATAAATTTCATGATAAATAAATAAATAAACCAGAAATTCAACTTTGTGACCAAGGCAGTACTACATAAACAAATAGAGCATGAGCAAAACAGTCTATGTCATTGAATAGCCACAAGTTCAACAATGTATAACAATGTACAACCAGAAAGCCCAACTACTTTTCACTACCATGAAAATGATAACACAAATACAAAGATATACACTAAAATTAAAACATTGGGAAGTCCAAACACACTTGATGAGATAGATCATTAGTAATACATCAAAAATTCACTAAGACAAACACTACTAACTTCAACTACAAAGTAAAATGCATACATATCAACTATATAAGAGGTCACACTGTCAAACATGGTCAGTTCAACATGACAAACAAGTGAAGATCAGGGCAGTCATATAAAAGTAAACTCCTATTTATAAGACAAGATGCATATACATACAAAAAATAAAAGAAATAGTATTACAACTACAAACACAAACAATCAGTAAAGTACCTGATTTATAGGAAATGAAGCCATTAAAACAACTAAATGATGCATATGCACTATGATACAACTTCAAAGTAAAAAACAAAAAAGAATAAGGTATCACCTGATGAAGGGCCTGAAGCCATCAGAACACCCCTCCCTGATGCAGGATGGTCGAAACCCTAATGCACCTAAAAAAACAAACACAAAAAACAGAAAAAAAATACATAAGAAACATATACCAGAAGAAGATGCATCTACAAACAAACCACAGTAGAAAATCAACTTAAACAAGGAGAGAACCCTAGAATTTAAGAACTAAATCGCAGGAACCACTAGCTACATGGCCATGAATACAACAAACAGACCCACGGGAAATGCAATCCACAGAAGACTAAAGCAAAAAACTTGCACAACGAGACGAAATCAAAGCATCTACGCATCCTCTAGAAGAACCCTACCTACCCTTGGATGCAAGCATCAGAAGAAAGGGGGGAGGCGGATGCGAGAGCGCAGGCAAGAAATAGAGCGCACGCGAGACACTGCCTAGATCTGGCGAATAATAAGAGCGGGCGCTGGGGGGAGGCAGCAGTTTGTACCTATCCAGACGGCCCTGATGCACGACACCGCGACGGTTCTTCCTCCCCACGATGCCAGGAGCAGTTCCTGGCACACATGCAATTGCGAGCTTCGATTTCAGGCAGAAAAGAGCGCCACGGGAGGGAGCGTGGGGCATGGGGTAGAAAAAATAGGGGATGGGACGCCTGTTGCTCAAGCCACTCGCGGTAGGAGAGAGTGGCGATGAATCCGGAGGGCAGGAGGGAGACGAGAGCAAGCGTGAGGAATACGAGAGAGAGAGAGAGAGAGAGAGAGCGAGCGCGAGGCAGGGGGGATTTCTGACAGGGTGGGGGGCGACGGCGAATAAATGTAGATAACTCCCTCCACTACAAAATAAATGCACCATTTCAACACCACTAAAATATAAATGCAGCATTTCAACACTCAATAAAGTAAATAATAACAAATATAAATGATACATGTCATAAGAAAAGATTAAATAACACTCTATACAAGTATTTGATGTCACAAACACCACGGAGAAAAAGGAACATATTAATAAATCTAAAAAGATTATCTATGTACTACTAAAAGATACAATGAAAAAGTAAAAATAATAAATACACACACCAAAAACAAATTAAAAAAACCTTAGACTTACATCCACATGCATCGCAATAAAATTCATCTGCTCCAACCCGTTCTTTGCTCAGCATCACAATGACTCACACACAGGAACAATCAAATAAAATGCAAAAACGGACCAACAAAGAAATAATCAAAATACAACTGTTGGTTACCCTTAGAAACAAAGAACAAAAGAAAAACAATTTAGAAACAAAAGAAGTTCAAATACACAAACAAAGGAAGTCCATCTATAACTAAAACACAACTTAGAAACAAAAGAGAAGTTCGAATTCACCGACACGCTAAGTCCAACTTTCAATAGAAAACAATTTAAATAACGGACTCGCCTCCACATGCGACGACGCGGCACGCCGCGTCATCGCATGATCCGGCTCATTCCTGGCTCGGCCTCATCGGGGGAGGGGAGGGGGGTCCCGACCCCCCTCCCTCCCCGGCTCGGCCTCGCGCTAACCCGGTAGTGCGCTTGGTTGACAGGCGCAATGCGGTTATTCTGTTTCCACGCCCACGCACGCACCCCAGAGCCACACCCCTAAGATAGATAGTGGGGTCATGGATGTGACGGACTCGCCTCCGCATGCGACGACGCGGCACGCCGCGTCGTCGCCTGCTCCGGCTCGTTCCTGGCTCGGCCTCACCGGGGGAGGGGACGGGGGTCCCGACCCACCCTCCCCCCGGCTCGGCCTCGCGCTAACGCGGCAGTGCGCTTGGTTGACAGGCGCAATGCGGTTATTATGTTTCCACCCCCCACACACGCACCCCAGAGCCACAGCCCTAAGATAGATAGTGGGGTCATGGATGTGACGGACTCGCCTCCGCATGCGAAGACGCGGCACGCCGCGTCGTCGCTTGCTCCGGCTCGTTCCTGTCTCGGCCTCACCGGGGGAGGGGAGAGGGGGTCCTGATCCCCCTCCCCCCGGCTTGGCCTTGCGCAAACGCGACAATGCGCTTGGTTAACAGGCGCAATACGGTTATTCTGTTTCCACCCCCCATGCACGCACCCCAGAGCCACACCCCTAAGATAGATAGTGGGGTCACGGATGTGACGGACTCACCTCCGTATGCGACGACGCAGCATGCCGCGTCGTCGCCTGCACCGGCTCGTTCCTTGCTCGGCCTCACCGGGGGACGGGAGGGGGGTCCTGACCCCCCTCCCCCACGGCTCGGCCTCGTGCTAACGCGGCAGTGCGCTTGGTTGACAGGCGCAATGCGGTTATTCTGTTTCCACCCACCCATGCACGCACCCCAGTGCCACATCCGTAAGATAGATAGTGGGGTCACGGATGTGACAGATTCGCCTCCGCATGCAACAATGCGGCACGCTGCGTCGTCGCCTGCTCCGGCTCGTTCCTGGCTCAGCCTCGCCTGCCTCGCGCTAATGCGGCAGTGCGCTTGGTTGACAGGCGCAATGCGGTTATTCTGTTTCCACCCTCGCACGCACGCACCCCAGAGCCACACCCCTAAGATAGATAGTGGGGTCCGGATGTGACGGACTCTCCTCCGCATGCGACGACGCGGCACGCCGCATCGTCGCCTGCTCCAGCTCGTTCCTGGCTCGGCCTCGCCGGGGGAGGGGAGGGGGGTCCCGACCCCACTTCCCCCCCGGCTCGGCCTCGCGCTAACGCGGCAGTGCACTTGGTTGACAGGCGCAGTTCAGATTTAAGTATTAGAGAAGTTCAATGGTAATTACAAAAACATAGTTCACTGCGAAAGGAAAAAGGAGAGAAGGTCATAAAATAAATTTACAAAAAAGCGGTTTACTAGTTTCAAAACAAAATAAAAGTTAGAAGTTAAAAATTCAAAAAAAGGGAAGGACAGATATTTAACAAAAAAACTTCAAAATTAAAATAATTAAAAATTTGGACGTCTATTAAAAAAATAAGGGTCGAATTAAAAAAAACATGGAGAATTTTTAAATAATGAAGTTCTAAGTTTTTCTAAATATAAATTCGATGATTAAAATATTTAAATCCAATTTTTTTTTAATCATAATTTAAATAAAGAAGTTCAAATAAAGACACAGAAGTTCAAAGTTTTGAAAACCTCAGATGAAGATGTTAAATAAAAAGCCATAATACTGGAGCTGTCCACATGCTAAAAATAATCTGTAAGTTCAGGATACATACCTACGGAAGTTCTACTACTGATCGAAGTACGAAAATATGTTAGAAAAAAAAGGATGCGTGTATCTATGGGCCAATTCCACGATTGCTCACAGGACAAAGTCAAAAAATCGAAACCAATTCATGAATTTTTTTTTACGAAAAAAGCAAACAAAGAAAAAAAGAGCACAATGCTGCATTACCTTACAATGTGAACAAAAAGCAGAAGTTCAAGTATAAATGATATAGCAGTCCAGCTTCTACATCAGACCGTGACTGATCCAAAAACTAGCCACGATCGAATTCGTTTGAAACATACAATTCTTTGCGTCTGCTTAAAACACATCCGCCGACATTTCGAAAGCTTTGCCAATCCCTGTTAACAACAAAAATGATGCGCCACCACTCTCTCCAATCGAAGAACCATCCGTGCAACCGTGGCGGGCGGAACTAGATCCAATCGCCCGAATTCGGAGTGTATGGACCCGCCCAACTAAAATTAACGACGTAGGAAGGCTTCAATTTCACTAAAATACGCAAATCCACCGCCAATTTTCACAAAAAAACAACAAATCGATAGAAGCGGATGTAACCACTCCCGTGGACGAAGAACACAACTCAAATCAAATCCGTGAGAAATAACCACAAAATGTACACAAAACGCAGACTGAAACTCAATTCCCATCATGTTAGAGGTCCGAGAGCATTCAGTGGATGCATTAAACTTCTAACAAACACGCGGTCTTCACGTCCCGAGAGCACACCCGCCAACAAGCGAGATTCTGAAACAAAACTACCATTTAGATGCTAAAAAGTCTATCAGATTTACACTAAGATCACAAAGAACATGACGCATCAGAATTAATCTCGCAGGTAGCTACGGCTGCAAAGATAGGACGAAGTTCGGGTTTTCACAAAAGGCAGTTCGGGTAGAACAACTTAGGAAGTTCAACGAGTTGTCAGAATATTATTCTGATCCCGTGATCAGAATACTGTTTATGTATACACACACACACACACACACACACACACACACACACACACAGCCAGTCTATTCTGCTAATATTAGTAGAATAGTTATTCTGCACACACTTCCAAACTGCACGCTCAACACAAGTGCATGGCATTTGTGAAACAAGAGTACTGCAGTCCTGAGACGAGTGAACTTCTCGTCAGTATTGTTTTCGATCCAATTTTTAAAATGTTTGTCGGAACAAGGCGTGTGATATACCATTGGAAAGCTATGGATTAGGCGCAACTTTGCCATGTTGAACACTTTTCGGGATTCCTCACGGTTTAAGAGGAGTTTCGAAAACGGTGCGGCACACGATGAGTGGCAGCGAGCATATTTTCGCATTTTTTTCTAAACAGCTCGGCGGAATGAAGCAAATGATATGCCGTTGGAAAGATGTCGTCGAGGCGCAACTTTTTTATATAGAACACCCTCTCTAATTCCTTACGGTTTAAGAGCAGTTTCTAATTTACCAAATCGTGGAAACTCATTTTTCAAATTTGTTAATTTTTCGGTACTGTTTTCACTGCAGTTTCTTAACCGTTTGTTGAAACGAGGCATGTGATACACCTTTGGAAAGCTATGGAAGAGGCGCAACTTTCACTTGTAGAACATGTTTTGAGATTCCTTACGGTTTTAAATTAATTTTGAATATAGTGCGGCAGCCGACGAGTGACAGCGGCTGTTTTTCATGATTTTTTCCAAACTGCTCGTCGGAATGATGCAAATGATACATCGTTGGAAACGTATCGACGAGGCGCAACTTTTTCATGTAGAACACTCTCTCTAATTCCTCACAGTTCAAGAGTAGTTTTGAAATTACCGAAATGCGGATACTCTGTTCTTCGCGACACCAAAATCGACAAGTGAACCGCATCAGACAGAAGAACACACTGCTTCAAACTGAAAACTGCACTACATCAGACGGGTAAGCGAGCTGCATGATTTTTTTTGACGGACGTAATTTTTCTCAGATGAGAAAGTGGACCGCACTTCACATCGGGCGTAAGTGAACGGCAAAATACTATCGAGAAGTGAACCGCATTATTTTTTGTTGTTGTTTCTGTGAAAAGCATAGACTTTTTTGAATACATTTTTTTTCAAATGAAGTGTACTACAGAGTCATTCGAAGTGGACTTTTTTTTAGATCGGAGTGCACTGCATTTCCCTCTTTCTTTTTTCTCTTTAGAGTTTGGTTTTCTCGCAAAGGCAAACAAGTGAACCGCTCGGCTGAAAAAACAGAACTGCCACATGATAGTATTTGTGAACTCCATGCATTTTTTTGAACTGAAAAACAAAATGACACTTGTAACAATCCATATATTGGGTCCCTGGAGATTTAATAGGAAAAGTCTAAAAAATGCATTTTTCTGACCGCCACACATGCGTCGGGCGAACCGCAAGCTATGCACAGGAGTACTTCATAGTCAACGCCGCGCGCTGTCCACTCATAAATGCCAAACTCCTAGCACACTAAAACTGCACAGCACACTATAGTTAACACTTTGGCCAAATCAAAAAAGCAAACTGCAAAAAATCATTTTTTTGGGCAGTATGAACCGCAAAACGCCGACGACGAGCTGCACGGCCATGATTTGTGAACTGCACAACATGAGACAAATTTGATGAACAGCTGCAGTGCACTAGGGAAGAAGATGGGTCGGAGTAGCCTCAGGAAGCTCCAATCCACGCAAGCAAACAGCACGCCGCGCCCTACCAAACTGTCCGACGCCGCGCCAGTAAACTTGCTGCATTTTTTTGATTTGACAGTGAACTACAAAACAAAATTTAGTCTGCTGCAACAAAAAATCAAACGAACTGCAATAGTTGGAGAAGGGAGCCGCGAGCTACGACGGGGTGAACTACATTTTGGGGAGAACAGAGGTGCGACGGGGTTGTCCGGCGAACAGAATCCCAGAGGCGGATAGGGATCTCTTCCTCATGCCACGAGCAGCAGCAACCTTCAGTGGCAGAGTAGGAAGCTCCCGTGCCGCGGGGGAGGCGGATCCGGCCGCTGTAGATGCGGATCCGGGCTGGGAAGGGATGCAGAGGAAGACGAAGGAGGCACATGGGAAGAAGTGGATGCGAGCGCGGGGCAGGAGATGGCCGGGGCAGGGCGAGGATGGATGTGCAGGAGTTGGGTAGATTGCTTCTTGGGGTGGCTCGTGGCCGGGTGCGCGGCGGCGCTAGAGAGGGCTCCGTGGGGGCGGAGCGTTGTGCACAGTGGAGCACCCCCTACCCGTGGTGGTAGGTAGCGGCGGTTGCCACCAGGGAGGAATTGGTGCGGTGGCGCGGGGCAAGAGGTGGTGCGACGGCACGAGAAGGAGGCGGTGCGGCGGAGGGGGGAGGGAGGAAGCCCGGCGGCGAGGGGGAGGGAGGCGGTGTGGCGCCGTGGGGAGGGCGAGAGTCCGGCGGCGCGGGGGAGGGAGGCGGTCTGGCGGCGTAGGGAGGGAGGGAATCCGGAGGCGCGCGGGAGGGCAGCGGTCCGGCGGCGCGGGAAGGGAGGTTGCGCCACAGCGGCGGGGTGGGAGGTGGAGGTCGTGAGGAGATGGAGGTGCACGGGGTGGGAGGTGGAGGTCGTGCTACGATAGGATAAGGTGGGTGGGTTTTTAGCTATAGGCGGTTCGGTCGCGTCATTCCTGTGGTTAGTTTGTAGCTATAGGCGGTCGGAGGTGTTGTTAGAATAAGGAGATTTTTGTTAGAATAAGGTCTTAAGGGTGTTGTTAGAATAGATCCACCCTATATATATATATATATATATATATATATATCCAAATTGACAAGAATGAAGTGTAAGATCAAGTGTTGTCAAAGGATATGTTTGAGTTGTCTTGTTCCTTGGACACACCAAAGATTTGGATACTTGGTCCAATTTACTTGCTCAAGATGGGAGTTTGAGAGCAACCTTATGGAGTGATGTACATCCAAGTACCTACAAGGGGTTGGATGCAATACAAGGGGGCAATGTATCCAAGATATGAAATGATAAGTGTATCATCAAGGATTAGTCAAGAAAGCTCATGCCCTTGCATGCATCCAAGTGAGTTTCTAGTTCACATTTGAAGCATCAAGGATATTCAACTCACTTTTCAAGTGGCAAAATATCTTCTCATCAAGAGGTTTAGTGAAGATATCCGCCAATTGCTTGTCGGTACGAACATGCTTAAGGTCAATGTCACCTTTAGCAACATGATCTCGAATGAAATGGTGATGAACCTCAATATGTTTAGTTCGAGAATGTTGCACGGGATTGTGTGCAATCTTAATAGCACTCTCATTGTCACATAGTACTGGAACATGTTTCACATGTACATCATAGTCTTTGAGAGTTTGTTTCATCCATAGCAATTGAGCACAACAAGATCCGGCGGCAATGTATTCTGCTTCGGCGGTAGATAGAGATACCGACTTTTGTTTCTTGGAAGACCAAGACACAAAAGATCTACCAAGAAATTGACATGTACCCGAAGTGGATTTTCTATCAACCTTGTCTCTGGCGTAGTCCGAATCGGAGTAGCCAACAAGATCGAAAGAGGATCCTTTGGGATACCAAATGCCAAAATTTGGTGTATGTAACAAGTATCTCACAATTATTTTTACGGCCTTAAGATGACACTCCTTTGGTACCGCTTGGTATCGTGCACACATCCTTAGTCAAGTCAAGATGTCCACTCGTAGGCATGGGAATTTTCATACCTTTGCTTTCTTGCATGTTGAACTTCTTAAATAAGTCTTTGGTATACTTTGTTTGAGAAACAAAGGTACCCTATTTAGTTTGCTTGATTTGCAAATGAAGGAAGAATTTGAGTTCACACATCATAGACATCTCATACTTTTCTGACATTAACCTTCCAAACTTTTCCCTAAAAGAAGGATTAGTGGATCCAAAGATAATATCATCAACATATATTTGGCATACAAATAGTTCTCCATTAACCCTTTTAGTGAACAAGGTTGAATCAATTTTCCCAATCTCGAAATCCTTTTCAAGAAGAAACTTTGTTAAGCATTTGTACCAAGCTCTAGGGGCTTGTTTGAGACCATAAAGAGCTTTACAAAGTTTATAAACGTCGTTAGGTTTCATGGGATTAACAAAGCTGGGAAGTTGTTTAACATAAACTTCCTCCTCAATTTCACCATTTAAGAAAGCACTTTTAATATTCATTTGATAAAGGGTGATATCATGGTGATTGGCATAAGCAAGTAAAATGCGAATGGACTCAAGTCTAGCAACGGGGGCATAGGTCTCACCATAGTCCATACCTTCGACTTGTGTGTAACCTTGAGCTACAAGATGAGCCTTGTTGTGTATAACTTGTCCATCTTCATCTTGCTTGCTATGAAACACCCATTTGGTTCCAATGATGTTTTTTCTCATCCTTAGGCTTCTCAACCAACGTCAAACTTGATTCCTCTCGAAGTTGTGTAGTTCTTCATGCATAGCGTTTACCCAATCCGGGTCTTCGAGAGCTTCTTCTACCTTCATAGGTTCAACACTAGAGATGAATGAGTAAAGCTCACAAAAGTTGGCTAAATGAGATTTAGAGCAAGTGATTCTCCCGGATTTGATGTCGCCAAGAATTTGTTCGACGGGATGATTCTTGTCAATTCTTGCTCTAACTCGAGGTAGCTTTTGCTTGAGTTGTGGTGATGCTTCCTCATCATCTTCTTCTTCTTCATTGGTGTTGTTGTCATTGTTCACTTGAGGAGGTGAAGAAGGAGGTTGAGGTGGATCATCTTGTTGCACTGCCTCATTCCCTTCGTCTTGACGTGTTTCACTTGTGGATGCCTCCATATCAACTTGCAGTTCACCTTGACGTGAAGTTGAGGCTTCCACTTTACTGGACGAAGTACTCTCCATTACCTCCATGGGACGAATCTTGCCAATAGACAAGTCTTGGATTACTTCCGATGGTTCTTGATCTCCTACATCAATTGGCAATTGCTTGACTTGCGAGCCATTAGTCTCAACAAACTTCACATCTACCATCTCTTCAACTTTTCGAGTGAAGTTGTTGTAGACACGGTAAGTGTGAGAGTTCGATCTGTAACTGAGTAGGAAACCTTCATGGTATTTAAGAGAAAATTTTGAACGACGATGCTTATCAAGAATGTAACATTTTGAGCCAAATACTCGAAAGTATCCAATTTTTGGTTTGTTACCGGTGAGTAGCTCATATGCCATTTTACCAAGAAGATTGTGAACATAAAGTCAATTTGTAGCATGACAAGCCGTCTCAACCGCTTCTGCCCAAAAGTGTTTTGGCGTCTTCTATTCATCTAGCATTGTTCTCGCCCTCTCGATAACAGTCCATTTCATCCTCTCAACAACTCCATTTTGTTGAGGTGTGTACATAGCCGAGAACTCATGTGAGATGCCTTCTTCATCAAGAAAGGTATCGACATTGGCGTTCTTGAACTCCGTTCCATTGTCGCTCCGAACCTTCTTGATCTTCACTTCAAATTGATTTTGGGCCTTCCTAGTGAAGTTCTTGAAGATCTTTTGTACCTGCGATTTGTCATCGAGAAAGAACACCCACGTAAATCTAGAAAAATCATCAACTATGACCAAACCAAAAGATTTACCACCAAGGCTTTTATAAGCATTGGGACCGAAGAGATCGATATGAAGTAGTTCGAGTGGTCTCCTTGTGGTCATGATGTTCTTCATGAAATGACTTCCTCCAACTTGTTTTCCTGCTTGGCAAGCACTACAATGTCTATTGTCAAAGATAACATCTTTTACACCAAGAATATGATCTCACTTAACAAGTTTATCAAGATTACGCATGCCAACATGTCCTAGCCTTCTATGCCATAACCAACCTTTAGAAGATTTAGCAATAAGACATGTATGAGGTTGGGCTCTTTTAGTGAAATCAACAATGTATAGATCACCTCTACGAATGCCGGTAAAGACCATATTATGATTATCTTGACAAAACACTTGGCAATCTACTTTGGTAAATAGAACATTGAAACCAAAGTAGGCTAGTGTAGATATGGAAAAAAGATTGTAACCAAGAGATTCAACAAGCATAACATTTTCAATGGAGCTATCATTGGATATAGCCACCTTACCAAGGCCAAGTACCTTACCCTTGGAGTTATCTCCAAAAGTCACATACTTGCGTGGACCAACATTTTTAGCAAGCTCATGAAACATGTCTCTATCTCCGGTCATGTGATCGGTGCATCCACTATCAAGAATCCACTCTTTTCCCCTATCCATGTAATCTTGAAGATTTGCCATGAGACTAAGATTCCTCATAGTCTTCTCATATTCGATGTCGAATTCCTCGTCCTCATCATAATAGCCATGTTCAACATCATCATCATCAACATGTATGTGATCGTCACCTAAGACAATGGATTCATTAGTTTCATGATCATGACAATGTTCAAGTTTGAAAATTCTAATGGCTTCCTTGAGATCACGAAGCTCAAACAAGCAATTATCAAAGTTAGGATCACTAGGCTTCATCTTGTGAAAAGCAATGGTCTTATGAAGATTCTCATCCAGATTCTTTAAAGAGTAGTTGGGGTACCGCTTTTCCAAGTCATTCCATAGAGTATAGGTGCACTCAAAGTTTTGCTTGCAACCAAGCACAATATTAGGTAATCCTCTAACAATAAGATTGATGGTTCTAAGATTACGAAGCATGTCAATTTCTTCCTATAGAGTGGGATGCAAGGGGTCAATGGGAGGCACATATGGGCTATGCTCAAATTAAACTCATCAAAGATATCAAGCATCTCATCCTTCGAAAAGTGATAATACTCTCCATTGAGAATGGGCACTCTACATCTAAGACTCCCCAAAGTAGACACATCCATCTTCCTCCAATGGTGATTAAACCAAAGCAATGGGGACCAAAGCTCTGACACCAATTGTAGGGTCGAGAAGATAGGTCTAGGGGGGGTGAATAGACTCTTAAGCAACCAAAGTTGCAGTTTTTAATTCTCTTGGAATTTAGGCAGATTTTAGCACTAGTTAAGATATCTCCAAGACTTCCTACACATGCATTTATAGAGATAAAGCAACGGAAATAGTAAAGCATGCAATTGTGCGGAAAGTAATGGCGTAGAGAAGAGAAGATCAAACGCAATGAAGACACGGTGGTTTCCGATAGGTGGTGCTATCGTACGTCCATGTAGATGGAGACTTCAATCCACGAAGGGTAACGGTTGCGCGAGTCCATGGAGGGTTCCACCTATGAAGGGTCCACGAAGAAGCAACCTTGCCTATTCCACCATGGCTTACGTCCATGAAGGACTAGCCTCACTCGGGTAAATCTTCACAAAGTAGGCGATCTCCCTGCCCTTACAAACTCCTTGGCTCAACTCCACATGATCTTGGAGGCTCCCAAGTGACACCTAACCAATCTAGGAGACACCACTCTCCAAAAGGTAATAGATGGTGTTGTTGATGATGAACTCCTTGCTCTTGTGCTTCAAATGATAGTCTCCCTAACACTCAATCACTCTCTCATAGATTTGGCTTTGGTAGGAGAAGGATTTGAGTGGAAAGCAACTTGGGAAAGGCTAGAAATCAAGGTTCAAATGGTTCGATTGGAATCTCTTGATCTCAACACATGAGTAGGTGGTTCTCTCTTAGAAAATGAATGGTGGAAGTGTAGGCACGTTCTGATGGCTCTCTTAGAGAGTAGATGTGGGTGGAGGGGTATAAATAGGCTTCACCCAAAGATCCAACCGTTACAAGTCTTTGACCCAACACTACAAAAAAAGACACATCCGTGACATTATGGCCTGAACGAAAACTTTTTCTGTCATGGTTGTGACAATTCTATGACAATAATTGTGAAAAAAGATGTATCATCATAGATGTGGTGGGCTCCTACTTCTATGACAAATAATTATGACAGAAAATGGGCTTTTCGTCCAAGGCGGGCCGGAGATGCACCCGCATGACATTCCTTGGGCCGTCCATGACGTAAAAACTCGTGGTAGAAGTGAGGGCGAGGAAATTTTCGGGGAGTTCCCGGTTACGGTGGGTGGTCGGGGCCCAGAGATGTAGTGTGGTTTCCGCGTTTCTCTCATACGCACGTGTGTGTGCGAGGCATTCACAAACTGAACCCGAGCGAGGCGTTCGCTTACTAAACCCGAGCGATCGCACTAGCCAGCTACGTACTGAAGACGAGCGATCGATCCCACTACGTACTGAAGCCGATCGATCAATCCCTTCTCTACTAACTGAACCCGAGCGATTCCTTCGCTGCTAACTGAACCCGAGCGATTCCTTCGCTGCTAACTGAACCCGAGCCATCGATCGCTGCTGAATGCTGCTTACTGAAGCCGATCGATCGATGCGTTGTAGCGAGCCCCCGTGTGCGAGACGTAGCCAGTTGGGTTGCCTCTCGATGAACAGTGCATGTTGCTGCCGCGCGCGCGATACACGTAGGCACGAGTCGAGACGGGTCGATCGAGCCGGTTGGTTGGCTGTGGATGAACAGTTCCTGTTGCTGCCGTCCGCTCGTACGCCCCACCCCAGCCAGTGGGGGTTGGATGAACAGGACCCCGGCCGTGTAGGCGGTTGGTGCTGGATGAACAGGACCCCGAGGAGGCCGTGCCATGGTACGCCATACCCCAGCCGGTTGGGGGTCGATGAACAGGACCCCGTGGAGGCTGGATAAACAGTAGCCGATGGAGGCTGGATGAATAGTAGTCGGTGGAGGCTGGATGAACAGGACCCCCGTGGAGGCTGGATGAACAATAACCGGTGGAGGCTGGAGGAAGTCGACGGTGGATGAACAGTAGCCCGTGGAGTCCCGTTTTGTGGTACCCCACACCCCTCCCGATGAACAGGACCCCGTTTCGACCGTAGGCGCTCGAAGAGAAGTTCGTTTCCTCTGTTTTACGGTACACCAGACCCCTCCCGATCAACAAGACCCCGTTTCGACCGTAGGCGGTTGAACAGAAGTCTGTTTCATTCGTTTTGCGGTATGCCAGACCCCCAGTCGATGAACAGGACCCTGTTTTGACCGTTCCGTCCAAGCCGGTTGGCTCCCGATGAATAGGACTCATTCTAACCGAGTCGGTTGCCTCCCGATGAACACGACGCTGTTTCCTCCGTTCCGACCCAGCCGGTTGGCTGCCGATGAACAGGAGGCCGTTGCGGCGTACCCCCACCATCGCCTCTCCATGTACACAAGCCCTGCCTGTACGTATGCGCGAGTACGCGTTCGAGACCCCACCCGTATGTACGTACGTGCCCGTATTTTTTGTAGCGTGGCTGTACGTACGTGTACACGATTTAGACGGGGCTGCCTGAACTGCTACGTCGGGGGCTCTACTACGAGACGTGCCGCTCCTTACATGCCCACGGTTCATCATTGCAGAGAGACCGATCAACCAGTATGTACGTACACATTTGCGACCAGATAGACAACGCTACGTACGCTTCGACCGGGTGGGTCCCAGCTATCAGGGAGGATAGGGAGGCACTTCCTTGCGTGTGAAGATATAGCAGGTGGGTCCCAGCTATCAGGGGGATGGATAATTTTTTTTCCGCATAATAAGGAGGCACTTCCTTGCGTGCTAAGATGTAGCTGGTGGGTCCAGCTGTCAGCCTCATCGCGTACAGTCCTCTTTCGATGGCTGTCATTCATTGACCACGTTGACTACGCCGCGCCGAGAGTATCAAGGCGGTGGACGACTGCGAGGCCTAGGAAGGGAATGATGCAGAGCCGGTGAAGACGCGGCAGTGGATGCCCACGCGGAGGGGAGTACGAGGGTTGACTGGTTCGGCTGCGGTGTGAGGCCGCCGTCGCCGGAGAATAACAGGGGATGTTGGTTTGTAGAGGGAAGGCCTGGCCAGCGGTGGGAGTAGGGTCGAGCGCTGAGGCCTGCGTGGTAGCACAGCCGGCCACGGGAGGCAGGAGCAGGCGGTCCCGCCAGCGCTGGTTTGGGCGGCTGGAGCAAGAAGATCAGAGATTAAAGAAGCTACACGGCCGTTGGATGAACATCCAACGGTCACTGCTGCTAGAATCGTTTGTCGACTAAGTTGACAAAGCCCTGCGTACGCATCAACTTAGTAGGCCCACAAGTCAGCCTCCAAATCTGGTGGGTCCCAGTTGTCATGGGGAAGAATTGTTTTTTCGCATAATTAGGAGGAACTTCCTTCCGTGCGAAGATATAGCTGGTGGGTCCCAACTGTCAGGAGTAGGAATCATTTATTTTTCGCATAATAAGGAGGTACTTCCTTGCATGCGAAAATGTAGCTGGTGGGTCCCGGATGTCAGGGGGAGGAGTCATTTTTTTGTGCGTAATAACAAGGCACTTCCTTGCATACGAAGATGTAGCTGGAGAGTCCCAGCTGTCAGGGGGAGGAAACTTTTTTTTCACGTAATAAGGAGGCACTTTCCTTGCGTGCGACCATGGACCTCGTGGGTTGCAGCTGTTAGCCTCTTGACGTACAGTCGTCTTCCGATGACTCTCGTTTGTTGACCATGTTGAACATGCCGCGCCAAGCGCACCAAGGCGGTGGACGACGGCGAGGCCCCACCGGCCCAGACGGGAACGACTCGAAGATGGGGAAGACGCGGTAGTTGAGTCGCAAACCGAGATGAGTGCGAGACTTGACTGGTTCGGGTGCGGGGTGGGGCTACACTCAGCGGAGAATAACAGGAGGTGCGGAGCAGTGGAGGGATGGCCTAGCCGTCGGTGGGGTAGTGTTTCGCAGTGAGGCGCGCGAAGTAGCGCTGCTGGTCGCCGGAGGCTGGAGCAGGCGGTCCCGCCAGCGCTGGAGGAAGAAGACGAGAGATTGAAGAAGAATGCCGGCCGTTGGATGTACATCCAACAGATAAGGCTGTCATAAACTTTTTTTGACTAAGTTGACAACGCCTTGCATAGGCATCGACCTATTGGTCCACATGTCAGTCAGTCTATTTGGTGGGCCGGGTGAAACAATAATGTAGCGTCTATGCTGCCCATTTATATATTTTGTTAGCATTTACATCCTATTTGTATTATTTTTCAAAATACATGGTTTTGCTAGGTTGGGTGAAAATATCATTTTGGGCAGGTCGAAGAAATGTTATAAAAACATAACCCGGTGCTGGGCATTTTATTATAAAACTACATAATTTGCGGAGCATAAACACGTGATTGCACGTTTATTACTGCATTGGTCCATAAAATCTTAGCAAGCTTATGTACGAAATCACCAGGAATTAACTTGCAAACTTATTGTTAAATAATAATAATTATTTGGTAAGAACTTATCGATTTACCAGATAAAATATTATTTATTTTGAAGAGTTAATAAGATGTGGGGTATTATTATTTTTTAGGCTAGACGTGGGACAATTGAGTTGGTTTTAGGTAAAACCTGTGGGAGAAAAATCAGAGATAGGAATAATAAAAAACAAAAATAAAGGAAGTGGGAGGGTCTATACAAAGGTTGGACGAAGGACAGGTCAAACGGGAACCTTATGTTCTTCTAATATATGTACGGAGTATATGTAATAAAGAAAATATAAATATATATACTATTATAGAAGGGAAAACATAATTTGAGTTTGGCATTCTTATAGAAAAATAGAACTTCTTTTTTTGAGCAGTATAGAAAAATAGAACTGAGCTGTGAGTTGTCTTCAAGAAACAAACATAAATTGGGCTGCCGATGTTATAAAACAAGCTAAGATGGGAGGCCCAGAGGCCGATTGATACCTGCTGGACCTCAAAAGAAAAGTTGAAACCTGCTGGATCAACTGTGTCAGCATGTCGTGGGCTGCGCATGTTAAACAACAAAACCTAGGCTGGGCAGGCCACAACAAAGTTTTTACTTGTTTGACCTCTTTAAAAAATTATTACTTGCTAGGTCCCGGATGACAGCCACCTTGACTACGTTGACAATCTCGTGGGCCCCACATGTCAACATACCATAAGGAGGAAGCACTTTTTTGCAATATATAAGGAGGCACTTGTTTGCGTACGACCATGGACCTAGTGGGCCCGGACTGTGAGCCTCTCCACATACAGTCATCTCCCGATTCCTCTTGTTTGTTGACCATGTTGAGAACGACAGACGGCGGCGCCACAGCGAGAGCACCAAGGCGGAGGACGACGTCGAGACCTCGGACCGGAATGAACCGGAGCCGGGGAAGACGCAGGCGGAGGGGAGTACGAGGGTTGACTGGTTCGGGTGCAGGGTGGGCCGGTGGAGCTGCCACCGTCAGAGAATAAAAGGAGATGTGGGGGAGTAGAATGATGGCCTGGCTAGTGCCATGCATAGGCTAGGATGGCTCGTCGAGGCGTGCGCAGCAGCGCCGCCAGCAGCTGTAGGGAGAGGACGAAAGATTGAAAAAAATAAAGAAATACAAATGGATAGGTGGTTGGTCCCAGATGTCTGTGTACGAGACCTGCTGGGTCCACCTGAGAAGGGGAATGTGTTGGGAGGAAGGAGATTCAAAGCATGCCAGCCGTTGGATTTCAATCTAATGGCTGCCAGAAGGACTGACGGAAGAGGTATCAAACTTAATTTGTTCTCATCATTCGTGATCAAAGAAGATCACCCTGAGTGAAGTTATATGATAATCTAGGCAAAAGGAATGACTGTGCAACCTACAGAAAACTGCACTCAGACTTCAAAAAAACGCACAAAAAAATGATACAACTGCTGGATCCCCATAAGCATGTCATGGGCCGCGGATGTCCTAAGAAAAGAAACCTGGGCTGGGCAGCCACAGCCCAGTTGATACCTACTCGACCTCAAGAAAAAGGAAACATGGCAGCCCTGTGAACTAGTACTCTTATTACATACATAAGCAAACAGATTCATAGCCACTCGGAAAAAAAGCAAATAGGTTCATGGGTTCTTAGACGAAATATTACGGATAAAACAGATAATTATGACACATAGGCTAATGCATGAAACACTCAGATGATAAAGGTGCTTAAACAGACAAACTACAACATCTAGATCTTCCTGGCACGCTTGATCATGACGCTGCGGCTGTCCGTGTACTCTTCGATCACGGGAAGCAGACACGCCCTCATGTCCAAGATCCGCCTATACATGTCGTAGCATGCGTATGCGTCCTTGGCTGCGTAGGTGATGTAGGCTAGATTCAGAGGTACCTCCCATGTGTTCAGGTCCTTCGTATCCACGTCTTCTTTCATGTTGGCGTAGCAGGGGTCGATGATGGCCGCGGCGAGGTCAACCACGGAGTCCTCCTCTTGCCCGTTGCCGATGATCTTGTATTGCTTCTGGATGTCGATGAGCTTCTTGCACCAGATGGCCGAATCGTAAAGCACAGTCGCGTTCTTCCTGCTCTCCACTGTAGCAAAGGTGCAGTCGGCGGTGCCGATGAAATGGGCAAATGCTCCAGAACCCCTGATGGCCCTACAGTAGTGGTAGACTAGAACCTCGTCCCGCACGCATACCTGGGCGACAGCGATCCGCTGGTCCCTGTCAGGAGATGGATGGATGGGCACAAGGTCTAGTCCGGCGACCTTGTGCTTCTCGTCCTCTAGGTACTCCTTGAACTTGTTGACACAGAGCTTCACCGAGTCCGGATCGTTGGTGTACATCACATTCAACTTGGTGCTGCCATGGGTCTGAACGGCGAACTCAAAGGTGAACTCCTTGCTAGAGTCCATATCCAGCAGGCTCACCCCTCGGATCGCCATTGGAGTCTCTTCTCACGCAGAGTTGTTGTGGCGGTTTTCGTTTTGTGGGGATTGGGGGCAGGGGAGAAGATGAAGACGCTGGGGAGATATGGATAGCAGAGGGCTCCTTATTTACACTGGGGATCGGTGTGTAGTGGCTTACTGGGGGGGCAGCAACAGTTCGTTTTTCCAATCTTGGGGAACTGTTGCCGGTGAACGTAGGGGGGAGGCGGCGGCAGCAGTTCATTTTTCCACTCTTGGGGAACTGCAATTGCCGGTGAACGTAATGGGTGCAGGCGGCAGTAGTTACTACCCCCTCCTCCCTCGCCTGTTGCACGCCCCCTTGACCCATTCAAACGCCTCCATTAAACCAGAGTGGAAGCCGAGAAACCTATTCCGTCCACACATCCGTTCATGAGAGGGTCAGCATTGGCACTGTAATAGCGAGTGTTAGTGTGGTCGCTTTACTTAAATTTTATTCTTTAAACAAGCAAAGCATTGGCTCGTTCTATCAGTGCCATAAAATCAACATGCAAAACAATTAGAATTATTATTCTCAGGACGCACGCAAACAGCTCATTTTCCGCGCTTTCAGACAGACAATACTACTAAGTTTGAACAGATTGTTAGGGTTGCTGTCCTCTGCATCATCATGTCGTGTTTCACATCTTGCAAGATTCACAACCAACTCATAAGATTCAAATAATAAGTACTATAAAGATGCCTACGCATCTCAATGATTCACAGATCAGAGCCAATAGTTACTATTTAACTAAAATGTTGTGAGAATGTTAACAAATAAATAAAATCGATCGATGCTTCATGTAAGCAATTTGATTCAAGGATTTTTTGAAATATTGAAACTAGTCCCGTTTACGGCCATGCATCTCAAACTTTGGCAGATGAACATTTTCTGGATAACTAGTGGCACTAGCACTTCCAATATCTGCATAAGCGGGTCGTCCTGTGTTGGACCAGGCTCATGAGATACAGTGCATCACTAAGGAGCTAGAGCTCCTGAAGTGTGAGTTGCCGGACAAGTTTGTCGCAGGTTGCATTATTGCAAAACTCCCTCTTTCATGGAGGAACTTTCTTACTTCTCTCAAGCACTTGAGGCATGAATTCTTTGTTGAGGATGTCAACGGTCATCTAAGTGTTGAGCAGAACTCGAGAGCAAAGGACTCACACGCAAAAGGGGCAGAGGGTTCTTCTAGTGCCAATGTGGTGCAGAAGAATTTCCACAAGTTCAAGGGAAATAATACTGTCCAGCACCAAGAACTTGGCGAATGCTTTGACCATCCCAACATCTGTAGCTGAGTATTCCTGTTTGCATAGATAATGAAAAAGCATGATTACTATAATAGTGGCACTAGTTGTAGCAACTTTATTTTCTTAATGGGAAAAAATATTGTGATACAATAGCTTGATATAAAAAATACAACGCTAGCACAGTATGACAAAGCACGATCATGTGGATGAAGGACAGTACTGACCAGTGTGAGATGACTTTGTGAGATCAAGTTGTTCTTCAGGTCCCCGTATCTTGCCATGATGGCGATTCGTTGACATCTATCAACAACTTCAGTGTGGCAGTAGAAGGAGGGGCCTTGAGTCATTCCAATCTCTTTTTTTGTGCAGTTCAACTAAAATTATGGTGCTCGCCATGTTGCGAGGGAGAGAGGGAGCCCGCGCCACCTCGACGGTATGCCTCATGGACTCAACTAGTTCAGTGCACATGCTATGTGGTTGATGCAGTGCAAATGGACTCAATTCTCCCGGATACGCCTTCAGCAAGTTATCTACATTGGAAATGAGATGATAGTTAAGACAGTAGCTCTATTATAACTGTATTATTACTTCATTTTATCAATGGCACTAGCACTGCCAAAACATTGCCTCAAATTATTAGTGGCATTACATTAAGATGCAAAAACAATATCAGTATTGCTTTCTCATAGTGGTGCAAAAACAGTAGCACAAGATCACTAGCTGAATGCAATGTAGAGTCAAAATCAACCAAAAAGGAACATACCCGGTCATGGGAACCATAACTGCAGTCAACGCCATTGTAGACGGGTTGACACCAGTCACCAACATGGATGATTCAATTCATGTGACCTTTTTGTGTAGTTCACCTAAAATGAAGCAATGTTTGCATCATGCAGCTAGCAAGATGTAGTTGGTCCCATGAGCTGGCAGCTTCTCCTTCATTAGGTGCACTAAAATTTGAGCGACTTCAAGGTTGGCTGTCATGCTCATGGAAGGTGCAACTATAATATGCTTATCCTTTTGTGCAGTTCCACTAAAATCAAGTGCCATTGTGGTGACGGTGACGGCTAATCTTGCAAAGGTTAATAAACTATTGCACGAGATTACCGGCAGAGTTAGACGAAGAGGTTAGGAACTCCAATCACCCTTTGTGTAGTTCCACTAAAATCGAGAGACATTGCCCATGTGACATTTTAGTAGAACTGCACAAGACACTCTTTAAAAAAACAAAGTGTTTTGTGCAGTTCACCAAAAGGTCACAATAGCAACGAGGTGAAATGGATATCCCTATCTGCACAAAAAGATAGAAAGAAAATAGTTACTGGTCAATAACAAGATATGAAACATACACGAAATGAAAAGAAGCATCTATCTTCATGGCAATCATGTAAGGACAGTAGAAATTTTAAAACGGTAGCATTTCTTCATATTACTCGAAGCAATATGATCATTAGTGACATCGGTCAAATATGCCATTACATTAATGCTGGCATTGCTTCATTTTACCAGCTACATTTGATTAACAGCGGCTAAATAGTTGGTATAAGTGCGTGGGACAGTGGGGACACCAGGACATATTCACCAGCGTAAAGAAGCAACTTACTTATCAGAATGGGAAATCTAGCAGGAGAGTAGCATTTGTAGAACAGTTTAATTGCATCATATTACTGGAGGCATTAGATTAACAACAACATTGGTTAGACATGTCCTTACTTTAATAGTGCGATTGCTTCATTTTACAAGCGCCATTACATTAACAACAGCAAAAGGTTGGTACAAGGGCATGCAGATAATTGACGCATCAGCACCATGTACCTATGATACGTATCCAACGTATCTATAATTTTTGATTGTTCCATGCTATTATAGTATCAATCTTGGATGTTTTATATGCAATTATATGCAATTATATATCATTTTTTGGGACAAACCTATTAACCTAGTGCCCAGTGCTAGTTGCTGTTTTCTGCTTGTTTTTGGCCTTTTAGAGAAACTGTACTAAATGAAGTCCAAATGCCACGAAACTTTTTGAAGATTTTTTTCTGGACAAAACAAACCTGGGAAGCCTTGGGAGGAGACCAGAAGCCTCACAGAGGCTTCACAAGGCACCAGGGCGCGCCCCAAGGGGGGCGCCGTGCTGCCTTGTGGGGCCCACATGACTCCATTTGACCTAATTCCACTTCTATAAATTCACAAATATAGGGAAACCCCCAGAGAGCCAGAAAAAAAAACCTTTTCGCCGCCGCAAGCCTCTGTTCTTCCGTGATCCCATCTGGAGGCCTTTTCCGGTACTCTGCCGGAGGGGGAATCGATCACGGAGGGCTTCTACATCAACCTTGCTGCCCTTCCGATGATGTGTGAGTAGTTTTCCACAGACCTACGGGTCCATAGCTAGTAGCTAGATGGCTTCTTCTCTCTCTTTGATCTTCAATACAATGTTCACCTCGATGTTCTTGGAGTTCTATCCGTTGTAATCTTCTTTTGCGGTGTGTTTGTTAGGATCCGATGAATTGTGAGTTTATGATCAGATTATTCATGAGAAATATTTGAGTCATCTCTGAACTCTTTTATGCATGATTGTTATAGCTTTGTATATCTCTCCGATCTATCGGTTTAGTTTGGCCTACTAGATTGATTTATCTTGCAATGGGAGAGGTGCTTTGTGATGGGTTCAATCTTGCGGTGCTCAATCCCAGTGACAGAAAGGGACATGACACGTATTTTTATTGTTGCCATTAAGGATAAAAATATGGGGTTTATTCATATTGCTTGAATTTGCTTCTCTACATCATGTCATCTTGCTTAAGGCATTCCTCTGTTTCTTACTTAATACCCTAGATGCATGCTGGATAGCGGTCGATGGGTGGAGTAATAGTAGTAGATGCAGGCAGGAGTCGGTCTACTTGTCTCGGACGTGATGCCTATATACATGATCATTTCCATGAATCCGTCATAATTATTTGCTTTTCTATCAATTGCCCAACAGTAATTTGTTTACCCACCGTATGCTTATGTGCTCAAGAGAGAAGCCTCTAGTGAAAACTATGGTCCCCGGGTCTATCTTAATCATATGAAAAACCTAAAAATACCTTGCTGCAATTTATTTACTTTTATTTTTATTAGTATTTTAGTTTAGCTATTTACCTCTATAAGATTTAATCCTTGCAAGTAACCGCTAAGGGGATTGACAACCCCCTTATTTGCGTTGGGTGAAAGTGTTTGCTCTTGTGTGTGCAGGTGCGTTTTAATGGAGTTTTGCTTGGTTCTCCTACTGGATTGATAACCTTGGTTCTTAACTGAGGGAAATACTTATCTCTACTGTACTGCATCATCCTCTCCTCTTCGGGGAAATACCAACGCAGACTACAAGTAGCAGGAAGAATTTCTGGCGCCGTTGCCGGGGAGACATCATCAAAATTACCAAGTACCTTAGCACATATTATCATTCACTTGCATTACTTTATTTACTTTTTATTATTTGCATTTACCTCTCGTTTCTAAAAAATTTACAAAACACAAAAAAAATTTATTTGCTAGTTTGCTTGCTTTGTCGCGATGTCTCAAGAAAATACAAAATTGTGTGACTTCTCTAATACTAATAATAATGATTTTATTAGTACTCCTATTGCTCCTCCCGCCACTAGTGCGGAGTCATGTGATATTAATGCTGCTTTGCTTAATCTTGTTATGAAAGAACAATTTTCTAGTAGTCCTAATGAAGATGGTGCATCCCATCTAAACACTTTCGTTAAACTTTGTGATATGCAAAAGAAGAAAGCTGTGGATAATGATATTGTCAAATTAAATATTTCCGTTCTCACTATGAGATCGTGCTAAGACTTGGTTTTCATCCTTGCCTAGAAATAGTATTGATTCCTGGGATAAGTGTAAGGATGCCTTTATTACTAAGTATTTTCCTCCCGCTAAGATTATTTCTTTGAGAAATCAAGTTATGAATTTTAAGCAACTTGAGCTTGAGCATGTTGCACAATCTTGGGAGAGAATGAAATTAATGATAAGAAATTGCCCAACTCATGGTTTGAATTTATGGATGATCATACAAAATTTTTATGCGGGACTAAACTTTGTCTCTACAAATTTGCTAGACTCTGCCGCATGTAGCACTTTTATGGAAATTACATTGGGAGAAGCTAGAAAACTTCTTGATAATATTATGGCAAATTATTCTCAATGGCATACTGAATGAACTCCAACTGGTAAGAAGGTAAATTCTGTTTAAGAAATCAATACTTTGAGTGATAAGAAAAATGCTTTATTGAAATTGGTTGCTAGTAAAAATGCTCATATTGATCCTAATGATGTGCCCTTGTCTACTTTGATTGAGCAAAATAATGATGCTATTGATGTGAATTTTGTTTCTAGAAATAATTTCAACAACAATGCTTATAGGGGCAATTTCAATGCTAGACCGTTTCCTGGAAATTCCTCTAATAATTATAGCAATCCTTATGGTAATTCTTATAATAATAATAATAGGATGCCCTCTGATCTTGAAAGTAATATTAAAGAATTTATTAATTCCCAAAAGAATTTCAATGCTATGATAGAGGAAAAATTCAGTAGAGTTGATGAATTGGCTAGGAACATAGATAGAATTTCTCATGATGTGGAAAATCTCAAAACTAAAATTTTGCCATCTAAGCATGATATAAATGAGTCTATTAAAGCTATCTATGTCTCCATTAATGAAAGTAAAGAAAGGACCGCTAGGTTGAGAGCTAAGCGGGAGTTTCTAGAAAAAGCAATTCCACCCGGTTTCTATCGTAGTAATGATGAAGACATTAAAATGATTGGAGTTACACCTATTGAATCTTTGTTTAATAATATAAAACTTGATGAAAAAGGGACTGAAGAAGAGTCAACTTTAGATAGAAGGAGTCCCACTTGCTTGAAGGGTGATAATCTTGATCATAAGAATGAAAAAAGTGGGTTTGGAGAGGTTAAAACTTTAAATAGCAATGCACCCACTACTTTGGATTACAAGGACTTTAATTATGATAGTTGTTCTTTAATTGAGTGTATTTCCTTGTTGCAATCCATGATTAATTCACCAAACGCATATGAACCAAATAAAGCTTTCACTAAACATATTGTAGAAGCCATGATGAAAGCACATGAAGAAAAATTTGAGTTGGAAGTATCAATTCCTAGAAAATTACAAGATGAATGGGAACCCACTATTAAAGTAAAAATTAAATATTATGAATGTAATGCTCTTTGTGATCTTGGTGCTAGCGTTTCCACTATACCAAAGTCTTTATGTGATGTGCTAGGTCTCACCGATTTAGATCCTTGTTCCCTTAATTTGCATCTTGCAGATTCTACTATTAAAAAGCCATTGGGTAGAATAAATGATGTGCTTATTCTTGCAAATAGAAATTATGTGCCCGTGGACTTTATTGTTCTTGACATTGAATGCAATCCTTCTTGCCCCATAATACTTGGTAGGCCTTTTCTTCGAACTATTGGTGCTATTATTGATATGAAAGAAGGTAATATAAGATTTCAATTTCCACTAAAGAAAGGGATGGAACACTTCCCTAGGAGGAGAATAAAAGCACCTTATGAATCCATTATGAGGGCCACTTATGGAATCAACTTGAAGGATCATAACACTTGAAACTATGCATTATGCCTAGCTAGGGGCATAAAACAATAGCGCTTGTTGGGAGGCAACCCAATGAATAAAATAAAATTTATCTTTTACCTACTGTTTTTGAGTGTTTACATGATTATAGCTTCTGTTATGATTATGTTTTTATGTTTTAATAAGTGTTTGTGCCAAGTAATGCCTTTGGGATGATTTGGAAGATAGTATAATTGATGCCGTTTGGAAAACAGAAAGTTTTGCGTCCAGTGCTGGAATTTTAATTCTGTACTGGAGCGTCAAAAAATATGATTTTTTACATAGTATTGGTATATGAATTTCCCACGTTTTCCTAATTTTTCAGAATTTTTGGAGTTACAGAAGTATGGATTTTAAATAGATCTTTACAGACTGTTCTGTTTTAGACAGATTCTGTTTTTGTTGCATAGTTTGCTTATTTTGATGAATCTATGGATCGTATCGGGGGGTATGAGTCATGGAGAAGTTGGAGTACTGTAGCATTATGCCAATATTAAATATGAATCAATTTACTACAGTACCTAAAGTTTAAGATTTGTTTGTTATACTAACGGATCTCACAAGGTTTCTGTTGAGTTTTGTGTGCTGAAGTTTTTCAAGTTTTGGGTGAGACTACGATGGACAAAGGAATAAGGAGTGGCAAGAGCCTAAGATTGGGGATGCCCAAGGCACCCCAAGGGAATATTCAAGGAAGACTCAAGCGTCTATGCTTGGGGATGCCCCGGAAGGCATCCCCTCTTTCGTCTACAATCTATCGGTAACTCACTTGGAGATATATTTTTATTCATCACATGATATGTGTTTTACTTGGAGCATCTTATAGAATAGTTTGCTTGCTTTTGTTTGCTTTTTAGTTTGTCACAATCATCTTTGCTGGACACACCTTTTTGAGAGGGACACACATTATTCATGATTTGTTAGAATACTCTATGTGCTTCACTTATATCTTTTGAGCTAGGCAGTTGCTCTAGTGCTTCACTTATTTCTTTTAGAGCACGGCGGTGATGATATTTTAAAGAAATAGTTGCACTCTCATGCTTCACTTATATCTTTTTGAGAGTCTTATGATAGCAATGGTAATATGAAAAGGTTATGAATTTGGTCCTGACATGATAGGTATTCAAGAGGGATATAATAAAAACTTTCATGTAGATCACTGAATATGATAAGTTTGATTCCTTGCAATAGTTTTGCGATATTAATATGGTAATATGTGGGAGGTATTAGTAGATAATTGTGGTTTAGTAAGAATAATTGTGTTAAGGTTTGTGATTCCCGAAGCATGCACGTATGATCTGTCGTTATGCTAGGAAGTTGGAGCATGATTTATTATTGATTGTCTTCCTTTGCGTGGCGGTCGGGGGTGCGCGATGGTTAACTTCTACCAACCTCCCCCCTAGGAGCATGCATAGTAGTACTTTGCTTCGAGGGATAATAGACTTTCGCAATAAGTATGTGAGTTCTTTATGACTAATGTGAGTCCATGGATTATACGCACTCTCATCTTTCCGCAATTTGCTAGCCTCTTCGGTACCGTGCATTGCCCTTTCTCACATCGAGAGTCGGTGCAAACTTCGCCGGTGCATCCAAACCCTGTGATATGATACGCTCTATCACACATAAGCCTCCTTTTATCTTCCTCAAAACAGCCACCATACCTACCTATCATGGCATTTCCATAGCCATTCCGAGATATATTGCCATGCAACTTCCACCGTTCCGTTTTATGACATACATCATAATTGTCATATTGCTTTGCATGATCATATAGCTGACATAGTATTTGTGGCTCAGCCACCATTCATCATTGTCATACATGTTACGCTAGCATCATTGCACATCCTGGTACACTTCCAGAGGCATTCATATAGAGTCATATTTTTGTTCTAGTATTGAGTTGTAATCTTGAGTTGTAAGTAAATAGAAGTGTGATGATCATCATTATTAGAACATTGTCTCAGTGAGGAAAGGATGATGGTGTCTATGATTCCCCCACAAGTCGGGATGAGACTCCGGACGAAAAAAAAGAAAAAGAAAAAAAAGAGGCAAAAAAGAGCCATGAAAAAAAAAGAAAAAAAAAGAAAGAAAAAAAGAGAAAAATAAATAAATAAAAATGAGAGAAAAAGAGAGAAGGGACAATGTTACTATCTTTTTCCACACTTGTGCTTTAGAGTAGCACCATGTTTTTCATATAGAGAGTCTCCTATTTTGTCACTTTCATTTACTAGTGGGAATTTTCATTATAGAACTTGGCTTGTATATTCCGATGATGGGCTTCCTCAAATGCCCGAGGTCTTCATGAGCAAACAAGTTGGATGCACACCCACTTAGTTTTCATGTTGAGCTTTCATACACTTATAGCTCTTAGTGCACCCGTTGCATGGCAATCCCTACTCCTCGCATTGACATCAATTGATGGGCATCTCCATAGCCCGTTGATTAGCCTCATTGATGTGAGACTTTCTCCATTTTTTGACTTCTCCTATTTATCTCTA
Source organism: Elymus sibiricus (assembly GCA_039707655.1). Taxonomy (NCBI): domain Eukaryota; kingdom Viridiplantae; phylum Streptophyta; class Magnoliopsida; order Poales; family Poaceae; genus Elymus; species Elymus sibiricus. Next base: position 192,961,401 of record CM077670.1, read on the forward strand.
TCACCATACTCTATTCCACCCATAGTGCTATATCCATGGCTTGCGCTCATGTATTGCGTGGGAGTTGAAAAAGCTGAAGCGCGTTAAAAAGTATGAACCAATTGCTTGGCTAAAACCGGGGTTGTGCATGATAAATACTTTGTGTGAAGAAGATGGAGCATGATAGGATCATATGATTTTGTAGGGAATAATGTTCTTTAGCATTTTTATTTTAAAAGACATGATATTAGTATGCTTGAGTATTGATGTCTTTATATCAAATTATAGACTATTGCTTTGAATCACTCGCATCTTATTGTTCATACCGTAAGAGAGAGATTACATGATGAAACATGATAGGTAGCATTCCACATCAAAATTTCTATTGTTATCATTTACCTACTCAAGGACGAGCAGGAATTAAGCTTGGGGATGCTTGATACGTCTCCAACGTATCTATAATTTTTGATTGTTCCATGCTATTATAGTATCAATCTTGGATGTTTTATATGCAATTATATATCATTTTTTGGGACTAATCTATTAACCTAGTGCCCAGTGCCAGTTGCTGTTTTCTGCTTGTTTTTGGCTTTTCAGAGAAACAGTACCAAATGAAGTCCAAATGCCACGAAACTTTTTGGAGATTTTTTCTGGACAAAACAAACCTGGGAATCCTTGGGAGGAGGCCAGAAGCCTCACAGAGGCGTCACAAGGCACCAGGGCGCGCCCCAGGGGGGCGCGCCGTGCTGCCTTGTGGGGCCCACGTGACTCCATTTGACCTAATTCCACTTCTATAAATTCACAAATATTGGGAACCCCCAGAGAGCCAGAAGAAAAAACCTTTTCGCCGCCGCAAGCCTCTGTTCTTCTACGATCCCATCTGGAGGCCTTTTCCGGTACTCTGCCGGAGGGGGAATCGATCACGGAGGGCTTCTACATCAACCTTGCTGCCCTTCCGATGATGTGTGAGTAGTTTATCATAGACCTACGGGTCCATAGCTAGTAGCTAGATAGCTTCTTCTCTCTCTTTGATCTTCAATACAATGTTCTCCTCGATGTTCTTGGAGTTCTATCATATGTAATCTTCTTTTGCGGTGTGTTTATTGGGATCCGATGAATTGTGAGTTTATGATCAGATTATTCATGACAAATATTTGAGTCATCTCTGAACTCTTTTATGCATGATTGTTATAGCTTTGTATTTCTCTCCGATATATCGGTTTAGTTTGGCCTACTAGATTGATTTATATTGCAATGGGAGAGGTGCTTTGTGATGGGTTCAATCTTGCGGTGCTCAATCCCAGTGACAGAAAGGGACATGACACGTATTTGTATTGTTGCCATTAAGGATAAAAAGATGGGGTTTATTCATATTGGTTGAATTTGCTTCTCTACATCATGTCATCTTGCTTAAGGCGTTACTCTGTTTCATACTTAATACCCTAGATGCATGCTGGATAGCGGTCGATGGGTGGAGTAATAGTAGTAGATGCAGGCAGGAGTCGGTCTACTTGTCTCAGACGTGATGCCTATATACATGATCATTGCCATTGTGACACCCTAGTTTTTCCAGCTTTTCTTCTCAAATATCATTTGAGAATTTTGTTTGAATATTGCTTGGTTTTGTTTCTGAATGGCTCTATGGACTTAAAACTTGGGAATTTCTTTTGAATTTCTTTCCCAAGTGACTCAGGCTCTCAAAAACTTCTCTCAAGTCATGTCACTCCCACTCTTGCTCAATCTCAATTTTATCCCAATTTAATATTCCTTTTTCCATCAAAGGAAAACCCCTTTAAGCTCTAGGTTGTGAAGCAACCCATACTTCTGCTCTCTCAAAAATACCAAGAAAATTCTCATAAATCCTTTGCACCATGTGAACCTTGGATATGTGAAAATATTCAAGATTTACTTCCCATGGTGAGCACAGCAGCCAATCTTTGATTCTGGTCAAAATTTTAGTTTGTGAGGCAACTATATGTTATATTGCTTCAAAATTTTTGAAATTAATCCAGGACATTCTCCTACCCATATTATCAGTCTCCACAAATTTTGGGACCATTTCATTTAGTCAATTTTTCTATAAAACTCTCCCAAGTTTCTGTCCAATGGGAAGTGTTGTGAAGGAAGTAGCCTGTAACCTAACCCAATTGGACTGAAATTTTTATGGCATGTTGGCAACCTCAAATAACCCACAAATACCAAGTTTTAGATCCAGGAGCCCATCCAAGTGAGTGCAACAACCTATGCAAGATTTCTGGCTCAAAGGGGCAGTTGTGAAGCAACCATGCTCTACACTTGTCCATTTGATCTGAATTTTTCCCAGCATGTGCTCCTTCCTCCTTCATTTCAGTATGGCAAACTCTCTCTCTCAAAATCTTAGCCATTTCTCCCTAACTTGCTGCCCAAGTTGCTGACCAGAGACTTCCAGTGAAGCTATCTAGCTGGCCAGACCAACTCTTGTCAAACCAAAGGCACAGAGAGGACTCAGGTTGAGAGGACTACCGCATAGACATGATCGTTCGGGTCAGAGCGTGCCGCTAGCATCCATGCACGCGGTGACCACACGTCTGCTAGGCAGAACTCGCGCTCTGCGCACCGAACCCTCTCGGGCCTCGCTGGTTCTTCGCATAGATGCCACATCGCCGTGTCCCTTAGTGTCGACGTCTTCTCCGCCATCCACTTGGCTCGCCTGGAAGCTTCCCGTCGCCGGCAGCATCCTCGCCCAACACGGCCAAGCGCTGCCACGCGCGGCACAGTACTGGCACTGTCGCCGCACTGGCTGTCCTCTTCCTCCCGTCGAGCCATCGCATCGCCTTAACTCCCCTAACCTCTCTAGCACTCTCCCTCGCTCCACGACGGCCAGCTCGCCGTCCTCGCCGCGCCAGCTCACCCATGGCGGGATCTGGCTCGGCCACCCTCCGCCCACCTATAAATAGCCCCCCGGCCTCGCCCCTCCTCACCCATCGCTCTCTCCCTCTCTCAATCGCCGCCTAGTAGCTCCGGAGCAAGCCGAGAGGCTCTTCTTCCCCAACTCCGGCGAAGAGCTCCGCTGTTCTGCCCCAGCTTCTCCAGCTTGCCTCCGCCCACCCCAGCTTCATCCGAGACCACCAGTGTGCTCGTGGCACTCCACTGACTAACCTCAGCCCTTCCTCCGCCCCAGAGCTTGCCGGAGTCGCCGGATCCGTCGACCCCCACAGAGCGCCGCCACCTGGGACGAAGGGGACGACGCCGTCCGGCCATCTCCCGACAAGCTACGGGTACGGGAGTGCTCGCCGTCGTCTGCCCGTTCCATCCCCGCCGTCCCCGGAGCTCGCCACCGTCGATATCGCCGGCAACCGTCGCCGGTGAGCCGCTGTTCTTCTGTTCCTCTCTCTCTCTCTGTTTAAACTTGGCAAGGGGACCCCACCTGTCGGCGACTCCGCGCGTGCACGAACCGGTATGTAAGTGAAGGCGCCCGGCCGGTTTACGCCTTCGACGTGGCCTCCCCTGGGTTTTTCTGTTAATTCCAGAATTTTGACTGAACTTTGACCATCCATAACTTTTAAACCATAAGTCCAAATGATTTCATTCTTTTTGCATTAATTTTCTTATAAGATCCTCTAGTTGTTGGAAAAATTTGGTATTTTTCTCTGCTGTGTAGAATTACTGGTCAAAATAAAATTCTTTATATGGTATTTGAAAATGTTTTCAAAAATGCTTTTCAGATTGTTTTGAGTTCTTGGTGAAGGCCAGGAGTACTCCCACACTCTGTTGGTGCAAGGCAAGCCACAACTCTCATTTGCATAATTGCATTACAATATCATAGTTTAAATAATTGTTTTAATGCCATATAGGAATTATTTATAAATGGATTAATTCTTGCAATGCCTTGGAGATGTTGGATAAGTTACTGCCATGATGATGATGAGATTTTGGATTAGTAGGAGATTTTCAGATTTATATCATAATACTGTCAGACTGTGAGATTACCGTCTATGATTACTTTGTGATTTCATCGGTACTGCATATACGGGATTAATAGTAGAAGTTGATCATGATGCTCCTTGGGTTTCTAGCTGGTTATTGTGGTAACTTGGATCAGTTGTATATTGGAGTGTCAGTGATGACTATGGTTACTCGGGGATAAATTCCTTCATCGTTGATCAAGTGCCACTGAACCGAACTTTCCAGTGCAGCCACACCTGCCGGAATGGGACGGCCTTGGCTTGGTCTAATAGCGTGCTCTTTTATCGGTACCACCAAAGAGGGGAGGTTATGCGTGTGTGCTGCCTTGATCAGGTAGACAACGATAACCTCATGAGCCTAGTTTAGTTATTGAGCTCAGGTCCCCGTTTGGGACAGTTTGTTGGCCACGACAGTGGCAGGTGTCACGGGGTGACATAGAGGCCACCCAGGGCAGGACTCCGGGGGAGGATGATTGTCGGTGGTACGATAGAGGAGTCATGGGTTAGGCAAGTTTCATTGAAGCAGCACCGGTCCACCCAGAAAGGGAAGTGTACCGAGGTATGGGACCAGGAGCTTCATAGTGTGGGTAAAGTGCGCAACCTCTGCAGAGTGTAAGAATCTATTCGAATAGCTGAGTCCACGGTATTGGACACAGTTCGTACTAAGTCACACTATTTGATCAACACCAATGAGGGAATGACGTGTTAATGATGGAAGAACTCGTCTCAGTATAGTTATGTGACCGCTGGTTGAGAATTGCTGGTAAAGGATAAGGATGATTCTCGGGAATGACTAGCAGAAGCTCTTGAGGTGACCATGAGTTGGTTACGAGAGTAAGTGGTTTAATCAGGAGGCTTAAAGCAAGTGGTTCCATAGTAATAATAAGATTCATAGATGTAGCAATATCATGTTAATATTTTCTTCCACCCTTTTAGTAGCCGTTAAATTTGATTTAAACATGATTGCTATGACCTTGTTATGCCTTGATGCTTTTGATTGTTGTGACCTTGCGAGTACGTTCAAAGTACTCACCTGGTGTGTCATGCCAGTTTGCAGGTGCTGCCATGTTTGCATAGTGGAGGTGTTCGCATCGCGAGCTAGGACGTGTCCCTAGCCAGAGTCCCTGCGGAGTGGAGTCCATTTCGACGCCGTAATTCTGCTGCTAGGGTTCGAGCTACTGCTAACATAGAATTGTTGTAGCAAGCGTGGCTTTGCCGAGGCAACCCTTTGTAATAACTCAAACCCTTGTACCCTTCTATTTGTAATAAAGAGCTGATTTGTTCTATGCCAAGCAGTGTCGTATTCCGGAAGGCTTGATCTCTGGGCTGGAATACGGGGTGCTCCGGTGACTCTGAGCCGAGGTGCCACAAAGGTTTGCTATCAGAGCTGGTTTGGCTATAGGACATCCTAGCTAACCCGGATGCTACAAACCGTTAGTTTAGAGCCCAGCTTGTTTGTGTGTTGCATTTGAGTGCTGCACTTGGTTGATGCATTTTCTTGTTGCATGGCATGCATATAGATTTGGCTCGCTAATCAGTTGATTTTGTAGATGGCATCCGTTCCAGTTGACTACAACTCAGCCCCTGCACCACTCAGTTTCGCATCCCCTGCTTTGGGATGTCTGGCGTCTTCTCTATCCTAATGGAGAGATGCCAGGGTACCAGGTGTTCCAGACCTCGCTTGCAGGAATGGTGCATGAGTATCATGCCAATGTTATCATGTCAATCGACCTACCTTTGGGGAAGCGCACCTAGAGTCTCCATGGTGGTTATGCCTCTACTCCCTACCACGCTGTCCAGCTTGCCGCTCTGGCAGGCCTCACTATTATTCGCCATCAGGAAAGCGCGATGCAGGAGAATCGTGCCTTCCAGTACTATCCCACCATGTCCACCACTCCCAGATGGATTAGGTTTCCTCCTGTCTGCTCAGATGACGATGTCGCTGTGGCATACATGTCTCGTTACATGGTCGCAGAATACGTCCTCATCGCTGAGCTAGTCCGAGATGCAACCCGTGCCCGGAGAGCCCTCGATATGGCTTTAGCTCCGCCAACCTCTCCACCAGCTCCTTCGCTCTCCAGCAACCCGCCGTCCAACCCTAGTGTCTAAGTATGCGCGAGGATCATGTTGCATGAGTCGTGGTAGTGCCAAGTACTATAAATTACCCTGAGTAACAATAAAGTGTGGGTTTTGCAAGTTTGGTGCTTTTCCTTGAATAGTCTTTGTTTGCTTTTCTTTGGTTCCTCGGTGTCATACTACCTTCCCTATGGAAGTTGCTCATTAATTGCTGGACCTGAAGATATAAGGATTGCAAGTCCTTGAAGGTTAAGTTGAGCAGTATGAAATTCTCAGGATCGCATTGTTCGAAGGAGCATTGGGTTGAGAGTAAACAGTACTCTGAATTGACTATCAGTGTCGAGCTTACATCCGCAATACAAATAGCAGTAAGGGTTAAACCAGAAGGAAGGCCAGTGTGCGCAAAATCGGTGATATGGCTACAGTACAAGTTGGGATTCAAGAAGGATAGTCAGCCAACTCTTTCGTAGGAAACCAACAAGCAGAGTTGTGAGGATGTATATATATATGGTACAACAAGAAACTTCGGGTGTAAGCAATCTAGTCGTTCTCTGCACGCCACCGGAGAAACTTATGGAGCAAGGCTCTTCGAGTCTTCCTCAGTACGATATGTGGATAACTTCCAGCACAAGATACCCTGTCTTCCTTGGTAAGCTACCGTGGGAAAGCTTCCAACATAGGGTATCGAATCTTCCTCGATAAGTAACCAGAAGGGAAAGCTTCCGGAGGACGCTACCCCGCCTTCTTCGACACGCTATTCCGGCAGAAGCTTCGAGCACAAGCCATCCAGTCTTCCTCAACACGCTACCCGATGGCTTCCAACCCAAGCTATCCAATCTTCTTCAGCACGGTAGCACCCCAAGTATATTGAGAAGTTAAGTTCGTACACGGCATAGGGGTAGTGCATATTGAGAGGTTAAGTTCTAAATAGCTCGGTCAGAAATATGAGCTAGTCAGGACACAAAAATCGGCCTTGGAAATCAGATGATCAGCTACCCATGCTTCTAGATACATTGTGGAGTATTGCTCGAGTCATGACAGTCACTCGTACGGAAGCAACTATGTTCGAGCTAGACTACTAAAGGAAGGTAAGGATCTAACATTTGCATAAGTTGTGAAGTGAACGAATACCGGTACACCCATTAGCATATTAAAGAAGACTCACAAGCTTGGAACCCTAAATTGGGCAGTAGATACCAAGGCGCTTATGAATTTGGTATATGGTCTTAATGAACCCTTGCCTGCTTGTCTTTGGAAACGGCACCACGCTCGTGTTCTGAGCTATTTCCGGCCGTCCGAGGTGGATGCCGGTGTTATATTTCTCTTTTCAACAACTATCTTGTGTTCAGAGCTATTTCTCGGCCGTCTCAGGCAGCTGTTGAATTTCTTTCGGTAGCGGTGACTCTATGTTCTGAGCTATTCTTCGGCCGTCTTAGGGAGCCGCTACATTCTTTTTATCAACATGGTCTCATGCTCTGAGCTGTTTTCCTGCCGTCTTGATCCATGATTGAACTACTCCAGTAAAAGCCCCTGGTCTGAGTTGTAAAGACTGTTCTGGCGGCCACTGGGTTATTTGCCGATTTTATGTAAGGGGTTCAGAGGACCAATGCCTTACCACTACAGCTCGTGGGATGAAAGCTTGCCAGATAAAGTGTGATTGTACTAGGTTAAGGACAGGGCATTGCTTGCCGGAATTTTTGCACCTGAACACCACTGATCATATGAAAAGTTGAGGATATGTGACCAAATTCCTATGGCAAAAGAATCAGGAAAGAGAACAACAAGGAAGAGCAAGACCAAAGATGCAGGATGGGCACTTGCAATGTTATATAACAACTTCGGATCAAATGTCTATGCCTGCACTCCCCGGTCATGAGCAAGGTTATTTTGCCCGGACCACCGCCAGTCAAGATATTGCTATAAGGTATTATTCCTTTGGACATTACAAATAGCAACCAAATTGTCAATACAGAATGGAGACAAAACCGTCAGCTCAAAGGACTCAGCCACCTTGCAAGCAGTCAGACCCCACTTGGAAAAACATTGTGATTCTCAGCATTGTAACTCGATACAATAACCAGTTTGGTTGTGTCCACTAAGGAAAGTTATTCATAATCCTTATTAGCATTAAACGGGAGCAGGACATGCTCATCAAACATCGCTTTCGGACCAATGAGAAGGTGACTTATTCCAGTCAAGAAAATGAACCCGCAGACATGGTAACAGTGAAGTCAACATAATGTGGAATATGTGAGGAAAGACCTGTCATAATGTGGGTGCGAAAAAACAAACCATCCCAGAGTAAGGGAGTCAGGTCCTATGAGATCCGTGGGAAAGCAGTATACCAAGAAAAAGGATACCTGAGCGGGAACCAGTATTCCTTAAAGACAGAATATTTATACTCATTTCTTAAGCAACCAAATCTCGAGGACGAGATTTATCTTAAGGGGGGTAGGTTTGTGACACCCAGGTTTTTCTAGCTTTTCTTCTCAAATTTCATTTGAGAATTTTGTTTGAATTTGGCTTGGTTTTGTTTCTGAATGGCTCTATGGACTTAAAACTTGGGAATTTCTTTTGACTTTCTTTCCCAAGTGACTCAGGCTCTCAAAAACTTTTCTCAAGTCATGTCACTCCCACTCTTGCTCAATCTCAATTTTATCCCAATTTAATATTCCTTTTTCCATTAAAGGAATAGCCCTTTAAGCTCTAGGTTGTGAAGCAACCCATATTTCTGCTCTCTCAAAAATCCCAAGAAAATTCTCATAAATCCTTTGCACCATGTGAACCTTGGATATGTGAAAATATTCAAGATTTACTTCCCATGGTGAGCACAGCAGCCAATCTTTGATTCTGGTCAAAATTTCAGTTTGTGAGGCAACTATATGTTATATTGCTTCAAAAATTATGAAATTAATCCAGGACATTCTACTACCCATATTATCAGTCTCCACAAATTTTGGGCCCATTTCATTCAGTCAATTTTTCTATAAAACTCTCCCAAGTTTCTGTCCAATGGGAAGTGTTGTGAAGGAAGTACCTTGTACCCTAACCCAATTGGACTGAAATTTTTATGGCATGTTGGCAACCTCAAATAACCCACAAATACCAAGTTTCAGATCTAGGAGCCCATCCAAGTGAGTGCAACATCCTCTGCAAGATTTCTGGGTCAAAGGGGCAGTTGTGAAGCAATCATGCTCTACACTTGTCCATTTGATCTGAATTTTTCTCAGCATGTGCTCCTTCCTACTTCATTTCAGTATGGCAAACTCTCTCTCTCAAAACCTTAGCCATTTCTCCCTAACTTGCTGCCCAAGTTGCTGACCAGAGACTTCCAGTGAAGCTATCCAGCTGGCCAGACCAGCTCTTGTCAAGCAAAAGGCACAGAGAGGACTAAGGTTGAGAGGACTACCGCGTAGACATGATCGTTCGTGTCGGGCCCATGGAACCCGGGGTATCCAGGCCCGTCTGCCTTTGGCCCAGGGCGCAATGCCTGGCTTGGGCCCAGTGGGCCGTCTCCACCGAGCTCTCACCAAGACCCATCATGAGGCCCTGGCCTCCCGAGGCCCCCTCCTCAGGGAGTAGCAAGCAATGCTCAGCACCACCGTCAACGGCCTCGCGAGGTCCTCTCACTAGGCGGCTTCCCGAGTGGCCTCGCAAGGCGGCTTCCGAGGTGGCCTCCCGAGGCCCCCTCCCGTAGGCGCTCGAGGCGGAGGTTTTTCGCCTTGCCGCGCGGCCTGGAGCCCGTCACGTGGGTGACGCGCGCGGCGACGAGCGGCAGCAGAGGCCGCGCCAGCAGGCGCAAATGAAAATGGTTTCCTCTTTCGTGTTAAGGGAGCAGGGCTAGCTATCTACTCTCCAAAGCAACCCCAAAGGTTGCCCGATCGGCGAAGGAAGACCAAGACGACGGGCGCGCAGGGCGGAGGTCATCACAGAGCCCACCAGCGCGTCATGGATCATGTGTCAGCAGGCGAAGACCACCTTTAGTTAGGATAGCCCGAGCGCCTGTCCCCTTTTGAAATCGCCAAGTGTAGCAGCCCTTCCCACCTAAGTTTCCAGGGGGAAGAGGACCATGGCTGATATAAGGGGCAGAGCAGCCGTTGTAGGAGCAGACAGAAGAAGTGGGGAGAGACCCAATCGATTCCTTCATCTCCTACCTTGTACCTTGTACGCAAGAACTCTCTTGCCCTTGCAATCCCAACCACAAGCAGGAGTAGGGTCTTACACCGCAAGGTGGCCCGAACATTGGTAAAACCGCCGAGTCCTCGTTCCGTCCCTCGCTAGCGCGCCCTCGCCGTCGCTTAACCGTGGTAGGAGGCGAAGTAGGTAGAACAAGCTCACCCCAGTGTTCGAACCTTTGGGTCCCCGGAGCCCGACTTCCGACATTTGGTGCGCCAGGTAGGGGTGCGCTACTGTTCTTCTACTCCGCCCTCAGCTCCACCAACCCCATGGCCGACGGATGTCGCGAGTGCGCCGAGCACAGGGCTGGCCGCGTGGCTCAGACGGAGCCGGTGGCTCGCAGCAATCGCCGCTGTCCTGAAGCCGAAGCCGCCGCCACTGACCCCGCTGCCCACAAGCTGCAGGACTTCTCCTTGCACCCCTCCGTGCAAGTGAACGGCCACACTGCCACAACCTCCTCCCTCGCCCACAGTGGGCCGCCGAACCCGTAGGCAGCGCTGCTCATGGCGCGTGAGCTGCTCTGCTACCGTCCGGCTGACGCCGCCTATGACGCCTGGCTCGGTCGCATCGCCGAGCTCATCAACGTCATTGGGGACGCTCCGGCACCTTCTCACTCGCTCCGCCCGCCGCCGTCTCGTGCTGGGGACCTGGCGCACGGCGCTCCCTCGCCGCCTCCTCTGCGCGATGACCACGCCGGGCCCCAACGCAGCGCGCGGGCTCGTGAGCCGTCCCGTGGCGCATCCTCGCCAGACCGGGACGTGGCTAGGTGCCAGATCATCCGCCGCACGCCCCCCGACGCACGGGTGCTCCTCTAGCGGCAGCGCCAGCGCCAGGACCAGGCCGTTCAGGACGTCGCAGCGGCCGGGCGTCAAAACCGCGCCGCCCTCGCTGGCGGCGTCCCCTCGAGCGGCGTGGGCTGCCGTGCCTTCACCCGCGAGCTGCGTCACGTGGTTTGGCCCGCGAAGTTCAAGCCTGAGCTGCCTCCGCGCTACGACGGCACCCCCAAGCCCACGGAGTTCCTCCAGCTCTACGCGTTGAGCGTCGAGGCGGCGAACGGCGATGACAAGGTCATGGCGAACTGGTTCCCCATGGCCCTCAAGGACGGCCCGCGCTCCTGGCTCATGAACCTCCCCGAGGCCTCGATTTCGTCGTGGGCCGAGCTCTGCAGCCAGTTCATTGCCAACTTCAAGGGCACACAGGACCGCTCCCTCACCATCAACGACCTGCGGCGTGTTCGACAGCGCCCACACGAGACCCTCCGCAAGTACATCCAGCGCTTCAGTCAGGTGCGCAACAAGATCCCGCGCGCTTCTGACGCGGCCGTCATCTCCGCGTTTTCCACCGGCGTCACGGACATCAAGATGCGCGAGAAGCTCGCCATCAACGGTGAGCTCGACTCCGTGCTCGAGCTGCTCGACCTCGCCGACAAGTGCGCCAAGGCCGAAGAGCAAGGACGTCAAGCGCAAGGGCCCTGCCGTACTCGCGGCGGAGCCCGAGCAGAAGTGCGGCCGCGACCGCGATGAGCCCACGAAGGACAACCGGCCGCTCTGCGTTTTTCACAACATCCGCTCCCACAGCACCGAAGACTGTCAGGAGCTCAAGCTGCTCCGCGACGAGCGCCACAGCCACCGGGACGATCACAATGGCCGCGGCGCCGGCTGCGGGGGTGGCCGCAGCGGCGGCTGCGGGGACAGCTGCAACAATAATGGCAGCTACCGCCAGGGCTGGCGCGATCAGCCTCGTGAGGCCGCCTGGCGCGATCAGCCTCGTGAGGCCGCCTGGCGCGACTAGCCTCGTGAGGCGAAACCTCAGGCCAATGCCGCTCTCCCGCCGCTGCCACCGCCACCCCGAAGGAACGACGTCAACCAGCCTGACGAGGGTGCTGGGGGCTACCAGGAGCCTCGCGCGGTCGCCTGCATCATCGGTGGGTCCCAAGCCCCCGTGTCCATCCGCCACTTCAAGCAACTCTCTCGCGAGGTGTATGCCGCCCTCCCGAGGCCAGAGGCTTCGCGGCCCCTCAAGTGGTCACAGTACGCCATCACCTTCGACTCCAAGGACCACCCCAAGTCCACGGCCTCCGCAGGCGCGCTCCCCATGCTGTGCACTCCCACCATCAGCAACGTCGCGGTCACCAAGACCCTCATCGATGGGGGTGCCGGCATCAACGTGCTCTCCGTTGAGACCTTCGAGACACTCCAGGTGCCCTACGACCAGCTGATGCCGACCAGGCCCTTTATCGGAGTGACCGATGGCTCCACCATTCCGCTGGGACAAGTGCGCCTCCCTGTCACCTTCGGCACCCGCAAGAACTACCACACCGAGCTCATCGACTTCGACGTGGCACACATCGGCCTGCCTTACAACGCCATCTTGGGCTACCCAGCTCTCACCAAATTCATGGCGGCCACCCATCACGCCTACAACGTCCTCAAGATGCCCGGCTGCAGCGGCATCATCACCGTCGCCTGCGACGAGAAGGACGCGGCCAGCACCCTCGAGCGCACCTACAAGGCTGCCGCTGTCACGCACCCGGCCGACGAGGACGCGGCCGAGCCTTCTGAGGCCGCGCCCGCGAAGAAGAAGCAGCTGTTCTCTCAGGACCGCGCCGAGACGAAGAAGGTGTCGGTGGAAGGCAGCGGCTCCGGCCCTGCCTTCACCATCGGCGCAGGCCTCCCTCCTGCATAGGAAAGTGCGCTCGTCACCTTCCTTCGGGCAAACTCGGATGTTTTCGCCTGGAAAGCATCCGACTTGTCCGGTGTGCCGAGGGAGGTGATCGAGCACCACTTAGTGGTGTGCCCCAATGCACGCCCGGTCAAGCAGAAAGCACGGCGCCAGGTGCCAGAGAAGCAAGAGTTCATCATCAATGAAGTTCAGAAGCTCCAAGAAGCCGGAGTCGTTCGTGAGGTGCGCCATCCCGAATGGCTCGCCAACCCAGTCGTCGTCTCCAAGAAGGGCGGCAAGGAGCGCATGTGTGTCGACTTCACCAGCCTCAACAAGTTCTGCCCTCAAGATCCGTTCCCACTGCCCCGCATCAATCAGATCGTGGATTCCACTGCCGGGTGCGATTTGCTATGCTTCCTGGATGCCTTCTCAGGCTATCATGAGATCAAGATGGTGGCCGAAGACGTGGAGAAGACGGCCTTCATCACCCCCTACGGCGTATATTGTTACATCTGCATGCCCTTTGGTTTAAGGAGTGCGGGCACCACCTTCCAGCGGCTAATGCGCATCACTCTGGGGCCTCAGATGGGGAGGAACGCAGAGGCCTACGTCGACGACATCGTGGTCAAGTCTCGCGAGGCTGGATCCCTCATTGCGGACCTCCAGGAAACATTTGCCAACCTGCGCAAGGTCAACCTCAAGCTCAACCCGGAGAAGTGCGTCTTCGTGGTCCCCTCCGGCAAGCTCCTCGGCTTCCTAGTCTCGCACCGCGGCATCGAGGCCAACCCAGAGAAGATCAAGGCCATCGAGAAAATGCGTCCTCCCCGGACCCTCAAGGAAATGCAGCACCTGGCAGGGTGTATGGCCTCCCTAGGGCGTTTCATCTCCAAATTTGGTGAGCGAGCCCTGCCCTTCTTCAAGCTCCTGAAGAGGACCGGCTCCTTCAAGTGGACTCCTGAGGCAGACGCCGCCTTTGAAGCCTTCAAGAGTTACCTCACGAGCCCGCCCATCATGGTCGCGCCGCGCTCCCGCGAGCCTTTGTTCCTGTACTTGGCGGCCACCCCCCAGACGGCCAGTGCGGCATTGGTGGCGGTGCGCGAGGAGCATGACTGTGCCAAGGAAAAACCCTCGGCGCACCTTCAGGCTCACGAGCCGCTGAGACTCGCGAGCCCCCGGGGCCTCGCGATCCTCCTGGGCCTCATGAGGCCGCCGTCCCCCGCAAGCCTTCCGAGCCTCGCGAGACTCCGGAGCCTCGTGAGGTTCCCGAGCCTTCCGAGCCTCGCAAGGCATCTGAGGAGCAAGCTGTCGCAACTACTACACGCCTCGTCGAGCACCCCGTGTACTTCGTCAGCACCGTGCTAAGGGACGCGCGCGAGCGCTACCCCATGTAGCAAAAGCTCCTCCTCGCGCTCCTCGTCGCCTCCAGGAAGCTGCGCCACTACTTTCAGGGTTATCCCATCAAGGTCATTTCCTCCTACCCCTTGGAGCAAGTTCTGCGCAGCCCCAACGCCGTAGGCCACGTCGCCGAGTGGAACATCGAGCTGCAAGCCTTCCAGCTGGAGTTCTCCACCACCAGAGTCATCAAAGGCGCGGCTCTGGCCGACTTCGTGGCAGAATGGAGGGACACGTACGAGGACGAGCCTCACGAGGCCCAGTCCCTCCTGCCAGGGGATGAGGCGCCTGGCGGATGGACCATGCACTTTGACAGCGCCTTCTCCCGATAGGGCGCGGGGGCTGGGGTTATGCTCACCTCGCCAATAGGAGACAGGCTCTACCACGCTGTACAGCTCTGCTTCAAGCACACCGACAAGGTCTCCAACAACATTGCAGAGTATGAGGGCCTCATCGCCGGCCTCAAGACCGCATCTGCCCTAGGCATCAAGCGTCTGACTATCAAGGGCGATTCGCAACTCCTCGTCAACTTCTCCAACAAAAGCTACAAGCCCAAGGACGAGCACATGGCCGCCTACCTAGAACAGGTACATAAACTTGAGAAGCGCTTTCTTTGCCTGGAGCTACAGCACGTCCCCCGCGGCGGCAACGAAGAGGCCGACGACATCACCAAACGGGCATCGCGCCGCGAGCCCCAGAGCCCCGGCGTCTTCAAGGAGAGGCTCCTCAAGCCATCTGCCGCACCCCCAGCCGCGAGCACGGCGCTCCTTCGCGAGGAACTTCCGCCCGCACCACCCACGGGCGCAGCAGATTGTGGCCCGGCCTTAGGAGCTCGCCTGCTGCTGGCGCTCGAACCTCAGGCAGATAGCTGGGCCGCGGAGCTCAAGGCTTATTTGCTCCACGGCACCCTCCCGGAGAAAGACTCTGAGGCAGAGCGCGTGGCTCGGCAGGCCACCGCCTAGTGCCTATAGGATGGCGAGTTGTACCGTAGGCGCCCCAATGGCGTCTCGCTATGGTGCATCTCTGAAGAGCAAGGGCATGAATTGCTCGTTGATATCCACGGAGGAGACTGCGGTCACCACTCCTCGTCACGCACCCTCGTCGGCAAGGTGTTCCGCAGGGGTTTCTACTGGCCCACTGCGCTGCGTGATGCTACCGCACTGGTCCAAGCCCGCGAGGCCTGTCAGTTCCATGCCAATGAGATCCACCAGCCGGCGCATGGCCTCTAGACGATTCCCCTCTCATGGCCTTTCGCGGTCTGGGGGCTGGATATCCTAGCGCCCTTCCCACGCACGGCCGGCGGTTACCGCTATCTCTACGTCGCCATCCACAAGTTCACTAAGTGGGCAGAAGTGGAGCCGGTGCGCACCATTCCGGCAGGCTCCGCCGTCAAGTTCATCAAGGGCCTCGTGAGCTGTTTCGGAGTTCCCAACCGCATCATCACCGACAATGGTTCCCAGTTCACAAGCGGCCTCTTCAAGTCCTACTGTGCCAGCCTCGGCACGCAGATCTGCTATGCCTCGGTGGCGCACCCGCGAAGCAATGGCCAGGCCGAGCGCGCCAACCCCGAGGTCCTCAAGGGCCTCAAAACAAGGAGCTTCAAGAAGAAACTCGAGGCTTGCGGCAAGGGCTGGCTCGACAAGCTGCAGTCCGTGATGTGGTCCATCCGCACGACAGCAAGCAAGCCTACTGGTGAGACGCCCTTCTTCCTCATCTACGGCGCTGAAGTGGTCCTCCCATTGGAGCTTAAGTATGGTTCCCCGCGAGTCCTTGCCTTCGATGAGGCGCGTCAGGAGGGCTCGCGAGAGACCGATTTGCTGCTCCTCGAGGAAGGCCGCCGTCAGGCTGCCCTCCGTGCCGCGAGGTACCAGCAGGCCTTGCGCCGCTACCACAGCCGCACCATCCACCCTCGTACCCTCGAGGTCGGCGACCTCGTCCTACGCAGGATCCTCTCCCGAGAGGGACTCCACAAACTCTCACCCATGTGGGAAGGACCCTTCCGGGTTACTCATGTTTCCAGGACCGGCTCAGCCCGGCTGGAGACGGAGGACGGAGTTCCTGTGCCTAACGCCTGGAACATCCAACACCTCCGCAAGTTCTACCCGTGACCCTCACGCGTACGAACGAAACGGGGCTGTACACGCCCCAGAGCCTCTCATTGCGTTCTCCTGTTGGGCCCGCGAGAGCTCCCGCCCACGCCCAAGTGGAAGCCCCATGCTCTGCGCTGGCGGAACGATCGACCCGCGATCATACCCACACCCCTGTGGAAGCCCCATGCTCCGCGCTAGCAGAACAATCAATTGAGGGCGCCCCACGGGCCGCACCAACCTCAAGCTGACCCGTGTCGGACATGGCAACACTCTTTTTCTCATTTTTGGTGTGTAATTGAGGGCGCCCCACGGGTTGCACCAACCTCAAGCTGACCCGTGCCGGACACGGCAGCCGCATCTTCATTTTGTTATGTAATGGGTCGCTATCTTCTTTCAGTAAAGCTTCCGTTTCCTTATATGGAGTTTGGTTTTTCCCTTGCCTCAAGAGCCTCGCGCGCTCACTACTTCCCTCATGAGACTCACGTGAGTGGGGGCTGGACACGGTGCCTACACTCGGGCCAGTCCCAGCAGCACTGAAAAACCCAAGCAACCGGGCTCTGGCTCGCGGGCCTGCTCCTGTGCACGCCACCCCACCAAGGTTCTTGGTGTCCTGTCTCCTCGCGTAATACCCATGAGCGAATCGACGAGCGCACGCTATCGTTAAGTGCTCTGCATGCAGTTATCTCAGGAGCAGGACCCTTGGAAGATCTCGCGAGGTAGCTCCCTCAGAACCTCAGGAGGCCAGCAGGCCCCGCCTCGGGATTAACCGTCGGCAGCCGTTCCGGCAGGAGATCTCGCGAGTGGAACCCTCACAAGGCGCACCTTGCAAGAGATGGTCCACCATACTACCTTGTACAGAGCTAAGTCTCCCATCTCGCTGGCCACCCTTGCTATCCCTCGAGCCTTCCCCTCCGACGGCCTCACGAGTGCCAGCGTTTCTCTTGGCGCAAGCCGCTTGTGCGTTAAAGGGGGCCCCCTGAGAATCGCGCCGCAGGAACCCTCACTAGCTCCCGGTGCCCCTCGCCTCCTGGCCTTGTTTAGGCATCGTGACCTGACATACCAGTGACGGCTATGGCCGCGCGGGGGTTGGGTCCTGACAACGTAGAGCATCACGGCGAGCAAAGAGAGAAAAGCCGGCCTTAAGAGAGAGCCTCGCGAGGGCACGAGTGTCCATTACAGCAAATCTTGAAATATTTAAACACCAAGGCATCGTCTTCACACCCCTACGGGCCACATCAATCTAGTGCAGGGTGACGAAAGGAAAGGGACCCTAGGAACTCAGGACGTCGTCGTCTTCGCCCGCGCCGTCATCGCCACCGGAGCTCTCGCCGCTGCCGCGGGAGTACTTCCCAAGCAGCGCGTCCACGTGGCCTTCTACCGCCTCTGCGAGGCCGTCGCGAAGCTCCTCGGGGACCGGGGCTATCACCTTGTCAAAATCAAAATTGGGATCGGCGTGAAGGAGGTGGCTGAAGACGCGAGTCGCCGCTAGGGAGAAGAGGCTGCGGCACTCCTCCTCCAAGATGCCATCCACCGCCTTGGCCCCGTCCTCAAGCTGTTCCACGAGCTTGGTGGAGAAGTCGACGTAGTCGGCTTCTCGCGACTCGCAGAGAGCCCCAAGCCTTCGCTGGCAGATGGAGTTCAGGGCGTCGCGGGCGCGGAGCTCGAGGGAGTGAAGCGTCATGACGCGTTCGCGCTGCTGTGCGAATGGTGGCTCAGCTCCTAGCCTGGATATAGGAGCAAGAATTAAGAGCACCGGAGGAAGGCGGAAGGCTTACTCGTCACTAACATGCCACTTCCTCTTCTTCTCCCCAGCGGGCAGCATGCCTGCGCTACCCCACCGAGCATCGCCTCAGCGCCACCACTCGGGCCCCCGGGGCGTGCCACGGCAGACCCGGACGCATCGTCGCCCGCCTCCGGGCCCTGGGCGGCTTCAACCTCCTAACGGGCCTCGAGTGCTGGGGGCTCGCCCGCCCCCAGGTCAGGAGCCCCCGCCGCCGCGGGCGGGACGCCCTCGGCTTCGTCGTCCACGAGCTCGCAGATGAGCTGGCGGCGGGCGCGCGGTGGCACTCGGTTGGCGTCCTCCTCCGTGGCCTCCCCCGAATCTCTGCTGCCGCTGCTGCCTCCTGAATCCACCTCCACCACGAGGGGGTTGTCGCGGGGCCCCACGTGGCCCTCCGGCACAAGGCCCCACTGATCGAAGAGGGGCATCTCCTTCACCAGCTCCGCCTTCTCCGGGTAGCGGAAAAGCAGGAGCGCCCCCTCCGGCGTTTCCGCGAAAGGGGAGCTGAGCAAAATCGCCAGGGCCCCGTCCAGCACGTCTGGCCCCAGGCTGCCCGGCTTCAGCCTCATGGCGTCGCCCGCGCCGGAGTACTCCCACATGGGGCGCGAGTGCTGCTGAAGTGGCGCGATGCGCCGCCGCAGGTATTCCCTGACGACCGCCGTCCCCGAGAGTGTTGCGGCCCGATGCGCCGCCATCCGCTCCAAGACGGGCTCCATCCTCGGGTCGGCGAGCTTCTCGTGCCCCCACATGGAGATCTTCTCGGCCGGGTCCGTAGGGATCATCAGGAGCTGGTTGGTCTGGCACGCGTCCATATAGACCCAACGCTGCCGGTAGCCTTCCACCTTCTTCGCGACCCTCAAGTTGATAATGCCGTCCTCCATTCCTTTGATAGCGAGGAACGACGCGCATCCGGAGCGCTTGTCCGCCACAGCTAGCCGCAGGCAGAAGAAGTGGCGGAAGAGCGCCACAGAGGGCCTCACGCCCACGAAAGCCTCGCAGTAAAAGGCAAACGCGGCCAGGAGGAAAATGGAGTTGGGTTGAAGATGAAGAGCGTGAACCTAATAGTGAGCGAGTATGGCATAGAAGAAGTCCGAAAATGGCGGCATCAACCCTGCATATACGCTGCGGAGGAAGAAGGGGTAGGCCGTCGCCCCCAGGTCGCGCCGCGCGCGCGACCCCGGCCAGATTTGGGTCGCGTGGTTCTCGTTCTGCCCGCCGGCCACGAACTGGAGCACCTTGCCCAAACCTTCTTCGTCGTCGATGGTGGAGTGCTGCAGCGCCGCCCCAAGGACGGGCGTGCTTGGGGACGGGGCCGCCTCCTTCCCCCTCTTGCTGGCGGGAGCCATTTGCGCAGCGGAGGCGCGGATCGGGAGCAAGAACAAGTGAAGTTCGAAGGGGGGAGTCGCGAGGAACCGCGCGCGAGAAGGAAAGGCGCAGAGAGGTGGACAGTATGGAGGAAGGCAATGATGGCCTCGCGTCGCCCGCGCCAAGATTTATGTCAGCGCGGCGGTTACCGAGGTGTCATGGGGAAGTGGGGGCGTCCCCCATCACATCGTGCGCCACACATCGCGCCTGGCCGCAGGCAGTTCCTGCGGCCAGGTTAGGGCCCGCGCCGTTTCGCCCCTCTATAGGCGGGAACGTGCGCGCCGCGGGCCCGGGGGCTACTGTCGGGCCCATGGAACCTGGGGTATCCAGGCCCGTCTGCCTTTGGCCCAGGGCGCAACGCCTGGCGTGGGCCCAGCGGGCCGTCTCCACCAAACTCTCACCAAGACCCCTCATGAGGCCCTGGCCTCCTGAGGCCCCTCCTCCGGGAGTAGCAAGCAACGCTCAGCACCACCTTCAACGGCCTCGCGAGGTCCTCTCACTAGGCGGCTTCCCGAGTGGCCTCGCGAGGCGGCTTCCGAGGTGGCCTCCCGAGGCCCCCTCCCACAGGCGCTCGAGGCGGAGGTTGTTCGCCTTGCCGCGCGGCCTGGAGCCCGTCACGTGGGTGACGCGCGCGGCAGAGGCCGCGCCAGCAGGCGCGGTTGAAGATGGTTTCCTCTTTCGTGTTAAGGGAGCAGGGCCAGCTATCTACTCTCCAAAGCAACCCCAAAGGTTGCCCGATCGGCGAAGGAAGACCAAGACGACGGGCGCGCAGGGCGGAGGTCATCACCGAGCCCACCAGCGCGTCATGGATCATGCTTTGGCAGGCGAAGACCACCTTTAGTCAGGATAGCCTGAGCGCCTGTCCCCTTTTGAAATCGCCAAGTGTGGCAGCCCTTCCCGCCTAAGTTTCCAGAGGGAAGAGGACCATGGCTGATATAAGGGGCAGAGTAGCCGTTGTAGGAGCAGACAGAGGAAGAGGGGAGAGACCCAATCAATTCCTTCATCTCCTACCTTGTACCTTGTACGCAAGAACTCTCTTACCCTTGCAATCCCAACCACATGCAGGAGTAGGGTCTTACACCGCAAGGTGGCCCGAACCTGGGTAAAACCGCCGAGTCCTCGTTCCGTCCCTCGCTAGCGCGCCCTCGCCGTCGCCTCGCCGTCGCTTAACCGTGGTAGGAGGCGAAGTAGGTAGAACAAGATCACCCCAGTGTTCGAACCTTTGGGTCCCCATAGCCTGACTTCCGACAGTTCGGGTTAGAGCGCGCCGCAACCGTCCATGCACGCGGTGACCACGCGTCTGCCAAGCAGAACTCGCACTATGCGCACTGAACCCTCTCGGGCCTCGCCGGTTCTTCGCATAGATGCCACCTCGCCATGTCCCTTAGTGCCGACGTCTTCTCCGTCGTCCACCTGGCTCGCCTGGAAGCCTCCCATTGCCGGCAGCGTCCTCGCCGGACACGGTCAAGCGCCGCCATGCGCAGCACAGTACTGGCACTGTGGCCGCGCTAGCTGTCCTCTTCCTCCCGTCGAGCCATCGCATCGCCTTAACTCCACTGACCTCTCTAGCACTCTCCCTCGCTCCACGATGGCCCGCTCGCCGTCCTCGCCGCGCCAGCTCACCTGTGGCGGGATCCGGCTCGGCCACCCTCCGCCCACCTATAAATAGCCCCCCCGACCTCGCCCCTCCTCACCCATCGCTCTCTCCATCTCTCAATCGCCGCCCAGTAGCTCCGGAGCAAGCCGAGAGGCTCTTCTTTCCCAACTCCGGCGAAGAGCTCCGCCGTACTGCCCCAGCTTCTCCAGCTTGCCTCCGCCCACCCCAGCTTCATCTGAGACCACTAGTGTGCTCGTGGCACTCCACTGACCAACCTCAGCCCTTCCTCCGCCCCAGAGCTCGCTGGAGTCGCCGGATCCGTCAACCCCCGAAGAGCGCTGCCGCCTGAGACGAAGGGGACGACGCCGTCCGGCCATCTCCTGACAAACTACGGGTACGGGAGTGCTCGCCGTCGTCTGCCTGATCCATCCCCGCCGTCCCCGGAGCTCGCCGCCGTCGATATCGCCGGCAACCATCGCCGGTTTAGGTAATAATTATCCCACTATTTTGGAGAGTGTTGAATCTTACTATAATGATAAAAGTGGATTTGGAGAGGTCATGATTTTATTTAATGTTGAATCCACTACTTTGGAAGAGGTTTCAATTGATTATGACAACCAAGTTGCTATCTATGATGATTATTGTGATGATACTTATGTTATAAAAAGTAATGATGATTATTATTATAAAACTTGTCATAATTATGAATACCCTTTTACTGAACATTACTCTTTTAATGTGGAAACAATTTATAGTATTTGAGTCTCATATGATACTCCCACTTTTATGAATGAAATTGGTTATGTGGAGAGTAATAAAATTTCTATGCTTGTGGATCATGAAAAGAATGCTTTATGTGATAGATATATTATTGAATTCATTCATGATGCTACTAAAAATTATTATGAGAGAGGAACATATGTTTTTACATATCTCAATAATATCAAGTTTCCTCTCTATGTGTTGAAAGTTTTGAAGTTATACTTGTTTTGCCTTCCTATGCTAGTTGATTCTTGCTCACACAAATTGTTTGATCACAAAATACCTATGCATAGGAAGTGGGTTAGGCTTAAATGTGCTTGTCATATGATTCATGATGCTCTCTTATATATTTCAATTCCTATTCTTATGCGAGCATCATTGAAATCATCATGCCTAGCTAAAAGGCATTAAAGAAAAGCTCTTGTTGGGAGACAACCCAATATTTATACCTACTGTTTTTGTGTGTCCACATGATTAAGATATTTTAGTAATCATGTTTTATATGTTTTCTTTCAACAATGTGCCAAGTAAAGCATTTGGGATAATGTGGATACTTGTTGATTTGATTCTGTGCAAAAACAGAAATTTTTGCGTCCAGTGCTGGAATTTCTATTCTGTACTGGAGCGTGAGAAAATTCTTAAATTTTTACAAAGTATTGGTATACAAATTTTTTGCGTTGTCCTTATTTTTCAGATTTTTTGGAGGTACGGAAGTATGCTTTTTAATTCGCTCACTACATGTTGTTCTGTTTTTGACAGATTCTGTTTTCAATGCATAGTTTGCTTGTTTTATAGTTTCTATTACTTATATTCGTCAATATAAATTGTGGAAATGATGGAATAAAGTAGTAAATATGTGAAAAAAATTATGAATCTGTCTTGACAGTACCTAAGTGGATGGTTTTTTTTTATCATACTAACATAACTCACGAAGTTCCGTTAAGTTTTGTGTGATTGAAGTTTTCAAGTTTTGGGTGAGATAACGATATGAGGAGAATAAGGGGTGGCAAGACCCTAAGCTTGGGGATGCCCAAGACACCCCAAGGTAATATTCAGGGAAGAACCGAGCAACTAAGCTTGGGGATGCCCCGGAAGGCATCCCCTCTTTAGTCTTCAACATTATCGGTAACCTCACTTGGAGGTATATTTTTATTCGTGACATAATATGAGTTTTGCTTGGGGCGTCATTTTATTTTGTTGAGATTTGCTTGCTGTTATCAATAATCATGTTTTGTATCTTTTATTCTAATAAAATGCCAATTATAGCCTTTACCATGCTCAGTTTGCAAGTTTATGTGTTGCTGTTTGAAAACAGAAAGTTTTCTGTTATGTCCAGAATATTCTTGAATAGTCAGAACATGATAAAAATCTGAAATTTTTACACAGTAAGAATGTATGAGTCCTCCGTCACGTGGTAATGTTTCAGAATTTTTGGAGTTAGGGAAGTATGAATTTTTATTCCCCCTTTACAGGCTGTTCTGTTTTGGCAGATTTCGGTTATGGTTGCATTGTTTGCATATGTTTGCTTGTTTAATATTTCTATTTGTGAATAGGAGTATTAAATATGCAGAGGCATTTAGTATGCAATGTTTAATTATAATTTTAGTGATTTGTTACATTATATAATGTTAAGGTTTTGAGTTAATTTATACTAACTTATCTCACGAGTTCTTGTTGAGTTTTGTGTGGATGAAGTTTTTAAGATTTAGGAGAAGCCACGATATGAGAGGAATTAAGGAGACACACGAGCTCAAGCTTGGGGATGCCCAAGGCACCCAAAGATAACATTCCAAGAAGTCTCAAGCAACTAAGCTTGGGGATGCCCCGATGGGCATCCCACCTTTTTTCATCAACACCTATCGGTTAGCCTAAGTTTTTACTTGTTCACATGATATGTGCTATTCTTGGAGTATCATTTTATTTTCATTTTGTTTGCTGTTTTAATAAAATCATTAGATCTGAAAGTTTTTATTGAGAGAGAGTCTTCACATAGCCACTTAATTGTTTGACTACTCATTGATCTTCACGTTTATCTTTTGGAGTGGTTTGTCTTTACTCTCGTGCTTCACTTATATCCTAAGAGTAAATGTTTGAATGAATTGAATATCAAATTATATATGCTTCATATGCTTGTCCCATGGGGAGTAATGAATTCACATATAAGCAGTATAAGTGGTAAAATTTATTGAAAGTTAGCAAACACAACATTGGTCACTTGAACAATTCATGAAAGAATATTGAAGGAAGAGATATTTCACATATAAATATACTATCTTGGACATCTTCTATGATTGTGAGCCCCCATTAATTATTTTCAACCATGATCAAGTAGTTGATGTTGGACCAGGAAGACAACGTAATGGGTTATGTTTATTTATATTCACATAGAAGTTATATGTTCTTGGATCCTCTAACATGTGTTGCTTGCCCCCTATCCTTTGCTAGCCAAAAATCCACACTTAGTTGAGATACTACTTGTGCATCCAAAACCCTTGAAGCCAGCTTCATGTCATGAGATTCCCCTATATCTACCTATGGATTGAATAAGATCCTTCAAGTAAGTTGTCATCGGTGCATAAAGCAATAAAAATTGCCTCTAAATATGTATAAACTTCTATTGTAAGAGAAAATAAGCTTTGTACGATCTTGTGACGGTGAAGAAATAAAAGCGACAGATTGCATAATAAAGGTTGCTACCACAAGGGGTAATATCAAGTGACGTTCCTTTACATTAAGAGTTTGCACCTCCAAAAATAAAAAGCGCATGACAACCTCTACTTCCCTCTGCGAAGGGCCTATGTCGGGGGGATGACCCCCGGGTAGGCAAGCGAACCCGGATCCCCTTTTCAAAAATATCGGGGCAGCCCGTGCCCCACCCCGCCGGCTAGCCATCCGGCCGGCTTCCCAGCGCAAGCCGGCTAGGCCCGGCCCCGGGCCGGGTCCGGCTATCCGATAACCGGCTGACGATGGGTCGGCGGGTGTCCCATCGCTCCCCGTGACAAGACGGCCCCCCGCGACGGGAGAACATGGCTACAGTGCAAACCGTCTCGGGAAGGCACGCTGGCAAAGCTGCCAACCCTGTTGACCTGGACGGCCGGCGTCAGCACCAGCGCGCCACTGCAGCTCCCCACGGCGGGAGAGCGTGGCTACAGTGCAATCCGTCTCGGGAGGGCACGATGGCAGAGCCGCCCACCCCGCTGACCGGGACGACCGGCGTCAGCACCAGCGCGCACTGCAGCCCCCCACGACGCCGTCCCCTCTGTGACGCTCGAGG
Source organism: Elymus sibiricus (assembly GCA_039707655.1). Lineage (NCBI taxonomy): Eukaryota > Viridiplantae > Streptophyta > Magnoliopsida > Poales > Poaceae > Elymus > Elymus sibiricus. The sequence goes on from CM077670.1 coordinate 192,986,497, forward strand.
CGATGGGCCACAGAGCCGAGCAGCCGGCGGGTCCCGCAGCCGGTGGGGCCCAGTAGCCGGCGGGCCCGCAGCCGGCTCTAGACGCCGACGTCCGTGTCCTGGCATGTGTAATTTTAACCATGTAACCCTGGGGGGTCGGGCTATAAGACCCCCAGGAGGCCTCCATACAGAGGATTCGGGTCCAGTAGCAACACACACACTAGTAGGAGAGGCTGAAGGGAGAACCAGCTCCTTCTTCCTCCTCGGCCCAAACAACTCCAGGAGCACCATTGTAACCATCGTGGCCTCTGAGCCTATCAACCCACTCGGCAGGACTAGGGGTGTTACCTCCCCGGAGGGCCCTGAACCTAGGCACACCTTGTGTCCCCCTCACGCGTGTGCCAACCTCGCTTCCGGAACCCACCGGCGTCCTCACGTAGCCCCCCACTTTTAGCCATCTCATGGCATCTGCCGTGATTTCACCACGACAGTTGGCGCCCACCGTGGGGCTGCTCACGGCGTCGGCCGGAGTCAAGTTCTGGACGAGGCCCATCACCAGCTCCAGCGAGCGCATCACGCACGGCTTGGTCCGCGCGCCTCACGCGGCAATCCTGGCCGGCTGCCATGCAGCGCCTGGCGCGGATGCCGCCTGCCCTGCAGGCTGCCTCGTCGTTCCTTTCGGCGCGCTGCATGTCTTCGTTGCGCTCATTCCCGACGAGTACCGCAGCGAAGTACACAGCTTCGCCGACTCGCCCATCCCCATTGGCTGCGCCGTCTCCGACGACGTCGCGGACCTCTGCGCCCGCGCGGAGGTGCTGACCATCGGCGCTAGCTCTGACTCCTCACGCAACAAGGAGAAGGCCGCTGCGGCTGCCGCCGCCGCGGCTGCGGCCCCGCCTCGCCGGGTCGACCCGCTCCACGAGACGATCCGGAGCGTGCAAGCCCCCATCACGCCCGATGCCGACACGGCAGCAGCAGCGGCTCAGCTCAACGAGGACCGTGAGCATCTGCTGGTCGAGGGCACGACGCTCGCGGCAACGCGGCGTCGGCTGGAGTCCGCCCAGTGAGAGTATGACAGCGTCCACGGCTTCACGCCGGCCGCCACTGAGCACAGCCGGGTCGTGGAAGTGCGGATCCGTGGAGGCGCAATCGGCCATGCGCTAGGCGCGGGCCGGCCTGTCTACGACACCCCCGTCAAGAACATGGGCGCGGCGCAAGCGGCCATGGCGGATCTCGAGTTCCTGGAGGGCGAGGAGCTGCTACAGCAGCAGCAGCGCATCCGCGACCTCATCACCGCGGCGAACGAGCAACAGAAGCTCTTCGACCCGGCCCAGCCATCTGCCTCCGCTTCGGGAAACACCGCGGACCCGGAGAGGGCCCTTCGGGACATGCATCAGGCATCTTCCCCTGCCGGCTCGACGAGTCGCGGCTCTGGCCGGCGCTGGGCAAGTCGGAGCCGGCACAACCGCGTCGCGGCGGCTGGCAACGGCGTTGCCAACGAGACTGCCGGTGACGGCCGGAACCAGCAGCCGGAACTTCCTCCCCCGCCGCCTCGACGACCCCGGCCGGCTTCCGCCGGCGCGGTGCCACGCAGCCCCGTCGCGAGCCGGCTGGACCCCGCGAGCCCTACAACGAAATCGACGCCCGCCGCCGCATCGACCGTCTGGCGTGGTCCACGCTTCTCGAGGAGGAGAGCTCCGTTGGCCCTGCGTGTTTCGGACCCCGGATCCGCGAAGAGCCCTTCCCCAAAGGGTTCACGCTGGCCCGTGACACCCCCAAGTACAGTGGTGTCTCCAAGCCGGAGGACTGGCTAACCGGCTACACCACGGCTGTCGGCATCGCCGGCGGCAACCGGCGCGTGGCGGTCCGCTACGTCCCCCTCATGCTGCTCGGCTCGGCCCGGATATGGCTTAATAGCTTAAGGGCCGGCAGCATCAACTCCAGGCTAGACTTCGAGGATGCATTCGTGCGCAACTTCACGAGCACGTACAAGCGTCCGGGTCGGCCTCGCCAGCTCTCCATGTGCGTCCAGGGCCCGAGCGAGCCTCTCCGCGACTTCCTCACGCGGTGGACCGAGCTGCGCAACTCCTATGAAGGGGTCCACGAAGTGCAAGCCGTCCAGTACTTCGTCGACGGGTGCCGAGACGGCACCCTGCTCAAGCACCGTCTGATGTGCGATGAGCCGGACACCCTGGCGGAGCTCATGGCGGTGGCGGACAAGTACGCCACGGCCGACTCCGCGATGCGCGTAAAGATCACGGTCGATGTGGATGGCAAGCCGGTCCCGGTCCAGCCGGCCGCCCTGAAGCCGGCTGGCGAAACCAACCAACACCGGCAAGACAACAACAACAAGCGGAAGGCCGAGCAGCCGGCTCCTCGTTACAACAACCAGCAAGTGGCCGCCGTGGCGGAGGAGCAGCCGGCCGAGCAAGGCGGCGTCAAGCGCCAGCGCACCGGCAAGATGGCCTGGCAGCCCAAGTTCTCCTTTGAGCAGATGCCGGATGCCCCATGCAAGCACCACAGCGGAGCGAAGCCTTCCACGCACACGCTCTGAAACTGCAGCATCACCCAGCGCCTGATGCGCGGCGATTTCCCACCACCACCACCTGGTCCCGACCCGCAGCTCCCGCCGCCTCACCCGCCACCTCCGGCAGCCGGCGCCCTCGCCAACAACCCTTACCCTCAGCAGGACGCGGCCTACGTCGTCTGCACCAGCGAGGGCGACGACAAGCACAGCAAGCGCAAGTACCAGCACGAGGTCAACGCCGTCGCCCCCCTGGTCCCCCAGTACATGCACTGGTCCGACCGTCCTGTCAATTGGACCCGGGAGGACCACCCGGCCGTGATGCCCACGCCGGGTGGCTACGCGCTCGTCCTCGACCCCACCTTTGTCGCTGAGAAGCGCACCTGCCACTTTTCGCGGGTGATGATCGATGGCGGCAGCAGCATCAACATCCTCTACCGCGACACCATGGTCAAGCTCGGCATCGAGGAAGGCCAGCTGCAGCCCACCCAGACGGTGTTCCACGGCATCGTGCCAGGCGCCTCGTGCTCCCCCATCGGCCAGGTGCGGCTGGACGTGCTGTTCGACACCAGCGCCCATTTCCGCCGAGAGCCGATCTGGTTCGAAGTGGTCAACCTCGCCAGCCCCTACCACGCGCTTTTGGGCCGACCTGCCATGGCCAAGTTCATGGCGGTCCCCCACTATGCCTACCTCAAGATGAAGCTGCCAGGTCCCAAGGTCATCATCACCATCACCGGCGACTACAAGAAGTCCCTAGAGTGCGCCAAAGCTGGCTCTAAGCTGGCCTAGTCGCTGGTCATCGCCGAGGAGAGGCTCCAGCTCGACCGTCTTGTCGCGCTAGCTGGCGAGCAGCCGGTCATGCTGGCTCAGCTCAAGCAGCCGGCCGATGAGGGGTCCGTCAAGCCGGTCAAGGGCACAAGGAAGATATCGCTCGACCCGTCCAACCCCAACTCCAGCGAGTACGTCGTCGTGGACTCCGGCCTCGACAGCAAATAGGAAGGCGAGCTCGTCGACTTCCTCCGTGAGAATCAGGATATCTTTGCATTGTCCCCTAAAGACATGCCGGGTGTTCCGAGGAAGTACGCCGAGCACAAACTCCACGTCCGGCCAGATGCCAAGCCGGTCCGGCAGCCGCTACGCCGCTTCTCCGAGGAGAAGCGAAGAACCATTGGCGAAGAGATCGCCTGGCTGCTCAAAGCCGGGTTCATCATGGATGTGTTCCACCCCGAGTGGCTGGCCAACCCGGTCCTCGTCCTGAAGAAGAACGGCACTTGGCGCATGTGTATCGACTACACCAGCCTGAACGAGGCCTGCCCCAAGGACCCATTTGCCCTACCCCGGATTGACCAAGTCATCGACTCCACAGCCGGCTGCGAGCTCCTGTCCTTTCTGGACGCTTACTTTGGCTACCACCAGATCAAGCTGGACCCGGCGGATGCCCTCAAGACGTCCTTCATCACCCCCTTCGGAGCGTATTGCTACATCACCATGTCGTCGGCTTCAAGAACGCCGGCGCCACCTTCCAGCGCTGCATGAAAAAATGCCTCCTGCCTCAGATTGGCTGGAACGTGCACGTCTACGTCAACGACATCGTGGTGAAGACCAAGCAGCACCTCACCCTCCTCGAGGATCTCAGGGAGACGTTTGCCAACCTGCGCCAGTTCCAGATCAAGCTCAACCCGGAGAAATGCGTCTTCGGCATGCCGGCTGGCCAGATCCTTGGTTTCCTCGTCTCGGAACGCGGCATTGAGGCCAATCCGGAGAAGATCAAGGCGATCGACCGCATGCGCAAGCCGGCTCGGCTGCGCGATGTCCATAAGTTTACCGGCTGCTTGGCCTCTCTCAGCTGTTTCGTCAGCCAGCTGGGGGAGAGGGCCCTGCCCCTATATCAGCTGATGAAGAAGACGACGCCATTCGAGTGGTCCGACCAGGCGGACGAAGCTTTCCGCCACCTCAAGCGCATGCTCTCCACCACACCCGTCTTGGCCGCGCCGGCGCGAAAGGAGCCGCTCCTGATGTACATCGCGGCAACCACCCGCTTGGTCAGCGTGGTGCTGGTGGTAGAGCACCCCGAGGAAGGCAAGGCACAGCCGGTCTAGCGCCCTGTGTACTACCTCAGTGAGGTCCTCTCCACCTCCAAGCAAAATTACCGCCGCTAGCAGAAGATGTGCTACGGCGTGTACTTGGCCGCCAAGAAGCTCAGGCAGTACTTCCAGGAGCACGCCATCACCGTGGTGAGCACGGCCCCCATCGGCGAGATCATGGGATGCCGGGATGCCTCTGGACAGATCGCCAAGTGGGCCATCGAGCTAGCCGGCCACACCATCCTCTACGAGCCTCGTACCGCCATCAAATCATAGGCGTTGGCCGACTTCCTCGTCAATTGGGCGGAGACCCAGTACTTGCCACCGGCTCCCAACGCGACGCACTGGCGCATGCACTTTGACGGCTTGAAGATGGCCTTCGGCTTGGGAGCCGGCATCGTGCTCTCCTCCCCCAAGGGCGATCGGCTGCGCTATGCACTTCGAATCCACTTTGCCGCCTCCAGCAACGTCGCCGAGTATGAAGCCATCGTCCACGGCCTCCGGCTGGCCAAACAAATCGTCATCCGGCGCATCCTCTGCTTCGGCGACTCCGACCTGGTGGTCCAGCAAGCCTCTGGCAAGTGGGACGCCAGGGACTTCAACATGGCCAGCTACCGCAACCTGGTCCAGCAGATGACCGGCAGCTTCGACGGCTGCGAGTTCCTCCACGTCCCCCGAAACGAGAACGAGGCGTCGGATACACTAGCCAAGCTTGGCTCCAGCCGGCAAGCAATCCCAACCCGCGTCTCCCTCGAGCACCTGCGCAAGCCGTCCATCAAGCCGTCTCCGGATTCGGAGTCCATCTTCGTCCTGGCCGACCCAACAGTCCTTCCCTCCGTCTCGGGGGCTGCAGGCTCCGGCTCGGGGACTGCCAGCGCCACCCCGGGGGCTGCCATCCCGATCCCGGGCACCGCCGCCTCTCACCCAGCCCCGGGGGCTGCCGGCTCCAGCTCGCCGCCTCCCGACCCGGCCGAATCCGTGCAAGTGGCCGTCCTCACGGCGCTGGAGGCGCCGTCTTGGGCCCAACCGATCCTTGCTTTCCTGGCAAACGGCGAGCTCCCGGCGAACGAGGTCGAGGCTCGGTAGGTGCAGCGCCGGGCTTCCGCCTACAACATCATCAACCGCGAGCTCGTCAAGTGCAGCACAACCGGCGTCTTCCAGCGGTGCGTCAAGACGGCCAGGGGCCTCGAGATCTTGCTCGATATCCACCGGGGCGAGTGCGGGCACCACGCCGCCTCCTGGTCTCTGGTGGCCAAAGCATTCCGCCACGGCTTCTACTGGCCAACTGCACTGAAGGACGCCGAAGAGCTGGTCCTCAACTGCAAGAGCTGCTAGCACTTCAAGGCCCAGAGCCACCAGCCGGCTGCGGCACTCCAAACCATCCCCATTGCGTGGCCCTTTGCCATCTGGGGCCTCGACATGGTGGGACCCTTCAAAACCGCACGGGGCGGCATGACATACCTTCTGGTGGCCGTCGACAAATTCACCAAGTGGATCGAGGCAAGACCGATCAAGAAACTCGATGGCCCCACGGCCGTCATGTTCATCAAAGACATCGCTGTCTGCTACGGCATCCCCAACAGCATCATCACCAACAACGGCACCAACTTCGCCAAAGGCGCGCTAGCGCGCTACTGCTCCGTCTCCGGCATCCGGCTTGTCCTAGCCTCCGTCGCACACCCTCAGTCCAACGGCCAGGCGGAGCGGGTAAACGGTCTCATCTTGGCCGGCATCAAGCCGCGACTTTTCGAGCCGCTCGTACGTTCACCCGGCAGCTGGATCGACGAGCTGCCGGCCATCCTATGGAGTCTCCGGACCACCCCCAACCGCTCAACTAGCTTCACCCCATTCTTCCTTGTGTACGGGGCCGAGGCGATCATCCCCACGGATCTCGAGTTCGACTCACCTCGGGTCACCCTATACACGGAGGAAGAGGCCGCAGCAGCACGCGAAGACAGCGTGGACCTGCTAGAGGAGGCGCGCCTGTTGGCCCTCAGCCGGTCAGCCATCTACCAGCAGAACCTACTCCATTACCACAGCAAGAAGATCAAGCCCCTCGCTTTCCGTGAGGGCGACTTCATGCTCCGGCTGATCCAGCGAACAGCCGGCCAGCACAAGCTATCCTCCCCATGGGAGGGCCCCTTGATCATCAGCAAGGCCTTGCGCAACAACGCGTACTACCTCATCGACGCGCAAAAGCAAAGCAAGCGCAAGAGAGACGCCTCCGGCGAAGAGACAAAACGCCCTTGGAACGCGGAGCTCCTCCGTACGTTTTACAGTTGAACCATGTATGTATGTATCGCTACCCCTTTTTGGAAATTAATGAAAGCACCAGGTCCCCCGAACGACACTCGGGGGCTACCTTTTCATCTCTATCGAGTTCTTGCGCACTTTACCGCACTCGCCTCCCTCCCGCCAGGTCGGCACGGCCGGCTCGATGGCTCGGGGGCTCACCGGCTAGCCCGCGCCACGTTCTCCCCAACCCCGTCAGTAGCGTGCACACCGCCGAAGCCCTCTCTCTACCATAAGCCACAGACCGGCTCCCGGCTGTTCAAGGTTGGCAAGAGCCAAAGGTTGCAAGCATCCTCACGCGAGAAACAGCTTAGTATGAACGACCGGCTCGGCCAACCCGGCTCTTCTCCCTTCACGCTCCGCCTCACAGACCGGCTGCGCTCCAGCCGGCTTCGCCGCCCGCAGCAAGCCGGCCCAGAGGGTGTTTCGCTTGCGCTCAAATCCTAAAGCCTAAGTACTAGTCGCTCTCTTCCGAGTCCGGCTCCCCGTCCCAGCTACAGACCGGATCCCGGCTGTCCGGCTGGCGGGGAGGAGAACGAAAGGGGAAGCGAACAGGAAAACAGCTAAGAGAAAAGAACAAAAGCGAAACCACCAGATGGCAAGCGCAAGCATACAACAAACAAACATGCATTCATATATAGAGCAAGGCCCGCGGCCAATAGTTCGTTACATTAAACTCACACCCCCAGTGGGGGGATCTGCCGGCTAACAAAAGTTTCAAGTTTGAAAGGAAAAAAGATAGGAAAAATAAAAGCCCTAAGCTGCGGCCTCGTCGGCATCACTCGGCGTCGGGTTCTCCGTAGTGGCGGTGTCGTCCAACTCGCCGGCGTCGACGTCCGCGTCGGCGCCTGTCTCGGCCAAACTGCCCTCCGGGTCCTCGAGCTCCAGGCCGAAGTCATCGGCGGAAAGCTCCGCGCTGTTCGGCACCCGCTCCGGCATGAACTCCCCTTACGGGGCGAACGATGCAATGTCGCTAGCCCGCACGGCGATTGATGTCGCCCGCTCCGCCATGTCTGCCTCCGCCCCAGCCCTCCGGGCGCGCAGCTGGTCCAAGCGGATGGTCGGGTACCAAGACAGCACGACCCCAAGCGCCATGTCCACGCCGGCTCGAGCCATGGAGGCCCTCCACGCGTTGAGTCGCGCCGCGCCGGCCTCCAGCCAACGCGCCAGCTGGCTCACGCTGCTTGGTGCCACCGCACCCGGCCAGAGGGCGGCCACCATCGACAAACCGGCTTCGAAAAGCCGGTTCATCTGGCGCTCCACCGCCTCCAAGCGAGCCTTGGCGGCCACTGTGATCTCCGCCACCGACCAGGCGGCGTACTCCTTGATGGCAGCCCCCGCCGCCATCTGCTCCTGCCGGTGGGCGTTCACTGCCGCCTCGGCCGACCCTTGGGTCTCGGGGAGGAACCCTAGAAGAAAAGAGGAAGAATGTTGACCAAGACACTGAAGTGCGGAAAACAGAAAGAAGCGAAGGACACAAGCGAAAACGCTTACGCGTGAGGAGCTCGTCGATGTAGAGCGCGTCCTGCAGCGCCTCCCGCTCCCTCGCCGCCAGCGCATTAGCACTGCGGTCGCGGTCCGCCGTGAGCTGGGCGACCTCCTCGGCGGCCTTCTTCGCCACCTCCTCCTGCCGCGCCGCCGCTTGTCGGCGCTCCTCGGCGAGCCGGTCCAGCTCGTCTTTATGGGCGGCGGCGGCCTTGTCCCTCACGCAGACGGCCCGGGCCACCTCCCCCCGCATCCGGTCGCGCTCCACGGCCGTCTGGTAACGGAGCCGGCCGGTTTCCGCCAGCTGGAGCCGGAGCCCCTCCATCTCCGCCTGGTCAACGGCGGCGGCTGCGCATCTGGATCCGGATTCAGGTAAGAAGCCGGACGAGAAAGCAAAACAAGAAGCAAAGAAGATCCGACCCGGCTGCTGCGCAACCAGCCCGGATCTCGGGGGCTACACCCAGTGGGAGCGCTGTCGCACCCCCACTGGAAGAACGCAAGAGAGAAGCTTGATAAATACCTCTGGCCTGGCGAAGCTCCCCCTCCTTGGCCGCCAGCTGATCCCTGGCCGCGCGGTACCGGCCCAGGAGGCGGTTGTACGCGGCCACCCGCTGGTCGTCGATGGACTGCCAAGAAGAAAAAGTCAGCACACAGATGCCTGAGAAGGCCCGACCCACCTGCTGCGCAGCAGGCCCGGGCCTCGGGGGCTACACCCAGTGGGTGCGCTGACGCGCCCCCACTGGAAAGCGACCAAGCCGGTCAAGAAGAGCAAAGAGAAAATGGAAAGCAAGAAAGCATGAAGGGCAGAACTCACCGCGAAAGTCTGCTCTAGCTGTTGCAGCCGGCCGCTCTCCGCCTAGGCGAAGCTCTGCCACTGGCTGTGGTGGTTGGCGATCTGTAGCCGCAGAGAATCTACCGCCGCATCCAGCTCGCTTCGGGGGGCGCCGCTTGTCGCCTCGCCAGAACTCGCCGCCCAGGCCTGCTGCGGCTGAGCCGCGGACCTGGCGCTGGTCCCGCTGCCGGCCGGCCTCAGCTCGAGGCTGCGCCCCGTGGCCCGCGGCTCTGCCGTCACCTGGGCACAAGAGCTCCGGCTCGCGGTCCCCTCCGCCTCCGGCCCCATCGGCCGCGACGGCAACCGGCGGCACCTCCTGGTCGGCCGTCGGATCGGCCTCCGGCTCGTGGTCGCCGGATTCGCCGCGACCGGCGGCTTCCTCGGCGGCCGCGCGGGCAGCCGCCTCGGCCCGGCGGGCCGGGTCGTGCACTGTTTTGGAGCGGTGCTCCGCAACCGGCGACGGCGGTGGCGACGACGCCGTCCACTCCAGCCACGCGGCTTCCTGCGCGACCTGTCGCCGTCTCACCACAAACTCGGCCACGGCATCGCTCCACGCCTTGGCCGACGCCTCGGCCATCTCCCTCTCGGCCTCGGCCTGGGCCCTCCAGGCGTCACGCTGGGCGTCCTCCAAGGCGGAGCCGGCTTGGTGGGCCGCGAGCACCTCTTCGGTGGTCTCCGCCGCCTCGTGCTCCACCGCGCCGCTCCGGCCCCGCCGCCGGTCGGCCTCCTCTGCGGCCGCCGCTACCGCGGCCTCCTCCGCCAGCTCGAGCGCGCTCCTGGACGGCGCACGAGAGAGATGAAGAAGAAGAAAAGAGAACAAAGAACAACAGCAACAACGGCAAATAAGGCAACAATTCAACCGCAAAAGAAACTTACCCTATGACCACGGGAACCGCTCGCGTCGGACCCGTTGGCGGCGCCATCCAGCGCGCCTTCTTGGCGGACCTCTTCAGGGCGCCCGTCTGCGCCGCAGCGGGGCGCTTCACAGCCGGCCGCGCCTCGACCGGCTGCTTCCCGTGCGGCCGGCTTGGGCCCGCCGGCTTCCCGGTCGCCCTCCTCTGCCGCCCCCTGGTGGCGGCCCCGTCGCCCGCCTCCGTGCCCTGAGGAGCTGCATCGCCCGTCCCGTCCTCGTCATCTTCGTCGTCATCCGGCCACTCGCGCAAAACATCCGGGATCACAGACTTACCGGCTTGAGCGGAGCCACCGGCTTCCACGCCCGCGGGGTGCTCCTCGCCGCCTTCGGCTCCCGCGTTGCCGGCCTCCTCGTCCTCCGGGTCCGATTCGTCCCGGTCTGGCTGCAGAACCATGGGACTCGGGCCGTCATGCACCAGTTGGCTCGGGAAGCGCTGCAGCCGGCCCAGGGCGTCAGGGTGCATGAGAAGGGCGGACGCGGCAAAGAACAAAGACCAAAGACTTACCGCTGGCGCCGGGGCATCCCGGCTGTATGGCTCCTTGCCGAACCGCCACTCCTTCACCTTGAGCCCGGCGGCGGAAACGTCGTTGACGCGCACGGCGATCTCCTCCGCCGTCAGCTCCTTTGTCGATAGCAGGCAGGGGTCGCGCCGGCTGCTAATGTCGCAGATCCGGTGCGGCCGCCTCTGCAACGGCAGCACCCGGCGTCCGATGAAGGCGGCAATGAGGTCCACGGCGGTGAGCCCCTCGCGGTCCGTCATCTCCTTGACCCGGCGGCAGATCCCCAAGATCTCCGCGGACGGGCTCTTCGGGTTGTGCCCCCAGTTCAGCTTCTTGGCCGGGGGCACATCGACGAAGGGAGGGAGGTTGATGCGGTCGTGGGCCGGGTCCGCGTTCTTCACATAGAAGAAGGACTTCTGCCACTTTTTGGTGGAGTCCTCGAGCGGCAGCTTCGGGAAGGGGCCCGCCGTCCGGGTAACCGGCACGGCCGCCCCGCACTCGGACATGACGCCGGCTGCCGCTCCTTGCTGCTTGAGGTAGAACATCCGGCACCACAGCTCCACATACGGGAGGATGCCGACATAGCCCTCACACAGCGTTGCGAAGCGGGCGAGCTGCAGGATGCCGTTCGGCCCCAGATGGGGCGGCTGGAGACCGAAGTAGGTGAAGAAGCGCCTGAAGAAGACGCTCGCCGGAAGCACGAGCCCGCGGAGGAACTGGGTGTAGAACACCACCACTTCGCCACTCCACGGTTCCGGCGCCATCTCCTCGCCGGGCGCGCGCGCCTCCACCTCCGCCGCCACCGGCAGCCGCCGCGTGCGGCGAAGATAGGCAATATAGTTGTCGGTGACAACCGACCCCTCCCACGAGCCTTTCGGCGGCACCATTGGCGAGGGCAGGAGAAGCGCGGTCGAGGAAAGAAGAAGACCGCGGCGGTGGAGCACGGAGAGAACGGCCGCACGAGGATCGCGGTGCGGTGCGGTGGCGTGCCTAGCGGGCGACGGCGCGCAGGCGACGGCGTACGGCGGTGGTGTACGCGAGAAGGAAGATGTGGAGGCAGAGACGAAGCAACGGGCGGGGGCAGAGGAGCGAATTCCTCAGCCTCTCCCCCTCCCTTCCCATTTAAAGACCCCGGTCGAACGTGGGGGAGTGGGATCATTTGCGCCCACGATCCCCACTCCCTCGCAATACACGGGCACGTTAAGTCATGCCTTAACTACCCCGAGAACTCCAACAGGCGCGCGCGGTCGTAGTAAATCCCACGCGCGGGCCGAGGCCACGGCCCAGTGGGACCCAGCCCACCGCAATGTCTCGTCGCGCGCGTGGCCTGGCAGGCCTCTTCAGCCGCTGGGCTGCACGTGGCAAGATTTTGTCTGGCGACCGGCACGCTCCACCGTATCGGCAGGGCCAGCCGGCCGAGCCGTTCGGATTCCGGCGAAACCAAGTACCTCGACCCGGCTCCCGGAAGCCGGCAAATGGCGGCCTCAAGCCGGCACTACCTCACCACGCAACCGCGCTCCTTCAGGGGGGGATAAGCTGCAAAGCCTCCCCCGCTTGGAGCCGGCGAGCCTTTACAGCTTCGTGGACTACTGTCGGGGGGATGACCCCCGGGTAGGCAAGCGAACCCGGATCCCCTTTTCAAAAATATCGGGGCAGCCCGTGCCCCACCCCGCCGGCTGGCCATCCGGCCGGCTTCCCAGCGCAAGCCGGCTAGGCCCGGCCCCGGGCCAGGTCCGGCTATCCGATAACCGGCTGACGATGGGTCGGCGGGCGTCCCATCGCTCCCCATGACAAGATGGCCCCCCGCGATGGGAGAACATGGCTACAGTGCAAACCGTCTTGGGAAGGCGTGCCAGCAAAGTTGCCAACCCTGTTGACCGGGACGGCCGGCGTCTGCACCAGCGCGCCACTGTAGCTCCCCACGGCGGGAGAGCGTGGCTACAGTGCAATGCGTCTCGGGAGGGCGCAATGGCAGAGCCGCCCACCCCGTTGACCGGGACGACCGGCGTCAGCACCAGCGCGCCACTGTAGCCCCCCACGGCGCCGTCCCCTCCATGACGCTCGAGGCGATGGGCCATAGTGTCGAGCAGCCGGCGGGCCCCGCAGCCGGCTCCATACGCCAACATCCGGGTCCCGGCGTGTGTAATTTTACACATGTAACCCTAGGGGGTCGGGCTATAAGACCCCCCAGGAGGCCTCCATGCAGAGGATTCGGATCCAGTAGCAACACACACCCTAGTAGGAGAGGATAAACGGAGAACCAGCTCCTTCTTCCTCCTCCGCCCAAACAGCTCCAGGAGCACCATTGTAACCATCGTGGCCTCTGAGCCTATCAACCCACTCGGCAGGACTAGGGGTGTTACCTCCCCAGAGGGCCCTGAACCTGGGCACACCTTGTGTCTCCCGCACGCGTGTGCCAACCTCGCTTCTGGAACCCACCGGCGTCCTCACGCAGCCCCCCACTTTTAGCTATCTCATGGCATCTGCCGTGATTTCACCACGACAGCCTATCTTTTACTTTATGAATTTACTTTTATGCAAGATTCAATAGTGTTCTTCTCTATTCTGTTTTTATTTTCTCTCTTGGCAAGCATCATGTGGAGGGGAAAGATCCAGGCACATATATCCTGTTGAATATAAGTGATCATGAGTTATTATTGTTGACATTATCCATGAGATAAATAAGTTGCGAGGCAAAACATTAAGCCCCTATCTTCCTATGCGTTTGACTGAAATGGTTTGTTCTAAAAATATGCTTTGAGGGTCAGCAATCATGGAAGACTGAGAACATAGTTTGTTACTTTTCAAGAAAGTTTATGATCTATACTTTAACATGTGAATAGCTTGGTTCTTGATCATGAGAACTATTATGAGATGAGCTACTATTTATGATATATAATGATGCTGGAAAAAGTGATTTGAATTATCATTGATCAAACTTATGCACTAAGCTAGCATTCACACTTCATAAATTATTTCTTTTATCATTCACCTACACGAGGATGAGCAGGAATTAAGCTTGGGGATGCTGATACGTCTCCAACGTATCTATAATTTATGAAGTATTCATGCCATGTTTATAACAATTTGATATGGTTTTGTTATGATTTGATTAGAACTAACCCAGACTAACGCTGTTTTCAGCAGAACTACCGTGGTGTTGTTTTTTGTGTAGAAATAAAAGTTCTCGGATTGGGCTGAAAATTTACAGTGATTTTTTTGTGGACAAAAAGAGAACCCAAAAGCTTCTAGGAAGTGCCAGAAGAGCCACAAGGAAACGACAATCCTGGGGGGCGCACCCCCTAGGGCGCGCCCCCCAAGCTTGTCGCTCCCTCGTGGACCCCCCTAGCGTAATTCCAACACTGAAAATTCCTATAAATACCATAAACCCCGAAAAGAAACCTAGAACTTCCACGCCGCCGCCGCAGGCCTCTGTACCGAAGCGATCTCATCCAGAGCCCTATTCTGGCCCTCTGCCGGAGGAGGGGAATCATCACCGGAGGCCATCTTCATCATCCCGGCGGTCTCCATGACGAGGAGGGAGTAGTTCACCCTCGGGGCTGAGGGTATGTACCAGTAGCTATGTGTTTGATCTCTCTCTCTCGTGTTCTTGATTTGGCACGATCTTGATGTACCGTGAGCTTTGTTAATATAGTTGGATCATATGGTGTTTCTTCCCACTCTATCTTCTTGTGATGAATTGAGTCTTTCCCTTTGAGGTTTCGTTATTATCGGATTGAATACTTTGGATTTGAGAACACTTGATGTATGTCTTGCATGTGGATACCTGTGGTGACAATGGGGTATTCTATTGAGTTACTTGATGTATGTTTTGGTATTCAACTTGCGGATTCCCGTTGTGACATTGGGGTAATCTAGGCACATAGATTGATACACGTTTTTGTCCTACGTTCTCAGATAGAAAATTTGGAGTGATTCTTTGTCGCACGTTGAGGGATTGTTATATGATTCAATTATGTTAGCACTGTTGAGAGATTGCACTAGTGAAAGTATGTACCCTAGGCCTTGTTTTCGAGCACTGCAATACCGTTTGTGCTCCGTTTTATCACTTGCTACCTTGCTGTTTTTTTATTTTCAGATTACAAAAACCTATATCTACTATCCATACTACACTTGTATCACCATCTCTTCGCTGAACTAGTGCACCTATACAATTTACCATTGTATTGGGTGTGTTGGGGAAACAAGAAATTTCTTGTATTTGATTACAGGGTTGTTTGAGAGAGACCATCTTCATCCTATGCCTCCCATGGATTGATAAACCTTAGGTCATCCACTTGAGGGAAATTTGCTACTGTCCTACAAAACTCTGCACTTGGAGGCCCAACAACATCTACCAGAATAAAAGTTGCATAGTAGACATCACTGCTTGACACTGCCAAGATGGATTTCCTGGTTGGCCTTTATGTTGCCGAATAGATAACCAAGTTGTGGGTGCTTGCGTGTTCCGAGATAGCACACCCCTTTTTAATTTATGCTCCTACGTCTCCCATGGAATTTTAAGTGCAAAATTATATACCCGAGGTATGTAGTATGCTACCAGGAGAGGGGAACCGAGGAGCGCGTGTCCCTATTAGGGATTGACGCGGGTTTGGCCAGGGGCTGAGGTGACGGTATGTACCCGTTTTGAGGAGCTTAGTAGAGCCTGCCGAGCTGTATGTCAGGCAGCTTCCTTGGCCGCTTGGAAATCAGCCACGAAGGCCGTTGTCTGCTCCTCTGTACGGAGGGAGGTCTCCGTGTTTCCGTTAATGGTAATGACGACATGGGGCCCCGGCATCTTGAGCTTCAGGTAAGTGTAGTGTGGCACCGCGTTAAAGCGGGCAAACGCAGTATGACTGAGCAACGCGTGGTAGCTGCTACGGAAGGGGACGATGTCGGAAATCAAGTCCTCACTTCGAAAGTTCTTGGGCGAGCCGAAGACTACTTCCAGCATTACGGTGCCGGTGCATTGAACCTCCACGCAGGGTATGATGCCCTTGAATGTGGTGCTGTTGGGTTTGATTCGTGACGAATCGATGCCCATTTTTCTAACCGTGTCGGCGTAGATCAGGTTTAGACTACTTCTGCCGTCCATAAGGACGCGGGTTAGGTGGAATCCATCGACAATGGGGTCCAGAACTAGGGCCGCTGACCCACCATGACGGATACTGGTCGGGTGATCCTTTTTATTAAAAGTGATCGGGTAAGCCGACCACGGGTTGTACTTTAGGGCTACAGGCTCTACGGCGTAGACATCCCAAAGTGCTTGTTTCCTTTCCTTTTTAGGGATATTCGTGACATAGATCATGTTCACGTTTTTGACATCGAAAGGAAACTGCTTTTGGCCGCCGCTACTTGGCTTGCGAGGTTCATCCTCGTTGTACTGCAGGACTGGCTCCTGCTTGGTTCCTCGGCAACTGCTTTGCCGGTCTGGTTGAACACCCAACAGTTATGATTGGTGTGGTTGGCGGGCTTATCCGAGGTGCCATGAATTTGTCAAGACCTGTCCAGAATTCTGTCCAGGGCACTTGGGCCATCCTTGTTCCCTTTAAAGGGCTTTTTCTTGGGTCAGGCCCATGGGCCGCTGAACCCCGCATTGACTGCTGAGTCCTCTGTATCACTGCCACCACTCTTATTCCGGTGCTTGTTTCTATTGCGCCTGGATTTGCCATTACCATCGCGTGCGTCCGGGGTGCTGGGATCGCTTCTGTGGGAACTGCGGGCAAGCCATATGTCCTCGCCCATGCAAAAATAGGTCATTTGGGAGGTAAGGGCAGCCATAGTTCTTGGCTTATCTTGCCCGAGCTGTCAGGCGAGCCATTCATCTCGATTGTTGTGCTTGAATGCGGCGATAGCCTCGGCTGTCACGCCCAATATGCGGTCCTATCCTCAAGGAACTCGGAAGTCCCGCTAAGGATAGAAGCGCATATCGGAGACGCTTCACAAGGTGGATATCCTTACAACATACCATGCACTGAATAGATGAGAATACCAGATAAAGGCTTACACTCGCCACAAGCTACAACATGAATACATCAATACATATCAATCATCATACAGAAGAGCGGGATCTTACTATGGATGAAATCAAATGAAAAAGAAGAACGACATCCACCCTGCTAATCCCAGGCTGCCAACCGGGAACCCATCCTATGATCGACAAAGAAGAAGAAGAAGAAGAAGAAGAAGAAGAACTCCAAATAGAACAAGCAGCGCTCTCACACCAAATCATCGCTTTACCTGTACCTGCACCTATCGTTGTTGTAACCTGTGAGCCACGAGGACTCAGGAATCCCATTACCATGGGTATCAAGACTAGCAATGCTTCATGGGTAAGGAATAGATAACTGGCGAGGTTCCAGCAAGCACTAAGCATTGTATGGTGGCTAACTTATGAGTACAAGAATAAGAAGAGTAACTACGCATAATCGGGCGCAAACTAGTATGATCAAGAAGTGATCCTTAACACCTACTTATGGGTCAAACATAACCCCACCATGTTCTCTTCCCGAACTCCCTCGAAAAGAGACGATCACGGTTACACATGTGGTTGGTGTATTTTAATTAGATTTAGTGTCAAGTTCTCAACAACCGGAGGTTATAAATTTCCAAGTCACCACATAACCGCGGGCACGGCTCTCCGAAATATTTAACCCTGCAGGGGTGCTCCAAGTAGTCCATCACAAATTACCACACGCATCCGATGGAAAATCCTCACACCGTGATAACACGATGCTTAGGATAAGGAATCCCGATGGACAAGCCACTCGTCAAAGGCAAAACTAAACCAGCAAGACCTCCCAGCATGTCGACGATCCCGATAGGAGTCGCGTATCTTGTTCACAGGACACGACCGGATCGTCCAAACTTCTGGTAGGCCAATCACAGAGTTGCCCCTGGTGGCTACCGGCGGTTGACAGGTTTGGACCAACACTCATGAGGAGCACTGGCCCGGGTTGTTGATTAATTATCCACGGGGTCCGGAAAGTCCATGTGCAAGTTTTAGTTGTTATTAGGCAAATGGTAAAACCAATATTGGGCCTTGCTGGAGAAGTCTTATCCTAAACAAATGATCAGGGGGACCCCATAATACCCCACATGTGTTAGAAGCGCTCATCAAGGAACATAACACCAGTATTACGGAAACTAGGGCGGCATGAGTGGAACAAAACACCAGGCAAAAGGCCGAGCCTTCCACACATAGCCAAGTATATAGATGCATTAATTAAATAGGAGGTAATATGATATCCCATGATATCCATGTCCCACCATGGAACAACCTGCACTGCACCTGCAACTAGCAACGCTATAAGAGGGGCTGAGCAAGCGGTAACATAGCCAAACAACGGTTTGCTGGGATGGTGGAAGGTTAGAGGCAGTATCATGGCAATTTGGGAGGCTGACAAACAAGTGGTAGGTAGCGAGACATAGCGATAGCATCGAGACAACTAGCAAGCAAAGATAGTAGTGATATCCAAGGTAATGATCATCTTGCCTGGAATCCCGCTAGGAAGAAGACTGAATCCTTGAAGTAGACGAACAAGCGTAGTCGAACGGATTCTCACACATCACGACGTATCAGAACTATCGAGAAAAAGCACACCCAGAAAGAACCAAAAAACATGGTAAACAAACAAGCATAATCATGACATGATGCACAACCAAGTATGATGCATGTCCGGTTTACTGAGGCATTGCATGGCAAGATGCAACAATCAAATGCTACACATTAAGTGAAGATCAATATGCAACGAGTTGCATATTGACCAAACTCCACGTTTAAATATTTAGTTCACTCCCGTTTATTTACTCAATCACTTTAAATGTTGCTAAACATGGCAAGAGGTGAAGCATAGTTAAACAACTTATCTAGGCAACTTAAATGAGGCCGGAACCAACGCATAACAATTCCGGAAATTCCCCATATGCAAATTTCGAATTTGGTACTGTTCTGATTTAAACATAATTTTAAAATTGTTAAACAGCAAAAGTAAATGCATCATGTGATTCTACATGTTTTTCTAGACCATTTGCATATATAGTTCATTTAATTCTAAGCTATGGTTATTTAGTTATGAAATAAACCATTTTAGCATGTCATATATGCAAATTAATGCAAACAACAATTTAAATGTTCTTTTCATGCATGAGGATGACATATTCAAGTTGTATGCAATTTTATGAAAATGATGGTATCATATGACATGGAGCATTTGTCGCCATGGCAGAAAGAAATGGGTGCCACGGCGGCGATAACGGAAATGGTGCCACGGCAACATTCCGGATCCGGTAACTCGTTGAGATACCGGTGCAAAGGAACAAATGTAGGATGTGCGGGACACGCAAGAAATGGTGGGGTGATCCCGGTTACCGGGTGTCCCACATGTCGGTGGACGGCAAACGAGGAGCGTGCAAGGATTAATCGCACACGGTGCAAACATGAGCATCTCATACACCACACATGCATTCATCCACGGGCGATCGTCTCGGCGTTATACCTTCAAAGCATGCATTTTTTGAGTGAAGCATGCATTTTTGGAGTGGATCGAGTTCGATGCGGTGTAGGTGTACACGGGTCATAGTGGAGGTAGTGGTTCATGTTTGTCTCGGAGAGGAACTTGATAAATCCAAGCCCTTCGGGGTCGACGGTAGTGGTACTCGCGATGGTAGTCAAACTTGGCGTCCACGGGAGGCGTCATGGTACTTGGGGTCTTTGGTGGAGGTACTTGTCAAACGGTTTGGGTCTTGGCGACAAAGGACTTGTGTGATCCAAAATGAAACATCACGAAAAGCTTCTGGGCGACGGTCTTGGTCTTGCGATGATGGCTCACGGCAGTGTGGTGGTTGGGGCAACACGTGCAAGGGGTGTCCGAGCCCGGTGGTGTCAGCAGCAGCTACCCGAGATGGGCATGGGTCCTGGAGATCTCTGGTGGCCGGAGGCGGTCTTGCGGGTAGCAGCCGAACTGCCTAGAGGTGATTTGCTTGGGAGGCGTTCGAAGAAAGCTGGTCCAAGGGCCACGCTGGACAGCAGCGCAGGTGCTGGCTTGATGTCCATGGCGGACAGAGGAGTCCTGCGGGCTACTCGGTGCTGGACTTGGCGGCACATGTGCAGGAGGCCGACGGGAGGCGATGGAGCTGTTGCTCATCGGGTCGCGTCGGAGTAGGAGCTTGGGGGGTCGAGGCGAGGAGGTGGCTGACCATGACGTCAGGCAAGGGGTCATGGAGCCGTGTAGGAGGACCACAATGAGGTCGATGGTGGGGTCTCGGGCATGAGGTGCCCCTGGCTGGAGCAGAGGCAGCAACCGACGTCGTGCATGACGCGAGGTCAAGGACGGCCGGGGTTGAGGGCATTGGGACAGAGGTTAGGGACAGCGGCAAGTCATTGTCCGCGAGCCGGCGAGGTACCTGTTGATGGGAGAGAGAGAGGGACATGAGAAAGGTGACATGAGGAGGGGGGAGATGGGGAGGTAGGGAGAAGACAGGGCATGGGGAACCCACGGTGGTCGATGGAGCTACGGTGGGGGTCGGGACGGCGAGCGAGAGAGATGGGGGATCAAGCGTGGGGCTCTTCCCCTAGCGGTGCTCGAACGGGAGGAGGAGAGATTGATGCAGAGGAGACCGCTGGTGTGGGGATTTGGGTAGGTGGCAGCGCTGGAGGGGATCGAGGGAGAGAGGGGATCAGGGGCTAGGTTTATAGGAATCAGGTGGGCTGCGGGGATGCTGGGTGGCCTTGGGTCGGCTGGGATGGATTAAATAAAAGAAAATGATTTTTTCCCTTTTCAAAAACGGAAAAAAGGAAAAGAAAATAAAAGAAAGGAAGGGAATAAATTATTTGGAGGATCCAATAGTTTCCGAATGAGCTAGAATTTGGGCATGTGGCTACTTTGATATATAACGAAGCTCCACAACTAGAATTGGAATATTTGGAGAAGGATGAAGGATTTAGAATATTTGGAAATGGATGGATCTTTAAATTGCATGTGTGTTGGTTGATGATTCCAAAAAAATAATGGAACATTTTATATAGCTCCCTAATAATATTGGGAGGATATATGTTTTAAAGAGAAATCACCATGTAAATTCCCTCAATTTAAATAGATTGAAAGATCTACACAATTTATTTATTTGGGAAACATTTGGGTTGGTGATATTTAATGGCATGATGACATGATGCAATGCAATCAACAAACAATTGAAGCGGCGATCACGAAAAACATGAAAGGCAACTGGAGCATCGGTCTCGGGCTGTTACAACTCTCCCTCACTTACAAGAGATCTCGCCCCGAGATCTAAGAATGAGAAGAGGAAGAGGAAGCGGAAGAGGTAAAACAAATTTGCTTCTTGGACAAATGAGTGAAACCAAAGAACCTTAGAGGTCAAAACTTGAACGAAAGGGCATAAGGGAGATGAACGAAGTTGAAAGCATTCCAGTAGAAAAGAGGAACAAGGAACACCATGAGAAACTTGGAGATTGCAAACACATGAATCAAGAGCTCAATGGACAAGAAAGAAGTTTTGAAGCAACTCTTGTCACACAAGATAGGCACGGAACAAGAACGAAAGAATTCGGACAGCACTCTGGTTGAAAATGGAAGGAATAAAACATGAACTTGGCAAGATGGGATGATACTTGATGAGAGCAACAACACAATGCCTCCGGGATAAATTAATGAACGGAATGAAAAGAACGGAGAAGAGAACAACATCTTCTACCACGAATGAACTTGAAAGAGCATCCTTACGAGGAATGCTAGAACGGAGTTGCTAGAAAATCAACAACGAAAAGATATGATTCCTGTGGACTTATGGAAACATCTTAAAACATGAGGTGAATTCTGCCACTAACAGAAACAATTGATTGCTCGAGAGGAATGAAAAGATGCAAAACACCACCTCAAAAGACAATGGAGAATTAATTGCACTTCGAAACACAAGAACAAGAATACTTGAGCTCCTCCAACAAGAATCTTGACAAACACTTTGAGAATGAATTAAATCCTTGACGAACCACCATGAAGAAACTCTCAAAGAACTTCGGATAGATAACAAGATGAAGCCTTTCGATGATTTAGATGGAGCTTCATGACGAGATAACCACGAAAACTTAGAACTCCAGAATAGAAAAGATGAACAACTTAGAAACAAGAATTTGATATCATGAACGAACTCCGAAAGAAGGAATTAAATCACCTCGATGAAATAAGAATAAGAATTATTTCATGCTTACCCTTTCATCAACTTAAATTGATGACAAGCAATGGATTGGCATGTCACTTATTCTTCTTGAAAAGATTGAAGAGAGATATAGCGCAAACTTGGGAAGGTCTTCAATGAACCACCGGTAAGACTTTGAAAGAATGAATGAAATGAGAATGAATCACCGGGAAGAATTAGAAAGCGAACGAATATACTTGAGGGAATTTAGATACAAGAGAATGAAGATATCACGAGCTAACTAAAGAATACTTGAACGATGCACCGAAAGAGTTGGAGAACGAGAGGTGAAACGTTGAGAACGAATAAAACTTCTGAAATGATGGCCTTCGGAGGATCAAAAATGGAAAGAACTTATGAAATGCTTCGGATGGTTATGAAAAGAATTTCTCACGATCGGACAATTTGAGAGGATATGAGAGGATAGTATCAAGCTTGAACCATGAATCATGAAATGGATGTCATGGCTTGCCTTGCTCTGTTGGGTTGTCCACAAACTCCTGGGCTTCAAAACCAAATGAATTTCCTTTTGAAAATATTTTTAAAATGCAATGAAAAATGTCACATATTAATGTTCTGTTCACCAGAAATTCTGTGAGCAATAGAAAATTACCAAATTTTTCCAGAAAATAAAGGAGCTCAATACAAACCCAGAGCAAAAAGAATCAATTGATTTGGACTTATGGTTAAAAAGTTATGGCTAGTCAAAGTTCTGGTCCAAATCTGGAAATTAACAGAAAAACAGAAAATCCACAGCGGGCCACGTCGAAGGCGTATTTGCCGATTACGCCTCCACTTACCGCTTCGGCTAGCCACTGGCTAGCGGGCCCCGCTGTCAGATTTAAACGGGGGAGAGAGGGAACAAAGAGAGGCGGGGCTCCGGCGATGCTCGCCGGCGACACAAACGACGGCGAGT
Organism: Elymus sibiricus; assembly: GCA_039707655.1. NCBI lineage: Eukaryota > Viridiplantae > Streptophyta > Magnoliopsida > Poales > Poaceae > Elymus > Elymus sibiricus. Next base: position 193,009,236 of record CM077670.1, read on the forward strand.
TCCGGCGACTACGGGAATGGATAGAGCTCTACCAGATGAACACGCACGTACCCGTGGAGTGGCGAGAGATGGCCGGACGGCGTCGTCCCCTTCCTCTCAGGCGGCGGTGGGTTTCGGGTGTCGCCGGAGACGGCATTTCCGGCGGAGATTCAATCGGGCAAGGGCTTGGGCGTGATCAGTGAAGTGAGCTGAGCTCGTTGGAGGAGATAGTAGAGGTCGGGGTGGAGTGGAACGGCAAGGCGGCAGAGCTCGGGTGGCTCGGATCTCCGCCGAGGTTCAAGGCCAGAGGGCCTCTCGGCCGTGGCTCGCTGCTCGGGAGGGCGATTTGGAGGTGGAGGAGTGGGGTGAGGAGCTCGGGAGGGCTGGGCGAGGCCTTTTATAGCCGGAGCCGAGCTATCTGGCAGAGGCGGGTCTCGGGCCACGTCGCCGGCGCCAGTACGCCGCGCTGGCTGGCCGGGAGCGGGCGACGAGACGGGAGAGGGTAGAGAGGAGTTAAGGCACGGTGGAGGCTAGCAGGGAAAGAAGACGAGCGCCAGCGCCACTGTGGCCGCACGGGCGGCACAGTGCCCGGATGCCGTGGCGACCGCCGAGGCCGATTCCGGCGAGGAGAAGCTGCGGGAGAGGGGTATGTGGACGGCATCGACGAAGTCGGCACCCCAGGACATGGAATGGCAGCGCGAGGGCTCTGGAACGACCTTGACAGAGGCAGGCGAGGTGCAGAGCACGCAGGCTGGCATGCCATTGTCGTGCTCACCACGGGAATTGATGTCTCCAAGCCACGCAAGTCTGGCGCTTCGTGTCTAGGGTGTTCTCCCTTGGTCATTTAGCTCCTCTTTGCACTAGGTTTGGCTAGATAGAGACTGAGTTGAAGTGTAGCTTCAGCTACAGTTTCTGACAGAGAACTTGAGAGAGATCTAGAGGAGAGGTGAGCTGGAGATGGAGCCAATGGAGATGTCTGGGAGGATCTATGTTGGAAGGACTCCAACCTGACCAAATTTGAAAAGATTTCATCAAGATTTGAATATAGTTCATGTACAACTGCTGTACTGAACCAGAAACATAGATGAGCTTGATGCACTCATCTGGTTGATTTGCTGGGGTTGGATTTTGGTGTAGGAAAGTCATTTGGTGGATAGAAGATGCCATAAAAATTTCAGCTCAATTCGATACCTCTAGCTGGTACTTCCTTCACAGAGGTTTAAATTGAGCAGAAACTTGGCAGAATATTGGTGATGAAAATTTGTACTGGACAAGATGATATTTTTGGATATTGTGGCAAGATAGATTCCCCAGTATCTCAGGGAATTATTTGAGAGTTTTCTGTGTTGGGAAAATAGGGGTTGCTTCACAAATGGCCAGTATTGTCCAGAGAGCAAATGGAGTTTTCTGGACAAAATTTTGTGCTGGACCATGAAATGTTTTTGGAGATTGTGGGAGTAGATGATGACAAGAAGGTGTGGGATTAATTTGGGATTTTTCCGGTCACCAGAACTATAGGTTGCTTTGTAACCCATAGTGATGACAGAATTTCCCAAAGGAAGAAAATGATTATTTGGGAAAGATGAAGAATTGGAAATTGGTCCAGAAGGTGTGTGACAGGATTTTGGCAAGATGCTGAGGGCTGTGGATCATTGAAAGGAATTCATAAGTCCAAAGTCGACTGAAAAGGTTCAAAATCCAACCAAATTGCAAATAAATCCAGAAAGAGTTTGAAAAGAAAAAGTTGCCAAAAACCAGGGTGTCACATATGATCCGCGGCAATCGCCTGGCTATCCCTCTCGGTCCTCGCGTCAGCGTCCGCTTAGATCTTCTTCTCCTTGGCCTCCAACACGGCGTTAGCGTTCTCCATGCACTGGTTCTAGGAGGCCTGGGGGGCAGCCACCTGGCGGTCCAGCGTCTCCAGGCGCTCGCGCTCCGCGGCCTGCTCAGAGGTCATCCTTGCGAGCTACCTCTCACGGATCGCGAGGTCTGCCACGCGGCCCAGAAGCTCCTCCTCGTGAGTGGTGAAGGCGTTCTCCCGCACCTGCAGCAGGACCGACTGGTGTCGTGGGAAACGATGATTTATGGGACCAAACGGGCCCCTTTGCTATTCGGCTCAGGGGACATGCATGGGACAAAGAGCAGGTTTTCAGTAGGTGCAAGAACATGCGGGGGGGGGGGGGTTATCCAGGTTCGGGCCGCTATGAGCGTAAAACCCTACTCATGTTCTATGTTTGATTGTGTATGAACCCAAGTTACAAGGAGCGCAGTTTTCCGGCAAGGTGTGCGGGAAATGCAGCTATCGTATGTAATTGAGCTGGGTGTCGACCGTTCTACCTGTAGCCGTGGGCCTCCTTTTATAGGCCAAGGGGTTACCACAATGGTTAATACGGTCATTACAGAGTTTGAATAGTGACTTGCACCATCACCACGTCAATCTTCCAACGGGGTAAGACAAACGCATTTAATGCACCGTTAGGTGCTACGTTGGGGAGGCGAGGCCTTGGGCAAAAGATCTATACCACCGCTCCTGGCGCCCTCCTGTAATCTTGACACGTTCCAGGGACGGGTGTCATTAAAGTTAATCTTGGCGTGGCATGCGGACACGTGCCTTAGCCGGATATGTTGACCACCTGCCCGCTCGACACCTAGCATACGAGCCTATCAGGTCAATGGTGAGGCGGAGCAGTAACGGGACAGAACAAGCCAGCTCGCACGGAGCTTGCCGAGACTTGCTTGCCGGCAAGGGGGCTTGTCGGCAACCATAGTCTTGGTCTTCACCTTGCGGGGACGGAGCTTCTCGGCAAGGGCGGCGTCGATCTTCAGTATGAGAATAGTACTTCTCGATGACCTGCCTTGAGGTCTTGTTCATGGTCTTGGTGTTGAGTCTTGAGTCATAGTTATCCTCTGTCAAGCCCTTGCCAGAAGGGAGGCTACAACTGCCCGTGCACAAGTCTGGGTACGAGGGCAGCCATGTCTTAGTACACCGACAGGAGGCCCTGGGTCTGGGCCACACACGTGTGCGAGGCGTCATAGGGCTACGCCCAAACAGTGCACACGCGGCGCGTGGCAGAAGATAGCTGTCATAATCTTCTCTTTTACCGCACCCGCCCACGATGCGCATTAAATGCGGGCATGGGAGAGGTGGAGCGAAGCGGCGGCGGGAGGTGGTGCGCCTGAAAAGCGCAGCCACGTAGGACGAAAAAGAGCCAGCCCTCGCGTCTTCCCCATAAAAAAGGAAACCGCGAGGGGCGCTGCTCATTTACCCCGTCTTCCCAATCTAGCCAGTTCGCCATCGTCTTCAACCTCGCGTCAGAGCACCTTTTTCTTTCACCACCATGTCGCGCCCCCCGCCAGCTTCTGAATCCGTCCACCTCGCGCAGCCATGGCGCCTAAGAGGAGTCGGAATAAACCAGGGAAGGCGGCTGATCCGGATGCAGAGGCGGGGGATACGGTGTGGGCGGCACTGCGGAGGGGCAACATCGTCTTCAAGCCGGTGCTAGAGGAGCATGACCTGGTGGAGCGGTATGCGATCATGTGGGGGAAGGACACTAAAGCCCACTCCGCGCCTGATGTTCTTCCCGTCTCCGTTCAGCCCAGCGATGACAAGTACCCCTTCTTCTTTGCTTACTTCTATTGCAGGCTTGTCCCTCCTTTCTCTGAGTTCTTCTGCGAGATCATGTACATGTACGGGTTCCACCTCTTAGACTTCACACCCAATGCCATGACCTGTCTGGCTATTTTCACGCATTTCTGTGAAAACTTTGTTGGAGTAATGCCCAGCGCAGCTCTGTTCCACCACTATTTCATCCCCCACATTGACACAGACACCCTCTCCGGCTATATTGCTTGGATTCCTAGGGACGGGGACGCTTATCTCCCTGGCCTGCTTAATCGGGAATGGAGCGAATGGCGCGGAGAGTGGTGCTGGATCAAGGACGACAGGTTCCCTAACTTCTGCAAGCCCAGAATGAAGAAGGTGAAGCGCATCGAGGGCTGGGACCACTTTGATGACAAGGATGCCTAGCTTGAAATCGCCACGACCCGCATTCTCCGCCTCTGGGCCGCCGGCCTCACCATCGAGATGGTGGGGGCCAACTTCCTTTGCCGCCGTATTGCCCCTCTTCAGAATAGAGGAAGGACTGCTTGGGATTACCAGAATGCGGCCGACATCATGCTGGTGAACACAGGGCTTCACACCAACCTGATGGTGATGCAGCACGCGGCTCTCTGCGGCATGCTCTTTCTTGCTGGCGGCAAGGTTAACTGGCCGGCAGGCGTGGTGCCGCTGTGCAACAACTCCGCCAAGGATACTATCATCGCCATGATGCCATCTTGCAATGCCCATGGTGTCGAGGGGAGTTGGCAAGCACCACCCGAAGATGCGGTGAGAAGATGGTTTGATATGCTGGTGGAGAAGCCCATCTGAGAGGAGAAGGACTTCTACCGCGACACCACTCAAGTAGAGCTGGAGCATATTGCCAGGACAGCGGCGGAGGCAAAGTTGGCTGTGGGCACCGGCGGCTCCGGCTCTGCAGGAGCCAATGCTGAGCAGGGCAATGAGGAAGGGCTGGCAAGCGAGTCGCCGGAGGAGCCTGCCGAGAGGCGAGAGCAACTTGCCGGAGGTCAGAGTAAAGAGGCCGCTGAGGAGTAGGCGCTCAAGGAGCCCCTTGCTCCGGCAAGGAGGACTCGTATCCTCCGGAGAGCCGTTTCCAGGGAGCCGGTTCGCTCTTCGCCCTCGGGTGAGGAGGATGCCGGTGGGGAGGCAACCGGCGAGGTTGCCGGGCGACGAGGGACTCAACGCCAAACCCCTCAATAGCGGCGAACGCGGCGTACTTCTACGAAGAGTACAGCCGTGCCGGCTGCCGGAGCGGCCGGGTCATCTCGTCTGCTGCGCCTGTGGCAACTAAACAGGCCATGACTTATACCCTGCCGCCTTCCTCCAGCAGTAGGCCTGAAGGCTTGTATGATCTCTCCATCCTTAGCAGCGAGGAGGAGGAAGAGGTGTATATATCCCCAATTTCCTTCATTCAATTCTTGATTTCTTGCCTGCGTTAACCTGACTTGGTTCGCCTTGCCTTGGTCGACAGTGACAGGGAAACCCTGGCGCAAAGGATGGCCTAGAGGCCGAGGACCAGAGTAGAAGAGGAGCCGGCAACAACCATGGCGTCGGACGATGACGTCTCGGAAACCAGCCCCCAGCGCAGCCCCCAGCGTGATGCCACTGTTCACTTTCCTTTGGCGAGCATGGGTGTTGAGATGTTCACTGCTGACATCTGCACGGGAGCAGGAGAAGAGCGTCACGAGGAGGAACGCCCGGAGGCTGATCCAGCTAGGACGTCTCCATCAACCGCTCCCCCGGCAAGCGGTTCTCCGGCAAGGTCCTCCACAGACGAGGTCGTTCGCACTGATGAAGCGCTGGCAACCATGGCGGCCGGCAACCAGGCGACGACAAACAAAGTAGCTGGGGAGGAGATTATCCCTCCTCAACAGTCTCAGTCTGGTATGCCTTCTACCGTCGAGTAGCTTTTTCTTTTAACCTTCTCTCTCTCTTTTTTTTTGTTTTATTGAACTTGATCTGAGTCTTGATTTCCTCTCCTCCCCATCGTTTCAGATTTACCTTTATCTGACGACATGGACGTCGATTCTACCATCGAGGAGATCGCGAAGGATGCCACCAATGAGGCCAGCAACATTGCTGCCGATGAGGCCATCAGAATGACTGACGAGGAGACCGCCAAGGCTGCTCACGAAGAGGCCACCGCGGGTGCTGCTCAGGAAGGCGGTAATGAGAACATCGAGGCCACTGAAGATATTCCTGTCTCTGGAGCGCCAATCACTAACTTAGCAAGGAGGGCGATCTTGGCCGGCAAGGCGGTTGCCGATGACCACCCCTCGACATCTGAAGAACCCTTCTCAAGTAGATACTTGAAAGTTGGCAACAATCTGTTCGTCAACCTTCCTGGGATGTCAAGCATCGGGGTGCCAATGGAAGGAAAGATCTCGGACGGTGAGGTCCTTACTGCTGCCAGACTTGAGGTTGTTGATCAGCTGCCTGCCAACATTAACGAGACCAAGGAGCAGCAACTCCTCAAAGCCATGAGCGAGACCTTCCAGAAAGTCTAGGCGTGCCGCCACGACTGCACGGATAACTTGGACTCCAGGGCAGCCGTCCTTGACAAGGCAGAGGATGATTTCAAGAGACGCGTGGAAGAAACGTAGATTTGGTATGCAGAATGCCTCCAAGACCTCTATGAACATCAAACTCAGATCGCCAAGGCCCAGGAGAAGTTCATTCTGGAAAAGGCTGATGCCGAGAAGGCACAGGAGGAGGCTACACGGAAGATAGCAGCGAAGGAGGCAAAGTTGAATGAGCGCAGGGTCGGCCTTGACGCTTATGAGGAAGAGCTTGCCGCTCGTGAAGCCAGGCTTGCTGCTACGCTTCGTGGCAAGGACAACGAGATCCAGGCTCTCGTTGCCCAACAAACCCAGGAACTAAGGCAGAAGTACAAAGAGGCTATCGAGGCTCAAGCCGCAGAGCATGCCGACAAGATTAAGGAGGCCATCGATGCTGCCAGAGCTGCAGAGGTCGCCATGATCAAACTGGAAAACCAAGTGCGAGCACTTGAAGCAAACCTTGCTACCAACGGCAAAGAGATCTTGGTGCTCAAAGCAGGTGCGGAGAAGGCAGTCCACACTCTAGCGGGGCTGCAAACTTCGGTATCCACCAAGAACTAAGAGCTTGCCAAGGCCAAGGACACGATTGAAGATCACGAGCTGAAGCTAAACACCTTAGGGCTGTCTCTTGACGAAGCCAAAAAGCATGAAAAGACCTTGACGAAGGAACTTCAGGACGAGAAGTCTAAACTTGCAAGTGCCGCGACTTCCTTCAACAAGCTCAAGGACGCCTACATGCTTTGGACCGACCAGCTTGTGGCCGCCGCGGAGAACATTTCCGTCAACCTACGTGCCCTGGGCTTGTCGGAATACAACTACTCCACCATCGAAGGGGACACCGCCAGCACCAGGCTCACCTTCTTTTTCGAAAGCTTGGGTGAGGCACTGAATAAACACCACGGGGCTCGAGCTACATACCTTGCCAACGAGTCCTGCAGGCATTGCCGGGTTGTCCTCTTCAAGATGCTCAGGAAAGTGGTGTACCAAAACCCAAACATCAACCTTTCCAAGGTCTTCATGAGCCTGCCCAAGGGCGCCGACAACAGGGCCATCGGTGAGCTTGTTGCGCCCTTCGCTGATAGGGTTAGCTAAATCCCCAGGAAAGAGGGCGGGGTCATGAGCTAGGCTTGCCACCTTACTTTGCCGCATGTAAGATCTTGCAAAAGACATGTTTATCTTAAGTCAGAACTGCACTTGGCCTTGATGTATTATAACTTGTGTTTTAGATGGATGTATGTGCACTATTCTCCTTATTCCATTCTGTCTTTGCAAGATTTTTGTACCATACGCTTGCCGGAAACTTGCCGGTGCGCACACCCTTGCCGCGAGCGCTTGAGGAATAGGTCCTAAGTAGCTTGTCGGAACTGCCGCTGCCGGCAAGGTCACGCTTGACGATCACAACGCGGCTGCTTAGGTTGTTGAGCGGACTCGAAGCAAAGTAAGAGCGCAGTTGATCACGACAAGGTTCCTTAGCGTGCAGGTTTCTCATACAAAGGCCAAAGTCGTTCAAGGAGAGTCGCAACTACAACAAAGAATTTATTTCAAAGTTTTCCAACTTAGCTCATTCCTTGCTGTACTTCTTGCCGTAGGGTGACATCTTGAACGCGTCCTTTGGTATCCATACCACCACTCCCCCCGGGAAACTTGTACACGAGGAATCCTTCCTTCCTTTGAGAAAAAGAAAGAAGAGAAAAGAGGAGGTTGGAACCTTGACAGTTCGTTAATCACCTTATGAAAGGCAAAATGTAACACAAGACTACCTGCAACACATAAATAAATATGTACTTTGACAAAGAATTGTGAAACATTTAACTTTTATTTATTATGCACGGGATCTGCGCCCGGCTTTGTACAAAGGATTACATGCCTTGATGGCAAACTTGTACAAAAGAGGTTGCCGGGCAGCCCGGCAACAGCGCCTTACAGGTAAAACTTACGAAGATCCTCAATATTTCATGAGTTTAGCACCGGAGTGCCATCTTCGGTCTCTAGGTGGACTGTGCCGGGCCTAGTGACTCGTATTACCCGGTAAGGGCCCTCCCACTTCAGCGTCAACTTGTTTTTTACCCTTCATGGATCGAATCAAACGAGGAACAAGGTCGCCTTCCTTAAGGTCCTTGGCATTCACTTTGCAGCTAAGGTAGCGGCGCAAAGCTTGCTGGTACCATGCAGCACGGGCAGGAGCCTGGAAACGATCGTCCTCAAGGAGCGTGGCATCGTCAGGCCGTAGCTCATCTTGTTCCTCCTCATCGAATGCCAAGACTCGAGGTGACCCGTATTTGAGTTCCGTGGGGAGTATCACTTTTGCACCAAGGCTTGATTCCTGACCTTCTGCTTGACGGGTCTCGCATGAGGGCAGACAGCAAGGTGGTGCTCAATTGCCTTCCTAAGAACTTTGGGGATGTCAGATGCTTGCCAGGCAAGCGTACCGACATTCACCCGTAGGAAGGCAACGAGCTCGACTTCCTATTTGTCGCCGAGATTGTCACTTTCAGAAAAAGTGCCACTCGTCCCATCCCTCTTCGTAGAAACTTGTTTGGTCATGGACGCGGAAGCCTTGGCTCTCTTGCTATTGCCGGTAGAGCTCTCTGGTGTGTCCTCGACAGGCACGCTGCACTCTGAAGTGCGCTTCCCGGAGTCCTTCATAGAGGTCTTGCCGGTCTTCTTCTTCTCTCCCCCGGGAGCTTTGACGGCAGGGGCAAGTGCCTCGATGGCAGCTGTTGCCGCTGCCTCCCAGTAGAGCTTGTCAGCACAGATAACTGCGTCCTTGTAGTTTGACTTGATGGTGAGGACCCCCATCGGCCCCGGCATCTTGGTGACGTTGTACGCATAGTGCGACGCGGCCATAAACTTTGCCAGGGCAGGGCGGCCCAGAATCCCGTTGTACGGCAGTGGCATCTTGACGACATCGAAGGTAATCTTCTCCATCTAATGGTTGAGCTCGCTGCCGAACGTGACCGGCAATGTGACTTGGCCCTTCGGCTTGTTCCTCCCCGGGCTGATCCCTTGGAAACTACCTGTCCCCTCGAGATCCTTGTCGGGGATCTGCAGACTCTTGATCACATCTAGAGAGATCAAGTTCAAACCAGCCCCACCGTTAACCAGCATCTTTGTCACCTTGAGGTTGCGAATTGTTGGTGAGACCAACAATGGCAAACACCCGACCGCAGTGGTGCGATCAGGGTGGTCCTTGGCGTCAAAGACAATGGGCGAGATGTGACCACTTGAGTGGCTTCTATGCCTCCATCAGCGGCTCCGCTGCATTGACTTCGCGGATCCACTGCTTTAGTTGTCGGTGCGAGGAGTGCAAAGATGTGCCTCCGTCAACACACATGGCATCCACTGCATTTTGGAACTCCTTGTTGGACCCACCTCCATCCTCATCACTATCATCCTCTTCTTGCTGGCCCTGAGCAGCCTTCTCTTTTGGCTGCTTGGCCTTGCCGTGGCGGCCTCTGCGGCCACCATGGTCTTGTTTGCCGGACCCACAAGCACCATCTTTACCCTTCTCCTTGTCACGCTTCTCGTATTCTTGCTTCTGCTTTTCGGCAAGTTGCTCTACTTGCCGGCACTGCTGGAGGTCATGGTCCTTGGTGTGGTGGATCTTGCAGTACGGCCCGCCGGTCTTGTCGACCTTCTCGCCAGCCGCAGATTCCCGGCAGCCATCGCACCCGGCAACCACCTTGCCGAGGATGTCTGCCTTCGGCTTCTTGGTGGCGTTGGTGGCGTTGGTGTCGCCGGAGCTCTCGGCGGCCAGTACAGTCTTGTTCTTGCACTTTCTGTTGTGCTTTCTGTTTTTCTTCTGCGGGGTTGATGCATCGTCGTCCTCGGAATCGACGTCTGCACCAGCATCTTCCCCGGGGAGTCACCTCCCTTCCTCAGCTCATGCACACCTATCTGCCAAAGCCTACGGATCATTGATGGTCTTGACCTGCTCGACATTCATCTCTGACCGCATCCTGCGGTTGTGCACATTCGTGTGGAACGCGGCAACAACAGCGGTGGGATGGATGTCAGGGATGTTGTGGTGCACACGGCTAAACCATTGTATGTACTTGTGGAGGTTCTCTCCATCCCTTTGGGGGATCACCTGCAAATCACTGGGCTAGCCCGGGAGCGTGTGGCCACCCTGGTAAGCGCCAACAAAATGGTGGCATAGATCCGCCGAAGAAGAAATGGAGCCCTCAGGCAGGTTCATCAACCATGACCTGACGTTGGGCCGAAGCGCCAACGGGAAGTAGTTGGCGAGCACTTTCTCGTCCCGTCCCCCGGCAGCTTCCACCGCGATGGTGTAGATGCCAAGGCACATGGCTGGGTTGAGCGTGCCATCGTACTTGTGTGGCAGCTCTGGCTTGAAGGCACGGGCGGACGGCCAGCGAACTTGCCGCAGCTCACGAGTAAACGCTAGGCACCCCACATCGTAGGGCAAGTACCCAGCGGCTACTGGCGTGAGCACGTTCACTGCCGTCCTGGCACGGTCGTCAGATTGACGGCGTGCTTCCCGGCGCCGCTCGATCTTCGTGCGGGCGTCTTCATCGTACCGCTCGTGGAGCACTTGGCGCTGATCTTGGCGGCACTGCGGATCTGATGAAGCCATAGACAGCATGTCATGGTCGTCCGATCGGTGGGAGGTGGTGCGCCTAAAAAGCACAGCCACGTAGGACGAAAAAGAGCTAACCACGCGTCTTCCCCATAAAAAAGGAAACCGCAAGGGGCACTGCTCATTTACCCCCTCTTCCCAATCTAGCCAGTTCGCCGTCGTCTTCAACCTCGCGTCAGAGCGCCTTTTTCTTTCACCACCGCGTCGAGGCCCCCGCCGGCTTCTGAATCCGTCAACCTCACGCAGCCATGGTGCCTAAGAGGAGTCGGAATAAACTGGGGAAGGCGGCTGATCCGGATGCAGAGGAGGGGGAAACAGAGTGGGCGGCGCTGCGGAGGGGCAACATCGTCTTCAAGCCGGTGCTGGAGGAGCATGACCTGGTGGAGCAGTATGCGATCATGTGGGGGAAGGACACTAAAGCCCACTCCACGCCTGATGTTCTTCCCGGCTCCGTTCAGCCCAGTGATGACAAGTACCCCTTCTTCGTCGCTTACTTCTATTGCGGGCTCGTCCCTCCTTTCTCTGAGTTCTTCTGCGAGATCATGTACACGTACGGGTTCCACCTCTTAGATTTCACACCCAATGCCATGACCTGTCTGGCTATTTTCGCGCATTTCTGCGAAAACTTTGTTGGAGTAATACCCAGCGCAGCTCTGGTCCGCCACTATTTCATCCCCCGCACTGAGGCGGACACCCTCTCCAGCTATATTGCTTGGATTCCTAGGGACGGGGACGCTTATCTCCCTAGGCTGTTTAATCGGGAATGGAGCGAATGGTGCGGAGATTGGTGCTAGATCAAGGACGATAGGTTCCCTGACTTCTGCAAGACCAGAACGAAGAAGGTGAAGCGCGTCGAGGGTTGGGACCACTTTGACGAGAAGGATGCCCATCTCGAAATCGCCACGATCCGCATTCTCCGATTCAGGGCCGCCGGCCTCACCATTGAGATGGTGGGGGCCGACTTCCTTTGCCACAGTACTGCCCCTCTTCAGAATAGAGGAAGGACTGCTTGGGATTACCAGAATGCGGCCGACATCATGCGGGTAAACACAGGGCTTCACACCAACCTGATGGTGATGCAGGACGCGGCTCTCTGCGGCATGCTCTTTCGTGCTGGCGGCAAGTTTAACAGGCCGACAGGCGTCGTGCCGCTGTGCAACAACTCTGCCAAGGATGCTATCATCGCCATGATGCCACCTTGCAATGCCCAAGGTGTCGAGGGGAGTTGGCAAGCACCACCCGAAGACGCGGTGAGAATATGGTTCGATACACTGGTGGAGAAGCCCATCCGAGAGGAGACAGACTTCTACCGCGACACCACTCAGGTAGAGCTGGAGCATAGTACCAGGAGAGCGGCGGAGGCAAAGTTGGCTGGGGGTGCCGGTAGCTCCGGTTCTGCAGCAGCCAAAGCTGAGGAGGGGAACAAGGAAGGGCTGGCAAGTGAGTCACCGGAGGAGTCTGCCGGGAGGTGAGAGCAACTTGTTGGAGGTCAGAGTAAAGAGGCCGCTGAGGAGCAGGCGCTCAAGGAGCCCCTTGCTCCGGCAAGGACGACTCGTGTCCTCCGAAGAGCCGTTTCCGGGGAGCCGGTTCGCTCTTCGCCCTCGGGTGAGGAGGTTGCTGGTGGGGAGGTGACCGGCGAGGTTGCCGGGCGACGAGGGACTCAACGCCAAACCGCTCAACAGTAGCGAACTCGGTGTACTTCTACGAAGAGTACAGCCGTGCCGGCTGCTGGAGCGGTCGGGTCATCTCGTCCTGCTGTGCCTGTGGCAACTAAACAGGCCATGACTTCTACCCCACCGCCTTCCTCCAGCAGCAGGCCCGAAGGCTTGGATGATCTCTCCATCCTTAGCGACGACGAGGAGGAAGAGGAGTATATATCCCCAATTTCCTTCATTCAATTCTTGATTTCTTGCCTGCGTTCACCTGACTTGCTTCGCCTTGCCTTGGTCGACAGTGACAGGGAAACCCTCGCGCAAAGGATGGCCAAGAGGCCAAGGAATAGAGCAGAAGAGGAGCCGGTAACAAGCATGGCACCGGACGACGATGTCTCGGAAACCAGCCCCCAGCGCAACCCCCAGCGTGAGGCCACTATTCACTTTCCTTTAGCGAGCGTGGGTGTTGAGATGTTCACTGCTGACATCTGCACGGAGCAGGAGAAGAGCGCCACGAGGAGGAACGCCCGGAGGCTGATCCAGCCGGGACATCTCCATCAACCGCTCTCCCGGCAAGCGGTTCTCCGGCAAGGTCCTCCACAGACGAGGTCGTTCGCACTGATGAAGCGCTGGCAAACCGTGGCTGCCAGCAACCAGGTGATGACAAATGAAGTAGCTTTGGAGGAGATTATCCCTCCTCAACAGTCTCAGTCTGGTATGCCTTCTACCATCGAGTAGCTTTTTCTTTTAACCTTCTCTCTCTCTTTTTTTGTTTTCTTGAACTTGATCTGAGTCTTGATTTCCTCTCCTCCCCATCCTTTCAGATTTACCTTTTTCTGACGACATGGACGTCGATTCCACCATCGAGGACATTGTGAAGGATGCCGCCAACGAGGCCAGAAACATTGCTGCCGATGAGGCCATCTGGATGACTGACGAGGAGACCACCAAGGCTTCTCACGAAGATGCCACCGCGGGTGCTGCTGAGGAAGGCAGTAATCAGAACATCGAGGCCACTGAATATATTCCTATCTCAGGAGCGCTAAGCACTAACTTAGCTAGGAGGGCGATCTTGGCTAGCAAGGCGGTTGCCGACGACCACACCTCGACATCTGAAGATCCCTTCTCAAGCAGATACTTGAAAGTTGGCGACAATCTGTTCGTCAACCTTCCTGGGATGTCAAGCATTGGGGTGCCTATGGAAGGAAAGATCTTGGACGGTGAGGTCCTTACTGCTGCCGGACTTGAAGTTGTTGACGAGCTGCCTGCCAACATCAATGATACCAAGGAGGAGCAATTCCTCAAAGCCATGAGCGAGAACTTCCGGAAACTCTAGGCGTGCCACCGCGACCGCACGGATAACTTGGACTCCAGGGCGGCCGTCCTTGACAAGGCGGAGGATGATTTCAAGAGACACGTGGAAGAAACGCAGATTTGGTATGCGTAATGCCTCCAAGACCTCTATGAACGTCAAACTCAGCTCGCCAAGGCCCAGGAGAATTTCATTCTGGAAAAGGCTGATGCCGGAAGGCACAGGAGGAGGTTGCACGGAAGATAGCAGCGGAGGAGGCAAAGTTGAATGAGCGCAGGGTCGGCCTTGACGCTTATGAGGAAGAGCTTGCCACTCGTGAAGCCGGGCTTGCTGCTACGCTTCGTGGAAAGGATAACGAGATCCAGGCTCTCGTTGCCCAACAAACCCAGGAACTAAGGCAGAAGCACAAAGAGACTATCGAGGCTCAAGCCGCAGAGCATGCCAGCAAGATCAAGGAAGCCATCGATGCTGCCAGAGCTGGAGAGGTCACCATGATCAAACTAGAAAACAAAGTGTGAGCACTCGAAGCAAACCTTGTTGCCAATGGCAAAGAGATCTCGGCGCTCAAAGCAGGTGCGGAGAAGGCAGTCCACACTCTGGCGGGGCTGCAAACTTCTGTATCCACCAAGAACTAAGACCTTGCCAAGGCCAAGGACACGATTGAAGATCACGAGCTAAAGCTAAACACCTTGGGGTTGTCTCTTGATGAAGTCAAAAAGCGTGAAAAGACCTTGACGAAGGAACTTCAGGACGAGAAGTCTAAACTTGCAAGTGCCGCAACTTCCTTCAACAAGCTCAAGGACGCCTACAGGCTTTGGACCGACCAGCTTGTGGCCGCTGCGGAGAACATTTCCGTCAACCTACGCGCCCTTGGCTTGTCGGAATACCACTACTCCACCATCGAAGGGGACACCGCCAGCACCAGGCTCACCTTCTTTTTTGAAAGCTTGGGTGAGGTACTGAATAAACACCACGGGGCTCGAGCTACATACCTTGCCAACGAGTTCCGCAGGCTTTGCCGGGATGTCCTCTTCAAGATGCTCAGGAAAGTGGTGTACTGAAACCCAAACATCGACCTTTCCAAGGTCTTCGTGAGCCTGCCCGAGAGTGCCGACACCAGGGCCGTCGATGAGCTTGTTGCGCCCATCGCAGATAGGGTTAGCTAAATCACCACGAAAGAGGGCGGGGTCACGAGCTAGGCTCGCCACCTTACTTTGCCACGTGTAAGATCATGCAATAGACATCTTTATCTTAAGTCAGAACTGCACTTGGCCTTGATGTATTATAACTTGTGTTTTAGATGGATGTATGTGCACTAATCTCCTTATAACATTCTGTCTTTGCAAGATTTTTGTACCCTACGCTTGCCAGAAACTTGCCGGTGCGCACACCCTTGCCGCGAGCGCTTGAGGAACAGGTCCTTAGCAGCTTGTCGGAAGTGCCGCTGCCGGCAAGGTCACGCTTGACTATCACAACACGGCTTCTTAGGTTGTTGAGCGGACTCGAAGCAAAGTAAGAGCGCAGTTCATCACGACAAGGTTCCTTAGCGTGCAGGTTTCTCATACAAAGGCCAAAGTCGTTCAAGGAGAGTCGCAACTACAACAAAGAATTTGTTTCAAAGTTTTGCAGCTTAGCTCATTCCTTGCTGTACTTCTTGCCGTAGGGTGACATCTTGAACGCGTTCTGTGGTATCCATACCGCCACTCCCCCCGGGAAACTTGTACATGAGGAATCCTTCCTTCCTTTGAGAAAAAGAAAGAAGAGAAAAGAGGAGGCGGGAACCTAGATGGTTCATTAATCACCTTATGATAGGAAAAATGTAACACAAGACTGCCTGCAACACATAAATAAATATGTACTTTGACAAAGAATTGTGAAACATTTAACTTTTATTTATTATGCGCGGGATCTGTGCCCGACTTTGTACAAAGGATTACATGACTTAACGGCAAACTTGTACAAAAGAGGTTGCCGGGCAGCCTGGCAACCGCACATTACGTGTAAAACTTATGAAGATGCTCAATATTTCATGAGTTTAGCACCGGAGTGCCATCTTCAGTCTCTAGGTGGACTGTGCCAGACCTAGTGACTCGTATTACCCGGTAAGGGCCCTCCCACTTCAGCGTCAACTTGTTTTTTACCCTTCATGGATCGAATCCAACAAGGAACAAGGTCACCTTCCTCAAGGTCCCTGGCATTCACTTTGCGGCTACGGTAGCGGCGCAAAGCTTGCTGGTACCGTGCATAATGGGCAGGAGCCTCGAAACGATCTTCCTCAAGGAGCATGGCATCGTCAGGCCGCAGCTCATCTTGGTCCTCCTCATCGAAGGCCAAGACTCGAGGTGACCTGTATTAGAGTTCCGTGGGGAGTATCACTTCTGCACCAAGCTTGCTTTATGACCTTCTGCTTGACGGGTCTCGCATGAGGGCAGACAGCAAGGTGGTGCTCAATTGCCTTCCTAAGAACTTTGGGGATGTCAGATGCTTGCCGGGCAAGCGTACCGACATTCACCCATAGGAAGGCAATGAGCTTGACTTCCTATTTGTCGCCGAGAGTGGCACTTTCAGAAAAAGTGCCACTCGTCCCATTCCCCTTCGCAGAAACTTGTTTGGTCGTGGACGCAGAAGCCTTGGCTCTCTTGCTCTTGCCGGTAGAGCTCTCTGGTGTGTCCTCGACAGGCACGCTACACTCTGAAGTGCGCTTCCCGGAGTCCTTCACAGAGGTCTTGCCGGTCTTCTTCTTATTCTCTCCCCCGGGAGCTTTGACGGCAGGGGTAAGTGCCTCGATGGCAGCTACTGCCGCTGCCTCCCGATAGAGCTTGTCAGCACAGATGACTGCGTCCTTGTAGTTTGACTTGATGGTGAGGACCCCCATCGGCCCCGAAATCTTGATGACGTTGTACGCATAGTGCGACGCGGCCATAAACTTTGCCAGGGCAGGGCGGCCCAGAATCCCATTGTACGGCACCGGCATCTTGACGATGTCGAAGGTAATCTTCTCCGTCTGATGGTTGAGCTCGCTGCCGAACATGACCGGCAATGTGACTTGGCCCTTCGGCTTGTTCCTCCCCGGACTGATCCCTTGGAAACTACCTGTCCCCTCGAGATCCTTGTCGGGGATCTGCAGACTCTTGATCACATCTAGAGAGATCAAGTTCAAACCAGCCCCACCGTTAACCAGCATCTTTGTCACCTTGAGGTTGCGAATTGTTGGTGAGACCAACAATGGCAAACACCCGACCGCAGTGGTGCGATCAGGGTGGTCCTTGGCGTCAAAGACAATGGGCAAGATGTGACCACTTGAGTGGCTTCTGTGCCTCCATCAGCGGCTCCGCTGCATTGACTTCGCGGATCCAGTGCTTTAGTTGCTGGTGCGAGGAGTGCAAAGATGCGCCTCTGTCAACACACAAGGCATCCACTGCATTTTGGAACACCTTATTGGACCCACCTCCATCCTCATCACTATCATCCTCTTCTTGCTGGCCCTGAGTAGCCATCTCTTTTGGCTGCTTAGCCTTGCCGCGGCGGCCTCTGCGGCCACCATGGTCTTGTTTGCCGGACTCACCAGCACCATCTTTACCCCTCTCCCTGTCACGCTTCTCGTACTCTTGCTTCTGCTTTTCGGCAAGTTGCTCCACTTGCCGGTATTGCTTGAGGTCGTGCCCTTGGTACGGTGGATCTTGCAATACGGCCCGCCGGTCTTGCTGGCCTTCTCGCCTGCCGCAGCTTCCCGGCAGCCATCGCACCCGGCAACCTTCTTGCCGGGGATGTCTGCCTTCGACTTCTTGATGGCGTTGGTGGCATTGGTGTCGCTGGAGCTCTCGGCGGCCAGTACAGTCTTGTTCTTGCGCTTTCTATTATGCTTTCTGTTCTTTTTCTGCGGGGTTGATGCGTCGTTGTCCTCGGAATCGACGTCTGCATCAGCATCTTCCCCGGGGTGTCGCCTCCCTTCCTCAGCTCATGCACACCTATCTGCCAAAGCCTACCGATAGTTAATGGTCTTGACCTGCTCGACATTCATCTCTGACCGCATCCTGCGGTTGTGCACATTCGTGTGGAACGTGGCAACAACAGCGGCGGGATGGATGTCTGGGATGTTGTGGTGCACACGGCTGAACCGTTGTATGTACTTGTGGAGGTTCTCTCCATCCCTTTGGGGGATCACCTGCAAATCGCTGGGCTAGCCCGGGAGCTTGTGGCCACCCTGGTAAGTGCCAACGAACTGGTGGCATAGTTCCGCCCAAGAAGAAATGGAGCCCTCAGGTAGGTTCATGAACCACGACCTGATGTTGGGCCGAACCGCCAACAGGAAGTAGTTGGCGAGCACTTTCTCGTCCCGTCCCCTGGCAACTTCCACCGCGATGGTGTAGATGCCAAGGAACTCGGCTGGGTTGAGCGTGCCATCGTACTTGTCGGGCAACTCCGGCTTGAAGGCACGGGCGGGCGGCCAGTGAACTTGCCGCAGCTCACGAGTAAACGCTGGGCACCCCACATCGTAGGGCAAGTACCCAACGGCTACTGGCGCGAGCACGTTCACTACTGGCCTGGCACGGTCGTCAGATTGACGGCGTGCTTCCCGGCGCCGCTCGATCTTCGTGCGGGCGTCTTCATCGTACCACTCGCGGAGCACTTGGCGCAGATCTTGGTGACACCTCGGATCTGACGAAGCCATAGACAGCATGTCATGGTCGTCCGATCGGCGGGCCGGTCGCTATGACGGTGGGGGTGCTGAGGCGACTGCACCGTTGGCGTGGCATCTCCGGCAAGGTAGTCGGACGGTCCCTCCAGCTTGGTGAGTGGTCGCCGCGAGGGCCCCACTGATGAAACTCTGAATGGTGGCTCTCCATTTGTCCATCTTGTCCGGGCTTGGCGGGAAGTTCAATAGTATTTGAACCCACGCCACGGCCTCTACCGCCGTGGTTGGCATGGCTGGGAGCACAAAACGAGGCATTGCTCGACTCCTGGCAGAGCCAGAAGGAGCCTGTTACGTCCATGCCACCGTGGCTCTTGCTCGCCAACAGGCAGACATGGTGGTGGCGGCGGCGCTCCATGAACAATCGGAAGTTGCTGCACAGGGATCTCGCCTTGCGATCGTCTGGAACCGCCAACAACGTGGGGGAGCGTGTTGTGCCCATCTTGCGATGGTCACGGCGTACGCCTCCCCGCGCCATTGTTGGATGCCGCCGCTACATCCTTGGATGTTGCGGCGGCTGGGTCCTGGGTCGCAACAGTATGAACTATATTATTATGATGACTGTGCTCACCAGAATGTCTTGGAAGTTGACCGGCTGTGACATCGCCAGTCATGTGGCTAGGCTCAGCAACATGACGGGGGTGCTGAGCACCCACACCACTTGTGCCTCCTGCTCCGCCCATCCCAACCGTAGCGCCCGCGCCGGCTACGCCGCCTGCATTCGCCTGGGAAGGTGGCTTGGACGTGGTAGGAGCCGTCGTGGATCCACCCATCTTCTTCAGACGCAGTAGGTGCAAGAACACGCGGGGGGGGTATCTAGGTTTGGGCCGCTATGAGTGTAAAACCCTACTCCTGTTCTGTGTTTGATCGTGTATGAACCCAAGTTACAAGGAGCGCAATTTTCCGGCAAGGTGCGCAGGAAATGCAGCTATCGCGTGTAATTGAGCTGGGTGTCGACCGTTCTACCTGTAGCCGTGGGCCTCCTTTTATAGGCCAAGGGGTTACCACAATGGTTAATACGGTCATTACAGAGAATGAATAGTGACTTGCACCGTCACCACGTCTATCTTCCAACGGGGTAAGACAAATGCATTTAATGCACCATTAGGTGCTACGTTGGGGAGGCGAGGCCTTGGGCAAAAGATCTGTACCACCGGTCCTGGCGCCCTCCTGTAATCTTGACACGTCCCAGGGATGGGTGTCATTAAAGATAATCTTGGCGTGGCGTGCTGACACGTGCCTTGGCCGGCTATGTTGACCGCCTGCCCGCTCGAATCCTAGCATACGAGCCTATCTGGTCGATGGTGAGGTGGAGCGGTAACGGGACAGAACAAGCCTGCTAGCACGGAGCTTGCCGGGCCTTGCTTGCCGGCAACCAGGGGCTTGGTCTTCACCTTGCCGGGGCGGAGCTTGTCGGCTAGGGCAGCGTCGATCTTCAATACGAGAATAGTACTTCTTGATGACCTACCTTGAGGTCTTCTTCATGGTCTTGGTGTTGAGTCTTGAGTCGTAGTTATCCTCTGCCAAGCCCTTGCCGGAAGGGAGGCTACAACTGCCTGTGCACAAGTCTGGGTACGAGGGCACCCATGTCTTAGTACACCGACAACTGGGCGGCAGATTGCTCCCGCATCGCCTTCGCCTGGGCCTCCGCTTCCTCGCGGCGCCTGTCGGCCGCGTCGGCGTCCCGGACGGTGCTCTCGAAGATCTCCTTCGCGTCGAAGGCGGCCTTCTCACGCTTTGCCCACGCGGCTTTGTCTTGGCGCCGGCCCAGCTTGACGACGACGTCGAGTTGCCGCCACCCCTCCGTGAGGCGCATGCGCTCCCCAATGATGCGTGCCTCCTCCGCCTAGAGTTCTGCCTCAAGCTGGCCCAGAGCCACCCTGGAGCCCCGCAGAACCCCGCGCCTGAGCAAGGCGTTGCTGTCCACGAGCTGCAGGGCCCAGTTCAAGCTCGGCTCCACGCTGTCCTCCGCCGTCACAGCCTGGGTGGGACTGGCGTCGTTCATCAGGAGAGGAAGGCTCGCCGGGACCTCCTCCTCCTCTTGCCATGGCGGTGCACTCCGTGGGCTCGTCGCGCCCGCAGCAGGAGCCTCGTGCACCGGCGAGTGCTGAGGGTTGGCTGAGGCACCGCCGATAGCTGCAGCCTCCTTGGCGGGGGTAGAGCTCGACGGGGGAGTTGGCGCCTCCGCCTCCTCAATTGTTGCGTCCCCTCCTGCAGCGGGCGCCTC
The DNA here is from genome assembly GCA_039707655.1 of Elymus sibiricus. Classification (NCBI taxonomy): domain Eukaryota; kingdom Viridiplantae; phylum Streptophyta; class Magnoliopsida; order Poales; family Poaceae; genus Elymus; species Elymus sibiricus. The sequence continues at coordinate 193,029,876 of CM077670.1, forward strand.
AGGAGGCGCGACCCCTCCGCCGGAGGCCGCCTCCCGAGCCGCAGCCCTGGAGGAATCACCTGTTCTTCCTCCACCTCCGCGCGCCCCGTTTCAGCTTCGGGGTGGTGGGTGGCCTCTGCGCGCCCTTCGGCGCCTGCAGTACGCACCGGGGCCCCCTTCGAGCTAGGGGTCTTCGGCTTCTTCTTCTTCAAGGGCCTCCTGCGCGCGTAGGGGCTCAGCCCCAGATATCGGGAGGAAGAAGGAAAAACACAAGGAAAAGAGAGCAAGGCATGGTGACTTGCTCATTGTTGGGGACCCACTTCCTCTTCTTCAGTATCAGCAGCGGCCGGCTGCCGCTGCCGCTCTCGCGAGGCTTCCTCGCGTCGCCCCAGGAGGGCGTGCCGCGAGGCTTGGCAGTCCTGGCCTTGGCACCGTCCTTCTCGGCGGGGGGCTCGGTGGCCCTGCCGCCTGCGCCGGTCTCCTCCGCAGTGGGCTTGGTGGCCCCGCCGCCCGCGTTAATCTCCTCCATGCGCGGCTCGTCAGCTAACGCACTGGTGCTCCCTTCATCTCTAGTGCCAGCGGGCCAGGAGGGCACAACCCTGAATTGGGCATCGTCGTCATCGTCACCAAGGTCACAGATGAGTTGGCGGCGGCTTCTCGGGGTGGGCCCGACATTGCTCCCCTCTGCGGCACTTGCCGAGGCCTCGGCATCGCTGCGGTCTCCCGAGACAGGGACCACCATGAATGGATTCTTGTGAGGCCCCTCGGGGCCCTCCGGCACCAGGCCCCACTGTACGAAGATTGGCATCTCCGCGACTAGCTCCTCCCTTTCCTGATAGCGGTACAGCGGGAGCGCATCCTGTGGCGGATCCTTCGCGTTGCCACCAACCAAGATCTACATGATCTCTTCCAACACCTCCGACGTCAGATTGTTGACACTCAGCCTCATGGGGTCCTTCGAGCCAGTGATCTCCCACACCGGATGCGAGCGCCTCTGGAGTGCGCGATGCGTCACCGCAAGAACTCCTTCACCACCATCGCCCCCGTGAGCCCAGCAACCCTCATCTCGGCCATCCGCCCCCACATGGGCGCCAGCGTCAGATCGGTGAGCTTCTCATGCTCCCGGCCAGAGCTCTTCACAGCGGGGTCCATCGGGATCATCAGCAGCGGGCTATGCTGTGGCGCGTCCACATAGACCCAGCGCTGCCTATAGCCCTCCACCTTCCTCGAGATCTTTAGGTTGATGGAGTCGTCCTCCATCTCCTTGATGATGAGGAATGAAGCGCACGTTGAGCGGTGATTCGCCAAGGTCAGCCGTAGGCTGAAGAAGTGGCGGAAGAGCGCCACCAAGGGCATCACGCCCACGAAGGCCTCGCAGAAGAAGGCGAAGGTGGAAAGGAGGAGGATGGAGTTCGACTGGAGGTGGAGCGTGTGAATCTGGTAGTGCATAAGAATGCCATTGAAGAAATCGGAGAATGGCGGCACCAAGCCGGCATAGACGCTGCGAAGGAAGAGGGGGAAGGTCGTCGCCTCCAGCTCGCGTGGCGGGCGCGAGCCCGGTCAAATCTGCGTTGCCTTCCACTCGTTGGTGGCGGCGGTGGTCATCGGAATCACCTTATCCAACCCCTCTCTGTTGGCGATGATGGAGCGTGACAGGGCCGGCTCAAAGGCTAGCGCGGTCGGGACCGCGACCACTGTCGTGGTTTTGTCACGGCAAGATGTCCTAGTGAAAGGACTTAGTGGTGAGGCCATCGCAACTAGGTGGGAGCTTGAAGGGGTTGGTCGGAATCAAGAGACGCGAGCTTTTACCCAGGTTCAGCCCCTTGCGGTGGAGGTAAAAGCCTACATCCTGCTTGATTGCTATTAATGATGATGATCTCGATTACAAGGGTGCTGCTGTTTCGCTACCTCTATCTCGAGAGCTTCTAATTTGTCTGTCTATCCTGACCTGTCCCCTTTTGAGGTGCCTTGCCCCTTCTTATATAAGTTGAAGGGGCCGGCTTACATGTAGAGTCCTAGTAGGACTACAACTAGTCTATTTTCGATGACAAGTCGGATCCTAGTTTGGGTCTTCTCTTCCGAACTGATCTACCCAGGCCAGGTCTTCTCTCCAAGCTGGGTCTACCCAGGCCGGGTCTTGCTTCTCTTACTAGGTTCCTTCCAGGGTCTAGCCCGTAGAGAGCCGGCCCGTTTAATGCCATGCGTGACCCGGTTATGGGCCCTTTGGTCCTGCTGGGTTATGCCTTGGGATGCCGGGTCCAGCCGCGGGTAAATCCCCCGACATTAGCCCCCAGGTTAGCTTGAATTTATTCATGCTAAGCTCCTGAAATAAGAATAATTAATATGTTAAAGGACCAGCTCACTCAACTTGCCGGTTTACTCAATGAACCGACTCCTTGAAAATCCAGGTCTCTTTGTCATATCAACATGCCGGCTTCAGAATCAACTTGCTGATGTTGGTTCCATGCAGAAAAATATTGGAAAAATAATCCATCTGATGTTGAGTTGGCTTCCAGTGCTTCATCTTGATGAAAATATTGAAAATAAAAGATCCGTTTGATGTTAAGCCAGCTTTCGAAGTTTCGGCTTGATAAAAATACTGGGAATAAGAAATCCATATGATGTTGAGCCGAATAAGAAATCCATATGATTCTGAGCTGGCTTTCAATGCTTCTAGGCCTTCTATGAATAACTTAGAGGAGATGATCTTTCCAAACCTCCACCAAGAAAATGAGACCCGGCTCGCTTCTAAATTGACAACTTGAAGGTGTTCTTCCGTTTTTTTATCTCCATATTACCTGTAGCCCCCAAGGTCCAAGTTTATCAGTTCATGATGACTTGGTGCTTTGCATAAAAATAATATCTTGACTGTGTAGCCCCCCCCCCAAGTTCCGGGTCGCATGCCTGCAGCGACTTGGGACTTTTTAGAAATTTTTTAGATCTTGAACTAAGTAGTGTAGTCCCTAAGTGGCGGGTCGTATGCCTGCAGCGACTCGGGACATACAGATGCTTCTCCTTTAAAGAATAACATCATATGATGTAGCCCCCAAGGTCCGGGTCGCTATTGATATAGTAGATTGGAGCTTGTGTTTTTGAACTTTCGAATTTTGTCAGGAGCAATTAGTAGCCCCCAAGGGATGCCTCATCATTATTTGATGGGCCGGGTCTTCAATGAAACCAGTACAAATGACCATGCATTAGCCCTCAAGTGCCATGTCATCAACCTATGGTGTCTTGGGACTTCCACTAAAGTATGTAATGTTGTAAACATCTTATGTAGGATATGTTGAATCAAGCCGAGTTACAAATTGCCATTTAAGAAAGAAGTGAGCTCGGAAAAGAAATTCTGAGAGGAGAACAAACCAATATCAACCCGGAAGATCCAACTACCACGTCTCAACCATCAACCACTCCGCAAGTTTGAATTTGCTTTGAAAAACTTGATAGAAAATAGCCCAGTCGTGGCTTGTAATAGCTTTTGAGCTGAAACCCCATAGTCTACTAGAGCCATCAAGCACTTAGTATTTTGCCTGTGAACTGATGATGGTTTTGCAATGATAGAAATCCTTGGCCGTGATTGCAGTGCAACCCGGCAATTTATGCTCTATATTTGACTTCACAAGCTTGCTTTGATTGGAATAGAAAACCATAAACCCTGGTTGTCATGCAACCTGGCAATTCATGTTGCCGTTGTATTAAAATCATAATTGATGAGGCCCGGCCTTTCTGAAAAGAAGGCCAATTTCTGCAAAAAAGATGCAATATTTACAAATAATTGTAATATAGATGCAAAGTACTATATAACAGGATAATTATAGTAATGCAAACTGTAAAATAAAAAGCCGGCTTTTAAGGCATGACTTAAAGACCGGCTTTCAAGGCTCAAGACTGATTCGCTTTCATGAAGCAGGCTTTACCGCCTCCTTTGGTTCATCCTAACTCTCTAAAAGCCGGCTCTCATGTGACCAATCGGTGTTTTAACTCAGACGAGTTCAGGGTCACTCTGTGATTGACTCGTCGGGCGTACACCGGGACACCTTTTCAGAGTAGCATCTTGCTAACAGCCAGGTATAACCAAGAATAATATTTGGCGAATGCCATGTTAAGACGGTGAGAAAGCTAAACTCGGTGAGTTGGAAGCCCCCAAGTGACCATATGATCATGGAAAAGCTCAGCATAGGATATACAGGAGACAATGCTACTACTGCAAAACATCTGGGGTCCAGATAAGCCGGCTTTATTCCATTGATCATAATTGAGCAGGATACCCATGTTTAGACTATGCATCATGGCAACTACTCTTCTTTGGTAACCTTACTTTTCGCCAATATGGCACGGTAACCATGTTTGAACTGCGCATCATGGCAGCTAGTTCTCTTTGGCAACCTTTACTTTTTCGCCAATAAGGCAGGATACCTATGTTTGAACTGCGCATCGTGCCAGCTAGTCCTCTTTGGTAACCTTGGCGTTTGATGACGCAGTATAAACCACCGAAGATTTAAGGATTGGAGTCAGAGATGACCCTGTAGGAGTCGCAAGTCCATAATCCTACTGTAGGCTCAAACCGGAATTTTCTGAGAGCCGGAATTTTTCTGAGAGCTGCAATTTTCTGAGAGCCAGAATTTTTCTGAGAGCCGGAACTTTTTGGTAACCTTGCTGGAACTTTTTTGTAACCTAGCCGGAACCTTTCGGCGACTCGGCCGGAACTTTTCATTGACTCAGCCGGAACTTTTCTGTTACCCGGCCGGAACTTTTCGGCGACTCGGCCAGAACTTTTCCGTAACCCAGCCGGAACTTTTCGGTAACCCGGCCGGAACTTTTCGGCAACTCGGCCGGAACTTTTCGGCGACTCGGCCAGCACTTTTCTGTAACCCGACTTGAACTTTTCCATAACCTGGCCGGAACTTTTCGGCGACTCAGCCAGAACTTTTCTGTAACCCAACCGGAACTTTTCTGTAACCCGACCGGAACTTTTCCGTAACCCGGCCGGAACTTTTCGGCGACTCGGCTGGAACTTTTCTGTAACCCGGCCGGAACTTTCCTGCAACCCGGCCGGAACTTTTCGGCGACCCAGCCGGAACTTTTCGGCGACTCGGCCGGAACTTTTCTTGATCTCTGGGAGAGCTCCCTCCAAGAACATAACAACACCGTGCACATGCCCCACGATGGGCGCCAACTGTCATGGTTTTGTCACGGCAAGATGTCCTCGTGAAAGGACATAGTGGTGAGGCCATCGCAACTAGGTGGAAGCTTGAAGGGGTTGGTCGGAATCAAGAGACACGAGCTTTTACCCAGTTTCGGCCCCTCGCGGTGGAGGTAAAATCCTACATCTTCCTTGATTGCTATTAATGATGATGATCTTTATTACAAGGGTTTTGTTTCGTTACCTCTATCTCAAGAGCTACTAATTTGTCTGTCTATCCTGACATATCCCCTTTTGAGGTGCCTTGCCCCTCCTTATATAAGTTGAAGGGGGCGGCTTACATGTAGAGTCCTAGTAGATCTACAACTAGTCTATTTTCTATTACAAGTCGGATCCTAGTCCGGGTCTTCTCTTCCGAACTGATCTACCCAGGCCGGGTCTTCTATCCAAGCCGGGTCTACCCAGGCTGGGTCTTGCTTCTCTTACTAGGTTCCTTCCAGGATCCAGCCCGTAGAGAGCCGGCTCGTTTAATGCGATGCGTGACCCGGTTATGGGCCCTTTGGTCCTACCGGGTTATCCCTTGGGATGCCGGGTCCAGCCACGGGTAATTCCCCCGACACTTGCCGTCCTGCCCTTCTTGCCAGTAGGCATCATTAGTGTGCGAAGGAGCTTTGGAGGCGAGAGGAGGAAGAGGATGCAAGGAGTCGGGCGCTAGGAGGCGGGGAGGAGCGGATGATGGCAATGATGATTCTGCGCCACGCACAGGCCAGTTTTATGGCAGGGCGGATGGTTACCGAGGCGTAGTGGGGAAGCGAGGGCGTCCCCCGTCCCATCGTGCGCCACCCATCCCAGCCTGGGCCCTGTAGTCGGTTAGGGCCCACGCTGTTTCGCTCCCAACGGGCGGGAACATGCGTGCCACGTGCCCGGGGGCTACTATCGGGCCAGTGGGAACCAGGGTACCACGGCTTGTCTGCCTGCGACCCAGGAAGTGATGCCTGGCGAAGGCCCAAGAGGCGGCCCAGCCATGGGCGCCGTGAAGCAAGACACCTCGCGAGGCACCGGCCTCACGAGGACCCCCTCCGCAAGGAGCGAACCACCAAGACTTGGCAGCAGTAGCAGGAAGCCTCGCGAGGCCCCCTCGCGAGGCGACCTCCCGAGGCGGCCTCCCGAAGCCGCCCGAGCCTGGCGCTAGCCACGCGGTCCCATGCTCCCCACGTGGGTGACGCACCCCCACAAGACGACGACAGCGACAGGAGCCGTACCAGCACGCGCAGACAGGGAGAGTTTCCTCTTTGGTGCTAAGGGGGCAGCGCCAGCTGCCCACCCCCAAAGCAAGTCCCAAAGCCTGCCCATTTGGTGAAAGAAGACCAGGACGATAACGCGCGCAGGGCGGAGGTCATCACCGAGCCCACCGGCGCGTCATGGATAACACCTTTGCAAGCGGACACCGCCTTTTGTCAGGATAAGCCTGGGCGCCTGTCCCCTTTCAAACTGCCGTTGTGTGTGGCTACCCTTCCCGCCAACATTTTCGGGGGAAGAGGACCAAGGCTGCTATAAAGGGGGCAGGGCCGCCACCATAGAGAGGATCTTCTTCGATCAATTCCTCCTTCTCCTACCTTGTACACTTGTACTCACCAGAGCAATCCAAATCACAAGTAGGAGTAGGGTTTTACACCGCAAGGTGACCCGAACCTGGGTAGCTGTTGTGTCCCCTGTCATACCCTGTGCGCAGCGTGCTCTCGTCGTAGCCTTGTCGTGGTCACCATCTAGCTGGTAGGAACGAGTGCGCCCCTAGAGTTCGAACCAGGGTCCCCGGAGCCCCGATTCCGACACTATGGACCCATAGGTCTATGGTAAACTACTCACACATCATCGAAAGGGCAGCAAGGTTGACGAAGAAGCCCTCCGTGATCGATTCCCCCTCCGGCAGATTGCCGAAAAAGGCCTCCAGATGGGATCATGGAAGAACAGAAGCTTGCCGCGGCGGAAAAGTTATTCGAGGTGGCTCTCTGGTATATGGGGAATATTTGAGAATTTATAGGCTTGGAATTAGTTCAAGAGGTGCCACGAGGGGCCCACAAGACGGGGGGCGTGCCTACCCCCCTGGGCACGCCTCCCAAGCTTGTCGCTCCCTCGTTACTCATTTGGTCTTCTCCCAAACCTTCTAGGGTCCCTTCTGGTCCAGAAAAAATTAATCCAAAGTTTTTTCTCTGTTTGGACTCTGTTTGATGTTGATTTTCGGAAAAGCCAAAAACAAGCAAAAAATAGCAACTGGCACTGGGCACTAGGTTCATAGGTTAGTCTCAAAAAATGATATATAATTGCGTATAATTTCATAATAAACATCCAAGATTGATACTATAATACCATGGAACAATCAAAAATTATAGATACGTTGGAGACGTATCAGTACTTGTGATGGTAGTCAAACTTGGCATCCATGGGAGGTGTCATGGTACTTGGAGTCTTCGGTAGAGGTACTTGTCGAACGGTTTTGGTCTTGGCGATGAGGGACTTGCGTGATCCAAAATGAAATAGCACGAAAAGCTTTCAGGCGACGATCTTGGTCTTGCGATGATGGCTCACGGCAGTGCGGTGGTTGGGGCAACACGTGCAAGGGGCGGCCGAGCCCAGTGGTGGCCGCAGCAGCTACCCGAGATGGGCATGGGTCCTGGAGGTCTCTGGTGGCTGGAGGCGGTCTTGCGGGCAGCAGCCGAACTGCCTGGAGGTGATTTGCTTGGGAGGCGGTCGAAGAAAGCTAGCCCAAGGGCCACGCTGGACAGCAGCGCAGGTGCGGCCTTGGCGTCCTTGGCAGACAGAGGAGTCCTGCGGGCGACTCGGTGCTTAACTTGGCGGTACGTGTGCAGGAGGCCGACGGGAGGCGATGGAGCTGTTGCTCATCGGGTCGTGTCGGAGCAGGAGCTTGGGGGGTTGAGGCGAGGAGGTGGCTGACCATGACGTCGGGCAAGGGGTCGTCGAGCCATGCAGGAGGACCACAACGAGGTCGATGTTGGGGTCTCGGGCAGGAGGTGGCCCTGGCTGGAGCAGAGGCAGCGGCCGACGTCGTGCACGATGCGAGGTTGAGGACGGCCGGGGTTGAGGGTGTTGGGATGGAGGTTGGGGATGGCGGCAAGTCGCTGTCCGCGGGCCGGCGGGGCACCTATTGACGGGAGAGAGAGAGGGACAAGAGAGAGGTGATATGAGGAGGGGGAAGATGGGGAGGTAGGGAGAAGGCAGGGCCTGGGGAACCGACGGTGGTCGATGGAGCTGCGGTGGGGGCTCAGGACGGCGAGCGAGAGAGATGGGGGATCGAGCGTGGGGCTCTCCCCCGGCGGTGCTCGAATGGGAGGTGGAGAGATTGATGCGGAGGAGACCGCTGGTGTGGCGATTTGGGCAGGTGGCAGCGCTAGAGGAGGGGATCGAGGGAGAGAGTGGATTGGGGGCTAGGTTTATAGGAATCAGGTGGGCTGCGGGTATGCTGGTTGGCCTTGGGCCGGCTGGGTTGGATTAAATAAAAGAAAATGATTTTTCCCTTCTCCAAAACAGAAAAAAGGAAAAGTAAATAAAAGAAAGGAAGGGAAGAAATTATTTGGAGGATCCAATAGTTTCCGAATGAGCTGGAATTTGGGCATGTGGCTACTTTGATATATAACGAAGCTCCACAACTAGAATTGGAATATTTGGAGAAGGATCAAGGATTTAGAATATTTGGAAATGGAGGGAACTTTAAATTGCAAGTGTGGTTGTTGATGATTCCAAAAAATTATGGAACATTTTATATAGCTCCCAAATAATTTTGGGAGGATATATGTTTTGAAGAGAAATCACCATGTGAATTCCCTCAATTTAAATAGATCGAAAGATCTTTGCAATTTATTTATTTGAGAAACATTTGGGTTGGTGATATTTAATGGCATGATGACATGATGCAATGCAATCAACAAACAATTGAAGCGGCGATCACGAAAAACATGGAAGGCAACTGGAGCGTCGGTCTCGGGTTGTTACATCAGTGTCGGGCAATCGACGATCTGGTTCTTTTTAGTTAAGAACCGATTCCAGAATTTCCGAGCTGATTCGCCCTCCTGTTGGATGACATGGCTGAGGTCATCGGCAACTGGTGGCCGAACGTAGGTGCGCTGGAAGTTTTCCCTAAAGGCCTCCTCAAGCTCTTCCCAGCTTCCGATAGAATTGCAGGGGAGGCTGTCGAGCCAGTGCCTTGCTGGTCCTTTAAGTTTGAGCGGCAGGTATTTTATGGCATGGAGATCATCACCTCGGGCCATGTGAATATGGAGAAGTAAATCTTCGATCTAGACAGCCGGGTCAGTCATTCCATCGTATTGATTGATGTTAATGAGTTCAAACCTCTCTGGGAACTAATGCTCCATGACCTCGTCTATAAAACAGACCGAATGTGCGGGTCCTCGGAAACGAGCCACATCTGGTCGCATGTTGGCCATTGTCCTAGCCCGCGGCTGCTCCTGAGCTCTACCGTGCTTATCTAACCAGGCGTCGTAGCCTTCTAAGCCAGTGGGCGCGTGATCCCGTGAGCCATATATGGATCGGGGAGGGGCTTTGTTGGCATGTATCTTGTCGCACAAATCATAAGGCTCATTGAATCCGACCGCACTCTTGCCGTGAGGGCAGGTTTTTGCAAGGGGTTCTGTGTTTGCCCCTGCTGGCCGGTCTCGCCCTCTAGGGGGGCGGTCGGCCTGTCCTGCGTGGCCGTGCGTGAACAGCTTGTCGTTTCCTGCCTCATCATCGAAGTCGGGCCGCAGCAGCCTTTTAGGGTATGATTTGGCGGCCATACGTCGGTCCTCGAGGTCCGTTTTGGCAGTGAGGACTTTTACCCACTTTTCATTGATCATGTTTTCATGAGTGTACAGCTCATGCTGCTTCCTTTTCATGCTCCGCGTGGTTGCAGTTAACTACCGTTGGAACCGCACCTGCTCGGATGGGTTTGTGGGTACCACGAAGTCTTCGGGTCCGAGGCTGCCCTCGTCTTCGGACTCGTGGGGGTAATCTCTATCCAACCCGTCGTCGAAGGTGCCCATGTTCTCGAGATCATCCTCCACAGGTACCTCTATGGGCTCCTTTTGCTCGGTGGGTGAGGCTTGATTGTCCTCGCCTGGGTTCTTAGCGGTGTCGGGGGCAGCGCCGTTATCGGCGGCGCCCGTGGTGTTGGTCGTACTTCTGCTTCCGTTGCTTCCCTTTGATCGCCTCTTCGGATGACGACGCTTAGGGTTCCCGTTAGCTATATCCTGAGGGCTGTCCTTGGAAGTGTCGACCATGTAGATGTCATAGGTAGACATTGCTGCCGAATCCCCTGTACGGGGTTTGACGGATGGATTTGCTCCAGTATCGCCACAGACATCTTCATCCATGTCAGTGGCTTCATCGGAGCCGTAGTCAAGCGCATCGGTGAAGTCTTCGACCGTGGCGACTAAGTGGGTGGTAGGTGGGATGAAAATTTCCCGATCGTCGGCTTTACATCTGATCTAGTCATAGACGGCGGATGAGATCGCCAAGTTTTGGATACGGTCCAGCACCTCCTTTATTTGCGAAAGCTCCTCCATGTTCAGTACCTGGCTGTAGGTCGAACTGATCTGAAGTAGCTTGTTCGGGCTGCCTTACGCAGCGCTGTCATCTTGCTCATTCAGGGTTGACCCCTAGTCGGCGGGAGAAGAGATCTTGTCGGTCATCGGTGACGAGGATGTTACTCTCGGGCCCATCGACAAGCTTGGCACGAGGCCAGCATCCAAGGATGCAGCGGTTGGGCTGGGCGTGGCCACCACCGGATATATCTCCGGGATCGATTTTGCTGAAAGGTCGGACCCGAGGATCAGATCGGGAGCCAATTCCAGCGTCGCAACGTCGGAGGGATTCTGAAGCTGATCTGAGGTCCATCCCGAAAGGACCAGGTCACCTCGGGCGTCCACGATGTACTCCAGGCTCCCGAACTTGATGGTTTGACCTGGGCGGAAGTTCTCGATGCAGCCTAGGTGGCCGGTCGGATCAGCGTGCAGCATGATGCTGCCTTAGGTGAAAAGCTGGCCGGGGACGAAGATGTTGCCACAGCCAATGCTACTATCAAACTGCAAACGAGCCATCAATCGAAAGTGATCACATAGCGAGCTCTCAATGAAAGCACCAATGTCGGTGTCAAAACCGACAGATCTCGGGTAGGGGGGCCCGAGCTGTGAGATCGGATCGATGGTTAACAGGAGACAAGGGACATGAAGATTTACCCAGGTTCGGGCCCTCTCTCAGGAGGTAAAACCCTATGTCTAGCTCTTGTTTATATTGTGGATGTATCAAGGTACAAAGTCGATCTACCTCGAGATCATAAGTTTTGGTCTAACCTAGAGGTACGGTGATTGAAATCTACCTCTACGGACTAAACCCTCTGGTTTATATAGGCACCAGCGGTATCTAGGGTTACACATGGTCGGTTACCATCTAGGGATTACATGCCGAATCCAATATTCTTGGGGTACATGCCAAGTTATCTGTGAAGCCCGATATGCTGGTTCTTCAAGTTGGAAGCTTCCGGAGTCTTTATTCTTTCATGGGCCTTGAGTCCGGCCCATGGACTAGGCCGACTAGGATGGGACCCCCTAGTCTAGGACACAGTCATTGACGTTGCCAGCCTTCTTATCTGCCAAGTACTTGGGGTAGTTCCGCTTCAAGTGGCCATTTCCCTTGCAATAGAAGCCCTTAGTCTCAGGTTTGGGTCCATCCTTGGGATTCTTCACTGGAGCGGCAACTAGCTTGCCACTCTTCTTGAAGTTCCCTTTCTTTCCCTTGCCTTTCTTCTTGAAACTGGTGGTCTTGTTGACCATCAACACTTGATGCTCTTTCTTGATTTCTACCTCCGTGGCTTTAAGCATCGCGAAAAGCTCAGCAATCGTCTTTTCCATCGCTTGCATATTATAGTTCATCACGAAGCTCTTGTAGCTCAGTGGCAGTGACTGGAGAACTCTGTCAATCGCTACTTCATCTGGATGATTAACTCCCAACTGGTTCAACGGTTGAAGTACCCAGACATCTTCAGTACGTGCTCACTAACGAAGCTGTTGTCCTCCATCTGGCAGCTAAAGAACTTGTTGGAGGCTTCATACCTCTCGACCCGGGCATGAGCCTGAAATACCAATTTCAGCTCCTGTAACATCTCATATGCTCCGTGGTGCTCAAAACGTCTTTGGAGCCCCGGTTCTAAGCCGTAAAGAATGGCGCACTGAACTATCGAGTAGTCATCATAACGTGCCTGCCAGACATTCACAACATCTACAAACGACGCTGGAGGGGGTGCTTCACCAAGCGGTTCATCAAGGACAGAAGCCTTCTGTGCAGCAGTGAGGATAATCCTCAGATTACGGACTCAGTCCGCATAGTTGCTTCCATCATCTTTCAACTTAGCTTTCTCTAGGAACGCATTAAAATTCAAGGGAGCTACAGCGCGAGCCATTGATCTACAACATTAATTTGGAAAGACAATTAGACTATGTTCATGATAATTGGTTCAGTTAATCAAATTACTAGTGAACTCCCACTTAAATCAACATCCCTCAAGTTGTCTAAGTGTTACAGGATCCAAATCAACTAACCCATGTCCGATCATCATGTGAGATGGGGCAGTCATCAATAGTGAACATCTCCATGTTGATCATATCTACTATATGACTCATGTTCGACCTTTCGGTCCTCCGTGTTCCGAGGCCATGTCTGTACATGCTAGGCTCGTCAAGTTTAACCCAAGTATTCCGCACATGTGTAAAACTGGCTTACACCCATTGTATGCGAACATAGAGTCGATCACACCCGATCATCACGAGGTGCTTCGAAATGACGAACTTTCGTAACGGTGCATACTTAGGGAGAACACCTTTTATCTTGAAATTAAGTGAAGGGATCATCTTATAATGCTACCGTCGTCGTAAGCAAAATAAGATGCATAAAAAGATAAACATCACATGCAATCAATATGTGACATGATATGGCCATTATCATCTCGTGCCTTTCACCGGCATGACACCATGATCTCCATCATCATGATCTCCATCATCGTGTCGTCACATGGTTGTCTACGCCAACTATTGCTACTACGACTATTGCTAACTCATAGCGATAAAGTAAAGCAATTACATGGCGTTTAATGATTGACACACAGGTCATACAATAAATTAAAGACAACCCTATGGCTTCTGCCGGTTGCCATACTCATCGACATGCAAGTCGTGAACCTATTACAAAACATGATCATCTCATACATCAACATATATCACATCACGTTTTGGCCATACCACATCACAACATGCCTTGCAGAAACAAGTTAGACATCCTCTACTTTGCTCTTGCAAATTTTACGTGGCTGCTAGGGCAAACTATAAGAACCATTCTAATATACGCAAAACCACAACGGTGATATACAAGTTGCCTTTTAACCTTCTACATGGACTGCCCTTGTCAAATCAGATTCAACTAAGGTGGGAGAGACAGACACCCGCAAAGCCACTTTTGTGCAATACAAGTTGCATGTCAGTTAGTGGAACCGGTTTCTTGTGCGAGGACAAGTACGGTTGGTCCGAGATGCTTCATCCCACAATACCGCCGAATCCAAATAAGACAAAGGAAGTAAGCAATTTGAACATCAATGTCCACAACTTCTTTGTGTTCTACTTGTGCATATACATCTACGCATAGACCTAGCTCATGATGCCACTGATGGGGAACGAAGCATGAAAATCAAAAAAATTCGTATGAACACCCAAGATCTAATCTAGGAGATGCATAGCAACGAGACGGGAGTGTGTCTACATACCCTTGTAGACCAAAAGCGGAAGCATATAAAACGCGGTTGATGTAGTCGCACTCTTCGTGATCCAATCATGATCCAACCGATCTAGTGCCGAACGGACGGCGCCTCTGAGTTTAGCACACGTGCGGCTCAGTGACATCTCCTCCTCCTCCTTGATCCAGCAAGTGAAGGGTGAGAAATAGATGGGATCACAACCAGCACGACGGCGTGGTGGTGATGGTGGGGGTGGTGCACCGGCAGGGCTTCGCCAGGCCGAGACGGGACGAGGTGGTGGTAGAGAGGGGGAGGGCCTGCGCCAGGGAAGAGGTATGGCTGCCCTCCCACCTCCGCACTATATATAGGGGCAAGGGGGAGGGCGCGCCAGCCCTAGGGGTGGCTTGCCCCCAAGCCAAGGGGGGTGCCCCCATCTAGGGTTCCCACCAACCCTAGGCGCATGGGCCTAGGTGGGGAAGTGGCGCCCAGCCCACCAGGGGCTGGTGCACCCCCTTTGCTGCCCTTGTGGCCCTCTAGGGCAGGTGGGACCCCCCTCGGTGGACGCCCAGAACCCTTTTGGCACTCCCGATACAATACCGACAAAACCAGAAAACTTTACGTTAACCAAAATAGGGTTACTTGCCCGAGATTCGATCGTCGGTATCTCCATACCTAGTTCAATCTCGTTAATGGCAAGTCTCTTTACTCATTCCGTAATACAAGATCCTGTGAGTAAACTCATTAGTCACATGAAGCTTCTTGTGATGTTGTATTACCGAGAGGGCCCAGAGATATCTCTCCATCACACGGAGCGACAAATTTCAGTCTCGATCCATGCAAACCAAAAGGCACCTTCAGAGATACCTGTAGAGCACCCTTGTTATCACCCAGTTACGAGGTGACGTTTGATAGCACACGAAGTATTCCTCTGGTATCCAGGAGTGGAATGATCTCATGGTCTGAGGAACTGATACTTGACACAAAGAAAGCTGTTGCAAATAAACTAAGGATACGATCTTATGCTAAGCTTACGGTTGGGTCTGTCCACCACATCATTCTTCTAATGATGTGATTCTGTTATCAAATGACAACTCATGTCTATGGTTAGGAAACTTTAACCATCTTTGATCAACGAGCTTGTCTCGTAGAGGCTCACTAGGGACGCGGTGTTGTTTATGTATTCACACACTACTGGAAACAGGGAATTTGCCATCAGTCAGCTCTTTGCCGTCTGCCAGCGGATGGCAAAGAACGTCTTTGCCATCTGCTTACAAAAAACAGACGGCAAATAACTGATAGACGGCAAAGAACCTGGTTGCCATCAGCCAATTCTTTGCCGTCTGCCAGCAGATGGCAAAGAATCTTTGCCGTCTGCTGGCAGACGGCAAAGAGGTTGGTGGGGTCCAGCGGACGACGGCGTTGTAACGGCGCACTAGCCCCACCTCTTTGCCATCAGACAGCAGATGGCAAAGAACTTTGCCATCTGCTGGCTGATGGCAAAGAGGTGGGGCTTTGCCATCTGCTGGCTGATGGCAAAGAGGTGGGGCTATCTCCACTCTCTCCCAGCCCGGCCCCACCCCTCTCTCTCTCCCAACCCGGCCCCACCCCTCTCTCTCTCTCTCTTCCAGCCCAGCCCCACCCCTCTCTCTCTCCCAGCCCAGCCCCACCCCTCTCTCTCTCCCCCCCCACCTCAACCACCCACCACCCCAGCCCCGCCGTCCCCGCCACCGCCCAGCACCGCCGCCAGCCCACCCCTCCAACGCCACCGCAGCCCGCCCCTCCCCCGCCCCTCCTCCGCCACCGCAGCCCGCCCCTCCCCCGCCCCTCCCCGCCACCGAGCCTGGCCGCGCCGCCACCCCGGTCTACCACGCCGCCGCCCCGGTCTACGTCGCCGCCGCCCCGGTCTACCTCGCCGCCGCCGCCGGGAGAGGTAGCTACTCCGCCTCCTCCTACCCCCCCCCCCTTTCCTTCCCCTACCTCCCTCCTTCCTGCCTCGGCCCGGCGAGCCCCCTCCTTCCTTCCTGCCTTGGCCCGCCGGCCCTGGCGGCTCCGGTGGCTCTTCCCTGCGGGGAAGAGGAGCTGCGCCTGGAGACGCCTGGAGACGTACGGGATCTGGGAATGTAGGGGGTAATTTTTATTTTGACCAGTTAGGTCATACGAGAGTATGTATTGCACGCGTGGAAAATATTTGATAACATCGGTGTCTTGGGTGGAGTTGACATTTGGACAGAGGTTACACCATTGTTAATGACGAAGCTTCACCAGCTTCCGCAGTGTATTGTTATTTCAAAGCATTCAGTTATCATTCCATATATCATTCTGTAGGTTTTGCGCCTGTTGACCAATTATTCGGCCTACTGGCCTTTTGACTTAGTGAAATTAAAGTAGTTGACGTTTTCCTAATACTGACTACAATATCTTGAATGGTTTTACTGTGCTAGGTTAGATTATGAATCAAAAACTAATATTTGCTTATGATACCTGACTAACTTTGTGAAACAATTGTTGTGGTGTAACTAATAGAACTCGTTTGAGTTTTGCATAAACCCCTGAGTGCTGGGTCCCAGCCGACATTCATTTAGTGATTTAGTCATTTGTGATACACTCATGAGCTACATCTACTTCGACTTGCATCCGACTATCCTATCATATTTCTCAATTCCGTATTTGATCCTATCACTTTCTCAATTTTGTATTCGGTTACGTTTTCAATTTGTAAATATACCACCGTTCCATTTTGAAGCAAATAAGATTACTGTCCTTATTAAATGACCTATTAATATATGACAGTCCTTTGAAGTTCCAAAAAAATAACATCATTGTTAAATGAAAAATTTCATGCGCTTTTGTTCAGCTATTTCACTGCTTCATCAGACGATTAGATCATGCCTGTTATATTATATGCAATTAATCTTAAGCGTAGAAATGAGTGTACTTTTGACTTGTTTCTGCACTTCTGTTTTCATACCCTACCCAAGTTTACAAGAACATTTCGTAATGAGTACATGTGATTGTGTTTATTTTGCATAGTCAATAATATGATTTCTGCTTTTTCTTCCAGGTTGAGACAGTAGCTCTGTTTGGTGTGATATTTCTCCTTTTTGCTCTGGGACTTGAATTCTCTACAGCAAAAGTATCCATCTTTGTTTTTTAATACATTTATTAGATATTTGTACCAATGTCAATATGCAGTTAACTAAATAAATGGTGTTTCAACTTTGTCTCAGCTTTGAGCTGTACGTGCGGTTGCCGTTCTTGGAGGATTACTCCAAATTATACTGTTTATGTTCCTTTGTGGTATTTCGGCTACGGTATGTTTCTTTTTTTCTGTTCATGCTATGATGACATTATTTGAATTGCAATTATTTGGTGCACCAACAAGATTTATTGTTGAGATTCATTTGCATGTTCTGAACTGAACGTCAATAGATCACTAGTATATGCCATTGATGCAGTCCAGTTATACCAACAAAATCACCGGATCTGTTTTGTAGCTTTTGGCTTTCGGGCATTTGTTTGATACAAAATTAAGGTCAGGGTTGTCAAGGCATTGCGTTTGCATTGCCATGTTTTCCAGTCTGCTGTAGGCAGATGATGGGAGCCTTTGCCCTTCCCTTGGAGCTTTGCGTGCCTGAGCTTGTCAGATCTGGAGCCTGGAGGAGGGTTAAAGGGTCCTGGTGGTCAAGGCTACCGCTGTCACCCCTCCCCATGTCACTTCCGCCGACATATGCTGCTGCCTCTATCCAGCTGACTTCTGCTGCTGTCGCTTCCTCTCCTCTCTCCATCTCTAGCAAGGTGAGCCATTGGGCATTATAGGAGCTGGAGGCGCAAGGCAGAAATATCAGGAGATAATGTGGTGGTAGCAGGGGAGGTGGTTGGGTTGTGCAAGAGGTGGTTGAGAAGACGCTAGTCTGACAGGGGATGGAGAGTGGATATTGGACATGCAAGAGAGAGGTAAGGAGAAGTGCAGTGGCCGCTGTGGTAGCCAAGTAGAAATTAGGGAATGGGAGAAGATATTTGAACTTGGCTTTTGGGATTTGGAGAAGTAGTGTGATGAGTATGTAGAGGCCCACATCTCGTCTGTTTCTCACTGATACATGTGTCTGTGACTGCTTCATTAGCTAATACTTACCATCATCTAACTATTGCCATGGTGGGTGACATGTCGTCATGTCACCCAGCTCCCTAGAGTGCATGAAAACTTTGTTTATGCTGTTTCTTTCCTTTTCCCTGGGTTTACATAGTTCTTTGATTTCTACCTCCATTTTGCATGATGTAAGTGTTACCTTAGAATTATCTGGAATGTGGGTCCAACTAAAAGCATCGGGAGTCGCAAGTTTTTGTATTAGTTTATCAACACAAGAAACAGTACTGTCAAAGTAAAATGTTGCAAGTTATAAATTTTTAAGATAACTTGCCGGCATCACAATGTATATGTATCCCTTGCATACCGTCTCACAAACATGGAAGTGCATCCCAAATATGAATTTCGGATAGGAGCAATAATTGGCAGTACAAAATAGGGATGTCGTTCATTACTTTAATTATTTGTGGCAGTCTCTGAACAATGCAGCAGCAATAATTAACATTTTCATGTTCACAGCCTCACAACCTTAGGACACTCTGCATTAGTAGCTCCTCCCTCCTTCTGCAGGTTATGTCTAACCTAAAAGGGCACCCGAGGCATGCTTATAATAAAATCAATGGAAACATATTAAATTAGTTAGATGTAATTCATCCATTTGTTCGATCAAAATAAGTTAGAATAAATTTGATCAGTAAGGGTGAGAAGCCAAGTGGCTGTCAGAATATATTTTCACTAATTTTTTTTGAACATACCTTAGTGGTAGCAGAGTGCAGTGCCTTGGCATGAGTCCATTCAAGTTGCATTCCATGTTTATTTACGTGGCTTCTTCCGATATATAACAAAATGATAAAACCAAACCACACAAAGAGATCTTCAGGTATGATTCCTATTCAAAAGTACAGAAGGAAGAAGTAGCGATATATAACAAAACTGGAAACCAAAATACTTGTCAGCTAGGAACAATTACTCTTGTTGTCTCACTCAGTCTGAACAATATATCGACATGGGAAAACTGGAAAGCAGAATACTTTGGCCTTACCATCAGAATCTCGAACTCTCAAATTCTACATTCTTGTCCTTGGACCCCTATGTGCTGGAATCTGTAGGGAATCATACTGGCCAAAACCATGATAGAGAATTTGTACTTAATCTTCCTTACCATAGTCTTGGCATATCCAGTAATAGTTATTAAACCACCCACATCTTCATCACGCATGAACACAGTTATTGGCATCAGTGTAAAAGAAGTAACAAATAGCTTTTTTCTTACTTCATGGACTGTACTGCTGCCATGTTAACCGAGTACTGAGCATAAATCAAATAAAGAAGGGATCTTTTCTTTTCATTAATATGAGAACTTCTTAGCAATCTAATTTGAACATCATATATATTTGTGTTGATCGGGTGGATTTAAATGTGCAGTTGTTTCGTCGCTGCGAGGGTCTGGTGTTCGACGACCTCCCCGTGCGTTCGACGAACTCCGCCCCTGCGTTCGTGGGTGAGCACAAATGACATCTCCTCCTCTCCCTCTTCATTTGCTCTGTTCCAGTCTTCGTGCCGATGAAACTTGCTAGCTATAGGTGTCTTCAATCATCAGTATGCGTTGTATGTGTGGGATTCGACACCTAGTCGTGTGCCTTTGGTAGCCTTCCATACAGGGAAATGCATCCTAGTGCTTCCACTGAGCCATGGTAGTTCGCTACTGCTCCGGAACACATGGATTGACCGGCATGTGTCCTTCTTTGCTCCTGTGTCTGTCCCTACAGGGAAATGTCACGCGGTGTATCACCGAAGTCCTTGTAGCTTGCTACGACTTGGTTGCACTCGCTGATGACCGACACATGCATTGCTGGGTCATGTATGCCTGTCCCTGTACGTTTGTGCCACCTTGGTTCTATGACTAGTCATGTCGGCCCGGGTTCTCTGCCATATGGATACTAGCGACATAATCATATACGTGAGTCAATAATTGCAAACGGTCCCGGCCAAGGTAAGGTGGCAGCTATGGGTTACCGTGCGTGAGACCGCAAAGCGATATGATATGTTACATGCTAGATCTGTGTGACTTAGGATCGGGGTCCTACAAATGCATACTTAGCTTAAGAAATGACCTATTTATCTCCAAAATGCCGTATACTTAGCTTAGTTTCCTCGAATATGACATTATAACCTTACTTAGCTCCAAAATGACCAATTTTACCACGGATAGCTCTCAAATGACCTATATCTAGCTTAGCTTCAGAAATGACCTATTTAGCTCTAAAATGACCTGCACTTAGCATTATTTCCTCCAAAATGACATAATAACCTTAATTAGCTCCAAAATGACCTGTACTTAGCATTTATTCCTCCAAAATGAATTTATATGCTTAGCTAGCTAAAAAAAGATATAACAATCTTAATTAGCTCAAAAATGACCTATTTAACCTAGGATAGCTCTAAAATGACATATACTTAGCATTTATTCCTCCAAAAATGAATTTATATGCTTAGCTAGCTCAAAAAAGACATAATAACCATACTTAGCTCCAAAATGACCTATTTAACCTAGGATAGCTCTAAAATGACCTATACTTAGCTTTTTTCCTTAGCTACCTAAAAAATGACATAATAACCTTAATTAGCTCCAAAATGACCTATTTAACCTAGGATAGCTCTAAAATGACCTATACTTAGCATTTTTTCCTCCAAAATGACTCAATATGCTAGCTAGCTCAAAAATGACATAATAAGCTTAATTAGCTCCAAAATGACCTATTTAACCTAGGATAGCTCTAAAATGACCTATACTTAGCATTTTTTCCTCCAAAATAACTTAATATGCTTAGCTAGCTTAAAAATGACCTATTTAACCTAGGATAGCTCTAAAATGACCTATACTTAGCATCTTTTCCTCCAAAATGACTTAATATGCTTAGCTAGCTCTAAAATGACATAATATGCTTAAGAAATGACATATTTTAGCTCCTAAATGACTTCATATGATTAGCTAGCTCCAAAATGACATAATAACCTTACTTAGCTCCAAAATGACCTATTTAACCTAGGATAGCTCTAAAATGACCTATACTTAGCATTTTTTCCTCCAAAATGACTCAATATGCTTAGCTAGCTCAAAAATGACATAATAAACTTAATTAGCTCCAAAATGACCTATTTAACCTAGGATAGCTCTGAAATGACCTATACTTAGCATTTTTTCCTCCAAAATGACTTAATATGCTTAGCTAGCTTAAAAATGACCTATTTAACCTAGAATAGCTCTAAAATGACCTATGTACCTAGCATCTTTTCCTCCAAAATGACTTAATATGCTTAGCTAGCTCTAAAATGACATAATATGCTTAAGAAATGACATATTTTAGCTCCTAAATGACTTCATATGCTTAGCTAGCTCCAAAATGACATAATAACCTTACTTAGCTCCAAAATGACCTATTTAACCTAGGATAGCTCTAGAATGACCTATACTTAGCATTTTTTCCTCCAAAATGACTCAATATGCTTAGCTAGCTCAAAAATGACATAATAAGCTTAATTAGCTCCAAAATGACCTATTTAACCTAGGATAGCTCTGAAATGACCTATACTTAGCATTTTTTCCTCCAAAATGACTTAATATGCTTAGCTAGCTTAAAAATGACCTATTTAACCTATGATAGCTCTAAAATGACCTATACTTAGCATCTTTTCCTCCAAAATGACTTAATATGCTTAGCTAGCTCTAAAATGACATAATATGCTTAAGAAATGACATATTTTAGCTCCTAAATGACTTCATATGCTTAGCTAGCTCCAAAATGACATAATAACCTTACTTAGCTCCAAAATGACCTTACTTAGCATTTTTTACACCAAAATGACTTAGTATGCTTAGCTAGCTCAAAAATGACATAATAATCATACTTAGCTCCAAAATGACATATTTTACAGATATAAGTTGCATCATAATAGTCTTCGCATTTTAGTTGCATCATAATAATCTTCTTCTTCTAGTCTTTTTCTTCTAACTTTCTTCTTTCCCATTTTACAGATTTGCTCTAGATCACGGAAGCTTGGGTTGATGGAGTGCTTGTCTTTAGTTTTTGTTTTGACTTTGTGAAACTTGCTACCTATGGATGAAACTGTGTAATATTGATGAAACTATGTATATGTATGGATGAAACTTGCTACTATTGGTAACATGTGTTGGATATGTGTTGGATATATATGTGTTCATGACTATTGGTAATATGTGTTGAATATGCTATATTGGTTATATATATATATATATATGTGTGTGTGTGTGTGTGTGTGTGTGTGTGTGTGTGTTTGATTTTCTGTGAAGATGAATTGATATAAGAAAAAACAAAATTAAATGGGGCAATATAGGCACTTTGCCATCTGCTGGCAGATGGCAAAGAGCTTTGCCATCTGCTGGCAGATGGCAAAGAGGCCACGTGTCAGCTACCTGCACAAACTGGGAAGGGCCTATTTGGTCTCTTTGCCATCTGCCAGCAGATGGCAAAGGCTGCAGAATCTTTGCCATCTGCTGGCAGATGGCAAAGAGCCTGCAGCCTTTGCCATCTGCCAGCAGATGGCAAAGATTCTAGCCTTTGCCATCTGCTGGCAGTCGGCAAAGAGCCTGCAGCCTTTGCCATCTGCTGGCAGACGGCAAAGCACGCCGTTAGCCTTCTAACGTGGCTAACCCCGTTCAGAGGCTTTGCCATCTGCCAGCTGATGGCAAAGGCTGCAGGCTCTTTGCCATCTGCCAGCAGACGGCAAAGTAGCCTTTCCCGGCTGGGTTTCAGCCAAACTGTTTGCCGTCTGCTGGCAGATGGCAAAGCCTTTGCCATCCGCCGACCATGCCTTTGCCATCTGCCATGGCAGATGGCAAAGTGCCTGATTCCTGTAGTGACACACGTATTTAAGTTTCCGGTCAATACAATTCTAGCATGAATAATAAACATTTATCATGAACAAGGAAATATGATAATAACCAATTTATTATTGCCTCTAGGGCATATTTCCAACAAGGTAGTAGGCAAGTTAGCTATCCGTGTTGGACTCTCTCGGAAGCGATCATTTTTTATTTCTGCATGTTGGAGCCGTGCATGTGTAGATGGGCCTGGGAGTTGAGCAAGTTGGCTGGGTCCAAAATAGTAGTAGTACAAAAACATTATTCAAGGGCAGGCTTCAGCCTGTTGAAGACTGCCTACTAGAATTACCACTGGTTCAAAGAAAAAGTGAAGGAAAACATAGGAATTGGAAAGTTTCCTATGGTACTACTATTCATGCATTTGGTTAGAAGGAATGGAGCAAAGCAAAACTGGAGTATTTTTTTCCTGTGGTGTCTATCTCAAAGAAAAAACGTAGGAATTTTAATATCCACTTGGACATGCTTTTCAAATTCCTATGCATGAAGAACAAGACTAAGTGCATTAGTGGCATAATAAGATTCTAACTTTACATTTTCATGTGGTTTGACTTTAATTTTACCATGTTTCTCTGCATTCCTGTGTTCTTCCAATTCATGTGAACCAAACACCCCGGTTGACAGAAATCTTGTGTTTGCAAATGCTCTGTTTTGCACATGCATTCCTATCCTATTCCTGTGTTTTTCCAGTCCCTGCGTTTTTAGAATCCTCCAGTTCAAAGGAGCCCTTATAGATTTACTTCATTTACATATAGGTGTCAAAGAAAACTCTGTGTGGTTTGTCCCACTCCAGCTATGCCGTCGTCCACCCCACTTGAGCTGCTCCATCGACGGAAGTGTCCACCGCAGCAAAAATCCCCCCTCCAGACCTTCTTTCGCCGCCTCAGATCTTCTTCGCCGCTGCCGGCAGCCACCCCAACTGCATTACCATCATCGACTGAGCAGATGAACCTAAGGACTACACAGTTCCGGAAGAGAGGTCGCACTCTTTCGTGTCTACTTACATCATGCATCGATTAATATTACCTGCTACTTTATCATCCTGTTCACCTCTTAGACTCTGAGTCAGGTCCAAACTAATGTTCAAACTTGAGTTTTAAAATGCTTGTGGGGCATATATCGAGGCAGCAATGAATAGTATCTCTGTCTACTATCTAGTTCGTCTCGGGTCTTCTATGTGGTTCATGTTGGGTGGGCAACAAACAGTAGAGAAGCCATCATCTGTCTTTTTTAACTGAATCTATCATCTGCCTGCTACCACTAGTTTTGGTTCTATCCACTAGTTGCTACCATCAGTCTGGATTTCTGCATGCACCTCTTAGGCCTTACATAATCTGACTATGTTTTTTTATTGTGCATGCCAGTTATTGTACACAATCGTACAGAACATGTAGAGAAAAAGAGAAGAGCATTGCGTGGGAATATAATATCATGCAGACGTCGCTCCATGGTGGGCGCAATGGCAGCACCCCTCCCCCATTCCAGACTGTATTCCAGAGGAAGATAACTATTCAGAGGGGGATTCAGAGGGAGCAGACCACTCCTATTTACCCTCTGAGGTGTTTGCTCTAACTTGGCATGCTGATGTTGGTCATATATATCATGCATATGGCGCCTTGCATTGCTTACTTTATACATCGTATATGTCATCAGCTTAGTTTAGACATGCTTTGTGTGAATGCCACCTGTTTGGTTTCTATCTCATATATGTGAATTATGCAGTGCCATCTTGTTTAGCCAGGCATCATATTTGTGAATAATACAATGTCATCCTGTTTAGCCAGTTATCTTATATGTGAATTATATCATGCCATACTATTTTTTTCATCATGTATTCCATTTGTCGACAATGTTGGTACATTCCTCTACTCTTCCTGTGCATTATCCATTTGAGTCGGTGAGGGAAAACAAGGTCTTCAGAGCAGTCAGTGCTACCTGTCGAAGCAGATATCTTGTTGGTTACAGATAGCTCCTCAGAGGAGGATTCAGAGACAGATGACCAGTCCTATTCCCCCCCCCCCCGAGGTGTATGCTCTAACTTGACAGGGTTATATTGCTCATATCATGGATATGGTTTCTTGCATTACTATGTCATCTACTTAGATTAGACATGTTTTGTGTGAATGCCACCTATTTAGTTTCTATATCATATATGTGAATTATGCAATGCCATCTTTTTAGCCAGGCATCATATATGTGAATTATGCAATGCCATCATGTGTAGCTAGGCATCATATATGTGAATTATGTCATGCCATCCTTTTTTTCATTACGTATTCCATTTGTCGACAATGTTTGTATATTGAACTACTCTTCCTATGCATTAGCCATTTCAGTCAGTTATGGAAAAATCTGGAGTGAAAGCAAGGTCTTCAAAGTAGACCATGCTACCTATTGAAGCAGATATCTCGCTGCTTACAGGTAGTTCCTCAAAGGAGGATTCAAGACAGATGACCAGTCCTATATCCCCCCTGAGATGTATGCTCTAACTTGTGACGGTTATATTTCTCATATCATGCATATGGTATCTTGCATTGCTTAGTTTAGACATCATATATATTCAATGCCATCTGCTTAGTTTAGACAACATATATGTGAATTACTGCATCTGTCTATCATACAATGTCTGTACATTCAATTTCTTTTCTTGTTTATCAGCCATTTGAATTGGAGGGGGTGATGGCAGTATCTAAGGGAGTAAAAACATGGTCTTCACAAAAGACGGTGCTACCCGTCGATGCAGATAGAACCACGGTTGTACTTGCCCAAGAACCAGCCCCACCACAGATAACCGACACTCTTGCAGATTGTACCCCTACCCCGTTGGACAGAGAACCAGCTACACCCCATCTAACCCCAACCCCAGCAGATAGTAACCCACTTCCAGTTGACACAGCACCATCTCCACCACAGAGCACCGACACACGAGCAGTTAGTAAGGCAAGTTCAGTGCCCAAAGCACGGGGACCGCCATAGCGAACCCAAACTCCACGCTTAAAGCAGAAGAACAACTCTTCTCAGGTCAGATTCCGTAGCTATGGTGCATACTCCTTTGCTCTTGCATCACTATATTTACTCATACCAACTAATTTCTAATTTGAAGGAACCAATTGAAACTCCAATGGCGCAAAAGGTATGTTTTAAACCTGTTTCTTTAACTGGTTTGCTGTTGTAACTTCTTGCTCTATGTTGATTTCAGTTTCAATTGTATAAACAATTATGTTCTCATGTCATGCACATTACAAGTGTTGTTAGTGTTGTGTAGTTTCCCACACTTATATTCTGTCTATGCTGCTTTGTCTTAAACATATATGATTTCAACTGTGTCTCTATCTTGATTTGGCAACATAAACTAGGATGATATAGACAATATAGTGACCATAGTACATAGATATATGTTTGTTTCATGCTGTTATTATGTACTACCTTGCAATAGAAGACAAGTTAGTATAATCATGTCAACATTACTACTGAACTAGTTTACCAAAATGAGTTGCATATACTACATGCTAAACCTATGATGTGTCTGCTTGTTCCTCTTTTAGAATGCCGACAGAATATTGGAGAAGAGTACCCCATTATGCAATGGTAAAGGAAGTAGTGCAGATAAGGTTCAAGATAGTGAGATAACCCTGTTGGTCTCCAAGAAAGCTGATAAAAACTATCTTGAAGACGGTGAGACAACCCCAAAGTCCTGCCTTGATGTAGTGTTCGAGTTATTGGCCACTACCACTAGCACAAGCTCTTCGAACTCGCTGCCTGAATCATTTCGGATTCTTGAGTCTCAACTACAAGTTGAAAGACAACCATCAGCTATGCTGCGACAAGAAGCCGAAGGACTGAGGAAGTCCTTGCAGAATTCAGATGCACACTTTCTGGTGCAACAGCAAGAGTTGGAGGATTTTAGCACCAACCAAGAGAAAGCTAATAAGCCTACTAAGCTTCTTGCCAGCATGGTGGGTGCCCAGGATATCGTTTCTTGAGCTCTTCTGAAGTGGTTTCATTTCTGGACTTGTTTTGTAGCTGCATTTATTTGCACTGGTGGCCAACTTAGACGCCCAGTGTTTGTAATATGCTACTTTGTTGTTCCCTATATTGCACTGGTGGCGAACTTTGATACCTAGTGGATGTAATGTGTGTAATCGCTGTAGTAGCCTAGTGTTAGTTGCTTGCTTATTTATATACTTATAGTCTTGATTACTACCTCTGTTCCTAAATATAAGTCTTTTTAGAGATTCCACTATGGACTACATACGGAGTAAAATGAGTGAATCTACACTCTAAAACATGTCTATATACATCCGTATGAAGTCCGTAGTGGAATCTCTAGAAAGACTTATATTTAGGAATGGAGGGAGTATTTGTTTGCTTGTAGTGACTGCAGTTCTTTTTCCTCCGTTTGCTAGTGGCCGTAATAACCAAGGGCCACATACGGGTCGTGGTAACCATGGGACTCCTACGAGCCATAGGATCCATGGCCCTCCAACGGGCCGTAGGATTCATGGGCCTCCTACGGGCCATAGGATCCATGGGCCTCCTACGCGCCGTAGGATCCATGGTTCGTACTATTCGTGGGCCAAATCCGGACCGCAATATGGACCGTAAATGGACCAAAATCGAAACCGTACGTTTATGGGCCTAGACCATAACGGGCCGTTAACAGGCCGGAAAACAGCACAGGCTTAATTCTATCAACAGGCATGACCGGTCGTTAATGGGCCAGATTACATGACACGATGAAAACGGCCCAATGGGTTAACGGGCCACAAACGGACCGATTGTTACCACAGGCTAAATTTGGCCCATTAGCAAAAACAGGCCAGTAACGGACCGTAAGTAATCGAGGACTGGAAATGAGCCCAAGAATTTATGGGCCCTTAGAAGGCCGAAAGAAAACATGGGCTGGAAACGGCCGAACTATATCATGGGCCGTTAATGGGCTCAAAGCAGTTTACTGTTCATGATGGGCCAGAATCACCATGGGCCGTCAATGGGCCCAGAGATACAAAAGACCTCATATGGGCCGAAAGACGTCACGGGCCATAGATGGGTCGAAAGTGACAACGGGCAGGAATCATATGGGACGGCCCACATGATGCTACTGGGCCGAATTTTGAATGGCCATAACAGGCCATGAGTACCCGGGCCGTAAATGGGTTGTATGCGAACATGTCGTTCATAGGCTTTCCATGGGCCGGCCCGCTAAATTTTGACCAAGTCAAACGGGCCAGCCATTTTAACCTAAATGGGCCACAATTGGGCCGTGCCACATGTCGACGTATCATAAGCGTCTCTCGTCTAATGAATGGATGACATCTGAACTAACGCCGAGCTGACACGTGGTTCTGTTGGCGAATGAGAATTTTACACGTGG
Organism: Elymus sibiricus; assembly: GCA_039707655.1. Lineage (NCBI taxonomy): Eukaryota > Viridiplantae > Streptophyta > Magnoliopsida > Poales > Poaceae > Elymus > Elymus sibiricus. The sequence goes on from CM077670.1 coordinate 193,058,165, forward strand.
AAAATCACCATTCGTCCGAGCTGATAGCGGGTTATCGGATCCAAACCCGCACCCGATAGCTTAATGGCGACCCGTTACAGTGGATGCCACATGTCGGCTCCCCTTGACGAAAACACTTCCATGACGCGACATTTATCGTCATGGAAGTGGACACTTCCATGATGATAATTTTAGTATTGTCATGGAACACTTCTATGACAATGCAGGTATGACTATCTTGATTCTGTCATAAAATTGTCATAGCTATACATGCATGACAGAAAACGTGACCTACTATGACAAAGACGTATCATCACGGAAGTGTTTTTTTAGTGCCTCTTGGATGAGAGCTTCGTCCCCTTGTTCAACGAGGCCCTCGTCGGCTTCCTTGACAAGTTCACCGTCGTGAAGAAGCTCGCGGTCAACCTTGACGTACGCCTCCAACCCATGCGCCCAGGCTCTGCGATGCCCGCCACCCTCATCGGCCTCTATGGTGACAACCTTTTCGACGCACTGGTCGCCCTACGACTGCCCGCCTTTGCGCCGGAGAATGTCCACCTCGAGGTCGCGCTCGCCGCGAAGCGCCTTGCCCAGCAAGACACCATCGACAGAATCACCCGTGTCTACTAGCAAATCGTCCACAAGGACCACTACGTGCCAGAGGAGGACGATAGGACGATGTCCTTCTTGGACCGCAGGGCAACCTTGGACGGCATTGTTCGGAAGCACGTTGACCTCGCCACCAACGCTGCTGCTCCTCACCCATCGGTTGGTGGCCCGGTGCACTGGGGCGAGAGGATCCGTATGCATCTTTATTTTTGCATCAATTCCATGTAGTATATTATAATTTTGTTACCTTTTGCATCAACTTCATAATTTTCATATGTACCATGCATGAAAAGAGCATAAATGATGTAGGGTGGAACCCTAATGTGATGATCTTTTCACACTTGGAGGGGGAAAAGGGCAAATCGAGAGAAGAACACAAAGCAAACACTCAATTGTCACAAATCCAATCACACATGTGCTAAATCCACATACACATAAGAGGATACAAGGGTCCAAATGCAACAAAAGAATGTAACAAGGGTAGCTAGTTCATCCCAATCCTTGAAAGAGAGAGGTCTTGAATCCTAGGAGGATCTTCCCACAAGGGGGTCTTGAATCCACTTTGGGGATCTTCTCACATGCTCACATGGAGGTCTTGATCTCCATGGGAGAGGTAGGTGGATGAGGAAAACTCAATCTCTAATGAGCTACCACTTTGCTAACCCTATCTAGGAGGAGGAGGTCCTTATATAGTAGTCCACAAGATAGGAGGGGGGAAAGAGGGGATACATGGCTCTCTGGCCGGTTAGGCATGCGCAGGTGCCGAATGTCCGTCCTGGGGGGCGGATTTCTGGGGCTTCACGAGGCGCCGGATGTCCGGGGCTCGGGCCGGATGTCCGGCCGGGCTCTAGTCCACGTAATGTGGTCTGGGTCCGGGTTTCCTGGAGGGGGCCGGATGTCCAGGCTTGTCCGGCCGGACGTCCGAGGTGGCGGCCGGATGTCCGGGCCCTGTAGGTCTTCGGTTGCTGATCTGTTGCTGTAGTTGTGGCCGCCAGGCGCCGGATATCTAGGCTAGGGGCCGGATGTCCGGCCACTTTAGACTTTCAGCGGTCTCCTTCGTCGTGCTTCTTCGTTCGTGTACTTGGGGACTTGGTCTTCATTCCGAGCATCTCCGGGGTGGTCTTCCTCATACCTAAGCACACATAGCATTCTGGATTTAGGTAGTAGCCATGTGTCACGTTGATCATATGGAAACTCGTTAAGGAGATATGTCACCTCGGTCTCGATAGCTCTTGCACGTGCTCGTGTCATCGGTCCACTCGGCACTTGGGGAGACGAAGGTAGGTCCATGGGGATGACCGTAGGATGCTCCGCATCATCTCCCCCCCCCCCTGGGAAAGATCCATCCTTGGATCGAAATCCACATCACCATGGAAGGGAGATAGGTCTTTGACGTTGACGATGTCGCTCACGTTGTACTTGTCATGCGGGATGTCGACCTTCTAGGCGTGTAGCGTGCTAGCACCTTGAACGGTCCATCGGCTCGAGGTAGGAGTTTGGACTTGTGCTTGTTGGGGAAGCGATCTTTGCGTAGGTGTAGCCACAGAAGATCTCCGGGGTTGAACACCATGGGGTGTTTGTTAAAGTTGAGCTTGGTCGCAAGGCGTTGTACTTGGCGCTCGATCGTGTGCCTTGTATCTTCATGCACCTTCTTGAGGTATGTTGCTCGTGCGCTCGCGTCCATGTTGATGCGCTCTTGTAGAGGTAGCAGTAGAATGTCCAATGGGGACAACGGGTTGAAGCCGTAGATGACCTCGAAGGGGGACTTGCCGGTTGTAGAATGTCTTGCTCGATTGTAGGCGTACTCGGCGATAGGCAAACATTCCTCCCACTCCTTTATGTTCTTCTTAATCAACACTCGGAGGAGTGTGGATAGCGTCCGGTTGGTGACCTATGTTTGGCCGTCGGTTTGTAAATGATATGCCGAAAAGAATAGTAGCTTGATTCCGAGCTTGGCACAAAGTGTCTTCCAAAAGTAGCTAAGGAACTTGTGGCGCTCACTCTCTCTATGGCGGTTTGCTCTCTCACTAGTATCTCCACGATGGGTGGAAGCTTGCTTGTCGGTGATGACTTGACTTGGCGACATGGGTCGAAGCACATACTCCTTGCCCTTCATCTTGAAGCTATAGTGATTGGTCCGTCTGTTGTGTATGATGCCGCGGTCGAATTGCCAAGGTCGTCCTAAGAGGAGATGGCATACGGACATGGGAACCACATCGCACTCCAAGGTGTATTTGTATGCGCCAATCTTGAAGGACACTTGAACGGTGTGCTCCACTTGGATGGTGCCGAAGTCGCTTAACCATTAGACCTTGTAGGGGCTAGGGTGCTTCCTCTTGAGCAATTGTAGCTTGAAACATAGATCTTCACTTGGCAAGTTGTGGCAACTTCAACCGTCGATGATGACCTTGACGGAACGTCCTTGGAGGCCCGCTTTTGTATGGAAGATGTGGCAACGTGTTGTTGTTGAAGTGTCAAGATCTTGGAGACAACAAGAGTGGGGCTCGAATCATTGTCACAAAAGACTTGAGGGTCTTCATCTTCATTCACTTGTCGGTGCATGGCCACGTGCTCAAGGGCTTCCATTTCTTCTTCGCTCATGGAGTCGTAGGTGCCGTCATCATTGGCTATCATGGTGCGTCTTGTGGGGCACTCAAATGACTTGTGGCCTCGGACCTTGCAAGTGAAACATTGTATTGCACTTGTCTCGGTGGTAGCATCCGTTGTAGGAGTCAATGATGAAGCTCTTAGCTTGGATGTACTTGAAGTAGGACGGCTCAAAGATGTCAAAGGTTGCTTGGAGCTTGACTTGTCACTGGTACTTGGTGTAGCTTGAGTCGTTGGCAAAGGTGTCGTAGTTGTTGGAGCTTGAGTGTATGAACCGTAGGTCTTGGAAGAGTACTTGGAGTACTTGTAGTCCACTTGCACTTGTTGCTCCGCTTTGGTTGCTTGGTGCACTAGCTCGAGGAGGTTGGAGTACGGTTGGAAGTCCGCAATTTTCTTGATTGGATGGTTGAGACCATTAAAGAAACGCGCCATAGCTTGTTCACCATCTTCCTTGACATTGGCTCGTATCATGGCAATTTCCATCTCTTGGTAGTATTCTTCAATCGACTTTGTGCCTTGCTTGAGGAGTTGTAGCTTCTTGAAGAGATCCCGGCTATAGTGGGTAGGCACAAAATGTGCTCTCATGACATCCTTCATTTGATTCCAAGTCCTGATGGGTGGCTCGCCTTTTTCTTGCCGTCGTTCGATCACTTGCTCCCACCAAATGAGAACATAGTCTTGGAACTCAAGAGATGCCATGGCGATCTTCTTTTCCTCTTCATAATTGTGAAGACGGAATATCTTGTTAACCTTCAATGCCCATGACAGGTAGTCTTCGGGATCATTGCTATCGGAGAATTTAGGCATGTTGAACTTGAGTTTGTCGTAGCGTTGCTCCTCGTTGCGTTGTGGGTGATGGCGATGTCACTCTTGTCTTGGAAGTGGGTCTTCTAGTTCTTTTTCCTCGTGCTCCTCTTGATTAACTTGTCATCGAGGACGCGGTATATGTGCCCGGTTCCTCATTTCTTGGCACTCCTCAATACGCGCGGTTTCTTCTTGTCGCTCTTGTCAGAGGGCTTCTTCTTGTTCACGCACTCAGCAGTTTCGCTTATTGATGGCACGAGTTGCTTCGTGTAGGGCACATTGAGCTTCAAGGGTTTGTTCCTCACGGCGTTGTTGTTCTTGTTGTAGAGCGTCGCCGTCTTGGTTTTCTTGACATTGGCGGTGTGGAACTTGCTCTTGGTCCATGGCGCCTTGTGCTTGACGATGGTGTCATTTGCGCTCTCGAAGGCGGTCTTGCAAACCATTGCCATGGAATGGGTTTTCTGAAGCTTGATGATCTTCTTGGTCTTGATGGCGATGCGAGCGAGCTCGTGGAAGACTTGCATCCGAAGACGTGTCCGAAGAGTGTCGGCTTGAGTGGTGTCGTCTTGATGATGACAATGTGGAAGAAGCGTAATTGACCATCATGGCACGGAACTCTTCCATTTGAGATGATAGCTTGGCATCGAGGTAGTCCCATGTTCTTGCTTCGGATTGTCGCAAGTCGGTGGCAAGTTGTTTGATGCGGTCGCCCAAAGCTTCATTCACTTGATGCAAAGCTTTTTGAGCGCTGAATAGGTGGGTCTTGGTGACGTAGATGGTCGAGTCCTCTTGCTCATCGAAGAGTGGGTTGGAAGCTGTGCTCGGCCTATTGATCATTCTCAAACAATTGTTAGTGGAAGAAAGGAACAAACTAGACCAATGTACCTTATCCAATGTTGAAGATGGATCAGTGATCACCCAATATGGTATTATGGAAGTAGCACAATTGGTTCCGGATCATGTCAATCTCACACCTACACAAGTAAAGCTTTTGGAGTAGCTTGGTGAGGATAGTGGCACAAAATTGATGCAATTGTTAGCAAGATATCAATAATGTTGAAAACGATTCACAAATTTGCAAGTGAAACAAGTAGACCAATAGCAATCAGTGGCACAGGGAAACACACAGACGGATAAATAAGTACGGTTGTGCAACATGAGCACAAAATGTGGAATCCATGGAAAACGCTCATGTTGCACAACGCAAGAGAGACGCTACCACGATTGCTCAATAGGCAGATACGAACTTGTGCACAACCTATGAGAGACAAAACATATCGACTTTCTATCTCTATTATGCTATGTATGTTTGATTCCCAGTGAACTCGGTCACGATGATCCAAGATGATCAATATGCTATGCAATGTGGCAATGCTATGGCTATTGCTTACAAGCTCTTTGTTTTTCTTTTCCTCTTTGCTTAAAAGCCTTTCTATCTTTGATATTTCCCGTGGCCACTTATGCGAAATGTTCAAAGCAAGATAGCAATTATGTGTATGCGGGAACAATTGATGACACAAGAGATGATACGATGATATATGCACGCTATGGTAGCTATGCAGAACGTGTATCACTAAAGTGCACAAGTAGTGTTGCCCGGCAATACTCAAACGGCTAGTCTCGTAGGAAAGTGATGCAAAAGAGGGCCTCGGGGTTAACAATGCAATGGCAAGGAGAGTGTACAATGATGTCGTCGAGGTTACTATCCTTTCTTACGGTGATGGTGTCAAAATAATGAAGTGAGCGTTGTCGATGTCGAGTCCGTGGCGAAGTTGACCGGCGGTGTTGTTGATGACGAACCATTCCTAAGTAGCTGAAACACATTAGGAAATGGAAACCGCGAACTCAAGTTCTCTAATGGCAAACGTGACAAAATTGCGGTCGGTTGCGGAAGTCGGTGGTGGTTTGCAGAAGAAGCGGTGGACAATGATCAAGATTGGCAAAACTTGGGTGGAATTGTGAAAGTTGGCTATGAGGCACCGGATGTCCGGGCATCGGGCTGGATGTCCGGGGACAAGGGCCAGATGTCCGGGTGGTACGGGCCAGATGTCCAGGCTGTGAGATCCATGGATGAACTTCATGATGAACTTGGGGAAAACAAAATTCAGGGCAAAATTTGTGGAATTTTGTGGATGGAATAGGTGGGGAAGGTGGGGAAAAGCTTGATCCACCTGAAACATTTCGAATCCATGGATCGAAATCAACAAAACATCATCAAACCAGCAAATCACAAAAAAATTGGTATGGCTATTTCTGTGGGGAATTTTCGAAATTGGGCAAAACAAACAAAATTGGGGCTAGTAAGTGGAGGGGGAGAACTCAAAAGTGTGAATCAACGTGGCTCTGATCCAAGATGATGTAGGGTGGAACCCTAATGTGATGATATTTTCACACTTCGAGGGGGAAAAGGGCAAACCGAGAGAAGAACACAAGGCAAACACTCAATTGACATAAATCCAATCACACATGTGCTAAATCCACATACATAAGAGGATACAAGGGTCCAAATCCAACACAAGAAGGTAACAAGGGTAGCTCATTCATCCCAATCCTTGAAGGAGAGAGGTCTTGAATCCTAGGAGGATCTTCCCACAAGGGGGTCTTGGATCCACTTGGGGTATCTTCTCACATGCTCACATGGAGGTCTTGATCTCCATGGGAGAGGTAGGTGGATGAGCAAAACTCAATCTCTAATGAGCTATCACTTTGCTAACCCTAGCTAGGAGGAGGAGGAGGAGGTCCTTATATAGTAGTCCACGAGATAGGAGGGGGGAAAGAGGGGATACATGGCTCTCTGGCCGGTTAGGCACGCGCAGGTGCCGGATGTCCAGGGCTTCACGAGGCACCGGATGCCCAGGGCTCGGGCCGGATGTCCGGCCGGGTTCCAGTCCACGTATTGTGGTATCAGGCCGGATTTCCGGGAGGGGCCCGGATGTCCGGGCTTGTTGGGCCGGATGTCCGGGGTGGCGGCCGGATGTCCGGGCGCCGTAGGTCTTCGGCTGCTGATCTACTGTTGTACTTGTGGCCGCCAGGCACCGGATATCTGGGCCAGGGGCCGGATGTCCAGGCACTGTAGACTTTCAGCGATCTCCTTCGTTGTGCTTCTTCGTCCGCGTACTTGGGGACTTAGTCTTCATTCCGAGCATCTCCGGGGTGGTCTTCCTCGTACCTAAGCACACATAGCATTCCGAATTGAGGTAGTAGCCATGTCTCACATGGATCATCTGGAAACTCGTTAAGGGGAGATGTCACCTCGGTCTCGATACCTCTTGCACGTGCTCATCTCGTCGGTCCACTCGGCACTTGGGGAGATGAAGGTAGGTCCATGGGGATGACTGTAGGATGCTTCGCATCAACAATCAAATGTTACAACTTACTCAAAAGAAAAAGCCTGCCGCTTTCGCGTCACATCCGGCACGCCGCACAAGGGGAACACGTGCTATCTTGCATTTTCACTAACAAGTGGGACCGCAGTTGAGCAAACCTCTTACAAGTGGGACCGCAGTTGAGCAAACCGACTATTGGCAAACCCCCACCCCGCCCGTCGCGCGTTGGCTGAGTTCGAGAAACGAGGAGGGAGAAGAGCTAGCTATAGCACGGACTCCAAGAATTTGGCGTCAGATGGGACTCATGGTGGTGGCGTGTACCATACTCCTTGATGTGAATGCTTGTTCTGGCCCATGCCACCCCACTATATCGAGTTGTTGGTTACGCAGTACTATCTATCCAGGAGTACGGTACCGATAAACAAAAATCATTGATTTTTTTTGAAACAAGGCAAAAGACTTGCCATTTTCATTGATTAAGAGAGAAGTTTGTGAGATACACGTAGCTCAAGTGGCACAAACGCTAACTAATTACTGTAACACGCCTAGCGACAAGGCGTCTCTATACTTTTTTTAGTCGCCCACCGTGTACTTAATGTATCAGCATCTACTCCAGGCATGCTGACCATAGCTCCCTAACTCCCAAGTCACCACGAAATCACACTTAAAAGCCTACACCACTATAATTTCTCAAGGCTCCGTGGAAACGTGTAATGGTCTGGCGTCCTCTCATTGGCATACACGCCGAATCAAAATACGCGGCTCGAGTATGCCAATCGCCAAGCTGTCTGTAAAAAGGTACCTACCCGAGAATTACTGCACATTCCTCCTCCTCACCATCCACAGTTGTCAGCAAAAGAACAAGCCTTTCTTCTTCCTCGTTCCTTGCGTCTGCATGGCCCGTGGGGGGAGCTCTGGGTGGAGGAATAACCAGGGACAATTGACCAAGGCTATGGAAGCTGCAGAGAAGTCCCGACGCCTCGTGGTGGCCAAATAGGCAAGCGAGGGCTCTAAGAAGTGCATTCGCCCCGGAGGCGAACAGGCAGGCAAGGTCTCTCACAAGCACATTCGCCACGGAGGCGAACAGTCCTTCGCCCGTGATGACATGCGCACTGAGGAGATTGCCGGCTGGGCAAAGGAGAGCAATGCCTCGCTGGTGGAGAGAAATGCCTCGCTGGAGAAGGAGACCACTCTAATCATTAAACTTATCGATGACAAGGAGAAGGCGACCGCTCTCATCGTGAAACTTATGGATGACAAGGAGAAGCTCTACATCAAGTGAGACCTGCTGAAGGAGGTGATCGCCGGCTGGGCAAAGCTACACGAGGAGAGAAAGGCCTCACTGGAGGAGGCGGCCGCCGTCATCGTCGAACTTATGGATGATGAAGAGAAGCTCGGCATCGAGTGCGACCTGGTGATGGATGAATCCATGGCTGCTCTCAGGCAACATCGTGAGGACATGAAAGAGATCATGGGAGCTTGCGTCGAGATCGCCAAGGCCATGGATGCAATGACGAAGTTGGAGGAGGAGAGGCAATAGGAGATGACGTTCGTGGAGGCGATGAAGAAGGAGATAGAGGAAATACTTGCCGAGCAACTCATCATGAAGGTCGCAAGAAACTAAGTATAGAGCCTTATCGTTGTGTGTGTTTACTGAATTTATCCTAATGTTAAAAGTTAACTGAATTTGTCTCAGTGTTAGATTTAACTGAATCATTCCAGTTTACTGAATTTTTCCTAGTGTTAAAAGTTAACTGAATTTTTTAGTTAACTGAATTTTTCACGGTGTTAAAATTTAATTAAATTTTTCAGTCGATGTTCCTCCATCATGTGTGATTGATTCTCATGGTTCCATCTATTGGTGAAACTATTTACGTTTGCAAGAGGAAATGTAGACTTTACAAACAAATTTGTCTTTCACTGTGTACTGAATGTTGGCCCAGAGAAGCATCCATGTTAGTAGCAAGAACAAATATTTTTTCTTGATTTGTGCTCTATGAACTAAATATTGTGTATGATCTGTTAATCATTGAGATGCATAAACATGTTAATCTTATGTATGGGAATTGTACTAGTTGGTTGTGAATTTTGGCTATTAATGTGAACAAATTACAAAGCCAGGCTTGTGAGTTTCGTGTGAACATTTAGAATGGATCGGCTCTTACTACTATGCACAACAGTTCCTTTTTTCTCTTCGCTTAGTGTTTACAAGTTACTAGCAGTTCCTTATTTCTCTTCGCTCAGTGTTTACATGTTACTGATCGATCACTAGCTAGCCTACTGATACACTCCTGGCAGTTTTAGTTGCAACGCAAGATCCAACGGTGGCAATTTTTAGAATAAAAACGCCTTTCTCTGAAGAAACTGACATGCTGTTCTGAAGAAAATGCAATGCGAATCTAAAGAAACTGCCAGAAAAACATTTGCAAATGCTTTCTCTCCCAGCGAACGTTCATTAGCTATTGTGATCCTACACGTACACTATCCGACCGACTCGATCCTACACGAATTACAAGCGGATCACTCACGTACCTCATCTGGATGAATCGAGGGCACTCATTTGACCAATAATACCACGCACAATTACAGACCTTTTACAGAATTTGCCTAACAATAACACTCTACCCCCCCCCCCCGATTTTCAGGGGGGTGGGGCCCTTCCCACCCCCTAATCCCAATCCTAACACTCCACTTCTGCAAGTCAGTTGATCATGTATTGCTCCTTGTTTGACCGTCATGCCGATGTGCGACCCAGCACGGACGGGACGCACCACTGACGGGACGGGACGGCACAGTCATAATTTTAATTTTGCCAGTTTTCCACGGCAAGCTGGCGCGCTAAGCCATGCCTGCTTATGCATTGAATACCGATGACCATCGCGTTTCCCGTGACACACCGGTTTACCTACTGTCCGCCTATAATCACTGGTTCCCGACGTGCTCCGGTGACACCTTCTGTAACAGCCCGAGACCGATGTTCTAGATGCATTCCATGTTTTTCGTGATAGTCTTGTTAATTATTTGTTTGTTGCATTCATCATCGCATCATTCGCATTGCATCGGCACTCCGTTGTCGTCATTTTTTCAAAACTCGCATCCGCTTAGTTGTCGGTTCTCCCCGGTGTCGTCGTTGATCGTTCCTAGACCAACTACACACTTGCACATGCCCGCAACATCGTTAAAAAATAATATTTTCTAAATGGGAATAAAAATTTCTCAGAATGGGTTGAAAGTTGGCGTGCGGTCTTAATATATTTAAGGTCGACCGCCTGTCAAATTTCGTCGCATTCGGAGGTCGTATGATGCCCCAACCGTTAAACTATAGCGGCACTACAGCCGGTTAAATTGTTGGACGTTTTCGTAAATAAAATTGTTGCCGGGCTGCCCTTCTTCCCTCTCATCTCAAGCAAGACACCCTACAGCCCTGCTAACCCCTCCCTCGGTTCAGAACCGTCTGATCTCGATCTAAGGGACCGAATAGCCCCTACGCAATTCCACCTTCTGTAAATATCGGATGAAACCCTAGCCCCCTATCCCATCCATCCTTTCCATCAACCCCCGCCACCACCACACCCTTCTTCTCGGGATCTCCTCCGCCTTCACTCACAGCAGCCAGCCTCCCTCTTGTCCCTCCTCGATTTCCAAATCGGACCAACCACCGTGCCCCTGCATCCCGCACCCGCAGCCAGCGGCTCCAGCGCCCGATCCGGCCACCTCGCAGCCACCGAGCTCCCGGTCTCCCGCAAACCCAGCTCGTGGACGCGTTCAGCGCCGCAGCCACGGCCGCGCGTCCAGCTCCTCGCAGCGGCCGCCTCTACTCGAGTCCAGGGGAGAGGAGCTCCTCCTTGTGCGCCTCCTGTGGTTCCCAAGACCGAGCCGCCCCCATGCCCGCAACCCTCGCGCGAGCCCGCGAGCTCTTCTGCCCGAGCCGGCGACCAACCCAGTAGCAGCAGCTCGTCCGGGTCGCCCTCCCTCTTCCTGCCTTTCTCTACTCCTTTTCTTCTCCTTGCGCCTCCCTCTCTTTCTCTTTCTTATGCTCTCTCCCTCCCGCGATAGGAGAACACCCATGGCGCCTGTCGGACCCTGCCATGGCCGGCCACCTCCAGTGCCTCCGATCTGAAGCTCTGGTCACCTCCGCCCATTTCCCTATCGTCCGCCGGCCTCCCCTACCACGGGAACCGCTGCCCCGCCAAGTACCTCGCTTGCATCCTCCCGTCAAGCGCCGGGACGAACAGCAGCAGCTCCAGCCCTGCATCGCGCCTGCCTCCTCTGCCCTCGCCTTGCGTCGTCTGCCCCCAAGAACGGCAAGAATTGGACGAACCCGAGCTCCAACATCTGGGATCAGCCTTCCTCCGCCATTGGCCTCCATCTCCCTGCATCGCGCCAAGTCCCACGCCTCTGCTTCCCATGCTCCAGATCGAGGGCTGCTGTGAGCAACTAACCGAGGAGCACTCGTTCCCAGCCTTTTCAAGGGTCACTTGCGCGCTCTCGACCGCCGCCACGTGTCGTGCTCTAGGCGCTTTCTTTGGATTTTGTTTTTCTATTTTTCCGCACCCGTTTTTGGCTTTTTAGATGGTTTTTTTCCTGTTTTTTTTTGGCTTTTCGGTTTTTCAATGGTCTTTCTTAGCTTTTGGACCGAAATTTTTTTGCGTGAAAAAACGGGTTTTGTTTCTTTCGCGAGAGGCATGGTTTTGCTTCCGCGAGAGGCATGTTTTTGTTTCCGTGCCTCTCGGAAACGGAAAAAATGTGTTTTTTTTTCTTCCGTGAGATGCACGGTTTTGCTTTCACGAGAGGCATGGTTTTGCTTCCGCGAGAGGCACGGCGGTGCCTCTCGGAAAGGAAAAAACACAATTTCTCTTCTTTTTTTTTTCCGTGGGAGGCACGGTTTTGCTTCCGTGAGAGCCATGGTTTTGCTTCTCCGAGAGGCACGGCCGTGCCTCTTCAGAAACGGAAAAAAATGTGTTTTCTCTTTTTTTTTCTTTCGCGAGAGGCACAGTTTTGCTTCCAAGAGAGACACGGTTTTGCTTCCGTGAGAGACATGGCCGTGACTCTCGAAAAACGGCTTTCGGAAAGGGAAAAAAATGTTCTCCCGGTCCAGTTTTTTGTCCGTTTTTTTTTCATAAAAAATTTCATCAAAACCTATCAACATGGGATCTAGTTTTGAAGATCTCGACGTGAGGAATCCAACGGTGAAAATGGTTCAAGATTTGGACGCACGGTTTAAGTGATAAAATCGTTTTGAATAAACGGATATAGAAAAACTGAAAACTGCCAGGTTGCGACAAGTGGTGCACATGCAGCGCGCCACTTGTCGCAACCTGGGGAGATAGAAGTGATCTTTAGAATGAGTACTCTTTAATTAGTGATTTCGAGCGCTCCTGCGCTCGCTTCTTGCGTGCGTGCGAGCACACGCACTGCGTCCGGCACAGATCGCCAACTCTGCCACGAGCCTAGCCCAGCACCGAGCGGGCCCTTTGGACCGCTAGGTGAGCACCCAGCTACTATCACTCGCCCGTGCGCTGCATCGCTATCCTGCGCTCGGTAGAATTTCATGTAGTTTCATAATATGAAACTTTCATCCATGATAAAATGTTTAAAATTGTTGTTTGCATTAATTTGCATAAATGACATGCTAAAATGGTTTATTCCATAACTAATTAACCGTAGCTCTGTTGTAAATAAACTATATATGTAAATGGAGTAGAAAAACGTGTAGAATAACTTGGTGCATTTACTTTTGCTGTTTAACAACTTTAAAATTGTGTTTAGGGAAGAACAGTAGCAAATTCCAAAATTACATATGGGGTCGTTTCAGAGAGGCTATATGTTGTTTCCGGCCTCATTTAAATTGCCTAGATAGGTAGTTTACTTATGCTTCATATCTTGTCATGTTTAACAACATTTAATATTGATGAGTAGCATAAACAAAAGAGAACTAAATAATTGAATGTGGAGTTTCGTCAATATGCAACTTGTTCCATATTGAGCTTCACTTAATGTGTAGTATTTGATTGTTGTACTTTGCCATGCCATGCATCTTTTAATGGACATGCATCATACTTGGTTGTGCATCATGTCATGATTATGCTTGTTTGTTTACCATGTTGTTTGCTTCTTTCCGGTTGTGCTTCTTCTCGATAGTTCTTTATAATGTTTCGGAGTGTGAGGATTCGTTCGATTACGTGTGTTTGACTACTTCATGGATTCGGTCTTCTTCCTAGCAGGATTCCAGGCAAGATAACCATTACCTTGGATATCACTACTATCTTTGCTTGCTAGTTGTCTCGATGCTATCGCTATGGCTTGCTACTAGGGAGATGCGCTGGGAGGGGAGATGCAGTACAGTAGAGATAAGTATTTACCTCAATGAGAATCAAGGTTTATCGAACCAAAAGGAGAATCACGCAAACCCTCGTGAACAGCACCTGCACACACAAAAGCAAATACTTGCACCCAACGCGGGCAAGAGGGTTGTCAATCCCCTTGAACTCGTTAATTGCAAGGACTAAATCTTGTATAGGCAAAAGTATAAATTGCAAAATAAAAGTAAAAGAAATAAATTGCAGCAAAGGTTTTTACGTTTCCTTTTTATATTTAAGATCGACCCGGGGGCCACAGTTTTCACTAGAGGCTTCTCTCTTGAACACATAGCATACGGTGGTTAAACAAATTACTGTTGGGCAATTGATAGAAAAGCGCATAGTTATGACGTTATTCACGGCAATGATCATGTATATAGGCATCACATCCGAGACAAGTAGACCGACTCCTGCCTGCATCTACTACTATTACTCCACCAATCGACCGCTATCTAGCATGCATCTATGGTATTAAGTTCATGATAAACAGAGTAACGCTTTAAGCAAGATGACATGATGTAGACAAAGTAAAATCAATCAATATGAATCGTTTAATCCTTAATGGCAACAATACAACTACGAGTCTTGTCCCCTACTTTGTCACTGGGATATAGAGCACCAAAAGATTGAACCCATTACAAAGCACCTCTCCCGCTGAACATAAATCAATCTAGTTGGCCAAACCAAATGGATAGATCGGATAGAAATACAAATCTACAACAATCATGCATAATAAAGTTCAGAAAAGACTCAATTACTTTCAATGAATAATCTGATCATAAACCCACAATTCATCGGATCCCAAGAAACACACCGCAAAAGAAGATTACATCGGATAGAACTCTAAGAAGATCAAGGAGAACATGGTATTGAAGATCAAAGAGAGCGAAGAAGCCATCTAGCTACTAGCTATGGACCCGTAGGTCTGCGGTGAACTACTCACACATCATTGGAAGGGTAGCAAGGTTAATGTAGAAGCCCTTTGTGATCGATTCCTCCTCCGACAGAGTACCGGAAAAGGCCTCCAAATGGTTCGTGGAAGAACAGAAGCTTGCGGCGACGGAAAAGTTATATCGTCTTGCGTTCTGTTGGTTTGGGAATATATGGGAATTTATAGGCTTGGAATTAGGTCAAACGGAGCTGCGTGGGGCCCACAAGCTCAGGGGGCGCGCCTACCCCTCTGGGGCGTGCCCCTCAAGCTTGTGGCTCTCTCGTATCTCTTCTGGCCACCTCCCAAATCTTCTTGGGTCCCTTTCGGTCCAGAAAAAATTAATCTAAAGATTTTTTTTCTGTTTGGACTTTATTTGATATTATTTTCTGAAAAGCCAAAAACAAGAAAAAAAGTAGGAACTGGCATTGGGCACTGAGTTAATAGATTAGTCCCAAAAAATGATATAAAATAGCATATAGTTGTATATAAAGCATCCAAGATTGATAATATAATAGCGTGAGACAATAAAAAAATTATAGATACATTGTAGCCGTATCAGCATCCCCAAGCTTAATTACTGCTCGTCCTGGAGTAGGTAAATGATGAAAACAAAATTTTTGATGTAGAATGCTACCTAACATGTGTATCCTGTAATCTCTTTACGGTATAAATATTGACAAATGTTGGAATAACAACATCAACAAAATAATATCCATGAATATGAGAAGCATAATCATTAAACTTTCAAAATATACGATCCTTAACGAATGTTATCCCCACTCATTTTATCATGTTAGCATGGCATGAATCCGCCTTCACCGCATAAATATAAATCATGAGCACCCCGGTGTAAAACCAGGCAATTGGATCATACTTCTAACATGCTTTAGCATTTTCAACTTCACGCAATACATGAGCGTGAGCCATGGATATAGCACTATAGGTGGAATAGAATGCGGTGGTAGGGATCAATAGGAGAATTCAAAAAGGAAGAAAGTCTTGCATCAACTCAGCGGATCAACGGACTATGGAGATGTCCATCAATCGATATCAATGCGAGGAGTAGAGATTGCCATGCAACGGATGCACTAAGAGATATAAGTGTATGAAAGATCAACTGAAACTAAGTGGGTGTGCATCCAACTTGCTTGCTCATGAAGACCTCCGGCATTTGAGGAAGCCCGTCATCGGAATATACAAGCCAAGTTCTATAATGAAAAATTCCCACTAGTATATGAAAGTGACAACATAAGAGACTCTCTATATGAAGAACATGGTTCTACTCTGAAGCACAAGTGTGGAAAAAGGATAGTAACATTGCCCCTTCTCTCTTTATGTCTCATTTTTCTTTCTTTTTTCATTTTTTCATTTTTGGGCTCTTTTTGGCCTCTCTTTTTTTCTTTCTTTTCTTTTTCATCCGGAGTCTCATCCCGACTTGTGGGCGAATCATAGTCTCCATCATCCTTTCCTCACTGGGACAATGCTCTAATAACGATGATCATCACACTTTTATTTACTTACAACTCGATATTACAACTCGATAAAAACTATACAGAATGACTCTATATGAATGCCTCTAGCAGTGTACCAGGATGTGCAATGATCTAGCGTAACATGTATGATAATGATGAACGGTGGCTGTGCCACAAATACCATGTCAGCTCAATACGATCATGCAAAGCAATATGATAATGAACACAAGTTATATGACGGAACGGTGGAAGTTGCATGGCAATATATCTCGGAATGGCTATGGAAATGCCATAATAGGTAGGTATGGTGGCTGTTTTGAGGAAGATATAAGGAGGCTTATGTGTGATAGAGCATATCATATCACGGGGTTTGGATGCACTGGCGAGGTTTGCACCAACTCTCGAGGTGAGAAAGGGCAATGCATGGTACCGAAGAGGCTAGCAAATTGTGGAAGGGTGAGAGTGCATATAATCCATGGACTCACATTAGTAATAAAGAACTCACATACTTATTGTGAAGCATATTAGCCCTCGAAGCAAAGTACTACTCGCATGCCCCTAGGGAGGAGGTTGGTAGGAGTTAACCATCGCGCACCCCCGATTATAACAGCACTCAAGGATTTCATTTCAGACATAAAAATGCTCAAACCTCCCCACCATGCCATGACCAACACTTAGATGAGAAGTTAATAACAAACTTTAATACCAATATTTTTACTAACCAATGATAATCAGCCAATATCCTTTCATATTACGACATCAATATCATTAAACCATACCTTTCATATTTAGTGATCTACATGGAAGTTTTTATTATATCCCCCTTGAATACCTATCCTTTTAGGACTAGTCTTATAACACGTGCAAATTGCCATTACTACTTATTAGACTCTCAAAAAGATTTAAGTGAAGCATGAGAGTGCAATTATTTCAACAAAATATAATAACCGCCATGCTCTAAAAGATATAAGTGAAGCACTAGAGCAACTGCCTAGCTCAAAAGATATAAGTGAAGCACATAGAGTATTCTAACAAATCAAGATAAATGTGTGTCCCTCTCAAATAGGTGTGTCCAGCAAACAATGATTGTGGAAAACTAAAAAGCAAACAAAGAAAACAAAACTATGGCACAAGATGCTCCAAGTAAAACTCATATCATGTGATGAATAAAAATATAGCTCCAAATAAGTTACCGATAGATTGTAGACGAAAGAGGGGATGCCATCCGGGACATCCCCAAGCTTAGACGGTTGGGTCTTCCTTGAATATTACCTTGGGGTGCCTTGGGCATCCCCAGGCTTAGGGTCTTGCCGCTCCTTATTTCTTCGTCCATCGTAGTCTCACCCAAAACTTGAAAACTTCAGCGCACAAAACTGAACAGAAAATTCGTGAGATCCGTTAGTATAATAAATCAATCATCCACTTTAGGTACTGTTATAAAATCATTCATAATTGTTCTTGCATAATACCTACTGTATTCTAACTCTTCCATGACTTATACCCTGATGTCTACTACACAACTTATTCTTGTACACTCTATTGGGCCTCCAAGCGCAGAGTTTTGTAGGACAGTATCAAATTTCCCTCAAGTGGATGACCTAAGGTTTATCAATCCGTGGGAGGTGTAGGATGAAGATGGTCTCTCTCGAACAACCCTGCAATCAAATACAAGAAATCTCTTGTGTCCCCAACACACCCAATACAATGGTAAATTGTATAGGTGCACTAGTTCGGCGAAGAGATGGTGATACAAGTGTAGTATGGATAATAGATATAGGTTTTTGTAATCTGAATAAATAAAAATAGAAAGGTAGCTAGTAAAAAGAGTGAGCACAAACGGTATTGCAATGCTTGGAAACAAGGCCTAGGGTTCATACTTTCACTAGTGCAATCTCTCAACAGTGCTAACATAATTGAATCATATAACAATCCCTCAACGTGCAACAAAGAATCACTCCAAAGTTCCTAGCAAACGGAGAACATAAGAAGAAATTGTTGTAGGTAGCAAAACCACCTCAAAGTTATCCTTTCCGATAAATCTATTGAGCCATCCCTATAAGTGTCACAAACAGCCCTAGAGTTCGTACTAAAATGACACCATATGATACGCATCAATTAACTCTAATGTCACCTAGATACTCCAAAGTCACGCCAAGTATCCGTGAGTTAATTATTCGACATGCATCAAACAATTTTAGATTCATAATATTCAATCCAACACAAAGAACTTCAAAGAGTACCCCAATGTTTCTATCGGAGAAAGTAGGACGAAAACGTGCATCAACCCCTATGCCTAGATTACCCCAAGGTCACGGGAATCCACGAGATGATCACTGCTACTTGTGAACTACGTTGGGATTTCCCCGAAGAGGAGAGGATGATGCAGTACACTAGAGATAAGTATTTCCCTTAGTTAAGAACCAAGGTTATCAATCCAGCAGGAGAACCACACAGAACCTAGTTAGCAGCACCTACACACACAAAAGCAAATACTTGCACCCAACGCGAACAAGGGGGTTGTCAATCCCCTCGGCGGTTACTTACAAGGATTAATTCTGATAGTGATAGATAGAAAAGTAAATTGCAAAATAAAATAAAAATAAATAAATTACAGCAACATATTTTTGGATTTTATATATGATAAAAGTAGACCCGGGGGCCATAGTTTTCACTAGAGGCTTCTCTCTTGAACGCATAGCATACGGTGGGTAAACAAATTACTGTTGGGCAATTGATAGAAAAGCGCATAGTTATGACGATATTCAAGGCAATGATCATGTATATAGGCATCACGTCCGAGACAAGTAGACCGACTCCTGCCTGCATCTACTACTATTACTCCACCCATCGATCACTATCCAGTATGCATCCAGGGTATTAAGTTAATGAAAACAGAGTAACGCCTTAAGCAAGATGACATGATGTAGACAAAGTAACTCAAGCAATATGATTAAACCCCATCTTTTTATCCTTAATGGCAACAATACAAATACGTGTCTTGTTCCTTTCTGTCACTGGGATATAGAACACCGCAAGATTGAACACATCACAAAGCACCTCTCCCATTGCAAGATAAATCAATCTAGTTGGCCAAACCAAACGGATAGATCGGAGAGAAATACAAAGCTATAACAATCATGCATATATAAGTTCAGAAAAGACTCAAATATTTCTCATGAATAATCTGATCATAAACCCACAATTCATCGGATCCCAACAAACACACAGCAAAAGATGATTACATCGAATAGAACTCCAAGGAGATCGAGGAGAACATTGTATTGAAGATCAAAGAGAGAGAAGAAGCCATCTAGCTACTAGCTATGGACCCGTAGGTCTGTGGTAAACTACTCACACAACATCAGAAGGGCAACAAGGTTGATGTAGAAGCCCTCGATGATTAATTCCCCCTTCGGCAGAGTACCAGAAAAGGCCTCCAGATGGGATCGCTGAAGAATAGAGGCTTGCGGCGGTGGAAAAGTTTTCTCGTCTGTCTCCCTGGTATATTGGGAATATTTGGGAATTTATAGCACGAGGGGCCCATAATCCTGGGGGGCGCGCCTACCCCCCTGGGCGCTCCCTCCGGGCTTGTCGCTCCCTCGTGACTCGTTTGGTCTTCTCCCGAAGCTTCTAGGGTCCCTTCTAGTCCAGAAAAAATTAATCCAAAGTTTTTTCTCCCTTTGGACTTCATTTGATATTGATTTTGGGAAAAGGCAAAAACAGGCAAAAAAACAGCAACTATCACTGGGCACTAGGTTAATAGGTTAGTCCCAAAAAATGATATATAATTGCATATAAAACATCCAAGATTGATACTATAATAGCATGGAACAATAAAAAATTATAGATATGTTGGAGACGTATCAAGCATCCCCAAGCTTAATTCCTGCTCGTCCTCGAGTAGGTAAATGATAAAAACAGAATTTTTCATGTGGAATGCTACCTAACATGTTTCATCATGTAATTATCTTTTACGGTATGAATATTAAGATCCGAATGATTCAAAGCGATAGTCTATAATTTGATATAAAAACATCAATACTCAGGCATACTAACAAACAATCATGCCTTTCAAAATAAAAATGCTAAAGAAAGTTATACCTACAAAATTATATAATCCTGTCATGCTCCATCTTCTTAACATAAAGTATTTATCATGCACAACCCCGGAGGCAATCAAGCAACTGGTTCATACTTTTTAACGCGCTTCAGCTTTTTCAACCCCCACGCAATACATGAGCGCAAGCCATGGATATAGCACTATGGGTGGAATAGAATATGATGGTAGAGATTAATAAGGGGAAGTCAAAAAGAAGAAGATAGTCTCACATCAACGCGGCTAATCAACGGGCTATGGAGATGCCCATCAATTGATGTCAATGCGAGGAGTAGGGATTGCCATGCAACGGATGCACTAAGAGCTATAAGTGTATGAAAGCTCAAAAATAAAAACTAAGTGGGTGTGCATCCAACTTGCTTGCTCATGAAGACCTCGAGCATTTGAGGAAGCCCATCATCGGAAAATACAAGCCAAGTTCTATAATGTAAAATTCCCACTAGTATATGAAAGTGACAACATAGGAGACTCTCTATATGAAAAACATGGTCCTACTTTGAAGCACAAGTATGGAAAAGGATAGTAACACTACCCCTTCTCTCTTTTTCTCTCATTTTTTATGGGCTCTTTTTGGCCTCTTTTTTTATATATATCCTCACTGGGGTCATGCTCTAATAATGATGATCATCATACTTCTATTTACTCACAACTCAAAAATTACAACTCGATACTAGAATAAATATGACTCTATATGAATGCCTCTGGCAGTGTACCAGGATGTGCAATGATACTAGCGTAACCTGTATGAAAATGATGAACTGTGGCTGAGCCACTAATACTATGTCAGCTATATGATCATGCAAAGCAATATGACAATGATGATGTGTGTCATATAAACGGAACGGTGGAAGTTGCATGGCAATATATCTCTGAATGGCTATGGAAATGCCATAATAGGTAGGTATGGTGGCTGTTTTGAGGAAGATATAAGGAGGCTTATGTGTGATAGAGCGTATCATATCACGGGGTTTGGATGCACCGGCGAAGTTTGCACTGACTCTCGAGGTGAGAAAGGGCAATGCACGATACCAAAGAGGCTAGCAAATTGCGCAAAGGTGAGAGTGCGTATAATCCATGGACTCACATTAGTCATAAAGAACTCACATACTTATTGCGAAATTTTATTAGCCCTCAAAGCAAAGTACTACTACGCATGCCCCTAGGAGGGAGGTTGGTAGGAGTTAACCATCGTGCGCCCCCGACCGCCACGCAAAGGAAGACAATCAAGAATAAATCATGCTCCAACTTCTTAGCATAACGACAGACCATACGTGCATGCTTCGGGAATCACAAACCTTAACACCAATATTCTTACTAAACCACAATTATCTACTAGCACCACCCACATATTACCATCTTAATATCACAAAACTATTTCAAGGAATCAAACTTATCATATTCAGTGATCTACATGAAAGTTTTTATTATATCCCTCTTGAATACCTATCATATTAGGACCAAATTCATAACCCGTGCATATTACCATTGCTAATTATTAGACTCTCAAAAAGATATAAGTGAAGCATGAGAGTGCAACTATTTCTTTAAAATATAACCACCGCCGTGCTCTAAAAGATATAAGTGAAGCACTAGAGCAACTGCCTAGCTCAAAAGGTATAAGTGAAGCACATAGAGTATTCTAACAAATCAAGAATAATCTGTGTCCCTCTCAAAAAGGTGTGCTCAGCAAACATGATTGTGGAAAACTAAAAAGCAAACAAAAGCAAGCACACTATAGCACAAGACGCTCCAAGTAAAACACATATCATGTGATGAATAAAAATATAGCTCCAAGTTGATATACCGATAGATTGTAGACGAAAGAGGGGATGCCATCCGGGGCATCCCCAAGCTTAGACGCTTGAGTCTTCCTTGAATATTACCTTGGGGTGCCTTGGGCATCCCCAAGCTTAGGCTCTTGCCACTCCTTATTCCTTTATCTATCGTAGTCTCACCCAAAACTTGAAAACTTCAGCACACAAAACTCAACACAAACCTCGTGAGATCCATTAGTATAATAAACAAATCTTAAACTTTATGTACTATTATAAATTGATTCATATTTAATATTGGCATAATGCTACTATATTGCAACTTCCCCATGGCTTATACCCCCCGATACAATCCATAGATTCATCAAAATAAGCAAACTATGCAACAAAAACAGAATCTGTCTAAAACAGAATCTGTCTAAAACAGAACAGTCTGTAAAGATCTATTTAAAAGACATACTTCTGTAATTAGGACAACGTAAACAATTCATATACCAATACTATGTAAAAAATTCAGAATTTTATCATGCTCCAGTACAGAACCAAAAATCCAGCACTGGACTCAAAACTTTCTGTTTTCAAACAGCATCAATCATACCATAATCCAAATCATCCCAAAGGCATTACTTGGCACAAACACTGATTAAAAGGTAAAAACACAATCATAACAGAAGCTAAAATTGTGTGACACACAAAACATATCAAAATGATAACTATTGGGTTGTCTCCCAATAATCTCTATTTTTATAGCCATTAAGATAGGCTTGAGATTTTATTGATGCTCACGTGAAAAACAAGAATTGAAGCACAAAGAGAGCATCATGTAGCATGCGAAAAACACATTTAAGTCGAACATACTTCCTATGCATAGGCATTTTATAAGCAAACAAATTATCAAGAAAAGAAATATCTAGCAGATGCAAGGAAGAAGAATAAAACCTTGACAATCTCAACACAATGCGAGGTAATTTAGTAACATGAAAATTTCTACAACCATATTTTCCTCTTTCATAATAATTACATGTAGGATCATAATCAAATTGTCGGTGTATAAAACATGGGTATTTTATACCCTGACTTATGCACAGACAGTAGCAGCATCCTTGCCGGCCAAGCCTTGCCGGGAACCGCCAAGACCAAGATTCAGGACCCAGTTGCGGAAGCCACTAGGGAGAAGCTCAAGGCACAGCACCAACAAGCACTCAACTAGTACCGAAGATGAAGACATTCCTTGCCGGCAAGGCTAAACCGGCAAGGTGAAGACCCGGCAAGCTCCGTACCGGCAAGCTTCTGCCAATCCTCCAGCGCTCCACCTCACCGCACAGATGTTCGCTAGTGGATGAGGTGTCGACCGCGCAGGCTGGTTGGTAAGGCTTGTCGGGCATGTGTCAGCACGCTGGGATAGGATTTGCCTTTAATGACACCCGTCCAGGAGGCGTGTCAGAATAATACGAGGTAGCTGGGCGAGCGGTGCAGAAACCTTGCCGGGACTACCTCTCCACATGACACCTAACAATGCATTTAATGCTTTTGTCCTAAATTGGCAGAATTAGGTATGATAGCACTGTTTGCTATCTAATTGTTATGTTATTACTGTTTTGCCACTGTGGTGACCCTTTTAGCTATAAAAGGAGGGCCAAGGCAACAGTTAGAGGGATTCGGACCCTTTACACAACTCGCATGTGCAGCTGCCTCTCCGCACCTTGCCGGGGAAGCGCTCCTTGTCATCGTGTTCATACACACCCAATATACTAAAGCAGGAGTAGGGTTTTATGCTTCACAAGCGGTCCGAACCTGGGTAAAAATCGCCCTGCGTCCTCTGGTGATTCTGCTCTTTGTGCTTGCGTCTCCCCCCACCAAACCATAAGGGGCTGGATGGCCCTATAGATGGTCATTCCACCACGATATCTTTGGCGCGCCAGGTAGGTGCCTAGGCTGGTGCGAACCTGAATCATCAGAGTGCGCATCGATATCATCAGCTTCATCTTCTTCTTCATCGTCGATGGCGCCAAAGAAGAAGGGCATCACGACGACAGCTCCTTCTGCCTCCAAAGCTCCTTCACGCGCATCCGCAGGCAGCACAGGCGGCACATCTAATGTGGGCGGCGCAGACGCCGCGGTTGGCACGACCAGCGCAGGCGGCGCGGTCACCATGCCTACCGTGTCCGGAGCAGGAGATGGGCGCGCTGGGGTTAGTCGGCTTCCTCGACCCTCCAGCGAACAAAGCCGAGACGGCGCGGGGGGGGGGGGGGATGGACGTCTACCTCCTCCTCACCGCACCGACGGACGCAGCCACCGGGGCAACAATCCCCGGGCTGGAGCGAGCCAAGACCCCGCTGTGGCGACATTCAGGGACGCTGCGTCGAGACACACGCCGCACCCATTACAGGATAGGTGCAGCACGACACCAAGCAACGTCAATGACCCTGGGCGGCGGCACCCACATGGCAAGACCCCTGTCGATCAGATCCCAGATCGCCAGGCACCACCTCCGCCACGGCGACCCGCTGCTGATCATGTGCCACGGCAGCAAGACCGTGATGGCACTCCTGCTGGCTCCACCAGGAGTAGAGCGACGTCGCGCTCTTCGCTTCCGGCCATGCCAGCCATAGCGGCAGAAGCAATGGCATGATCCCAGATGCTGCTGAACTTCCCTCCAGCGGCAGAGAAGATGGATGAGTGGAGAGCCACCATCCAAAGCTTGATTGGGTTTGCTGAGGCCAGTAAATCACAGCAAGCGGAGCCCTCACGGCATCCGCAAACAGCACCAGCAGCTCCAGCTGGTGGCCGCATTGACGGTACTACGCTAACGGTGCAATCACCTCAGCGGCAACAGTCTCAACAGCAGCAAT
Source organism: Elymus sibiricus (assembly GCA_039707655.1). Taxonomy (NCBI): domain Eukaryota; kingdom Viridiplantae; phylum Streptophyta; class Magnoliopsida; order Poales; family Poaceae; genus Elymus; species Elymus sibiricus. Next base: position 193,082,993 of record CM077670.1, read on the forward strand.
GCCAACAACCGCAGTAGGCTCGACGATCTTTCGAGCCCGACGAAGTGTCGATAGCCTCTTCAGATCTGCGAGTGCGGCAAGACCAACGGCAAGTGCTGTGAGACAGGCGGGCAGAAGACGCCCGCACCACCATCGAACGGCGCCGGGAGGCGCGCCGTCAATCCGACGCGCGCAACGGCCCCATCGTTGATGAGCCTGCGCCAGGGGTTGGCGGATATCTACCTTACGAGGTTGGGTGTCCCACCTTCACTCGTGAGCTGCGGCAAATCCGATGGCCGTCCGTCCGAGCCTTCAAGCCAGAAGTACCATAAAAGTACGACGGCAAGCTGAACCCGGCAGAGTTTCTGGGCATTTACACGATTGTCGTGCAAGCTGTCGGAGGAAGAGATGAGAAGATCCTCACCAATTACTTTCCGTTGGTACTGAAGCCCAACGTGAGATCTTGGCTGATGAACTTGCCGGAGAACTCCATTTCTTCATGATCAGATCTCTGCAATGAGTTTGTTGGTGCCTTTACCGGAGGCCACAAGGCCCCTGGATAGCCCAGTGACCTGCAGGTGATCCCACAAAGAGATGGTGAGACTTTGCACAAGTATATCTAGAGATTCAGCCGCGTAGACCGCAATATTCTAGATGTGCACCCCGCAGCCGTGATTGCCGCCTTTCACACGAATGTGTGCAACCGAAGGATGCAGGAGAAAATGAACGTCAAGTTTCCCAAGACCGTCAACGAGCTCTATACGCTGGCGGATAAGTGTGCACGTGCTGAGGAAGGGATTAGGCTTCCCGGGGAGGACGCTGGTGCCGAGGTAGATTCTGAGGACGATGATGCTGCCACCCCGAGGAAGAAAGGCCAAAAGTGTAACAGGAAGTGCAAGGGCAAAACCGTTATGGTTGTCGAAGGCTCCGGCAACTCCGAGTCCGCCAAGAAAGCCAAGACTGAAAACTCTGGCAAGGAGGCTGCTGTATGCGCTGCTTGCCAAGAGGCGACGGCAAACAAGAAAGCCGGCAAGTCTGATGGACCGTACTGCAAGATTCACCGTACCAAAGGCCACGATCTCCAAGAGTGCCGGCAAGTCGAGCACCTTGTTGAGAAACAGAAAGCTGAATACGAAAATCGTGACGAAGAGAAAGGTCAAGATGGTACCGGTGGATCCGGCAAAAAGGGTTGTGGTGGTCGAGGAGGCCGCCGCGGCAAGGCTAAGCAGCAGAAAGAGAAACCTGCAAGAGGCCGAGACAAGAAAGAGGAAGATGATGGAAGTGACGAAGAGGACGACGATGAGACCAGCGAACAAGAATTCCAGAAGGCAACCGACGCCATGTGCATTGACGGAGGAGTATCCTTGCACTCCTCTCACTGTCAACTTAAGCAGTGGGCGCGTGAGGTTAATGCGGCAGAACCGGCAATGGGCGCTCAAAAACCGCTCAAATGGTCACAAACGCCTATCATTTTTTATGCTAAGGACCACCCTGATCGCGTAACTACGGTCGGGTGTTTGCCGTTGTTTTTTTCACCAACAATTCGCAACCTCCAAGTAACAAAGATGTTAGTTGATGGTGGGGCCGGTCTGAATCTGATCTCTCCGGAAGTTATCAAGAGGCTGCAGATCCCCGACGAGGAACTCGAGAAAACAGGCACGTTTCAAGGAGTAAACCCGGGAAGAAGCCAGCCCAAGGGAAAGATTACGTTACCGGTGATGTTTGGCGGGGAACTGAACTATAGAACGGAAAAGATTGTGTTTGACGTTGTCAAGATCCCCTTGGCGTACAATGGAATTCTTGGCCGCCCAGCCTTGGCGAAATTCATGGCAGCATCCCACTATGCTTACAACACATTGAAGATGCCAGGGCCAATGGGTGTCATTTCCATCAACTCCGACAAGAAAGATGCAGTCATTTGCATCGACAAGATGTACAGAGATGCGGTTGCAGCAGAGGCCGCCAAGACACGAGCTCCCGCCAAGAAGAAGGAAAAGAAGAAGTCCGGCAAGACCTCTAGCAAGGATTCTGGGAAGTGCACCTCTTCGGAGTGCTGCGCGCCTATTGAAGACTTGCCGGAGTACTCTGCCGGTAAGAAATCCAAAGCTGCTTCACCGGCAACCAAAAAGGTGCCGGCGAGGGAGGACGGCACTGACAGTACCTTCACCATCAGTGCCACCCTTGACAGCAAATAGGAAAGCGCGCTCGTTGCCTTCCTGTGGGCTAATGTCGATGTGTTTGCATGGCGACCATCCGACATCCCCAGCGTTCCCAGGGAGGTAATTGAGCACCACCTTGCTGTTTTTCCCCACGCTCGGCCCGTCAAGCAAAAAGCCCGGAAGCAAGCATTGGAGCGGCAACAGTTCATTGCCGAAGAAATCAAGAAGCTTGAAGCAGCAGGATTGGTTAGAGGTGTACTACATCCAACTTGGTTGGCAAATCCAGTTGTGGTGCGCAAAGCAAACGAAAAGTGGAGACTATGTATTGACTACACTGTTATTAACAAAGCATGTCCAAAGGATCCATTACCTTTACCGTGCATTAATCAAATTGTAGACTCTACTTCCGGCTGTGATTTGCTCTCCTTCCTTGATGCATACTCTGGATACCATCAGATATTCATGGCCAAGGAGGATGAGGAGAAAACCGCATTCATTACTCCATGTGGCACGTACTGCTTCGTGCGTATGCCTTTCGGATTAAAGAGTGCCGGTTCAACATTTGCAAGGGCAGTCCAGATTGGTTTTGAGCCCCAGCTACACAGGAATGTGGAAGCATACATGGATGATATAGTAGTCAAGACCAAGGACAAATCTACCCTCATTCAGGACTTGGAAGAAACGTTTGCGAACTTGCACAAAATCAACTTAAAGCTCAATCCCAAGAAGTGTGTATTTGGTGTCCCGTCCGGCAAGCTTCTCAGATTCTTTGTATCTCAACAAGGAATTGAAGCAAATCCCGACAAGATCAACGCAATTGAGCAGATTCAAGCACCAAAAAGCGTCAAAGATGTGCGGCGTCTTGCCGGTTGTGTTGCTGCCTTGAGTAGGTTCATTTCAAGATCTGCTGAGCGCACCCTGCCATTTTTCAAGATTTTGAAAAAGGCAGGTCCGATGAAATGGACTCCGGAAGCGGAGGCCGCGCTGCAGGACTTGAAAAGATACCTCTCCTCTGCGCCAACACTAGTTGCGCCTAGACCACAAGAGCCGTTGCTGCTATACATAGCGGCAACGAATCAAGTGGCAAGTGCTGCATTAGTGGCACAGAGGGAAGTCGGTGACAAAGAAGGAGCCATGGCAAGCCCGTCTAGCGGTAAACCAGAATCTTCTCCGGCAAGGCTTGGTGCCGACAAGTCACCGACAGCGCAAGCAAGTGAAGCTGATCAACAAGTGGTGCCGAAGAAGAAGGTGGTGCAGTGACCTGTGTATTTTGTTAGTTCCCTTCTGCAGGGGGCTAGATCAAGATAATCTGGCGTCCAGAAGCTGCTTTTCGGCCTCCTTATGGCCTCGAGAAAGCTGCACCACTACTTCCAAGCACACGAAATCACCGTCGTCTCCCGCTTTCCGTTGCAACGCATTTTGAGAAATCCAGAGGCAACTGGCAGGATAGTGGAGTGGGCGTTGGAATTTTCAAGCTTTACACTCAAGTTTGAAGGCACTTCAACCATTCAGAGCAGGGCCTTGGCGGAGTTCATCGCCGAATGGATGCCAACGCAAGACGAAGAAATTCGAGAAACAGCTCTCCCCAGCAAAGAGACAGCCAAAGAATGGATCATGTACTTTGATGGTGCCTTCTCGCTGCAAGGCGCCGGTGCCGGAGTGCTGCTTGTCGCACCCACCGGAGAGCACCTCAAGTATGTGGTTCAAATGCACTTTCCCAAGGAGCAAGCTACAAACAACACTGCTGAGTACGAACGACTCCTTGCCAGTCTTAGGATCACAGTGGACCTTGGGATCAAAAAATTGATCATCCGGGGTGAGTCGCAGCTTGTTGTGAAGCAAGTAAACAAAGATTACCAGAGCCCGTTGATGGAAGCATATGTGGAAGAAGTGAGGACATTGGAAGAACACTTTGACGGGTTGCAAACAGAGCACGTCCCTCGTGCGGAAAACAGCATTGCTGATAGCCTGTCAAAGTGTGCCGCTCAAAAGCTTCCCGTGGAACCGGGAACGTTTGTGCTCCATTAGAATCAACCAACAATCACTCCATCAACGTGGGCCGGTAAGAGAAGGAAGTTGAATACCGGCAAGTACTTTCGGGCAGGGCTTCCTGAAGCCGCCAGCAAAAATGTTGCCGGGAACAACGACACGGTTGTCGGCGAGCAGCAGCTTCACGCAGAACCCCAGGTTCTTGCCGCCGAGGCAAGTGCTCCCACGGCCGAAGAAATGCCTTTAGTCCTTGTCGTCGAGCCACATGCTCTGACATGGGCACAGCAGATAGTTCTTTTCCTTCAAACAGGAGAACTTCCCGATGAGCAAGAAGAAGCTGAGAAAGTAGCCCGTCGGTCAAGTATGTATCAGTTTGTGGATAGCATTCTATACAGAAAACGACCAAACGGTGTGAAATTGAAGTGTATTTGTCAGGAAGATGGACAAAAGCTGTTGGCAGAGATACACGGAGGCATATGTGGCTCTCACATAGGATCAAGGGCACTTGCCGGCAAGGCTTTCTGGCATGGCTTCTATTGGCCCACTGCCCTCCAGGATACGACTGAGCTAGTAACCAAGTGTGAAGCATGCCAGTTCCATTCGAAGAACATACATCAGCCAGCTTACGCTCTCCAAACAATCCCTCTCTCCTGGCCCTTTTCGGTCTGGGGGCTCGATATCTTGGGCCCCTTCCCCCGTGCTACCGGGGGCTTTGAGTTCTTGTACGTCGCCATCGACAAGTTCACAAAGTGGCCTGAAGCGGAACCAGTGAGGAAGGTGATAGCGCAATCAGCCATCAAGTTCTTCAAAGGATTAGTTTGCCATTTCGGGGTTCCTAACAGAATCATCACCGACAACGGTACACAATTCACGAGCCGCACCTTCATGCAGTATATCCAAGACCTTGGCAACAAAATCTGTTTTGCATCCGTCGCTCACCCGAGAAGCAACGGCCAAGTGGAAAGGATGAACACTGAAGTGCTGCGTGGCCTCGAGACAAGAACCTTTGACAGGCTACGCAAATGTGGAAGGCGCTAGATTGATGAGTTGTCGGCGGTTCTTTGGTCACTTAGAACGACACCAAATCGAGCTACCGGTCAAACGCCCTTCTCCCTAGTCTACGGTGCAGAAGCGGTGCTCCCCACGGAACTCATATACGGGTCACCTAGAGTACTCGCTTACGATGAAGCTGAGCAAGAGCAGCTGCGGCAAGACAATGCAATGCTCCTTGAGGAAGATCGTCTTCGGGCGGCTGTGCGAGTTGCACGCTACCAGCAAGCCTTGCGCCGCTACCATAGCCGTAAAGTGCATGCCCGAAGCCTTGAGGAAGGCGACCTTGTTCTTCGGCGCGTTCAGTCTGCCAAGGGATCAAACAAGTTGACGCCAAAGTGGGAAGGCCCTTACCGGTAGTACGAGTCACCAGACCTGGCATAGTCAGTCTGGAGACCGAAGATGGCACCCCAGTGCAGAACTCATGGAATATTGAGCATCTTCGCTAATTCTACCTGTGAGGCGCAGTTGCCGGGCTTCCCGACAACCCCTTTTGTACAAGCTTTGTCGACCAGACATCTAATCCTTTGTACAAAGCCAGGCGCAGATCCTTCGCATAATAAAGCTAAGTGTTTTCGCAACTCCTCGTACATATTCATTTATATGATGTTGTGATTTACACTTTAATTTGTATCAAATGACTGATGAACCGTCAAGGTTCCCAACCCACTCTTTTCTCTTCTTTGTTTTTCTTAAAAGGACAGAAGGATCCCTCGCGTGCAAGTTCCCCGGGGGGAGTGGAGATGGGGTACCATTTTAATGACGTTCATGTGATCATTTTATGCAACGAGAGAAATGGCATAAGGAAAAGCTAAGTTGAAAAACTTTGAAATTTTTTCCTTGTTACATTCGCGTTTTCCCTTGAACGATTCTATGCTTTGTATGAGAAACCTGCACGCGAAAGGAACCTTGTCGCGATCGATCTGCGCTCTAGCTTGCCTCGAGTCCGCTCGACAAGCCTAGCAGCCGCATTCTGTCCCGGCAAGTTGCCTTTCCGGCAGCGGCACTTCCAGCAGGCTGCTAAGGACCCGTTCCTCGAGGCGCTCGCGGCAAGTGTGCGCACCAGCAAGTTTCCAAACAAGCGTAGGGAAGACAATCATACAAAGGCAAAATAAAACAAGGGAAACATCATACATTTGTCTAAGCCCGACAACGACAGATATTCATTAAGAAAGTACTCGATTACATTTCATTAGCCCTTTCCAAGGGTTTACATCGAGTGCAAGGAGGGCAAAAGGGGCGCTTAGGCGATGCCTGGATTGTTCCCGGAAGGCCAGATGATGGTGCTTCCGGCGATCAGCCAGACTCATCGTCGTCGTCTTCAATCTTCACGCTCGGAGAGCCGTCGTCATCGTCGTCATCATCGTCATCCTCAGCGTCGCTGGAGGAAGCGGTGTCGCTATCGCTCGAGCTCTCCGCGTAGCACTCCAGACGAGCGCCCGAAGCCCCGAAGAACTTCACGACAGGCACGTCTGGTCCGTCCAGCCGGAAGTGAAGGAGGTGCCCTTGCCCTAAGCAACGGGCACGGGAAAAGGATTTCCACCCGCACGTGAGGTACATAATACCATTGTTGGAGGTGTCAACGGTCACCCAGACCGGGCAGTTGCAGCAACCATCCACGCGCAGCCATAGGCCGCGTAGGTGGCGGCCTTCCATCTCCCTAGCGAAAGGGCGAGGAAGCCGCAGCCAGCTCCGCGGCTGATCGCGCAGCTCCAAGACGAACTCTTGCGCCGTGTCCTCCGTGCGGCCTTCCACCGGCGGAGGAGGGGCCGAAGACGGAGCTGCAAGCGCCCCGCCACGGCCGCCCCAACCACGGGCACCACATCGTCCGCGACCGCGGGCCGCAGCCCTCCCTTGAGCGCTGGAGCCAGCCTCTGCAGCTGTAGCCAAAGCATGAGCATGGAGCCGAGGTGACGCTCTCGCCGCGGCAGCAGAGACACGGCCACGATCTCTCCCTCTCGCCATGCCGTCGTCAGATGCGGGGGGAGAGGATGAGAGAAAGAGACGATGGTTGCTGAGGATGAAGGCAGGAGGGGATGAGTGAGCATCGCATCCCGCAGTTCCCCCCTTTATAGGGGGAGTGCGGGGGGACTGGCTCTTCACCATCTTCGGGCGGCCACCCACGTTCGCCAATCCCACGCCCTGCGCTCTGGCCGGGCACATTACTCCAGCAACCGCCCACATTCGCCAGTCCCACGCCCTGCGCCCCCTGGCCCGGCGCGTCACTCCAACGGCCGTCCTTCTCCACCAATCCACTGCCCTGCATGCATGCAGACGCGCGTGATGGAGGGGCACAGAAAAAGGAGAAGTAAAGACAGACATGGCAGTTATCCTTTGCCACATGTGGCTATGCCCCCGTTCGATTTGAACCAACGGCGCCCTGCATGTGAGCGTACCCCTGGTCTGAGCACGCCTACAGGCCATCCACCCAACGACAAGGTTTGCCGGGAGTTGACCAAGAGCACACCCAAGACCAGACTAAGGAAGAAGCAAAGAAGATGTCAAAAGATGATAGCCATCATGATGAAAAACTACAGTGGCAGTTTTCCCGCTGCGTGTCTGTGCATTGTTTGGGCCTAGCCCAACGACGCTTCGGACGCGCGTATGGCCCAGGCCTGGGGGCTCCTGTCGGTGTATAAAACATGGGTATTTTATACCCTGACTTATGCACAGACAGTAGCAGCCTCCTTGCCGGCCAAGCCTTGCCGGGAACCACCAAGACCAAGATTCAGGACCCAGTTGCGGAAGCCACTGGGGAGAAGCTCAAGGCACAGCACCAACAAGCACCAACAAGCACTCAACCAGTACCGAAGATGAAGTCATTCCTTGCCGGCAAGTCTAAACCGGCAAGGTGAAGACCCGGCAAGCTCCGTACCGGCAAGCTTCTGCCAGCCCTCCAACGCTTCACCTCACCGCACAGATGTTCGCTAGTGGATGAGGTGTCGACCGCGCAGGCTGGTTGGTAAGGCTTGTCGGGCACGTGTCAGCACTCTGGGACAGGATTTGCCTTTAATAACACCCGTCCAGGAGGCGTGTCAGAATAATACAAGGTAGCTGGGCGAGCGGTGCAGAAACCTTGCCGGGGCTACCTCTCCACATGACACCTAACGATGCATTTAATGCTATTGTCCTAAATTGGCAGAATTAGGTATGATAGCACTGTTTGCTATCTAATCGTTATGTAATTACTGTTTTGCCACTATTGTGACCCCTTTAGCTATAAAAGGAGGGCCAAGGCAACAGTTAGAGGGATTCGGACCCTTTACACAACTCACATGTGCAGCTGCCTCTCCGCACCTTGCCGGGGAAGCGCTCCTTGTCATCGTGTTCATACACACCCAATATACTAGAGTAGGAGTAGGGTTTTACGCTTCACAAGCGGCCCGAACCTGGGTAAAAATCGCCCTGCGTCCTCTGGTGATTCTGCTCTTTGTGCTTGCAACTCCCCCCACCGAACCACAAGGGGCTGAATGGCCCTATAGATGGTCATTCCACCACGACACAAATTCAACAATATAGCTATCACATAAAATGTTCTCTTCACGATCCACATGCATAAAAGTTTTATAATCTTCCAAGATAGTGGGATTAACATCAACTAAAGTCATGACCTCTCCAAACCCACTTTTATCAAAAAATTCATAAGATTGAACACTCTCCAAATATGTGGGATTCTTTTTACCTAAAGTTGACACTCTTCCAAACCCACTTTCAATACTATTGCAAATCTCTTTATCAATGGTAGATCCATTATGAGGCTTAAATAAATTTTCAAGATCAAAAGAAGCAGTATCACCCAATCATGATCATTGCAATAAGTAGTGGACATGACAAAATCATCATCCCCAAGCTTGTAGCTTTGCATATCATTAGCACAATTGATATAAATAGAATTTATAATAGTATTATTGCAACCATGCTTTTCATTCAAGGAGCTATCAAGTGTGGGTGCAATAGCAATGATTTCATTTTTAACATAAGGAACTATAGCAAGTTCATCTCCATAAGCATAATTAATGTTGGCATCATGGCCATAAGCATAGCAAGCATCAAATTCATCAAAAAGGGCTATTTCAAGTGGATCAACACAATCACAATTATCTATAGATTCATGCATATCATTATTCTCTGCCAAAGCAGCAGACATTCTCCCAATGAATTCACTAATATAGGTGTTGGAAGCATTCCACATCAAAAATTCTGTTTTTATCATTTACCTACACGAGGATGAGCAGAAACTAAGCTTGGGGATGCTGATACGTCTCCAACGTATCTATAATTTTTGATTGTTCCATGCTGTTATATTATCAATCTTGGATGTTTTTATATACATTTACAGCAATTATATATCATTTTTGGAGACTAACCTATTAACTTAGTGCCCAGTGCCAGTTGATGTTTTCTGCCCTGTTTTTCTTTCACAGAAAATCAATACCAAACGAAGTCCAAATGCCACGAAACTTTTTGGAGATTTTTTTTATGGACATGATAAACACTAGGAGCTTTGGGAGAAAACCAGACACCAGAGGAGGTGGCCACGAGCCACCAGGGCGCGCCTGGGGGGGGGGGGGGCGCAGGCGCGCCCTGGTGCCTCGTGGGCCCACCTCAGCTCCGTTTGACCTAATTCCACCACTATAAATTCAGGAAAAATCGTAAACCCTCAGGGGAGTCCACGAAATACTTTTTCTGCCGCCGCAAGTTTCTGTTGTCGAGAGATCCCATCTGGAGGCCTTCTCCGGTACTCCGTCGGAGGGGGAATCGATCACGGAGGGGCTCTACATCAACCTTGCTGCCCTTCCGATGATGCGTGAGTAGTTTACCACAGACCTTCGGGTCCATAGTTAGTAGCTAGATGGCTTGTTCTCTCTTTTTGATCTGCAATACAATGTTCTCCTCGATGTTCTTGGAGTTCTATCCGATGTAATCACTTTTTGCGGTGTGTTTGTTGGGATCCGATGAATTGTGAGTTTATGATCAGATTATCCATGAATATTATTTGAGTCTTCTCTGATCTCTTTTATGCATGATTATTATAGCTTCGTATTTCTTCTCCGATCTATTGATTTGGTTTGGCCAACTAGATTGATTTATCTTGCCATGGAAGGGGTGCTTTGTAATGGGTTCGATCTTGCGGTGCTCAATCCCAGTGACAGAAAGGGACATGACACTCATGTATCGTTGCTATTAAGGGTAAAAAGATGGGGTTTATTCATACGTGAGTTTATCTTGTCTACATCATGTCATCGTTCTTAAGGCGTTACTCCGTTCTTTATGGACTTAATACACTAGATGCATGCTGGATAGCGGTCGATGTGTGGAGTAATAGTAGTAGATGCAGGCAGGAGTCGGTCTACTTGTCTCGGACGTGATGCCTATATACATGATCATTGCCTTGGATATCGTCATGATTATTTGCTTTTCTATCAATTGCCCAACAGTAATTTGTCTACCCACCGTATGCTATTTTCTCGAGAGAAGCCTCTAGTGAAAATTATGGCCCCCGGGTCTATCTAAATCATATTACTAAAACCCTAAAAATATTGCTGCCATTTTCTTTTATTTATTTTATATTTTGTATTTTTTGTTTCTATCTATCTATCTATCACATACAATTTAATCTTGCAATTGACCGCCGAGGGATTGACAACCCCTCGTTTGCGTTGGGTGCAAGGATTTGTTGTTTGTGTGCAGGTGCTACTAACGAGGTGTTGCGTTATTCTCCTACTGGTTCGATAACCTTGGTTTCATAACTGACGGAAATACTTATCTCTACTGTGCTGCATCATCCCTTCTTCTTCGGGGAAAATACCAACGCAAGCTACAAGTAGCAGGAAGCCACCTCGCGAGGGAGGCCTCGCGAGGCTGCCTGCCGCGGAAGGTGGTCTTCGGTAGCGCCTCCCCTCGTGGAGAGGGCCCTCGCGAGGGCTGGCCCTCGCGAGGCGTCTTGCTTCGTGGTGCCCACGGCTGGGCCGCCTCTTGAACTCTTCACCAGGTGTTGCCTTCTGGGCCGCAGGCAGACGGCCCGTGGTATCCTGGTTTCCACTGGGCCGACATTGTCCACCATTCATGACGCGACACGTGGCAGGTCAATATTAAATCCCGTAATTGATTTCCAGAAAAATGTCCAATCTTGAAAAAATCATATCTTTTAATCTATAGATCTAAATTTGACAAATTATATATCCCTGGATTGCTGAGAACATGTAGTTCATTTTAAAATTATAAAATTCCACTGTGAACCATTTCAAAATTTAGTTCTGATTTAAATGTTAATTGGAGTAATTTTGCTATAACTTTAATTCTATAATTCATATGAAAACGTTCCTTTTACCAAAGTTGGTCCTTAGAACCCTACCCTTCTGTTAGAGCACTTCACATAAATTTTCATCTATGTCTAGCTACAGTTTTGGCCTCAACACTCCAAATTGACTTTCTTTTATGCTAATTTAATTCCATAATTAGTTTAATTTTTATTCTTGAGTCAATCTTCTTGAGGAGATCATTAGGAACCTCTCCGGTCATATATTATCAAGTTACAAATTTGGAGTTACAAGATGCTTAATTTAATTTCCTAAACCAGAACTTTATGTCACCACATATATCAATTTATATAGTTTGAACATAAGACAAATGCTTATAATTCCTTATTGAAATTGGGTTCACCCCATTTCCATAATCAAAGCCTTGATCTTAGATAGAATTCCCTATGAGTTTTTAGCCAAATCTTTTGGTTGTTAGAAACTCGATATGGAATTTAAGTTTTAATAATTTGGATTTGGACCATGATATTAGGAAAACAATAGTTCATCCAACAGATTAGAACTAAGACTTGGATTGTTATATAAGGATCACCATCTTAACTCATGCTCAACTTCCACACCTTTGCATGTTCCAAACCAAAAAGGAGTTTGAGCATATTTATGAAACCTTTGAACTAAGTTCAATATGACAAATAGACTATGCCCATGATCTTCACTTTGTACCAATTTGACCCAACCCTAGAATAAAACCTATGTCATATTCCCATTCTTGATCTTATCTCAACCCATAACCAAGTCCTAACAACTTCCATAGGAAAGTTATCTGCTAAATAATTTGTATTAAATTTTTGTCTTTATTTGGATTTTTTTGTGTATTGAAGTAATTTCTTTTATCGTTAGATATATCGTAACAAGAAGGAGAGATGACTTAGAGTAGAATATTTCATCTTCGAGAACTCAGGCAAGTTTCAATTTGATCATGCCTTGACCTATATTTTCATTTATGCCTAAATCTTTAAATTTTAATAGTATGCATGTTTTATAATTTTTTTGAAAAGTATTATTACTTGCTAGAGCCATAGGTTCAAGACTTGCAACCATGCTTGGCCACGCTTGCACAAAAAGGGTGGGATGAAAACCAAACTTGTTTTAAACCTTTAAACTTGCTCTCCTTTTGGAGCAACGTTTGTGAAACTGTTTTGAAACAATATAATAATAATAATAATAATAATAATAATAATAATAATAATAATAATTATTATTATTATTCTACTCTCTGGGCGGAATAGTATCACGGGAGCGTCTAAAAGTGATTGCGTCCATCGGGGTCTTCCAATGAATGCGCCCGACTGGGGTCTTGCACACAGGTTTTGGTGGAGACTACCGTCCAGGGGACCAAGATCTTCCAAGTACAGTTTGATGTAGCTTCCAGTACAGCCACATGCTATTATGGCTCTGGCTTAGCTTATCCTTATTGGGAAATCCTTATTCTGGTACAGCCATCGAAGAGGGGTCTTAATAGCCAAGGGAGCGGGCCGTGCTAGAACTAAATAAAGGGGGCCGTTTGGAAAGGCTTCATCACAATCTCCTCCCGGTCACACACCAAAGTGGTGTCACGACACAAAGGGTTGATTGTGTCATGTGGGGAACGTGTACGACCTCTGCAGTGGGTTTAACCTAATCGAGACTAAAGAAGAATCTTCCCTCTCTTTTCAAAAATCTGATTTATGGGTTTAGGTTGAGGATTGAGCACAGGGAATATGTTTCACTTCAACCCTACGTATGTTTTTACCTAGATCGAAGAATGAGCTTTGGTGCATATATCCAAATGTCTCACACCTATGTTTTATACTAAAAATCATTTTGAATTCAAAGAAAGTTTATAAAAATTTAGTATAGGAGAAAATTGGCTTTATGCAAACCAAACCTCCACCAATACTTACCCTGCATATATATTCTGCTATAACTTTCTTTGCAACTTGCAAGTACATTCCATGTACTCATCTGCACCTATCATGTGCAGATCTCTACAGCCTAAGAGACGATAGGGTTATGTCTTACACTCAATGAGCCCAGTGGCGTTGATGGAGCCCTAACTTAGCGACTACGTATTATTCCGTTGTATTATGTGCCAACACTGAGTTGTGCCAAGGGTATGTATTTGCTTAACTCTGGATCTATCATTGTAGTAAAATGATGTATGTCTTACTAATATTCATTCTTGTTACTGTGTGTGCTAGCTACGATCCAGGGATAGCACAGTAAGCATAGAGAATTGGATTCTACCAAATCCGGGTCATTACACTTATAAGCAGTTCTGTATGCCCACAATGCATCATCAAGTTTCTGAAACCAATTCTTTCTAAATCTATTAACAGTCTTGTGCAAAATTAACTTTATTTCTCGATTACTTAATTTAACTTGCCCACTAGACTGAGGATGATAAGTGATGCTACTATATGGTTTACATCATATGTAGCTAGAACTTTACGGAAAGCACCATGAATGAAATGTGAACCACCATCAGTCATTAAATATCTAGGGACTCCAAACCTCGGAAAGATAACCTCTTTAAGCATTTTAATAGAAGTCTTATGATCAACACTACTAGTTGGAATAGGTTCTACCCACTTAGTAACATAATCAATAGCAACTAAAATATGAGTGTACCCATACGAAGGAGGAAAAGATCACATATAATCAAAACCCCAAACATCAAATGGTTCAATAACAAGTGAATAATTCAAAGGCATTTCCTGACGTCTACTAATATTTCCAACTCTTTAACATTCATTTCAAAAAAGGACAAACTTACATGCATCCCTGAAGAGAGTAGGCCAATAAAAACCAGATTGCAAACCTTATGTGCAGTTCTGCCTCCAGCATGGTGTCCTCCGTATTCATTGGAATGACACTTCCTCAAGATTTGTCCCTGCTCATGCTCAGGTATACAATGTCTAATAACACCATCTACTCCTTTATATAAATGTGGGTCATCCCAAAAGTAATGTCTTAAGTCAAATAAGAACTTTTTCTTTTGTTGGTATGTGTAATTAGGTGGTATATATTTAGCGACAATGAAATTAGCATAATGTGCATACCAAGGGTTATCACGAGAAGAGGATGCGTTTATAACAGCTAATTACTCACCAGGAAAACTATCATTAACAGGTATTAGGTCATCAAGAATATTTTCCATCCTAGACAAATTATTCGCGACAGGATTATCACCTCCTTTTCTTTGAACAATATGCAAATCAAACTCTTGTAACAAAAGAACCCACCTAATCAACCTAGGCTTAACATCTTTCTTATCCATAAGATATTTAATAGCAGCATGATGAGTGTGAATAGTAACTTTAGAATCCACAATATAAGGTCTGAACTTATCACAAGCAAACACAACTGCTACGAATTCTTTTTCAGTAGTGCCATAATTTTTCTGGGTAGTGTCCAAGGTCTTACTAACATAATGAATAACATTTAATTTCTTATCAACTTTTTGACCAAGAACAACACCAATAGCATAATCACTAGCACCACACATAATTTCAAAGGGTAAATTCCAATCAGGTGGTTGAACAATAGGAGCAGTTATCAAAGCTTTCTTAAGTATTTCAAAGGCTTCTACCCAATCTTCATAAAGAACAAATGGCACATCTTTTTGTAGGACATTAGTAAGAGGCCTAGAAATTTTAGAGAAGTCCTTAATAAACCTTCTATAGAAACCTAACCATAGCATGAAACATATGGATCCAAATCAGCCCCTTACAGAACAACTCATAAACTGGGGTTTAGGCTTCTGTCACTCCCGCAACACATCATCTACAAACTAATATCACAATGCCTTCCCCTAGGCCCAAACATGGTAATGTGTCATGTAGTAGATGTTCACACGACACCACTAGAGGAAAAACAACATAACACGTCATCAAAACATTGAACGAAAACCAACTTCACATGATTACTTATAACAAGACTTCTCCCATGTCCTCAAGAACAAACGTAACTACTCACAAATCATATTCATGTTCATGATTAGAGGAGATAAATATATGATTAACAATCTAAACATATAATCTCCCACCAAGTGAACCAATTAGCCTCAACTACAAGATGTAATCAACACTACTAGCAACCCACATGTACCAATCTGAGGTTGGAGAGAAAGATTGGATACAAGAGATGAACTAGGGTTTGGAGATGAGATGGTACTGGTGAAGATGTTGATGGAGATTAGTCCCCCCACAATCAGAGGAGCATTGCTGATGACGATGGCTTTGATTTCGGCCTCCTGGAGGGAAGTATCCCCGACGGAATCGCTCCACTGGAGAGCAAAAGTGCTCCTGCCTAGGTTCCTCCTCGAGACGGCGACGCTTCATCCCGAAAGTCTTCTTCTGATTTTTTAGGGTAGATGGCTTCATATAGCAGAAGATGGGCTTTAGAGGCCTTTTGTGGGCCCCACAAGATCACATGGCATGCCCTAGGGGGCGCCACATGAGCTTGTGGGCCCATGGTGGGTCCTCTCTGATATATTTTTCATCCAGTATTTTTCATATATTCCAAAATAAATCTCCGTAAGTTTTCAGGTCATTTGGAGCTCCGGAGAATAGCTATTGCTGCTGTAGCTCTTTTCAGGTCCAGAATTCCAGCTGCCGACAATCTCCCTCTTGTGATGTAACTTGCAATTTAAGAGAGAAAATGCATTAGAATTGCATCAAAAAGTGAAATATAACTTTAAAGCAATAAACATAACATTAGGAAAACATGATGCAAAATGAACGTATCAAACAATAGCTCAGGAAGATATCTCGAGACGTCGTGTGTAGCGAGGAAGACAACGTCAATGGCAAGGCGGTTGTGGAAGCGTTGATGCGAGGGCACATTGTTGCACTGGTACGGTTACATCCTATACAAACGGTTTTTACCCCCTTTCCGTGACAGAGTTTTAAACCGCCGCCTTGCCTGTGTGTGCGATAGGGGGGGAGTCCATCCCACACGACCCAGAAATCGTCTGCGATAGGGTGCGGCTGCTGACGATTTCCTAAAGTAATCGTATGCGAAGTAGACCTTGATGTTACGTTTCTGATCCGCCAGACATCCGAAACGATTACACAAATATACTCATGTGCAATAGATGGTGTCGGTGTACTAAAACATGGGTGCCTTCGTACCCTGACTTGTGTACAGGTAGTTGTAGCCTTCCTAATGGCAAGGGCTTGCCAGAGGGTTACTGTGACTCAAGACTCAATGAACAAGACTGTGAAGAAGACCTCCAGGCAGGTCATCGAGAAGTACTAGTTTAGTACTAAAGATCAAGATCACCCTTGCCGGCAAGCTTCGCACCGGCAAGACCAAGACCCGGTAAGCTACTTGCCGGTAAGCGAAGGCCCGGCAAGCTCCGTGCCAGCAGGCTCTGTCTGGCCCGTTACTGCTCCACCTCATCATCAGCTAGATAAGCTCGTGTGATAGGTGTCGAGCGGGCTGGCAGTCAAACATAGCTGGCCAGGGCATGTGTCAGCATGCCACACAAGGATTAACTTTAATGACACCCGTCCCTGGGACATGTCAAGGTAACAGGAAGCCGGCTGGGCGGGTGGTACAGATCTTTTGCCCAAAGCCTCGCCTCCCCGGCGTAGCACCTAACGGTGCATTTAATGTGTTTGTCCTACCCCATTAGGAGATAGACTTGGTGACGGTGCAAGTACTGTTCACTTCCTGTAATGACCGTATTAGCCATTGTGGTAATCCCTTAGCCTATAAAAGGAGGCCCACGACTGCAGTTAGAATGGTCAACTCCTAGTTGAATTACGCGTTGTAGCTGTACTTCCCGCACACCTTGCCGGCAAGCTGCGCTCCTTGTAATCTTGAGTTCATACACAATCAAACCACCAAAGCAGGAGTAGGGTTTTACGCTCACAGCGGCCCGAACCTAGATAAATCGTTGCTTGTTCTTACATCTATTAGCCCTGCTCTTCGTAGCACATTGATCCCACAGCCGAACCGCAAAGGGATCCTCTCGATCCCATAGATCATCATTTTCCCGTGACATCTTTGGCGCGCTAGGCAGGGGGTCTTGTATTACGAATCAGTGTTCATAGTGTGAGTACCAGCCCCATCACCTACGTCGATGGCACCGAAGAAGAAGAGCGGAGCCACGACGGCTCCCACCACCTCCAAGCGGCCTTCCCAGGCATCCACAGACGGCGCAGGCGGCGCAGCCGGCGCGGGCGCTACGGCTGGGATGGCCGGGGCAGGAGGCGCCGCCGGTGCGGGTGTCCAGCATCCCCACCGTTCCGGCGATCGCAGTCAGCACACCGGCGATCGCAGTCAGCACAATCACCGTAGCAATACGGTCCGGACCAGTGCAAGCTAGGACCCAGTCGCCGCGACGCCCAAGGATAGAGCGGCGACGTCCAACAACACTATGGTGGGGCGTGTGCCGCGACCATCGCAAGATGGGCGCACCACGCTTCCCCGTGGTGCTGGTGGTCCTGGACATCATCAAGCCGGCCCCGAGCATCGTCCTCATGATATTCAGGCACCACCACCACCACGCCAACCCATTGGTGAGCATGTGCTGCGGCAGCAGGTACGTGACGATCTTCCTGCTGGCCCTGCCAGGAGTCGAACGCCGTCCCGGTTCCGTGTTTCCCGCCATGCAAACCACGGCGGCAGAAGCCATGGTGCGGGTTCAAATGCTTTTGAACTTCCCGCCAGCTCCTGACAAGACGGACGAATGGAGGGCCACCATCCAGAGTCTCATCAGTTTTGCCGATCCCGGCAAAACACATGAGGTGGGACCCTCCAGACGACCACCCACAGTGCCGGCAGGACCAACTGGTTGCCGTGCCGGAGACGGTGCACCAACGGTGCAGTCGCCTACACGTCACCAACCACAGCGACGACAAGCTCGCCGATCGGATGACCAGGACGCTATGTCCATGGCATCGTCGGATCCGCGGGGCCACCAAGACCAATGCCAAGTGCTCCATGAACGGCGCGTCGAGGACGCCTGTACGAAGATCGAGCGGCGCCGGGAGGCACGCCGTCTATTAGACGACCGTGCTGGGCCGGCAGCAGACGTGCCTGTGCCAGGGTACCCTGGGTGTTTACCTTATGAGGTAGGCTGCCCAGCGTTTACTCATGAGATGCGGCAGGTTTGCTGGCCGTCCACCCGTGCCTTCAAGCCAGAGCTGCCCGACAGATACAACGACACGCTCAGTCCGTCAGAGTTCCTTGGCATCTACACCATTGCGGTGCAGGCTGCCGGGTGATAACCCACAAGTATAGGGGATTAATTGTAGCTTTTTCAATAAATAAGAGTGTCGAACCCAAAGAGGAGCTAAACGTAGAATTATTATTCTCTTCAAGTTCTATCGACCACCGATACAACTCTACACACACTTAACGTTCGCTTTACCTAGAACAAGAATAAAACTACTTTGTAGGTGTAACGATAAGTTTGCAAGGATAAACCTAGAAGTACTTAGTGAGAATAAAA
This sequence comes from Elymus sibiricus, assembly GCA_039707655.1. Taxonomy (NCBI): domain Eukaryota; kingdom Viridiplantae; phylum Streptophyta; class Magnoliopsida; order Poales; family Poaceae; genus Elymus; species Elymus sibiricus. The sequence continues at coordinate 193,101,934 of CM077670.1, forward strand.
CTATGAGTAATTTGCAAGATAATAAAAGTTAGTTGTTTAGTAGAAAGTTTTTGTAGAACAAGAAAATGATTTGTCCCTAGGTAATCGATAACTTGACCGGTAATCATTATTGCAATTTTATATGAGGGACAGGCATGAGCTAACATACTTTCCGTACTTGGATCATATGCACTTATGATTGGAACTCTAGCAAGCATCCGCAACTACCAAAGACCATTAAGGTAAAACCCAACCATAGCATTAAGTAACAAGTCCTCTTTACTCCCATACGCAACAACCCCCTTACTCGGGTTTGTGTTTCAGTCACTCATGCAACCCACTATAAGCAAATTATGAACGTATTGCAACAACCTACAGTGGCAATCCCACATGCTTGCACGACACGGAGGGCGCCATAGGACAGCACCAAAATAAAACATACAACTCAAACCAATCACGATAATCAATCAACCCATAGGACAAAACGAATCTACTCAAACATCATAGGATTGCCACATATCATTGGATAATACTATATAGCGTTAAGCACCATGTTTAAGTAGAGATTACAGCAGGGAGAAGAGGTGTTACACCGCTGCATAGAGGGGGAGAGAGTTGGTGTTGACGGTGGCGAAGTTGTTGGTGTAGATCGCCGTCACGATGATTGCCCCGGTGGCGTTCCGGCGCCACCGGGAGAGAGGGGGAGGGAGCCCCCTCCTTCTTCTTCTTCCTTGGCCTCCACCCTAGATGGGAGAAGAGTTTCCCCTCTGGTCCAGGGCTGCCATGGCTCCCGGAGGGCAGGAGCCCCTCCGAGATTGGATATCTCTCTCTCTGTTTCTCTTCTGTTTCGCGTCTGTTTTCTGACCCCTTCACCATTTTTTATATTCCCGGAGATCCTAACTCCGATTGGGCTGAAATTTTGAGGGGAGTTTTCTCTGGAAATTATCTTTCTTGCGGCGAAAGAAGGGCCCCAACCGACGTTCGAGGGAGTCACAAGGCAACATGGTGCGACCCCCTGGGGCCGCGCCCTGTTGCCTTGTGGACACCTCGGGCATCGTCTTGCGTTGATTCTTATTCCTAAAAATCACATATATTCCAAAACAATTCTCCGTAAATATTTATCGCGTTTGGACTTCGTTTGATATGGATTTTCTGCGAAACAAAAAACAAGCAGAAAACAGGAAATGGCACTAGGCACCAGATCAATATGTTAGTCCCAAAAAATAATATAAAATGTTGCCAAAAGTATATGAAAGTTTTAGAATATTGGCATGAAACAATAAAAAATTATAGATACGATGGAGACGTATCAGCATCCCCAAGCTTAATTCCCACTCGTCCTCGAGTAGGTAAATGATAAAAAGATAATTTTTGATGTGGAATGCTACCTAGCATAATCTTGATCATATAATCTAATCATGGCATGAATATTAAGACACGAGTGATTCAAAGCAATAGTCTATAATTTGATATAAATACATCAATACTCAGGCATACCAACAAACAATCATGCCTTTCAAAATAAAAATGCTAAAGAAAGTTATCCCAACAAAATCAGATAATCATGTCATGCTCCATCTTCTTAACATAAAGTATTTATCATGCACTACCCCGATGACAAGCCGAACAATTGGTTCATACTTTTTAACGCGCTTTAGCTTTTTCAACCCCCACGCAATACATGATCGCAAGCCATGGATATAGCACTATTTGTGGAATAGAATATAATGGTAGAGATTAATAAGGGGAAGTCAAAAAGGGAGAAAGTCTCGCATCAACTAGGCGGATCAACGGGCTATGGAGATGCCCATCAATCGATATCAATGCGAGGAGTAGGGATTGCCATTGAACGGATGCACTAAGAGCTATAAGTGTATGAAAGCTCAAACTGAAAACTAAGTGGGTGTGCATCCAACTTGCTTGCTCATGAAGACCTCGGGCATTTGAGGAAGCCCATCATCAGAATATACAAGCCAAGTTCTATAATGAAAAATTCCCACTGGTATATGAAAGTGACAACATAGGAGACTCTCTATATGAAAAACATGGTGCTACTTTGAAGCACAAGTATGGAAAAGGATAGTAACACTGCCCCTTCTCTCTTTTTCTCTCATTTTTTTTCTTTTTCTTTCTTTTTTTCCCTTTTTTCCTTTTTTCATGGGCTCTTTTTGGCCTCTTTTTCTTTCTTTTTATTTATTTATTTATTTATTTCCTCACTGGGACAATGCTCTAATAATGATGATCATCATACTTCTATTTACTTACAACTCAAAATTACAACTCGATACTAGAACAAATATGACTCTATATGAATGCCTCTGGCAGTGTACCAGGATGTGCAATGATCTAGCGTAGCAAAGATATCAAAAAATGGACAAGCCATGAAAATATCATGCTAGCTATCTTACGATCATGCAAAGCAATATGACAATGAATGCCCAAGTCATGTATATGATGATGATGGAAGTTGCATGGCAATATATCTCGGAATGGCTATGGAAATGCCATAATAGGTAGGTATGGTGGCTGTTTTGAGGAATATATAAGGAGGCTTATGTGTGATAGAGCGTATCATATTACGGGGTTTGGATGCACCGGCGAAGTTTGCACCAACTCTCGAGGTGAGAAAAGGCAATGCACGGTACCGAAGAGGCTAGCAAATTGCGAAAAGGTGAGAGTGCGTATAATCCATGGACTCACATTAGTCATAAAGAACTCACATACTTATTGCGAAAGTTTATGAGCCCTCGAAGCAAAGTACTACTATGCATGCCCCTAGGGGGATAGATTGGTAGGAAAAGACGATCGCTCATCTCCGACCGCCACTCATACGGTAGACAATCAATAATAAATCATGCTCCAACTTCTTAGCATAACGACAGACCATACGTGCATGCTTCGGGAATCACAAACCTTAACACCAATATTCTTACTAAACCACAATTATTCACTAGTACCTCCCACATATTACCATCTCAATATCGCAAAACTATTGCAAGGAATCAAACTTATCATATTCAGTGATCTACAAGTTTTATGTAGGATTTTATGACTAACCATGTGAATGACCAATTCCTGTTGACTCTCTAAATAGATATAAGTGAAGTATGAGAGTTTAATTCTTTCTACAAAAGACCATGCTCTAATAAATATAAGTGAAGCAAAGAGCATTCTACAAATAACAGTTTTCCAAATGTAGAGAAATAGGCATCCAAACTTCAAATGATATAAGTGAAGCACATGAAGCATTCTATAAAGCCATACTCAAAAGATATAAGTGAAGTGCATGAAGCATTCTATAAATCAACCAAGGACTATCTCATACCACCATGGTGCATTATTAAAATAAAAATAAAAATCACACGACGCTCCAAGAATTTACGCATATCATGTGAACAAAACAAAAACCGAGACATACCGATAATTGTCGAAGAAAGATGGGATGCCTTCCGGGGCATCCCCAAGCTTAGACGCTTGAGTCTCCTTGATTATTTACTTGGGGTGCCTTGGGCATCCCCAAGATTGAACTCTTGTCTCTCCTTATTCTTCTCATATCGATACCTCCTCGATCTTCGAACACTTCATCCACACAAAACTTAACCGAACTTTTTATTAGAAGGGTTAGTACATATAACATCAAATCCCATCATGTCCTGCTGTAACATTATTGTATAATTATAATAAAACATTACCCACTGTATGCTATCACAATTCTATGTCTCCCAAGTCAATGGGGCTCAACAAGATTTCAAACATAAGCAAATAAAGACACTATAACAGCAATCTGTGAAAACAGGACAGTCTGTAAAGATGCAGATGAAACATATACTTCTGTAACTCAAAAAATTCTGAAACATTAGGAAAAAATAAAAAATTTGCATAGAAGTACTGTGTAAAAATTTCAGAATTTTTTCACTTTCCAGTAAAATATGAAAATTCAAACACTACAGCAAAAGTTTCTGTTTTTTTTCACAGCACACACCAAACAAGCAATTTAAACATCCTAAAGGTAAATCTTGGCACATTATTTTTATAATACAATGGATTTTTACAAGGGGATAGTTATTTTTTTTGAAAAGTTTCTGTAATCAAGGTTCACAAAGTTTCCATGGGCATGAACAAAGTTCAAGGCTAGCCCCCACTTCCACATTGCTCATTTGTCTCACTTTCACTTTTCTTTTTGTAAAAGTTTTAGGTTCCCCTCTATATTTTTTTGTTTTTAAACTTTTTAAAAGCAAAGAACAGAATAAAATGACTCTCTAAAACTTCTGGGTTGTCTCCCAGGCAGCGCTTTCTTTAAAGCCATTAAGCTAGGCATAAAGTGCTCAAGTAATCGATCCACCCGGATCCCAAGGTATATCAAAGCCAATTTTAATTAAAAATGATTTGTAATTTAGTAGTGAGCACAAAGCAACATATATCACATAAAAACGGAGTCTAACTCTCTTCCTATGCATCAGCATGTCATAAAAGAACAATTCATGCACACATAATAAAGGCCGATACATAGCATAAACAGTTTCTTACAATTTTATCGTATTGGAAACATAGAGAGGCGGAGATGTAGTTCCTCTCTCATAATAATTGCAATTAGGAGTAGCAAGCACATGCATATTATATTTATCAAAATCATCATGTGTAATGGTGAAACGCAACCCATCAATATAATCCTTAATAAGTGCAAACTTCTCCGATATAGCATAGTTGGGAGAATTCAAAAAGGTAATAGGACTATCATATGTGGGTGCAATAGAAACAATTTCATTCTTAACATAATGAACTATAGCAAGTTCATCTCCATAAGCATAATTCAAATTGGCATCATGGCCACAAGCATAGCAAGCATCAAGTTCATCAAAAAGGGATATTTCAAACGAATCAAAGGGATCATGGCAATCATCCTTCGGTAAGCACGAAGGGAAATTAAACAATGTACGAGTTAAAGAGTTACTCTCATCAGAAGGTGGGCACGGGTGATCAATCCCCTCTTCCTCCTTTTGTTCTTCGCTCTCCTCCTCATCTTTTTCATCTAGTGAGCTCACAGTTTCAGCAATTTCTTCTTCCATAGATTCTTGCAAAATATTAGTCTCTTCTCAGACAGCGGAAACTTTCTCAATAAATTCATCAGTATAGGCATTGTATTCATAATTCTCAGAGCAATATTTAAGTATAGCCAAATTTTCAGATCTATAAAGAGCATCATCACAATCTTCATACTTTTCAAACAAAGACTCAATTTCGTATGCACCCTTAAAAGCAACAAATTCTTCTATTTGTTCCACATCATAGTAATCATATACACCATTAGCATAAGAAGCTAAGGTTTCATTATCATTAAATTCACATGAAAAGGGGAGGTGTGGAGCCTTCATCTTAGAGCAACAAGTACAATCATATCTTAACCATAAATTCCGAGCATACCAATGCAAATAATCAATTTGATCCCATAAGAGTTTCCCTTTTTGAGACATGCGATAATCCCTAAAGTATTCCCGTTGATCCAAAGTATCTCCCATTATCAAGTTGAATGGAGATTTATCAGGATTATCAAAGTAGTGTTTAATATTTTTCACATAACCAGCATCGAGGGTTTTAGGAGGTTCCCCATCTCCATGAGTAGCAAGTACAACTATTTTTTTTTGGTATTTCGTGTTCCATATCCATAACTAAAGATAAAGAACAACTTAGAACAGAAAATAAAAACTACTTAGTGATAAAGCGAACAAGCACACACGAGAATATCAACCCCACGCTATTGCTCCCCAGCAATGGCGCCATAAAAAGGTCTTGATAACCCACAAGTATAGGGGATCAATTGTAGCTTTTTCGATAAATAAGAGTGTCGAACCCAACAAGGAGCTAAAGGTAGAATTGATATTCTCTTCAAGTTCTATCGACCACCGATACAACTCTACGCACACTTACCGTTCGCTTTACCTAGCACAAGAATAAAACTACTTTGTAGGTGTAAGGATAAGTTTGCAAGGATAAAACTAGAAGTACTTAGCGAGAATAAAACTACGAGTAATTTGCAAGATAATAAAAGTTAGTTGTTTAGTAGAAAGCTTTTGTAGAACAAGAAAAGGATTTGTCCCTAGGCAATCGATAACTAGACCGGTAATCATTATTGCAATTTTATATGAGAGAGAGGCATGAGCTAACATACTTTCCGTACTTGGATCATATGCACTTATGATTGGAACTCTAGCAAGCATCCGCAACTACCAAAGATCATTAAGGTAAAACCCAACCATAGCATTAAGTAACAAGTCCTCTTTACTCCCATACGCAACAACCCCCTTACTCAGGTTTGTGTTTCAGTCACTCACGCAACCCACTATAAGCGAATTATGAACGTATTGCAACACCCTACAGCGGTAATCCCACACGCTTGCATGACACGGAGGGCACCATAGGACAGCACCAAAATAAAACATACAACTCAAACCAATCACGATCATCAATCAACCCATAGAACAAAACGAATCTACTCAAACATCATAGGATTGCCACATATCATTGGATAATAATATATAGCATTAAGCACCATGTTTAAGTAGAGATTATAGCGGGGAGAATAGGTGTTACACCGCTGCATAGATGGGGAGAGAGTTGGTGTTGACGGCGGCGAAGTTGTTGGTGTAGATCACCGTCACGATGATTGCCCCGGAACGCCACCGGGAGAGAGTGGGAGAGAGCCCCCCTCCTTCTTCTTCTTCCTTGGCCTCCCCTCTAGATGAAGAAGAGTTTCCCCTCTGGTCCATGGCCGCCATGGCTCCCAGAGGGCAGGAGCCCCTCTGAGATTGGATCTCTCTCTCTGTTTCTCTTCTATTTCGCGTCTGTTTTCTGACCCCTTCGCCGTTTTTATATTCCCAGACATTCGTAACTCCGATTGGGCTGAAATTTTGAGGGGATTTTTCTCTGGAAATTACATTTCTTGCGGCGAAAGAAGGGCCCCAACCGATGTTCGAGGGAGTCACAAGGCAACATTGCGTGACCCCCTTAGGGCCGCGCCCTGTTGCCTTGTGGCCACCTCGGGCACTGTCTTGCATTGATTCTTCTTCCTAAAAATCACATATATTCCAAAATAATTCTCCGTAAAATTTTATCGCGTTTGGACTTCGTTTGATATGGATTTTCTGTGAAACAAAAAAGAAGCAGAAAACAGGAACTGGCACTGGGCACTGGATCAATATGTTAGTCCCAAAAAATAATATAAAATGTTGCCAAAAGTATATGAAACTTGTAGAATATTGGCATGAAACAATAAAAAATTATAGATACGATGAAGACGTATCACCGAGGGGCGCAATGACAAGATACTGGCCAACTACTTTCCGTTGGCGCTCAAGCCCAACGTCAGATCGTGGTTGATGAACTTTCCGGAGGGCTCCATTTCTTCTTGGTCGGATCTGTGCCATTGCTTCGTTGGTGCTTTCCAGGGTGGCCACAAGCTCCCTGGTCAAGCTAGTGATTTGCACGTGATACGCCAGAGGGATGACGAGCCCCTCCACAAGTATATAGAAAGGTTCAGCCGTGTGCACCACAACATCCCTGATGTTCATCCCGCAGCTGTGTGTGCTGTGTTCCACACTAACATGCGCAACCGCATAATGCGGTCCGAGATGAATATTGAGAAGGTTAGGAACATCAACGAGCTGTATGCCTTGGCGGACAAGTGTGCACGTGCTGAGGAAGGGAGGCGACTCCCTGGGGAAGATGCCGGCTCGAGCGGGTCTTCGCTTGCTGGCAAGTAGCTTGCCGGGTCTTGGTCTTGCCGGTTTCACACCTTGCCGGTGCGAAGCTTGCCCGCAAGGGTGATCTTGATCTTCAGTACTAAACTAGTACTTCTCGATGACATGCCTAGAGGTCTTCTTCTTAGTCTTGTTCATTGAGTCTTGAGTCACAGTAATCCTCCGACAAGCCCTTGCCGTCAGGAAGGCTACAACTACCTGGGTTCACTGCCTCGGTTGCCGCTATCCGCCGCGTAGCCTCCTCATGTGCCCTGTCGACTTCAGCCTTTTCCAAGACAAACTGTTCCTTGGCCTTGGCATGCTGGGTGTGTTGTTCTTGGAGGTCCTGGAGGCATTCCGCATACCAGATATGCGTTTCCTCCACACGCTTCTTGAACTCCTCCTCTGCCTTGTCAAGGACAGCAGCCCTGGAATCCAAGCTCTCGGTACAGCTGAGGTAGCATGCCTGAAGCTTCTAGAAATTCATGCCCATGGCCTTGAGGAGCTGTTGTTCTTTAGTCTCGTTGGTGTTGGCATGCGGCTCATCGACGACTTCAAGCCCAGCAGCGGCAATGATCTCATCATCCAAGGTTTCTCCTTCTGTGGGCGCCCCGATGCTTGACGTCCCAGGGAGGCTGACGAACAAGTTGTCACCAAACTTCAAGTATCTGCTTGAGAAGGGCTCCTCAGATGTCGAAGGGTGGTCATCTGCGACTGCCTTGCTGGTCAGGATCACCCTCATGGCCAAGCCAGCGCTTGGCGCTCCTGAGACAGGGATGTCCTCAGTGGCCTCGAAACTCTTGTTGCCGCCCTCTTCGGTGGTGTCCTTGGCGGCCTCTTCGTGAGCGGCTTTGGCGGCCTCCTCGTCAGTCCTCCCGACGGCCTCGTCAGCAGCAATGTAGGAGGATGCGAGGCTTTCTTGCCCACTTGGTGCTGGAGGAGGGGGGCGGGGTAGAAGTTCTGGCCCACTTGGTTGCCGCGGGCATGGCAAGTCGAGAAGACCCGCCTCCTCCGGCAGCCAGTACGGTTGTTTTCCTCGTAGAGGTACGCCGCACTTGCAGCTATTGAGGGGCTTGGCGTTGAGATCCTTGCCATCCAGTGGCCTTGCCGGCTGCCTCCTTGTCGGCTACTTCGTCGCCCGAAGATGCTCCATGGACTGGCTCTCCAGAGACGGCTTTCCGGAGGATGCGAGGCTTTCTTGCCGGAACAGCAGGAGTAGGGGGCTCCCTATGCACTTGCTCTTCGGCAGTTTCTTCGCCCTGTTCCCTGGAAGGCCCCTCTTGATCGCCGGCAAGTTCCTCCAGCGGCTCTTCTGCCATTTCATCATCGGACTCCTCATCAACGTCGGCTGCCGCGGACCCAGAGCCGCTGGCGCCTTCAACCATTCTCGCCTCTGCTGCCCTGTTAGCGATATGCGCCAACTCTTCGGGGGTGGTGTCACGGATGAGGTCTTTCTCCTCCCCGATGGGCCTCTCCACCAGGGTATCAAACCACTCCTGTACTGCGTCTTCGGGCGGCTCCTGCCAAAGCGCTTCAACGCCATGGGCATTGCAAGCCGGCATCATCGCAATGATGGAATCCTTGGTGGAGTTGTTACACAAGGGTACCACGCTTGCCGGCAGCTTGAAGTTGCCGGTGGCACGGAAGAGCTGCTCGCAAAGGACCCTGTGCTGCAGCACCGTCAGATTGGCATGCAATCCAGTCCGCACCCGCATGATGTCTGCCGCGTTCTTGTAGTCCCAGGTGGGCCTGCCCTTGTTCTGAAGGGGAGCAATGCGGCGGCGAAGGAAGTCAGCCCCCACCATTTCAATGGTGAGGCCGGCAGCCTTGAGACGGAGGATGCATGTCATGGCGATTGTGAGCTTCTTGTCGTCGGCGTCGAAAGAGCTCCAGTCATTTTCGTGCACCACCTTTGTTGTTCTGGGCTTGCAGAAATCGGGGAAATCAGCGTCCTTGATCCAACACCACTCTCCGCGCCACTCATTCCACTTTCGATGGAGCAGTCCCGAAAGATAGACATCCCTGTCCCTGGGGATCCAAGTGATGCCGCCGGAGAGGGCATCTGCTTCGATGTGTGGAGTAAAATAATGGCGGAAGAGGGCTACACTAGGCAGTACGCCAACAAAGTTTTCGCACATTTGCGCAAAGACGGCCATACAAGTCATGGCATTGGGGCTGAAGTCTAGGAGACGGAACCCATAAGTTTACATGATTTCTACGAAGAATTCAGAGCAAGGCAGGAGAAGGCCGCAATAGAAATAGGCGGTCAAGAAAGGGTACTTGTCTTCGCCAGATTGGACGGAGCCAAGAAGGACTTCTGGCGCGGTGTGGGCGGTCGTCGTTTTCCCCCACATGATCGAGTACCGATTCACCAAGTCGCTCTGATCCAACACCGGATTGAAGACGACATTGTCTCTCCGCACCGCCGCCGACTCCAACTTCTTCGCCTCTGCGTTGGGGTCGACTGCCTTCTCCGGCTTGTTTTGGTTCCTCTTGGGAGCCATGGTTGCCTTGGGGAGGGCGGATTTGGAAGTAGTAGGGGGCGCGGCGCGGCGGCGGAAGCAAACGGCGCACTCTATTCTTGCGTGAGGAAGAAGACGATGGCTAGATTGGGAGAAGGGGGTAAATAAGCAGCGTATGTAAATCACGAGCCACCTTCCAAGAGATGATCTAGTCTGGTATCAGACGCAATACTTATTCCCGTTGCTCTGAACCCCTTTCACACTCTATTTCAAGCATCGAACGATTGTCTATCCGCTTGAAACTCCTTATTGTACCTTCTTACTTTGCTCTCGATGTTTTTCTTAAGTTTCAATTCGAGAGATACTATATGCCACATTCCCTGTGTTACCTATCAGATACTCAACCTTGTAAAGGCCCGTCCTTCAGGAGTTACCCCCTTTTCCTTTTCGTAAGTACGAGGAAGACTCCGAAGAAAGAATGGTAGCTTCGTCATGACACATGACGCAGGGAAAATGAAGACATCAACGCCCAGAAGACTCGTTACAATTTCGTAACCAATCCCTTCCCCTTTACTCCACCTCTTAAATCTCGGGACGAGATTTCTTGTAGTGGAGGAGATTTGTAACATCCCGAAATCTTAACCACTTTGTTAAACTAGCTAGTGTGCCATGTCAGCATATTTTTCATAATTGAAAATGCAATTAAAGAAATGAACCAACTCAAATTCAAATTCAAATGCAAGCCAAATTATTATTTCTTCAAACTGCAAAACAAAAGTGTTCATAATTTTGCAAATATTCAGTAAGTAACAAGATGAAACCAACTTCTTTTGACTCAGAAATAAATTCCTATTAAAGTAGTAAATGGTCTAACAGCAAATAAAATGGCCTTTTCAAAATAAACAAATATTCGAGCATTCCCAAATAATGTGAAAACTTTGTGGATAGCTCCAAAATATTGCCTTGCATTTATGTGTGAAGTTTTATAATTAGCAAAAATCGTTTGATGCAAAAGAAAAATACAAAACAGTAGATAGAACAGAAAACAGAGAAAGGAAAAAGAAAAAAAGAAAAAAAAAGGGGAAAACCCCCTGTGGACGCCGGCCTGCAGCTATAGTAGCTGGCCCGGCCGACCCCCACCTGCTCCTTCGTCCTCCTCGTGCGCGTGTCGCCATGACCGCGCCTAGATGGCGCTCGACCGCGCGATGCCCGACACCGGCCACCTCCCGTCGCCGGACCTAGTTGGATAAGACCCCCTCGACCCCTGTCAAACCCTAGCTACCCATTCTTCCCCCCTCGCGCCGTTCCCCTCGTTTGGTCATCGTCCGAGCGCAGCCGACGCCGTCTTCTCTCCGTCGACGCGACCACCGGCCTCGCCACGGCGCCCGAAGATGTCCAAGTGATGCGCAGCAGTCGTCTTCATCGTCTACGCTGTGGGATCGACGCCGAGGAGCACCTGCAACGCCGCCCGCGCCGTTCCCCTTCATTGGCATCCGCCTCGGCCACCGCTTCGATCCATCGCCGTCCGGCCACCTCGCTGCTGCACGAGCCCACCTCGAACTCCGCTGTGAGCCTCCGTCCGTCCCCCCTCTTTTCCCCTACGGTTTCCTCTCTGCAGTAGGCCGCGTGCCCCCGCGCCCGAGATCCCGGCGAGCTCGCGGTCGCCATGCCCGTGGCCGCACTCCCGCGTGCCCTTGCCGCCCACGCGTGCGCTCCGGCTGCTGTCCATGCGCGCCCGCGCTCGCCCGTGCTTGCCTGCACCTCCCCGGGCACTAGCCCGCGCCGGCGCGCCACCCTGGCCGTGGCCACCAGACGCCGTGCGCGCGCGCGCGTCAAACCCAGCCGGCTGTGCCCTGGCTAGTGGGGCCGGCCCTGTTTAGATTAGTTTAGGGTTAGTTTATAAATTAATTAGCCTAATGTATCTATGACAGGTGGCCCCACCCCCCTAATTAGGTAATTAGAAAATTCTGTTAACCCTGTTACAATGACAGGTGGGCCCCATGAACAGTAGCGGTTGACCAGTCAACCTTTGACTGGGTCAACTGGGCCCCACTGGCCCACTGTCAGCCACATAGCCATCTGCTGTGTACACTTCATTGTGTGCACATAGCAATTTCACATTTTAATTCGAATTAATAAAAGAATATCAGGAAATCCAGAAATTGAAATAAACTTTGAAAATTCATTGAAAATAAACCGTAGCTCAGATGAAAATAATTTATATATGAAAAATGATCAGAAAAATATAACGAATCCGAATATGTCATCCACATACCTGTCACACCCCTCTAACATACTGAACATTGAACATTTGCTACCGGAACCGCTGAATGAATAGTGCTTAGAGCCAAGAAAATATTCCTGAATATTTTCCCGCTTCAATTAAAATACTTAGTAATGCATTAGAGCACCTCATCACCACGTTTCATCATGTCATGCATTATGTCGCATTTGATTGCTCCATTATTTATTTGTTTCCCCCTCCCCCTTCCTCTCCGGTAGACCCACGAGATCGCTGCTGATCCGGTGATTGACTACGTCTACGCTTCCGAAGATTCCTTTTCATCTACAGAGCTTCCAGGCAAGCAAACCCCCTTGATCATGCCTATATCACCTATTCTTTATCTCTTATGCTTGCATTAGAATTGTTATAGTTGTTGCTCCGATAGTACCTATTCTGATGCATAGCCTGTTTTTGTAACTGCTATTGATACTTTACCTGTTGTCCTAAATGCTTAGTATAGGCTGGTTAGTGATCCATCAGTGGGCCTACACCCTTGTCCTTGTTTCCATGCTTTGCCACCGGTGACTCGATTAGTGTGATCGATGTACAGAGACCGAACACCGCACCGCACACCCCCTTAGTCGTACGACTCTACAGAGCTAGTATCGAGTGCCGAGGGTAATACCTCCTACCTCACTCCTGATGATATCTCTGTAGCGTAGCTAATCGGTTGTGGGTTACCGAGGGTGATTCCTCTTTCACCACCTCTGAGGATGCCTCTGTCGTGCAACCCCTCAAGTGTGAACCCATCGAGGGTGATTCCTCCAAGTTCACCTTGATGGTTTCATCGAGTGGGAATTCATCGAGGGTGATTCCTCGGATTACCCCCATTGATGTTATGGACACATGGTTACTTTAACTATTACCCCGGATGTATTGTTACTGCGGGACTGAAGGGATAGGAGGTACCACCCCGGTAGAGGTAGAACTGAGTTCCCGACAGTCTCTGGGGAAGTTGGGTTGACTTTGTCGGAAGTCGGGCTCCGGGGACCCAAAGGTTCAAACACTGGGGTGAGCTCGTTCTACCACTTCATCTCCTACCACGACTAAGCAATGGCGAGGCTACGGCGAGAGCGCGCTAGCGAGGAACGGACCGTGGACTCAGCGGTTACCTAGGTTCAGGCCACCTTGCGGTGTAAAACCCTACTCCTGCTTGTGGTTGGGATTGCAAGGGGCAAGAGAGTTCTTGCGTACAAGGCGGAGGAGGCAGAACTCAACCGAGATCTTCTCTACAACGGCAGCACTGCCCTTTATACCGGCCTTGGTCCTCTTCCCCCTCGAAAACTTAGGCGGGAAGGGTTGCCACACTTGGCGGTTTCGAAAGGGGACAGGCGCTCAGTCTATCCTGACTAAAGGCACTCTTCGCCTGCCAAAGCATGATCCATGACGCGCCGGTGGCTCGGTGATGACCTCCGCCCTGCGCGCCCGCCGTCTTGATCTTCCCTCGCCGATTGGGCGCGCCCTGGGGGGGTGGCAGCGCCCTGTTGCCTTGTGTGCAACAGGTGCACCCCCTGGGTTGTTTTCAGTGCCAAAAATTCTTAAATATTCCAAAAAAAATCATGTTAAAATTTTATTGCATTCCGAGCACTTTTATTTTTGGGCCATTTTTTATTGCACGAATAATTCAGAAAACAGTAATCATGGCATTTTATTTTATTAAACTATAAATAACAGAGAGCAAACTAAGATTACAAAAAGTTGTGCTTGCTAAATTCATCGACCACATGCCCCTCAAAAAGAATCCATTAATAAGGTTGATCAAGTCTTATTAACAAACCATTTCCGAGTAACATGAAACCGAAGAACTTTCGTATAACACTAAGTTACCTCAACGTGGATATGCATCTCCCCAACAATAAGAATTTCATATATCTTTTTGACAGTAGGAAGAGGAAATTTGAATCCTCCAATAGTGATTGTCGAAACCTTTTCAACACAATTGATACCATTCACTGAAGTTTGTTTCTTCGGGAAATAAACCGTATGCTCATTACCATTGACATGAAAAGTGACCTTGATTTTATTGCAATCAATAACAGCCCCTGCAGTATTAAAAAAGGGTCTTCCAAGGATAATCGACATGTTGTCGTCCTCGGGCATATCAAGTATAACAAAGTCTGTTAAGATAGTAACATTTGCTACAACAACGGGCACATCCTCACAAATTCCAATGGGTATAGCAGTTGATTTATCAGCCTTTTGCAAAGATATTTCAGTAGGTGTGAGCTTATTCAATTCAAGTCTTCTATATAAAGAGAAAGGCATAACACTAACACTGGCTCCCAAATCACATAGAGCAGTTTTAACATAACTTCTTTTAATGGAGCATGGTATAGTAGGTATTCCCGGGTCTCCTAGATTTTTAGGTACTCCACCCTTAAAAGAATAAATTTCAGCTTCAGGTATCTTTCTTTTATTAGTGACAATATCTTTCATCTATTTAGCATAGGGAGACATTTTCAACATATCAATCAAGCGAGTGCGCAAAAAGACAGGTCTAAGCATTTCAACAAAGCGCTCAAAATCTTCCTCATCCTTGGTTTTAGATGGTTTAGTAGGAAAAGGCATAGGTTTTTGAACCCATGGTTCTCTTTCTTTTCCATGTTTTCTAGCAACGAAGTCTCTTTTATCATATCTTTTATTCTTAGGAGGTGCGTTATCAAGATCAACAGCAGGTTCTATCTCTACATCATTAACTGGTTGAGCATCAACATGGACATCTTCATTATCATTATCATTATCATTATCACTAGGTGGATGTTCATTACTAGATTGTGTCGCAGCATCAGAAATAGAAACATCATTTTGATTCTCGGGAGGTTTTTCTATCTCAGGTTCACTAGAAGAATGCAAAGTCCTATCATTTTTCTTTTTCTTCTTAGATGGACTAGGCACATCAATGTTATTTCTTTGAGAATCCTGTTCAATTCTTTTAGGATGATCTTCAGGATACAGGGGCTCCTGAGTCATTCTACCTCCTCTAGTGACAACTCTAACAGCATGATCATTCATTTTATTATTCATATCATCAATCAAATCATTTTGTGACTTAGCAATTTGTTCTAACTGGGTCTGAACCATAGAAGCATGTTTACTCAAGCATTTAACATCATTAGCAGTTCTAAACATCAAGTCACTCAAGCAATTAATCATGACTGCATCTCTTTTTAATTGATTGCTAACATACATATTGAAATTCTCTTGCTTAACAATGTAGTTATCAAATTCATCCAAGCATTGACTAGCAGACTTGTTATAGGGAATATCATTTTAATTGAATCTACGAAGAGAATTTACCTCTACTACCTGTGTCGGGATATCAAGTCCATGTATTTCTTCAATAGGTGGTAGATTCTTAACATCTTCAGCTTTAATACCTTTTTCCATCATAGATTTCTTAGCTTCTTGCATATCTTCTGGACTGAGGAATAGAATACCTCTTTTCTTCAGAGTTGGCTTAGGTGGTGGTTCAGGAAGTGTCCAATCATCGGCATTTCTCAATATATTATTTAATAATTCTTCAGCCTGTCCAACAGTTCATTCCCTGAAAACACAGCCATCACAACTATCTAGGTAGTCCCTAGAAGCATCGGTTAGTCCATTATAAAAGATATCAAGTATTTCATTCTTCTTAAGAGGATGATCAGGCAAAGCATTAAGTAATTGGAGAAGCCTCCCCCAAGCTTGAGGGAGATTCTCTTCTTCAATTTGCACAAAGTTAAATATTTCCTGTAAGGCAGCTTGTTTCTTATGAGCAGGAAAATATTTTTCAGAGAAGTAATATTTAATATCCTGGGGACTACGCACACAACCAGGAGGAAGAGTATTAAACCATTTCTTAGCATCACCCTTTAATGAGAAAGGAAACAACTTAAGAATATAGTAATAGCGAATTTTTTCCTCATGAGCAAATAGGGTGGCAATATCATTCAACTTAGTAAGGTGTGCCACAACAGTTTCAGTTTCATAACCATGAAAAGGATCAGATTCAACCAAAGCAATTAACTCCGGATCGACAGAGAATTCATAATCCTTATCGGTAACAAATATGAGAGAAGTAGCAAACTTAGGATCATATTTCATTCTCCCCCTCATAGATTTTTCTTTCAACTCAGCAAGCAATTTTCTAAGTTCATCTCTATCATTACACGCAAGAATTGCCCTAGCTATCTCTCTATCAAAAACATAACCATCAGGTATCTTAGGCATTTCAACTCTAGTCGGAGGACTAGGCATAATAGGCAAATCATAATTTTCAAGAGTTTCAACATTTTCAGTTTCTTTAGCTCTAGCAATTTGTTCAACAAAAAATTCTCCTAGTGGCACAGTATCATCAAGCATAGTACTAGCATCATCAATAGTTTCATTCATAGCAGAAGTAGTATCATCAATAACATGTGACATATCAGAATGAATAGCAGGTGGTGGTGTCGCAAGCCTACTCAAAACAGAAGGTGAATCAAGTGCGGAGCTAGATGGCAGTTCCTTACCTCCCCTCGTCTTAGAGGGAACGATTTTGGTCTTAGCATCTTTCAGATTCTTCATAGTGATCAACAGAATAAATCCCAAGTGACTCAACAAATAGAGCTATGCTCCCTGGCAACGGCACCAGAAAAGATTCTTGATAACCCACAAGTATAGGGGATCGCTACAGTCTTCGAGGGTAGTATTTCACCCAAATTTATTGATTCGACACAAGGGGAGCCAAAGAATATTTGCGAGTATTAGCAGTTGAGTTGTCAATTCAACCACACCTGGAGAACTAAATATCTGCAGCAAAGTGTTTAGTAGCACAGTAGTATGATAGTTTTAATAGCAGTAGTAACAGCAGCACGGTAACAGTAACAGTAATAGTAGCAGTTTTGTAGTGATTGTAACAGCAGCAGCAACGAAAGTAACTTAGCAAAGATCAATATGCAAAATGCGTAGGCATTGGATCGGTGATGGATAATTATGTTGGATGACATTCATCATATAACAGTCACAACCTAGGTTGATACACAATAGCTCCAATTCATCAATGTAATGTAGGCATGTATTCCGTATATAGTTATACGTGCTTATAATAAGAACTTGCATGACATCTTTTGTCCTACCCTCCCATGGCAGCGGGGTCCATAAGGAAATCTAAGGGATATTAAGGCCTCCTTTTAATAGAGAACCGGAACAAAGCATTAGCACATAGTGAATACATGAACTCCTCAAACTACGGTAATCACCGGAAAGAATCCCAATTATTGTCACCTTGGGTATGCGGATCATAACACGTAATAGGTGCATATAAGTTGCAAGATAGGATCAAGAACACAAATATATTCATGAAAACATAAAGGGTTCAGATATGAAATCATGGCACTCGGGCCCTAGTGACAAGCGTTAAGCATAGCAAAGTCATAGAAATCATCAATCTCAGAACATAGTGGATAGTAGGGATCAAAGCCCTAACAAATCGACTCGATTACATGATAAATCTCATCCAACCCATCACCGTCCAGTAAGCCTACGGAGAAATTACTCACACACGATGGTGAGCATCATGAAATTGGTGATGGAGGATGGTTGATGATGACGACGGTGTCGAACCCCCCTCTCCGGAGCCCCGAACGGACTCCAGATCAGCCCTCCAGATGAAGAACAGGAGGTGGTGGCGGCGGCTCCGTATCGTAAAACGTGATGAAACTTCTTCTCTTATTTTTTTTCTCAGGGAAAGTGAATTTATAGCGTTGGAATTAGGTTAGACGGCCGCCTATGGGCCCCACAAGGCATCAGGGCGCGCCCTAGGGGGGGCGGGTCGCGCCCTGTTGCCTTGTGGGCAACAGGTGGCCCCTCTTCTGTTGATTCTTGCGCCAGTAATTTTTATTTATTCAATAAAAAATCTCCAAAAAGTTTCATCCAATTCCGAGAACTTTGATTTCTACACAAAAACAACACCATGGTAGTTATAGTGAAAACAACGTCAGTCCAGGTTAGTTTCATTCAAATCATGCAAATTAGAGTCCAAAACAAGAGCAAAAGTGTTTGGAAAAGTAGATACGATGGAGACGTATCAGGAACCGAAGGGGAGCCTCACCCGGTCGTAGCGTCGCAGTAATAATGACTGTAAATGACCATTCATATCGCAAGGCCCCACCTTTCCTGCAGTAATGAGCCGTCAAATCACACAGTTCCACCCTTCCAGCAGTAAGTTGAATCCGCTACTCCCTCATCCTCCTCGCCTCTCTGTCAAACCGACTAGGCGAAACCGCCCCGCGTACCGCGCGGGAAAAGCCCCGCCCTCGACTTTTAAATATAATTTTGTATCGATTGATTGCGGCATGGAGCAAAACCAAAAGGAAAAGGTGGTACATGTATATAGCACGCCCGTCGCACCCCCACGGTCAGTCCGGCACGCCGCTCACTGAATGGAACGCGTGTCGTGTTACTACTACTACAGTACTAGAAAAGAGAGACAAGCGATGGTAACATACGGCTGAGTTACTTTTTTTAGGCAAGCTGAACAGTAGAAAAGAGAGACGAGCGATAGTAACATACGGGTTGTAGATATGTTGAGAAATCGAAAAAAAGATCGAGACACCAACTGTATAGTACTGTACAGTACCAATAAAATTCGAATCTATTTCGGTATGAATACAAATCTACTCCCCCCACCCTAGGCAGCTAGGGCAACCTCCCCGCTCCATGCTTCACCGGTGATCCCGTGGATTCGCCCCTCCCCTCTTCTCGAGGCTCAGGCCATTGGTGGCGGGGAGGGGAATCCAGGTGCCTCCGCTCCAGTTAGTAGTTTACATTAGGTTTTTTTAGTCTACACACGTGCAACCCTCACTTGGATGGGGGCACTTCTCCTTTGAGTTTGTCTTTCGGGCTCCGATTCTCCTCGAGTTTGTCCATCTAGACATAGTGGATGGAACATGAGCATATTGTCATGTGGCGAGATTAGGTGTCAAGTGCTTCGGATAATTACAAGGGTTCGACGACGACAAGGGTGTGTTTTGGTAGGGTGTATGAAGGGTACACGAGAGCAAAAGTTCCATTCTCGACCCACTTTTGGGTGTTTGGTAGGGTGTATGAAGGGCGCATGAGAGCAAAAGTTCACTTCTCGACCCACTTTTGGGTGTTTGGTAGAGTGTATGAAGGGTGCATGAGTCCACGCTTGCTTAACACAAATACACTGGGAGCATGCATGAAGAGGCATGTTGAGATGAGCATGCACAAAGAGGGAACAACTATGCTGAGATGAGAATGCAACCAAACACACAATACGGCTCTACGGCTCTGGTCCTTATGGGCATCTGCACGAAGACTTCCCGTTTATCGTCAAAAAGGTCAATCCGACTCCGGTAGGACAGCGGCGATATCGATCGACACATCTTGTATGAGTTTGTCTTTCGAGCTCTGATCCTCGTCGGGGCATAGTCGATGGAGCTCCAATGTAGATTCATGTCGTCTCCTTGGGGCGGTAAGGCTAGGGTTTCTTGTCGCGTGGCAAAATTTTGTGTTATATGAATTAGGTGCTTCACATTGATTACGACTACTATGGCTTCGGGTCGCCGCTCCTTAGGGGCAAGTGCACAAACACTTCCCGGCTGTCATCGACGAGGTCAAGCCGGCTCAGGTAGGATGGCGGCAACAGCGGTGCGTCGGCGGCTCGTTGTGACGGTGGTAGGTCGTTCGGTGGTCTCAGAATCTCGATGTAATTTTTATTATGTTTGAGATGCTTTGTAGTACTCATGGTGAACTTTTTATAATAGATCTGGTCATTTTCACAAAAGGGTTGCATATGTTGTAGTATGTTCAAAAACAGAACAAAGATCGATGGCCCTTTACATTTTCTCTGCAAACGCTAAGATCATGAGTTCAAACATTTGATTCCACTTTATGTTGGAAACAAATACAGTTCAAGTTCTAGCTAGCGATTCGGAATGTAAACCGTGCATGTGTTTATACGTATATCAAACAAAATGTATGGTATTCCCCCATTTAGATGGGAACTGCAAAAGCCACGCATTATGGCAACTTCAAAGTACTGAGTCCATTGATGCAGTGTGGTCAAATGGTACCATCGATATCTCAAAGCCAAAAGAGTTCCAGCTTGTTTGTTCTCTCTCTATATATATTCACGAGTGCTGCTATACGGACGTCATTGCCTGCACGATTGTTGGACGATGCTACAAATCTAACCATGCATGAGTAGAAGCAGGTGACGCGCATCTGCCGAATCAAGCGTCGTCCAAAATTCATGCAGAGAGCATCGGCCGCAGAGTAGTTCCGTATATTCACCCGTGTGGTTGTTCAATGAATGGAGGGCCGAGGTCCACAAGTGAACAATACTACTAGTACTCCTGGACGTCGTGGAGTTTTGTTCACTGTAGCACGTTAAATAGAGAGTTTCTTTTCTTTAATGTCACGTACACAAATTGAAACGATTGTTGTGGAGAGAAAAAGAAAATCACTCCACTATACATACGGGTAGGAGCCTTAGCTCTTGTTTTACTAGGGTTGCTCTCTCCACTCTCTCACCCTCTCCAGATCTAAACAAGACAGCGGTGGCCACACTCTCTCTCTGCTCACCGCTGGTCACAGATCCGGCCGGATCCCGTCGGCCGGGGTAGGGGAGTAGGTGCATCGTTCACGCGGTCGTCGGTGGCTAGGGAGGAGACCAACAGCTGCCGGCGTGTCCTGATCGGCTGCCCGTGCCGTTCTCTCCGACACAGTGCCGGCTCGGGAGGGCCTCCGACCCCTTCTTCCTCCATGCCGTATTGTGGCCAGATCCGGCCTCCGGTCACCCTCCTAGCCACATCCCGACGACCCTCAGGTATAACTTCCTTCGAAAACGGCCTTGCTCTACTGCCCCAGCTCCCCACGTGGCTGCATGTGGATCTTTTTCTACTTCCATCAGCTGTTCCAAAGTCACCTTAATTTTTACTATTATTAGAGGTAAAGCTACTTCATGCAGTCGAATCTAGGACTTGGTTCAAACAGGGAATAAAGGGGGGAAAGGTGTAGCATGAATCTAGGACTTGATTCAAAGAGGAAATAGAAGGGGGGAAAGTTGTAGAGACTGGCTACCCAACCGGTCTCTTGGTTCAAAAGGGAAATAAAGGGAAAACGCAGTACAAACTGGATAAGGAATAGAGGAATAGATCTATTATTGGTGGAAGAAGGAAAGAAAGTGGCAGCTGGGGGACAAGTCAACAGAGTATGTCCAGGATTAGATTTGCTGTCCTCACGTAGTAAAAGGTGCCTAAAGAGAACTAAATTTGGGACCATCTCAGATCTTGGTTGGATGTTTGTTACTCGGGGCAACAAACTCGGCCTCACCACATTATGCCTCCTTGTAGGTACATGGTGCTGATGCGTCCACTGTCTACATGCCCTTGCACCAACTTTTTGCTGTTGTTAATGTAATGGCGCTTGTAAAGACATGTCTAACCAATGTTGTTGTTAATCTAATGCCTCCAGTAATATGATGCAATTAAACTGTTCTACAAATGCTACTCTCCTGCTAGATTTCCCATTATGATAAGTAAGCTGCTTCTTTACGCTGGTGAATGTCCTGGTGTCCCCACTGTCCCATGCACTTATACCAACTATTTAGCTGCTGTTAATCAAATGTAGCTGGTAAAACGAAGCAATGCCACCATTAATGTAATGGCATATTTGATCGATGTCATTGTTGATCATAATGCTTCGAGTAATATGAAGCAATGCTGCCGTTTTAAAATTTCTACTATCCTTGCATGATTGCCATGAAGATAGATGCTTCTTTTCATTTCGTGTATGATTCATATCTTGTTATTGACCAGTAATTGTTTTCTTTCTATCTTTTTGTGCAGATAGGGATATCCATTTCACCTCGTTGCTATTGTGACCTTTTGGTGAACTGCACAAAACACTTTGTTTTTTTTGAAAGAGTGTCTTGTGCAATTCTACTAAAATGTCACATGGGCAATGTCTCTCGATTTTAGTGGAACTGCACAAAGGGTGATTGGAGTTCCTAACCTCTTCGTCTAACTCTGCCGGTAATCTCGTGCAACAGTTTATTAACCTTTGCAAGATTAGCCGTCACTGTCACCACAATGGCACTTGATTTTAGTGGAACTGCACCAAAGGATAAGCAAATTATAGTTGCACCTTCCATGAGCATGACAGCCAACCTTGACGTTGCTCAAATTTTCGTGCAACTAATGAAGGAGAAGCTGCCAGCTCATGGGACCAAGTACATCTTGCTAGCTACATGATGCAAACATTGCTTCATTTTAGGTGAACTGCACAAAAAGGTCGCATGAATTGAATCATCCATGTTGGTGACTGGTGTCAGCCCGTCTACAATGGCGTTGACTGCAGTTATGGTTCCCATGACCGGGTATGTTCCTTTTTGGTTGATTTTGACTCTGCATTCAGCTAGTGAACTTGTGCTATTGTTTTTGCACTGCTATGAGCAAGCAATAATGATATTGTTTTTGCATCTTAATGTAATGCCACTAATAATTTGAGGCAATGTTTTGGCACCGCTAGTGCCCCTGATAAAATGAAGTAATAATACAGTTATAATAGAGCTACTATCTTAACTATCATCTCATTTCCAATGTAGATAACTTGCTGAAGGCGTATCTGGGAGAATTGAGTCCATTTGCACTGCATCAACTACATAGCATGTGCACTGAACTAGTTGAGTCCATGAGGCATACCGTCGAGGTGGCGCGGGCCCCCTCTCTCCCTCGCAGCATGGCGAGCGCCATAATTTTAGTTGAACTACACAAAGAAAGAGATTGGAATGACTCAAGGTCCCTCCTTCTACTGCCACACTGAAGTTGTTGATAGATGCCAACGAATTGCCATCATGGCAAGATACGGGGACCTGAAGAACAACTTGATCTCACAAAGTCATCTAACACTGGTTAGTACTGTCCTTCATCCACATGATCGTGCTTTGTCATACTGTGCTAGCGTTGTATTTTTTTATATAAAGCTATTGTATCGCAATATTTTTTCCCATTAAGAAAATAAAGTTGCTACAACTAGTGTCACTATTATAGTAATCATGCTTTTTCATTATCTGTGCAAACAGGAATACTCAGCTACAGATGTTGGGATGGTCAAAGCATTCGCCAAGTTCTTGGTGCTGGACAGTGTTCTTTCCCTTGAACTTGTGGAAATTCTTCTGCACCACATTGGCGCTAGAAGAACCGTCTGCCCCTTTTGCGTGTGAGTCCTTTGCTCTTGAGTTCTGCTCAACACTTAGATGACCGATGACATCTGAAAGCACATTTGCTCCCTTGGTGGTTTTGGTAATTCATAACAACATATATCTCATTGAACTAATATCCATTCAAGATTAAGATTTCAGGATGTTCAATGATTGGCATGGCATGGACTAGAGATGTGGACCCCTCAAAATGCTAAGGACAAGAATTGGCAAAGATCAAGACTCTACATTTTTGGTTTAGTGATCCAAGATCACATTGAGTCCATAGGAAAGCCAATACTATTAAAAGGGGATGAGGTGTTGCTTAATGGTCTTTTTGCTCAAGTGCTTAGTGACAGCATTCCTAAACCCTCAACCACTCTCTCAATCCCAAATATGTCCAAAACCCAAAGTCCAACTCGGCCCCACCGAAATTTCCAATCCGGCCTCACCGAGTTCATCCAAGACTTAGCCACTGCCAAACCCTAACAAATAGGATCCACCGAAATGGATCTCGGTCTCACCGAGATGGCCTTGCCAACTCTCTGTAATCGTTTGCATTTACTTCGGTCTCACCGATTTTGCAAATCGGTCTCACCGAGATTTCTTGCCAAGTCTCTGTTGCCTTATTGCTTCACTTCGGTCCAACCGAGTTGATGCAATCGGTGCCACCGAGATGAGGATTGCCCTAAGCCATTGCACTTCGGTCTATCCGAGTTGTTCGTATCGGTCCCACTGAGATTCCTAAAGTTCATATCTTTTACACAGTTCGGTGCTACCGAGATTATCGTTACGGTGCCACCGAGTTGGGTCAAAAGTGTGTAACGGTTGGATTTTGTGTGGAGGCTATATATACCCCTCCACCCCATCCTTCTCAGGAAGGAGAGCCATCAGAACATGCCTACACTTCCACCATTCATTTTCTGAGAGAGAACCACCTACTCATGTGTTGAGATCAAGATATTCCATTCCTACCATTTGAACCTTGATCTCTAGCCTTTCCCAAGTTGCTTTCCACTCAAATCCTTCTTCCACCATAGCCAAATCTGTGAGGAGTGTTTGAGTGCTGGGACGACTATCATTTGAAGCACAAGAGCAAGGAGTTCATCAACAACACACCGTCTATTACCTTTTGGAGAGTGGTGTCTCCTAGATTGGTTAGGTGTCGCTTGGGAGCCTCCTACCAGATGTGGAGTTGAACCAAGAAGTTTGTAAGGGCAAGGAGATCGCCTACTTCGTGAAGATCTACCCCGAGTGAGGCTAGTCCTTCGTGGACGTAAGCCATGGTGGAATAGACAAGGTTGCTTCTTCGTGGACCCTTCGTGGGTGGAGCCCTCCGTGGACTCGCGCAACCGTTACCCTTCGTGGGTTGAAGTCTCCATCAACGTCGACGTACGATAGCACCACCTATCGGAACCATGCCAAAAACCACCGTGTCTTCATTGCGTTTGAAATCTCCAATCCCTCCTTTACATACATATGCAATTGCTTATATTCCGCTGCTATACTCTTAGAATTGCATGTGTAGGGTGATGCTTGACATGTACTATTGCTAAAATATGCCTACAATTAAAATTGGGAAAAGGTTAGGTTTTATTTGGTCAAGTAGTCTAATCACCCCCCCTCTAGACATACTTTCGATCCTACAAGTGGTATCAGAGCTTTGGTCTCCTTAAGCCTTGATTTCCATTGCTTTGGTGATCATAGCCTTGGTTTCACAACCTAGGAGAGTATGGCGTCTAGTGAGGGTAACTATCACCGTAGAGGTCCATATTTTGATGGTACAAACTTTGCTAGTTGGAAACATAAGATGAAAACGCATATTCTTGGTCATAACCCTGCCGTTTGGGCTTTTGTTCGTGTTGGCTTGCAAGGTGACTTCTTTGAGGATGGCAAGGAACCGGATCGTGAAGCAACCCCGGAAGAATTGAAGATGTTGCAATACAATGCTCAAGCTTGTGACATTCTATTCAACGGTCTATGTCCCGAGGAATTCAACAAAATCAACCGCCTCGAGAATGCAAAGGAAATTTGGGATACTCTGGTTGATATGCATGAGGGTACCGAATCCGTCAAGGAATCTAAGTTGGATGTGCTCCAAAGTCAACTTGATAAGTTCAAGATGAAGGATGGTGAAGGAGTCGCAGAGATGTACTCTAGGCTTGCTCTCATCACAAATGAGATTGCCGGCTTAGGAAGTGAAGAGATGACCGACAAATTCATCATCAAAAAGATACTTAGAGCTTTAGATGGAAAATATGATACCGTCTGCACATTGATCCAAATGATGCCAAATTACAAAGATCTCAAGCCCACGGAAGTCATTGGAAGGATTGTCGCTCATGAAATGTCGCTCAAGGACAAAGAGGAGCTGCACAACAAGTCAAGTGGTGCTTACAAAGCCTCAACCGATGCTCCAACAACTTCAAATGACCAGCTAGTATCCAATGAAGAGATAAGCCTAATGGTGAAAAGGTTCAACAAGTTATACAAGAACAAAGGAAAAGAAAGAAGCTCTAGCTCAAGACATTATGAGAGAAGATCATCAAGTCATGACCGTAATTGCTACAATTGTGGAAAGCCCAGACACTACTCCAATGAGTGTACGGCTCCCTACAAGAAAAGAGACGAATCACCAAGAGGAAGACATAGAAGAGATGAATCACCTCATAAGGAGAGAAGGAGTAGAGATGATTATTATGAACGAAGACATTCTCGAAGAAGCAAGGATTCGGAGAGGAAGGACAAGTCATCCAAGAGCTACACAAGAAGAAGACATCAAGCTCGTGTTGGTGAATGGGTTTCCGGCTCCGACTCCGACAACCAATCCGAGAGAAGTTATCACTCCAACTCCGACTATAGTCATGATGAAGGTGTTGCAGGACTTGCACTTGTGTCATCCAACTCCTACGATCTATTTGACTCACCAAATGAAGGAATTGGAAGATGCTTCATGGCAAAAGGACCTAAGGTATCACACCCCGAGTATCTTGATTTTAATAGTGATGAAGATGATTTGCTTGGTGATGATGACTTACTTGTTGATAGGACTAGTGATGTGAGCTATAATGAAAATGCTAGTAATCATGATAGTCAAGAGGAAACGAGTGACAATGCTATGGAGATTGAGCGTCTAACTAAAGAACTAAATTCTCTTAAGTTAGCTCATGAAACAACTCAAGAGGATCATAGAGAACTTCTAAGAACTCATGAGAAGCTACGCTTCGAGAAGCTAAATTTAGAGCAAGAGCATGAGTTTCTTAAAGCTATCAATGACGATCTTCGAAAGAAGAGTTCTTCATATCTTGCCAAACGTTTACTCTTGTCTACCTTTATGCCACAAGTTAAACCTAAGCAAACTAGAAACAAGGGTAAAAATGGTTCTACCTCTAGTAGTAACAATAACAATGCTAAATCCAATGTTGTTGCTTCTAGTAGTTCTATTGATTCCACTAATGATTCTCTTAGCCAAGTTACACTTGAGCAAGAAAATATGCTATTGAAAGAAATTATAGAAAAAGGTGTCTACAAGAGTCTTGCCAGGAGTAAGCAATTTGAGGAAATTGTACGCAAGCAAGGAAGGCACCGGAAGAACCAAGGTGTTGGTTTTGAACGAAAGTTCAATGCCGATGGAGTTGAGTGGGAAGAAGGTCAATACCCCAAGATGAAGTTTGTTCCTCAACAAGAGAAGTATGATCCTACTTCCTTCAAGGGAACACAAGCTCAAGAAGACCTTCCACCACAAGACCACAAGCAAAAAGGCAAGGACAAGCTTCAAGAAGAGATTGATTCATTTGAAGAAGCTCCTCAAGCCATGCTCAAGTGGGTTCCCAAGACTTCATCAAGTGCTACTACAACTCCAAGGATTCCCATCAAGTTGATGTGGATCCAAAAGAAGATGAACTAGAGAGTTCTTGAGGGTGAATCCGCCAACAAACTTCACTCATAGTCTTTATGGCAAGGACTTGTGCACCCAACTTCCACATTTTGCACTAGTTCATGGAGTCACAAACCCTCTTGTTGGTAAGGCAAGGGACAAGGTAATCAATGCATTCATGGACATCATCATACATGTATTTCACTCTATGTCTATGGATATCCTTGTATGTTCCTTGTGTGGGACTAACCCATGTAGGTATTGAAAGCACAAAACTCCAAAGGATTGCTCCCAACTCTTGATGGTCTACATCAACATTGAGCATCCACATCTTCAACATCTACATGAAGTCATCATCGACAAAACCCAAGGTTAGTTCAACCCTCTTAGGGGGGATATCACATCTAGGGGGAGCTTTGCTCTAAGCAATTGAGCTAAAGCACCTCTAATGGTGTGAACACATCAATGCTTTATGTAAAAGTGGTAACACCACTTGTGCTTAAACGATGAGTATGACCTATGATCAAATGTTCTCATTTGGCTCCTAAGTCAATATACTCATATATAGATGACCTAGTCATCGCCATTGCTTGATAGATGCTAGAATTGGTTGTGCTTGCTTGACACATATTTCATTTGCTATCTTATTGTGTGAGCATGTTGATTTGCATGTTTTCATCATTCGAGGACATCCATTTGTTGTTTTGATTGTCTTGGTTTTTCTGTCCAAGTGGATGTACAAGAATTCCTAAGAACCTTCTCTAGCTATCTATGCTTTCTTGTTTCAAATTCTATTCTTGCTGCATCACAAAAATTGAACAAGTCATTTTCGGACCCTCCGGGTGAGGAGCACTCGGAGCCACTGATCTGAAAGGGCTGAACCTCCAAAACCTTCTAATTGATTTCGGTCAGACCAACCTACTCAAACTCGGTCGAACCGAAAGCATTTAGATTGATCTAGGTTTTCATATCGGTGCTACCGATTAGACCAACTCGGTCAGACCGACTTGCTGTAACTGCAAGCAGTTGCACGTCTCGGTGCTACCGATTTGTTCCACTCGGTGCCATCGACAGCGAATGGGTATATATTCCCAGCGAACCGTGCGGTTGAAAATTTCTTCAAACGTCACGCGCCCGCGCCCCATTGCTGCCGCCCCTTTGGTCTCCGGATCATCGCCGTCGTTGCCTGTGCGCTCTCGCCGCAGGACTCCGTCGCCGTTAACGGTAATCTCCACCGCCGTTGCCGGCGTAGAGGATCTCCACCAAGTTAGGGTGAGATTCGATCCCTTTCGTGCTTCCAATTTCCGATTCAATGCACGTTAGGAATGCCATGATTCTTGCCACGAATGCAATACTCTTTCAACCAGATTAGTTCGTTTGAACGAGATTCGAGCAAAAAATTTAGGGTTAGGTTTCCGCCGAATGCATTTCGGACCAACCGAATAGGAATTTTCGGTCCCACCGATTTGGCCCTGGCCATAGCACAAGTACATCTCGGTGCCACCGAGTTGTGCGAATCGGTAAGACCGAAAGTAACGTCTCAGTGAAACCCTAGCATCTCGGAGCCACCGAAACCCATCTCGGTCAGACCGAAATGGCATGCCATGTCTCTGTAGTGTGCT
The DNA here is from genome assembly GCA_039707655.1 of Elymus sibiricus. Lineage (NCBI taxonomy): Eukaryota > Viridiplantae > Streptophyta > Magnoliopsida > Poales > Poaceae > Elymus > Elymus sibiricus. The sequence continues at coordinate 193,131,076 of CM077670.1, forward strand.
TCGGTGTCACCGAGATTACCAACTCGGTCCATCCGAACTGCATTCTGTGAAAACCTAGAACTAAAGTTTGAACTCATTTTTATGAAAAACAATCTGCTTTTTGTGATGACTCATCTACTCTACCCATACCTATCTATTCACAGGGTCAGCTCAGCACAATGTCTGATGTCAGTGACAGTCAAAACAGGTCAGAGCAGCATGAAGAACAAAGTGAAGGATCAAGCCATGATGAAAGTTTCTATGAGGGAGAGAGAAGCTCTCCAGATCTTCCTAAAGCTGCAACCAGAACACGGAAGAAGAAAACCTCAGATAGTGAGGATGAGGACTTTGTTGCAAGTGAAACTGTACAAAAGAAGAAGAGAGTAGTGCTAGCTAAGGAGTACAACACAAAGCCTACTTCTATCAAGGAAAGAACTGCTGTGAGGAAAGTGCCTCAGCAGACTATGCAAGAGCCTAGTGAGGCAGCTGCAGGTGCCAAGAAGAAGAGGATAAGGAAAACTACTGCCCGAGTGATTGGCAGCCTACTATGATGATTGATGAGGAAGAAGAGGAGGAGGATGAGCCAGCTGCTGCACCCCCTGCAAAAGCACATAAGCACATGTCTGATGCTATCAAGACTGCTGCACCTCCCAAGTCAAAGCCTAAGGCACCAGCACCCAAGAGATCAACCAGGAACATATCTGCTGCAGAGAAGAACAAGGCCCCAGTGCCTGAATCAACTGTTGATGAAGAGCCCCTAGTGCTCAGAAAATGAAGCCCAAGATACCAGAACATGACAATGCACACCCAGTAGCTGAGAACATGATGTTGAGAAAGGATAAAGGACTGTGTCAGTGAAGACAGTCAGATCCCTATGCTATCAGGAGGAGAACAGCATGTGATTATCGGTTTCACACCCGTGAACAACAAGACTTTTATGAGACAGTATTGCTTGACAAGAAGCCCATAATCAGTGACATGAAGTGGGTGGACTGGGAATACATCGATGAGAACGAGGACTATTTCCCCCACGTCCATGAAAGTTTCAGAATTGCTGGAGTTGATGAATTCGTTGGAAAGAAACTGACTAAGTGGAATGATGAGATGATCATGCAGTTTTACTCCACTGCTCATTTCTATCCAGATGGCAGAATAGTGTGGATGACTGAGGGTATAAGATACCAGTCTACCATCTCTGAGTGGGCAAATCTTCTTGGTGCACCCAAGGAAGAGGATGATGATTATGATGTATATGCCAAGCTCAAGTTTGATCACAATTCTATGAAGAACATGTACACTGCTATTCCCCAGTAGGATCTTGAGACTCACAAGCTTGGATCAGTGAAGCATTTGCTACCAGGACTGGCCACTTCAAATACAATCTTGCGGTACACCTTGTTACCCAAGTCAGGCGATGATAAGATGATTCGTGGCCACTCCATCAACTTGCTGCACTTATTTGATACTCCTCAGAAATTCAAGGTGATGAGCCTGATAGTAGAGACTATCAAGAGGACAGCAGCAGATCAGAAGAGATCGTGTGGTTATGCTCCACATATTTAGTTGTTGATCAATTCCAAGGTTGGAACCAGCACGTATCTTCTTAATCGAGAGCATTTGCCACTCCGTCCAGATTTTGAGGACAACGTTATAGTGATGGATCCTTCACATCCCACTTCTGCCCAAGCTCAAGAGGAAATTCGCAAAGCACAAGAAGCTAAAGCAGCTCAGGAAGCAGCAGCTCCCAATGCTCCAATTGCGAATCTCAAGACACCAAAAGATCAAATGCAATATCTTCTTGAAGCCACTCTGAGGATTGAGCGAAGTCTGGCCAACCTCACCCAGACCCAGGTTAGTTTTCAGCGGATCATTGAGACCAAATTTCATGATTTGGATGTCAAGGTGACAGAGATTTAGACCACAGTGGAACAGCTGCAAGGAGATGTCGATGCTGTCAAGTTTGCCAGATCAGACGACAGTGGAGATGATTGACCGACTACAGAGCAATTTCAGTCAGTGCCTAGGGCTGCCAGGTCAGCTGCGATACCAGTTGTGGATCCACGGACCACAGTATCTGCACCAGCCGCCACAGCCACAGTGCCACAGCAGGTCTCAACTCCTCCAGTCCAGCAGTCGTCAGCAGAAGCATTCGTGGACGCTCTCATCTCAACGCCGTCTACGCACACCGGAGCCGCCAGCAGGAGATCGCTTTCGGAGGACCGTGCCTAGAGAGCTGACTAGTGCTATACGATTCGAACTTTTTGGTACTTGTTGCCAAAGGGGGAGGATTTGTATAGATCATAGGCTTCGAGAGAGAGAGTTTCTTGTTTTTGATTTGCTTCGAGAGTTTCTTTTGCTACTTCTTTGCTCGTTTGTTGATACCTTGTTATGTGTGTGCTTGCTACAATATTCTGTCATTTATACTTGTGAGATACGATGTTGATTGATCATATTATGCCCATTGTGATATTCCATGTTTATCTCTACTATTATCTTGTATGATCAATTACTTATGTTGGTGATGCGTGCCTATTATTCCAATCATATCATTTTGCGCGCTCCACCAAGATGTATGTGACATGGAAGAGTAACCCATGAGCCTAATCGATTGTGCATTTGCATTCAAACGCAAACTTTTAATAATGCACAAATTTAGGGGGAGCTCTTGCTTATCACATACTTCTCAAAGCGACGATGTATTTCATTCATTTAATCATCTGTCGAAGCTTTGATCTATATGTTGTCATCAATTACCAAAAAGGGGGAGATTGAAAGCACATTTGCTCCCTTGGTGGTTTTGGTAATTCATAACAACATATATCTCATTGAACTAATATCCATTCAAGATTAAGATTTCAGGATGTTCAATCATTGGCATGGCATGGACTAGAGATGTGGACCCTCAAAATGCTAAGGACAAGAATTGGCAAAGATCAAGACTCTACATTTTTGGTTTAGTGATCCAAGATCACATTGAGTCCATAGGAAAGCCAATACTATTAAAAGGGGATGAGGTGTTGCTTAATGGTCTTTTTGCTCAAGTGCTTAGTGATAGCATTCCTAAACCGTCAACCACTCTCTCAATCCCAAATATGTCCAAAACCCAAAGTCCAACTCGGCCCCACCGAAATTTCCAATCCGGCCTCACCGAGTTCATCCAAGACTTAGCCACCGCCAAACCCTAACAAATCGGATCCACCGAAATGGATCTCGGTCTCACCGAGATGGCCTTGCCAACTCTCTGTAATCGTTTGCATTTACTTCGGTCTCACCGAGTTTGCAAATCGGTCTCACCGAGATGGCTTGCCAAGTCTCTGTTGCCTTATTGCTTCACTTCGGTCCAACCGAGTTGATGCAATCGGTGCCACCGAGATGAGGATTGCCCTAAGCAATTGCACTTCGGTCTATCCGAGTTGTTCGTATCGGTCCCACCGAGATTCCTAAAGTTCATATCTTTTACACAATTCGATGCTACCGAGATTATCGTTTCAGTGCCACCGAGTTGGGTCAAAAGTGTGTAACGGTTGGATTTTGTGTGGAGGCTATATATACCCCTCCACCCCATCCTTCTCAGGAAGGAGAGCCATCAGAACGTGCCTACACTTCCACCATTCAATTTCTGAGAGAGAACCACCTACTCATGTGTTGAGATCAAGATATTCCATTCCTACCATTTGAACCTTGATCTCTAGCCTTTCCCAAGTTGCTTTCCACTCAAATCCTTATTTCACCATAGCCAAATCTGTGAGGAGTGTTTGAGTGCTGGGAAGACTATCATTTGAAGCATAAGAGCAAGGAGTTCATCAACAACACACCGTCTATTACCTTTTGGAGAGTGGTGTCTCCTAGATTGGTTAGGTGTCGCTTGGGAGCCTCCAACCAGATGTGGAGTTGAACCAAGAAGTTTGTAAGGGCAAGGAGATGGCCTACTTCATGAAGATCTACCCCGAGTGAGGCTAGTCCTTCGTGGACGTAAGCCATGGTGGAATAGACAAGGTTGCTTCTTCGTGGACCCTTCGTGGGTGGAGCCCTCCGTGGACTCGCGCAGCCGTTACCCTTCGTGGGTTGAAGTCTCCATCAACGTGGACGTATGATAGCACCACCTATCGGAACCACGCCAAAAACCACCGTGTCTTCATTGCGTTTGAAATCTCCAATCGCTCCTTTACATACATATGCAATTGCTTACATTCCGCTGCTATACTCTTAGAATTGCATGTGTAGGGTGATGCTTGACATGTACTATTGCTAAAATCTGCCTACAATTAAAATTGGGAAAAGTTTAGGTTTTATTTGGTCAAGTAGTCTAATCACCCCCCTTCTAGACATACTTTCGATCCTACAACATCCTCAACAGAGAATTCACGCCTCAAGTGCTTGAGAGAAGTAGCAAAGTTCCTCCATGAAGGAGGGAGTTTTGCAATAATGCAACCCGCGACAAACTTGTTCGGCAACTCACACTTCAGTAGCTCCAGCTCCTTAGCGATGCACTGTATCTCATGAGCCTGGTCCAACACAGGACGACCCGCTTATGCAGATATTGGAAGTGCTAGTGCCACCAATTATCCAGAAAATGCTCATCTACCAATGTTTGACATGCGTGGCCGTAAACGGGACTGGTTTCAATGTTCTAGCAAATCCTTGAATCAAATTGCTTACATGAAGCATCGATCAATTTTATTTATTTGTTAACATTCTCACAACGTTTTAGTTAAACAGTAACAATTGGCTCTGATCTGTGAATCATTGAGATGCGTAGGCATCTTTGTTGTACTTATTATATGAATCTTATGAGTTGGTTGTGAATCTTGCAAGATGTGAAACATGGCATGATGATGCAGAGGACAGCAACCCTAACAATCTGTTCAAACTTGGTAGTATTGTCTGTTTGAAAGCGCGACAAATGAGCTGTTTGCGTGCTTACTGTGAATAATAATTCTAATTGTTTTGCATGTTGATTTTATGGCACTGATAGAACGAACCAATGCTTTGCTTGTTTTAAGAATAAAATTTAAGTAAAGCGACCACACTAACACTCGCTATTACAGTGCCAATGCCGACCCTCTCGTGAATGGACGTGTGGACGAAATAGGTTTCTCGGCTTCCATGCCGGTTTAGTGGAGGCGTTTGAATGGGTTGAGGGGGTAGTAACTGCTGCCGCCTGTACCCATTACGTTCACTGGCAATTGCAGTTCCCCAAGAGTGGAAAAATGAACTGCTGCCACCGCCTACCCCCTACGTTCACTGGCGATAGTTCCCCAAGATTGGAAAAATGAACTACTGCTACCGCCCCCACTACGCCACTACACACTGATCCCTTGTGTAAATAAGGAGCCCTCCGTTGTCCATATCTCCCCATCGTCTTCATCTTCCCCCTGCCCCCAATCCCCACAAAATGAGAACCGCCACAATAGCTCTGCATGAGAAGAGACTCCAATGGCGATCCGAGGGGTGAGCTTGCTGGATATGGACTCCAGCAAGGAGTTCACCTTTGAGTTCGCCGTTTAGACCCATGGTAGCACTAAGTTGAATGTGATGTACACCAACGATCCGGACTCGGTGAAGCTCTGCGTCGCCAAGTTCAAGCAGTACCTACAGGACGAGAAGCACAAGGTCGCGGGACTAGACCTTGTGCCCATCCATCCATCTCCTGACAGGGACCAGCAGATCGCCGTCGCCCAGGTATGCGTGCGGGATGAGGTTCTAGTCTACCACTACTGTAGGGCCATCAGGGGTTCTGGAGCGTTCGCCCATTTCATCGGCACCGCCGACTGCACCTTCGCTACGGTGGAGAGCAGGAAGAACGCCACTGTGCTTTATGATTCAGCCATCCGGTGCAAGAAGCTCGTCGACATCCAGAAGCAATACAAGATCATCGGCAACGGGCTAGAGGAGGACTCCATGGTTGACCTCGCCGCGGCCATCATCGACCCCTACTACGACAACACGAAAGAAGATGTGGATACAATGGACCTGAACACATGGGAGGTACCCTGAATCTAGCCTGCATCACCTACACAGCCAAGGACGCATACGCATGCTACGACATGTACAGGCGGATCATGGACATGAGGGCGTGTCTGCTTCCCGTGACCGAGGAGTACATGGACAGCTAGAGCGTCATGATCAAGCGTGCCAGGAAGATCTAGATGGTGTAGTTTGTCTGTTTAAGCACCTTTATCATCTGAGTGTTTCATGCATTAGCCTATGTGTCGTAATTATCTGTTTTATCCGTAATATTTCGTCTAAGAACCCATGAACCTGTTTGCTTTTTTTTCGAGTGGCTATGAATCTGTTTGCTTATGTATGTAATCAGAGTACTAGTTCATAGTGCTGCCATGTTTCCTTTTTTTAGGTCGAGTAGGTATCAACTGGGTTGTGGCTGCCCAGCCGAAGTTTCTTTTCTTAGGACATCCACGGCCCACGACATGCTTATGGGGATCCAGCAGTTGTATCCTTTTTTTGTGCTTTTTTTTTGAAGTCTGAGTGCGGTTTTCTATAGGTTGCACAGTCGTTCGTTTTGCCTAGATTATCAGATAACTTCACTCAGGTTTGTCATCTTTGATCACGAACGACGAGAACAAGTTAAGTTTGATACCTCTTCCGTCAGTCCTTCTGGCAGCCATTAGATTGAAATCCAATGGTTGGCGTGCTTTGAATCTCCGTCCTCCCAACACATTCCCCTTCTCAGGTGGACCCAGCAGGTCTCATACACAGACATCTGGGACTAACCACCTACCCATTTGTATTTCTTTATTTTGTTCAATCTTTCGTCATCTCCCTACAGCGGCTGGCAGCGCTGTCGCGAACGCCTCAACGACCCATCCTAGCCTATGCATGGCGCTGGCCAGGCCATCCCTCTACTCCCCCACATCTCCTTTTATTCTCTGGAGGCAGCAGCTCCACCGGCCCACCCTGTACCCGAACCAATCAACCCTCGTACTCCTCTCCGCCTGCGTCTTCCCTGACTCTGGTTCGTTCCGGTCCGAGGTCTCGACGTCGTCCTCCGCCTTGGTGCTCTCGCCACTATGCCGCCATCTGTCGTTCTCAACATGGTCAACAAACGAGAGGAATCGGGAGATGACTGTATGTGGAGAGGCTCACAGTCCGGGCCCAGCAGGTCCATGGCCGTATGCAAACAAGTGCCTCCTTATATATTGCAAAAAAAATGCTTCCTCCTTATGGTATGTTGACGTGTGGGGCCCACGAGATTGTCAACGTAGTCAAGGTGGCTGTCATGCGGGACCTAGCAAGTAATCATTTTTTTCATAGGTCAAACAAGTAACAACTGGGCTGTGGCCTGCCCAGCCTAGGTTTTGTGGTTTAACAAGCGCAGCCCACGACATGCTGACACAGTTGATCCAGCAGGTTTCAACTTTTTGTTTTGAGGTCCAGCAGGTATCAATCGGCGTCTGGGCCTCCCAGCCTAGCTTGTTTTATAACATCAGCAGCCCAACTTATGTTTGTTTCTTGAAGACAACTCACAGCTCAGTTCTATTTTTCTATAAGAATGCCAAACTCAAATTATGTTTTCCCTTCTATAATAGTATATATATTTATATTTTATTTTATTACATATACTCCGTACATTTATTAGAAGAACATAAGGTTCCCGTTTGACCTCTCCTTCGTCCAACCTTTGTATAGACCTTCCCACTTCCTGTATTTTTGTTTCTTTATTAATCCTATCTCTGACTTTTCTCCCACAGGTTTTACCTAAAACCAACTCAATTGTCCCACGTCTAGCCTAAATAATAATAATACCCCACATCTTATTAACTCTTCAAAATAAATAATATTTTATTTGGTAAATCGATAAGTTTTTACCAAATAATAATAATTATTTAACAATAAGTTGGCAAGTTAATTCCTGATGATTGCGTACATAAGCTTGCTAAGATTTTACGGACCAATGCAGTAATAGACGTGCAATCACGTGTTTATGCTCCGCAAATTATGTAGTTTTATAACAAAATGCCCAGCACCGGTTTATGTTTTTATAACATTTCTCCGACCTGCCCAAAATGATATTTTCACCCAGCCCAGCAAAACCGTGTATTTTGAAAAATAATACAAATAGGCTGTAAATGCTAACAAAATATATAAATGGGCTGCATAGACGCTACATTATTGTTTCACCTAGCCCACCAAATGGACTGGCTGACATGTGGACCAATAGGTCAAAGCCTACGCAAGGCGTTGTCAACTTAGTAAAAAAAAGTTTCTGATAGCCTTATCTATTGGATGTACATCCAACGGCCGACATTCTTCTTCAATCTCTCGTCTTCTTCCTCCAGCGCTGGCAGGACCGCCTACTCCAGCCTCCGGCTTCCAGCAGCACTGCTTCGCGTGCCTCGCTACGAAATACTACCCCACCGACGGCCAAGCCATCCCTCCACTCCTCCGCACCTCCTGTTATTCTCCGCCGAGTGTAGCCCCACCCCGCACCCGAACCAGTCAAGTCTCACACTCATCTCCATTTGCGACTCAACTGCCGCGTCTTCCCCATCTCTGGGTCATTCCCGTTTGGGGCAGTGGGGCCTCGCCGTCGTCCATCGCCTTGGTTCGCTTGGCGCGGCATGTTCAACATGGTCAACAAACGAGAGTCATCGGAAGACGACTGTACGTGGAGAGGCTCACAGCTGCGACCCACGAGGTCCATGGTTGCACGCAACGAAAGTGCCTCCTTATTACGCGGAAAAAAGTTTCCTCCCTCTGACAGCTGGGACTCACCAGCTACATCTTCGCACGCAAGGATGTGCCTCGTTATTACGCGCAAAAAAATGACTCCTCCCCCTGACATCCGGGACCCACCAGCTACATCTTCGCACGCAAGGAAGTACCTCCTTATTACGTGAAAAATAAATGAGTCCTCCCCCTGACAGCTGGGACCCACCAGCTATATCTTCGCACAGAAGGAAGTTCCTCCTTATTACACGAAAAAATGATTCGTCCCCATGACAACTGGGACCCACCAGATTTGGAGGCTGACTTGTGGGTCTACTAAGTTGACGCGTACGTAGGGCTTTGTCAACTTAGTCAACAAACGATTTTAGCAGCAGTGACCGTTGGATGTCATCCAACGGCCGTGCAGCTTCTTCAATCTCTGATCTTCTTGCTCCAGCCGCCCAAACCAGTGCCGGCGGGACCGCCTGCTCCTGCCTCCCGTGGCCGGCTGTGTTGCCACGTAGGCCTCACCGCCCCACCCTACTCCCACCGCTGGCCAGGCCTTCCCTCTACGCACCCACATCCCCTGTTATTCTCCGGCGATGGCGGCCTCACACCGCAGCTGAACCAGTCAACCCTCGTACTCCCCTCCATGTGGGCATCCACTGCCGCGTCTTCCCCGGCTCCACGTCGTTCCCATCCTAGGCCTCACCGTCGTCCCCCGCCTTGGTACTCTCGGCGCGGTGTAGTCAACATGGTCAATGAACGACAACCATCGGAAGAGGACTGTGCGCGGTGAGGCTGACAGTTGGACCCACCAGCTACATCTCCGCACGCAAGGAAGTGCCTCCTTATTACGCGGGAAAAAAATTATCCATCCCCCTGATAGCTGGGACCCACCTGCTATATCTTCGCATGCAAGGAAGTGCCTCCTTATCCTCCCTGACAGCTGGGACCCACCCGGTCGAAGCGTACGTAGCGTTGTCTGTCTGGTCACGAACGTGTACGTACATACTGGTCGATCGGTCTCTCTACAACGAAGAACCGTGGGAGTGTAAGGAGCGGCACGTGTCGTAGTAGAGCCCCCGACGTCAGTTCAGGCAGCCCCGTCTAAATCGTGTACACATACGTACAGCCACACTGCAAAAAATACGGGCAAGTACGTACATACGGGCGGGGTCTCGAATGCGTACTCGCGCATACGTACAGCCAAGGCTCATGTACATGGAGAGGCGATGATGGGGGTATGCAGCAATGGCCTCCTGTTCATCGGCAGCCAACCGGCTGGGTCGGAACGGAGGAAACAACGTCGTGTTCATCGGGAGGTAACCGACTCGATCAGAATGAGTCCTGTTCATCGGGAGCCAACCGGCTTTGACGGAACAGCCGAAACGGGGTCCTGTTCATCGACTCGGGGTCTGGCGTACCGCAAAACGGAGGAAACGGCCTTCTGTTCGACCGCCTACGGTCGAAACGGGGTCCTGTTCATCGACTAGGGGTCTGGCGTACCGCAAAACGGATGAAACAGACTTCTGTTCAACCGCCTATGGTCGAAACTGGGTCCTGTTGATCGGGAGGGGTGTGGCGTACCGCAAAATGGAGGAAACGGACTTCTCTTCGAATACCTATAGTCAAAATGGGGTCATGTTCATCGGGAGGAGTGTGGCATACCGCAAAACGGGACTCCACGGGATACTGTTCATCCACCGTTGACTTCCTCCAGCCTCCATCGACTACTGTTCATCCAGCCTCCACCGGCTACTGTTCATCCGGCCTCCATGGGGGTCCTGTTCATCCACCCCCAACCGGCTGGCGTATGGCGTACTGCGGCACGGCCTCCTCGGGGTCCTGTTCATCCAGCGCCAACCGCCTACACGGCCGGGGTCCTGTTCATCCAACCCCAACCGGCTGGGGTGGGGCGTACGAGTGGGCGGCAGCAACAGGAACTGTTCATCCATAGCCAACCAACTGGCTCAATCAATGCGTCTCGACTCGTGTCTACGTGTATCGCGCGCGCGGCAGCAACAGGCACTGTTCATCGAGAGGCAACCCAACCGGCTACGTCTCGGACATGTTGGCTCGATGCAACAAATCGATCGATCGGCTTCAGTAAGCAGCATGCAGCAGCGATCGATGGCTCGGGTTCAGTTAGCAGCGAAGGAATCGCTCAGGTTAAGTTAGCAGCGAAGGAATCGCTCGGGTTCAGTTAGCAGAGAAGGGATCGATCGATAGGCTTCAGTACGTAGTGGGATCGATCGCTCGTCTTCAGTACGTAGCTGGCTAGTGTGAACGCTTGGGTTCAGTAAGCGAACGCCTCACTCGGGTTCAGTTAGTGAATGCCTCGCACACACGCGTGTACGAGAGAAACGCGCAAACCACACTGCATCGCTCGGCCCCGACCACCCACCATAACTAGGAACTCCCCGAAAATTTCCTCGCCCTCACTTCTACCATGATTTTTTACATCACGGATAGCCCAAAGAAAGTCATGCGTGTGCGTCTCCGGCCCGCCCAGGACGAAAAGCCAATTTTCTGTCATAATTTTTTGTCATAGAAGTAGGAGCCCACCACATCTATGATGATACGTGTTTTTGTCACAATTATTGTCATATAAGTGTCACAACCATGATAGAAAAAGTTTTCGTTCAGGCCATAATGTCATGGATGTGTCTTTTTTTTGTAGTGCATGAACGTATTGCAACACCCTATAGTGTGAATCCCCCACATGTGCGCGGCACGGAGGGCACCATAGGACAGCACCAAAATAAAACATACAACTCAAACCAATCAAGATCATCAATCAACCCAAAGGACAAAAGAAATCTACTCAAACATCATAGGATGGCAACACGTCATTGGATAATAATATGTGGCATAAAGCACCATGTTCAAGTAGGGGATTACAGCGGGGTGCGGGAGAGTGGACCGCTGAAAAGAGATGAGAAAGGTGATGAAGTCGGTGATGTTGATGAAGACGATCACCGCGGCGATAGTTCCCCTAGCGGCACTACGGCGCCACCGAGAGAGAGAGGGAGAGCGTCTCCCCCTCAGGCTTCCTCCTCCATGGCCTCCCCCAAGATGGGGAGAGCTTCTCCCCTCTGGTCCTTGGCCTCCATGGCGCCTGGAGGGGCGGGTGCCCCTCCGAGATTGGATCTCCCCCTCTGTTTCCTTCTGTTTCTACGTTCTTATTTCTGGCCGAAAACCGTTTCTTATATTCCCGGAGATCCGTAACTCCAATTGAGTGAAATTATGAGGGGATTTTCTTCTGGATATTATCATTCTTGCGGCAGAAGGAGGGCCTCAACCACCTTACAGGGCCACCACAAGCCTGCCTGGCGCGCCCTGGGTAGGGGGGCGCGCCCCTTGAGCTTGTGGGCCCCTCGGGCATCATCTCGCGTTGATTCTTCTTCCCAAAAATCACATATATTCCAAAATAAATCTCCGTAAATTTTTATCGCGTTTCGACTTTGTTTGGTATGGTTTTTGTGCGAAACAAAAAAACATGCAGAAAACAGGAACTGGCACTGGGCACTGGATCAATAAGTTGGTCCATAAAAATCATATAAAAGTGCACCAAAACCATATAAAATTATTGTAAACATGGCATGAATACTTCATTAATTAGAGATATGTTGGAGATGTATCAGCATCCCCAAGCTTAATTCCTGCTCGTCCTCGAGTAGGTAGATGATAAAAGAAATAATTTATGAAATGTGAATGCTAGCATAGTGCATAAGTTTGATCAATGATAATTTCTAACACTTTTTCTAGCATCAATATATATCATAAACAGTAGTTCATCTCATAAAACTTCTCATGATCAAGTAGAAAGCTATTCACATGTTTGAAGTGTAGACCCATAAACTTTCTTGAAAACCAACAAACTATGCTCTTTGTCATCAAACAATTACAATTCATCTTATTTTCAGGAAGGGTCTATGTAAGAGCTTTGTTTTAGCAAATTCCACATACTCAACTATCATTTAGTCTTCCATGATTGCTGACACTCAAAGCATATTTTTAGAACAAACCATTTCAGTTAAACACATGGGAAGATAGGGGCTTAATGTTTCGCCTCCCAACTTACTTATCTCAGGGATAATGTCAACAATAATAACTCATGATCACGTATATTCAACTGGATATATGTGCCTAGATCATTCCCTACCACATGATACTTGCCCACTATAGAATAGATACTGCGGAATATGGATGAACATTACTGACTCTTGCATAAAAGTAAATACAGAAAAGTAAAAGATAGGCCCTTCGCAGAGGGAAGCAGAGGTTGTCATGCGCTTTTTATTTTTGGATGTGCAAGCTCTTAATGGAAAGGAACGTCACTTTATATTGCCCCTTGTGATAGCAACCTTTATTATGCAGTCCATCACTTTTATTTCTTTACCATCACAAGTTCGTACAAAGCTTATTTTCCCTTCAATAAAAGATCATACATATTTAGGAGCAATTTTTATTGCTTTTTGCACCGATGACAACTTACTTGAAGGATCTTATTCAATCCATAGGTAGATATGGTTGACTCTCATGACAAGAAACTGGGTTTAAGGGTTTTTGGATGCACAAGTAGTATCTCTACTTAGTACAAATTTTTGGCTAGCAAAAGATCCTAAGCAAGCACCACATGGTAGAGGATCCATGACAATATAACTTCTATGTGAATATAAACAAACATAACCCGTTACGTTGTCTTCCTTGCCCAACGTCAACTACTTGATCAAGTTTGAAAATAATAAATGGGGGCTCATAATCATAGAAGATGTCCAAGATAGTATATTTATATGTGAAATCTCTCTTCCTTCAATATTCTTTCATGAATTGTTCAAGTTACCAATGCTATGGTTGCTAACTTTCAATAAATTTTACCACTAATACTTCTTTTCTGTGAAGTCACTACTACCCATGGGACAAGCATATGAAACACATATAATTTCAACTTTATGATATTCAATTCATTCAACAGTTTACTCTTGGGATATAAGTGAAGCACGAGAGTAAATGACAAACTACTCCAAAAGATATAAGTGAAGAACAAAGAGTAGTTAGACAATTAAGTAGCTATGTGAAGACTCTCTTCAAATAAAGATTTCAGGTCCAAGTACTGTATTAAAACAACAAGCAAAATGAAAAGATGCTCCAAGCAAAACACATATCATGTGACGAATAAAAATATAGCTCCAAGTAAGATATACTGATAATTTTGAAGACGAAAGAGGGGATGCCTTCTAGGGCATCCCCAAGCTTAGACGCTTGAGTCTTCCTTGAATATTACCTTGGGGTGCCTTGGGCATCCCCAATCTTAGGGTCTTGCCACTCTTTATTCTCCTCACATCGGTATCTCACCAAAAACTTGAAAACTTCAATCACACAAAACTTAACGGAACTCGTGAGATAGGTTAGTATGATAATAAATAAATCATTCACTTTTGTACTGTCAAGACAAGATCCAAAATTGTTCTCACATAATGCCTACTATACTCTATCATTTCCACAATTTATATTAATTAATATAATCTATGGAAATGCTAAAACAAAACAGATTCTGTCAAAAACAGAACAGTTTGTAATGATCTGAACTAGAACCATACTTTTGTAACTCCAAACATTCTGAAAATTTAGGAAATCCTAAAAAAATGTAACCCAATACTGTGTAAAAATTTCAGAATTTTTGGACACTCCAATAAAAAATGTAGAATCAAATACTGGGCGCAAAAGTTTCTGTTTTTGCACAAAATCAAATCAACAAGCATTTGCACTATCCCAAAGGTCTTACTTGGCACTTTATTGAAATAAAAGACACTAAACAAGATTACTACAGTAGCTTAATCATGTGAACACACAAAAACAGTAGGGGTAAATATTGGGTTGCCTCTACACAAGCACTTTTCCGTAAAACTTTTTAGATAGGCATTGATATTTTAATGATACTCACTTGAAGAGAAGAGAGTTAACTAGCATAGGAAGGTATAACAAATGCAAATTTCAAAATTTCAACACATGGAGAGGGAACTTGGTATTATTGAGAGGGTATTCATATTTATGACAAATTTTACAAGAATAATTATTACTACTTTAAGTACCATCACAATAATTATCATAAGTAGCAACTTTGTTCTCATTGTAATCAATTGAAATTTCTTCCAACATAGTGGAATCATCACTAGATAAAGTTATGACCTCTCCAAATCCACCTTTATCATTATTCTAATAAGATTCAACACCCTTCCAAATAGTGGGATCATTGCTACATAGAGTTGACACTTTTTCAACCCACTTTCGATGATAATTTCATTCATACTCTAAAAGATATAAGTGAAGTTCATAGAGAATTCTACAATGAATATAGAGAGACCAATATCCGAGCTCAAAATATATAAGTGAAGCACACGAAGCATTCTATAAAGCTATGCTCAAGAGATTTAAGTGAAGCACAAAGAGCATTCTATAAAGCCATACTCAAAAGATTTAAGTGAAACGCATGAAGCATTCTATAAATCAACCAAGAACCATAAGAAATCATCCCCAACAAGCATGGTGCATAAAAGAAAAGGGAACAATAAACACAAAAGACGCTCCAAGAATTTACGCAAATCATGTGAACAAAACAAAAACCGAGACATACCGATAATTGTTGAAGAAGAAAGATGGGATGCCTTTCGGGGCATCCCTAAGCTTAGACGCTTGAGTCTCCTTGAATATTTACTTGGGGTGCCTTGGGAATCCCCAAGCTTGAACTCTTGCCTCTCCTTATTCTTCTCATATCGTTACCTCCTTGATCTTCGAACACTTCATCCACACAAAACTTAACCAAATTTTTTAATAGAGGGGTTAGTACATATAACATCAAATCCCATCATGTCCTGCTGTAACATTATTGTATAATTATAATAAAACATTACCCACTTTATGCTATCACAATTCTATGGCTCCCAAGTCAATGGGGCTGAACAAGATTTCAAACATAAGCAAATAAAGAAACTATAACAGTGTGACATCCCCAGATTACTAAACCGTGGTTATGCTAATTAGTCATGCTAAGTCATCATCATTAAACCCTAAGAAAAACAATTAAGTAATAATCCAACTTCAAATTCAAATTTCAACTGTAAGTCAAATAATTACTTCTTCAAATAATTAAACAAAATAGTTCATAATATTGCAAAAATTCCCAAAGCTATTATAAAAATAAAACCAACATTACTTGAATTTCCAAAAATTACACTAGCAACCAAAATAGTGGACCAGCTGCAATTTATTTGACCTTTTCAATTTCTAAAAATATTAAAACCATTCCAAATGACCCCAAACTTTTTGTGCCAGCCCAGAATGCTACCTAGTATTTATGTGGCAAGTTTCAACCCTGGCAAAAATCATTTGGTGCACTAACTAATCCAAGTCAGCAGCTAAATTAAAAGGCAGAAAAGGAAAAGGGAAAAGGGCTAGCGGTTACTGTGCATATGGGCTTCTAGTCGCTATAGCCGAGGCCAAGCCCACTACCCCATCCCCTACCTGCTCCCCTCCGTGTCGCCATGGCCATGGCCGAGCGCGCTGCGCCGGCCGCAGCTCGCCACGGCGACAGGGCAGGTGGGCGAGGGGATAAAGCCTCTCCCCTCGAGCCCCTGGCCTCTCCCCCTCGCCGCTCCACCTCGCAGTTCTCTCCCTCACCTCGCTCTGCTCGATCTGGAGCTCACCCAACGCCACCACCATCATCGTCCTCGCGCACAGCAGCCACCCCTCGCCGTCCTTCCGTGTCCAGGAGCATCGTGGGCGTCTTCTGCATCGTCCACGACTAGCCCCTTGCCGCGGATCATCGCCGAGCCGTTGCCCTGTTCGATCTTCCCCAACTGGATCACCGCCATCCACCGCCCGATCCGCTCCACCCCGACCCCCTCTGGCTTCATCGAGAACTCCGGCGTGTTCCCTGTGAGCTTCTGCCCCTCCTGGACTCCCCCTCGCCCTCTCCCGTATGCCATAGCCAGCTTCCGCCGAGCGCCGCTGCTAGCCGCCGCTCGTCCGTCGTCGTTGACGCCACACCCGACCGCCCCCATCCATGCCGTCACCGTAGCTAGATGCGCGGCGTCGCCCGCGTCGCGTAGGACCTCTCGGTCGTCCAAATGGTCGCCGGAGGGGGCCGCTCTGAGCCCTCCGCCGCGTTCTGTCTCCAGCAGCGCGCGCGCGCCGCGCAGTTGACCGCCGGCTGGCCCACTGGTCAGTGAGACCGGCCCTACTTAATTTGTGGAAGTATTAGTTTAAACAAATTAGGTGTCTAATTAGTCTAATAAGCATATGACATATGGGCCCCACTTTAAATAACCCTTCAGATTAATAAGACTATGACAGGTGGGACCCATTTCACTATTGCAGTGGATAAGATCTGGTTAGCTACTCCCTATGACATGCGGGTCCCATTGAATTAGATTAGATAAATCATTTTCTAAATTGCTAAAATCCTGACATGTGGGACCCACAGCACTGTTCACAAGTTGACCCAGTCAACAGCTGACTGGGCTGTTGACTTTGACCCTGGCCCCACATGGCATTGACTGTGGTTGGCAGCCTCTGGGTATAAAATGTATTATACTATTTTATTTCGATTAATAAAAATAATCCAGAAAAATTGCAGAATATTGTTTAAACTTCAAAAATTCATATAAAATAAACCGTAACTCGGATGAAAATAATTTATATATGAAAAACGATCAGAAAAATATAACAAATCCAAATATGTCATCCAAATACCTGTCACACCCCTCTAACCTATCAAACGTTGAAAATTTGCTACCAGAACTGCTGAATGAATAGTGCTTAGAGCTGGGAAAATATTCCTGAATATTTTCCCGCTTCAATTAAAATACTTAGTAATGCATTAGAGCACCTCATCACCACGTTTCATCGTGTCATGCATTATGTTGCATTTGATTGCTTCATTATTTATTTGTTTCCCCCTCCCCCTTCCTCTCCGGTAGACCCCGAGACCGTTGATGATCCGGTGATCGTCCACTATGTTGAAGATCCATTTCTGTCTGCAGAGCAACCAGGCAAGCAAAACCCCTTGATCATTTCTATATCGCCCATTCCTTCTCTCCCATGCTTGCATTAGAATTTGCTACAGTATTTGATTGCTCCTATTCTGATGCATAGCCTGTTTTTGTAACCTGCTGTTGATACTTTACCTGTTGTCCTAAATGCTTAGTATAGGAAGGTTAGTGATCCATCAGTGACCCCTCACCCTTGTCCTTGTTGCCCCGCTTTGCTACCGGTGCCCCGATCAATGTGATCGATGTACAGAGACCGACACAGCACCGCACACCCCCTTAGTTGTACGACTCTGCAGAGCTGCTATTGAGTGCCGAGGGTGATACCTCCTACCTCACTCCTGATGATATCTCTGTAGCATAGCTAGTTGGTTGTGGGTTACCGAGGGTGATTCCTCTTTCACCACCTCCGATGAGGCCTCTGTCTTGCAACCCCTCAAGTATGAACCCCTCGAGGGTGATTCCTCCAAGTTCACCTTGATGGTTACATTGAGTGGGAATCCATCGAGGGTCATTCCTCGGATTCCCCATGATGTTATGGACACACGGGTACTTTGACCTTCACCTCAGACCGTTGATAAAGACGGGTCGGCTCCAAGAGCACCCACGAGATAATGTTGAAGTCGGGTCGACCCCGAGGATACCCGCGAGAGAGTCCTGTGGCGGCTGGCCGTTAGCGGTACCACCCAGGATGTGGTGGTAGCTCGAGACTTGTCCCGACAGCCAACACGGAACTTATACTGTAGTCAGAGCGACAGGGCAGGCGGAGACTACCTAGGAGAGAGGTGGGCCTAGTCCCTGGTCGTGGTCCGCGAGATACCTAGTCGGAACGGCCGAAGCACTGGTCGTCTCCGTGAGCTTCTAATAATTCACTAACGGATTTGGGTATCTGATCTGAGTTGGCCACTGGCCTATCCGCACTACCAGCACGCAGGATAATGGTTTAATGAGGCCCTCGGCACCGTATGTATCAGCCAAAAGCTCTGTCGGATGTCCAGTTCAGCATTGCGGCACGGCTGGGCTAGCGCCATCCAGGACAGAGGTGGTCCCTGGATTCACCCTGCGCGCAATGACCCGGAGTGCAAAGGGCTATGGGCCGAAGACCCCTGAGCACTTAGGATGTAGACCGGCGGGGACCTCTCTGCAGAGCCTAGGTAGGACTACGTCGTGTCGACCAGCCGAGGCCGGGCATGACCCGGAAAAGTGTGTCTGGCCAGAGTTAATCGAGCGTGTTGGGTAATAGTAGTGCACCCCTGCAGGGAAGTTATCTATTCGAATAGCCATGTCCATGGTAACAGGACGCTCAGTGTAATATCCCGATCTACTACAACTAGAACTGGATACTTGTGATACTTTAATTAATATGTAAGCTCTGGGATCGCTTTCTCGCAGGGAGTCGAGGAAGGATCTCTGGGCTTGGCTACTACATACTTATTACTTTATGTTATGCTACTAATCTGCACTCTTCTAATGCTGCAAGACGCTGCAAGATGCTAGTCTTCGATAGGCTAGGTCTTCCCCTCCATTCTGCCATTTCTGCAGTATAGTCCATAGATACAACCCTTCCCTTTGATACCGATGCATACTTAGCATAGATCTGATGTAAGTCTTGCGAGTACTTTGGATGAGTACTCATGGTTGCTTTGCTACCTCTTTTTCCCCATACCCGATTGCTGCGATCAGATGGCGGAGCCCCGGAGCTAGCTGATCCCGCCGATGACTACTACTACCCCGACGGAGCCTACTACTATGTGGAGACCAACGACCAGGAGTAGTTTAGGAGGCTCCCAGGCAGGAGGCCTACGCCTTTTCGATCTAGATGTCGTTGTTTTGCTCAGCCTTCTTAAGGCAAACCTTGTCTAATTATGTCTGTACTCAGATACTAATGCTTCCGCTGACTCTTGTATAACTCGAGCTTATGTATTCGAGCCCTCGAGGCCCCTGGCTTGTAATATAAAGCTTGTATTATTTTATTTTGTGTCTAGAGTTGTGTTGTGATATCTTCCCGTGAGTCCCTGGGCTTGATCGTGCACATTTGCGTGTATGATTAGTGCACGGTCTGGCCGGGGGTGTCACAAACAGCAATCTGTGAAAACAGGACAGTCTGTAAAGATGCAGATGGTACATATACTTCTGTAACTCAAAAACTTCTGAATAATTAGGAAAAAATAAAAAATTTGCATAGCATTACTGTGTAAAAATTTCAGAATTTTTGCACATTCCAGGAAAATATAGAAATTCAAATACTACAGCAAAAGTTTCTGTTTTTTCACAGCACACACCAAGCAAGCAATTTAAACTTTCTAAAGGCAAATCTTGGTACATTATTTTTATGGTACAGTGGTATATACAAGGGGATAATTATTTTTATGAGAAACTTCCATGAAATTTTTTACATTGTTTCCATGAGCATGAACACAAGTGTTCAACGTCGACCCTCACTTCTTCAATGCATAACTTTCCAATCGCTTCTCTTTTTGAAAAAGTTTTAGGTTCCCTCTATATATTTTTTGTTTTTAAATATTTAAATGGTACACATAATAAAGTTTATATTACACCAAAGAAGAGAAAAAAAAAATACTCTCTAAAAATTCCGGGTTGTCTCCCAGGCAACGCTTTCTTTAAAGCCATTAAGCTAGGCATGAGAGGCAAGTAATTTTTTTACGTATTTTGCATTTTTCTTAATTTTTTTGATTTTTCACCCACAACGAAAAGAAAGAAAACAAGAAAACAAAAACAGAAGGAAAAACAAAATCTACTTAGTGATGAAAGCAAACAAGCATATATGAAAATATTAACCCCACGCTATTGCTCCCCGGCAACGGCGCCAACAAAGAGCTTGATAATCCCCAAGTGCAAGGAATCATCGTAGCAATTTCCAAAGATGGAAGTGGTAAGTATGGAATGTCGAACCCATAAGGAGATAACGGTAAGATCAATATTCTCTCAAGTCCCATCTGCCACTGATACGACTCTATGTACACCGAGCGTTTGCTTTTATCTAGAAACGAGAAATAAAACTATGTTGTGGGTATAAAGAGGATATCTTTGCATGATATCGGAGAACTAAAACATAAAAATAGGTGCTGCCTAAATAAAGTAAGAATATATCACAATATATTACAAATAGCGAGTCTGGAATAATGATGGATCGGTGTGCGGAATTGTCCTAGGCAATTGATAACAAGATCGGTAATCATTATTGCAATTTTATATGAGGGAGAGGCATGAGCTAACATACTTTCTGTACTTGGATCATATGAACTTATGATTGGACCTCTAGCAAGCATCCGCAACAACTAGAAATCATTAAGGTAAACCCAACCATAGCATTAAGTATCAAGTCCCCTTTACTCCCATACGCAACAACCCCCTTACTCGGGTGTAAGCTTCTATCACTCTAGCCACCCACTATATGTGAATCATGAACGTATTGCAACACCCTATAGCGGGAATCCCCCATGTGTGCATGGCACGGAGGGCACCATAGGACAGCACCAAAATAAAACATACAACTCAAACCAATCAAGATCATCAATCAACCCAAAGGACAAAAGAAATCTACTCAAACATCATAGGATGGCAACACATCATTGGATAATAATATGTGGCATAAAGCACCATGTTCAAGTAGGGGATTACAGCGGGGTGCAGGAGAGTGGACCACTAAAAAGAGATGAGGAAGGTGATGAAGACGGTGATGTTGATGAAGATGATCACCGAGGCGATAGTTCCCCCGGCGGCACTCCTGCGCCACCGAGAGAGAGAGAGAGAGAGAGAGAGAGTGAGAGAGGGAGGGAGAGAGAGTCTCCCCCTCGGGCTTCCTCCTCCATGGCCTCCCCCTAGATGGGGAGAGGTTCTCCCCTCTGGTCCTTGGCCTCCATGGCGCCCGGAGGGGCGGGAGCCCCTCCGAGATTGGATCTCTCCCTCTGTTTCCTTCTGTTTCTGCGTTCCTGTTTCTGGCCAAAAATCGTTTCTTATATTCCCGAAGATCTGTAACTCTGATTGGGATGAAATTATGAGGGGATTTTCTTCCGGATATTATCTTTCTTGTGGCAGAAGAAGGGCCTCAACCACCTTACAGGGGGTGCCACAAGCCTACCAGGCGCGCCCTAGGTAGGGGGCGCGCCCCTTGAGCTTGTGGGCCCCTCGGGCATCATCTCGTGTTGATTCTTCTTCCCAAAAATCACACATATTCCAAAATAAATCTCCATAAAATTTTATCGCGTTTGGACTTCGTTTGGTATGGTTTTTCTGTGATACAAAAAACATGCAAAAAACAGGAACTGGCACTGGGCACTGGATCAATAAGTTAGTCCATAAAAATCATATAAAAGTGCACCAAACCATATAAAATTATTGTAAACATGGCATGAATACTTCATAAATTAGAGATATGTTGGAGACATATCATCGCACTGCAACCAACCTAACAAGCAAATACAGGTAAACAAGGCATCTGCTTGAAAACTGGATAAATGCTCACTGCAACCAGCCTAACAAGCAAATACAGATAAACAAGACATCTGCTTGAAAACTAGACAAATGCTCACTGGAACCAACCTAACAACACAATACAGATAAACAATGCATCTGCTTGAAAACTAGACAAATGCTCACTGCAACCAACCTAACAACACAATAAAGATAAACAAGGCATCTACTTGAAAACTGGGCAAATGCTCACTACAACCAACCTAACAACCAAATACAGATAAACAAGGCATCTACTCACTATAAACAACCAAATATAGCCATTCATGAAACTGAAGTGGACAATTCATACTTAAACATCAGATTGAACATTACATTTTTGCATAACTGAAATAAATAAACACGACACAGTTAAAACATTGCATGGCAAAAGCTACTACAACAATGGGTAGGAGTTGGCTAGCTAGAAAAATTAAGATTTGCTTATAGGATATTGCCTCACTTGTCATGGATGGGATCCTTCCACTTGGAACAGCATAGACCCAGGGTGCATTCCCTGATGTCGCAGATGGGTTGTTTCACCTTGGAAGAGCCGTAGTGGGTGCCCTTCGCGTGGTCATGGTCGATGAGATCTGACTTGGCAGCTGAGGATCCCAAGCCACCACCGTAGAACATTGTCGTGGGAAAACGATGATCTATGGGATCGGGAGGATCCCTTTGCGGTTCGGCTGTGGGATCAATATACTACAAAGAGCAGGGCTAGTAGATATGAGAACAAGCAATAATTTATCCAAGTTCGGGCCACTGTGAGCGTAAAACCCTACTCCTGTTCTGGTGGTTTGATTGTGTATGAGCTCAAAGGTTACAAAGAGCGCAGCTTACCGGCAAGGTGCGCGGGAAGTGCAGCTACAACGTGTAATTGAACTAAGAGTCGACCGTTCTAAGTGTAGCCGTGGGCCTCCTTTTATAGGCCAAGGGGTTACCACAGTGGCTAATACGGTCATTTACAGGGTATGAATAGTGACTTGCACCGTCACCACGTCTATCTCCTAACGGGGTAAGACAGGCGCATTTAATGCACCGTTAAGTGCTACGTCGGGGAGGCGAGACTTTTGGGTAAAAGTTCTGTACCACCGGTCCTGGCGCCCTCCTGTTATCTTGACACATCCCAGGGACGGGTGTCATTAAAGTTAATTCTTGCGTGACATGCCGACACGTGCCTTGGCCAGCTATGTTGACTGCCTGCCCGCTCGACACCTATCATGCGTGCTTATCTAGCTGATGATGAGGTGGAGCGGTAACGGGATAGAACGAGCCTGCCGGCACGTAGCTTGCTGGGCCTTTGCTTGTGGGTAAGGAGCTTGCCGGCAACCAAAGTCTTGGTCTTCACCTTGCCGGTACGAAGCTTGCCGGCAAGGGCAATGTTGATCTTCAGTTCTAGAATAGTACTTCTCAATGACCTGCCTTGAGGTCTTCTTCACGGTCTTGCTTAATCTAAGTCTTGAGTCACAGCAACCCTTCGGCAAGCCCTTTCCATCAGGAAGGCTACAACTGCCTGTGCACAAGTCAGGGTACGAGGGTGCCCATGCTTTAGTACACCGACAGGAGCCCCTGGGCCTGGGCCACACGCGCATGCGAGGCGTCGTTGGGCTAGGCTCGAACAGTGCACAGGCGCGCATGGCAGAGGATAACTGTCGTAATATTGTCTTTTACCACGCCCCCACGATGCGCATTAAATGCAAGCATGGGAGAGGTGGAATGGAACGGGCGCGGGGAGGTAGTGCGCGTGAAAAGCGCATCCACGTAGGACGGCAAAGAGCCAGCCCCCGCGCCTTCCCCATAAAAAGGAATTCGTGAAGGGCGCTGCTCATGTCCCCCCCCTTTTCCCAATCTTGCCATCATCGCCGTTTTCTTCCTCGCGCAAGGGCAGAGAGCACCATCTGCTTCCACCGCCGCTTGCTAGACTCCCCCCCCCCAAATCTCGCCATGGCACCGAAGAGAGGCGCGAAGCTCTCCAGTTCGGTGGTGGATGAGAGGAAGGCCACCAAAGCCGCACAGCGGTGGGCCAATGTTGTCTTCCCGCCGGCGCTTACAGAAGACGACCTAGCGAAGAACTACTCGTATGCGTATGCGAGCGAGACGCAGGATCACGAAGCCACAGTGGTGCTCCCTCGGTCTCTTCCTCCCGCCAAAGATCAGTTCCACTTCTTCGCCGGGTACTTTTACTGCGGGTTGTGCCCGAATTTCTCTGATTTCTTTGTTGTGGTGGTGAATGCTTTCGGATTTAGGCTGCTGGATTTCACACCCAACGCGGTCACCTGTCTGTCGGTCTTCGCACACATGTGTGAAAACTTTGTGGTAATAGCCCCAAGTGTTGCTTTGTTCCGGCATTTCTTCATTCCTCGGGTCGAGGATGACGCCCTCTCCGGTAGTGTGACCTGGATTCCAAGGGGGAACTCAAAGAAATATTACTTGGAAGGCAAACTTCACATCAAGTGGAACGAGTGGCGAGGCGACAGGTGCTAGATCAAGTAGCGAGATTTTCCTGCCTTCTGCCACCTTAGGACCGAAAGGATCGAGAAAGCTACCAGCTGGAGCAATGTCGATCCTAACAACGCCAAGCTGGGAGTGGTGCTGCACTGAATCCTCGCTCTCAAGGAGGCCGGCTTGACGACCGAGATGGTGGGGGCAGACTTCACCTGCCGCCGGATCGCCCCGCTGCAGCACAGGGGAGGCCGGCAAGCATGGGATTATCAGGTTCCCGCTGACCCAATGTGTCTGCACCCGAGCCCCGACAACAACTTGATGGTAATGGGGCACTACTTGCTCATTTGCCAGCTCTTCAACAGGGGCTGCACCTTCGATCTGTTGGCGAAGGTGATCCCTTTGTGCAACAATACCGCCAAGGCTTCCATCTTGGCAATGATGTCGGACTGTGATGCCAGGACGGTTCTGAGCACATGAGAGGAACCCAACAAGCAAGACGTGGGAAGCTGGTATGCTTGCTTAGTGGAGAAGGCCATCAGAGCCGAGGATGACATGGTCCATCCGACAAAGGATGACCGGAAGGAGTTCCTTGCCCTGAGAGCTAAGGAGCTCAAGAGAGTGAAGGCAACTCGCTCCCGGGTAGCCAAGGGCACCGGCAGCGGAAAGGCACCGGAAGCCAGGCTGAAGAGCAAGCCACAGCTCCAGGAACTAGCGGAGGAAGTCGCTCCCAAGAGCATGCCGAAGAGCATGCTGGTGAGGAAGAGTAGGCTAAGGGATCTGAGGAGGAGGAAGAGGAAGGAGAGCAGCCCGAGGGATCTTCGGACGAAGAGGAAGAGGAAGAAGAACCACCTAGCCTTCCTCCCGCCAAGGTGAAGATGACCGTCGCCAAGAAGCCCACTCGAAAGAGGGCAGCGCATACCGAGTCGGCAAGCCAGGAGCTCACCGCCGTCAAGGTAGTAGCCGCACCCTCTCGGGCACAACCTTCCCGGCAACAGCCTTCCCGCGCTGCCGCCCCTCGCCGACTCATCCCGCCAACCATGGAGGAGGTGGGCGTTTCGCAGCCCCCAGCTCCCCTCGGGACGAAGCGCCCCAGGAATTCACCGCCATCGCCTACGACTACGGGGATCGGGGACACAGTTCTCTACGATCTGTCAGTCCTTAGTGACCCCGACGAGGACGAAGAGTAAGCACCTCCGTCTCCATACACTTTTCTTGTAATCGTCTAGACTCTGTTGCTAAACTACTCTATTTAATTGTTCTGATCTTGCAGGGACAAAATGCCACTGGTGGAGAGGCACAAGAAGAAGCCCAGGATTGCTGAAGAGGGCGAAATGGCAACCGGCACCGATCAAGGTGCGACTTCACGTGAGGTTGCCGGCTCGAGCCCCCCGCGTGAGGTTCACGTGCGGTTTCCGCTGGTGAGCACTACCGTCGAGTCTTCCACAATGGAGACCGACAAGGGGTTGGAAAGCAGCCATCCAGAAGGAGAGCGCCAAGGGAAAAACCTCTTGATGGCACCCTCGACTCCCGGGCCGTCGCCAAGACCTTCACCGGCAAAGAGCAGCCCTCCTCCAGAGGAGCCCCAAGAAGGGCCCCTTCGCGCAGAGGCCCCTCTGGCAACCGGTGTTGCTGGGGACCAAGCGCCGGCAACTGAAGTTGCCGGAGGGAGGACGACATCCCCTCCATGTGCCTATCAAGGTAACCTTCTTTCCAAATGTACTGGAATCCTTGTGAATCCTTCTTTTATGTTTTCTTGAACTTGTTCTGAAGTTTTGAGATCATCTTGGTTTCTGCTTCTTTTCCATCCTGCAGAACCAACACATCCGGAAGAGAGGGAAATATATGTGGAGGAAATCGTGAAGAGCGTCGCTGATGAGGCCGCCAGGATTTCCCCATAGAAGCCGCCGCGTCCATAGCTGAGGAGGCCAGGAATGTTCCCGACGAACCTGCCCAGCTCTCTGGCAGCACATCCGGGCCCACCATCAAAGACGCTGAGATGGGAGAGACTGGCACCGATAGGCCAAACACTGAGCTCCATCCCAGTGCATCCGAGGCGCGGGCCTTGATCAGCCCTTTGTAGCCTGTTCGTCAGCAGCAGGAATCCGAAGCCCCCAGCTCGTGTGGTGCTGGGGAGCCTACTTTTGATGACGCCATTGCGGAGATCTTGGCGTCCTTCTCCAGCAGTGTCACAGTACGAGACGGCTCTGATGATGGTGCTACGGACCTTGCATTCTTGATGGCGATGGCCAACGGCTTCAAGGATGTGCAAGACCGCTACAGCAAGCGCTGGGATAGACTGCACGCACAGTAGCAAGCCGTGGAACTGGCTGAGCGGAAGCTGAAGGAGAAGGCGGAAGAGATCCACCAATGGTATAATGGCAAATTCCATAGCCTCAAGAGGAAGGAAGAGAAGCTTGACGCTGCCAAGGAGGAGGCAGCGACCCTGGACGGCAAGTTAACGGAGCGCGAAGCACAGCTCATCGTCAAGGAAAAAGAGCTTGCCGCCCGAGAGGAAGCACTTCCGCCAAGTTACGCGGCAAGGACGAGGAGATCCAGACTCTGCTCGTGCAGCAGACCCAAGAGCTAGAGGAGGGCCACAAACAGGCCATTGAGAATCTTGGAAGCCGTCAAGGCTGCAGAGGGCGCTAAGGCCGCCAAGGTAGAGTTGGAGTCCAGGGTACCGAAGCTTGAAGAGGACCTCGCTGCCAAAGCCTAAGAACTCTCGACTGCCAACAACTCCACTGCTGACCTCAAGTCAAAGCTCGCAACTCTGGAGAAGGATCTGGAGGTTGGTAGGGAAAAGGAGAGGGAGCTGCTGGTAAACTGGGAAAAGGAGAAAGCTGCACATGCCGATGCTGCTAATTCTTTTGACAAGCACAAGAAAGCCCTAGATATGTGGACTGGTCGCCTTGTCGATGTTGCCGAGCGCCTCACCGCTCAAGTGACCACCATGGACAAGGAGAACCATAGCTTCACCGTCAGCGGGCATGATTCTACAAGTGCCAGCCTCACCCTCTTCTTCAAAGGACTCCTCAAGGTATTGAAGAAGCATCATGAAAAGAGGTCCACCAACTTTGCTAGTGAATCTCACAAATTCTGTAGCGACGTCGTCTCCAAGAAGCTCATAAGGATTATCTGCCGAAAACCTGGAATTGACGTCTCCAAGGCCTTCAAAAGCTTGCCGCCGTAGATGGACACCACAGCTGCCGAAGAAGCCGTCACTTCCCTCATCAGTAAGATTCATCAGGTCCCGAGGACTTAGGGTGATCGCGAGGATTATCCCCCTTCGTTGTTTCTTATTGCAAGTGTAGTTCATGTAAAGGACAGATTATCTTAAGTTGGAACTACACTTGGCTTCGATGTAATATAACTTGTGTTTTGGATGGATGTATGCATGCTATTCCTCTTGTTTTATTCCGTCTTTGCATGATTTTTTTACCCTATGCTTGCCGGAAACTTGCCGGTGTGCGCAATCTTGCCGCGAGCGCTTGAGGAATTGGTCCTTAGCAGCTTGCCAGAAGTGCCGCTGCTGGCAAGGATACGCTTGACGATCACAACGTAGCCACTTAAGTTGTTGAGCAGACTCGAAACAAAGTAAGAGCATAGCTGATCACGACAAGGTTCCTTAGCGTGTAGGTTTCTCATACAAAGGCCAAAATCATTCGAGAAATTGCAACTACAACAAAGAATTTATTTCAAAGTTTCTCAACTTAGCTTTTTCTTTGCTGTGCTTCTTGCCGTAGGACGATATCTTGAACGTCATTTGGTATTGTTAGAAGGGATATAGAGGAAGATTGGCGGAATATGATGGATGTATTATTGAGCCTCACGGGCGAGTATATATAGGAGTACAAACATGGAGGGCAAGAAGCCTCTCCTAGAGATAAGGTAGGAGACGGATTACAAATCCTAGACTACCAAATACATGTAACTCAAATATATCTCTAACATCCCCCCGCAGTCGTAGCGGTAGCATTGCGAACAACATGAGCGTCGCGGACGGTCAGACTGGAGAGAATAGCAGCCGACGGGCTGACATCCCCCTGCAGTCGTAGCGGGAGCGTCGTGGACGGTGTCGTGTCACGGGCGCGTTGACTGTAGAGGAAGCCGACGAGTTGCTCAAGCGAGGTGATAGCCCGTTGTGCCGTTGTCGAGATAGCCGAGAGCATGGGTGCTGTAGCCGTGGTCGAGGTAGCCATGCGAAGAATGCCGTGGTCGATGTCGAGTCGGGGTGACCGGTGTCGACGAAGTCGCCGTGGAGCCATGGAAGAAGAGCGGCGGCGGCGGCCTGAGGAGGCGGCGGCGGCGGCTAGGGAAGGAGCGCGGCGGCGGTGCTCGAAGTAGGCGAGAAAGAACCTGATAGAGTGACGAAGACCGGCGCGGACGGTGACGTTCCCGTGCCAAGGGAGGCGACGCGGCCCATATCACATGGAAGTCAACGCGCGGGGACGGCGGAGTGGACCACGCGCCGTGACGCTACGGCCCGAAGGGGCGACGCAGCGGCAGCGCCCGGGTCGGGGCGACGGCGGGGAAGACCCGAGGGCGGTTGCAGGGACCGCGTGCCATGCTCGCTACGGCCCGAAGGGGCGACGTAGTGGCAGCGTGGATCGGTGCAGCCATGGGGAGAACCACGGGCCGGGCGGCGGTGCTGCGGC
Organism: Elymus sibiricus; assembly: GCA_039707655.1. Lineage (NCBI taxonomy): Eukaryota > Viridiplantae > Streptophyta > Magnoliopsida > Poales > Poaceae > Elymus > Elymus sibiricus. Next base: position 193,160,351 of record CM077670.1, read on the forward strand.
CCGACGGGGCGACGCAGCGGAAGCCCGTTGCTCGATCGGTGGAGGGGCGCGCTGAACTCGGGGACAGGGCGGTGACGCCCGGCGCAGAGCGACGGGCGGGCAGATGCACGGATGGTGGCCGGGTGGTCACGCTAGTGTCGGAGTAGAGGCGCGGGTCAACAGCGGCGGCGGGCGACGCAAACCGATCTTAGATCGGAAAACCAAAAAGAAAACGCCGATCAAGACGAACGGCGAGAGAGTAAAACCCGGAGCAAGGGCTCAGGAAAAAGACTCTCTAGGGCAGCCGGTGAACACTACCGGCAGACGAACCCTAGGTACGGGCGCCGCGGCCCCCGACGGCGATCATGGAGACTGACCGCCCCGGGGGCGGCATGGAGCAGAAGCGGCGGGCGGCGACTAGGGTTTGGATCGGTTAGGCTGATACCATGTTAGAAGCCATGTTAGAAGGGATATAGAGAAATATTGGCGGAATATAATGGATGTATTATTGAGCCTCACGGGCGAGTATATATAGGAGTACAGACTTGGAGGGCAAGAAGCCTCTCCTAGAGATAAGGTTGGAGACGGATTACAAATCCTAGACTACCAAATACATGTAACTCAAATATATCTCTAACATGTATCCATACCATCACTCCCCCCGGGAAACTTGCACATGAGGAACCCTTTTGCCCTTTGAGAAAAAGAAAGAAGAGAAAAGAGGAGGCTGGAACCTTGACGGTTCGTTAATCATCCTATGCAAGGGAAAATGTAACACAAGGCTGCCTGCAACACATAAACAAATATGTACTTGGACAAAGAATTGTGAAACACTTATCTTTATTTATTGTGCACGGGATCTGCGTCCGGCTATGTACAAAGGTTTACATGCCTTGCCAGCAAACTTGTACAAAAGAGGTTGCCGGGCAGCCCGACAACCACGCCTTACGGGTAAAACTTGCGAAGATGCTCAATATTCCATGAGTTGAGCACCGGAGTGCCATCTTCGGTCTCTAGGCGGACTGCGCCGGGCCTAGTGACTCGTACCACCCGGTAAGGGCCTTCCCACTTCGGCGTTAACTTGTTTTGACCTTTCGTGGACTGAATCCGACGAAGAACAAGGTCGCCTTCCTCAAGGTTCCTGGCGTTCACTTTGCGGCCATGGTAGCGGGGCAAAGCTTGCTGATACCGTGCAACACGGACAGCAGCCCGGAAACGATCTTCCTCAAGGAGCGTGGCATCATCTTGTCGCAACTCATCTTGATCCTCCTCATCGAAGGCCAAGACTCGAGGTGACCCATATCTGAGTTCTGTGGGGAGCACCGCTTCTGCACCATAAACAAGGGAGAAGGTTGTCTGGCCAGTGGCTCGACTTGGTGTCATTCTGATTGACCAAAGAACACCCGGCAACTCTTCCACCCAGCGCCTTCCACACTTGTGCAGCCTGTCGAAAGTTCTGGTCTTGAGACCACGCAGCACTTCTGCATTTGCCCTCTCTACTTGTCCATTGCTCCTTGGGTGAGCAACAGATGCGTAGCAAATCTTATTTCCAAGTTCTTGGCAATATGCTGTCAAGGCGCGGCTCGTGAATTGGGTGCTATTGTCGGTGATGATCCTGTTGGGGACACGAAAATGAGCAACCAATCCTTTGAGGAACTTGATGGCTGACTGTGCCGTCACCTTCCTCACTGGCTCCACCTCAGGCCACTTTGTAAACTTGTCGATTGCAATGTACAAGAATTCAAATCCCCCGGTAGCACGGGGGAAGGGGCCGATGATGTCGAGCCCCCAGACTGAGAAAGGCCATGAGAGAGGGATGGTTTGGAGGGCTTGAGCTGGCTGGTGGATGTCCTTGGAGTGGAATTGGCATGCTTCGCATCTGATTACCACCGCCAAGGCGTCTTGAAGGGCTGTCGGCCAGTAGAATCCTTGACGGAATGCCTTGCCAACAAGCATGCGTGACCCAATGTGAGAGCCACACATCCCTTCATGCATCTCTTTCAACAGCCTGTGTCCATCTTCCTGGCAGATACACTTCAATTTCACCCCATTTGGTCTCTTTCTGTATAGAATGTTGTCAACAAACTTGTACATCCTTGATTGACGGGCTACTCTTTCTACGTCTTCTTGTTCATCGGGAAGATCTCCTGTTTGAAGGTACTGGACAATTGGCTGCGCCCATGCCGGAGCTTGTGGCTCAACGACAAGGACTAAAGGCACTTCTTCCTCTGCGGGAGCGCTTGCTTCGACGGCAAGAATCTGGCTTGCAGGAAACTGCAGCTCACTGGCCAAGGGTATCTTGTCGGTGGTATCTACTTTCTTGGCGGCCGCCGGCAGCTCTGCTGGAAAGTAGCCACCAACATCTTGCTTTCTCTTCTTCGCCGGCCTTGATGGTGTAACGGATGGCTGAGTCAGATGGAGCACAAAAGTTCCTGGTTCCACAGGCATCTTTTGGGCGGCAAGCTTTGACAGGTCGTCGGCAATCCAATTCTAGGCTCACCTCACCATCAAAGTGCTCTTCTAACTTTCTCACCTCATCAACGTATGCCTCCATCAAAGGGCTCTGGTAAACCTTGTTGACCTGCCTCGCCACTAGCTGCGAGTCACCTCTAATAATGAGCTTCCGAATACCAAGGTCGATTACAATGCGCACACCGGCAAGCAATCCTTCATACTCAGCAGTGTTGTTAGTGGCCTGCTCCCTGGGAAAGTGCATCTGAAGCACATACTTCAGGTGCTCTCCGGTGGGTGCTATAAGCAGCACGCCGACACCGGCGTCTTTCAGCGTGAAAGCATCGTCAAAGTACATGATCCAATCGTCAACAGTTTCCTTGCCGGGGAGAGAGGTCTCTGGAATTTCTTCGTCTGGCGTTGGGGTCCATTCTGCAATGAATTCTGCCAAGGCTCTGCTCTGAATCATTAAGGTACTCTCAAACTTCAAATCAAAGCATGACAACTCCAATGCCCTCTCCACAATCCTGCCGGTTGCTTCTGGATTCCTCAAGATGTGTTGCAACGGAAAGCGAGTGACGACGGTGACTGGGTGTGCTTGAAAATAATGGCGTAGCTTCCTTGAGCCCATGAGAAGGCCAAAGAGCAGCTTCTACACACCAGAGTAACTTGACCTAGCCCCTTGCAGGAGGGAGCTGACAAAGTAAACTGGGCGCTGCACCATCTTCTTCTTCACAACTTGCTGATTTGGCTTACTGGCTTGCACAATCTCTGGCTTGTCGGCACCTGACCTTGCCGGAGAAGATTCTGGCTCGTCGGGTCGTGGCTCTGCGGCTGCTACCTCCTCCACATCTGCCTCTCTTTCAGCCAAAAGTGTAGCACTAACCACTTGATTCATTGCAGCTAAGTATAGCAGCAATGTCTCTTGCGGCCTAGGCGCAACTAGGACTGGCGGAGAGGACAGGTACTCCAACAAATCTTGGAGCGCAGCCTCCGCTTCCGGAGTCCAGTTCACTGGACCTGCCTTTTTCAATATCTTGAAAAACGGCAAGGCGCTCTGCTGATTTGGAGATGAACTTGCTGAGGGCGGCGACGCAGCCGGCAAGACGCCTGCCATCCTTGACGCGTCTCGGTGCTTCAATCTGCTCAATTGCTTTGATCTTGTTGGGTTTGGCTTCAATCCCTCTCTAAGATACAAAGAACCCAAGAAGCTTGCCGAACGGAACACCGAACATGCACTTCTTAGGGTTGAGCTTCAAGTGGAGCTTGCGCAAGTTCACAAACGTCTCTTCAAAATCCTGGATCAAGGTTGACTTGTCTCTGGTCTTGACCACAATATCATCCATGTAGGCTTCCACATTTCTATGCCGTTGTGGCTCAAAACCGATCTGAACTGCTCTGGCAAAGGTTGCCCCGGCACTCTTCAATCCGAAAGGCATATGCAAAAAGCAGTATGTGCCACATGGAGTGATGAATGCGGTTTTCTCCTCATCTTCCTTGGCCATAAAGATCTGATGATAACCAGAATAGGCGTCAAGGAAAGAGAGTAACTCACAGCCGGCAGTGGAGTCTACAATCTGGTCGATGCGCGGCAAAGGGAAAGGGTCCTTTGTATAGGCTTTATTTATATCAGTGAAGTCTATACAAAGCCTCCACTTCCCATTCGCCTTGCGCACTACGACTGGATTGGCTAACCACGTAGGGTGTAGCACTCCTCTGACTAGACCTGCTGCTTCCAACTTCTTGATTTCCTCGGCAATGAACTCTTGCTGCTCCAAGGCTTGCTTCCCGACCTTCTGCTTGACAGGTCTCGCATGAGGACAGATAGCAAGGTGGTGCTCAATTACCTCCCTAGGAACATCGGGGATGTCAGATGCTTGCCAAGCAAACACATCGACATTTGCCCGTAGGAAGGCAACGAGCTCGCTTTCCTATTTGTCACTGAGAGTTACAGAAAAAGTGCCACTCGTCCCATCCTCTCTCGCAGAAACTTGCTTGGTCGCCGGCGCAGAGGCCTTGGCTTTCTTGCTCCTGCCGGTAGAGCTCTCTGGTATGTCCTCGACGGGCGTGCTGCACTCTAAAGTGCGCTTCCCGGAGTCCGTATCAGATGTTTTGTCAGACTTCTTCTTCTTCTTTCCTCCCTTAGGAGCTTTGCCGACAGGAGCAGGTGCCTTGATGGCAGGTGCTGCCATTGCCTCCCGGTAGAGCTTGCCGGCGTAGATGATTGCGTCTCTCTGGTTGGACTTGATGGTGAGGACGCCCATCGGCCCCGGCATCTTCATGACACTGTAGGCGAAGTGCGACGCGGCCATGAACTTGGCCAGTGCCGGACGGCCCAGAATGCCATTGTATGGCAGGGGCATCTTGATGACGTCGAAGACGATCTTCTCCGTCTGGTAGTTAAGGTCGCTGCCGAATGTAACCGGCTGCGTGATCTGGCCCTTCGGCTTCTTCCTCCGTGCACTGATTCCTTGGAACGTGCCGATCTCTTCAAGATCCTTGTCGGGGATCTGCAGCCTCTTGATCACGTCGGGAGATACCAAGTTCAAGCCGGCCCCACCATCAACTAACATCTTCATCACCTTGAGGTTGCGGATTGTTGGTGAAACCAACAACAGCAAACACCCGACCACAGTGGTGCGATCAGGGTGATCCTCGGCACCAAATACGATGGGCGTATGCGACCACTTGAGTGGCTTCTGCGCTCCCATCACGGGCTCCGCGGCATTCTCCTCGCGGATCCACTGCTTCAGTTGCCGGTGCGAGGAGTGCAAAGATGCACCTCCGTCAACACAAATGGCCTCCACCGCGTTCTGGAACTCATTCTCTGACCCATCTTCATCCTCATCACCATCATCTTGGCCTTGTGCGGGCTTCTCTTTCGGCTGCTTGGCCTTGCCGCGGCAGCCCCCTCGGCCACCATGGTTCTTCTTGCCAGATCCACCGGCACCATCCTAGTCCTTCTCCTTGTCGCGCTTCTCGTACTCTTGCTTCTGCTTCTCGGCAAGCTGCTCCACTTGTCGGCACTCCTGGAGATAGTGGCCCTTGGTACGGTGGATCTTGCAGTACGGCCCACCAATCTTGCCGCTCTTGTCGCCTGCCGCAGCCTCTCGGCAGTCAGCGCATTCGGCAACCTCCTTGCCGGGGCTTTCTGCCTTAGACTTCTTGGTGGTGTTGGCATCGCCGGGGCTCTCAACTGCCATCACTGACTTGCCTTTGCGCTTCCGGTTGCGCTTTTAGCTCTTCTTCTGCGGGGTCGATGCGTCATCTGCGTCGTCATCTTCAGAGTCGACTTCGGCGCCAGCATCTTCCCCAGGGAGTCGCCTCCCTTCCTTAGCACGTGCACACTTGTCCGCCAAGGCGTACAACTCGTTGATGGTTCTAACCTTCACGATATTCATCTCAGACTGCATTATTCGGTTGTGCACATTCGTGTGGAATGCGGTGCAAACAGCTACGGGGTGAACATCAGGGATGTTGTGGTGCACACGGCTGAACCTCTGTATGTACTTGCGGAGGGTCTCGCCATCTCTCTGGGGATCACATGCAAATCGCTCTCCTGACCAGGGAGCTTGTGGCCACCCTGGTAGGCACCCACGAATTGATGGCATAGATCCGAAATGGAGCCCTCCGGCAAGTTCATCAACCACGATCTGACGTTGGGCTTGAGCGCCAACGGAAAGTAGTTGACCAAAAGCTTGTCGTCGCGCCCCCGGCAGCCCGCACCACGATGGTGTAGACGCCAAGGAATTCTGCTGGACTGAGCGTGCCGTCGTATTTGTCGGGCAGCTCTGGCTTGAAGGGGCGGGCGGACGGCCAGCAAACCTGCCACAGCTCACGAGTAAACGCTGGGCAGCCCACCTCGTAAGGTAAGCACCCAGGGTACCCTGGCACTGGCACATATTTTGCCGGCCCGGCACGGTCGTCTGAAAGACAGCATGCCTCCCGGTGCCGCTCAATCTTCGTACGTTCGTGGAGCACTTGGCACTGGTCAAGGCGGCCCCGTGGATCCGACGATGCCATGGACATAGTGTCCTGGTCATCTGATCGGCGAGCTTGCCGCCGCTGTGGTTGTTGCACCGTCTCCGGCATGGCAGCCAGATGGTCCTGCTGGCACTGTGGGTGGTCGTCTGGAGGGGCCCACATCCGGTGTCTTGCCGGGATCGGCAAAATTGATGAGGCTCTAAATGGTGGCCCTCCTTTCTTCCATCTTGTCTGGGGCTGGCAGGAAGTTCAAAAGCATTAGAACTCGCGCCATGGCCTCTGCCGCCGTGGTTGGCATGGTGGGAAATACAGAATGGGACGGCGTTCGACTCCTGGCTGGGCCAGGAGGGAGCTCGTCGCGTACCTGCTGTCGCGGCGCATGTTCACCAACAGGTTGGCGTGGTGGTGGTGGAGCCTGAGCATCGTGAGGACGATGCTCAGGTGAAAGCAAATTTGCTCCCTTGGTGGTTTTGGTAATTTATGCCAACATACATGTTTTTGGACTAATGCCTCTATCTAGTGAATTTTAGACAAGTTCAACAATGGCGTGGCAAGGACAAGGAGATGTGGAACCCTTCAAAATGCTAAGCACAAACATTGGCAAAAGCTCAAGACTCTTCATTTTTGGCTTAGTGATCCAAGATCACATTGAGTCCATAGGAAAGCCAGTACTATTAAAAGGGGATGAGGTTTTGATAATGATCTATTTGCTCAAGTGCTTAGTGATGTTACTCCAAAACCCTCAGCCACTTTCTCCATCCAAACCTGTCCTAATTTCTAAAGTCTAACTCGGTTCCACCGAATCCTACTCATCCGGACCCACCGAGTTCATCAAGACAGTGCCACTAGCCAAACCCTAACAAATTGGATCCACCGATATGGATCTCGGTCCCACCGAGATGGCCTGGCCAACTCTCTGTCATCTGTTGCAATTATTTCGGTCTAGCCGAATTTGCAATCGGTGCCACCGAGATGGCTTGACCAACTTTCTGTTGCCTGTTGCAATTATTTCGATCTCACCGAGATGTTGCAATCAGTGCCACCGAAACGAGGTTTGACCTACCATTGCACATCGGTCGCTCTGAGTTGTTTCCATTCGGTCCCACCGAAACTTCAAACGTTCATATCTTTTACACAGGTCAGTCTCACCGAGATTTCAAATCGGTGCCACCGAGTTTGGTCAAAAGTGTGTAACGGTTGGATTTCGTGTGAAGGCTATATATACCCCTCCACCACCCTCTTACCAAGTAAGAGAGCCATCAGAACGTGCCTACATTTGCACCATACATTTTCTAAGAAAGAACCACCTACTCATGTGTTGAAATCAAGATATTCTAATCCTACCATTTGAACCTTGATTTCTAGCCTTCCCAAGTTGCTTTCCACTCAAATCCTTCTTCCACCAAATCCAAATTTGTGAGGAGTTGTTTGAGTGTTGGGGAGACTATCACTTGAGGCACAAGAGCAAGGAGTTCATCATCAGCACACCATCTATTACCTTTTGTAGAGTGGTGTCTCCTAGATTGGTTAGGTGTCACTTGGGTGCCTCCAAGATCATGTGGAGTTGAACCAAGGAGTTTGTAAGGGCAAGGAGATCGCCTACTTCATGAAGATCTACCCCGAGTGAGGCTAGTCATTCATGGACGTAATCCATGGTGGAATAGACAAGGTTGCTTCTTCGTGGACCCTTTGCGGGCGGAGCCCTCCGTGGACTCGCGCAGCCGTTACCCTTCATGGGTTGAAGTCTCCATCAACGTGGACGTATGATAGCACCACCTATCGCAACCACGCCAAAAACCACCGTGTCTTCATTGTGTTTGATCTTCTATTCTCTACCCCTTTACTTTCCGTACACTTGCATGGTTTACTATTTCCGCTGCTCAATCTCTAGATATGCATGTGTAGAAAGTCTTGGTGTGATCTTAAGTTGTGCCAAAATCTGCCTAAGTTTCATGTGAACTAAAAACCCGCACTTTTGGTTGGTTAAGGGTCTATTCACCCCCCCTCTAGACCTATCTCCTCGACCCCACAATTGGTATCAGAGCTTTGGTCTCCATAGCTTTGGTTTAGTCACCATTGGAGGGAGATGGATGTGTCTACTTTGGGGAGTCTTAGACGTAGAGTGCCTATTCTCAATGGGGAGTATTACAACTTTTGGAAGGATGAAATGCTTGATATCTTTGATGAATTTAACTTGAGCAAGTACATTCATAATCCTTATGTGCCTCCCATTGACCCATTGCATCCTACTCATGAAGAGGAAATTGACATGCTTCGTAATCTTAGAACCATCAATCTTATCATTGGAGGATTACCTAAAATTGTGCTTGGTTGTATGCAAAACTTTGAGTGTGCTTATACTCTATGGAGAGACTTGGAAAAGCAATATCCCGATTACTCTTTAAAGAATCTTGATGAGATTCTTCACAAGACTATTGCTTTTCACAAGATGAGTCCTAATGATCCTAACTTTGATGATTGCTTGTTTGAGATTCGTGTTCTTATGCGTGCTAAAGGAGATGTTAGAACTATTAGTAACATTATCACGGAAGCCATTAGAATTCATAAACTTGAACATTGTAATGATCATGAAACTAATGAATTCATTGCCCTAGGTGATGATCTTATACATGTTGACGATGATAATGTTGAGCATGGCTATTATGATGAGGGCGAAGAATTTGATATTGAATTTGAGAAGACCATGAGGAATCTTAGTCTTATGGCAAATCTTTGAGATTACATGGCCGGAGGAAAAGAGTGGATTCTTGATAGTGGATGTACCGATCACATGACCGGAGATAGGGACATGTTTCATGAGCTTGCATAAAATGATGGTCCACGCAAGTATGTGACTTTTGGAGACAACTCCAAGGGCAAGGTACTTGGCCTTGGTAAGGTGGCCATATCCAATGATAGCTCCATACAAAATGTTATGCTTGTTGAATCCCTTTTTTTTTAACATCATGCTTGTTGAATCCCTTGGTTACAATCTTCTTTCCGTATCTAGACTAGCCGACTTTGGTTTCAAAGTTCTATTTACTGAAGTAGATTGCCAAGTGTTTCGTCGAGATAATCATAATATGGTCTTTACCGGCATTCGTAGACGTGATCTATACATTGTTGATTTCACTAAGAGAGCCCAACCTCGTACATGTTTAATTGCTAAATCTTCTAAAGGTTGGTTATGGTATAGGAGACTTGGACATGTTGGCATGCGTAATCTTGTTAAACTTGTTAAAGGAGATCACATTCTTGGTGTGAAAGATGTTATATTTGACAAGGATCGACTTTGTAGTGCTTGTCAAGTAGGAAAACAAGTTGGAGGAAGCCATCCCGTGAAGAACATTATGACCACGAGGAGACCACTCGAGCTACTTCATATGGATCTTTTTTGTCCCAACTCCTATAAGTGTCTTGGTGGTAACTCTTTCGGTTCGGTCATTGTTGATGATTTTTCCAGATTTACGTGGGTGTTCTTTCTCGATGACAAATCGCAGGTGCAAAAGATCTTCAAGAACTTCACAGGAAAGGCCCAAAATCAATTTGAAGTGAAGATCAAGAAGGTTCAGAGTGACAACGGAACGAAGTTCAAGAACGCAAATGTGGATACCTTTCTTGATGAGGAAGGCATTTCACATGAGTTCTCGGCTACGTACACACATCAACAAAATGGAGTTGTTGAAAGGAAGAACCAGACTCTTATTGAGATGGCAAGGACAATGCTTGATGAATACAAGACGCCAAAACACTTTTGGGCGGAAGCGGTTGAGACAACTTGTCATGCTACAAATCGACTCTATCTTCACAAGCTTCTCGGTAAAACGGCGTATGAACTACTCACCGGTAACAAACCACAAGTTGGATACTTTCGAGTATTTGGCTCAAAATGTTACATTCTTGATAAGCATCATCGTTCAAAATTTGCTCCTAAATCTCATGAAGGTTTTCTACTTGGTTACGGATCAAACTCTCACACTTACCGTGTCTACAACAACTTCACTCAAAAAGTTGAAGAGACGGTAGATGTGAAGTTTGATGAGACTAACGGCTCGCAAGTCGAGCAACTACCAATTGATGTAGGAGATCAAGAACCATCAGAAGCAGTCCAAGACTTGTCTATTGGCAAGATTCGACCCATGGAAGTGAAGGAGAGTACTTCGTCAATTCAATTGGAAGCTCCAACTTCACATCAAGATGAACAACAAATTGATATGGAGGTATCCACAAGTGGAACACGTCAAGACAAAGGGAATGAGGAAGTGTAACAAGATGATCCACCTCAACCTCCTTCTCCACCTCCACAAGCGAACAACGACAACATCAACGAAGAAGAACAAGATGATGATGAGGAAGCCTCACCACAACCCAAGCAAAAGCTATCTCGAGTTAGAACAAAAATCGACAAGAATCATCCCGTCGAACAAATACTTGGAGATATCCAATCCGGGAGAATCACTTGCTCTAAATCTCGTTTAGCTAACTTTTGTGAGCATTACTCATTCATCTCTAGTGTTGAACCCTTGAAGGTAGAAGAAGCTCTCAAGGACCCCGATTGGGTGAACGCAATGCATGAGGAGCTACACAACTTTGAGAGGAATCAAGTATGGACGTTGGTTGAAAAGCGTAAAGATGAGCAAAACATTATTGGAACCAAATGGGTGTTTCAGAATAAGCAAGATGAGGATGGACAAGTTGTACACAACAAGACTCGTCTCGTAGCACAAGGTTACACACAAGTCGAAGGTATGGACTATGGTGAGACCAATGCTCCCGTTGCTAGACTTGAGTCCATTCGCATTTTACTTGCTTATGCCAATCACCATGATATCACTCTTTACCAAATGGATATTAAAAGTTCTTTCTTAAATGGTGAAATTAAGGAGGAAGTGTATGTTAAACAACCTCCCGGCTTTGTTAATCCCAAGAATCCTAATCATGTTTACAAACTTCGTAAAGCTCTTTATGGTCTTAAACAAGCCCCTAGAGCTTGGTACAAATGCTTGACAAAGTTTCTTCTTGAAAACGGTTTTGAAATTGGGAAAATTGATTCATCTTTGTTCACAAAGAGGGTTAATGGAGAATTATTTGTATGCCAAATTTATGTTGATGACATTATTTTTGGATCTACTAACCCCTCTTTTAGTGAAAAGTTTGGAAGGTTGATGTCGGAAAAGTATGAGATGTCTATGATGTGTGAATTCAAATTCTTTCTTGGTTTGGAAAATCAAGCAAACTAAGGAGGGCACCTTTGTTTCTCAAACAAAGTATTCCACGGACTTATTCAAGAAGTTCAACATGCAAGAAAGTAAAGGTATGAAAACTCTAATGCCCATGAGTGGACATCTTGACTTGACCAAGGATGGCAAACCGGTTGATCAAAAGGTTAACCGATCTATGATTGGTTCATTGTTATATCTATGTGCCTCCCGTCCCGACATTATGCTAAGTGTGTGCATGTGTGCACGGTACCAAGCGGCACCAAAAGAGTGTCATCTCAAGGTTGTGAAAAGAATCGTGAGATACTTGTTACATACACCAAACTTTGGCATTTGGTATCCCAAAGGATCTTCTTTTGATCTTGTTGGCTATTCCGATTCGGACTATGCCGGAGACAAGGTTGATAGAAAATCCACTTTGGGTACATGTCAATTTCTTGGTAGATCTCTTGTGTCTTGGTCCTCCAAGAAACAAAACTCGGTATCATTATCTAGTGCCAAAGCGGAATACATTGCCGCGGGATCATGTTGTGCTCAATTACTATGGATGACACAAACTCTTAAAGACTATGGTGTGCATAAGAGACATGTGCCATTACTATGTGACAATGAGAGTGCTATTAAGATTGCACACAATCCCGTGCAACATTCTCGAACTAAGCATATTGAGGTTCGTCACCACTTCATTCGAGATCATGTTGAGAAAGGTGACATTGACCTTAAACATGTTCGTACCGACAAGCAATTGGCGGATATCTTTACCAAACCTCTTGATGAAAAGGTATTTTGTCACTTGAGGAGTGAGTTGAACATCATTGATGCTTCAAATGTGAACTAGAGGTTCATGTGGATGCATACAAGGGCATGAGCATCCTTGACTAATCCATGATACTTCCATGATCATATTATATCTTGGACAATTTGCTCCCTTGTATTGTATCTAACCTTTTGTAGGTACTTGGACAAGCTTCATGTCACAAGATTGCATCTCACTCTTATCTTGAGCAATCTTGTATAACCCAAGTATCAACTATCCTTGGTGTAACAAGGAACAAGACAACCTAAACATATCCTTTGACAATACTTGAGTTTATGCTTCACTCTTGTCATTTAGGATATACATGTTGTTCCTTGCAAATCTAACCCATGTAGGAAGATGAACTACAAATGATAGGGTTGCTCCCAACTTCAACTCATGAGCATCCACTTCAAGTTCAATTACATGCTGGACATCACCACCAAATCCCAATGTAAGTTCTCACATCTTAGAGAAGCTTTACTCAAGGACATGAGCTAAAGCAACTCAACTATATGTGAATACATTGAAATGCTTAAAGGAAAAATGGTAACCCCATTTTGAGCTTAACGATGAGTATGACCTATGATCAAGTGCTCTCACTTGACTCCTAAGTCAATATACTCTAACATAGGTGACCTAGTCACCGACCTCTCTAGATGAAGTTCTCTAGTGTTTCTTTTGAGTTTATTTTCTTGCTAGAGTGTTTCTTTTTCAAAAAAAAAACTTCATCTAGATGCTACTCAGTTTACCTTTTTTTTTTTCTTCTTTTCTGTGCTAGTTTAGAAGTTAATTCATTGCAAATCTTTGTGAGGATTTCTTTGCTTAGTGAGCTAAGTTGACATAATCTTCCTTTTTCGCACCAGACTCGGTTACACCGAATTGCCTCAACTCGGAGTCACCGATTTTGCTGCTCTAAAGGAGTTTCTGTCAAATATTTTCTGAGTTTTTCTGCTCCAGCTCCACTCAATGATTCTTACCCTCTACTTGCATCTGGAACTACACTATGGCTCGATGTATTTCTCAAGGACCAAACTCACCTGACCAATAACCTTGAAGTAGCCCTTCTTGGAAATTGATGTCAAAGGGGGAGAGAGATCTACATCTGCTTAGAGATGCACTTTATTAGAGGAGAGAATGTTACTGTTTCTAAGAGGGGAGAAACATGATCTCAGTGCTTTTAATGCTTTTGGATGCATTAGTTTTCTCGCCCTACCTGCTCCGAATATCCAATATCAGATTCAGAGGGAGAGGAAGTTCTTTTAAGGGGAGACAACCAGTTTCTTTTGGGGACATGTCTGCTTCAAAGAAGTATTCACCTAGTGATACTCTCTTCTACATGTCATCCCAATCTTGGTTTCTTGTTGATCTTGTGTCTTTTCTTGAAGAAATTATCTTGTGTTATCTAACCTTGTTTTCTCAAGTGTATTTCTTCAGGTACTTGATCAAGAACTTCGAGGTAAGTATATGCATCACACCCATGTACATGATGACCTCTTGCTAGTATATATTGTTTGCAAGAAGATAATCATGAACATGTGGATATCTCAATGTCATATTTATTGCTCTGATGCATGTAGCCAAGATACATGTTGCATGTATATTTCCTTAAATTTGTGCCTCTGCTCTTCATGAAATATCATCATTCTATATGCACATATTTAGGGGGAGCTCATACATGTTACATGTTTTTTTTTCAAAGCTTTCATACAAACTACTACTAAATCTTTATTTGAAGCTTTGATGTATGTTGTCATCAATTACCAAAAAGGGGGAGATTGAAAGCACATTTGCTCCCTTGGTGGTTTTGGTAATTTATGCCAACATACATGTTGTTGGACTAATGCCTCTATCTAGTGAATTTCAGACAAGTTCAACCATGGCGTGGCAAGGACAATGAGATGTGGAACCCTTCAAAATGCTAAGGACATACATTGGCAAAAGCTCATGACTCTTCATTTTTGGTTTAGTGATCCAAGATCACATTGAGTCCATAGGAAAGCCAGTACTATTAAAAGGGGATGAGGATTTGGTAATGATCTATTTGCTCAAGTGCTTAGTGATGTTGCTCCAAAACCCTCAGCCACTTTCTCCATCCAAACCTGTCCTAATTTCTAAAGTCTAACTCGGTTCCACAAGCCAAACCCTAACAAATCGGATCCACTGATATGGATCTCGGTCCCACCGAGATGGCCTGCCAACTCTCTGTCATCTGTTGCAATTATTTCGGTCTAACTGAGTTTGCAATCGGTGCCACCGAGATGGCTTGACCAACTTTCTGTTGCATGTTGCAATTATTTCGGTCTCACCGAGATGTTACAATCGGTGCCACCGAAACGAGGTTTGCCCTACCGCCATTGCACATCGGTCGCTCCGAGTTGTTTCCATTCGGTCCCACCGAAACTTCAAACGTTCATATCTTTTGCACAGGTCGGTCTGACCGAGATTTCAAATCTGTGCCACCGAGTTTGGTCAAAAGTGTGTAACGGTTGGATTTTGTGTGAAGGCTATATATACCCCTCCACCACTCTCTTACCAAGTAAGAGATCCATCAGAACGTGCCTACATTTCCACCATACATTTTCTAAGAAAGAACCACCTACTCATGTGTTGAGATCAAGATATTCCAATCCTACCATTTGAACCTTGATTTCTAGCCTTCCCAAGTTGCTTTCCACTCAAATCCTTCTTCCACCAAATCCAAATCTGTGAGGAGTTGTTTGAGTGTTGGGGAGACTATCACTTGAAGCACAAGAGCAAGGAGTTCATCATCAACACACCATCTATTACCTTTTGGAGAGTGGTGTCTCCTAGATTGGTTAGGTGTCACTTGGGAGCCTCCAAGATCATGTGGAGTTGAACCAAGGAGTTTGTAAGGGCAAGGAGATTGCCTACTTCATGAAGATCTACCCCGAGTGAGGCTAGTCCTTCGTGGACGTAAGCCATGGTGGAATAGACAAGGTTGCTTCTTCGTGGACCCTTTGTGGATGGAGCCCTCCGTGGACTCGCGCAGCCGTTACCCTTCGTGGGTTGAAGTCTCCATCAACGTGGACATACGATAACACCACCTATCGGAACCACGCCAAAAACCACCGTGTCTTCATTGCGTTTGATCTTCCATTCTCTACCCCTTTACTTTCCGTACACTTGCATGGTTTACTATTTCCGCTGCTCAATCTCTAGATATGCATGTGTACAACGTCTTGGTGTGATCTTAAGTTGTGCCAAAATCTGCCTAAGTTTCAAGTGAATTAAAAATCTGCACTTTTGGTTGGTTAAGGGTCTATTCACCCCCCTCTAGACCTATCTCCTTGACCCCACATCAGGGCCGGCTTGACACCATCCAGGACCACCAGCGTTGCGGGGAAGCGTGGCGCGCCCTTCTTGCGATGGTCGCTACACACGTCCCGCCGCAGCGTTGTTAGACGTCGCCGCTCTGTCCTTGGACGTCGCGATGGCGGGGTCCTGGTTCACACCGGTCCAAATTGTAATACTGGGATGATCGTGCTCACCATCGGGTTTTTGGAGCTGGCCATCGGCGTCAACTCCGATGTGATGGCTGGGATCACCGGCACGGTGGGGAGGCTGGACATCCGCACCGCCGGCGCCTCCTGCCCCGGCCGTCCCAACCATAGCGCCCGCGCCGACTGCGCTGCCTGCGCCATCTACGAACGCCTGGGAAGGCTGCTTGGAGGTGGTGGGAGCCGTCGTGGCTCCGGTCTTCTTCTCCGGCGCCATCGATGAAGGTGATGGAGCCGGTACTCAAACTACGAACACTGATTCGTAATATAAGACCCCCTGCCTGGCGCGCCAAAGATGTCGTGGGAAAACGACGATCTATGGGACCGAGAGGATCCCTTTGCGGTTCGGCTTTGGGATCAATATACTACAAAGAGCAGGGCTAGTAGATATGAGAACAAGCAACAATTTATCCAAGTTCGGGCTGCTATGAGCATAAAACCCTACTCCTGTTCTGGTGGTTTGATTGTGTATGAGCTCAACGGTTACAAAGAGTGCAGCTTGCCGGCAGGGTGCGCGAGAAGTGCAGCTACATCGTGTAATTCAACTAAGAGTCGACCGTTCTAAGTGTAGCCGTGGGCCTCCTTTTATAGGCCAAGGGGTTACCACAGTGGCTAATACGGTCATTTACAGGGTATGAATAGTGACTTGCACCGTCACCACGTCTATCTCCTAACGGGGTAAGACAAGCGCATTTAATGCACCGTTAGGTGCTACGTCGGGGAGGCGAGACTTTTGGGCAAAAGATCTGTACCACCGGGCCTGGCGCCCTCCTGTTATCTTGACACACCCAGGGACGTGTGTCATTAAAGTTAATCCTTGTGTGGCATGCCGACACGTGCCTTCGCCAGCTATGTTGACTGCCTGCCCGCTTGGCACCTATCATGCATGCTTATCTAGCCGATGATGAGGTGGAGCGGTGATGTCTACTACACAACTTATTCTTGTAGACTCGTGTTGGGCCTCCAAGCGCAGATTTTGTAGGACAGTAGCAATTTTCCATCAAGTGGATGACCTAAGGTTTATCAATCCATGGGAGGCGTAGGTTGAAGATGGTATCTCTCAAACAACCCTGCAACCAAATACAAAAAATCTCTTGTGTCCCCAACACACCCAATACAATGGTAAATTGTATAGGTGCACTAGTTCGGCGAAGTGATGGTGATAAAAGTGTAGTATGGATAGTAGATATAGGTTTTTGTAATCTGAAAATATAAAAACAGCAAGGTAGCAAGTAACAAAAGTGAGCACAAACGGTATTGCAATGCTTAGAAACAAGGCCTAGGGTTCATACTTTCGCTAGTGCAATCTCTCAACAATGCTAACATAATTGGATCATATAACCATCCCTCAACGTGCAATAAAGAATCACTCCCAAGTTCCTATTAGCGGAGAACATAAGATAGAAATTGTTTGTAGGGTACGAAACCACCTCAAAGTTATCCTTTCCGATCGATCTATTGAGCTATTCCTATAAGTGTCAAACAACCCTAGAGTTCGTACTAAAATAACACCATATGATACACATCAACCAACTCTAATGTCACCTAGATACTCCAATGTCACCACAAGTATCTGTGAGTTGATTATACGATATGCATCAAACAACTTCATAATCATAATATTCAATCCACACAAAGAACTCCAAGGAGCACCCCAAAGTTTCTATCGGAGAAAAGATAATGAAAACGTGCATCAACTCCTATGCATAGATTACCCCAATGTCAGCACGGGAATCCGCGAGTTGAGTGCCAAAACATATATCAAGTGAATCAATATAATACCCTATTATCACCACGGGTATTCATATGCAAGACATACATCAAGTGTTCTCAAATCTAAAATATTCAATCCAACAATAACGAAACCTCAAAGGGAAAAGATTCGATTCATCACAACAAAGATAGAGAGGGAAGAAACACCATATGATCCAACTATATTAACAAAGCTCGCGATACATAAAGA
This sequence comes from Elymus sibiricus, assembly GCA_039707655.1. Lineage (NCBI taxonomy): Eukaryota > Viridiplantae > Streptophyta > Magnoliopsida > Poales > Poaceae > Elymus > Elymus sibiricus. The sequence continues at coordinate 193,178,264 of CM077670.1, forward strand.
TCGTGCCTAATCAAGAACATGAGAGAGTGAGATAAAACACATAGCTACTGGTACAAACCCTCAGCCCGAGGGTGAACTACTCCCTCCTCGTCATGGAGACCGCCGGGATGATGAAGATGGCCTCCGGTGATGCTTTCCCCCCTTCGGCAGGGTGCCGAAAATGGGCTGTAGATGAGATCGTGGAGGTACAGAGGCTTGCGGCGGCGTAAAAACTCATCTAGGTTAACTTTCGGGGGTTTCTCTATTTATAGGATTTTTCAGCGTTGGAATCAGGTCAGACGGATCCACGTGGGCCCCACGAGGTACCAGGGCGCACCTGGGGGGTGGCGCACCCTGGTCCCTCATGGGCACTGGGTGGCCCCCCTCTAGTGGGTTTTGGTTCCAGTATTATTTATTTATTCCATAAAAAATCTCCAAAAAGTTTCATCCAATTCCAAGAACTTTTATTTCTGCACAAAAAACAACACCATGGCAATTCTGCTGAAAACAGCATCAGTTCGGGTTAGTTCTAATCAAATCATAGCAAAACCATATAGAATTGTTATAAACATGACATGAATACTTCATAAATTATATATACGTTGGATACGTATCAGCATCCCCAAGCTTAATTGCTGCTCGTCCTCGAGTAGGTAAATGATAAAAGAAATAATTTATGAAGTGTGAATGCTAGCATAATGCATAAGTTTGATCAATGATAATTTCAATCACTTTTTCTAGAATCAATATATATCATAATTAGTAGCTCATCTCATAAAACTTCTCATGATCAAGTAGCAAGCTATTCACATGTTTAAAGTATAGGCCATAAACTTTCTTGAAAACTAACAAACTATGTTCTCAGTCATCAAACAATTGCAATTCATCATATTTTTAGGAAGGGTCTATGTAAGAGCTTTGATCTAGAAAATTCCACATACTCAACCATCATTTAGTCTTCCATGATTGCTGACACTCAAAGCATATTTTTAGAACAAACCGTTTCAGTCAAACACATAGGAAGATAGGGGCTTAATGTTTCGCCTCCCAACTTATTTATCTCAGGGATAATGTCAAAAATAATAACTCATGATCACCTATATTCAACTGGATATATGTTCCTGGATCTTTCCCTACCACATAGTGCTTGGCAACTAAAGAATAAATAGAGCGGAATAGGGATGAACATTAATGACTCTTGCATAAAAGTAATTACAGAAAAGTAAAAGATAGGCCCTTCGCAGAGGGAAGCAGAGGTTGTCATGTGCTTTTTGTTGTTGGATGCACAAGCCCTTAATGCAAAGGAATGTCACGTTATATTGCCCCTTGTGATAGCAACCTTTATTATGCAGTCCATCACTTTTATTTCTTTACCATCACAAGTTCGTACAACGCTTATTTTCCCTTGAAATAAAAGATCATACGTTTTTTAGGAGCAATTTTTATTGCTTTTTGCACCGATGACAACTTACTTGAAGGATCTTATTCAATCCATAGGTAGATATAGTGGACTCTCATGGCAAGAAACTGGGTTTAAGGGTTTTTGGATGCACAAGTAGTATCTCTACTTAGTACGAATTTTTGGCTAGCAAAAGATCCTAAGCAAGCACCACATGTTAGAGGATCCATGACAATATAACTTCTATGTGAATATAAACAAACATAACTCATTACGTTGTCATCCTTGTCCAACGTCAACTACTTGATCAAGCTTGAAAATAATTAATGGGGGCTCACAATCATAGAAGATGTCCAAGATAGTATATTTATATGTGAAATTTCTCTTCCTTCAAAATTCTTTCATGAATTGTTCAAGTGACCAATGCTATGTTTGTTAACTTTCAATAAATTTTACCACTTATACTTCTTGTATGTGAAGTCACTACTCCTCATGGGACAAGCATATGAAGCATATAATTTCAACTTTATGATATTCAATTCATTTCAACAATTTACTCATAGGATATAAGTGAAGAACAAGAGTAAATGACAAACTACTCCAAAAAGATATAAGTGAAGACCAAATGAGTAGTTAAGTAAATAGGTAGCTATGTGAGGACTCTCTCTAATTTAAAATTTTCAGATCTTAAGTATTTTATTCAAACAGCAAAGAAAACAAAATAAAATGACATGCCAAGGATAGCACATATCATGTGAAGAAGCAAAAACTTGGACTCAACCAAAACTGACCAATAGTTGTTGATGAAGAATGGTGGGGTGCCTACCGGGGCATCCCCAAGCTTAGATGTTTGAGACTTCTTAAAATATTAATTTGGGATTCCTTGGGCATCCCCAAGCTTGAGCTCTTGTGTCTCCTTAATTCCTCTCATATCATGGCTTCCCTAAATCTTAAAAACTTCATCCACACAAAACTCAACAAGAACTCGTGAGATAAGTTAGTATAAATCAACTCAAAACCTTAACACTCTCTACTGTAGTAAATCACAAAAATTATAATTAAACATTGCATACTAAATGCCTCTTCATATTTAATATGCCTATCCTCAAATAGAAATATTAAACACGCGAACATATGCAAACAATGCAACTATAACAGCAATCTGCCAAAACAGAACAGTCTGTAAAGGGTGAATAAGAATCCATACTTCCCTAACTCCAAAAATTCTGAAAAATTACCACGTGACAGAGAACTCATGCATGCTTATTGTGTAAAAATTTCAGATTTTTATCATGTTCTGACTATTCAGGAATATTCTGGACATAACAGAAAACTTTCTGTTTTCAAACAGCAACACATGAACTTGCAAACTGAGCATGGTAAAGGCTATAATTGGCATTTTATTGAACTAAAAGATACAAAACATGATTATTGATAACAGCAAGCAAATATCAACAAAATAAAATGACGCTCCAAGCAAAACTCATATTATGTGATGAATAAAAATATTGCTCCGAGTGAGGTTACCGATAGTGTTGAAGACGAAAGAGGGGATGCCTTCCGGGGCATCCCCAAGCTTAGACTCTTGAGTCTTCCTTGAATTTTACCTTGGGGTGACTTGGGCATCCCCAAGCTTAGGGTCTTGCCACTCCTTATTCTCCTCATATCGATATCTCACCCAAAACTTGAAAACTTCAATCACACAAAACTTAACGGAACTTCGTGAGATAGGTTAGTATGATAAAAATAAATCATCCACTTAGGTACTGTCAAGACAAGATTCATAATTGTTCTCACATAATGCCTACTGTATTCTATCATTTCCACAATTTATATTACTCAATATAAGCTATGGAAACACTAAAACAAGCAAACTATGAACCGAAAACAGAATCTGTCAAAAACAGAACAGCGTGTAGTAGGCGATTTAAAAACCATACTTGTGTAACTCAAAAAAATTCTGAAAAATTACGAAAACGTAAAAAATTTGTAACACAATACTGTGTAAAAATTTCAGAATTTTTTCACACTCCAGTACAGAATAGAAGTTCCAGCACTGGACGAAAAAGTTTCTGTTTTTGCACAGAATCAAATCAACAAGCATCCACACTATCCCAAAGGCTTTACTTGGCACATTATTGAAAGAAAACATATGAAACATGATTAATACAGTTGCTTAATCATGTGAACAGACAAAACAGTAGGTATAAATATTGGGTTGTCTCCCAACAAGCGCTTTTCTTTAATGCCTTTTTAGCTAGGCATGATGATTTCAATGATGCTCGCATAAAAGTAAAGAATTGAAACACAAAGAGAGCATCATGAAGCATATGACTAGCACATTTAAGCCTAACCAACTTCCTATGCATAAGTATTTTGTGAGCAAATAGTTTATGGGAGCAAGAATCAACTAGCATAGGAAGGCAAAACAAGCATGACTTCAAAACTTTCAACATAAAGAGAGGAAACTTGATATTATTGCAACACCTACAAGCATATGATCCTCTCTCATAATAATTTTCAGTAGAATCATGAATGAATTCAAAAATATAGCTATCACATAAAGCATTCTTTTCATGATCCACAAGCATAAAATTTTTGTTACTCTCCACATAAGCAAATTTATTCTCATCAATAGTAGTGGGAGCAAACTCAATGAAATAACTATCATGAGATAGTTGATTGACATAATCAAATTGAAAATTAAAATCATGTGGACAAGTTTCATGGTTATCATTAATATTTATATCATACATGTCATCACAATAATCATCATAGATAGCAACTTTGTTGTCATAATCAATTGAAACCTCTTCCAAAATAGTGGAATCATCTTTAAATAAAGTCATGACCTCTCCAAATCCACTTTCATAATTATAATCATCATAAATAGGAGGCATGCAATCATCATAATAAATTTGCTCATTAAAACTTGGGGGACTAAAAATATCATCTTCATCAAACATAGCATCCCCAAGCTTATGGCTTTGCATATCACTAGCATTATGGATATCTAGAGAATTCATAATAGCAACATTGCAATCATGCTCATCATTCAAAGATTTTATGCCAAACATTTTATTGAATTCTTCTTCTATAATTGAGAACAATTTTCCGCTCCATCATTTTCAAGAAAGACATTATAAAGACGAATAATATGAGGCAACCTCAATTCCATTTTTTTGTAGTTTTCTTTTATAAACCAAACTAGTGATAAAACAAGAAACTAAAAGATTCGATTGCAAGATCTAGTGAAACATTTTATTGCACTCACCTCCCCGGCAACGGCGCCAGAAAAGACCTTGATGTCTACTACACAACTTATTCTTGTAGACTCGTGTTGGGCCTCCAAGCGCAGAGTTTTGTAGGACAGTTGCAATTTTCCCTCAAGTGGATGACCTAAGGTTTATCAATCCATGGGAGGCGTAGGTTGAAGATGGTATCTCTCAAACAACCCTGCAACCAAATACAAAAAATCTCTTGTGTCCCCAACACACCCAATAAAATGGTAAATTGTATAGGTGCACTAGTTCGGCGAAGAGATGGTGATAAAAGTGTAGTATGGATAGTAGATATAGGTTTTTGTAATCTGAAAATATAAAAACAGCAAGGTAGCAAGTAACAAAAGTGAGCACAAATGGTATTGCAATGCTTAGAAACAAGGCCTAGGGTTCATACTTTCGCTAGTGCAATCTCTCAACAATGCTAACAAAATTGGATCATATAACCATCCCTCAACGTGCAATAAAGAATCACTCCCAAGTTCCTATTAGACGAGAACATAAGATAGAAATTGTTTGTAGGGTACGAAACCACCTCAAAGTTATCCTTTCCGATCGATCTATTGAGCTATTCCTATAAGTGTCACAAACAGCCCTAGAGTTCGTACTAAAATAACACCATATGATACACATCAACCAACTCTAATGTCACCAAGATACTCCAATGTCACCACAAGTATCCGTGAGTTGATTATATGATATGCATCAAACAACTTCATAATCATAATATTCAATCCACACAAAGAACTCCAAGGAGCACCCCAAAGTTTCTATCGGAGAAAAGATAATGAAAACGTGCATCAACCCCTATGCATAGATTACCCCAATGTCAGCACGGGAATCCGCGAGTTGAGTGACAAAACATATATCAAGTGAATCAATATAATACCCCATTGTCACCATGGGTATTCATATGCAAGACATACATCAAGTGTTCTCAAATCTGAAATATTCAATCCAACAATAACGAAACCTGAAAGGGAAAAGATTCGATTCATCACAACAAAGATAGAGAGGGAAGAAACACCATATGATCGAACTATATTAACAAAGCTCGCGATACATCAAGATCGTGCCAAATCAAGAACACGAGAGAGAGAGAGATAAAACACATAGCTACTAGTACAAACCCTCAGCCCCGAGGGTGAACTACTCCCTCCTCATCATGGAGACCGCCGGGATGATGAAGATGGCCTCCGGTGATGCTTTCCCCCCTTCGGCAGGGTGCCGGAAAAGGGCTGTAGATGAGATCGTGGAGGTACAGAGGCTTGCAGCAGCGTAAAAACTCATCTAGGTTAACTTTCGGGGGTTTATCTATTTATAGGATTTTTTAGCATTGGAATCAGGTCAGACGGAGCCACGTGGGCCCCACGAGGTACCAGGGCGTGCCTGGGGGGTGGCGCCCCTGGTGCCACGTGGGCACTAGGTGGCCCCCCTCCAGTGGGTCTTGGTTCCAGTATTTTTTATTCATTCCATAAAAAATCTCCAAAAAGTTTCATCCAATTGCAAGAACTTTTATTTCTGCACATAAAACAACACCATGGCAATTCTACTGAAAACAACGTCAGTCCGGGTTTGTTCTAATCAAATCATACCAAAACCATATAGAATTGTTATAAACATGGCATGAATACTTCATAAATTATAGATACGTTGGAGACTTATCAAGCGGTAACGGGACAGAACGAGCCTGCCGGGCCTTTGCTTACCGGCAAGGAGCTTGCCGGCAACCAAAGTCTTGGTCTTCACCTTGCCGGTACGAAGCTTGCCGGCAAGGGCAATGTTGATCTTCAGTACTAGAATAGTACTTCTCAATGACCTGCCTTGAGGTCTTCTTCATGGTCTTGCTTAATCTAAGTCTTGAGTCACAGCAACCCTCCAGCAAACCCTTGCTGTCAGGAAGGCTACAACTGCCTGTGCACAAGTCAGGGTACGAGGGCACCCATGCTTTAGTACACCGACAAACGTGTCCTTCAGAAATGACATAATGGGCATGATGGCGTACAAGGATCGCAAATGCTTGACCGCGAGGTGGAGGAGATCAGTGGCAGGGCCTTACAAGAGATTGACAGTGGTTGAACCTGAGGCATTGGGGATGGACCACTTAACCTGTGACATGGCCCGCGTGAAGCCTTCGTTGTCGATGAGCTTGATGTCATAGCCGGCTATCCTGAGATACAGTAATACACGAGCCCGCTGACGTGAAGCCTTCGGCATAGCGACATAGTCAACGTCCTCGCCGGCTTCTGCGGCAAGGTGTTCCTCTGGGATCGATAGGTCGGCATGAACGGCGGCCACCTCGACATCATCCGGCGGAGAGGCCATGATAGACCTCCTTTTGGCCGTACGCTCCTCGGGCTCCCCAGGATATGTGGTCGGGCTTAGGCTGCGAGTCTCTGGAGTCGGGGATGGGGATCAAGGGGGTGGGACACTGCAGGCCTCATCTAACAACTCGGGGTGGCGAGGGTATGGGAATCGGTGGGTAACCTGAACTTATCTAAGCTAGGAGGCGCGGGCAGACCGGCAGGGGTTGGTGGCGGCGGCTTCGGCGGCGGCAGCAAGCTAGGGTTTGAGCGGGGGGGGGGGGGGGTGTAGACTGTGGAGGGGGGGGCAGGGTTAGGGCGGGGTGGTGTTTGAGGATATGCCGCGGCTACTGAAAATTTTAGTAATGGTGGGTGGAGATGGTGGTGGACGAGGGAGGGCGATGGTTCAAATGCCTCGGCTACTGGAATTTTACTATAAGGTCGGTGGTGGAGGAGTGAGGGCGATGGTTGAATACCGCGGCAACTAAAATTTGGGTAATGGAATTGAAGTGGGGTAGGAGCAACCAAGATCGCACACGGTCCAAACATAATAATTGTGTATGATAATATGGAAAAGTCACGAAACCACCAATTTTTGCATCGCTCAAGGCGGGTAGCTTTTTTTGAGATTTCTAGCTAGCTGGTCTATCGCACACGGTTCGTCCTATTTTTTAGACGCAGACGTGGAATTCATCCTAAATATCCTGTACACATTACCCCACCCTTGCTGGCGCTTGCAAAGTCGTGGCGATTTTACAAGGCACGAGCTTCGCACACGGTTAAGCCAGTGCACCCGTGTCTGTTGCACGTACGTTTGCAGGCAGTTTCTCATCCGAGTCGTCTGCTATTTTATATAGCACCATTTGGCAACAAAAAAATGTGAGAGAGGGTTAGAACACAACCACACCAGCATGTGGCCCAAATATATATGTATGAAAAGGGTGGTGTGTGATGTTCAAATTCCCAATGCACAACTTTGACGCGCGGACCCACGGGTGGGCGCTGTTGGAGATATGCCCTAGAGGCAATCATGTATGATGATATTTCCTATGTGTTTATGAATAAAGATAGTCCTTGGACATTATCAATGATGTGTATCAGCAAGTACGTGACTTGTTTGTGGGACTATGCATTGTATGATGATTGTCCTAAAAGGTCCCGAGTCGAAATGGCCGTGTGGACATGCGGCTAACTAGACTAGAATATGACACGGTGGATGGCTTGGTCTCACTAGCCATGAAGCATTGGATGCTAACCGGATAATATGGACTCGGAAAGATCTGGTTGGATTTGACATAGTCAGATCCGAGTCCAGATAAGGTCCGAGTCGGACAGACCCAACTATGAGACGCAGCGATATGTCATCTGTGAGTCTCTAGTACAACATACGTTCTATGTTCTAAGACCTAAGCTGGTGCATGTACTCGGGATGGTGACAGACCTGCTTTGGGCCAACCAAACGCTACTCCGTAACTGGGTAGTTATAAAGGTAAGTTTCGGGCTTGTCCAGACCCATGCTGCGAGATATGGTCGAGCAAGATGGGATTTGACCCTCCGATCAGGAGAGATATACTCTGGGCCCCTCGTGTGATCTGACCAGGATAAGCATGGCCATGCGACAAGGATTATGAGATAATCCAGTTTGTGGGCGGCATCACTGGAACGAGAAAGAGGTCGGGCTAGCACAAGGATGACAGACTCACCTTGAGCCTGACAACATATATCGTGTGGCAAAGGGAACAGAAGTGTGACATGTTGTACAGGTTCGCCAACTGGCTTCATTGCCTACTTATTGGTCGGCACGCCTTGCTAGAGGCCCCTATCAACCGAGCAGGTCGAAGGTGATCCGACCTACGACCAAGTCGAATTGAACCTAAGGGGTCGCGCGCTTAAGGGAAGGAACCTGTGAGGCTGGGTCCGACTCGGACTCGGATCCAGGCCGAACAGACTTTGGGCTTTAGGATCCGTGCAAGGCCCAAGTGTTAAGCCTGCGACGGATGCCTATATATAGTGGAGGTACGGCACACTCATTCGGTTGATCGCTTCGGCGCCGTCATTAGGGCTTTGCATGTGTTGCAACTAGCCACCTCCACTTGCCGCTGGCTGTGTGATCGGACCTAGCAGTCCGCCACACGGTGTTCCTCCTGCACGCACGGATACCGTTAGAGGCGGTGCACTTGCGCCGCTCCGGCGAACCTGTACGTGAGATCCGACGACCGGCTATTCGAGGGAGATCGCACGAGGAGGAGACGAACCCCCCGGACGCGCTGTCCCTACTCTACTTCTGCTACACGGTGATGACCCACAAGTATAGGGGATCAATCATAGTCCTTTCTATAAGTAAGAGTGTCGAACCCAACGAGGAGCAGAAGGAAATGACAAGCGGTTTTCAGCAAGGTAGTTTCTGCAAGCACTGAAATTATCGGTAACGAGTAGTTTGATAGCAAGATAATTTGTAACAAGTGACAAGTAGCAATAGTAACAAAGAGTGCAGCAAGTTGGCCCAATCCTTTTTGTAGCAAAGGACAAGCCGGAACGATCTCTTATAGTAAGTAAAGCGTTCTCGAGGACACATGGGAATTTCATCTAGTCACTTTCATCATGTTTGTTTGACTCGCGTTCGCTAATTTGATAATTTGATATGTGGGTGGACCGGTGCTTGGGTGTTGTTCTTACTTGAACAAGCCTCCCACTTATGATTACCCCCTCTCGCATGCATCCGCAACTACGAAAGAAGAATTAAGATAACTCTAACCATAGCATTAAACCTATGGATCCAAATCAGCCCCTTACGGAATAGCGCATAAACTAGGGTTTAAGCTTCTGTCACTCTAGCAACCCATCATCTAATTACTACTCCACAATGCATTCCCTTAGGCCCAAAGATGGTGAAGTGTCATGTAGTCGACGTTCACACGACACCACTAAGGGAATCAACAACATACATATCATCAAAATATCGAACGAATACCAAATTCACATGATTACTTATGACAAGACTTCTCCCATGTCCTCAAGAACAAAAGTAACTACTCACAAATCATATTCATGCCCAAGATCAGAGAGGTGTTGAATAGCATAATAGATCTGAACATATAATCTTCCACCAAATAAACCAACTAGCATCAACTACAAGGTGTAATCAACACTACTAGCAACCCACAGGTACCAATCTGAGGTTTTGAGACAAAGATTGAATACAAGAGATGAACTAGGGTTTGAGATGAGATGGTGCTGGTGAAGATGTTGATGAAGATTAGTCCTCCCATGATGAGAGGATCGCTGGTGATGTCGATGGCGACGATTTCCCCCTCCCGGAGGGAAGTTTCCCCGGCAGAATCTCTCCGCTGGAGAGCAAAAGTGCTCCTGCCCAAGTTCTGTCTCGAGACGGCGGCGCACCATCCCGAAAGTCTTCTCTATATTTTTTCTAGGGCAAATGCACTTATATACCAGAAAATGGGGGCCAGAGGCTGGCCAGGGGCCCCACGAGGTACCAGGGCGCGCCTGGGGGGGGGGGGGGTGGCGCGCCCTGGTGCCTCGTGGGCACCTAGGTGGCCCCCTCTGGTACTTCTTGCTTCCAGTATTTTTTATTTATTCCAAAATAATTCTCCGTGAAATTTCAGCTCATTTGGAGATGTGAAGAATAGGTATCTCTGACATAGGTTTTTCAGGTCCAGAATTCCAGCTGCCGGCATTCTCCCTCCTTGTGTAGATCTTGCATATTAAGAGAGAAAATGCATTAGAATTGCTCCAAAAAGTGTTATATTGATTAAAAACACTATAAATAATAGTAGAAAACATGATGCAAAATGGACGCCTCAACTCCCCCAAGCTTAGACCTTGGTTGTCCTCAAGCGAAAGCCGATATCGATAATCATGTCCACATGTTTAGAGAGAGAGAGGTGTCGATAAAAACAAAATACGGACATAGTAGCATCATGATCATTATTATAAAAGCAATATTTATTATCATAAACTTCTCATGAGCAAGTAACAATTCATCACAACAATGGAGTATAACGCATAAACTTTCTTGAAAACTAACAAACTATGTTCTCAGTCAACAATGCAATTGCAATTCATCATATTTTCAGGAAGGGTCTCATGTAGGAGCTGTTCAGCAAGTCCACATACTCAACCATCATTTAGTCGTCTATGATTGCTAACACTCACGACACATATATGGAGCAAAAAGTTTCAGCCAGACACATAGAAAGATAGGGGCTTGTGAGTTCGCCTCCCAACTTATTCACCTCAAGGGTGATGTCAACAATAATAACTCATGATCACTCATATCCAACTGGATATATATGCCTAGATCTTTCCCCACCACATGATGCTTACAAAAGAGAAAAATAAAAAGGAAGTAGAGGAGAACACTATTGACTCTTGCATAAAAAGGAAATACATAAAAGTAAAGGATAGGCCCTTCGCAGAGGGAAGCAGAGGTTGTCATGCGCTTTTTGTTGTTGGATGCAAGAGCTCTTAATGCAAAGGAACATCACTTTATATTGCCCCTTGTGATAGCAACCTTTATTATGCAGTCTGTCGCTTTTATTTCTTTACCATCACAAGTTCGTACAAAGCTTATTTCCCTTACAATAAAAGTCAAGACATGTTTAGAGGCAATTTTTATTGCTTTTTGCACCGATGACAACTTACTTGAAGGATCTTATTCAATCCATAGGTAGATATAGTGGACTCTCATGACATGAAACTGGGTTTAAAGGTTTTGGATGCACAAGTAGTATCTCTACTTGGTGCGGATTTTTGGCTAGCAAAGATATTGGGCAAACACCACATGTTGGAGGATCTATAACAATATAACTTCTATGTGAATATGAACAAACATAATTCATTACGTTGTCTTCCTTGTCCAACGTCAACAATTTGGCATAAAATACTTAATGGGGGCTCACAATCATAAAAGATGTCCAAGATAGTATATTTGCATGTGAATCTTTGCTTCCCTTATTAATTCTTTCATGAATTGCATCATTGACTAATGCTATGTTTGTTAACTTAAAATAAATTTTACCACTTATACTTTTATTTATGTAATGTCATTACCTTCCATAGGATTAGCATATGATCTTTTCCATTATTTTCATTGCTAGAATTGGAACATGAAAGTAAAGGAGCAAAAACTCAAACTACTCTTTAATATATAACTCTCAACTCGATTACATAGATAGATAGATCACAAAGCTAACACTCGAAAATAGATCATACTAAACTTTTATTCAACTAGATCACGAAATAACTAAGGATCGAACTAAAATAGGTAAAGATAATAAAAGTGATGGTGATACGATACCGAGGCACCTCCCCCAAGCTTGGCACAAACCAAGGGGAGTGCCCATACCCATGTACTCAAGTCTCCTTCTTCGGTGATGGTGTTGGTGATGAAGTAGTGGGCTTATCCTCCGGCTTCCATGGCATAGGTTCCCCATCATTAAAAGATGAACGAGTCTCCGGAGTCCTGAAACTTGCAGCTAAACTCATACCTTTGAATCTTGCCTCATACTCAAAATTTTGGTTTTGGAGATCATAGATTTGGCCTTGGAGATAGTCGATTCGTTCATTAAGCTTGAAGATGATGTCCCCCATCGATTGGCCCTCCACCTTGTGATTATGGGTGAATTCTGTGATCATGGAGTGGTTGGTGTTGAGTCCACGTTCCACCATCCCTTGGCACTTGAAGATCTCCTGCTCCACCGCTTTGAGCCTGGACTCCACGCTCCCGGTCTTCTTGTGTCCTTGAACATCCCGGATGTGAAGTACCCCCTCACGCATCTCAATGGCTTGAGGGTGTTTCATCACCTCCGGTAGGTAGGGGTTGATGACCTTCTCGTAGAACTTGTCCTTGGAAGAGCTTGGTGGAGCCATAGCGATCTAGATCTATCAGAAAAATAGCACGAAACAAGAGCAGATGAGATTTCTGCGATACAGTGGTCAAAACGTCCGGGAGTATATATAAAGATTTTTTATCTTGCAAAACCAGTAATCCAGGAGAAAACGGAGTCGGGAAGGCTCACGTGGGGCCCACGAGCCACCAGGGCGCGCCAGGGGGGTGGCGCGCCCTGGTGCCTCGTGGGCACCAGGTGGGTCCCCTCGGCTATTTCTTATTTTTTGTATTTTTTCTAATATTCCAAAACTGACAGAAAGTATTTTTATGGAATTTTTGGAGTCGGTTTACTTATCGTATCACATACCTCTTCCTTTTCAGGGTTCTGGAGTGTTCCGGAAGGTCTCTCTTATGTATTCCTCTGGTGTAATTGTTTCAATAATATTAGTTTCAACATTAATGGGAGTATCTAAAATATAATGCTTAATTCTTTGCCCATTCACCACTCTCGGATTAGTGCCTTCGGAGTTATTTATTTTGATGGCTCCAGAGCGATAAACTTCTTCGATGATATACGGTCCTTCCCATTTAGAGAGAAGTTTTCCTGCAAAGAATCTAAAACGAGAATTGTACAATAGAACTTGCTCACCTACTTTAAATTCCCATTTTTGAATTCTTCTATCATGCCATCTTTTAACTTTTTATTTAAACAATTTGGCATTTTCATAAGCTTGGGTTCTCCATTCATCTAGTGAGCTAATATCAAATAACCTCTTTTCACCGGCAAGTTTAAAATCATAATTTAGTTCTTTAATTGCCCAATATGCTTTATGTTCTAACTCAAGAGGTAAATGACATGCTTTTCCATAAACCATTTTATAAGGAGACGTACCCATAGGATTCTTATAAGCAGTCCTATAAGCCCATAATGCATCGTCAAGTTTCTTAGATCAATTCTATCTAAATCTATTGACGGTTTTTTGCAAAATTAATTTTATTTCTCTATTGCTCAATTCAACTTGACCACTAGTTTGAGGGTGATAGGGAGATGCAATTCTATGATTGACATCATATTTAGCGAGCAATTTACGGAATGCACCATGAATAAAATGTGAACCACCATCAGTCATCAAATATCTAGGGACTCCAAACCTCGGGAAAATAACTTCTTTAAGCATTTTAATAGAAGTGTTATGATCAGCACTACTAGTTGGAATAGCTTCTACCCACTTAGTAATGTAATCAACAACAACTAAAACATGAGTTTACCCATTGGATTTAGGAAAAGGTCCCATATAATCAAATCCCCAAACATCAAATGGTTCAACAGCAAGTGAATAATTCATAGGCATTTCCTGACGTCTACCAACATTACCAATTCTTTGACATTCATCACAAGATAGGACACACTTACGAGCATCCTTGAAAAGAGTAGGCCAATAAAAACCAGATTGCAATACCTTGTGTGCAGTTCTGTCTCCCGCATGGTGTCCTCCGTAAGCCTCGGAATGACACTTCCGTAGGATTTGTTCCTGTTCATGCTCAGGTATACAACGTCTAATAATACCATCTACTCCTTCTTTATAAAGATGTGGGTCATCCCAGAAGTAATGTCTTAAATCAAAGAAGAACTTTTTCTTTTGTTTGTATGTGAAACTAGGTGGTATGTATTTAGCAACAATGTAATTAGCATAGTCCGCATACCATGGAGTGTACGAGAAGCATTTATGACAGCTAATTGTTCATCAAGAAAATCATCATTAATAGGTAGTGGGTCATCAAGAACATTTTCCATTCTAGACAAATTATCTGCTACGGGATTCTCAGCTCCCTTTCTATCAATAATATGCATGTCAAATTCTTGTAGCAATAAAACCCACCTAATGAGTCTAGGTTTAGCATCTTTCTTTTCCATAAGATATTTAAAAGCAGCATGATTGGTGTGAACAGTTACTTTAGAATCAACTATGTAAGATCTGAATTTATCACATGCAAACACAACTGCTAGAAATTCTTTCTCAGTAGTAGCATAATTTCTTTGGGCACTGTCTAGAGTTTTACTAGCATAATGGATAACATTTAATTTCTTATCAACTCTTTGTCCTAGAACAACACCAACAACATAATCACTAGCATCACACATCATCTCAAAAGGCAAGTTCCAATCAGGTGGTTGAACAATAGGTGCAGTGGTTAAGGCTTTCTTAAGTGTTTCAAAGGCTTCTAGACAATCATCGTCAAAAACAAATGGAACATCTTTTTGCAAAAGATTGGTGAGAGGCCTAGAAATTTTAGAGAAGTCTTTAATAAATCTCCTATAGAAACCAGCATGACCAAGGAAACTTCTTATACCTTTAATATCTTTAGGACATGGCATTTTCTCAATAGCATCAACCTTAGCTTTATCAACATCAATACCTCTTTCAGAAATTTTATGCCCCAAGACAATACCTTCATTCACCATAAAGTGGCACTTCTCCCAATTCAAGACAAGATTAGTTTCTTCACATCTCTGCAAAACTCGATCAAGGTTGCTTATGCAATCATCAAAAGAAGTTCCGTAAACGGAAAAATCATCCATGAAAACCTCAACAATCTTTTCACAAAAGTCAGAGAATATAGCAGTCATACATCTTTGAAAGGTAGCAGGTACATTGCATAAACCAAAAGGCATACATCTATAAGCATAAGTTCCAAAAGGACAAGTAAAGGTGGTTTTCTCTTGATCGGGTTGTGATACAAGTATTTGAGAAAAACCAGAATAACCATCTAGAAAACAAAAGTGTGTATGCTTAGACAAGCTTTCTAACATTTGATCAATAAAAGGTAAGGGGTAATGATCTTTTCTAGTAGCTTTGTTTAATTTTCTAAAATCAATTACCATCCTATAACCAGTTACAATTCTTTGTGGAATGAGTTCATTTTTATCATTAGGAACAACGGTAATACCTCCTTTCTTAGGGACACAATGAACATGACTTACCCATCTACTATCAGCTATGGGATAGATTATACCTGCTTCCAGAAGTTTCAATATTTCGGTTCTTACCACCTCCTTCATCTTAGGATTTAATCGTCGTTGGTGGTCGACAACTGGTTTAGCATCAGGCTCCATATTAATTTTGTGCTGACATAGAGTGGGACAAATGCCCTTAAGATCATCAAGAGTATATCCAATAGCAGCTCAATGCTTCCTTAGAGTTTTTAGTAATCTCTTTTCTTCATGAGCTGAAACGTTAGCACTAATAATAACAGGATATATCTTCTTTTCATCAAGATAAGCATATTTCAATGTATCGGGCAAATTGCTTCAATTCAAATACAGGATCACCTTTAGGCGGAGGAGGGCCTAAAAGAGTTTCAACAGGAAAATTATGTTTAAGGATAGGTGGTTGATCAAAGAACATCCTATCTATTTCATTTCTTTCATTCATATGCATATCATTTTCATGGTCTAGCAAATATTGTTCTAACGGATCAGTAGGATGTACGGCAATAGAAGCAAGACCAATAATTTCATCTTTACTAGGCAATTCTTTATCATGAGGTTGTCTACGAAACTTGGAGAAATTAAACTCATGAGATATATCACCAAACTTAACTCAAACCTTTTCTTTAACACAATCAATTTCAGCATTAACGGTATTCAAGAAAGGTCTACCAAATATAATGGGACAAAAATTATCTTGTTGTGAGCCAAGTACTAAGAAATCAGTAGGGTATTTGATTTTGCCACACAAGACTTCAACATCTCTAACAATCCCAAGTGGTGTAATAGTATCTCTATTCGCAAGCTTAATAGTAACATCAATATCTTCAATCTCAACAGGTGCAATTTCATGCATTACTTCTTGATATAAGGAAAATGGAATAGCACTAACACTAGCACCCATATCACACAAACCATGATAGCAATGATCTCCAATCTTAACAGAAATAACAGGCATGCCAACTACGGGCTTGTTCTTGTCTAACATATCTCGTTCATTTCTAACAGGTTTAGCAATTCTAGCAGCCTCCTCACAAAAGTAAATAACATGCCCATCTATATTATCGACTAAGAGATCTTTAACCATAGCAACATCAAGTTCAACTTTAATTTGTTTAGAGGGTCTAGGTGCTCTAATATTACTTTTGTTAACCACAGTTGAAGCTTTAGCATGTTCCTTAATCCTAACAGGAAAAGGTGGTTTCTCAATATAAGTAGTAGGCACAACTGGATCAACATGGTAAACAATTGTTTCTTCTTTAACAATAACGGGTTCCTCAATCTTTTCTTTAACATGGGGATGATATTTAAACCACTTCTCCTTAGGGAGATCAACATGAGTAGTAAATGATTCACAAAAGGAAGCTACTATCTCAGAGTCAAGTCCATATTTAGTGCTAAACTTATGAAAAGCATCGGTGGCCATAAAAGATTTAGCACAATCGAACTCAAGTATTATACCTGACTCATTACCTTTGTCGAGTTCCCAATCTTCAAAGTTGCGTTTAATTCTTTCCAGAAGATCCCATCTGAATTCAATAGTTTTCTTCATAAAGGAGCCAGTCGAAGAAGAATCAAGCGTAGTTTGATTATCATGAGAAAGCCGAGCATAAAAATTCCTCCCCCAAGCTTGAGCGATGCTTTCTCCTTCATGAGGCCAAAACTTATATATATATAATTCCGATCACGATGAACCAAATGCATAGGATAATTTTTTTGATGGAATTCTAGTTTCAATCGGTTCCAGTCCCATGTATCAGTATCATCACATAGCCTATACCACATCAATGCCTTTCCCTCCAAAGATAAAGGGAATACTTTCTTCTTAACTCCATCTCCGGATAAACCTTCAAGCTTAAACAATCCACAAATTTCGTCCACATAGATCAAGTGCATATCACGATGTAACGTTCCATCTCCTGCATAAGGATTAGCTAGCAATTTCTCTATCATACCCGGAGGAATCTCATAATAAATATTTTTAGTAGGTGCAGTAGGTTGAGGAGCAACTATTTGTGTTTCCGGTCGAGGTGAAGATACCCCGAACAAACCCCTCAAAGGATTACTTTCCATAGTGACAAGTGACAGTAAATTTCAGCACGTAATATAAATGTTTCCTTACCAAATTCCACTCACCAAAGGCGCTTCACTCCCAGGCAATGGCGCCAGAAAAGAGTCTTGATGACCCACAAGTATAGGGGATCAATCTTAGTCCTTTCGATAAGTAAGAGTGTCAAACCCAACGAGGAGCAGAAGGAAATGACAAGCGGTTTTCAGCAAGGTAGTTTCTGCAAGCACTGAAATTATCGGTAACGAGTAGTTTGATAGCAAGATAATTTGTAACAAGTGACAAGTAGCAATAGTAACAAAGAGTGTAGCAAGTTGGCCCAATCCTTTTTGTAGCAAAGGACAAGCCGGAACAATCTCTTATAGTAAGTAAAGCGTTCTCGAGGACACATGGGAATTTCATCTAGTCACTTTCATCATGTTTGTTTGATTCGTGTTCGCTAATTTGATAATTTGATATGTGGGTGGACCGGTGCTTGGGTGTTGTTCTTACTTGAACAAGCCTCCCACTTATGATTACCCCCTCTCACAAGCATCCGCAACTACGAAAGAAGAATTAAGATAACTCTAACCATAGCATTAAACCTATGGATCCAAATCAGCCCCTTACGGAATAGCGCATAAACTAGGGTTTAAGCTTCTGTCACTCTAGCAACCCATCATCTAATTACTACTCCACAATGCATTCCCTTAGGCCCAAATATGGTGAAGTGTCATGTAGTCGACGTTCACACGACACCACTAAGGGAATCAACAACATACATATCATCAAAATATCGAACGAATACCAAATTCACATGATTACTTATGACAAGACTTCTCCCATGTCCTCAAGAACAAAAGTAACTACTCACAAATCATATTCATGCCCAAGATCAGAGAGGTGTTGAATAGCATAATAGATCTGAACATATAATCTTCCACCAAATAAACCAACTAGCATCAACTACAAGGTGTAATCAACACTACTAGCAACCCACATGTACCAATCTGAGGTTTTGAGACAAAGATTGAATACAAGAGATGAACTAGGGTTTGAGATGAGATGGTGCTGGCGAAGATGTTGATGAAGATTAGTCCTCCCATGATGAGAGGATCGCTGGTGATGTCGATGGCAACGATTTCCCCTTCCCGGAGGGAAGTTTCCCCGGCAGAATCTCTCCGCCGGAGAGCAAAAGTGCTCCTGCCCAAGTTCTGCCTTGAGACGGCGGTGCACCATCCCGAAAGTCTTCTCTATATTTTTCTAGGGCAAATGCACTTATATACCAGAAAATGGGGGCCAGAGTCTGGCCAGGGGCCCCACGAGGTACCAGGGCGCGCCTGGGGGGGGGGGGGGGCGGAGGGTGGCGCGCCCTGGTGCCTGGTGGGCACCTGGGTGGCCCCCTCTGGTACTTCTTGCTTCCAGTATTTTTTATTTATTGCAAAATAATTCTCCGTGAAATTTTAGCTCATTTGGAGATGTGAAGAATATGTATCTCTGACTTAGCTTTTTCAGGTCCAGAATTCCAGCTGCCGGCATTCTCCCTCCTTGTGTAGATCTTTCATATTAAGAGAGAAAAGGCATTAGAATTGCTCCAAAAAGTGTTATATTGATTAAAAACACTATAAATAACAGTAGCAAAACATGATGCAAAATGGACGTATCACACGGCACTACGCGTCTAGTGGTAACGATCCGTGATCCATCTCTGGTAGTATGTTCCTGGATGTTCTGCGGGTAGGATTTTTTTTAATTTGCAGTCGACACACCTACCGTAGAACCCAACAGGCGCGTCATCGAAGATTGGGTGAGAGGGGCCAGAAGACAACATCCACCTGGAAGTGGCCAAATATATGTAGGAATAAAGGGCATGATGTTTAAATGCACAATGCACAACTTTGATGTGGCACCTCCCTCGCAAACCGGAATGCCCCCTTGGATATCTATAATGACAGGTTAAGGTCGTAGCTAGGGTGCCTGCCCCACGCCCACTTCGTGTTGGCGGGACGCATGCACATACTTATACTTTGGTCGGACATGCATGTCACCATGACCTACCATAAGACGGACCAAGTGAATCTATCTTGGTCAAACGACCACTGTTGTTGTCGGTCAAAAAGGGATATAATAGACCGCTCGGGCCCATAGATTGGACCATCATCATAAACCGCACAAGAGGGGCCACAAAACCAGCACCACCTGCATGGGGCCCAAATTGATGTACGTTGGAAGGGTGATGTGTTTTAAATACCCAATAATGTACAATTTTGATGTGGCGCCTACCTCATGAAACGGACAACCCCCATGAAAGATAGGTAGTAATTAAGGATGACGTACGTAGGGTGTCGATCCAACCCACCATTTCGAGCGCATGGGAGGGAGTCCTGAGAACGCATGAGCTCGAACTTTGCTCGGACATGTCACCATGACCCGCGGTAACACGAACCAGGAGGAATCCATTCATGGCCAAACTCCCTCATTGTCGGCCAAAGGGATGATATATATAGACCAGGCCCACAGATAGGCATGTCGTTGAAAACCGCACATGGGAGACGGGGTCGATCAGAAGAACCTATACCCTGTGCTACTTGTGAACTGCGTTGGGATTTCCCCGAAGAGGAGAGGATGATGCAGTACAGTAGAGTTAAGTATTTCCCTCAGTTAAGAACCAAGGTTATCAATCCAGTAGGAGAACGACACAGAACCTCGTTAGCAGCGCCTACACACACAAAGGCAAATACTTGCACCCAACGCAAAGAAGAGGGTTGTCAATCCCCTTGGCGGTTACTTGAAAGGATTAATTCTGATAGTGATAGATAGAAAAGTAAATTGCAAAACAAAATAAAGGAAATAAAATTGCAGCAAGGTATTTTTGGATTTCAATATATGATAAAAGCAGACCCGGGGGCCATAGTTTTCACTAGAGGCATCTCTCTCGAACGCATAGCATACGGTGGGTAAACAAATTACTGTTGGGCAATTGATAGAAAAGCGCATAGTTATGACGATATTCAAGGCAATGATCATGTATATAAGCATCACGTCCGAGACAAGTAGACCGACTCCTGCCTGCATCTACTACTATTACTCCACCCATCGACCGCTATCCAGCATGCATCTAGGGTATTAAGTTAATGAAAACAGAATAACGCCTTAAGCACGATGACATGATGTAGACAAAGTAAACTCAAGCAATATGATTAAACCCCATCTTTTTATCCTTAATGGCAACAATACAAATACATGTCTTGTCCCTTTCCGTCACTGGGATATAGAACACCGCAAGATTGAACCCATCACAAAGCACCTCCCACATTGCAAGATAAATCAATCTAGTTGGCCAAACCAAACAGATAGATCGGAGAGAAATATAAAGCTATAACAATCATGCATAAATAAGTTCAGAAAAGACTCAAATATTTCTCATGAATAATCTGATCATAAACCCACAATTCATCGGATCCCAACAAATACACCGCAAAAGAAGATTACATCGAATAGAACTCCAAGGAGATCAAGGAGAACATTTTATTGAAGATCAAAGAGAGAGAGAAGAAGCCATCTATCTACTAGCTATGGACCCGTAGGTCTATGGTAAACTACTCACACATCATCGGAAGGGCAACAAGGTTGATGTAGAAGCCCTCCATGATCGATTCCCCCTCCGGAGAGTACCGGAAAAGGCCTCCAGATGGGATTGCGGAAGAACAGAGGCTTGCGGCGGCGGAAAAGTTATTCGGGGTGGCTCTCTGTTGGTTTCCCAATATTTGATAATTTATAGAAGTGGAATTAGGTCAAACGAAGCCACGAGGGGCCCACAAGGCATCAGGGCGCGCCCCCTGGGCCGTGCCTTGTTGCCTTGTCACCTCCTCGTGAGGCTTCTGGCCTCCTCCCGAAGCTTCCAGGGTCTCTTTTGTCCAGAAAAAAATCATCAAAAAGTTTCGTGGCATTTGGACTTCGTTTGGTACCGATTTCCTGAAAAAACCAAAAACAAGCAGAAAACAACAACTGGCACTAGGCACTAGGTTAATAGGTTTGTCCCAAAAAATGATATAAAATAGAAGATTATTGCATATAAAACATCCAAGATTGATACTATAATAGCATGAAACAATAAAAAATTATAGATACGTTGGAGACGTATCAAGCATCGCCAAGCTTAATTCCTGCTCGTCCTCGAGTAGGTAAATGATAAAAACAGAATTTTTGATGTGGAATGCTACCTAACATGTTTATCATGTAATCTCTTCTTTTACGGTATGAATATTAAGAAATGAGTGATTCAAAGCAATAGTCTATAATTTGATATAACGACATCAATACTCAGGCATACCAACAAACAATCATGCCTTTCAAAATTAAAATGCTAAAGAACACTATCCCTACAAAATCATATAGTCCGTCATGCTTAGTCTTCCTAACATGAAGTATTAATCATGCACTACCCCGATGTCAGCCGAGCAATTGGTTCATACTTTTTAACGCGCTTCAGCTTTTTCAACACTCACGCAATACATGAGTGCGAGCCATGGACATAGCACTATGGGTGGAATAAAATGATGTCAATGCGAGGAGTAGGGATTGCCATGCAACGAATGCACTAAGAGCTAGCATAAGTGTATGAAAGCTCAAAATAAAAACTAAGTGCGTGTGCATCCAACTTGCTTGCTCATGAAGACCTCGGGCATTTGAGGAAGCCCATAATCGGAATATACAAGCCAAGTTCTATAATGAAAAATTCCCACTAGTATATGAAAGTGACAACATAGGAGACTCTCTATATGAAAAACATGGTGCTACTCTGAAGCACAAGTGTGAAAAAGGATAGTAACATTTCCCCTTCTCTCTTTTTCTCTCATTTATATTTTTTTTCTTTGTTTTTTTATGTTGGGCTCTTTTTGGCCTCTCTTTTTTTTCGTCCCGAGCCTCATCCCGACTTGTGGGGGAATCACAGTCTCCATCATCCTTTCCTCACTGGGACAATGCTCTAATAATGATGATCATCACACTTTTATTTACTTACAACTCAATATTACAACTCGATACTAGAACAAATATGACTCTATATGAATGCCTCTTGTAGTGTACCAGGATGTGCAATGATACTAGCGTAACATGGATAAAAATGATGAATGGTGGCTGAGCCATGAATACTATGTCAGCTATATGATCATGCAAACAATATGACAATGATGATGTGTGTCATATGAAAAGAACGGTGGAAGTTGCATGGCAATATATCTCGGAATGGCTATGGAAATGCCATAATAGGTAGGTATGGTGGCTGTTTTGAGGAAGATATAAAGAGGCTTATGTGTGATAGAGCATATCATATCACGGGGTTTGGATGCACCGGTGAAGTTTGCACCAACTCTCGAGGTGATAAAGGGCAATGCACGGTACTGAAGAGGCTAGCAAATTGCGGAAGGGTGAGTGTGCGTATAATCCATGGATTCACATTAGTCATAAAGAAATCACATACTTATTGCAAAAGTCTTTTAGCCCTCGAAGCAAAGTACTACTACGCATGCCCCTAGGAGGGAGGTTGGTAGGAGTTAACCATCGTGCGCCCCCGACCTCCACGCAAAGGTAGACAATCAATAATAAATCATGCTCCAACTTCATCACACTAAGGACTATACGTGCATGCTTTGGGAATCACAAACCTTAACACCAATATTCTTACTAAACCACAATCATTCACTAGTACCTCCCACATATTACCATCTTAATATTGCAAAACTATTGCAAGGAATCAAACTTATCATATTCAGTGATCTACATGAAAGTTTTTATTATATCCCTCTTGAATACTTATCATATTAGGACCAATTTCATAACCCATGCATATTACCATTGCTAATTATCAGACTCCGAAAAAGATATAAGTGAAGCATGAGAGTGCAACAATTTCTTCAAAATATAACCACCACCGTGCTCTAAAAGATATAAGTGAAGCACTAGAGCAACTGCCTAGCTCAAAAGATATAAGTTAAGCACAAAGAGTATTCTAACAAATCACAAATAATGTTTGTCCCTCTCAAAAAGGTGTGTTCAGCAAAGATTATTGTGGCAAACAGCAAAGAAAAGCAAGCAAACTATAACACAAGACGCTCCAAGTAAAACACATATCATGTGATGAATAAAAATATAGCTCCAAGTGATATACCGATAGATTGTAGACGAAAGAGGGGATGCCATCTGGGGCATCCCCAAGCTTAGACGCTTGGGTCTTTCTTGAATATTACCTTGGGGTGCCTTGGGTAACCCCAAGCTTAGGGTCTTGCTGCTCCTTATTCCTTCATCCATCGTGGTCTCACCCAAAACTTGAAAACTTCAGCACACAAAACTCAACAGAAACCTCGTGAGATCCGTTAGTATAACAAATAAATCTTAAACTTTAGGTACTGTTGTAAATTGATTCATATTTAATATTTTCATAATGCTACTATACTCCAACTTCCCCATGACTCATACCCCCCGATACGATCCATAGATTCATCAAAATAAGCAAACTATGCAACAAAAACAGAATCTGTCTAAAACAGAACAGTCTGTAAAGATCTATTTAAAAACCATACTTTTGTAACTCCAAAAATTCTGAAAAATTAGGACAATGTAAAAAATTCATATACCAATACTGTCTAAAAGTTTCAGATTTTTCTGACGCTCCAGTACAGAACCAAAAATCAAATACTGGATGCAAAACTTTCTGTTTTCCAAACAGCATCAATTATACTATCATCCAAATCATCCCAAAGGAATTACTTGGCGCAAACACTAATTAAAAGATAAAAATCACAATCATAACAGAGGCTACAATTATGTAAACTCACAAAACAGAAATAAAAAGCAAAAATTTAAGATACATATTGGGTTGCCTCCCAACAAGCGCTATTGTTTTATGCCACTAGCTAGGCATAATGCATAGTTTCAAGTATTGTCATCCTTAGTTTTTGCCTCTTGGGATGTGTGCTTATCAGAAGGCTTTTCAAAAACAATGGGGAACATATCATCAATCAAAATTTTATCATTATTAAGGCAACTTTCCTAAAATCCTAGTTGATTCCCTTTTACTATCCAAGAATATTTCTGATTAATACCGTTAAAAACTTGTTGGATAATATGCAAAGGAGGGACTTCCTTTTTAGTATTTTCATCAAAAGCATGATCATCACCAAATACATACCTCATCATATAAAATTTCATTTATCACAGGGTGTTCATGACTCATAGTATAAAAATCAAAGATCTCTCTAGCTTCTCGAACTATGTAATCAAATTCATTCATAAGGATAAGAGTAGCCATCTTTTTAGCCTTAGGGTTATTTATAACAGGTAACTCGTAGAACAATCTTTGCAAAGTGGGATGAGTACATATAAATCTTCTTTCAAGTTTAAGAACAAGTGCAGAGATAGCTTCGGTGTAACTATTGGTTCTTTTAAGAATGGGGATGTCATTACAAACCAAAGTTCCCGTACAAGTAAAGAATTCTTGGATAACACTTTTTCCTATGATATTCCCACTTCCCGTCACAAAAAAATTTAGTATCCAAATTTGAGGTAATTTCTATCTTAGGGATTTTACCATCCTCACCCTTTTCAATGACAAACTCAGACATGGTAGCAATTTCAAGCAAACGAAAATATTTTTGTGTTTTTTGTAAAATTGTTTTAGAAGTGGGGGAGATGAAAATGAGAGGCAAATGCAAATAAAAGGCAAATGAAAATAAGAGCAAGTAGATGATAGTTTATGCGAAGGTACTTGATAGGTTTTGGTGATGTCTCCCTGGCAACGGCGCTAGAAATTCTTCCTGCTACTTGTGAACTGCGTTGGGATTTTCCTGAAGAGGAGAGGATGATGAAGTACAATATAGATAAGTATTTCCCTCAGTATGAGAACCACACAGAACCTCGTTAGCAGCACCTACACACAAAAGTAAATACTTGCACCCAACGCAAACAAGAGGGTTGTCAATCCCCTTGGCGATTACTTGCAAGGATTAATTCTGATAGTGGTAGATAGAAAAGTAAATTGCAAAACAAAAGAAAGGAAATAAAATTGCAGCAAGGTATTTTTGGATTTTAATATATGATAAAAGTAGACCCGGGTAAACAAATTACTGTTGGACAATTGATAGAAAAGCTCATAGTTATGACGATATTCAAGGCAATGATCATGTATATAGGCATCACGTCCGAGACAAGTAGACCGACTCCTGCCTGCATCTACTACTATTACTCCACCCATCGACCGCTATCCAGCATGCATCTAGGGTGTTAAGTTAATGAAAACAGAATAATGCCTTAAGCAAGATGACATGATGTAGACAAAGTAAGCTCAAGCAATATGATTAAACTCCATCTTTTTTATCCTTAATGGTAACAATACAAATATGTGTCTTGTCCCTTTCTGTCACTGGGATATAGTACACCACAAGATTGAACCCATCACAAAGCACCTCTCCCATTACAAGATAAATCAATCTAGTTGGCCAAACCAAACGGATAGATCGGAGAGAAATACAAAGCTATAACAATCATGCATAAATAAGTTTAGAAAAGACTCAAATATTTCTCATGAATAATCTGATCATAAAACCACAATTCATCGGATCCCAACAGACACACCGCAAAAGAAGATTACATCGAATAGAACTCCAAGGAGATCGAGGAGAACATTGTATTGAAGATCAAAGAGAGAGAAGAAACCATCTAGCTACTAGCTATGGACCCATAGGTCTGTGGTAAACAACTAACACATCATTGGAAGGGCAACAAGGTTGATGTAGAAGCCCTCCGTGATCGATTCCCCCTCCGGCAGAGTACCAGAAAAGGCCTCCAGATGGGATCGCGGAAGAACAGAGGCTTGCGGCGGCGGAAAAGTTATTCGGGGTGGCTCTCTGTTGGTTTCCCAATGTTTGAGAATTTATAGAAGTGTAGTTAGGTCAAACGGAGCCACGAGGGGCCCACAAGGCATCAGGACGCGCCCCCCTGGGCCGTGCCTTGTTGCCTTGTCACCTCCTCGTGAGGCTTCTGGCCTCCTCCTGAAGCTTCCAGGGTCTCTTTTGTCCAGAAAAAAATTGTCAAAAAGTTTCGTGGCATTTGGACTTCGTTTGGTAGTGATTTCCTGAAAAACCAAAAACAAGCAGAAAACAACAACTGGCACTTGGCACTAGGTTAATAGTTCAGTCCCAAAAAATGATATAAAATAGCATATTATTGCATATAAAACATCCAAGATTGATACTATAATAGCATGGAACAATAAAAAATTATAGATACGTTGGAGACATATCACCCTGCATGCGGCCCAAATATATGTATGGGTGGTGTGTGATGTGTTCAAATCCCCAATGCACAACTTCGATGGGGCACCAGCTGCATTACAAACCGAACACCGTACCCCTAGGAAGCTAGCTAGGTTCAAGACGTACGATGCCGGTTCCCCAACTTCGAGCCGGCTGGAGGGAATCCAACACATGTTCCCAAACTTAATTTGGTCTGACATGCCACCATGACCTATACCAAGAGGAACCCATCATGGTCGCCCTTCTCATATGTTGTGGGTCAAAGGATAGAACGTGCGGGCCCACAGATCTCGAACGTTATAGGCCAAAGGATAGAACGTGCGGGCCCGTGGTGTGTGATGTGTTCAAATCCCCAATGCACAACTTCCATGGGGCACCAGCTGAATTACAAACAGAACACCATACCCCCAGGAAGCCAGGTTAAGTACGATGCCGGTTTCCCAACTTCGAGCCGGCGGGAGAGAATCCAACAAATGTCCCAAACTTAATTTGGTCTGACATGACACCATGACCTATACCAAGAGGAACCCGTCATGGTCAAACCCTTCTAGTACGTTGTGGGTCAAAGGATAGAACGTGCGGGCCCACAGATTTGGAACGTTGTGGTTCAAAGGATAGAACGTGGCGGGCCCATAGATCTCGATCATTCTCTGATTTTTCAAAACAACAAATAACAAAAAAAACATCATTCTCCAAATTTTCAAAACAAGGATCTCAAGGTTTATTTAATCGACATGACAGGTCACTACAGACACATTTAGACTCCTCGCGTTTAAGGCGTTTACCGATGGTCACCGTGTGGGACCTACTCTTTACTATCACACACGTTTGTGTTTTTAGAAACTGTGTGCAATCTTCACATACCGGACCACTTCCATTCAAACTTACATTATTTTTTTACTTAAAACTAGCCGGAAGAAGCAAAAGCTTTGCCTTTTCATTAATTAAGAACATGATAGTTGCCCAGTTAATTGTGGAAAACCGGGTGAAAACCGATACAAACAGGGCCTAAACCTACGGGAACTCTTGGCTGAGCATGAACTGGTACAGGCCTTCGTCCACGCGTCTGATATGCTCATGGAACTGCTGTACCGCAATATCAATCTCCACCCAGGATATTTCATCGGCGACGATCGATTCCAAGCCGCGACGAGCATTTTGCTCTGCTTCGTCGTTGGCGGCACTTGGGGGGCGGAGGAGGTCAAAGAGCCAATCGACCAGCCCATTGATGTCGTGGCGGCGGATTCTGACAGTGCGTACGCCGTCCGGCGCAATTATGGCGCTGATGGCAGTTGCCCATTCCTGGCGGGGAATCAGGATGCTTACCAGCCCTGGAAACGGCCTCTCGAGTGGTTGAGTCAACAGGATGCTGACACGGCTCTGCTCAGATAGTGCGGCGCACCGCACCTGATGCGCGGTGGTGTTCTCCCGCTCTTGTGTGGCATCGCTTTCCCACTCTTGCTCTGCTCTGCTCCATGGGCGGCGACGAACACATGTGTAGACATTGTCCTGCTCAAGCACTGGGGCGCGATGATACCGCTCATGCTCGGCAGCGTGCTGCCGCTCTTGCTCGGCGGCGCGCTACCTCTCTTGCTCGGCGGCGCATGGCCGTTCTGGCTCTCCGGCTTGCTCCGGCTCGTTCTCCTCGTCGAGGAGGTTGATGACGGCGGTGGCGCTTCGCCGGATTGGCATGCTTGGAATGGTATACTGCGATATGGCCGGTGTGTCGCTGCCTAGCCTTCTATGGCCACTTACACTGGCAGCGGGAAACCGATGGGAGGAGTGGCGGGAAACCGATTGGGGGAGTGGCGGGAAACGGTAGCATGTTTGGATATATAACACCATTAATGTGGAAAACTTAGGAAAGAAGGAAGCGCGAGCTAGCACGACGCGTGCGCATAGTGCTTACCCACGGGTGCCAGACAGTTGAGCAGAACTGCTTAAAATTATTCAGGGTCCGTTTGGCATTTTTTATACATTATAATTGAGTTTTCTAGGCATTTAATGTGCATAATTCAAATTTGAACTACAAATACATGCTCCAGTGCACCAAAATGGGTTGAAAAATCATATATGTGTCCTTGGGTGCATGATTAGATCCCATGCAAGGAATGGGGATGAATTACACACATCTCGACGTCCTGGCTCGGCCTCAAACATTGAGAATCTTTGTTTTTAAATCCCCATAAATCCAAAACTCACCTGAAATTCATGAAACTTTACATGGTGTCATGACATGGCACATATATGCCATGGTAAAAAAACTGACCAATTTGGGGCAAGTTTTGGTACAAGCCTCTTACAAGCCGGAGCTTCTCGCAAGAAGCCTGGTGGTTCTGATAGGGAACGTGTCACCCTTGTGGGCGAAACGACAATCGCTGCCTCTTCTCGCCTTGTATTTTTTTCTACAGGCAACATAGTCCAACAGGAGATTCGTGCTGAAATATGGAATTATTCAGGGTTCGTTTGGCCTTTTTATACATTAATTGAGTTTTCTAGGCATTTAATGTCCATAATTCAAATTTGAACTAGAAGCACATGCTCCAGTGCACCTAAATGGCTTGAAAAACCATACATGTGTCCTTGGGTGCATGTTTGGGTCCCTGATAACCCACAAGTATAGGGGATCAGTTGTAGCCTTTCTCGATAAATAAGAGTGTTGAACCCAATGAGGAGCTAAAAGTAGAATCAATATTCCCTTCAAATTCTATCGACCACCGATACAACTCTACACAGACTTAGCGTTTGCTTTACCTAGAACAAGTACAAAACTAGAAGTACTTTGTAGGTGTAATGCTAGAACTACTTTGCAAGAATAAAACTAGGAGTACTTTGCGAGATAATAAAAGTTAGTTTGTTTTAGTAGAGAACTTTTTGTAACACAAAGAGAAAGGTTGTCCATAGGCAATTGAATATGACATGTGTGATAATTATTATATGCAATGAGGGAGAGGCATACACTAACATACTTTCCGTACTTGGATCATATGCACTTATGATTGGAACTCTAGCAAGCATCCGCAACTACTATAGATCATTAAGGTAAAACCCAACCATAGC
This sequence comes from Elymus sibiricus, assembly GCA_039707655.1. Taxonomy (NCBI): domain Eukaryota; kingdom Viridiplantae; phylum Streptophyta; class Magnoliopsida; order Poales; family Poaceae; genus Elymus; species Elymus sibiricus. The sequence continues at coordinate 193,208,481 of CM077670.1, forward strand.
ATTAAGTAACAACTCCCCTTTACTCCCATACGCAACAACCCCCTTACTCGGGTGTAAGCTTCTGTCACTCTACCTGCCCACTATAAGCGAATTATGAACGTATTGCAAACCCTACAGCGGTAATCCCACATGCTTGTGCGACACGGAGGGCACCATAGGACAGCACCATATCAACATAAAACTCATATCAATCACACCATACCACAATTAACCCGTAGGATAAAAGAAATCTACTCAAACATCTTAGGATGGCCACACATCATTGGATAATAATATGTAGCATTGAGCACCATGTTCAAGTAGAGAATTACAGCAGGAATAGAGAGGTTACACCACTGCATAGAGGGGGGGAGAGTTGGTGATGACGGCGGCAAAGTTGTTGGTGTAGATCGCCGTCACGTGGTTCCCCCGGCGGCGCTCCGGCACCACAAGAAGAGAGGGGGAGAGAGCCCCCCTCCTTCTTCTTCTTGCTTGGCCTCTCCCCTAGATGGGAGGAGAGTTTCCCCTTTGGTCCATGGCCGCCATGGCTCTCGGAGGGCAGGAGCCCCTACGAGATTGGATCTCTCTCTCTGTTTCTCTTCTGTTTCGCGTTCTATTTTCTGGTCGAAAACCGTTTCTTATATTCCCGGAGATCCGTAACTCCGATTGGGCTGAAATTTTGAGGAGATTTTTCTCCGGAAATTATCTTTCTTGCGGCGAAAGAAGGGCTCCAACTGACGTTCAAGGGAGTCACAAGGAAACACGGCGCGACCCCCCTGGGCCGCGCCCTGTTGCCTTGTGGCCACCTCGGGCACCGTCTTGCGTTGATTCTTCTTCCTAAAAATCAAATATATTCCAAAACAATTCTCTGTAAAATATTATCGTGTTTGGACTTTCCTTGATATGGATTTTCTGTGAAACAAAAAACAAGTAGAAAACAGGAACTGGCACTGGGCATTGGATCAATATGTTAGTCCAAAAAATAATAGAAAATGTTGCCAAAAGTATGTAAAAGTTGTAGAATATTGGCATGAAACAATCAAAATTTATAGATACGACAGAGACGTATCAGCATTCCCAAGCTTAATTCCTACTTGTCCTCGAGTAGGTAAATGATAAAAAGATAATTTTTTATGTGGAATGCTACCTACATAATATTGATCAAATAATCTAATCATGGCATGAATATTAATATACGAGTGATTCAAAGAAATAGTCTATAATTTGATATAAAGACATCAATACTCAGGCATACCAACAAACAATCATGCCTTTCAGAATAAAAAAGCTAAAGAACGCTATCCCTACAAAATCATATAGCCTTGTCATGCTCCATCTTCTTAACACAAAATATAAATCATGTACAACCCCGATGTCAGCCGAGCAATTGGTTCATACTTTTTAACGCGCTTCAGCATTTTCAACCCCCACGCAATACATGAGCATGAGCCATGGACATAGCACTATAGGTGGAATAGAATGCGGTGGTAGGGATCAATAAGGAGAAGTCAAAAAGGGAGAAAGTCCCGCATCAACTAGGCGGATCAACGGGCTATGGAGATGCCCATCAATCGATATCAATGCGAGGAGTAGGGATTGCCATGCAACGGATGCACTAAGAGCTATAAGTGTATGAAAGCTCAAACTGAAAACTAAGTGGGTGTTCATCCAACTTGCTTTCTCATGAAGACCTCGGGAATTTGAGGAAGCCCATCATCGGAATATACAAGCCAAGTTCTATAACGAAAAATTCCCACTAGTATATGAAAGTGACAACATAGGACTCTCTATATGAAAAACATGGTGCTACTCTGAAGCACAAGTGTGCTAAAGGATAGTAGCATTGCCCCTTCTCTCGTTTTCTCTCTTTTTTTACCTTTTTTTTTCTTTTTTTTCTCTTTTTTTGTTGGGCTCTTTTTGGCCTCTTTTTTTATTTGGCTCTTTTTGGCCTCTTTTTTTCCTCACTGGGACAATGCTCTAATAATGATGATCATCACACTTTTATTTACTTACAACTCAATATTACAACTCGATACTAGAACAATATGACTCTATATGAATGCCTCTAGCAGTGTACTAGGATGTGCAATGATCTAGCGTAGCAAAGATATCAAAAAACGGACAAGCCATGAAAATATCATGCCAGCTATCTTACGATCATGCAAAGCAATATGACAATGAATGCTCAAGTCATGTATATGATGATGATGGAAGTTGCATGGCAATATATCTCGGAATGGCTATGGAAATGCCATAATAGGTAGGTATGCTGGTTGTTCTAAGGAAGATATAAGGAGGCTTATGTGTGATATAGCGTATCATATCACGGGGTTTGGATGCACCAGCGAAGTTTGCACCAACTCTCGAGGTGAGAAAGGGCAATGCATGGTACCGAAGAGGCTAGCAAATTGTGAAAAGGTGAGAGTGCGTATAATCCATGGACTCACATTAGTCATAAAGAACTCACATACTTATTGTGAAAGTCTATTAGCCCTCGAAGCAAAGTACTACTACGCATGCCCCTAGGGGGGAGGTTGGTAGGAGATAACCATCGCACACCCCCGACGTCCACGCAAAGGAAGACACTCAATAATAAATCATGCTCCAACTTCTTAGCATAACTAAAGACTATACTTGCATGCTTCGGGAATCACAAACCTTAACACCAATATTCTTACTAAACCACAATTATTCACTAGTACCTCCCACATATTACCATCTCAATATCGCACAACTATTGCAAGGAATCAAACTTATCATATTCAGTGATCTACAAGTTTTATGTAGGATTTTATGACTAACCATGTGAATGACCAATTCCTGTTTACTCTCTAAATAGATATAAGTGAAGCATGAGAGTTTAATTCTTTCTACAAAAGACCACACTCTAATAAATATAAGTGACGCAAAAGAGCATTCTACAAATAATGGTTTTCCTATGCAGAGAAACAATCATCCAAACTTCAGAAGATATAAGTGAAGCTCATGAAGCATTCTATAAAGCCATACTCAAAAGATATAAGTGAAGTGCAAAGAGCATTCTATAAATTAACCAAGGACTATCACATACCTACATGGTGCATAAAATAAAAGGGAAAAATAAACACAAAAGACGCTCCAAGAATTTACGCATATCATGTGAACAAAACAAAAAACGAAACATACCGATAATTGTCAAAGAAAGATGGGATGCCTTCCGGGGCATCCCCAAGCTTATACGCTTGAGTCTCCTTGAATATTTACTTGGGGTGCCTTGGGCATCCCCAAGCTTGAACTCTTGCCCCTCCTTATTCTTGTCATATCGATACCTCCTCGATCTTCGAACATTTCATCCACACAAAACTTAACTAAACTTTTTTATTAGAGGGGTTAGTACATATAACATCAAATCCCATCATGTCCTTCTGTAACATTATTGTATAATTATAATAAAACATTACCCACTATATTCTATCACAATTCTATGGCTCCCAAGTCAATGGGGCTCAACAAGATTTCAAACATAAGCAAATAAAGAAACTATAATAGCAATTTGTGAAAACAAGAGAGTCTGTAAAGATGCAAATGAAACATATACTTATGTAACTCCAAAAATTCTGCAAAATTAGGACATAATAATTTTTTTGCATATAAGTACTGTGTAAAAATTTCAGAATTTTTTCATGCTCTAGTAAAATATAAAAATTCAAACACTACAGCAAAAGTTTATGTTTTTACACAGCACACACCGAACAAGCCATTTAAACATCCTAAAGGTAAATATTGGCACATTATTTTTATAATACAATGGATTTGTACAAGGGGATAATTATTTTTGCAAGAAACTTCCAGGAAAAATTCTACATTGTTTCCATGAGCATGAACACAAGTGTTCAAGGTCGACCCTCACTTCTTCAATGCATAGCTTTCCAATCGCTTCTCTTTTTGAAAAAGTTTTTAGGTTCCCCTCTATATTTTTTGTTTTTAAACTTTTTAAAAGCACACAACAGAATGAAATGACTCTCTAAAACTTCCGGGTTGTCTCCCAGGCAGCGCTTTCTTTAAAGCCATTAAGCCAGGCATATAGTGCTGAAGTTATTGATCCACCCGGATCCCAAGGTATATCAAAGCCAATTTTAATTAACAATGATTTGTAATTTAGTAGTGAGCACAAAGCAACATATATCATGCAATGGCAAAGTCTAACTCTCTTCCTATGCATCGGCATGTCATAAAAGAACAATTCATGCACATCAAGTAAAGGCCAATGCATAGTATAAATATATTCTTTCAATTTTATCGTACTAGAAACATAGAGAGGTTGAGATGTGGTTCCTCTCTCATTATAATTGCAAGTAGGAGCAGCAAGCACATGCATATTATATCCATCAAAATCATCATGTGTAATAGTAAAACGCAACCCATCAATATAATCCTTAATAACTGCAAACTTCTCCGATATAGTGTAGTTGGGAGAATTCAAAAAGATAATAGGACTATCGTGTGTGGGTGCAACAGCAACAATTTCATGTTTAACATAAGGAACTATAGCAAGTTCATCTCCATAAGCATCATTCATAATGGCATCATGGCCACAAGCATAGCAAGCATCAATTTCATCAAAAAGGGATATTTGAAACGAATCAAAGGGATCATAGCATTCATCCTTCGGTAAGCACGAAGGGAAATTAAACAATGTATGAGTTGAAGAGTTACTCTCATTAGAAGGTGGGCATGGGTAGCTAATCCGCTCTTCCTCCTTTTGTTGTTCGCTCTCCTTCTCATCTTTTTCATCTAATGAGCTCATAGTGTCATCAATTTCTTCTTCCATAGGAGCCTGCAAAATATTAGTCTCTTCTTGGACAGTGGAGACTTTCTCAATAAACTCATCAATATAGGCATTGTATTCATAATTCTCAGAGCAATATTTAAGTATAGCATAATTTTCAGATCTGTTAATAGCATCATCACAATCTTCATACTTTTCAAACAAAGATTCAATTTCATAAGCACCCATAAAAGCAACAAATTCTTCTACTTGTCCCACATCATAGTAATCATATATACCATTAGCATAAGAAGCCAAGGTTTCATTATCTTTTAACTCACATTGAAAGGAAAGGTGTGGAGCCTTCATCTTATAGCAACAAGTATAATCACACCTTAAGCACAAATTCCAAGCATACCAATGCAGCATTTTAATTTGATCCCATAAGTGTTTCCCTTTTTGAGACAAGCGATAATCCCTAAAGTATTCCTGTTGATCCAAAGTATCTCCAATTATCAAGTTGAATGGAGATTTATCAGGATTATCAAAGTACTATTTAATATTTTCCACATAACCAGCATCGAGGGTTTTAGGAGGTTCCCCATCTCCTTGAGTTGCAAGTACAACTAATTTTTTTTGGTGTTTCGTGTTCCATATCCATAACTAAAGATATAAAACAACTTAGAACAGAAAATAAAATCTACTTAGTGATAAAGCAAACAAGCACACACGAGAATATCAAGCCCACGCTATTACTCCCCGGCAACGGCACCAAAAAAGGTCTTGATAACCCACAAGTATAGGGGATCAGTTGTAGCCTTTCTCGATAAATAAGAGTGTCGAACCCAACGAGGAGCTAAAGGTAGAATCAATATTCCCTTCAAGTTCTATCGACCACCGATACAACTCTACGCACACTTAACGTTTGCTTTACCTAGAACAAGTATGAAACTAGAAATACTTTCTAGGTGTAATGTTAGAACTACTTTGCAAGAATAAAACTAGGAGTACTTTGCAAGATAATAAAAGTTAGTTTGTTTTAGTAGAGAACTTTTTGTAACACAAAGAGAAAGATTGTCCATAGGCAATTGAATATGACATGTGTGATAATTATTATATGCAATGAGGGAGAGGCATACGCTAACATACTTTCCGTACTTGGATCATATGCACTTATGATTGGAACTCTAGCAAGCATCCGCAACTACTAAAGATCATGAAGGTAAAACCCAACCATAGCATTAAGTAACAAGTCCCCTTTACTCCCATACGCAACAACCCCCTTACTCGGGTGTAAGCTTCTGTCACTCTAGCCGCCCACTATAAGCGAATAATGAATGTATTGCAAACCCTACAGCAGTAATCTCACATGCTTGCGTGACACGGAGGGCACCATAGGACAGCACCATATCAACATAAAACTCATATCAATCACACCATACCACAATTAACCAGTAGGACAAAACAAATCTACTCAAACATCATTGGATGGCCACACATCATTGGATAATAATATGTAGCATTAAGCACCATGTTCAAGTAGAGAATTACGGCGGGAATAGAGAGGTTACACCGCTGCCTAGAGGGGGAGAGTGTTGGTGATGACGGTGGCGAAGTTGTTGGTGTAGATCGCCGTCACGTGGTTCGCCCGGCGGTGCTCCGGCGCCACCGGAAGAGAGGGGGAGAGAGCCCCCCTCCTTATTCTTCTTGCTTGGCCTCCCCCCTAGATGGGAGGAGAGTTTCTCCTTTGGTCCATGGCCACCATGGCTCCCGGAGGGCAGGAGCCCCTCCGAGATTGGATCTCTCTCTTTTTCTCTTCTGTTTAGCGTTCTGTTTTCTGGCCAAAACCGTTTCTTATATTCCCGGAGATCCGTTACTCCGATTGGGCTGAAATTTTGAGGGGGTTTTTCTTCGGAAATTATCTTTCTTGCGGCGAAAGAAGGGCTCCAACCGATGTTCGAGGAAGTCACAAGGCAACACGGCGCGACCCCCCCTGGGCCGCACCCAGTTGCCTTGTGGCCACCTCGGGCACCGTCTTGCGTTGATTCTTCTTCCTAAAAATCACATATATTCCAAAATAATTCTCCATAAAATTTATTGTGTTTGGACTTCCTTTGATATGGATTTTCTGCGAAACAAAAAACAAGCAGAAAACAGGAACTGGCACTGGGCACTGGATCAATATGTTAGTCCAAAAAATAATATAAAATGTTGCCAAAAGTATGTAAAAGTTGTAGAATATTGGCATGAAACAATCAAAAATTATAGATACGACGGAGACGTATCAGTCCCATGCAAGAAATGGGGATGAATTACAAACATCTCAGTGTACTGGCTCGGCCTCAAACATTGAGAATCTCAGTTTTTAAATCCCCGTAAATCCAAAACTCATCCGGAATTCATGAAACTTGGCATCGTGTCATGACATGGCACATATATGCTGTGGTTCAAAATTTGTCCAATTTTGTGGCAAGTTTTGGTACAAGCCTCTTACAAACCGGAGCTTCTAGCAAGAAGCTTCGTGGTATTCCGATAGGGAACGTGTCACCCTTGTGGGCGAAACAACAATCGCTGCCTCTTCTCCCCTTGTATTTTTTTCTACAGGCAACATAGACCAATAGGAGATTCATGCTAAAATATGGAATTATGCAGAGTTTGTTTTGCCTTTTTATACATTAATTAAGTTTTCTAGGCATTTAATGTCCATAATTCAAATTTGAACTACAAGCACGTGCTCCAATGCACCAAAATGGATTCAAAAAACCAAACATGTGTCCTTGGGTGCATGTTTGGGTCCCATACAAGAAATGGGGATGAATTACAAACATCTCGGCGTACTGGCTAGGCCTCAAACATTGAGAATCTCGGTTTTTAAATCCCCGTAAATCCAAAACTCACCTGGAATTCATGAAACTTGGCATCGTGTCATGACATGGCACATATATGCCGTGGTAAAAAAAATTCCAATTTGGGGAAAGTTTTGGTACAAGCCTCTTACAAACCGGAGCTTCTAGCAAGAAGCCTTGTGGTTCCGATAGGGAATGTGTCACCCTTGTGGGCGAAACGACAATCGCTGCCTCTTCTCGCCTTGTATTTTTTCTACAGGCAACATAGACCAACAGGAGATTCGTGCTGAAATGAGGAATTATTCAGGGTTCATTTGGCCTTTTTATACATTAACTCAATTTTCTAGGCATTTAATGTCCATAATTCAAATTTGAACAACAAGCACATGCTCCAATGCACCAAAATGGCTTCAAAAACTATACATGTGTCCATGGGTGCATGTTTAGGTCCCATGCAAGAAATGGGAATGAACTACAAACATCTCGGCGTCCTGGATCGCCTTCAAACATTGAGAATCTTGTTTTTCAAATCCTCGTAATTCCAAAACTCGCCTGAAATTCATGAAACTTGGCATCGTGTCATTATATGGCACATATATGCCGTGGTAAATTTTTTGTACAATCTGAGACAAGGCACACACATTAATAGCCAACGTAGGCATTTTGGAACAAATAGATGACACGTTACTATCGCAAACAGTTGTATTGTTTGAACCGTGGGTGTTCTGCTAACCATTTACGTGCGGCCACGCGTCCCTCTTTTTATTGGAGAGTACTACCTCGGTCCTGGTTTATTGGTCCTCTTTGTATTTTGTGCCAAAATTTGACCATACAAGGTGGCGTGCATGCAACTGTTTGATTAGACGGGACGAGTGCGAGAAGTCCGCCGCGCAGGCTCGACGGGACACATGCAAGCAGTCTGCCACGCAGGCTCGATGGGACACATGCGAACAGTCTGCTGCGCAGGCTCACCGGAAAGCGAGCTCTTTGACCTCCACCCGCTGCCTCACTCCCAACTTCTCCATTAATGGCGGCCGAGCCGCTGTTTAACATGTGGTTAATGCACCTGGATGGAGGGTGTTAGCTTGTGATCCCATGGCCCCGCTCAACGCTAGCATTGTTTTGTTCGTGCCTCGCTGAGAACGTGAATTTTAGCCTGTTTTCGACTCATATACATGTACCTATGAGGTTACGAACGAAATAATACGACGAAAAATTTACAATGGCAATGGATAATTATTGTCTTGCATATTCCAGATAATTTAAAATTCCACATGCGGCAACGCCCGGAAGACACAGGGGCAAGAGAAGAAGGAAGTCACAGACAACGATCTGGGTCGCTGCTCTCTACTTCTCGATGGATCCCTGGGGGAGGAGTTCCTCCAGCTCCTTCTTCACATCCTCATGACTTTGCTTGACAGCAGCCACGGATTCCTCCACCTGCAGCTCACGGTCGATGCGGAGCTTCTTCAAGTCATCCCTAAGTTCATGGACGGCAGCTGTCAGTGTCATCCACGAGGCATTACACTTCTCATGCAGCTTCTTCCAGCCGGTGACCTCCTCCTTCTGCTTGTTGAGCTCCTTATGGAGCTTCGCATTGTCACCCATGAGTTGCATGACGAGGCCGGTCGCCTTCTCAACCGAGGCATCACTAATCTCGAGCAGCTTCACCAAGCCGGCGACCAGCTCCTGCTAGTTAATTAGACCAGCGAGAATGTCGTCGTCGCTGGCTAAGGAATTCACCCACGCCAGCTCGTCGAGTTCGCCAACGCGGCGAGTGCGCTTGTGAGAGCCCTCGCCTGCCCGTGAGAGCTTCTTCGACGGCTCCGCGGCGTGGCAGGGCATCTCTGCTGCGGCTACCGCGTTGCAGCGGGACCTCTCTAGTGCTTCCGCGGCCTTGGTGTTTGCTCCCTGGTTATATCTCGACCCAGAACTCCTCCTACCGGCCATGGCAAACACAAGGAACGACTTAACAGGAAAGACCTATTTTTTTGGTGATGAGGAGAGGAATGTGCAGTAATTTTTGAGTGGGTAGTTTTTATAGCCCAGTGCTAAGTGGGAACACATTTAGGTTTGATCGGTGTGAACAGATTTGCAATTACTTATTGCGTGGTAATTTGGAATGTGACGGGAAACAAGCTCAAAATTTATTGATGGTTTTGGGTTCGAAGCCCGAAACGGTTCCCGGATGGCGTACGTGGGCCAGCGTTCTCGGATGTGTATGTGTCTATCCAATATCACAAACAGCCCAGATATCGTCAGCATGTTCGATGGATGGGCCGTCTCGCCTCCCACGGGTGCCAGATAGTTGACCAAAATTGCTATACGCAGGTGGTTGCTCGCCGTTGAGGCGGCCACGGCACGCTCTGCTAGAGTCCCTTCGCGCGCTCTGCTGGACGTTAAGGCGGCCGCGGCGTGCTCTGCTCATGTCCCTCCGCGCGCGCTCTTTCAACGGTTGGGGCCGGCGCACGATCACATTTTGGGCGCCATATGCATGCGGTTGCGTCCGCGCGCATCGCCACGATGCAGTTAATACATGCGACACGATGCAGTTACGTGCTACATCAACTGCCATCCGCGCGCGCCGATACTCCACGATGTTCGGCCTCCCCATTTATTCCCACCTCCATTATAACCTTAGTCTCTTCAACCTTTCGATTGCGCCCCACAACACAACAAGCACACCCACGACGACACATAGAGAGAGGATATCCAGCGGCGCTCCAATGGAGTTCGGCGTGCATAGTGTGGACACCCACGTGAGGGGGAAGAACCTCTCGGTGGTGTACAGCATCGACCAGGCCGTGGTGGAGGACTCCATCAACACCATGGAGCAGTTGCTTGCTGTGGATGACAAGTACAAAGTGGTCGGCTTCGACCTCCAGTACACCGCTAGTCGTCCCGGGGTTGATCAGAAGGTTGCCATCGCCCAGTTGTGCGTGGGCCATCATGTCCTCGTCTACCACTACTGCCTGGCCACAAGGCCTTGCGAGCATTTCGCCAGGTTTGTCAATAGCACCAACTACAAGTTCGCTATAGTGGACACCGCCAACGATGTAAGAGCACTCCAGCTTTCGGGCTTGGCCTGCCAGAAACTTGTCGACATCCGTGGCCACTACAGGGTCTGGGGCACATGAAGAAGGACTCCCTGGTTGAACTTGCCGTGGCCATCATCGATCCCTACTATAAAAACATGAAGGGTGGTGCCAAGAAAAATCCTGCAGCCTGGCACGGTGCCTGAGTGCGGAGACTGGATGAAGCTCACCTCAAGTTTGTGGCCAAGAACGTGTACACATGCTACGAGATGCACAGGTGGATCGTTGACATGAGGGAGTGCCTCCTTCCTGGAATCGGCGAGGGATCGAGGCACTAGCAGAGCAGCGGCGGCAAGCGTCACAAGAAGAAGTAGGTGATGATTATATATGATCGTTTATCCTAGTTTATTATGCATGTAATTGTTTACTTTGGTGTGTCCAAATGTCATGTGTGTAGTTAGTTATGTAATTGGATGTTTAATTTGGTGATCCAATCATGTCCTTATAAGTATATATGTTGTTGTTCTGTAGACAGAGCATAGATGTTGTGTCGACAGAGCAAATCACATCGCCCACGGGCTAAACTAGGGAACCCCTCGGTGGTGATTTCATCAATCACTGACAATTGTATACCAGCAAGCGTTTGCCCACACCACACACGGGTTATTAGCAGTAATCGTCTGTGTTGTTATCCGTCTTCCCACACATTTCTGATTACTGACCTGTTGGCTACATATCAGACACATCTTGTTGAACCGTTTCTGTTTTGTTGGGTAATCGCAAACAGTTCATCTGAGTGAACCGCATGCCGTATATCGCACACACCTTGCTCTGGCTGACCGTTTCTATTGTGTTGGGTAATCACAAACAGTTCATCTGAGTAAACTGTATGCCGTATATCGCACACACCTTGATCTGGCTAACCGTTTTTGTTGTTCTGGCTCATTGCAAACAGTTCGTATGGATCAACTGTATGCCATGTATCACACACGCAGCTCTAATCTGAATCGTGCTTGATGTCTCCACCATCGCACATAGTTCGTCTTATTGGTGATGGTTTTATTACGATACCATTTGTGATTCATGCATCGCACACGGTTTGGTCGAGGGGTCTCCGATTCATGTGTCGCATTAGCAGTCGCCGGCAGTAGTGAACATATATACAAGATTGGGTCGATTCAATATGACCGTTCTTCTAACGTCATAATCTCAACATTGTTTCGGGACTATCGTTACACTTAATGATATTCTAAGATTCGGAAAACGTGATCATCAACAACACTTGAGCTAGTCCTAGAGGCAAGACTAGGAACCTTTTATTTAACCGTTTATCATTCCACACGTGCATATGAGTTTTCCACTAAATCGATAGCATAGAATATAAACTTTATAATTATGAATATGGAAATATAATAATACAAATATTATTGTCTCTAGGGCATATTTCCAAGAGTCTCCCACTTGCACTAGAGTCAATAATCTAGTTGCATGCTTTTCTAACACCCATGGCTATCTGGTGTTGCTCATGCTTTGCTAGTGGTAGAGCCTTCGTCACTGGATTTGATACTCTTCAAATCCTAATGTTATTTGTGTTGGTAATATCTGGTTTTTCTGTGTAATTCTCATGTTACTTTAATGGTAACACTATATCTCTATATAGTCTATTTTATAGTAACACTATATCTCCATATAGTCCATTTTCTATATCATCATATAGTCAATTTTATTTGGAACTACACCATTGTTTATCAATAAAATTTTATCGATCCAGATTATATTCTATTGAAAACTTCTCAAGCCTCAACCTATATCATTTATAAAATCCACAATTATGTTCATTTCCTGAAACCATTTCAAAATTTTATAGCCCAATATTTTATTTATATAAGTCATGAAGTTTTTTGTGTGTAACCTTTACAACAAACAATTTGTTGTAACTATTTACAACAATCTCTTCATCTCCTCCATAAGAAGCAGAACCTTTGTCCAATTGAGGCACTATAATATTTTAGTAATCACCCTGGTGAACCTCTCTAGGATCACTAAGGTATTTACTACTAACAATTAGTTTATATGAAACATATGGCTTTGTACATTTGATAGCATATATGATGAATTCAATTTCTGAAGCAAATTGAACTTTCCTCATCCACTCATGCTCATCAACTATTGATTTCTGCACAGTGTTTATGCTATGTGACACTATGAGAAAACACTTTCTCCTTTCAAACTTCTTTAAAACTTTGTCACAGTACATGTCTTAGCATTATCAGATGTTTTGATCTGTCTATATAGATTTTCATCCAGTAATTCTAAGTCCCTTTAGAAACATGATTTTAATCATTAGTGCTAATATACTTCATATTATTTCTGATCAAGTAATTTATCATATATATGATGTAAGATCAGAAATGTTATAGAGCTCCCACTAAACTTCTTGTATCCACAAGCTCGTTGATAAAGTTTAAATTCTCCAATTACTTCATCAAACTCCAGCTACTTGATACTTTATTTCAAATCATACACATTACTTAAAATATTTATATCATTCCGGTATTCCCAACAAAATCTTTTGTTGTATTATATACATCTAGTTTCAAAATCTCTTTCAAAACAGTTTTGTTACTCATCTGTTATATATCAATACAACACTCACTATTGAGATCGATTTATACTTTTAGTATGAAGACTTGACAAGCAACTCTTCCTTCTTTACAAAACACTTTTGTAAAACTTTTCTTTCAGGATCACCATCCATGAATATTTGAAGATCCATTTACACACCTTCTGAAGGTTTCATCAAGTTCAAAACTTGTTCCTTGCATATGGAATTCACTTTGGATTTCAATGGTTTAAGTAATACCTCTATAGATGGGCGCCATCACTGCTTCCTTGTAGTGCGCAGGTTTCATCTTCTTCTAAGATGAATTATTCAGTAGATTCGATGATCTTTCCCGACCCTTGCATTTTGTTACAGTCTTAACTGAAGCTCCTACATCTAATGTAGCAGATTCTTTGCTCAGTTTTATGATCCAAAATATTCCAGAACATTTCTGGTTTAGTCTTGTTTCAACTTTAAGCTGGAGATTCAATAATCTCAATAAGCTGTATCATCCTCCCACTTACTTCTTTAACGAGTAAACCTTTTCTCGAAAAATATTCATTCTCTGACAAACATTTTTGTCCTTTGAATTTTGTGAGAGAAACACAAAACCTACAATCAAGCATTTGGTCTAAAATATTCTATAACTCTTTATAGTTTATATTAGACTTTTAGATGGTGCATCTGTTTAGTTAATATTACGTTGTTTCATCCCAATTTTTTAATAAGAGCAGATCGGTAATAATAATTCCACAATTATTCAATTGCTTGCTAAACTTATGACTAAGATATATTTCTTCATGAATGAAGAATCATGTTTATCTTTTGTCATAATGATAATATATCTTCATCTTGAATTACTTTGAACTATTTCAAATATTTCAGTCCTTATGTTTTATCAAGTAAATCATATTTACTCATAACTTTCTTGAAGTATAAATATTCACCGCGCCCTTTATATCCATCGGACTTTATACATCATAATGTATTCAGTCAATTCAAAGAAAGGACTTTTATACTTCATCTCTATGAAGATTTAATTATTCGATATAATCAAGCAGTGCCACATGTAAGTGGTCTTATCAGTATTCTTAAGACATTTAGCTTTAATGGTATAGATCACAAACTTCAAGATTCATCATGAATAAACCATCACAAAATAGAGGTTTAATCAAAAAAACCATATTCTCATAATAATCCGAACAACTATTGTTTTCAAATTTATAAGAATATCCATCGTATAACCCATAAAATAATGCATTACAGAACTTCTAAGCAAAATAACCATTATTTCAATTCTAAGATAAATCTTGAAGACAAACTAAAGACATGACTTTGATGGTCTCTGAGAAGTGATCCCATCACTATTCCCGACTTGCATCACAACTTCATTTCTTCTCTCCTTGTGAGTTCTCTGTAGTCTCTATATCAGTTTGCAAAACGAGACCGATTAGTATCAAATACTTTTGACATACAAAAATTTACATGTAGAATAACATTAACTTTGTATAACGATTATACCTTTACCGGAAGAACCATTCTTCTTATCCGCCAAATACTTCTTGCAGTTATGCTTCCAGTGTCCCTTCTATTTGCAGTAGAAACATTCAGTCTCTTTAGAGGCTCTACCCTTGTTTTTCTTCTGAGACTCGGTCTTACCGGATCCAGTAGATTTCTTCTTCTTGGACTTGCCCTTCTTCTTGAAACTGGTGGTCTTGTTGACCATCGACACTGTTTTGTTCATCTGCATTCCAGCTTCCACAGTTTTGGGCATAGCAATCAACTTGTTTGCACTTTTCTCCAACAATTCATGTTGTAATTCATGATAAAACCATCGTAAGATGGGGGGAGTGAAGCAAGCACAATATCTGTACCGAGTGTTGGAGGAATTCCAAATTCCAAATTCCAAAGAAGCCAGTTTATCAACATAGCCAGCAAACTTTACTATATGCTCACTCATTCAGGAACCCTCTTTCATCTTGCATTCAATCAAGGCCTTGCTTAATTCAAACGTTCGGTCCTTGCCTGTTTCTTGTACAGAACTTCCAGTGACCCAATTATAAATTGAGTAGTAGATCGTTCAAAACGCTTCTGTAGTTTAGGATCAATGCAAGTTAACATGAGACACTGGACTGAATCATAGTCATCACTACCAGCAGTGTAAGCCGCAACTTCTTCTGGTGTTGCATCCTTTGTAGGAGCATCACCCTGGGGCTAATCTAGCACATACCCCTTCTTAGCACTCCTGAGAACAAATCTCAGGTTCCGGATCCAATCTGCATAGTTTCCACCATTAGCAGCCGACTTTTCTTTCTCTAACATAGGGGCTAAGTTGAACATTCATTTAGACACTTATTCATAATTAAAGTTGCACTAGTGATTCAACAAATTTTAATATAAAGTCCACTCCCACTCAAATTAGTATCTCTGATAATTAATAGTGAGTGATTCAAGACCCTGATCTCGTTCATAGTCATTGATGTGTTCATCACTGATGACGTGAATTTTGACCGGTAGGCAATCTTTTGCCAATCATATCACCATATGACTCTTGTTCATCTTTTGATGCTTCGTGCTCCGAGATTAGAATGATTCTGCCAGAACTTCAAGACAACCGAGTGTTATTTGCTTGCTCGGTTTGACCTCGCCTGTCTTACAGTTCACAATCCATTTGTACTCATGTGGACATGACGTACTCCGGAAAGCCACATGTTATAGATGGTTGCAACACTGGGAAGAGAACCTTTTAACTTGATATTTACTATGAGAGATCAACCTAATAATTGACTACTACTCAATCAAAGGGATAAATATCTCAGGCAATTCATAAAAGCATGATATGGTATAGCCCTTGGCGCCGGGAATCCTCCATGATCATCTTCAATCTTCTGTTGAAGCATTGTGATGGCCAATATTTCATTGCCGTGGCAACCGTTTCAAAAACGTTGCCGTGGCGACAGTTTTAGAAAATGTTGTCGTGGCACCAAATTCAGAATTCTGCCGTGGCACGAAATTATAGCTCCTCGTCCTGCGCCTGGTACACCTTCTCCTTGTCGGGGTTCTCCGTGTACGTGTTGCCATCGTCACCTGTAACCTGTAGGCTATCTCTATGAATTTTACATTAACGTGGCAATCTCGTGGCTCCAGCCATCATGCCGTGACGCGCATGCCGCTTAACATTACAACATATAACCATCTCATACATAAACTTATTATCATGACGAAGGCTATAACACATCATATGCATACTCTGCAAAACCAAGTTAGACGTCCTATAATCGGTTTTAGCAAAATTTTAGTTACGTGGTTAACCAGTTTTAACAAATAATACTAGCTACCTATGTCCACAACATGGGCGATGATTCTTGATGCAAGATTAAGTTTCGGGGTGTGTGAAAGAAGAGACTTAATTAAAAGTCTCATCCCCCACAATAAACTTCGTCAAATACGCGTGACCCCCTAGAAGATTATCCATCTTCGACACCCTCTTGTGTACGCGATGGTTCACTATTCTCAACTATGGTGAAGCCCAAGGAACTGTTAGCAGATCGTCGACAGCCAGAGCCGATCGACTGTCAGAACCTTGTGAAAAGCGACACCATGCTGTCGATGAATTGAACCAAAGCAACACTCGAGGGAAGCATAGCAAGAACATCAACCCTCAAAATCACATGTCATCTAGATCGCAACATCCACCTACTCATAAGCCTGCTCATGATGCCACTGTTGGGAAACGTAGTAGAAAACAAAAAAAATCGCACCTACGCACAACCAGAATATATATGAAGATGCATAATAGGTTGTGTTCACGATCGTTACCGTCACCGAGTTCCAGCGGAAGAAGAACGTGTCGGTGTAGATCATACTTGGAGTCCCTTAAACAGTCGATGAACGATCCCGCGAACCGTCCACGAACAGCCCCTCGAACAGAAGACCAAAAGCACGACCTCTCAACTTCGTTGCAACGTCCAGCCTTCACGACCCGGTAGCGCTTCGCCATCCAGAGCTAATCGTTACCGGAGAATTAGAGGGAGGATATTAGAACCACACTGGGCTACTAATTATGAGGATTAGAGGATCTAGATCTAGCTCTAATTAGATCAACTAGGATCAACTAGAACTAGAACTAGAGGAAACTAGAGGAGGCTCCAAAACTTGTGTTTTAGGGGCTAGCCTTGCCCCTCTATTTATATGTTGAGCCCTGGGGTCGTAACATGGGGAGAGGGCCTCCCCAAAGTTGGTTTGGAACGCAAGGAAGAGTCCTTCTCAGTTTCCTACACGAAACGCCAAGGTTCCTCGCGTTTCAGGAAATGCCACGGTACTCAGCGTCTGGCCCAGGGCCAGATGCCAGGGTCCCTGGCATCTGGTCCTGACCTCTGCAAAACCCTTTTGCACCAACCTAAAGCCTCGTGGGCCTTACCCCTTGGCCCAGCCAAAGTGTCCTCGCACCAGAACATTTCTGGAAACATCCGAAACCCTTCCGGTGACACCGAAACACTTCCGGATCCTCTTGGAACTATTCTGAATATTTATGAAACAATTCCACAAATATATCCTCGATACTCCCGTCCTACTAACACTCAGCAAATCGTGATTGCCTTAAGCTTGTGACCCCGTAGGTTCGGTAACTCATAGACATGACGAAACTGCCCGTTCAAGGACCGATAGCGGAACCATGGACGTCCATATTGATCCCTATGAGCACACGAATGATATTCGAGTGAACCTTTGCTTATCATGTGATGTTCCCTTTGCTTCGCGATACTTCACAAAACCCGAGATATGTCGGTATCCTCCTTAGTCATCACTATTGTGGGGTCGAGGAGATAGATCTAGAGGGGGGGTGTGAATAGACTCTTAAGCAACCAAAGTTGCAGTTTTTCGTTCTCTTGAGAATTAGGCAGATTTTGGCACAAGTTAAGATATCACCAAGACTTCCTACACATGCATATCTAGAGATTGAGCAGCGGAAATAGTAAAGTATGCAAGTGTACAGAAAGTAATGGGGTAGAGAAAAGAATATCAAAGGCAATGAAGACACGGTGTTTTTGGCGTGGTTCCGATAGGTGGTGCTATCGTACGTCCACGTTGATGGAGGCTTCAACACACAGAGGGTAACGGTTGTGCGAGTCCACGGAGGGCTCCACCCACGAAGGGTCCACGAAGAAGCAACCTTCCCTATTCCACCATGGCTTCCATCCATGAAGGACTAGCCTCACTCGGGGTAGATCTTCACGAAGTAGGCGATCTCCTTGCCCTTACAAACTCCTTGGTTCAACTCCACATGATCTTGGAGGCTCCCAAGCGACACCTAACCAATCTAGGAGACACCACTCTCCAAAAGGTAACAAATGGTGTGTTGATGATGAACTCCTTGCTCTTGTGCTTCAAATGATAGTCTCCCTAACACTCAAACAGTTCCTCACAGATTTGGATTTGGTGGAAGAAAGATTTGAGTGGAAAGCAACTTGGGAAAGGCTAGAAATCAAGGTTCAAATGGTTGGATTGGAATATCTTGATCTCAACACATGAGTAGGTGGTTCTCTCTCAGAAAATATATGGTGGAAGTGTAGGCACGTTCTGATGGCTCTCTTACTTGGTAAGAGGGTGCTGGAGGGGTATATATAGCCTTCACCTAAAATCCAACCGTTACAAGTCTTTGACCCAACTCGGTGACACCAACATGAAATCTCGGTGAGACCGGCTAGTGTAAAAGACATGAATGTTAGGCATTTTGGTGGGACCAAAGTGCAACGGCTAGGGCAAGACCAGGTTTTGGTGAGATCGAAAATTTCATCTCAGAAATTCTGAAGTGAAGTTGCAACATTACAGCAACTTGGTCAAGCCATCTCGGTGGGACCGAGAACCATTTCGGTTACACCGAACTGTTAGGGTTTTGGTTGTGGCAGTGAAATGATCATCTCGGTGAGTCCGGAGTAGATATTATCGGTTGGACTGAAATGATGAAGTAGGGTTTTGGATAGATGTGTTTTGGGAAAATGAGTGAGCGTTTTGGAGCAATGCCACTGAGCACTTTGAGCAACAACCTCATCAACAATACCTCATCCCCTTTTAATAGTATTGGCTTTTTCTATGGACTCAATGTGATCTTGGATCACTAAAATGAAAATGAAGAGTCTTGTGGATGCCAATCTTATCCTTAGTATTTTGAGGGATTCCACATCTTCTTGTCCTTGCCATGCCATTGTTGAACTTGTCTAAAATATACTAGATAAAAGCATTAGTCCAACAACATGTATGTTGGCATAAATTACCAAAACCACCAATGGAGCAAATGTGCTTTCAATCTCCCCCTTTTTGGTAATTGATGACAACAAACATCAAAGATTCAAATAAAGATGTAACAGAAGATTGTATGAAAGCTTTGAAGGAAACATGTAACATGTATGAGCTCCCCCTAAAGATGTGCAGCTAGTAAAAGATGATAGCTCATGGAAAGTAGAAGCACAAAGTTAAGGAAATACACATGTAACATGTATCTTGGCTATATGCATCAGAGCAACAGAAAAAAATTTGAAGTACCCACATGTCCATGACTATCTTCTTCCAAAAAATATGTGCAAAAGCAAGAAGTCATCGTGTACATGAGTATGATGCACATACTTACCTTGAGGTTCTTGATCCTATACCTATAGAAATACACTTGAGAAAACAGGGTTAGATAACACAAGATAATTTCTCCAAGAAAAGACACAAGATCAACAAGAAACCAAGATTGGGATGACATGTTGAAGAGAGTATTACTAAGTGAATACTTCTGTCAGAAGCAGACACGTCCCCAAAAGAAAATAGTTGTCTCCCCTTAAAAGAACTTACTCTCCCCCTGAATCTGATATTGGATAATGGGAGTAGGTAGGGTGAGAAAACTAAAGCAACCAGAAAAATAGATCATGTTTCTCCCCTCTTAGAAACATGTAGCATTCTCTCCTCTTGTAAGGTGCATCTCTCTCTCCCCACCTTTTGACAAGGAAGAGCTTGTGGTGATAAGCTTTGATGTAGATCTCTCTCCCCCTTTGACATCAATTTCCAAGAAGGGATACTTCAAGGTTATTGGTCAAGTGGGTTTGGTCCTTGAGAAACACATCTAGCCATTGTGTAGTTCCAGATGCAAGTAGAGGGTAAGAATCATTGAGTGGAGCTGGAGCAGAAAAGTCAATAAATATTTGACAGAAAATTTCTTTAGGCAGCAAAGTCGGTGACTCCGAGTAGATTCTAATCGGTGTGACCGAGTCTTGTGTTAATGGAAGATTTTGTCAACTCAGCTCACTAGGCAAAGGAATTCTCACAAGAATTTGCAATGAATTAACTACTAAACTAGCTAAGAGAAAAGAACACAGAAAAGAAAGAAACAGAGAATCAAAGAAACACTAGAGAACTTCATTTAGAGGGGTCGGCGACTAGGTCACCTATGTTTGAGTATATTGACTTAGGAGTCAAGTGAGAACACTTGATCATAGGTCATACTCATTGTTAAGCTCAAAATGGGGTTGCCATTTTTTGTTTAAGCATTTCAATGTATTCACATCTTGTTGAGTTGCTTTAGCTCATGACTTTGAGTAAAGCTTCTCTAAGATGTGAGAACTTACATTGGGGTTTTGGTGGTGATGTCCATCATGTAGTTGAACATGAGGTAGACGCTCATGAATGAAGTTGGGAGCAATCCTATCATTTGTAGTTCATCTTCCTACATGGGTTAGATTTGCAAGGAGCAACATATGCATCCAAAATGACAAGAATGAAGCATAAACTCAAATGTTGTCAAAGGATATGTTTGAGTTGTCTTGTTCCTTGTCACACCAAATATTGTCAATACTTGGGTTATACAAGATTGCTCAAGATAAGAGTGAGAGGCAATCTTGTGACATGAAGCTTGTCCAAGTACCTACAAAAGGTTAGATACAATACAAGGGAGCAAAGTGTCCAAGATATAATATGATCATAGAAGTATCATGGATAAGTCAAGAATGCTCATGCCCTTGTATGCATCCAAGTGAGTCTCTAGTTCAAGTTTGAAGCATCAATGATGTTCAACTCACTCCTCAAGTGGCAAAATACCTTCTCATCAAGAGGTTTAGTGAAAATATCTTCCAATTGCTTGTCGGTACGAACATGCTTGAGGTCAATGTCGCCCTTGGCAACATGATCTCGAATGAAATGGTGATGAACCTCAATATGCTTAGTTCGAGAATGTTGCATGGGATTCTGTGCAATCTTAATAGCACTCTCATTGTCACATAGTAATGGTACATGTCTCACATGCACTCCACAGTCTTTAAGAGTTTGTGTCATCCATAGTAATTGAGCACAACATGATCCCGCGGCAATGTACTCCGCTTCGGCAGTAGATAGAGATACCGAGTTTTGTTTCTTGGAGGACCAAGACACAAGAGATGTACCAAGGAATTGACATGTACCCGAAGTGGATCTTCTATCAACCTTGTCTCCGGCATAGTCCGAATCGGAATAGCCAACAAGATCAAAAGAAGATCCTTTGGGATACCAAATGCCAAAGTTCGGTGTATGTAACAAGTATCTCGCAATTCTTTTCACGGCCTTAAGGTGACACTCTTTTGGTGCCGCTTGGTATCGTGCACACATGCACACACTTAGCATAATGTTAGGACGGGAGCCACATAGATATAGCAATGAACCAATCATAGATCGATAAACCTTTTGATCAACCAGTCTGCCATCCTTAGTCAAGTCAAGATGTCCACTCGTGGGCATTGGAGTTTTCATACCTTTACTTTCTTGCATGTTGAACTTCTTAAACAAGTCCTTGGTATACTTGGTTTGAGAAACAAAGGTACCCTCCTTAGTTTGCTTGATTTGCAAACCAAGAAAGAATTTGAGTTCACACATCATAGACATCTCATACTTTTCCGATATCAACCTTCCAAACTTTTCACTAAAAGAGGGGTTAGTAGATCCAAAGATAATGTCATCAACATAAATTTGGCATACAAATAGTTCTCCATTAACCCTCTTTGTAAACAAGGTTGAATCAATTTTCCCAATTTCAAAACCTTTTTCAAGAAGAAACTTTGTCAAGCATTTGTACCAAGCTCTAGGGGCTTGTTTGAGACCGTAAAGAGCTTTACAAAGTTTATAAACGTGGTTAGGTTTCTTGCGATTAACAAAGCTGGGAGGTTTTTAACATAAACTTCCTCCTCAATTTCTCCATTTAAGAAAGAACTTTTAATATCCATTTGGTAAAGAGTGATATCATGGTGATTGGCATAAGCAAGTAAAATGCGAATGGACTCAAGTCTAGCAACGGGAGCATAGGTCTCACCATAGTCCATACCTTCGACTTGTGTGTAACCTTGTGCTACGAGACGAGCCTTGTTGCGTACAACTTGTCCATCTTCATCTTGCTTATTCCGAAACACCCATTTGGTTCCAATGATGTTTCACTCATCTTTAGGCTTCTCAACCAAGGTCCAAACTTGATTCCTCTCGAAGTTGTGTAGCCCCTCATGAATTGAATTTACCCAATCGGGATCCTCGAGAGCTTCTTCTACCTTCAAAGGTTCAACACTAGAGATGAATGAGTAATGCTCACAAAAGTTAGCTAAACGAGATTTAGAGTGAGTGATTCTCCCGGATTGGATATCTCCAAGTATTTGTTCGACGGGATAATTCTTGTCAATTCTTGCTCTAACTCGATGGGGCGTCGGAATTGTGTCCCCCGAGGTCGCCTCGACGTCCTCTACACGCCAAGCTGCCGGGCCCCTCCTCCCTCGTCGGAGGCGGTCCGAGGCGCCGGGACGAGCACCAGCGCGCGCTCTGCCTCGCCTCCTCTGCTTCGAGCGGGAGGTTGAGGACAACGCCCCGTCAGCCAGCGGGCCCCGCCTGTCAACGACACGGCTGGGAGCCTGAGCCACTGACAGGTGGCCCCTCCGCGTTTAGTGGAGGCGGGACCAGGGGAAAATGCCTTCCCTGAAAGGAAGCATACTCCACCAGTACGCCTTCGATGTCAGCCCCTCCGTGCGCGCGGCTGCGCAACTGGGCCGGCCCAGTTGCCTCTGCCCGTTGGTCCAGCCCGTTTAGGTATTCTTTTTCTCTTTCTCTATTCAAAGACTTGTATAATTCCTTGAAAATCCAGTTTTAATCCAAATTTGTTGATTCAAAATCCTAGAATCTCCTAAAATCATTATATATCCAAAGGACAAGCTTGCACATTCTCCCAGTAAACTTTCTTTCACACTTATTTGATAAAACCCTCTTCTTCTATTTATATTCTAAACTTTAGAAATTCATAGGGAGCTCATCCTAGATCCAAATGTAGTGATTCAAATTTCTAGATGCATCTAAGTTCATGACTTAGTTTATGAACATTTTTCTATATACTTTGTCTGCAATATCAATATTTGAGCCATTTCTTTGTGTATGGCCAACTTTGCTAATCCCTAAGAAATTCATTTGAACTCCAAATCCAATGAAACCAATTTCTAAATGATTCTAAAATCATGCCTTGTTTAATGACTGCCTTTTCTCATTTTACAAAAATACATTTCTGTAAATTTCTTGCAGATTCATTATTCCCTTGATCCCACCTAATTGAAATGTTCAGAAATCCCTATTGATCCAAATCCAGTAGAACCACTTTGGTTATTTTTGATATGGCCAGAGATGTCCTAGAAAAGTAGAATTCCTATTTTTAGAGCACTTTTATTTTCTGCCTTGTTGTGTTGCTTATTGTGATTGCTTTCGACGTTAGTTGACGAAGTAGACGGAGTGCTTGGAGAAGGGCCAGAAGAGTTGAAGACTTTACTGAGCCAGGCAAGCAGTCCATTGACCATGATCAACCCTTTTTACATCATAATAGCATTTTCCGTTGTTGCACCGAAAGCATGATATCTTGGTGGTGGCAAACTTGCTAGGTTGCCTCCGTTGCATGTTTCCTTTGATACTTGCATTGCTCATAACTCCATCCTTGCTTAGAGTTGTGTTGGTGGGAAGTAGATAGGTATTGTAGATTCTGGCTACGCAAATTGGGGCAAGGTTATGCACGGAAAGAAACAAGTGTGGTTTAACAAAGACTTTCAAAAACCCCAACGGGTGACACTGATGCCCTTGGGAGATGATGAGCTAGGTCACTACTTGGTGAAGAAGTGGTGTACCGAGGCAAGTGGAGTGTGTTGTTTTCGAAAACGGATTAGATTTATGATTTGATGACCGTCCCAACCATACATGCGCAACCAGTCTACCCTAGTATGGGATAGGGCATTATTGATTACCTAGTTCGTGCTAGCATGGAGCCTGCATTACTAGTGGCGGGATTGGTGTGGTCACTCTTGAGACGGGGTCGTGCTTGGATAGGCGGCCATGACTGTTTTTACAGGGCACCGGACACACCGTTGGTACCTCCGTGCATGGTTTATGTGATAAGTCTGGGAGCGTGGCTCCACAGACAGAGTTAAGTGTGTGAGAATGGTTGTGGCACGGGGGCTATTACCAATCAAGTGGACTCTATGTTAGTCACGGCTAGGGAAAGGTAGTGATCGGGTGCTTACCCTGGGTACTTGAGGTACCACGGGTCATGGATGACACGAAAGTTCCCCGGATCTTGTGGGTAAAGTGTGCAACCTCTGTAGAGTGTAAACTATTCGAATAGCCGTGTCCACGGTCAAGGACAGTTGGGTGGTGCTGCTTAAACTATGTCCGGATTTTACAAAAATTTGGGTTGGAAGTATTGTGATGAGATTCGTGAGGAAGTCACGATGAGCCTAAGACTGAGTTGTTCATAACTCTTTCTCGATGTTGATGTCTGTAACCTCTTAATGCTTGTTGCAGACGCATTCATGATTTCTAAGCAATATTGATCATACTTGCATAAGAAAAACTAGCTTTCCAAAAAATGCCAACTTAGTAATAGAGCCTTGCATAATTATTCTGTTATCAATCATGGGTTGCTTGCGAGTACATTCAAAAGTACTCATTGGCTTGTCCCTGGCTATTAAATTGGCCAGGCATGGAAGAGCAGGAGTTTTAAGAAGAGTTCTTCGGTGACGAACTTGCGAACTAGGATGCTTTCCCAGTCAAAATGCCTGTAGGGTTAAGGCAGATGGTATGGGTCCAAGTTATCGACGAAGATTTCCGCTGTGATGTTTTATTTGGTGTTTAGCCCTTGAGGCTTTATCTATGTAAGACTTGACCATAATGGTCATATCTATGTAAGACGCTATGTAATGGATGTAAACTCTTGATATTCAGTTCGTTGTGTACAGTGAGCATTGATCCTTGGGATCACTATGCACGCACAATCGGTGGCTTCGACTGTGTAAGTCGGGGTCCCCACAGAGCTGGTATTAGAGCCATCCTGACTGTAGGAAGCCTTTGTTAGCATGGACGTTAGTTAGGATAAAACTATTTTCAAAACTATCACCATTTTTCCAAAACTATCTATACTTCTCTCCTTTTCTGAGTTTTTCCAAAACCACTACACCTAAGATATATTTCTCCTTATTATCCTCTCCCCTTCAAAAGTTTAGTGAATTGCCGATGTACCCAAAGACTTCTTGACCACCGGATTCCCCGTGCTTCTCGAGGATAGCCTCAAGAAGTGCCAATTTCACCGAGCCCCCACTTTCACCTACCATGAGCACTGGATCAATTACACCAAGACGGAGTACCAAGTGGAAGTAATCGTGAAGGCTAATGACTCTCCGACAAGCTGGTTCTTCGATGGACCCAGATGGCAACATGGTCCTCGCTGTCAAGACAGCTGCACTCAAGGCACTGACCCGCCTTCGAGACCTTCTTCCGGAGATGGCAGATGAGCCAGCAACCCGCTACTTACCTTATCGGAAGGAGGATGATGACGAGAGAAGCACACCAGCTCCACCGATGTAGGAAGGACTTCCACTCAGATTCCAGACCTACTTCAGCCTTTGTGCCGACTGCTTGGCATAGCACTTGGCCTCAGAGTGGATGGAGCTCCGAAAGGAACTTCACGAGACCAAGGAACTTCTCCGCCAAGCTCAAGGGAAGACGGATAGGATCAAGAAGGAAGGTGCTCCCCCAAGACGGCCCGCAGTTGCATACCGAGGTGGAAGACCCCCGGAGAATGTGCCTGCGAAGAATGGAGAATCATCTCAGCAACACCGTATGACGGCAAGGGGCTACCGCAAGCTCTTCACTGCACCATCGGCAAGGCAACGCCATGTTGAGCTCCTCCACTCCCCCACTCCCTCGAGTGAGGAAGAAACTCAGATGGATGATGACAAGGAGGAAGACCCAGAAGAGCGAGAGTACGCGACCGAGCATTCCACCACCTAGGCACCACTCGAGACTAGGATGTGCTAGTCCGCAACCCCTAAAGGTAGGATAGGTCGTGTATCCCCTATGCGAAGTCGAGTCCTTGTAATGGTTCATATGAAACCATGCTATTTTTGTGTTTGCTTTTGTGTTGCGATTTGATGGAAGTCATACTTTCCCTCTAGGAACTTGTGAATGGCTACATCACCCATTTGGTTTTCAATGAATGTTTTTGGCCTTTTCGGCCCTTGTTTGATTGCACTTGCACTATACCACCCCCTTTAGGCACCCCCTCTATGTTACTTTTCCTCACCTCTATCTCATCAACTGAAGCTCAAAGAGACAAGATGCACCAAGGATTCCGCCTCAACAAACTACTAGCACTGAAGACTTTTTGCGACAACCTATCCAACCAAGTGCGACTCAGTGGAGTTATGCTTTTCCCTTGGGATTGGAAATCCAGCCCTAGACCATTCTAGACTTCACGAGTTACCCCAGCTCGAATCCTTAACCATGTGCTTAACCTACGGAATTGCAAGAGAACCAGTTAAGCTTTGATAATCTTTGCTTAGCACTGGGTTCATTATGGAACTAGTGATCATAGTGAACAAACACATTACCATCTTAAGAGAGAACCAGAACTGACGATGCCATTGGGAAGATCGATTTGAGGATATATGAATAAAGGCCAAATGACTTGATGAGGCTATATTAGTGACCTTGAGGAAATTTCTGAGACTCTTTGGTGGATTATAAGGCTTTCATGTTGGTAGATAAACTTGGTGGGATCATGTTAATAGAGTAGCATAACTTTCATTACCCTTGAGTAAATTGGATTTAGTAGGTCAATTATGATCGCAAGCTGAAATTCTTGGAAGTGTAAGAATTTGACTTAACCATGGGATATTTATAGGAAATTGGTGATGTTACGATAATGACTTGGAGGAACGAGTAGAAATTCTCGCTGGACATGAGATTTGGATTAAAATTAGTGATCATAGTAAGGTGTTGATGATAAGGAAGTCTACATGGTTCGAAGTAATTTAGATTTAGTTCGATGATCTCGATCTTAGTACCCTATTTCTCGGTGGAAGATAAACTATGAAAATGGATTATTTGTCAGAGTTGATTTAGGGATCTATATAAACTTGACATTGGAGTTTACTTGATCACGATAATGGAAATTGGTGGACTTACTATGGTAAAGATAGCCCTTTCAAGGATTTGGGAATTATAGGGACTTTAGAAGATTATGTGGAACACCATAAATATTGGATTTGTAGAATTAATGAATCATGTAGTGATTGATGGAATTAATGGGCCGCTGGGGTAGATTCATAGGAAGGAAATAAGATCTTGGATTGGTATAAGACGTGTTTCCTTAGGATAGAGATACACTACCTTGGACCTTGGATGGAGAGGTTGAGCACTTGGATTTGTGATGTTTAATTCAAGCTTAGCAGCTTGTATGTTCTACCCATGGATTTTTACATAAGAATAACCATACATATGAGTTTGGGAATAGTTGACATGTATGGTTTTGTTTAGACCTCCTCTCGGGAGTCATGAGGATATGAATAGCATGAGTGATGATTGGAGTTGACTTATATGAAATGAAGCTTTCGGTGGTATAAGGTGATTTTGTTTGCAGGATTAGATAGAACAATTGGCATCTAAGAAACTGTGCTCAAGGATGAGATTGTAAACGTTCACTCACACCCTAGAATCCTTGAAACCCTTAAGCTTTACCGATCCACAACATGGTCGGATTATGACCATGGGCTTTGGCTCCAGGTTGAGAAGACCTTGGCCAATACTCAACTGTGACCACCACCAATCCCGCCTATGAGGAAGGTGGACACGAAGTGCTAAATTGCAAAAGGATCGCAGATTCCTGGACGAGTAACTACCCAGAACCAATGCCACTCCCGGAAGTTTGAAACTAGTTGACTGAAGATTAGATCCTGAGCGTTCTCTCGGAAGCAAGTGGAATCAAGATGTTGTCATCCAAAAATCATTTCCGAGACATACCCAAGACCACATCCTCAACACCCACATAGTTGAAGACCACATGCATCTGAAGATCACCTGCTCTAGGAAGTCGACAATTCGATGTCACCAGAAAGTTACACCAAGATGTTGACCTTTCTAGACTAGCACGAGACGACGTGAGGTCACCAAATAACGAAAGTAACCCCAAGGCCAACACACATCCACAATACCTTTCTACGTATTCCGACTTTTGGAGCGACACTAATACATAGACGAGCCAGATCTCTGTCAGACCTCGTTACTCAAGCCTTTGACCCCAACTGGATCTGATTTGTCGCAAAGACCCCTAATCACACTCTGGGTGTGGAATGATAACATGCAAGACGACACACCATTAAGTATTCCTGAACCGTTAGAGTAACCATCCCTAAGAGAAGGAAACTTGGGAACAAGGAGAAGATACCTACCAACTAGAGATGCTTCCCGAGTTATCCGATGTGCACAATATTTCCACGTGTCACAATCCGGAAGTGCCTCCAAGATCCCAACAAGTCCAATCTCTACAAGGAAATCGATCACTAAGCCGTTGACCTTCAACCAGATTTGACCAACCGCAAGAGACCAATTCGCCTCTTGGATGAAGCAGAACGTCATACATCAAGTACTTCAAGGTCCAGTGGAGCAACCACACCGAGGCAGAAGCAACATGGGAACGTGAAGACTATTTTAGATCCGAGTTTCCGTATCTCTTTAGTACCTAGCCTAGGAATCTCGGGGACGAGATTCTTGTAAGGGGGGTAGGTCTGTCACTCCCTGATTTTCATGCCTCATTATTTAAATTATTAAAGCATGAAAATTTGGACCAACAAAAACTTTTGTGTTGATTTGGTTTTGTTTTGATTTGGATTTCTATTGCTGTTTTCAAGTGCTCTTATAAATCAAATAAATTCCCCAACTCTTATACTTCATTCCCTTGCTCCAAAACTTTACCCAATGATCATACCATGTGTATAGGACACAAAAGTATTTTTATCTAAAAATAATTTGGCCAAAATGCATTTTCTAGATTAGGTTTTCCAAAAACCCCTAGATTGAGATTTGAACAACAAGTACTCAATTTAGGGTGTGAGAATTCTTTCCAAAAATTTATTTGGATCCTACTAGTTATAGGACTCCCTAAAACCACAAAAATATTATTTTAAAAGTTATTTTGCTATTTTATTTAAAGGTTTTTTTAGGCCAGAAATGGTTTTAATAGGTTAAAATTATTTTAATGTTTCAAAAGAATTTGGGAAAATTTAGGGTGACTCAGTGGACATATATTGTCCATATAAAAGAGTTTCAACACATGGTCATGTTCAAAATATTGGACAAATCCCTCAGAAACCCTTTCTGGATGTTTCAAGCTTTTGAAATATTTACAAAGGAAATTTTATCCATAAATTCCAAGAACATTCTAGCATGTCACAATTGCCCTATTTGATGATCTTGCCATGTTTCAATTGAAGAAAAGCAAGTTAACTTCATCAAACCCTCACGAAACCCCTTCTGCTCATTTCCAACTTTGAACAACTTTGCACTGTCAAGTTTCTCCAATTGTGCTCAAATATGGTACACTTGCTCAAATCACTTAGTGATTCATCTAGGCCAAGTGGTTCAAGATGGAGAACAATGCAACTTGGTCAAATCTTGCCAAAACCCCTTCTGACCAAATCCATGGATGAAATAGTTTACATTGTGAACTTTCTCCAAATGAGCTGCAAATTTGTGGACTAGCTCATATTGACCCCAAACCAATTCCTGTTAATTTTCAAATCCATTGGATTCCTCTAGGTACCCCAAGTCATCACCAAACACCTTCTGCCATATTTTTGTGATCAATGATTGGAGCACCAAATGGACTCCAGTTGAGTTCAAATTTTTACCAGAGCTCTCCCTAGTCACCTTCTACCTCCAGTAAAAATCTCAGGTCCATGGCTCAATCACTGGTGGGTGAAAATCCCACTTTCTCTCTCTGGACAGCCACTGTTCACCCCTCTCTCAACCTCCCCTCCCATCCAGTGGCTCTCTAGGGCATCCAATGCCACTCCCACTTTGTTTACTATCCCCTAGAATCCCCAGACACTAGAGGACATGCCCATGGCACTATTAAAATGCCATGGCATGCCATGGACGCTCTCCGGAGCGCGATACAGTGCAATCCCGCACTGTAGCTTGCCCATTCCGAGGCACCCGATGGCCTTGGGCGTCGGAATTGTGTCCCCCGAGGTCGCCTCGACGTCCTCTACATGCCAAGCTGCCGGGCCCCTCCTCCCTCGCTCTCCTCTCCTCCCCGTTGGGCATGCCCGAGAGCTCCCGAGCGGACACGAGCTCCTCCTCGTTGCCTGCCTACTTATACCCCCCCCCCCAATTGCCATGGATGCCGCTAGACCACTCCTCTCCCTCTCAGCTACGTCCTGGACTGACCCATTCCCCCTCCCATGCCCTCCATCCACCCCCATGGCCAGAGCCATGCCGTCGGCCTCCGCCTAAATTCGCGCTCTGTGGCCTCTCCCCTCCCCTTTAAACCGCACCAGAGCCTCTCCAGCATCACCGCAGGTCTCTCCCACGCTACACTTCTTCCTAACCTCGTCTGCGTCGCATGGCCCCATCTTCACCGTCGCGGGCCTCCGCCGCGGCCGAAGCTCCGCTCACTCCCGAGCTCCCCGAAGAGAATGGACCCTCCAGGTGGGTGCGCCTCACCGTCCTGGTCGCTCCGGTGGCCTAAGCTCCACCGGAGGCGGTCCGAGGCGTCGAGACGAGCGCTGGCGCACGCTCTGCCTCGCCTCCTCTGCTTCGAGCGGGAGGTTGAGGACGACGCCCCATCAGCCAGTGGGCCCCGCCTGTCAACGACACGGCTGGGAGCCTGAGCCACTGACAGGTGGCCCCTCCGCGTTTAGGGGAGGCGGGACCAAGGGAAACCGCCTCCCCTGCAAGGAAGCGTACTCCACCAGTACGCCTTCGATCCCACCTAATTTACAAAAATACATTTCTGTAAATTTCTTGGAGATTCATTATTACCTTGATCCCACCTAATTGAAATGTTCAGAAATCCCTAATGATCCAAATCCAGTAGAACCACTTTGGTTATTTTTCATATGGCCAGAGATGTCCTAGAAAAGTAGAATTCCTATTTTTAGAGCACTTTTATTTTCTGCCTTGTTGTGTTGCTTATTGTGATTGCTTTCGATGTTAGTTGACGAAGTAGACGGAGTGCTTGGAGAAGGACCAGAAGAGTTGAAGACTTTACTGAGCCAGGCAAGCAGCCCTTTGACCATGATGAACCCTTTTTACATCATAATAGCATTTTCTGTTGTTGCACCGAAAGCATGATATCTTGGTGGTGGCAAACTTGCTAGGTTGCCTCCGTTGCATGTTTCCATTGATACTTGCATTGCTCAAAACTCCATCCTTGCTAAGAGTTGTGTTGGTGGGAAGTAGATAGGTATTGTAGATTCTGGCGACGCAAATTGGGGCAAGGTTATGCATGGAAAGAAACAAGTGTGGTTTAACAAAGACTTTCAAAAACCCTAACGGGTGACACTGATGCCCTTGGGAGATGATGAGCTAGGTCACTACTTGGTGAAGAAGTGGTGTACCGAGGCAAGTGGAGTGTGTTGTTTTCGAAAACGGATTAGATTTAAGATTTGATGACCGTCCCAACCATACATGCGCAACCACTCTACCCTAGTATGGGATAGGGCATTATTGATTACCTAGTTCGTGCTAGCATGGAGCTTGCATTACTAGTGGCGGGAGTGGCATGGTCACTCTCGAGACGGGGTCGTGCTTGGATAGGCGGCCATGACTGTTTTTACAGGGTACCGGACACACCGTTGGTACCTCCATGCATGGTTTATGTGATAAGTCTGGAAGCGTGGCTTCGCAGACAGACTTAAGTGTGTGAGAATGGTTGTGGCACGGGGGCTGTTACCAATCGAGTGGACTCTATGTTAGTCATGGCTAGGAAAAGGTAGTGATCGGGTGCTTACCCCGGGTACTTGAGGTACCGCGGGTCCTCGATGACATGAAAGTTCCCCGGATCTTGTGGGTAAAGTGTGCAACCTCTGCAGAGTGTAAAACTATTCGAATAGCCATGTCCACGGTCAAGGATAGTTGGGTGGTGCTGCTTAAACTATGTTCGGATTTTACAAAAATTTGGGTTGGAAGTATTGTGATGAGATTCGTGAGGAAGTCACGATGAGCCTAAGACTGGGTTGTTCATAACTCTTTCTCGATGTTGATGTCTGTAACCTCTTGATGCTTGTTGCAGACGCATTCATGATTTCTAAGCAATTTTTTTTTCCGAATAGATTTCTAAGCAATATTGACATACTTGCATAAGAAAAACTAGCTTTCCGCAAAATGCCAACTTAGTAATAGAGCCTTGCATAATTATTCTGTTATCAATCATGGGTTGCTTGCGAGTACATTCAAAAGTACTCATTGGCTTGTCCCTGGCTATTAAATTGCCCAGGCATGGAAGAGCAGGAGTTTGAAGAAGAGTTATTCGGTGACGAACATGTGAACTAGGATGTTTTCCTAGTCAGAATGCCTGTTGGGTTATGGCAGATGGTATGGGTCCAAGTTATTGACGAAGATTTCCGCTACGATGTTTTATTTGGTGTTTAGCCCTTAAGGCTTTATCTATGTAAGACTTGACCATAATGGTCATATTTATGTAAGACACTTTGTAATGGATGTAAACTCTTCATATTTAGTTCGTTGTGTATAGTGAGCATTGATCCTTGGGATCACTGTGCACACACAATCGGTGGCTTTGACTGTGTAAGTCGGGGTCCCCACACTCATCCCCTTTTAATAGTATTGGCTTTTCCTATGGACTCAATGTGATCTTGGATCACTAAAATGAATATGAAGAGTCTTGTGGATGCCAATCTTGTCCTTAGTATTTTGAGGGATTCCACATCTTCTTGTCCTTGCCATGCCATTGTTGAACTTGTCTGAAATATACTAGATAAAAGCATTAGTCCAACAACATGTATGTTGGCATAAATTACCAAAACCACCAAAGGAGCAAATGTGCTTTCAACTATGCTCACTATACCGAAATCCTCGTTACATGTTTTGTTCTTCTTTCTCGTTATTGTTTTCCGGCATCCCCGTGACATAGTCACCTATGTCTGGCCAGACGATGATGGATGCCGTCACACCGAGAGGGCCCTAAAAATATCTCTCCAATGTCGGAGGAGCAAATCCCACTCTCGAGCTATCTAGTTGTCAAACTTTCTGATGAACTTGTAAGTTGTCGTTATGATCACCGTGTTACAGGTGACATTTGAGCAACCCCAAAGCCCATTGTACGGTAAGAAGTGACTATGGTACTCTCATGGTCTAAGTAGCAAAATCACACGTTAACACTCCTTGTTATTATAATTGATTACAGACGACATTAACTCAATTCATAGCATACAAGATTGGGCCGATTAAATATGACCGTTCTTCTAACGTCATAATCTCAACATTATTTTAGGACTATCATTACACTTAACGATATCCTAAGATCCAGAATACGTGATCATCAACAACACTTGAGCTAGTCCTAGAGGCAAGACTAGGAAACTTTTACTTAACCGTTTATCATTCCACATGTGCATATGAATTTTCCACTAAATCACATATTCCAGGATCATAGCAGTTATAGCATAGAATATAAACTATATAATTATGAATATGGAAATATAATAATACAAATATTATTGTCTCTAGGGCATATTTCCAACACTTCTAACACTATGATATTCAATTTTGTTAGCAGAGACAAGATTATCTTTATCTAATTGAGCAAGAATTAAAGCTTGAGTTTCAGAAATTTGAGAGCATTGGGTTTCTATCATGCGAGAGTGTTTATCTAGGTTTTTCACCGCAGCACTTAACCCATATCTAGGTAGGCGATAACCTTCTCATTATGGTGGATACTCCTTCAGAAATCTCGGTTGAAGTTGTCTTGGTGAAGCTTGAATTTATTCATGGACCCCCGAAGCTCATCTTCCTACTGATAGATACTAAATATATCCACTTTTTCATTAATAACTTGTTCAGCAGGTTTACCTTTTTCTTGAGTGACCTTTTTAAATTCCTCCATGTCTTCAACATGATATATTTTTCCAGTTGGCTTCCCTGACTCCTCAATATTCCATTTCTCTTTAGCACTCATTATCTTTTCAATAAGTGCCCTTCCTTCTTCAATAGTTAAAGCCATGAAACGTCTACCTGCAGTCAAATCAAGAGTAGACTTGGATTCATCGTTAATCCCATGATAAAACATTTGAACACTACAAAATTTGCTCTATTCAGTGACAAAAACCCTGAAGACGAAACATGAACCGTCGTCTAAAACCATTTTTTGTGACGGTCCACCATCACAAGGTGTTTCCCTCCCGGGGCAGGGCCGTAGCCAACTTTGGCGACATTTCTGGCTGATTTTTGGTGACGTATTGGGCCGTCACTACGCACGTCCATTTTTTGGGACGAGTCTCAGTGTCACAGTTAATGTTGATGGGTCATTTTATTGTAAATGTAAATAGAAAAATAACAAGTAATTGTTTTTCAGCTAACTCATTTAGCGGGACTGATGACCCAAAAGTATAGGGGATCAATCGTAGTCCTTTCGATAAGTAAGAGTATCGAACCCAACGAGGAGCAGAAGGAAATGACAAGCGGTTTTCAGCAAGGTAGTTTTTGCAAGCACTGAAATTATCGGTAACAAGTAGTTTGATAGCAAGATAATTTGTAACAAGTGACAAGTAGCAATAGTAACAAAGAGTGCAGCAAGTTGGCCCAATCCTTTTTCTAGCAAAGGACAAGCCAGAACGATTTCTTATAGTAAGTAAAGCGTTCTCGAGGACACATGGGAATTTCATCTAGTCAATTTCATCATGTTTGTTTGATTCGCGTTCGCAACTTTGATAATTTGATATGTGGGTGGACCGGTGCTTAGGTGCTGTTCTTACTTGAACAAGCCTCCCACTTATGATTACCCCCTCTCGCAAGCATTCGCAACTACGAACGAAGAATTAAGATAACTCTAACCATAGCATTAAACATATGGATCCAAATCAGCCCCTTACGGAATAGCGCATAAACTAGGGTTTAAGCTTCTGTCACTCTAGCAACCCATCATCTAATTACTACTCCACAATGCATTCCCTTAGGCCTAAAGAGGGTGAAGTGTCATGTAGTCGACGTTCACACGACACCACTAAGGGAATCAACAACATACATATCATCAAAATATCGAACGAATACCAAATTCACATGATTACTTATGACAAGACTTCTCCCATGTCCTCAAGAACAAAAGTAACTACTCACAAATCATATTCATGCCCAAGATCAGAGAGGTGTTGAATAGCATAATAGATCTGAACATATAATCTTCCACCAAATAAACCAACTAGCATCAACTACGAGATGTAATCAACACTACTAGCAACCCACAGGTACCAATCTGAGGTTTTGAGACAAAGATTGAATACAAGAGATGAACTAGGGTTTGAGATGAGATGGTGTTGGTGAAGATGTTGATGAAGATTAGTCCTCCCATGATGAGAGGATCGCTGGTGATGTCGATGGCGACGATTTCCCCCTCTCGGAGGGAAGTATCCCCGGCAAAATCTCTCCGCCGGAGAGCAAAAGTGCTCATGCCCAAGTTTCGCCTCGAGACGGCGGTGCACCATCCTGAAAGTCTTCTCTATATTTTTTTCTAGGGCAAATGCACTTATATATCAAAAAATGGGGGCCAGAGGCTGTCCAGGGGCCCCATGAGGTACCAAGGCGCGCCTGGGGGGGGGTGGCGCGCCCTGGTGCCTCGTGGGCACCTGGGTGGCCCCCTCTGGTACTTCTTGCTTCCATTATTTTTTATTTATTCCAAAATAATTCTTCGTGAAATTTCAGCTCATTTGGAGATGTGCATAATAGGCATCTCTGACATAGCTTTTTCAGGTCCAGAATTCCAGCTGCCGGCATTCTCCCTCCTTGTGTAGATCTTGCATATTAAGAGAGAAAAGGCATTAGAATTGCTCCAAAAAGTGTTATATTGATTAAAAACACTATAAATAACAGTAGCAAAACATGATGCAAAATGGACGTATCAGGGATCTCTTTTCATAATAGCGGGAACTTGGAATTGGGATCGTCTGGTTCCCTCCTAACAAAGGGAATTGCGATCATAGGCTTAGGGCCCTCCGTCATACCACGCCACCAGCAGTGAGTTGAGAGGCCGGCACGGTGAGGTGAACGTGGCTGCGAGGGTATGGCGAGGCCACGCGCCACAGTTGAAGGGCGAAGTCACGCGCGACAGCGGTAGCGTCAAACAGGGGCAATTTCAGGTGAGATCTGTTTACTAAAGAACATCATAGTAGCAAATATCAGGTGCGTTCTATTTACTTTTCATGTTGTACATGCAATGGATCGTGGTTGGATTACTCATGGAATGGTCCTCACACCACCATACAACCTGGATGTTATGCATATTGAGAAGAACATATGTGAGAGTATCATTGGTACACTCCTTGAACTTGATGGTAAGAACAAGGATACTATCAGCGCAAGATTGGATTTACAGCATATGAAGATGTGGGATGATCATTGGCTGCAAGAAGATCCGAAGAAGGAGGGTTCTTACAAAAAGTATCGTGCACCATGGACACTGAGTAAGGACAACAAAATAAAGCTGTGCAAGTTTCTGGCTAATGTCAAATTCCCAGACGGTCATGCAGCAAACCTGGCTACATATGTGGATGTTGAGACTGGTAAATTACACGGTCTGAAGACGCATGATTACCACATACTCCTGCAGACTATCTTACCAGCTGGTCTTAGAGGCATTGTCTCCAAGGAGATGTATGAGGCTATCGCTTCACTAGGAAGATTCTTTTAGGAGTTGTGTGCCAAGACATTAAGAATCGACGTCGTGAAGAAATTGAGAGATGACATTCCTGAAATTCTTTACAAGCTTGAGAAGCTCTTCCCACCTGCTTTCTTTGATGTAATGGTGCACCTAGCTGTACACCTTCTGGATGAGGCACTACTAAGGGGACCTGTCCAGTATGGTTGGATGTTTCCAGTTGAGAGAAAGCTTGGGTACCTCAAGTCAACTGTGCATAACAAAGCAAGGCCCGAAGGCTCAATTGCGGAGTCCTATATCGGCGATGAGTGCTTGATCTTTTGCTCCAGATACTTGAAAGAAGACATAGAGACCAGTTTTAACAAGCCAGATAGGAACCTGAGTAAGAATGATAAGAAGAAGAACGAGATGTAATCAACACTACTAGCAACCCACAGGTACCAATCTGAGGTTTTGAGACAAAGATTGAATACAAGAGATGAACTAGGGTTTGAGATGAGATGGTGTTGGTGAAGATGTTGATGAAGATTAGTCCTCCCATGATGAGAGGATCACTAGTGATGTCGATGGCGACGATTTCCCCCTCTCGGAGGGAAGTATCCCTGGCAGAATCTCTCCGCCGGAGAGCAAAAGTGCTCCTGCCCAAGTTCCGCCTCGAGATGGTAGCGCACCGTCCCAAAAGTATTCTCTATATTTTTTCTAGGGCAAATGCACTTATATACCAGAAAATGGGGGCCAGAGGCTGTTCAGGGGCCCCACGAGGTACCAGGGCATGCCTGGGGGGGGGGGGGCGCGCCCTGGTGCCTTGTGGGCACCTGGGTGGCCCCCTCTGGTACTTCTAGCTTCCAGTATTTTTTATTTATTCCAAAATAATTCTCCGTGAAATTTCAGCTCATTTGGAGATGTGCAGAATAGGTATCTCTGACATAGCTTTTTCAGGTCCAGAATTCCAGCTGCCGGCATTCTCCCTCCTTGTGTAGATCTTGCATATTAAGAGAGAAAAGGCATTAGAATTGCTCCAAAAAGTGTTATATTGATTAAAAACACTATAAATAACAGTAGCAAAACATGATGCAAAATGGACGTATCAACTCCCCCAAGCTTAGACCTCGCTTGTCCACAAGGGGAAGCCGATATCGATAATCATGTCCACATGTTTAGAGAGATAGGTGTCGATAAAAACAAAATACGGACATAGTAGCATCATGATCATTATTATAACAACAATATTTATTATCATAAACTTCTCATGAGCAAGTAACAATTCATCACAACAATGGAGTATAAGGCATAAACTTTCTTGAAAACTAATAAACTATGTTCTCAGTCAACAATGCAATTGCAATTCATCATACTTTCAGGAAGGGTCTCATGTAGGAGCTTTTCAGCAAGTCCACATACTCAACCATCAATTAGTCTTCTATGATTGCTAACACTCACGACATATATATGGAGCAAAAAGTTTCAGCCAGACACATAGAAAGATAGGGGCTTGTGAGTTCGCCTCCCAACTTATTCACCTCAAGGGTGATGTCAACAATAATAACTCATGATCACTCATATCCAACTGGATATATATGCCTAGATCCTTCCTCACCACATGATGCTTAAAAAAGAGAAAAATAAAAAGGAAGTAGAGGAGAACACTATTGACTCTTGCATAAAAAGTAAATACATAAAAGTAAAGGATAGGCCCTTCGCAGAGAGAAGCAGAGGTTGTCATGCGCTTTTTTTTGTTGGATGCAAGAGCTCTTAATGCAAAGGAACATCATTTTATATTGCCCCTTGTGATAGCAACCTTTATTATGCAGTCTGTCGCTTTTATTTCTTTACCATCACAAGTTCGTACAAAGCTTATTTCCCTTACAATAAAAGTTCAGACATGTTTAGAGGCAATTTTTATTGCTTTTTGCACCGATAACAACTTACTTGAAGGATATTATTCAATCCATAGGTAGATATAGTGGACTCTCATGACATGAAACTGGGTTTAAGGGTTTTGGATGCACAATTAGCATCTCTACTTGGTGCGGATTTTTGGCTAGCAAAGATATTGGGCAAGCACCACATGTTGGAGGATCTATAAAAATATAACTTCTATGTGAATATGAACAAACATAATTCATTACGTTGTCTTCCTTGTCCAACGTCAACAATTTGGCATAAAATACTTAATGGGGGCTCACAATCATAAAAGATGTCCAAGATAGTATATTTGCATGTGAATCTTCTCTTCCCTTATTAATTCTTTCATGAATTGCATCATTGACTAATGCTATGTTTTTTAACTTCCAATAAATTTTACCACTTATACTTTTCTTTATGTAATGTCATTACTTTCCATAGGATTAGCATATGATCTTTTCCATTATTTTCATTGCTAGAATTGGAACATGAAAGTAAAGGAGCAAAAACTCAAACTACTCTTTATTATATAACTCTCAACTCGATTACATAGCTAGATCATGAAGCTAACACTCAAAAATAGATCATACTAAACTTTTATTCAACTAGATCACGAAATAACTAAGGATCAAACTATAAATAGGTAAAGATAATAAAAGTGATGGTGATACGATACCGGGGCACCTCCCCCAAGCTTGGCACAAGCCAAGGGGAGTGCCCATACCCATGTGCTCAAGTCTCCTTCTTCGGTGATGGTGGTGATGAAGTGGCGAGCTTGTCCAGCTTAAGTTTGAGGATGAAATTTTCCTCCCTCAAATCATCAACTTCTTGCTCAAGCTTCCATATCTTTTTACATAATGCCTCCTTGCTTTCCTGCAGAAAACGGGACGGGATAAATTGGATCTTAGACTTGTTTACTGTGTTTGGGAGGCTCGACTTCTTGAACTCCACATGCATATCTCCAGGTTGAGGTAGAGGGGCATCGTCTTCATCCAAACTCGCATCTTCCATCCCCTTTATGTTGGCATCTTGCTTCTCCTCCTCGGACCATCCATAGGGGTCTATATCCCCATAGATCTTTGGATTTGCAACATAGTGTGATACGAAGCTCTCCCCATCTGAGTCTTGAGACGACATACTTTCGGATCTACCAGGAAAATAGCACGAAACAATAATAGAGGAGATTTCTGCGATACGGTGTTCAAAACGTCCGGGAGTATATATAAAGATTTTTTATCTTGCAAAACAACTAATCCAGAAGAAAACGGAGTCGAGAAGGCTCACGTGAGGCCCACGATCCACCAGGGCGCGCCTGGGGGGGTGGCGCGCCCTGGTGCCTCGTGGGCACCAGGTGGGTCCCCTCGACTGTTTCTTATTTTGGTATTTTTTCTAATATTCCAAAACTCACAGAAAATATTTTTATGGAATTTTTGGAGTCGGTTTACTTACCGTATCACATACCTCTTCCTTTTCAGGGTTCTGGAGTGTTCCAGAAGGTCTCTCTTATGTATTCCTCCGGTGTAATTGTTTCAATAATATTAGTTTCAACATTAATGGGGGTACCTGAAATATAGTGCTTAATTCTTTGCCCATTCACCACTCTTGGATTAGTGCCTTCGGAGTTATTTATTTTGATGGCTCCGGACCGATAAACTTCTTCGATGATATACGGTCCTTCCCATTTAGAGAGAAGTTTTCCTGCAAAGAATCTCAAACGAGAATTGTACAATAGAACTTGCTCACCTACTTTAAATTCCCATTTTTGAATTCTTCTATCATGCCATCTTTTAACTTTTTCTTTAAACAATTTGGCATTTTCATAAGCTTGGGTTCTCCATTCATCTAATGAGCTAATATCAAATAACCTCTTTTCACCGGCAAGTTTAAAATCATAATTTAGTTCTTTAATTGCCCAATATGCTTTATGTTCTATCTCAAGATGTAAATGACATGCTTTTCCATAAACCATTTTATAAGGAGACATACCCATAGGATTTTTATAAGCAGTTTTATATGCCCATAATGCATCGTCAAGTTTGTTAGACCAATTCTTTCTAGATCTATTGATGGTTTTTTGCAAAATTAATTTTATTTCTCTATTACTCAATTCTACTTGACCACTAGTTTGAGGGTGATAGGGAGATGCAGTTCTATGACTGACATCATATTTAGCGAGCAATTTACGGAATGCACCATGAATAACATGTGAACCACCATCAGTCATTAAATATCTAGGGACTCCAAACCTCGGGAAAATAACTTCTTTAAGCATTTTAATAGAAGTGTTATGATCAGCACTACTAGTTGGAATAGCTTCTACCCACTTAGTAACGTAATCAACAGCAACTAAAATATGAGTATACCCATTGGATTTAGGAAAAGGTCCCACATAATCAAATCCCCAAACACCGAATGGTTCAACAACAAGTGAATAATTCATAGGCATTTCCTGACGTCTACCAACATTACCAATTCTTTGACATTCATCACAAGATAGGACAAACTTACGAGCATCCTTGAAAAGAGTAGGCCAATAAAAACTAGATTGCAATACCCTGTGTGCAGTTCTATCTCCCGCATGGTGTCCTCTGTAAGCCTCGGAATGACACTTCCATAGGATTTGTTCCTGTTCATGCTCAGGTATACAACGTCTAATAATACCATCTACTCCTTCTTTATAAAGATGTGGGTCATCCTAGAAGTAATGTCTTAAATCAAAGAAGAACTTTTTCTTTTGTTGGTATGTGAAACTAGGTGGTATGTATTTAGCAACAATGTAATTAACATAGTCCGCATACCATGGAGTAGTACGAGAAGCATTTATGACAGCTAATTGTTCATCAGGAAAATCATCATTAATAGGTAGTGGGTCATCAAGAACATTTTCCATTCTAGACAAATTATCTGCTACGGGATTCTCAGCTCCCTTTCTATCAATAATATGCAAGTCAAATTCTTGTAGCAATAAAACCCACCTAATGAGTCTAGGCTTAGCATCTTTTTGTTCCATAAGATATTTAATAGCAGCATGATCAGTGTGAACAGTTACGTTAGAATCAACTATGTAAGATCTGAATTTATCACATGCAAACACAACTGCTAGAAATTCTTTTTCAGTAGTAGTATAATTTCTTTGGGCACTGTCTAGAGTTTTACTAGCATAATGGATAACATTTAATTTCTTATCAACTCTCTGTCCTAGAACAGCACCAACAGCATAATCACTAGCATCACACATAATCTCAAAAGGCAAGTTCCAATCAGGTGGTTGAACAATAGGTGCAGTGGTTAAGGCTTTCTTAAGTGTTTCAAAGGCTTCTAGACAATCATCGTCAAAAACAAATGGAACATCTTTTTGCAAAAGATTGGTAAGAGGCCTAGAAATTTTAGAGAAGTCTTTAATAAATCTCCTATAGAAACCAGCATGACCAAGGAAACTTCTTATACCTTTAATATCTTTAGGACATGGCATTATCTCAATAGCATCAACCTTAGCTTTATCAAATTCAATACCTCTTTCAGAAATTTTATGCTCGGAGACAATGCCTTCATTCACCATAAAGTGGCACTTCTCCCAATTCAAGACAAGATTAGTTTCTTCACATCTCTGCAAAACTCGATCAAGGTTGCTTAAGCAATCATCAAAAGATGTTCCGTAAACAGAAAAATCATCCATGAATACCTCAACAATCTTTTCACAAAAGTCAGAGAATATAGCAGTCATACATCTTTGAAAAGTAGCAGGTGCATTGCATAAACCAAAAGGAATACGTCTATAAGCATAAGTTCCAAAAGGACAAGTAAAGGTGGTTTTCTCTTGATCGGGTTGTGATACAGGTATTTGAGAAAAAACAGAATAACCATCTAGAAAACAAAAGTGTGTAT
Source organism: Elymus sibiricus (assembly GCA_039707655.1). Taxonomy (NCBI): domain Eukaryota; kingdom Viridiplantae; phylum Streptophyta; class Magnoliopsida; order Poales; family Poaceae; genus Elymus; species Elymus sibiricus. Next base: position 193,251,664 of record CM077670.1, read on the forward strand.
GCTTAGACAATCTTTCTAACATTTGATAAAGAAAAGGTAAGGGGTAATGATCTTTTCTAGTAGCTTTGTTTAATTTTCTAAAATCAATTACCATCCTATAATCAGTTACAATTCTTTGTGGAATGAGTTCATTTTTATCATTAGGAACAACGGTAATACCTCCCTTCTTAGGGACACAATGAACAGGACTTACCCATCTACTATCAGCTATGGGATAGATTATACATGCTTCCAGAAGTTTTAATATTTCGGTTCTTACCACCTCCTTCATCTTAGGATTTAATCGTCGTTGGTGATCGACAACTGGTTTAGCATCAGGCTCCATATTAATTTTGTGCAGACATAGAGTGGGACTAATGCCCTTAAGATCATCAAGAGTATATCCAATAGCAGCTCGGTGCTTCCTTAGAGTTTTTAGTAATCTCTTTTCTTCATGAGCTGAAAGGTTAGCACTAATAATAACAGGATATATCTTCTTTTCATCAAGATAAGCATATTTCAATGTATCGAGCAATTGCATCAATTCAAATACAGGATCACCTTTAGGCGGAGGAGGGCCTCCAAGAGTTTCAGTAGGCAAATTATGTTTAAGGATAGGTGGTTGATCAAAGAACATCCTATCTATTTCATTTCTTTCATTCATATGCATATCGTTTTCATGGTCTAGCAAATATTGTTCTAACAGATCAGTAGGAGGTACGGCAATAGAAGCAAGACCAATAATTTCATATTTACTAGGCAATTCTTTATCATGAGGTTGTCGACGAAATTTGGAGAAATTAAACTCATGAGATATATCACCAAACTTAACTCGAACCTTTTCTTTAACACAATCAATTTCAGCATTAACGGTATTCAAGAAAGGTCTACCAAATATAATGGGACAAAAATTATCTTGTTGTGAGCCAAGTACTATGAAATCAGTAGGGTATTTGATTTTTCCACACAAGACTTCAACATCTCTAACAAGCCCAAGTGGTGTAATAGTATCTCTATTCGCAAGCTTAATAGTAACATCAATATCTTCAATCTCAACAGGTGCAATTTCATGCATTACTTCTTGATATAAGGAAAATGGAATAGCACTCACACTAGCACCCATATCACACAAACCATGATAGCAATGATCTCCAATCTTAACAAAAACAACACGCATACCAACTATGGGCTTGTTCTTGTCTAAATTATCTCATTCATTTATAACAGGTTTAGCAATTCTAGCAGCCTCCTCGCAAAAGTAAATAACATGCCCATCTATATTATCGACTATGAGATCTTTAACCATAGCAACATCAGGTTCAACTTTAATTTGTTCAGAGGGTCTAGGTGTTCTAATATTACTTTTGTTAACCACAGTTGAAGCTTTAGCATGTTCCTTAATCCTAACAGGAAAAGGTGGTTTCTCAATATAAGCAGTAGGCACAACTGGATCAACATGGTAAACAATTGTTTCTTCTTTAACACTAATGGGTTCCTCAATCTTTTCTTTAATAGGGGGATGGTATTTAAACCACTTCTCCTTAGGGAGATCAACATGAGTAGAAAATGATTCACAAAAGGAAGCTACTATCTCAGAGTCAAATCCATATTTAGTGCTAAACTTATGAAAAGCATCGGTGGCCATAAAAGATTTAACACAATCGAACTCAAGTATTATACCTGACTCATTCCTTTGTCGAGTTCCCAATCTTCAGAGTTGCGTTTAATTCTTTCCAGAAGATTCCATCTAAATTCAATAGTTTTCTTCATAAAGGAGCCAGTTGAAGAAGAATCGACCGTAGTTTGATTATCATGAGAAAGTTGAGCATAAAAATTTTGTAAGATAATTTCTTTTGAGAGCTCATGATTGGGGCATGTGTACATCATGTACTTAAGCCTCCCCCAAGCTTGAGCGATGCTTTCTCCTTCGCGAGGCCAAAAATTATATATATAATTCCTATCACGATGAACCAAATGCATAGGATAAAATTTATGATGGAATTCCAGTTTCAATCGGTTCGAGTCCCATGTATCAGTATCATCACATAGCCTATACCACATTAATGCCTTTCCCTCCAAAGATAAAGGGAATACTTTCTTCTTAACTCCATCTCCGAATAAACCTGCAAGCTTAAACAATCCACAAATTTCATCCACATAGATCAAGTGCATATCAGGATGTAGTGTTCCATCTCCTGCATAAGGATTAGCTAGCAGTTTTTCTATCATACCCGGAGGAATCTCATAATAAATATTTTCAGTAGGTGCAGTAGGTTCTGGAGCAACTATTTGTGTTTCCGGTCGACGTGAAGATACCCCGAACAAACCCCTCAAAGGATTACTTTCCATAGTGACAAGTGACAGTAAATTTCAGCACGTAATATAAATGTTTCCTTACCAAATTCCACTCACCAAAGGTGCTTCACTCCCTAGCAACGGCGCCAGAAAAGAGTCTTGATGACCCACAAGTATAGGGGATCAATCGTAGTCCTTTCGATAAGTAAGAGTGTCGAACCCAACGAGGAGCAGAAGGAAATGACAAGCGGTTTTCATCAAGGTAGTTTCTGCAAGCACTGAAATTATCGGTAACGACTAGTTTGATAGCAAGATAATTTGTAACAAGTGACAAGTAGCAATAGTAAAAAAGAGTGCAGCAAGTTGGCCGAATCCTTTTTGTAGCAAAGGACAAGCCGGAATGATTTCTTATAGTAAGTAAAGCGTTCTCGAGGACACATGGGAATTTCATCTAGTCACTTTCATCATGTTTGTTTGATTCGCATTTGCAACTTTGATAATTTGATATGTGGGTGGACCGGTGCTTGGGTGCTGTTCTTACTTGAACAAGCCTCCCACTTATGATTACCCCCTCTCGCAAGCATCTGCAACTACGAAAGAAGAATTAAGATAACTCTAACCATAGCATTAAACATATGGATCCAAATCAGCCCCTTACGGAATAGCGCATAAACTAGGGTTTAAGCTTCTGTCACTCTAGCAACCCATCATCTAATTACTACTCCACAATGCATTCCCTTAGGCCCAAAGATGGTGAAGTGTCATGTAGTCGACGTTCACACGACACCACTAAGGGAATCAACAACATACATATCATCAAAATATCAAACAAATACCAAATTCACATGATTACTTATGACAAGACTTCTCCCATGTCCTCAAGAACAAAAGTAACTACTTACAAATCATATTCATGCCCAAGATCAGAGAGGTGTTGAATAGCATAATAGATCTGAACATGTAATCTTCCACCAAATAAACCAACTAGCATCAACTACGAGATGTAATCAACACTACTAGCAACCCACAGGTACCAATCTGAGGTTTTGAGACAAAGATTGAATACAAGAGATGAACTAGGGTTTGAGATGAGATGGTGTTGGTGAAGATGTTGATGAAGATTAGTCCTCCCATGATGAGAGGATCGCTGGTGATGTCGATGGCGACGATTTCCCCCTCTCGGAGGGATGTATCCCCGGCAAAATCTCTCCGCCGGAGAGCAAAAGTGCTCATGCCCAAGTTTCGCCTCGAGACGGCGGTGCACCATCCTGAAAGTCTTCTCTATATTTTTTTCTAGGGCAAATGCACTTATATACCAAAAAATGGGAGCCAGAGGCTGTCCAGGGGCCCCACGAGGTACCAGGGCGCGCCTGGGGGGGGGGGGGGTGGCGCACCCTGGTGCCTCGTGGGCACCTGGGTGGCCCCCTCTGGTACTTCTTGCTTCCATTATTTTTTATTTATTCCAAAATAATTCTTCATGAAATTTCAGCTCATCTGGAGATGTGCAGAATAGGTATCTCTGACATAGCTTTTTCAGGTCCAGAATTCCAGTTGTCGGCATTCTCCCTCCTTGTGTAGATCTTGCATATTAAGAGAGAAAAGGCATTAGAATTGCTCCAAAAAGTGTTATATTGATTAAAAACACTATAAATAACAGTAGCAAAACATGATGCAAAATGGACGTATCAGGGATCTCTTTTAATAATAGCGGGAACTTGGAATTGGGATCGTCTGGTTCCCTCCTAACAAAGGGAATTGCGATCATAGGCTTAGGGCCCTCCGTCATACCACGCCCCCAGTAGTGAGTTGAGAGGCCGGCACGGTGAGGTGAACGTGGCTGCGAGGGTATGGCGAGGCCACGCGCCACAGTTGAAGGGCGAAGTCACGCGCAACAGCGGTAGCGTCAAACAGGGGCGATTTCAGGTGAGATCTGTTTACTGAAGAACATCATAGTAGCAAATATCAGGTGCATTCTATTTACTTTTCATGTTGTACATGCAATGGATCGTGGTTGGATTACTCATGGAATGGTCCTCACACCACCAGACAACCTGGATGTTATGCATATTGAGAAGAACATATGTGAGAGTATCATTGGTACACTCCTTGAACTTGATGGTAAGAACAAGGATACTATCAACGCAAGATTGGATTTACAGCATATGGAGATGTGGGATGATCATTGGCTGCAAGAAGATCCAAAGAAGGAGGGTTCTTACAAAAAGTATCCTGCACCATGGACACTTAGTAAGGAAAACAAAATAAAGTTGTGCAAGTTTCTAGCTAATGTCAAATTCCCAGACGGTCATGCTGCAAACCTGGCTACATATGTGGATGTTGAGACTGGTAAATTACACGGTCTGAAGACGCATGATTACCACATACTCCTGCAGACTATCTTACCAGCTGGTCTTAGAGGCATTGTCTCCAAGGAGATGTATGAGGCTATCGCTTCAGTAGGAAGATTCTTTTAGGAGTTGTGTGCCAAGACATTAAGAATCGACGTCGTGAAGAAATTGAGAGATGACATTCCTGAAATTCTTTGCAAGCTTGAGAAGCTCTTCCCACCTGCTTTCTTCGACGTAATGGTGCACCTAGCTGTACACCTTCTGGATGAGGCACTACTAAGGGGACCTGTCCAGTATGGTTGGATGTTTCCAGTTGAGAGAAGGCTTGGGTACCTCAAGTCAACTGTGCATAACAAAGCAAGGCCCGAATGCTCAATTGCGGGGTCCTATATCGGCGATGAGTGCTTGATCTTTTGCTCCAGATATTTGAAAGAAGACATAGAGACCAGTTTTAACAAGTCAGATAGGAACATGAGTAAGAATGATAAGAAGAAGAAAAAGCAGAAATCTATGAGAGGAAGCCTGGGCATATTTTCAGATGATAGTCCTGTTGGCATTGGGGCTGCCCACAAGAAAACATGCTATGAGGATTGGGGCAAAATGCATAGATATATACTTGACAACTGTCCAGAAGTAGAGAAGTACATGGTGTAAGTTTCAATCACCTAACTAAGTCATACTACAACATTGCTAACGAGTATATCTTAACTAAGTTCATGACTAGTTTACTTCTTTTCCACAGGGTTCACAAGGAAGAATTAAAGAAAATGGGTGTGCGAAACTTGGAGCAGAAGCACAAGGCGGAGTTCGTTGACTGGTTTGCAGATCATGTAAGGAAGTTAAGAAATGCACCCGAAGATATAAAACTGCTATCAAAAGGGCCAGACATGCGTGTACGTCCGTGGGATGCATGCACTGTCAATGGTGTTAGGTTTCGTACCATGGATTCTGAAAAGGACCAAAGGACTCAAAATTCGGGCGTCATGATGAAGGTAGGTGTTGAAAACTCTGAAGAAGAGAGGGAACTATACGGGGTGCTGAAGCAAGTTCTTGAGGTCAATTAGGGAGACAGATCAGTATTTCTGTTTAGATGTGATTGGTTTGACCTTGATGGCCTGAAAAAGAAAAGCTTGAAGATGAAGTCTGATGAGTTTTTTAGAAGCATGAATACTTAGGCATTTTGGTACTAGGACGCTTCATTCATGCTGGCGTCCCAAGCTACCACATGTATTTACTTGGAGGACACAAAGTTTGGTCACCCATGGAAGGTGGTTGTGCCTATTGGGTCCACAGGCACATATGATGTTCCAGAAAATTTTGATGGTCAACAGGACGCGACTGTACAAGCCTAGCAAGAAGACGCCCATTCTTCACCACATTGTTTTGCTGCGGATGTTGAGGATGAAGTGGAGGATCATGAAGCTGCCGGAGATGTTGAGGATGAGAAGGAGGAAGATGATGCTGTACCAAATGTTCACCACGAAAGAGATGAACCATTAGGGGTTTCAGTTCCTGCTAGTGTTGTGGAAGAAATTCAGCGTAAATTTGAGAAGGGCAAGGAAGACTTTGACATGAGCAAGGATGAACTGGTCGACGAGGAGGAAATAGGTTTAGATGAGATGGACAGTGATCTTGATTAAAAGTTGTGTTAGTTGGCTGTTTAAGATGCTGATGTAATGTCGTATTACGGAGACTCATGTTGAATATCACAGACATTTCTTGAATTTGCTATCATATATTTATGAAAGTGCTTGAAACTAGTTCCGAAATGTATCCATTTTATTTCCAAAAGGGTTTACAAAAAGTTCTGAAAGTAATCAGATCATTTTATATAATTCACCTGACAAAGATCTGCAGGAGAGCATACATAAGTACACATCCACCTATGACAGACAGTGCAGCTAAATCCCTTCTATCCCTGCTCTTAATGGCGTGCTTCAGGTAGAGGTTTGCCACCTTTATCTCTTCTTTCATGCAAGCTATCTACTTGTCTTTCTCCATATTTGATTTATGTAGCACCAAATTTCTTCAGCGAGCTTGTGGATTACAGTCCTCGCTCTCCCCTTCCATTCTTCGTCCATCCACTTTAAATATCCACACGTGTCATATCCCTATAGTACAGGAAAAAAGTGGAGTTAAATTGTGGATGTAACTGATGAGTGCAGAACATAGAAAACAATTTGTTTTATTTCAAACCTCTTTTGGGCAGACCAGAAACCTAAGCCCGAAATCAAATCCGTCCGTGCAGACTCTACGGATTGGGGTGCACAAGTGCCCGCATGTCTCTGTCCTCTGTATTCCGCTGAACTAAGGACTTTGCTCGAACATCGGAATACTACGGTTTACCACAGGGAGGATTTCACCGTCCTATTCATAGATACTAGATCGTTTAGTGAACAAATAACGCACCGCATTTCATGAGGGACATGGGTGGCGAGTTGACTTACCTGTGTTGGCTTTTTTCCTTCCGAACAGCAGCTCCGATGGGATCTTCCATTCGCCAGGCAAGTCGTCGCCTCCGCCAGTGATGCTTTCACCGCCGATGCCGCCTGTGATGTTGTCGCCGCTACCGGCGGTGAGACGAGGATTGCTTGTTGCCCCGGCGAGCCTGCAACCCGGCGACCCTCATTCTTGCCTCCATGCGCAGACATCTTTCACCCCTTGGAGGCTAGGGTTTCGCTCGGGGCGTGATGGTGAACGGGAAAGATAAAGATTTGACAAGGTAGTATTCGAAGGTACCACTTTTAAGGGCCGATAGGTATATTAATTGACTTAATAGTATGATACCACAAATGTTCATAACATTGCAACACACAACTTCAGCATAAATCGGCCAAGTTCAGCAGAATTTAAATTACACAAATCGTAATAAAACTAATCTATTCAAAACTAACATCTCCCATGCCGCGCCTTCTGCATTATGCGTTGCGTCCTCTCCGTCTTCTTGATGTTTTCATGGATGGCCAGCATCACTTGCCTTTCTTTTGCTTCTAGCCGACCCTGCTCGATGAGGTAGATCCATCTCCATACGCTAAGCATGCGTACGCGTCCATGCACACGTACGCGATTTGTGCATCACACAGCTCCACAGCCCAGAGTTGGTGATACTGCACATCGAACAGATTCTTCATCTCTTCATAGAATTCATCAATGATCAATCCGGCTACTTCCCTGAGCGAATTCAAAGGTTTGTTTGAGTTATCCGGAAAAACCTATGAATGTATACTGTTCCTTGAGGAGGAACTTCCGCAAGGATGTGCTCACCCTTGGTGACTGGCATACCTGGTAAATGAGACAACTAGAGATGTCACAAAGCTAGATGACTACTGCCTTGTCCTGCGAGGGAGTGTACTCAAGGTCTATGCCGACGAAGACCAGTTCATACGCTCGCATGCACGCCTCGCTCTCTTGTATCCACGTCTCGACGGCGCTGATCTCGTTGGTGTACACGGTGCGGATGGTGCGGCCACCATGGAGGTCAACACGACGTTCCTGAGTGAACGGGGCTAGTAAGCCTGGCATCACCATCCTGTCGCCGCCGAGGGCGCCGAAAGATCCAGCGTGAAACCTGGTGCTAGTGATAGAAAGATGCGGGGAGAGATTGAGAGTGGAATGGGGAAGGCGATGGAGAGGGGAGTTGGCAACCGCTTAAATCGTGGTGGGAGACGAGGAGGCCGCCGAAGCAGTTTGAACGACGGCCATACTAGGTGTGCGCCATGTAGCCATGATCTAACCGCACCCCGTTCATACGAGGCAGACGAGGAGGCACAGGAAGACTTGACCGTTCGTTGCTTTTTTCTTTCTACACACGGAGATGTGACAATGCATTACTTTTTTTTTCAACGCGCAAAGACTATGAAAGTGCTCTCGGTGTATGGTGCAAGTGCTCATATTGTTTCCGAAAGTAGGTCATTTGTTTTGAAATCCCTTGCTAGTATTTCTGAAAGTGCTCCGAAAAAACATTTGCAGAAAGTTAACAAAGATACAATCACATATTTTTACATAAGCACCATCAATTTGTACATCATCACACCACTTATTCTACGTAAATAAGTAAAATACAATAACACGCGACATCTTTGACCTAGTACAATCATAGTTAGAACATATGATCGCTCAATCTAAATGAACATACTACTAGTTGAATGTAGACACCCAAGTTGTTGCAATAACACAAGACAAATACTTTTGTGAACATTCACCTATGGAGGCCCCCACGTACATAAGCAAAAATAAAATGTCAAATGCACATACTTTTGTGAACATTCACCTATGGAGGCACCATTCCGCATGCTCGTGGTATAAGCTCAGAGTATGACGTTACAACCGGCCATACACACTACAATGTGTAAACAGTACACTTCACATGATAAACGAACAAAATGATTTTGCATTTCAAAACCTCCTGGGTTGACCTTGAATATGTGAGGAACATGGTACCACATGAACACATATTGCCATGATCAGAATTATAGAAGCAAACAAAATGTCAAATACAGATAGTTTTATCACCAATCAACTATGGCCGATATATGATACCATGCATAACCTAAGGTTGTCTGCACGCCGAAAGTCCATAGTGTGATGTAAACAATGAATAATATTTTTTAAAATAAATTCACATCACTAAGTGGTTTGGATCATGATTGCAAAGTATGTATCGTGTTTGGATTCATGCTCTCTCAAATCCTTCTGACAGTGGCATCTTGCCGTGTGCGAAGTATAATCTGAAATTGTGATGTGACAACCGGCACCGCGAGCTTGAATTTGTAAACAACCATGTCACACTCACACGAGGAATGTTCTTTCTTCAAGTGACTTGCACGAACAAAATGCCTGTGCGTTGAAAACCTAAATAAATTAGCGATGAACACGGTACTACATGAACACATTACAAAGCAAAGTAGAACCAACATTTATGCGAGGAACATGCGTCACATGAACTGTGGTTTATTTTTTTCCTATGAAAGTGGTCACGACTATTTGTGAAATTACTGCAAGTTTACAGAAAGTTGTTCTCGCATAATATGAAGAAAAAAATAATCTGAAACTAAGCAAAGCACAGTTTTATCCTTGCCTCCCATACTAAACGTTCCCTAAAAAAAGTTCCCTCAAATTTTCCCTTCACTCCACTCGTTTTTGAACTGCCCGCGCGCCCACCTAATCCCAACCCTCCCCAAATACTGCCTCTTTTTTCCACACCAATCACATCCCCTACCATAAAACGAGTTGTCTCCTCCTTTACTGCTGGGTTCTTAATCGGGTTAAGACTGCTGGTGAATCCAGCTAGGGTTCTTATTGGTACTTAATTACCTTGATTTAAGAGTAATTAAGCACGTGTTTACTCATTTTGGCATCAATATTTGAAATTATCGTCGCCTCATTTTGGCAACTAAGATGACAGATTACCCATCTTTATCAGATCTACGAGCACGTGGTCCTTCACCTAGATGTACACACCATGAAGAACTGAATGAATGTGGCAGTGATAGTGAACAAAAAGACGTGCATCCTTCACTTAGATGTACAGGTCAGTGTTATAGGAAATTCTTCATCTATGATTAGAATATGCCTACTTTCTATGTCATGTGTCATGGGATGTAAATTGTGCACTACAATCTAATGTCTTTAAGTACATTATGGCAGCAATATTATCGTCATCAACTGGAGTCGGTGACTAAGGGTCTACATGTGCTGCTTCAAGAGTTCAAATAGCTCATGTCTCTAAAAGCATATGTGTTAACCAGCTCAAGCAAATCAAAGAGAAAGCGGGTTCACCTGGTGAGTAGGCCAACTCTTTTGTGTAAACACTTCCTTACTTTTGACCTTTGCTCACCCATGTAACTGTATATTGTGGCAGATGCATCTATAGCTTCTGGAATTGTCCCATATGATGTAACCTGCATGTTTTTTCTGTAGGGAAAGTTAGGACACTCAAATGATGGCCTTACTGCTGGTCATTTGCTCGAGAAACAACAATCTGAACCAGTCATCAGTCCACTGGCAGTGCAGCAGGAAGAACCAGTAGCACTCGAGCATGGCGTAATAAACCAGCATGACGAACTAGATGCTATGAAGAAGGCCCTGGCATGGTAGCAGCTAGAACTTCAAGCTGTCAAGAAGGCCTTGGCAGAGCAGCAACAAGTACGTGAAGCTGTGAAGGGTCTCATGCCAAATGCGGAGCGTCAACTTGAATCTGGCAACAATACCATTCTAGAGCAGCAAAAAGTACTTGAAAATGTCAAGAATGCCCTACCAAAGCAACAGGATGACATTGAGGACCTGAAATTGGGGGTGTTTGACTAGTACAACCGTATTTGATCTATCAACAATGGCCTCCAGAGCAGCAGGAAAAACTTGCAGTCGTCAAGAATGCGAACGAAGAGAAAACTACGTCTATCGAAAAGAGACTTGATGAACTTGATGCCCTGGTTAGGTACATCTTCAGGGTTGCGGTGCCAGGATGCGACGATACTTAGTCATGTGTCTAATTTTATACTGCGGTTTTTTACCATGGCTAGTTATTGTAATGTCTGAGAGAGTCTGTTTGACAATTGTCAAGTTTGCATTTTAATAAAAGCAGCGAGATCTCAATTTGCATTGAAATTCAAATTTTGCACAAATTCATATCAAAATTGTCAAATATGCCCGCCACTTTTTGCAATATAAAACAAATTGACCGCGCGTACAAACTGGGATGGTTATGGACCCGCCCGCCAGCATTGTGGCGCCCCGCCTGAATACCACTGTAGTCAGACGGTCGCCGCACATACCAGCCGAGGAGAATCACTCTGGCATGCACTTTTACAACAAGTATCATGAACACAAGCATTTCTTTTAATGGATATATGAGTCTTACATGATATATTACAAGGGTGATGGCAGCGGAAAAGTTCTATCTAAGGCAGCATGGTCCTGGTGCGGCTCCAATCCACAGGGATCTGACTGGGTTACTCTTCTAGCCCGCGAACACTCTGGCTCCTTGCTAGCAAACGTCGAATCCTTAGGTGAACATGGCCACATTGAAGGCCGCTGAGTACTTTTGAATGTACTCGCAAGCAAACCAAACTAACATATACACCAAGCAATGCAATCCATGGCATTCAAGCATGTACATGATATCTTAACAGTATTAACTATTATATTATGGCAGGATTATCTAGCAAGATTAAACATCTAGCAACATTAATCATCAGGTTATAGCAAGATTATCTAGCATGATAACTACTGAAGTAAATACAGTATGATGAAGATAAAGCATATCCAGTAAATAAGCCATACTCCGAATATGTCATGATGCAAACCAATTCCGATCCAAATCCAATCCAAGTCTTGTGGTCATCCGACCCTGTAGCTCACAGCCAACACATGGCTAACATGCATACCCCTGACATCGTCTGATGTCCATGCATCCGTACTGCAAGTCTGACAAACCCTTCCATTCTCTGGTTCATTATTAACGTCATATGGTTTGTTCCTCCAGACTCGACACAGACCAAATAGTGGCCTAGTAGGAACTGTCCATGACCGAGGACGCGGCTATTCGAATAGATTTACACTCTGCAGAGGTTGCGCACTTTACCCACACCATGTAGCTCCTGGCTTCGTACTTTAGTACATGTTCCCATTCGGGTGGACCGGTGCTGCTCCAACAAAACCTTGTCTATTGCCTGGCACTCTTACGGCCCCACCGACAATCATACCCTCCCAGGGTCATGTCCTGGGTGGCCCCTGTGTCACCCTGTGACACCTCCACCGTCGTGGCCAAACCAAACTGTCCCAAACGGGGACGTGCGCACATAACCAAACTGGGCTCACAGGATTATCGTCGTCTACCTGATCAGGGCAGCACGCACGCATAACCCTCCCTATTTGGTGGTACCGACAAGAGGCAAGATAATAGACTAAGTCAGGGCCGTTCCATACCGGCAAATGTGGCTGCACGGATAAGCCCGGATAGGTGACACTATGACTCGATCCAGCCGACGGAGGAGGTTGTTATCATTAAGTCACATTCTTTATTATTGCAATAATAGTAACAAAGCATGATGCAACAAATATGAAAACATAACCACCTATCTCCACATTGTCATCTACGAGTCACTAGTGCGATAATCTGATGAGCATTAGCAGGTAATGTAAATAGTCAATTCAAACTAACAGGAATTTAATCATTTCTAACACAGGCATAATCATTAATTAAACACGCAAGAATAACACAGAGCAATGCTTCAGGGCATATATCAGATGGTCGGCTTGCCTGGGGGTGAAGGAATACTCCGGGAAGAAGTGCGATCACCTCGTGGAAAATTCGCCGGGAAAGGTTCCCTCCGGAAAGGCTAAATAGAGGGCAGGGGCAAAATGTTCATTGTCAGAATGTGTAGACATGGTGAAAGTGGTATCATCGGAACGGGCTCGACGAACTGAAGAAGTGGGCTTTGGAATCACCTGAATCGGAGTTGCGAGCAAAAAGATATGAGGATTTGACTGCCGGGGACCTATCTGCAAGAAAAATAATTGCATCCGGGCCCCTGACAGTACTGCGGCTGGCGCCTTATCTGGAAATACGTTTTCCTGAAGAGAAAACGTATTTAGAGCGGAAGCGCTTTCCACAAAAGAAAACGCGTTCTCTATTAGTTCGTTTTCCTAGTAGGAAAACGCATTTCGCCGCGTGCGCGTCCACTTAACTGACGTGGCAGGCACCCACTCGCCGACAGCTGGGCCCTCCCCCCTCCCGTTGTCTTCTCTCTCCTCCCGCCTATCTTCTTCCTCCTTCCTCCTCTTCCCCGACAGAGAGGAACAGAGGCCTCGGCCTAGCCGGCGCCGGCGACTGGAGGCAACGGCAGGCTTGGGCGTCGCCGGGGATGGACGCGCCGTTCCACACCGCGCCCGTGGGTGGTGGAATGGGTGCCGGGGGCAGCCGGGGTTGGGGCGGCAACGATGGCCGAAGGCGGCGGCTCCGCGGTGGAGGAGGTGCTCCGGTGGCGAAATTGGCCGGGAGAGGGAGTGGGGGTGGCCGCCGTGGAGTGGGGAATCCAGTGGGTAGCTCGGTGGAAGAGTAGGAGGCCGGAGCAGCGAGAATTTAGGAGAGGTGCGCCGGCGGCCATGGCGGCTGTGGTGGAGCAGAAGGGCTCCTCAAGCTCAATGGGCTAGTCGGGGAGGAGTCTGGGAGGGCGGAGAGGAGGCTGTGGTGCTGGGAGGGGCTCGGGGCGGCCTATTTATAGGCGGCCGGGGCGAGAGGATGGGCACGGCCGCGGTGGCGATCTTATCGGTGTACTGGAGCTCGCAGGTGGCGTGTCTGGCTGTTTCCGACGTTGCCGACCTGACACAGTCCGGGCGGATGCAACGGCAAGAGGAGGAAGAGGCCAGGGGAGAGGAAGACGACGGCGGATCACGGGGAGTACAGTGCCGCGTCGGCGACCACCGTGGCGTGGAGAAGAAGAAAGAGGAGGGGAGAAGCTGCGGGAGAGGGGTGCGTGGACGCAGGGGAGTCGCTGGACATGCCCAGACAAGCCGGAGTTGGCCGGAGCTAGCTGGCCGACGCGACGACTGCATAGAGAACAGTTTCTGCTCGCTATTCACGCGATCACCACTGGCACAGCGCGTTCTGCTGCCAGTCTGCCCGTCACACCTTGTCCAACAGGTGGTTCACTGGTCAATTTGGCAGGATGCAACTCTGGAGGGACCTAGAAGAGTTTAGATTGATCAAGATGATCCAGAATAACTTCTGGATAAGAACTTGGGGACCAAGCTAAAGTGAAATGGCTTAACAAGTGAGATTGATATGTTGTCAAAATAAGATGGGGTAGGAAGGAGTAGATGCTGGAAAAATTTGAAGGCATTTGGACCAAGTTTGCATATACTTCCTTCACAAAGCATAATCTGGTCCAGAAACTAAACTTTGAAGCTGCACTCACATGGCTTGATGAAATGAGCTGAATTTTTGTGGAGAGAGGTTATTTGGAAATATGGAGGTACTGGGAAAATTTCAGCTCATTTGGATATACCAAAATGGTACTTCCTTCACAGAGCTAAAATCTGGACAGAAACTAGATGGAATTTTTGGGAGAAATTGGCTAGATGAAATGATGTGAATTTTGGCATACTCACATCATATATGGAATTTGAGGTCCTGGATTAATTTGAGAGTTTTTGAAGCAATATAAAATATAGTTGCTTCACAACCTCAAAATAAATCCAGAAACAAGAATTGGAAGATGTGCTCAAAAGTTGAACTGGGGAACTTGGGTTCTTGATGGAAATGGTGAAGATATGGATAGGAGAAGATCCACAAATTATTTGGGATTTTTCCTGGCTACCAAAATGGTAGCTCCTTTGGAAAGTGCCCAAATTGCAATATTGGCTTTAAATAGGAAAAAGGCAATTTCCCTCATTTAATTATAGCCAATATTTTTATGGGAGCTCAATATAATCACAAAGAATATCTCCACAAGTTTTCATGAACTTTGGAGATGAATATATATTTTCCTGGATTTAATTCCTTTAAACAACAGAAAAAGGAATTAATTTTAAATGAAAAATATTGCAAATGACTTGGCAATATTTTTGCATATCCAGGGTTTATAGATGTGGGATGATCACTGGGAAAAGTTTGGGAGGCAACAGATCAAAGGATATGGGGGTTCCTTTGTAACGGAAGGAATTAGGGTTTCCCTTCCGGTAGACCGGAGAGTAGGGTTTCGGTGGCAAAATACTGAGAAAATATCTTGGGTGGCAAGGTTGGACTGGAGAGAATCTCTGGTCAGATAAGAGAGGCAAGGCTAAATGACCATCTTCATATACCCAAGAGCGAGAGAAAATCCAATAACACCGAAAAAAAAGACAGGAGCCAAATCCCGCAAAGAAAAAAAACAAGGAGCGAAAACCAGGGTGTCACAAGCATCCACGTCAGCACAACAATGGGCCCACATGTCAGAACCGTTAACCGGTTAGACGACACATCATCACCGAAAAAATGATGCCTGGTCCCACATGTAAGTAGCCACGTCAACATCTTCTGGGCCCATATGTCGGCAACGTTGACCAGTCAAAACTGATGCCGATTTATTACTGACGGGAGCATCGATGATAAAACCCACGCCAGACCCACATGGAAGAAGCCACCTCATCAACTGTTGGCCCCACTTGTCTGAAACTTTGACCGGTCAACCCCCCCCCCCCCGGACCGATCACCGGTGACGGGATTATCATCGCCAAAAAGATTTTAGGCGATAGATTGGGCCATCATAGGTGACATTCTGGGCCGTCGCCGAACATGACCACTGGTGACATTTTTTGGTCCGTCACCTAATATGCGAACTTGCGTGACAAAAAATGTGGTACCATCAAAATTTTATTTTCTATGACGGCGCATCGGTGACGGTGGGCGCGACGACCGGAAAACATCGCCGATGGATTTTCCATGACGAAAACGGGTTATACATGACACATGTGAAGCGTCGCAAAATAGAGCAAAGTTTGTAGTGGAAGTATAACATGTTCAGCATAACCATGGTTAGGGCAAAGGTTCAGAAATTTAAAATATCTTCCCCAGGCTTCATATAGGCTTTCTTCCACTTGTTGAACGAATAAAGTAAGATTTCTTCGTCATTTGGTAATCTTAGAGCTAGGAAGAAATTTAGCCATAAATCTTTCTGCAGACATTTTCTAGATGATTATACTTCCATAAGGTAATCGATTATACCAAGTTTCAGCATCACCCTTAAGAGAAAACCTGAAGAGTCTCAATAAAACAAATTCTCATGACACATCCTTTAATTTAAAAGTCCCACATAAAGTATCAAAGAACATAAGGTGTGCTTGAGGGTCCTCCTCTTCAGTTCCTGCAAAGGCATGCTTTTTAACTTACATTATAAGATCCCAATCAATCAAATACTCAGTTGCATAGTTGGTAGGATAAACTATGGGAGATCTTGAGCCCATAACTGGAGCATAGTACTGTCTAACAGTTTTCTTTGGTTTTTGAGTAATTGTCATTTTTTGTAAACAAAGTGTTAAGCTCTATTAATGAAGCTTGTCGCTCCCGAGGGAAACGGGTAATATATTCTGGCAAATAAGTTCTTACAGAACAAGTGGAGCCCCTGTCACTTACAGGAAGCATCTACAATAACAACACCTGCAAACAGTTATGAAACAAATACTCTGTGCTTAGCTCCCCAACAAAGGCGCTAGAAAATGCTTGATGGCCCGCAAGACACACACGGTTATGTAGCTCTTTCATGGAAGTATCACAATTAGTTATCGTCCCAACGAAGAGCAGATGAGAGTATTTATATTAGTGCTTCTGTCACACTCAGGGTGTCACAATTCTTATGTGAAGTAACTGCCTGTGATTCTGCAAATATCGTTACTGTCCTGGTGGGCAAATAAACCAGAGTGACAAGAATGATAGAGTTGTAGTAAAAAAGGTAAAAAAACTTGAAAGTACATAACATAAATAGACTTGAAAATAGAGTTTTATTTCCTGCAATGGAGAAGTTAGGCGCGAAGAGAATTCAGCTCATGGTATACATCAAGTGTGCCAGTGCGATGGTAATACCAGTTATCTTGTATCATGTTCATAGTGTTTGATATGTTTGTTCTATAGGCGGATCACCCTAAAGTCATGGAACTCCTCCTTGCGGGATTACATTCCATTCTATGGCCCTGCTTCACCGTTGCCACAGCGTTGTCGTCTCGACAATTAAGGTCCTCAAACCGGCACCAAGCATTAAGTTTAATGGATCACCGTTATCTCATATTGTCTTCGGTCCTCATAGATGTCTGCACCTGTCATGTCAGAGGTCGCAGATTTCCTAAACAATATGTGTTACCTGTGTAGTTCTTGAGATCATGTTGCCTGGGCCCTTAAATTGGACAACACGCATAGAGTTCACCACAGTATAACAACTTACTAGACATATTATAAGACTACAAACACAAATGACAACATATAGATCATGCACAAATGAATCTTACCACTCACATACATCTCCCACGCCTAGGGGGAATTACTCACGCATCGTAAAGGAATAACCAATCGTTTCGGAGAATAAACCAATGAAGATCATATCAAGAATACCGTGAAGATCCACAATAAGATGAAATGAATGATCCAAATAGTTCTGATCTCCAAATAAGTAGGAATAGTGTTAAAACTTGTTCTCACAACTTGGAATTCCTCTTACAATAGTGAAGGATGAAATGATGATGGAGATGAAAGGACCAAAACTAATAAGATCTCCGAAAGTTCTTCGGATCTACTCCTTCTCTGTTCTGGACGTGGTGGCAGCGGCTAGGGTTCTCTTCTCCCCTGGTGTCGGTGTAAAAACTAGCAGACCTCGGGGTAGGGGGTCCCGAGCTGTGGATCTCGGACAGATGGTAACAGGAACAGGGAGACGATGTTTACCCAGGTTCGGGCCCTCTTGATGGAGGTAAAACCCTACATCCTGCTCTTGTTTATATTTATGGAGAAGTATCAAGTACAGAGTTGATCTACCTCGAGATCGTATGATCTAGTCCTAAGGCTAGGTGAATGAGATTGTGTTGAGGTCCCCTGTAAGGGCTAAACCCTTCGGCTTATATACACGCTGGATAAGGTATCTAAGATTACAAGGTCGGTATCTAGGCACGGAGGCGGTAGGAGGAGTCTTGGAGTACGTGCCAAGTCTTCGGCAGATGCGGTCTTGACATCTTCTCCTGCATGTATCTTTTGGAGTCCATCTTGACAAGAACGAGAGCCCATTCCTCTAGCCCAAGGAATATGGGCCGACTAGGTTAGTATCCCTAGTCTAGGACACCATCAGTAGCCCCTGAACCGGTCTCCGACACCGAGGACGATACTCTTGGACTTCGGTTCCGGAGTCTTTGGCTAGGCAGGCAAGTTCCGTACATGATCCCTTCAGCTTAGCTTTAAGCAGACCTCGGCAAGATTGACAATCCCGCCGAGTGGGCCCAGCCCCACCATGTGTGGCCTCAACTTTCTGATGCTTGGGGAACCGTGTCTTACGGGGAAGCGGGTCAGCTTTATGGTGAAACATCGAAGCGTCGGTCTCCTCCCCTTTTTATCCATGGGTCAATTGTGTGGATTTATCACAAACCCCCAATCTTCTTTTCAAGCAAACCGCACAAGCGCTCCCCTTCCTCCCAAGTCCATCCCTGAGGGTTTCCCATGGCGAGCGACGCAGGTTCTTCAAGGTGCCCTCATGGCCCCGTCCGGGGCGATTGGGGCAGTTGCGCCGTCTCGTGTCTCCAACTAGAGCGCCTGGCCAGGCAAGGGTACCTGCTGGATTCAGATCTAACAGCGACCCGCCCGGGCTTAACATCCATCGATGGGCAGGTGCACGCAGAGAATTTCCCCTCCCCTCAAAAGGATGAACAAGTATGCTTCGTCTCCTTCCTGCTGCGCGGTTTAGGATTTCCGATTCACCCTTTCCTCCGGGGCCTGTTAGAGTTTTACGGGCTGCAGCTTCACCACCTTACCCCCAACTCAATTCTGCACATTGCGGGGTATGTCGCCCTATGCGAGATGCATCTTGGGTGTGAAGCACACTTCGGACTCTAGAGAAGGTACTTCTGTGTAGTGCCTTGTTCCTCCGCTGAAAGGCTTTACGAGGTCGGAGCGGCCGAAGTCTGTCGAATCGAGGGGACGGAATACCCGCCAGGCACACCTCGGGAGGATGCCGACGTCTGTCCAATGGAGTGGTTCTACATAGACGATGTCCCTCTCCCAGACCCAGTTCGGCCAGGGCTTCCTCCTTTCTCTCCGGAGCCCCCGAAGAGGCGATATAGCTGGAGGCCGTAGGGTATGACCCCAGAAGGTGGTGCCGAGGTGACTGAGCTGGCCGCCAAGGTGAAGCAACTTATACGGACAGGCCTTACCATAATAGACGTAATGGCCACGGTGATAGACCAAAGAGTCCAACCACTCTAGCTACACCCTCACCCGTTGTGCGCATACAACGGGACCGAAGACTGCTGTCGATCGATCTGGCAAAGCTTCTTTGACCAAGCGGCCTTCGGGACAGTGATGGCCGGAATCTACCAAGGAACAGCAGAGGAATTCGCCCGACGTTAATTCCGAGAAGGGCTATCCTACTTCAATCCTGCTGACATAGTGAGTCTTTCCGCTCCTTTATTGTGCCTACCCGAGTTGTTTTGATAGCCAGTCCATTTGATCGATCTGTTTATTAACTTTGAGCAGAGCTGGAGGCGTCGGGTGGAGGCTGTAAACAGCCCGGCGCCAGAGCCGGAAACACGCCAACGAGCGGAAGACCCCCTCTTTCATGAGGACGAGGATCTGGCCCTCATCTACGAGGGGAGGAAATTTTACATGGAGTGCCTTGACGGCTCCAAGGTAGCCGTCACCCCGGACGCACCGGGGATGAGGCTAGCTTCATTGGTAACGCCGTCTTCCTCTAATCGAAAACGAGCCCCTCGTCCCCAAGCCCCTGCTCCCCTGACTTCTCCTCCGAAGGGACGTTGTTCGAAACATTCATGCGGAGAGATGACTCCTCAAGGGAACCACCCGCAGGAGGCGGAGGAAGCTCCGGCCGAGGTCATGGAAACGGGCAAAAGTGCTCCCTCAATCACCAGGTGACGTATGATTGCTGAATTTTGCTTGAAACATTGCCACAAGCTCTGACCCTTTTTGATCATTTCGTAGGCGGCCTTCTTCCACCGTGGTGGCGAGCACGAGGGCCGAGGGGGCGGCAACTTGAAATGGGGAGGCAGAAGCGCGCCCATCTTCGGGAGCCGCTCCTGATGTCCCCCAGCCCGAGTACTCCAATACCAGCTCGGCTACTCCTTCCGAGATCCAGTGTGCCATGAATTATCGGTGGTGGAAGACCTCTCTAAGGA
This sequence comes from Elymus sibiricus, assembly GCA_039707655.1. Lineage (NCBI taxonomy): Eukaryota > Viridiplantae > Streptophyta > Magnoliopsida > Poales > Poaceae > Elymus > Elymus sibiricus. The sequence continues at coordinate 193,272,144 of CM077670.1, forward strand.
GTCTGGCCTTCTCGGATCGAGAGTTCAATGCTCTCAGCTCGGTGGATGCATACCTCGGGACGACCCGCGCCGTTTTCGATCAATCATTAGATGTTTTGTCGCGAGGGTTGCGGGTAAGGTCCATCCTGAGCTCACTTTATTTTGAAGATTTCTTTTATGTCTCTGTTTGTTCATGCTGTCCACAATGGTAGTAGCCCCTAAGGCTTGATATGGGCAACAATGCCGGTAGTGAGGCTTGACTTTACACTGAAGAAGTTATGGGATTTTTTTGTGTAGGGCGCACGGGTGAGGAATGATCAGCTATCCGAGGCTCTTTCTCAGGCAAAGGGGAAGTTGGAGGCTGCCTTGACCGAGGTGGAACAAGTGAAAAAGTTCACCTGAGAGGTGCACGGTAAGTGCATTGTCTTGTATATAGGAATCTTAATTAGCGAAGTCCCCTGACAGCGTCATCCGATGTAGCAGCGGAAGCCATAGGTAATCTTGAGAGAGATCTCAAGCAGGCCCGCGAAGATTTGCTATATACGGAGTCGCAGCGCCAGGCCAATCAACATGTGGTGACTCAAAGGATGGATAGCGTTAATGCGCTAAGGGCTGAAAATGCCAGACATGCGGACGAGATCAAGAGCTTAAAAGCTCAACTGGCTGCCGCCGAAGCCAAGAATCGTCAAACCGATGAGACGATTTGTGGTAAGTTTTTATTTCAATAATCGTTGCTTGAGTTTGGGGTTTCAGCCGAGATATGCGGCGAGCTCGGCGTCGAATCCAGGCGTGGAAGGTGTCTGCTTGCCGTGAAGGAGCAAGGGAGGCATGGTCCATGGTCAAGATCTGGTATACGGAGGTTGATACGGCACACCTGGCCGAGGTAGGGCCAATGGGGCTGGACGGAGAGGAAATACCCACTAGTCTCGTATATGAGAACGTTATGCCTGCCGCTCGGTCGTCGCAAAAGGACTGCGCCTTGGACGTCTTGATAGATGGGTTAGACCGTGTGGAATGAAACGATAATGTATGACTCTATGTATCAAAGTACTTTATGTCATTATTCAATCTGCGCATGTAAACTCTGTCAACCAGCCATCGGCTTCTACCTCCTCGAATAAGTGAACGAGTAGTGTCTGCTTACTACTGTCCGAAGTGAACGGAACAGATGCTTCAGGAGACGAGGCAATCCGGCTATACGGTGCGAGCGACGAGAGTGAATCAGAGAGTTATGTTATATTACTATTTAATGTAAGAAACATCTTTCGAGGAAAATAGTTCTTCCAGCAGTTCCTTTCCTCGGGTAGCTGTGTCGAACACATATATCCGAAGACGGGTGACCTCGGGGGTGAAGCCCCTGGTCAGGGCTTGAGAGACCCCCTCCACTTTTATTTCTATGTCATGGCTGACCAATTTGTACGTTTAAGAATGCTAGCTTTCGGCTTTGTCCATCTGAGGTACTGCGCCGGATAACCCGGGAGTAACAATCACAGCGGTGCTCCCTTTGCCTCTTAGCCGAAAGATCAGGAACGTAAGGGGCAAGCACAGGAACCGGGCAACCCAGCTTGGCCAAATCTTAAGTCAAATCGATGCATATTATGGCTTGAAAGACAATAGTATGTAAGAAGTGGAATAATGCGTGTTTTGAAAAGAATGTGCGGTATTGATTTTGTTCCTCAGGGCCCCTCAAGGGATGCCTCAGAAGTCTTTTAAGAGAGAAAGAAAAAAAGAAAGAAAAAAAAGAAAGGCAGGGTGGTGTATGTACAGAGGTGAGTAGTTCTCGGAGCTTCAACCATAGAAACGTCGGAGTAGCACCGCGTTCCAGGGGTTGGGTTCTAGACGCCCATCCTCTGGGTCTCGAATCCGGTACGCGCCTCCGGTGAGGACCTGGTCGATGATGAATGGCCCGTCCCACTTAGGGAAGAGCTTATGTGTCTGTTTCTCCGGATGAAGCCGCATGACGAGGTCTCCTTTGTTGAAGTCCTTTGCGCGAACTTCCCTGCTATGATAGCGGTGAGCTTGTTGCTGGTAAATGGCAGACCGTGCCCGAGCGACATTGCGTTCCTCCTCTAGGGCATCCAAGGCATCTAGCCGATCTAGCTCGGCCTCCCGCTCTTCGTACATGCGTACCCGAGGTGCATCATGTATGATATCGCAGGGGAGCACTGCCTCGGCGCCGTACACCATAAAAAATGGAGTGTACCCAGTGGATCTGTTTGGTGTGGTGCGCAGACCCCATAGGACGGAATCGAGTTCGTCTACCCATTTGCAGTCGGCCTCCTTGAGGGAGCGAACTAGCCTGGGCTTGATGCCACTAAAGATTAGCCCATTGGCGCGTTCTACTTGCCCGTTTGACCGTCGGTGATAGACTGATGCGTAGTCAAGCTTAATGCCCATTTTGGCACACCATGTTTTCACTTCTTTTGCCGTGAAGTTTGTTCCGTTGTCTATTATGAGACTATGGGGGATACCATACCGGTGTACTACCCCCGATATGAATTCGAGTACGTGTACTGCACCGGCCGAAGTTACTGGTTTTGCTTCGATCCACTTAGTAAACTTGTCCAGCATGACAAGTAGGTATTTATTTTTTTCTTGATCCGCCCTTGAGTGGGCCGACCATATCTAGCCCCTAGACCGCAAAACGCCAAGTGATAGGGATTGTGCAGAGAGCCGCGGGGGGCATGTGGCTTTGTTTGGCGAATACCTGGCAGCCGGGGCAACGCTGTACTAACGCAGCGGCGTCGACGCCCGCGGTTGGCCAGTAAAAACTAGCTCAGAAGGCTTTGCTGACCAAGCTCCGAGCAGTGGCGTGATGTCCGCTCATTCCAGAGTGAACCTTCTGAAGTAATAATCACCCTTCCTCTTCGGAGATACATCGCTGGAGGACGCCCGTGGTGCTTATCTTATAGAGTTCTCCCTCGTGGACCTTGTAGGCTTTAGATTGCCTTACAATCTGACGTGCGTCGGTTTGGTCTTGGGGGAGCTCTCTGAGGAGCAGGTATGCGAGGAGCGGCTCGGTCCATGATGCAATGACTACCATAACTTCGTGCGTAGAGGCTGTTTTCTAAACAGCCGAGCCGCCTACTATATCGAGCCCCTCGTCATCTTCGGGAGAGGTAGGTTGTCCAGCATCGTTTGATTCCGACATCCCCGTGTCGTCTTGCCAGACTACGGAGGGCTTAAAGAGCCGTTCGAGGAAGGTGTTATCCGGGACTTTTTCCCACTTAGCGCCCATTCGGGCGAGTATATCTGCGGCATGGTTACAATCTCGGGGTATATGATGAAATTCCAGCCCCTCGAACCTGGCCGAGATTCGCATGACGGCATTCCAGTAGGCTGTCATCTTTGGGTCCTTTGCGTCGAATTCGCCATTGACCTATGAGATGGCGAGGTTGGAATCACCTCGGACCTCCAGGCGTTGGACACCCATGGAGGCTGCTATCCGGAGTCTATGCAACAGGGCTTCATATTCCGCCGCGTTATTGGAGTCGGTATACATGATTTGCAATACGTACCGAATACTGTCTGTCGGTGCAATGAGAATCAGGGTCTCATCAACCTTCTTAGCATGGGTCATTCCCGTCTAGGATTGTTGCCTGGCAACCCCGGCAGGGCCAAGCTTCCTGGCGAATACCATATCTGGCAAGCATTATATTAACAAGCAAGAATAAGAGCTCGTTTGGGAGAAGCTTCTTCCCAGCGGCATGATCTCCTAGCAAGACAAGACCCGGCAAGGCCTGCCGGAGAACAGCTGCAAACAAATACAAGATTATCAAGAATGCATTCAAGCTAATGATCAGAAGACAGAAGATCGAAGGCTGGATTCCCGGCAAGATCTTGCCGGGAAGGCTCGCGAAGGCCCGGCAAGGCCTCGCACCCGGCAAGATCCCACCGCCCTACCACCGCTCCAGCGCAGCGACCAGCCTGTCATTTAGGGTTTGTCCTCCTGGATGCGTGTCATGGCACTAGCGGCGGATGGGGTTAAGCGGTGCTGATGGGACGGGCTCCTTTTCCGTCCCCAAGAAAGTAAGGGACACCTAAGTGGAGCATTTAATGCGTTTGTCCTAAGTCGTCAGTGATAAGCATGTTAACACTGTAGCAACTTTACACCTCTTGTACTTGCTGTTCTCCACTGTTGGTGACCCCTTTGTCATATAAAAGGAGGCCCAAGGCGAAGCTACAGGGAGAGGGGGAGCTTTCTAGCCTAGCTGCATGCGTAGCCGCCCTTCTTGTGTTCTGTTCACCAAGAAGCGCTCCGTGTACCTGAGCTCAAACACCCACAATAAACCAAAGCAGGAGTAGGGTTTTACGCTACTCAGCGGCCCGAACCTGGGTAAAAGATCCCCGCATTGATCGTTGGATCCGCTCTTTGTGTACATCTTCTCCCTAGCCGAACCGTAAAAGGGATCCGCATGACCCCATAGGTGTCGTACGCCGACATCTTTGGCGTGCCAGGTAGGGGGAGAGGTTGCGCGAACCCGATCTAGCGGTCAGCGCGTCAGTTTTTGATCGTCTTCATCGTCATGGCGCCCGAGAAGAAGCAGGGGCGGCTGAAATTCCTTGCGAAAGCTAAGTCCTAAAACTTTAATCGCTTTCTACTGCGTAGTCTTATCCTTGATGGTGTTTTTGTATAACCTGTGCGCGGGAGAGCGCTCTTAAAACACTCTACACTCCTAGTTGTTCTAGGTCCGCCCAGCAACACAGATGCAGCTGTAGTTGTTTCTAGAGCATTAAGCTCCCGAAGAGGCGGCGTTCTCGATAGGCTGCTAGACAGGACCCGGTCCTAAGCACCATTGACCAGGACGTGCGCATTCGGGAGGTATTCCGGCAAGCGTAGGGATTCATTGTATAAAAATGCAATCATTTAAGAAAAGGGCTTAGCAAGTTTTATTTTAAGGTTTCTGCGTATACCCGTATGCTGAGGAGCCTTCCCGGGGCTAGTTGCGCTCCTTGTCGCCTCGAGTCCGCTCGGTGATGTGAGCAGCTGCACTAAAGCTGGGAAGGAAAAACATTTTTCGGGAGGCGCTGTTCCCGGCAAGCCGCTAAGGACCCGCTCCTCAAAGCGCTGCTGACTGGATCGTGCGCACCGGAAAGTGTTCTGGCAAGCAAGGGAATATTCGGCAGAAGTCAAAATTACAACAAATTAGTCATAAAGCCAGAAGCTAATTAATTTCTTGTGTTAGAACGCTGTCATGGCATTACATGTCCGAATCAGTTTTGCAGGTATACAGGTGGGCGATTACTTTGCAGCCTTCCCGGCAACATCCTTGCCGGAAGCCGGCGTCGAGAACGTCAAAGTTCTCTGCTGATGTCATAAGCCTTCCCGGCAACATCTTTGCCGGAGGCCGGCATCGAGAACGTGAAAGTTCTCTGCTAAAATCGCAAACTTTTCCAGAAATATTCTTCGGCGGAAGAATAGCAAACCATGTCGTCGAGCCATGCGCTCTGACAAGGGGGCTTTCAACCTTGTCGTCAAGTCATGCGCTCCGACAATGGGGCTTTCAACCTTGTCGTCGAGTCATGCGCTCCGACAAGGGGGCTTTCAACCTTGTCGTCGAGTCATGCGCTTCGACAAGGGGGCTTCAACCTTGTCGTCGAGCCATACGCTCCGACAAGGGGGCTTTCAACCTTGTCGTCGAGCCAGGCACTCCGACAAGGGCTGTATTTCTTAAAACAACTATACTTCCAGAAGGAAAGGGCATGGCAGTCATGACCCATGCCAAATTTGGCCCCACCTCCAGCATCGAGATCTTTGAGTTCTCTGCTGAAGGCGGGCCCGGGGGCTCCTGTCGGTGTAATGAGAACCAGGGTCTCATCAACTGTCTTAGCATGGGTCATTCCCGTCTAGGATTGTTGCCTGGCAACCCCAGCAGGGCCAAGCTTCCCGGCGAATACCATATCTGGCAAGCATTATATTAACAAGCAAGAACAAGAGCTCGTTGGGGAGAAGCTTCTTCCCAGCGGCATGATCTCCTAGCAAGACAAGACCCGGCAAGGCCTGCCAGAGAACAGCTGGAAACAAATACAAGATTATCAAGAAGGCATTCAAGCTAATGATCAGAAGACACAAGATCGAAGGCTGGATTCCCAGCAAGATCTTGCCGGGAAGGCTCGCGAAGGCCCGGCAAGGCCTCGCACCCGGCAAGATCCCACCGCCCGGCCACCGCTCCAGCGCAACGACCAGCCTGTCGTTTAGGGTTTGTCCTTCTGGATGCGTGTCATGGCACTAGCGGCGGATGGGGTTAAGCGGTGCTGATGGGACGGGCTCTTTTTCCGTCCCCAAGAAAGTAAGGGACACCTAAGTGGAGCATTTAATGCGTTTGTCCTAAGTCGTCAGTGATAAGCATGTTAACACTGTAGCAACTTTACACCTCTTGTACTTGCTGTTCGCCACTGTTGGTGACCCCTTTGTCATATAAAAGGAGGCCCAAGGCGAAGCTACAGGGAGAGGGGGAGCTTTCTAGCCTAGCTGCATGCGTAGCCGCCCTTCTTGTGTTCTGTTCACCAAGAAGCGCTCCGTGTACTTGAGCTCAAACACCCACAATAAACCAAAGCAGGAGTAGGGTTTTACGCTACTCGGCGGCCCGAACCTGGGTAAAAGATCCCCGCGTTGATCGTTGGATCTGCTCTTTGTGTACATCTTCTCCCTAGCCGAACCGTAAATGGGATCCGCATGACCCCATAGGTGTCGTACGCCGACATCTTTGGCGCGCCAGGTAGGGGGAGAGGTTGCGCGAACCCGATCTAGCGGTCAGCGCGTCAGTTTTTGATCGTCTTCATCGTCATGGCACCTAAGAAGAAGCGGGGGCGGCTGAAATTCCTTGCGAAAGCTAAGTACTAAAACTTTAATCACTTTCTGCTGCGTAGTCTTATCCTTGATGGTGTTTTTGTATAACCTGTGCGCGGGAGAGCGCTCTTAAAACACTCTGCACTCCTGGTTGTTCTGGGTCCGCCCAGCAACACAGATGCAGCTGTAGTTGTTTCTAGAGCGTTAAGCTCCCGAAGAGGCGGCGTTCTCGATAGGCTGCTAGACAGGACCTGGTCCTAAGCGCCATTGACCAGGACATGCGCATTCGGGAGGTATTCCGGCAAGCGTAGGGATTCATTGTACAAAAATGCAATCATTTAAGAAAAGGGCTTAGCAAGTTTTATTTTAAGGTTTCTGCGTAAACTCGTATGTTGAGGAGCCTTCTCGGGGCTAGTTGCGCTCCTTGTCGCCTCGAGTCCGCTCGGCGATGTGAGCAGCTGCTCTAAAGCTGGGAAGGAAAACCGCGTTGATCGTTGGATCCGCTCTTTGTGTACATCTTCTTCCTAGCCGAACCGTAAAAGGGATCCGCATGATCCCATAGGTGTCGTACGCCGACACTGTCCCCTGTGGGTGAGGTAAGCACTACGCCAGCCCCTAGGCCGGCAAGCATTTTGGAACCATCGAAGTACATGGTCCAATGCAAATAAGTGCTCTATTCTAGAGGGAGCTCGGCCTCGGTCCATTCGGCCGCGAAGTCGGCCAACACCTGAGATTTAATAGCTCGGCATGGTCGGTAAGTTATTTCAAAGGGTAGAAGCTCTTTGGCCCATTTGGCTATGCGCCCCGTTGCATCTCTGTTGCTAATTATGTTGCTTAATGGGACGTCGGATGCCACGGTTACCAAGCACTCTTGAAAGTAGTGCCGAAATTTTCGCGATGCCATGAATACTGCATAAGCTATCTTATGATAGTGGGGATAGCGTGTCTTGCACGGTGTTAGGACTTCGGAGATGTAGTACACAGACCTTTGCACCCAGAACTTCTGACCTTCCATGTCTCGTTCGACCATGACTACGGCGCTGACCACCTGGTTTCTGGCCGAGATGTATAATATCATCGGCTCGCATATGCCGGGCGCTGCCAGGATAGGATTGGTTGCAAGGAGAGCTTTAATGCCTTCTAGAGCTGTCGCGGCCTCCTCGGTCCATTTGAAGGTTTTTGTCTGTTTTAAGAGTCTATACAAAGGTAAGGCTTTCTCCCCGAGTCTTGATATGAAGCGGCTCAACGCTGCCATGCATCCTGCTAGTTTTTTTACATGTTTGAGCTCTGTTGGTACCTCTAAGCAGTCCAAGGCTTTTATTTTTGCCAGATTGGCTTCAATACCTTGGCTATATACGATGAAGCCGAGGAGTTTACCGGCTGGTACTCCGAAGACACATTTCTCCGGGTTGAGTTTTATTTGATACTCCCGTAAGCTGGCAAATGTGTTACGGAGATTGTCGACCAATTGTCCGGCGTGTTTGGTTTTGACAACCACATCATCGACGTTGGCCTCAACAGTCTTCCTGATGTGTTTTTCCTAGCATGATTGAATCATGCGCTGGTATGTGGCACCGACATTCTTTAGTCCAAAGGGCATTGTATTGAAGCAAAACGGCCCGTAAGGTGTGATGAATGATGTTGCTGCCTGATTAGATTCCTTCATCTTAATCTGATTGTATCCTGAGTAGGCATCCAAAAAGCACAGCAAATCGTGACCGGCAGTGGCGTCCACGATTTGGTCAATTCGTGGTAGAGGGAAAGGGTCCTTGGGGCATGCTTTATTAAGGTCTTTAAAATCGACGCACAGGCGCCAGGACCTATCCTTCTTTGGTACCATGACCAAGTTGGCAAGCCAATCGGGGTGTTTTATGTCTCGGATCAATTCGTCTTAAAATAGCTTGGCCAGTTCCTCGCCCATTGCTTGACGCTTGGGTTCTGAGAAGCACTGAAGTGTTTGCTTGACGGGTCTGTAGCCTTTCAATATGTTAAGGCTGTGTTCCGCAAGCCTGCGGGGTATTCCTGGCATGTCCGAAGGGTCCCAGGTGAATAAATCCCAATTTTCCTTAAGAAAACCTCGTAGAGCCTCGTCAATTTCTGGGTCGAGGTTTGCCCCTATGGACGCCGTTTTAGCTGGGTCCGTGGGGTGTACCTGGAATTTGACTATTTCGTCGGCCGGCTTGAATGAGGTGGACTTCGGCCGTTTGTCGAGGATGATATCATCTCGATCGACTTCGGCTCGTAGTGTGCTTAGTTCCTCATCCGCGAGGGCTTCGGACAGGGTTTCGAGGGCGAGTGACACCGTCTTATTTTCGGCCATGACTGCTCTGTCAGGGTCGCTTGAGGCGGTGATCATCCCGCTCAGGCCCGGCATTTTGAGCTTCATATAGCCGTAGTGCGGTACTGCTTGGAATTTGGAGAAGGCGTCTCATCCCAGGAGGGCGTGATATCCACTCCTGAACGGGATGATGTGGAACGTAATCTCTTCGGATCGATAATTATCTGCAGTGTGGCGCCCCGCCTGAATACCACTATAGCCAGACGGTCGCCGCACACACCAGCCCAGGAGATCACTCTAATGGAAATATGCCCTAGAGGCAATAATAAAGTTGTTATTATTTTATATTTCCTTGTTCATGATAAAGGTTTATTATTCATGCTAGAAGTGTATTGACCGGAAACTTAAATACATGTGTGAATACATAAACAAATACCGTGTCCCTAGTGAGCCTCTACTAGACTAGCTTGTTGATCAAAGATGGTTAAGGTTTCCTAACCATAGACATGAGTTGTCATTTGATAACGGGATCACATCATTAGGAGAATGATGTGATGGACAAGACCCATCCGTTAGCTTAGCATATGATCGTTCTGTTTATTGCTACTGATTTCTTGAATGTCAAATACATGTTCCTCAGACCATGAGATCATGCAACTCCCGGATATCGGAGGAATACCTTGTGTGCTATCAAACGTCACAACGTAACTGGGTGATCATAAAGATGCTCTACAGGTATCTCCGAAGGTGTCCGTTGAGTTGGCATGGATCGAGACTGGGATTTGTCACTCCGTGTTTCGGAGAGGTATCTCTGGGCCCTCTCGGTAATGCACATCATAAGAAGCTTGCAAGATGTGATAGCCTGGCATAATAGGGATGATAGACTACTCATATCAATAAGGAATTCCTTCTTTTCCGGGAGCCCATTCGGAAAGAACTCCAAAGTTAAGCGTGCTCGGCTTGGAGTAATTTCAGGATGGGTGACAAACCGGAAAGTTGCTCCCGGGTGCGCACGAGTGAGGACAAAGTGCGCAGGATAGACTAGTGTTGATCTGTGAGGCCAGTCTAGATCCCGCCAGGAGTAACGACCACCGGCGGGTGTGTCCGGGGCATTACAAGTTGGTATATCAGAGCCGACCCTCGCGGTTACATGGATGTTTGCGGACAGGTGCGCGGTCATGTTGTTCATGACGTTTGTGACCCGTCGTGGCACACGGCATGGCACATGTACCGGACTGGATGCACAGACGTATGTGCCAAGAGGGAACGTTCCTGTGCCCGACGAGGACGTCGGTTCCTCTGAGTGGGGGTGTATGTGATAGACTGGCATAATAGGGATGATAGACTACTCATATCAATAAGGAATTCCTTCTTTTCCGGGAGCCCATTCGGAAAGAACTCCAAAGTTAAGCGTGCTCAGCTTGGAGTAATTTCAGGATGGGTGACCGACCGGGAAGTTGCTCCCGGGTGCGCACGAGTGAGGACAAAGTGCGCAGGAAAGACTAGTGTTGATCTGTGACGCCAGTCTAGATCCCGCCAGGAGTAACGACCACCGGCGGGTGTGTCCGGGGCATTACACAAGCAAACTGACTAAAGAGTTAGTTACGGGATGATGTATTACGGAATGAGTAAAGAGACTTGCCGGTAACGAGATTGAACTAGGTATGGAGATACCGACGATCAAATCTCGGGCAAGTAACATACCGACGGACAAAGGGAATTACGTATGTTGTCATTGCGGTTCGACCGATAAGATCTTCATGGAATATGTAGGAACCAATATGAGCATCCAGGTTCCGCTATTGGTTATTGACCGGAGAGGCATCTCAGTCATGTCTACATCATTCCCGAACCCGTAGGGTCCGCACGCTTGACGTTCGTTGACGATATAGTGTTATATGAGTTATGTGAATTCGTAACCGAATATTGTTCGGAGTCCCGAATGAGATCCCGGATGTCACGAGGAGTCTCGGAATGGTCGAGAGGTAAAGATTTATATATGGGAAGTCATATTTTGGGTTCCGGAAAAAGGTGCAGTTTTTTCGGTATTGTACCGGGAAGCTTCCAGAAGGTTCCGGAGGATTCCGGAAGTCCACAAGTGGGTCCACCACGTCCCAAAGGGCTGGCATGGGCTAAGAGGAGGCACCCTGGCCTTATTGGGCCAGGCGCACCAAGTCCTCAAATGCCCACTCAGCTAGGGAAGAAAAAAAAAGGGAGAGTCCTAGTAGGAATAGGATTCGACTTTGGAGTCCAAGTCCACGTGTGTCCTATTCACGGTTACTGTTCATGTGGCACTATTCCTTCTACTCCAAGCCCCTACACATATATAAATAGAGGAGAGGGGGCGCCCCAAAGCACACAACATTGTCTTAGCCGTGTGCGGCGACCCCTCCACAGTTCCGTCCCTCGGTCATATTTTCGCAGTGCTTGGGCGAAGCCCTGCGGAGATAGCATCACCATCACCGTCACCACGCCGTCGTGCTGCCGGAACTCATCCACTACCTTGCCATCTTGCTGGATCAAGAAGTCGAGGATGTCACCAAGCTGAACGTGTGCTGAACGCGGAGGTGCCGTACGTTCGGTGCTCGGTCAGTTGGATCGTGAAGTTGTTCGACGACATTAACCGCGTTGTTCTAACGCTTCCGCTTACGGTCTACGAGGGTACGTAGACACACTCCCCCTCTCGTAGCTATGCATCTCCATGGATAGATCTTGCGTGTGCATAGAAATTTTTTTGTTTTCCATGCAACGTTCCCCAACAGTGGCATCATGAGCCAGGTCTATGCGTAGATGATATGCACGAGTAGAACATAAAGAGTTGTGGGCGGTGATCGTCATACTGCTTACCACCAACGTCTTATTTTGATTCGGCGGTATTGTAAGATGAAGCGGCCCGGACCAACCTTACATGTCCACGTACATGAGACCGGTTCCACCGACAGACATGCAACTTGTTTTGCATAAAGGTGGTTGGCGGGTGTCTGTTTCTCCTACTTTAGTTGAATCGAATTTGACTGCGGCCGGTCCTTGTTGAAGGTTAAAACAGCAAACTTGATAAATCACCGTTGTGGTTTTGTGCCGTAGGTAAGAACGGTTCTTGCTAGAAGCCCGTAGCAGCCACGTAAAACTTGCAACAACAAAGTAGAGGACGTGAAACTTGTTTTTGCAGGGTATGCTGTGAGGTGATATGGTCAAGACATGATGTGATATACGTTATTGTATGAGATGATCATGTTTTGTAATTTATCGGCAACTGGCAGGAGCCTTATGGTTGTCTCTTTATTGTATGAAATGCAAGCGCCATGTAATTGCTTTACTTTATCGCTATGCGTTAGCAATAGTTGTAGAAGCAATAGTTGGCGAGACGACCACGACGCAACGATGGAGATCAAGGTGTCGAGCCGGTGATGATGGAGATCATGACGATGCTTTGGAGATGGAGATCAAAAGCACAAGATGATGGCCATATCATGTCACATATTTTGATTGCATGTGATGTTTATCCTTTATGCATCTTATTTTGCTTAGAACGGCGGTAGCATTATAAGATGATCCCTTCACTAAATTTCAAGATAAAAGTGTTCTCCCCGAGTATGCACCATTGCTAAAGTTCATCGTTTCGAAGCACCTCGTGATGATCGGGTGTAATAGATTCTACGTTCACATACAACGGGTGTAAGCCAGTTTTACACAAGCAGAATACTTGGGAAACTTGACGAGCCTAGCATGTACAGACATGGTCTCGGAACACTGGAGACCGAAAGGTTGAACATGAGTCATATAGTAGATATGATCAAGATGGAGATGTTCACCATTGAGGACTATCCCATCTCACGTGATGATCGGACATGGGCTAGTTGATTTGGATCATGTATCACTTAGTTAACTTAAGGGATGTTAATTTAAGTGGGAGTTCATTAGTAATTTGATTAATTGAACTTAATTTATCATGAACTTAGTCTTGATAGTTTCTTTGCATATCTATGTTGTAGATAAATGGCCCGTGCTACTGTTCTGTTGAATTTTAATGCGTTCCTAGAGAAAGCTAAGTTGAAAGATGATGGTAGCAACTACACGGACTGGGTCCATACCTTGAGGATTATCCTCATTGCTGCACAGAAGAATTATGTCCTTGATGCACCGCTAGGTGATGGACCTGCTGCAGGAGCTGCTGCAGACGTTGTGAACGCCTGGCAGGCTCGATCTGATGACTACTCGATAGTTCAGTGTGCCATGCTCTACGACTTAGAACCGGGACTGCAAAAGCGTTTTGAATGCCACGGAGCATATGAGATGTTCCAAGAGCTGAAATTGATATTTCAAGCTAATGCCCGGGTTGAGAGATATGAAGTCTCCAACAAGTTTTTTAGCTGTAAGATGGAGGAGAACAGTTCTGTCAGTGAACACATACTCAGAATGTCTGGGTACCACAACCACTTGACTCAGCTGGGAATTGATCTTCCGGTTGAGAGTGTTATTGATAGAGTTCTTCAATCACTGCCACCAAGCTATAAAGGCTTCGTGATGAACTATAATATGCAAGGGATGGAGAAGACAATTCCCGAGCTCTTCGTGATGCTGAAATCAGCGGAGGTAGAAATCAAGAAGGAGTATCAAGTGTTGATGGTTAACAAAACCACTAGTTTCAAGAAAAAGGTCAAGGGAAAGAAGGGGAACTTCAAGAAGAACCGCAAGCAAGTTGCCGCTCCCACGAAGAAACCCAAAGATGGACCCAGGCCTGAAACAGAGTGCTTCTACTGCAAAGGGACTGGTCACTGGAAGCGGAACTGCCCCAAGTATTTGGCGGATAAGAAGGATGGCAAAGTGAGCAAAGGTATATTTGATATACATGTTATTGATGTGTTCCTCACTAATGCTCGTAGTAGCGCCTGGGTATTTGATACTGGTTCAGTTGCTCATATTTGTAACTCGAAACAGGTGCTACGGAATAAGCGAAGATTGGCTAAGGACGAGGTGACGATGCGCGTCGGGAATGGTTCCAAGGTTGATGTGATCGCCGTCGGCACGCTACCTCTACATCTACCCTCGGGATTAGTTTTAGACCTCAATAATTGTTATTTGGTGCCAGCGTTGAGCATGAACATTATATCTGGATCTTGTTTATTGCGAGACGGTTATTCATTTAAGTCAGAGAATAATGGTTGTTCTATTTATATGAGTAACATCTTTTATGGTCGCGCACCTTTTGTGAATGGTCTATTCTTGTTGAATCTCGATCGTAGTGATACACATATTCATAATATTGATGCCAAAAGATGCAAAGTTGATAATGATAGTGCAACATACTTGTGGCACTGCCGTTTAGGTCATATTGGAGTAAAACGCATGAAGAAACTCCATGCGGATGGACTTTTGGAATCTCTTGATTATGAATCATTTGATACTTGCGAACCATGCCTCATGAGCAAGATGACTAAAACTCCGTTCTCCGGAACAATGGAGTGAGCTACTAATTTGTTGGAAATAATACATACCGATGTATGCGGTCTGATGAATTTTGAAGCACGCGGCGGGTATCGTTATTTTCTAACCTTCACAGATGATTTGAGTAGATATGGGTATATCTACTTGATGAAACACAAGTCTGAAACATTTGAAAAGTTCAAAGAATTTCAGAGTGAAGTAGAGAATCATCGTAACAAGAAAATAAAGTTTCTACGATCTGATCGCGGAGGCGAATATTTGAGTTATGAGTTTGGCCTTCATTTAAGAAAATGTGGAATTGTTTCACAACTCACACCACCTGGAACACCACAGCGCAATGGTGTGTCCGAACATCGTAACCGTACTTTATTGGATATGGTGCGTTCTATGATGTCTCTTACTGATTTGCCACTATCGTTTTGGGGTTATGCATTAGAGATAGCTTCTACCACAGATCCGAAGGCAAGGTCTTTGTTGCCAAGAATGGGTCCTTTCTAGAGAAGGAGTTTCTCTCGAAAGAAGTGAGTGGGAGGAAAGTAGAACTTGATGAGGTAATTGTACCTTCTCTCGAATTGGAAAGTAGCTCATCAGAGAAAACTGTTCCCGTGATGCCTACACCAATAAGAGAGGAAGATAATGATAAAGATCATGAAACCTCAGATCAAGTTACTACTGAACTTTGTAGGTCGACCAAAGTACGTTCCGCACCAGAGTGGTACGGTAATCCTATTCTGGAAGTTATGTTGTTAGACAACAGCGAACCTACGAACTATGAAGAAGCTATGATAAGCCCGGATTCTGACAAATGGCTTGAGGCCATGAAATCTGAGATAGGATCCATGTATGAGAACAAAGTGTGGACTTTGGTGGACTTGCCCGATGATCGGCAAGCCATTGAGAATAAATGGATTTTTAAGAGGAAGACAGATGCTGATGGTAATATCACTGTCTACAAAGCTCGACTTGTCGCGAAAGGTTTTCGACAAGTTCAAGGGGTTGACTACGATGAGACTTTCTCACCCGTAGCGATGCTTAAGTCTGTCCGAATCATGTTAGCAATTGCCGCATTTTATGATTATGAAATCTGGCAAATGGATGTCAAAACTGCATTCCTTAATGGTTTTCTCAAAGAAGAGTTGTATATGATGCAACCAGAAGGTTTTGTCGATCCTAAGGGTGCTAACAAAGTGTGCAAGCTCCAGCAATCCATCTATGGACTGGTGCAAGCATCTCGGAGTTGGAATATACGCTTTGATGAGGTGATCAAAGCATATGGTTTTGTACAGACTTACGGTGAAGCCTGTATTTACAAGAAAGTGAGTGGGAGCTCTGTAGCATTTCTAATATTATATGTGGATGACATATTGTTGATTGGAAATGATATAGAATTTCTGGATGGCATAAAGGGATACTTGAATAAGAATTTTTCAATGAAAGACCTCGGTGAAGCTGCTTATATATTGGGCATCAAGATCTATAGGGATAGATCAAGACGCTTGATAGGACTTTCACAAAGCACATACCTTGACAAAGTTTTGAAGAAGTTCAAAATGGATCAGTCAAAGAAAGGGTTCTTGCCTGTCTTGCAAGGTGTGAAGTTGAGTCAGACTCAATGCCCGACCATGGCAGAAGATATAGAGAAAATGAAAGTCATTCCCTATGCCTCAGCCATAGGTTCTATTATGTATGCCATGCTATGTACCAGACCTGATGTGTGCCTTGCCATAAGTTTGGCAGGGAGGTACCAGAGTAATCCAGGAGTGGATCACTGGACAGCGGTCAAGAATATCCTGAAGTACCAGAAAAGGACCAAGGACATGTTTCTCGTTTATGGAGGTAACGAAGAGCTCATCATAAAGGGTTACGTCGATGCAAGCTTCGACACTGATCCGGATGACTCTAAGTCACAAACCGGATACGTATTTATATTAAATGGTGGAGCTGTCAGTTGGTGCAGTTCCAAGCAGAGCGTCGTGGCGGGATCTACGTGTGAAGCGGAATACATAGCTACTTCGGAAGCAGCACATGAAGGAGTCTGGATGAAGGAGTTCATATCCGATCTAGGTGTAATACCTAGTGCATCGGGTCCAATGACAATCTTTTGTGACAACACTGGAGCAATTGCCATAGCCAAGGAGCCCAGGTTTCACAAGAAGACCAAACACATCAAGAGACGCTTCAACTCCATTCGTGAATATGTCAAGGATGGAGACATAGAAATTTGCAAAGTACACACGGATTTGAATGTGGCAGACCCGTTGACTAAGCCTCTTCCACGAGCAAAACATGATCAGCACCAAGACTCCATGGGTGTTAGATTCATTACTATGTAATCTAGATTATTGACTCTAGTGCAAGTGGGAGACTGATGGAAATATGCCCTAGAGGCAATAATAAAGTTGTTATTATTTTATATTTCCTTGTTCATGATAAAGGTTTATTATTCATGCTAGAATTGTATTGACCGGAAACTTAAATACATGTGTGAATACATAAACAAATACCGTGTCCCTAGTGAGCCTCTACTAGACTAGCTCGTTGATCAAAGATGGTTAAGGTTTCCTAACCATAGACATGAGTTGTCATTTGATAACGGGATCACATCATTAGGAGAATGATGTGATGGACAAGACCCATCCGTTAGCTTAGCATATGATCGTTCTGTTTATTGCTACTGCTTTCTTGAATGTCAAATACATGTTCCTCAGACCATGAGAACATGCAACTCCCGGATATCGGAGGAATACCTTGTGTGCTATCAAACGTCACAACGTAACTGGGTGATCATAAAGATGCTCTACAGGTATCTCCGAAGGTGTCCGTTGAGTTGGCATGGATCGAGACTGGGATTTGTCACTCCGTGTTTCGAAGAGGTATCTCTGGGCCCTCTCGGTAATGCACATCATAAGAAGCTTGCAAGCAAAGTTACTAAAGAGTTAGTTACGGGATGATGTATTACAGAACGAGTAAAGAGACTTGCCGATAACGAGATTGAACTAGGTATGGAGATACCGACGATCGAATCTCGGGCAAGTAACATAACGACGGACAAAGGGAATTACATATGTTGTCATTGCGGTTTGACCGATAAGATCTTCGTGGAATATGTAGGAACCAATATGAGCATCCAGGTTCCGCTATTGGTTATTGACCGGAGAGGCGTCTCAGTCATGTCTACATCATTCCCGAACCCGTAGGGTCTGCACGCTTAACGTTCGTTGACGATATAGTGTTATATGAGTTATGTGAATTGGTAACCGAATATTGTTCGGAGTCCCGGATGAGATCCCGAACATCACGAGGAGTCTCGGAATGGTCGAGAGGTAAAGATTTATATATGGGAAGTCATATTTTGGGTTCCGGAAAAAGGTGCAGTTTTTTCGGTATTGTACCGGGAAGCTTCCAGAAGGTTCCGGAGGATTCCAGAGGGGTCCGGAAGTCCACAAGTGGGTCCACCACGTCCCAAAGGGCTGGCATGGGCTAAGGGGAGGCGCCCTGGCCTTATTGGGCTAGGCGCACCATGTCCTCGAAAGCCCACGCAGCTAGGGAAGAAAAAAAGGGAGAGTCCTAGTAGGAATAGGATTGGACTTTGGAGTCCAAGTCCACGTGTGTACTATTCATGGTTACTGTTCACGTGGCACTATTCCTTCTACTCCAAGCCCCTACACATATATAAATAGAGGAGAGGGGGCGCCCCAAAGCACACAACATTGTCTTAGCCGTGTGCGGCGCCCCCCTCCACAGTTCCGTCCCTCGGTCATATTTTCGCAGTGCTTGGGCGAAGCCCTGCGGAGATAGCATCACCATCACCGTCACCACGCCGTCATGCTGCCGGAACTCATCGACTACCTCGCCGTCTTGCTGGATCAAGAAGTCGAGGATGGAGGTGCCGTACGTTCGGTGCTCGGTCGGTTGGATCGTGAAGTTGTTCGACGACATCAACCGCGTTGTTCTAACGCTTCCGCTTACGGTCTACGAGGGTACGTAGACACACTCCCCGTCTCGTAGCTATGCATCTCCATGGATAGATCTTGCGTGTGCGTAGAATTTTTTTTGTTTTCCATGCAACGTTCCCCAACACACTATGGCGTGCGCGTTTACAACAAGTATCATGAACATAGGCACAACTGTAATAAGAATATATTTATTAGCCATTGTGGCTGGAATAAATACATCATGGTTACAAAGATGGGCTGCGGAAAGATACTAACTAAGTAGCATGGACTTGGAGAGGGTCCAATCCGCAGGGATCTGACTGGGTTACTCTTCTAGCCTACGAACACTCCCGCTCTTTGCTGGTGGACGTCAGATCCTTAGGTGAACCTGGCCACGTTGAAGGCCGCTAAGTACTTTTGAATGTACTCCCAAGCGAACCAAATAACACATACACCAAGCAATGCAATCCATGGCATTCAAGCATGCATTTATTATCTTAACAATGTTAACTATCATGACATAGCTATCTAGCAATATTACTGTCAGGTTATAATAGGAATATCCAGCAATATAACTAAGAAAATGAAGAGGAAAAAGGTAAAGCATAACAGTAGATGCAATTGATGAAGTTCATTCACATGATCCCTCAGGATCCAAGTTCTTACAGTCATTCGACCTTCTCTATCATAGCCATCCCATGCCTAACATCTCAACTTCCTGACACCATCCGATGTCCAGGCATCTGTGCTGTAAATCAGACAAAGCTTACCTTATCCGGTTCATTCTTAGCAATCATTCGGTTAACTCCTCTAGACTTGACAGAGACCAAATAGTGTGACCTAGTACGAACTGTGTCCCATAACCGAGGACGTGGCTATTCGAATAGATTTACACTCTGCAGAGGTTGCGCACTTTACCCACACTATGGAGCTCCTGGCCTCATACTTTAGTACCTATTCCCATTCGGGTGGACCGGTGCTGCTCCAACAAAACTTATCTTTTACCTGGCACTCTTACGGTCCCACCGACAATCATACCCCTTCCGGGTCATGCCCTGGGTGGCCCTTGTGTCACTCCTGACACGTGCCACCGTCGTGGCCAAACAAAACTGTCCCAAACAGGGACCCCAGGTTCCATATAACTTGGGCTCACAAGGTTATCGCCGCCTACCGGGCCAGGGTAGCACGCACGCATAACCTCCCCTCTTTGGAGGTATCGATAAGAGGCAAAACAATAGACCAAGTTAGGGCCTTCCCATAAAGGCAAATGTGGCTGCACTGATGAGCTCGGTTCGGTGGCACTATGACTCGATCCAGCCGACGGAGGAGGTTGTCTTTAGTAGTCACATTCTTGATCATTGCAATAACAGTAGTAATGCATACTATAACATTAATGAAAACATAACAACCTGACACAATGAGTCATTAGTGCAACAACGTTTAAATGGCAAGTTTATCACTTTGCAAGTTCTAGCTGTAAGTTACGATCATCCGAACCCTTGCATGAAACCGGCAAATAAACCAGTAGCCACCAGAACGGTCTTTACAACTCAGATCTAGGACGTTACTGGAATAACTCAACCCTGGCTCAAGACGGCTGAAAAGCAGCTCAGAGCATGAGATGGTGTTGATAAAAAGAAGGCAGCAGTTTCCCTAAGACGGCCGGAAAGCAACTCAGAGCATGGGGTCAATGCTACAAAAAGAAATTCCACAACTGCACGAGACGACCGAAAGCAGCTCAGAACTCGGGACAGTTGTTGAAGAGAGAAATATAAAGTCGGCATCCACCCCGGATGGCCGAAAGCAGCACAGAACACAGGCGTGGTGCCGTCACCACAAAAAGTAAGCAAGGGTTCATCAGAATCATATACCGCCTATCGTTATACACCCGAACATAAGCATATTTATTAATTAAACACACCAGAATAACACAGAAGCAATGCTTTAGGGCATATATCAGATGGTCGGCTTGCCTGGGAATGATGGAATACTCCAGAAAGAGGTGCAATCATCTCGCAGAAAGATTTGCCGGAAAAGATTTTCTATCGGAGGGGCTGAATATAGGGCAGGGGCAAAATGGCCATTTTCAGATTTTGCCAACCTTATGAAATGGTGTCATTAGAACGGGCTCGACGAGTAGAGAAGGTGGGCGTTGGAATCACCTGATTCGGAGTTACAGTCGCGAAGATATAGCTAGCCGATTGCCAGGGACCAATCTGTAAAAAAATTCACAAACAAGTCCCTGGCTAGAATTCAGCCGAAAAAGGATAAAGTGCACAGTTGCACTGGGCTGGCTCAGGCTGAAACTGCTGTGGCTGCTTCTGCCGTTCCAATGGGCCGGCCCAACAGCTGCCACTCCTTTTTTTTAAAAAAAAGAGGGGCTGAGCCACTGGCGAGCCGGGCACGCCTGCAGCTCGTCTCCCTCCTCGCGCGCGCACCTGACCGAGGGCAGGGAGGACCTCGACAGCTATTTCCGGTGGCGTGGGCCACCTCCGGCGACGGCCGGCCTACCGGCGTGATCAGGGGGCCGAGGCGGACCCACTCCCGTAGGACACGGTCCTCGAGGAGGGCGGGTGCAAGCACACCTTCGGCCATGGCGGGCGGCAGCTTCGGGCGAGGTTGGGGCCGAGCACCTGGTCACTCCGGAGGTAAGTCGAGGCGTAGGAGAGCTTCAGTGGGGTGGTGGTGGATCTCTGGTGGTGCTAGGCGGAGCAACGGGAGCCGGAGGTGAGCGAATTTAGCGAGAGGGGGCGGTGGCCATGGCGGCCAGTGGAGGATAAGCACGGGCTGACCGGCGAGGGGGATATATATAGTCGGCCGGCAAGGGGGATAAGCACGGCCGCCGTGGCGTGCTTATCGCCACACTAGAGCTCCGGCGAGGTGGCAAGCGCCGGACGGTGCCGACCTGACGAGCGCCAGGGGGAGGGGACGTCTCGGGGAGGAAGAAGACAGGGAGAGAGGCGACAGAGAGGATCACAGGGTAAAAGTGCCACTGCGGCGGCTGCCGTGGCGCGAGGAGGAGGAAAGAGGAGGGGGAGAAGGGTCCAGAGTGAGCGCGGGGCTTCCGTGATGCTGCTAGACATGCTCTGGTGGCGCGAGCTCGACGGTTGGACGGTGGCCGAGGGCCCCAATGTCCAGAGCACGCTGAATGGCTTGATGTCCGCGTGGTCACCACGCGCACTGCAAGCTCTGGTACTCTCCTGCCTGTCTAATCTTGTCAAACAACTCCCTCACTGCTCAAATAGATGAACGAAGTGGCTAGAACCAGCTAGGTGGCTCTGAGGTGAGAAGCTTCGCAAGAAACTGTTTCTGAACAGAAACTTGGGTGGACGTTTCTGGAGAAATGGCTAAAAGGATGGACTTGAATCCTTGTCATGGTGGAATGTAGTAGAAAGGAGTAGGTTCTGGCAAAATTTGAAGTCATTTGGACCTTGTTTGCATGCACTTCCTTCATAATGCAAAATTTGGTCCACAAAATGGATTTTGAAGCTGTGCTTAAATGGCTGAATGGATTGGGTTGAAATTTGGTGGAGAGTTATGATTTAGGAGCATAAGGGCACTGGTAAAATTTCATACCATTTGGGTACAGCAAAATGGTACTTCCTTCACAAAGCTAGAATCTGGACTGAAGCTAGATGGAATTTTTGGGAGAAAATGGCTAGATAAAATGGTATGAATTTTTGCACGGTCACATTATATAGGTAGAGTGAGGTCCTGGATTAATTTCAAAGACTATGAAGTAATATAAAATACAGTTGCTTCACAACCCCAAAATAGGTCCAGAAACAAGAATTGGATGATGTGCTCAAAACTTGAACTGTGGAACTTGGGTTCTTGATGGAAATGGTGAAGATATGGATAGGAGAAGCTCCACAAATTATTTGGGATTTTTCCTGGCTACCAAAGTGGTAGTTCCTTTGGAAAGTGCCCAAAGTGCAATATTGGCTTTAAATAGGAAAATGCAATTTTTCTTATTGAATTATGGCCAATATTTTTATGGGAGCTCAATATGATCACAAAGAATATCTCCACAAGTTTTCATGAACTTTGGAGATGGATAAATATTTTCCTGGATTTAATCCCTTTAAACAGCAGAAAAAGAATTAATTTTAAATGAAAAATATTGCAAATGACTTGGCAATATTTTTGCATATCCAGGGTTTATGGATATAGGATGATCACTGGAAAAAGTTTGGGAGGTAACAGATCAAAGGAAATTGGGGTTCCTTTGTAACTGCAAGAATTAGGATTTCCCTTCCGGTAACTCGGAAGGTTGGGTTTCAGTGGCAAAATCCTGAGAACATAGTTTGGGTGACCAAGTTGGGTTGGAGAGAAACTCGGGTTGGATAGGAAAGGCAAGGCTAAATGACCATCTTCATATACCCAAGAGCGAGAGAAAAATCCGATAACACCGGAAAAAAAGACGGGAGTCAAATCCCGCGAAGGAAAAAAAACAAGGAGCGAAAACCAGGGTGTCACAAACCTACCCCCTTAAGAAAATCTCGTCCTCGATATTTCCGGGCTTACCTCCTGGTTAAGGGGAACATACCTGTGTGTGACTTGGATCCATCAACTGTCTTGTCTTCGTCAGTGCACTGGCCTTTTAACTGCCTCATGGCTCAGGTGCTGCCTTCTCCAATGACTGCATTTCATCCTTCTCTTTCCTGTCAGGTGGACCTTTTGTCCAGATAGTTTGTTGCCTAGGCTTGGTGGATAGCGTGTAGTGTCACCAAATAGCTTGGTTTTCATGGCCTAGAGCTAGCTGCTTCGGGTTTTATTACGATACTTCGTACACTGACTGCCAAGGGCGAGACATCCTTTCTGAGTACAGGGCTCACGTGCTCGTATGGCCTCGAATGGCCAGGGGTAACTTTCTTTCTGCCTTGTCGGAATGCTCAGTTTGGCTCTGGGTTCCATACTGATGCTTCGTTCTGTCTTATGCATTCTGACTTTGCCCTTAGGTGATCCACAATCCAAGGAACAACATGACCGAACTATTACCGCCGTATCCCCAACAGAAATGTCAAGTATGATCACAAAGTAATGATAGACGGTAACCTCTTACTTCAATGTCATCATGGCATCTACAAACTGTCGATGCTGACGTGCATGTGCGTTTAGCTGCTCCTTCCCAATTTCCATACTGGCACAGGATATACCATATTTTCACATGAATTCAGACTGTCAAACTTCATTGATTACTGCGGGGGCTCTGTCATCTATATCCTCTGTAGTCCTTGTTATGATCACTAAGCTGAACATAGTATGGCTAGCATCCGGTGTATTCTTTCGGAGTATAGCCTCTTATCTTGGTTGATGCCTCGTATTTAGGATGAGTGCGGCAGACTCACTGATAACCGCAAGTAATGCATTGTTGTGGCCGCATTTGTAAGAGTCTGACACAGATTGGTAATATCACTTTGTCTATGAAGCCTTATTTTATTAACCGTCGCGAAGGTGGTTTATCTGAAGCTTCATTGTTCTTGGAGGTTCCTTTTGTGGACTCGTCATGACCGGCCAACACGGCTCCTTGGCCGTATCATAATTTACTCTTGCATATCCCGTAGGGATTGCTGTGTTCATGTCCTTCTTTGAAGTATGGGGCCAATGTTTCTCTGAACGCAGTCACTCCCGTATACGAGTGGCTCGCATGAACTGGTCAGGTAGACTGCATGCTCACAACATATGCAGGGGTAGGATAAATCCTTTCATAACCACTGAGTTCGGAAGCAAACGTGTGTCTGGGCTAGTTTGTGCTTCTGACAAGTTTGTTGCGGCCACGATGGCGTGCTGGAGGAGGCTGAATACCTTATGATCGAAGCTTCTGCCAGGGTAGTGTGTCGAAAAAGGCTGGGTATCGTACCCCAGAAGCTTTTCGTCATGTTGCTTACTGAGGAAGGTCGAGTGCCTTATGCCAGAAGCTTTCCGCGGTAGCGGGCTCAGGAAGATGGGAGTGCCGTATCCCAGAAGATTTTCCCCCTAGTGGCATAGCGAGGAACATTGGGAGTCTTGCGTCGTAAGCTCCTCTTGATAGCTTGTGGAGGAAGGCTGGGTTTCTTATACCAGAAGCCTTTCACTGTCATATGCAGCCTGAAGGTCATGTGTATCTTTGAGACTTCGATTGCTAATTACTTGTTTGAGTTGTCCGTCCACCCATCCTGCTGATTACTGGATCTATAGCTGATTCTGGCTTCCTTCCAGAGTATCCAAAATTCGCCCATAGCGGAACCAGAACTTGGTACCGGCCACACCTTGACTGAAGATATTCCGTTGGCCATGCACACCGCTTGTCCTTCTGCAGGTCTGATCATTGCAACGGTTGCTGACTTCGTGTTGATAATTAATCCAGATGTGTGCCAATAGTAAGCAGTTGGCGGATAATTCCATTCGATTTCGCTGAGCTTCCAGGTGTGTGAAATTCTCATTGATTCTGGGCTGCCGCGAACTTATCCATATCCCTCTCAGACCTTGTTCACAGTGCCCAGAAGTTTGTATATGCATCGAGGAATTCCAGACTATGCTTTGAAATTTGTATCAACATGCCAGAGTCTTGTTGTTGCTCTCGGCACGTTCACGTTCTTGAAATATGTCTTCTGTGGATAATAAATGATTCTTGAGTCCGTTGAGAGAAGACTCAAGGTTCACCCCACTGACTAGAATAATCCTTGTATCGAGGATGGAATAATTTGTTCTTGCCCCGATAGCTCATCTGGCTGTTCCTTAGGTATGATTTGTTTTGAGGCAAACTCTCTTGGGTATATTCTGGCCCTGTCTGTTGCACGTAGAGTCTGCTTCTGACCCATTCTTTATTCTTGCAGTTCTGATGTTGCTGTTCTGAATATCATGTGGTTGACTTGGCTCTTACTAAATTTGGACTATTGGGTATTATCCGAGTTGTATGCTGGTCTTCTTAGCTACTCTTGCGGATGGATCCAGTCGGAGCAAAAGAGCGGAATCGACGAAAGTGGCAAGAACCACGAAAAACCAAAAATACCAAGAAACAAATAAAGCTCAAATTTTGCGGACTTTACACACATGGCCAAAGATCCACTAGTATAACTAATCTAGCGCACTCGATGTGCCTCTAAGGATTTAGAAGCGAACCACACAATGCTCCTGGTAGCAATTGGGGTCAAGCTCCTACTACTTCCTTAGGGAACATCAAACTCAACGCACGACCATAGCCAAAGTGGCTTAGTCAATGATCCTAGGGTTGTTGGGGAAAGATGGAATTTATAGGCGTTTCCCAAAGGAAACTGGATTTAAGGAGAGAAATGCCATGGTTAGCAAGCAAGGTGGGGATATCTGGTTTACCTAGGGGTTCAGGGCTCACGGGTCGTTGCCGGGTGTGGACATTTCGCACCGGAGGCAACGGCCACGAGAGTTGGGGGTCTAATGGAGCCAAAAACCTATGGGATTGCTTTATGGTCAATAGTAGCCGTGCCTGTTTGGCAAAGATGGCTGAAATCCATCTGGGCTTTCTACTGAGCACAAGACAATGAAGTCTGGCTAGGGTAACCTACAGTCAGCCTGGCTATTCTGATACCATCCGTTGTGGCGCCCCGCCTGAATACCACTGTAGCCAGACGGTCGCCGCATACACCAGCCCAGGAGATCACTCTGGCGTGCGCGTTTACAACAAGTATCATGAACCTAGGCACAACTGTAATAAGAATATATTTATTAGCCATTGTGGCTGGAGTAAATACATCATGGTTACAAAGATGGGCAGCAGAAAGATACTAACAAAGAAGCACGGACTTGGAGAGGCTCCAATCCACAGGGATCTGACTGGGTTACTCTTCTAGCCTGCGAACGCTCCCGCTCCTTGCTGGTGGACGTCGGATCCTTAGGTGAACCTGGCCACGTTGAAGGCCGCTGAGTACTTTTGAATGTACTCGCAAGCGAACCAAATAACACATACACCAAGCAATGCAATCCATGGCATTCAAGCATGCATTTATTATCTTAACAATGTTAACTATCATGGCATAGCTATCTAGCAATATGACTGTCAGGTTATAATAGGAATATCCAGCAATATAACTACCAAAATGAAGACAAAAAGGTAAAGCATAACAGTAGATGCAATTGATCAAGTTCATTCACATGATCCCTCCAGATCCAAGTTCTTATGGTCATTCGTGACATAGCCATCCCATGGCTAACATCTCAACTTCCTGACACCATCCGATGTCCAGGCATCTCTGCTGTAAATCTGACAAAGCTTACCTTATCCGGTTCATTCTTAGCAATCATTCGGTTAACTCCTCCAGACCTGACACAGACCAAATAGTGTGACCTACTACGAACTGTGTCCCATGACCGAGGACGCGGCTATTCGAATAGATTTACACTCTGCAGAGGTTGCACACTTTACCCACACTATGGAGCTCCAGGCCTCGTACTTTAGTACCTGTTCCCATTCGGGTGGACCGGTGCTGCTCCAACAAAACTTATCTATTGCCTGGCACTCTTACGGTCCCACCGACAATCATACCCCTTCCGGGTCATGCCCTGGGTGGCCCCTGTGTCACTCCTGACACCTGCCACCGTCGTGGCCAAACAAAACTATCCCAAATGGGGACCCCGGGTTCCATATAACTTGGGCTCACAAGGTTATCGCCGCCTACCGGGCCAGGGTAGCACACATGCATAATCTTCCCTCTTTGGAGGTACCGATAAGAGGCAAGACAATAGACCAAGTTAGGGCCTTCCCATAAAGGCAAATGTGGCTGCACTGATGAGCTCGGTTCGGTGGCACTATGACTCGATCCAGCCGACGGAGGAGGTTGTCTTTAGTAAGTCACATTCTTGATCATTGCAATAATAGTAGTAATGCATACTATAACATTAATGAAAACATAACAACCTGACACAATGAGTCATTAGTGCAACAACGTTTAAATGGCAAGTTTATCACTTTGCAAGTTCTAGCTGCAAGTTACGATCCTCCGAACGCTTGCATGAAACCGGCAAATAAACTAGTAGCCACCAGAATGGTCTTTACAACTCAGATCTGGGACGTTACTGGAATAACTCAACCCCGGCTCAAGACGGCTGAAAAGCAGCTCAGAGCATGAGACGGTGTTGATAAAAAGAAGGTAGCAGTTTCCCTAAGACGGCCGGAAAGCCGCTCAGAGCATGGGGTCACTGCTACAAAAAGAAATTCCATAACTGCACGAGACGGCCGAAAGCAGCTCAAAACTCGAGACAATTGTTGAAGAGAGATATATAAAGTCGGCATCCACCCCGGACGGCCGAAAGTAGCACAGAACACAGGCGTGGTGCCGTCACCAGAAAAAGTAAGCAAGGGTTCATCAGAATCATATACCGCCTATCATTATGCACCCGAACATAAGCATATTTATTAATTAAACACACAAGAATAACACAGAAGCAATTCTTTAGGGCATATGTCAGATGGTCGGCTTGCCTGGGAATGAAGGAATACTCCGGAAAGAGGTGCGATCATCTCGCAGAAAGATTTGCCGGAAAAGATTCTCTCTCGGAGGGGCTGAATATAGGGCAGGGGCAAAATGGTCATTTTCAAATTGTCCCAACCTTATGAAATGGTGTCATCAGAACGAGCTTGACGAGT
Organism: Elymus sibiricus; assembly: GCA_039707655.1. Lineage (NCBI taxonomy): Eukaryota > Viridiplantae > Streptophyta > Magnoliopsida > Poales > Poaceae > Elymus > Elymus sibiricus. Next base: position 193,300,172 of record CM077670.1, read on the forward strand.
AGAGAAGGTGGGCATTGGAATCACCTGATTCGGAGTTACAGTCGCGGAGATATAGCTAGCTGATTGCCAGGGACCAATCTGTAAAAAAATTCACAAACAAGTCCCTGGCTAGAATTCAGCCGAAAAAGGATAAAGTGCACTGTTGCACTGGGCTGGCTGAGGCTGAAACTGCGGCGGCTGCTTCTGCTGTTCCAATGGGCCGGCCCAACAGCTGCCACTCCTTTTTTTTTAAAACGAGGGGCTGAGCCACTGGCGAGCCGGGACCGCCTGCAGCTCGTCTCCCTCCTCACGCGCGCACCTGACCGAGGGCAGGGAGGACCTCGACAGCGATTGCCGGCGGCGTGGGCCACCTCCGGCGATGCCCGGCCTACCGGCGTGATCAGGGGGCCGAGGCAGACCCACTCCCGTAGGACACGGTCCTTGAGGAGGGCGGGTGCAAGCACACCTTCGGCCATGGCGGGCGATAGCTTCGGGCGAGGTTGGGGCCGAGCACCTGGTCACTCCGGAGGCAACTCGAGGCACAGAAGAGCTTCGGTGGGGTGGTGGTGGATGTCTGGTGGTGCTAGGCGGAGCAACGGGAGCCGGAGGTGAGCGAATTTAGCGAGAGGGGGCGGTGGCCATGGCGGCCAGAGGAGGGAAATCGGGGCACCGGAGCTCGCTTGGGAGGTTGGGAGGGGTGCTCGGAGGTATAGGGGTTGCTGGGAGTGGCGTGGGTGCTCGGGGGGCTCGGGTCGCGGCTATATATAGCCGGCCGGCGAGGGGGATAAGCACGACCGCCGTGGCGTGCTTATCGCCACACTGGAGCTGCGACGAGGTGGCAAGCGCCGGACGGTGCCGACCTAACGAGCGCCAGAGGGAGGGGACGTCTCGTGGAGGAAGAAGACAGGGAGAGAGGCGACAGAGAGGATCACGGGGCAACAGTGCCGCGGCGGCGGCTGCCGTGGCGCGAGGAGGAGGAAAGAGGAGGGGGAGAAGGGTCCAGAGCGAGCTCGGGGCTTCCGCGATGCTGCTAGACATGCTCCGGTGGCGCAAGCTCGACGGTTGGATAGTGGCCGAGCGCCCCAATGGCCAGAGCACGTTGAATGGCTTGACATCCGCGTGGTCACCACGCGCATTGCAAGCTCTGGCACTCTCCTGCCTGTCTAATCTTGTCAAACAACTCCCTCACTGCTCAAATAGATGAACGAAGTGGCTAGAACCAGCTAGGTGGCTCTGAGGTGAGAAGCTTAGCAAGAAACTGTTTCTAAACAGAAACTTGGGTGGACGTTTTTGGAGAAATGGCTGAAAGGATGGAGTTGAATCCTTGTCATGGTGGAATGTAGTAGAAAGGAGTAGGTTCTGGAAAAATTTGAAGTCATTTGGACCTTGTTTGCATGCACTTCCTTCACAATGCAAAATTTGGTCCAGAAAATGGATTTTGAAGCTGTGCTCAAATGGCTGAATGGATTGGGCTCAAATTTGGTTGAGAGTGATGATTTAGGAGCATAAGGGCACTGGTAAAATTTCATACCATTTGGCTACACCAAAATGTTACTTCCTTCACAGAGCTAGAATCTGGACTGAAGCTAGATGGAATTTTTGGGAGAAAATGGCTAGATAAAATGATATGAATTTTTGCATGGTCGCATTATAAAATACAGTTGCTTCACAACCCCAAAATAGGTTCAGAAACAAGAATTGGATGATGTGCTCAAAACTTGAACTGTGGAACTTGGGTTCTTGATGGAAATGGTGAAGATATGGATAGGAGAAGCTCCACAAATTATTTGGGATTTTTCTTGGCTACCAAAGTGGTAGTTCCTTTGGAAAGTGCCCAAAGTGCAATACTGGCTTTAAATAGGAGATGGATAAATATTTTCCTGGATTTAATTCCTTTAAACAGCAGAAAAGGAATTAATTTTAAATGAAAAATATTGCAAATGACTTGGCAATATTTTTGCATATCTAGGGTGTATGGATATAGGATGATCACTGGAAAAAGTTTGGGAGGCAACAGATCAAAGGAAATTGGGGTTCCTTTGTAACTACAAGAATTAGAGTTTCCCTTCCGATAACTCGGAAGGTTGGGCTTCGGTGGCAAAATCCTGAGAACATAGTTTGGGTGACCAAGTTGGGTTGGAGAGAATCTCGGGTTGGATAGGAAAGGCATGGCTAAATGACCATCTTCATATACCCAAGAGCGAGAGAAAATCCGATAACACCGAAAAAAAAGACGGGAGTCAAATCCCGCAAAGGAAAAAAACAAGGAGCGAAAACCAGGGTGTCACATGCAGTTCTGAAGACCACGTCCAAGGTTATCTTTCCACTGCAGCGTGCCTCTCGCCCATGTATAATACCTTTGAAGGTCGTGCTACTCTGTTCGATGCATGATTTATCGATTTGCATTCTGTCCAGAGTGTCTGCGTATATCAAATTTAGGTTGCTGCCTCTGTCCATTAACACTTTTTGGAGACGATAGCTGCCCATGATTGGGTCAAGGACCAGGGCGGCGGGGCATCTGTTCAGGGTTGACCTCGGCTGGTCTTTATGATCGAAGGTGATGGGCGTGTCTATCCACGCGCCCCGAGTTGGTACCTGACGGATGGAGTTGATTTCTCGCAGGGCCCGCTTGCGCTGGTTGTTGGATGTAAAGGTCTCGTAGATCATCATGACTTCGCCTTCATCTGAGGATTCTTCTGCATGACAGGGGGTGCCCGTAAGGAGGGCGGGTCCTCAGTTTGCCACTTGCCTCACTACCCAGCAGTCACGCAGGCTGTGAGTTCGGCAGGAATTGAGCAAAACAGCATGTATCGGACATGGTTTATCCAGGAGACCATCGAGGGTGGTCCTGGGGAGGGCAGAGATTTTCTTCTTTTTCTGAGGTTGCTTGGTCGGTACGGTCCCTGCGCAGGGTGTACATTGAGGTGTAGGTCTTTCTCGCTTTGACTTGCGCTCACAGATCAAATATGTGCTCTTCTTAGCAATCCAAGCATCCTCGATGGTGCAGGATTTAGACACCAGGTCGGACAACTCCGAGATGGTTTGTACACAGCAGCGGGGGAGGGCGTTCGAGACACCTTTATCCTTGCATCTGCGCTGAAAAAGCTGTTACTATATATGCGTCCTGGTAGTTTGGTATCTTTTCCTTGATCAACAAGAACCTGGCCCAGAACTGTCTGATCGATTCATTGGGGAATTGTTGCACGTAGGCCAGATCCCAGATGTCTGGAGGCCCCGCGTAATCGGGGTAGTACTCGATGTGGGAGGTGGGTGGGTTTTCGATCTCTATGGACCGCAGGCTCGGGGTCTTGGTATCTTCATCCCATGACAGGCCTACGTTTGTCGCCGTATGAATCGCTTTCTAGAAAATACTTCGGCCCCTCGCCCTTGAAGGAGTGGTCGGCCGGAGCTGGGGAGGAGTCACGGATCGCTCCTGATCCGCGGGGAAGGAAGGGTGCTTCTGTGATAGAAGCTTCAGATGCGGGGATCGTGCCCGCGAGATCGGAGTTGTAAGCCGATGATCCCATCGATCCTTTTTTGATCTCATAGCGGAACTCTCAATGAAAGCACCAGTGTCGGTGTAAAAACCGGTAGACCTCGGGTTAGGGGGTCCCGAGCTGTGGATCTCGGACAGATGGTAACTGGAATAGGGAGACGATGTTTACCCAGGTTCGGGCCTTCTTGATGGAGGTAAAACCTACGTCCTTCTCTTGTTTATATTGATGGAGAAGTATCAAGTACAGAGTTGATCTACCTCGAGATCGTATGATCTAGTCCTAAGGCTAGGTGAATGAGATTGTGTTGAGGTCCCCTCTAAGGGCTAAACCCTTTGACTTATATACACGCCGGATAAGGTATCTCAGATTACAAGGTCGGTATCTAGGCACGGAGGTGGCAGGAGGAGTCTTGGAGTACGCGCCAAGTCTTCGGCAGATGCGGTCTTGACCTCTTCTCCTGCGTGTATCTTCTGGAGTCCATCTTGACAAGAACGAGAGTCCATTCCTCCGGCCCAAGGAATACGGGCTGACTAGGTTAGTACCCCCTAGTCTAGGACACCATCACCTGGGTCCCTTCATGAAAGTGTCTTGTATAGACTGTTGGAAATATGCCCTAGAGGCAATAATAAATATGTTATTATCATATTTCCTCGTTCATGATAAATCTTTATTATCCATGCTATAATTGTATTGACCGGAAACTCAGATACATGTGTGGATACATAAATAACACCATGTCCCTAGTGAGCCTCTAATAGACTAGCTCGTTGATCAAAGATGGTTAAGGTTTCCTAACCATAGACTTGAGTTGTCATTTGATAACAGGATCACATCATTAATTAGGCAAATGATGTGATGGACTGATCCAACCGTAAGCTTAGCATCAGATAGTATCACTTAGTTTATTTGCTACAGCTTTCTTCATGTCAAGTATCTGTTCCTTAGACCATGAGATCATGCCACTCCCGAATACCGGAAGAATACTTTGTGGGTTAGCAAACATCACTTCGTAACTGGGTGATTATAATGGTGCTCTACAAGTATCTCGAAAAGTGTTTGTTGGGTTGCATGGATCGAGACTGGGATTTGTCGCTCCGTGTGACAGAGAGATATCTCTGGGCCCTCTCGGTAATACAACATCGTAAATAGCTTGCAAGCATGTGACTAATGAGTTTAGTCATGGGATCTTGTATTACGGAACGAGTAAAGAGACTTGCCGGCAACGAGATTGAACTAGGTATGGCGATACCGACGATCGAATCTCGGGCAAGTAACATATTGCTGGACAAAGGGAATTGTATACGTGAGTAACTGAATCCTCGACATCGTGGTTCAAACTGATAAAGATCTTCGTTGAATATGTGAGATTCAATATGGGCATCCAGGTCCCGCTATTGATTATTGATCGGAGAGGAGTTTCGGTCATGTCTGCATGTTCCTGAACCCGTAGGGTCACACACTTAACATTCGGTAACACTAGGGTAGTCTTGGGATATTCATATGGTGAGTCTGAAAGTAGTTCGGACCCATCCGGGACATCATGAGGAGCTCTGGAATGGTCCGGAGGTAAAGATTTATATATGGGAAGTCATATTCAGGGTTCTGGAAAATGTTCGAGTTTTTTTGGTATTGTATCAGGAAGGTTCTAGAAGGTTCCGGAGTGGGGCCAACCTGCATGGGGGGACCCACATGGACGTGGGTAGTGGGGCAATCCCCACACCCCTGGTCTAGGTGCACGAAGATCCTCCCCTAAAATGAATAGGATCATAACCCGAAGTGATAAGATCAAGATCCCTAAAAAGGGGGATAGCGATCGGTGGCCAACGACCCTAGGGGCTTGGAGGCTAAGCCACCAGCCCCTCCCACGCCTATATAAAGGTGGGGAGGCGTAGGGGGCAGCATGCTTGCACCCCTTGGCGCCTTCCCCTCCCATTACTCGTCCTCTACGTAGCGCTTGGCGAAGCCCTGCCGGTGTTCCGCTGCCACCACCACCACTACAAAAAAAAGACACATCCATGACATTATGGCCTGAATGAAAACTTTTTGTCATGGTTGTGACACTTCTATGACAATAATTGTGACAAAAACATGTATCATCATAGATGTGGTGGGCTCCTACTTCTATGACAAAAAATTATGACAGAAAATGGGCTTTTCGTCCTGGGCGGGCCAGAGACGCACCCGCATGACATTCTTTGGGCCGTCCATGACGTACAAAATCATGGTAGAAGTGAGGGCGAGGAAATTTTCGGGGAGTTCCCGGTTACGGTGGGTGGTCGGGGCCGAGCGATGCAGTGTGGTTTGTGCGTTTCTCTCGTACGCGCGCGTGTGTGCGAGGCGTTCGCTAACTGAACCCGAGCGAGGCGTTCGCTTACTGAACCCAAGCGATCGCACTAGCTACGTACTGAAGCCGATCGATCCCTTCACTGCTAACTGAACCCGATCAATTCCTTCGCTGCTAACTGAACCCGAGCGATTCCTTCGCTGCTAACAGAAGCCGGTCGAGCCCCCGTACGTGCAAGACGTAGCCGGTTGGGTGCCTCTCAATGAACAGTGCCTATTGCTGCCGCGCGCACGATACGAAGAACGAGTCGAGATGCATCGATCGAGCCCCTTGCGCGAGACGTGGTGAGTTGACCTAGCAGGTTGGTTGGCTGTGGATGAACAGTTCCCGTTGCTGCCACCCGCTCGTACGCCCCACCCCAGCCGGTGGGTTGGCTGTGGATGAACAGTACCCTGGCCGTGTGAAGTTTGTTGGCGCTGGATGAACAGGACCCCGAGGAGAGGCCGCCACACCCCAGCCGGTTGGGGGTGGATGAACAGGACCCTGTGGAGGCTGGATGAACAGTAGCCGGTGGAGGCTGGAGGAAGTCGACGGTGGATGAACAGTAGCTGGTGGCGACTAGAGGAGGTCGACCGTGGATGAACAGTAGCCCCGTGGAGTCTTGTATTGCAGTACGCCACAGCCCTCCCGATGAACGGGACCCCCGTTTCAACCATAGGCAGTTGGGAAGAAGTCCGTTTCCTCTGTTTTGCGGTATGCCAGACCCCTCCCGATCAACAGGACCCCGTTTCGACCGTTGGCGCTCGAACAGAACTCCATTTCCTCTGTTTTGCGGTACGCCAGACCCCCAACCGATGAACAGGACCCCGTTTCAACTATAGGCGGTCGAATAGAAGGCCATTTCCTCCGTTTTGCGGTACGCTAGACCCCGAGTCGATGAACAGGAACCCGTTTCGGCTGTTCCGTCCAAGCCGGTTGGCTCCTGATGAACAGGACGTGTTCCGACCTAGTCGCTTGGCTCCTGATGAACACGACGCTGTTTCCTCCGTTCCAACCTAGCCGGTTGGCTGCCGATGAACAGGAGGCCATTGCTGCCATCCGTTGCCTCTCCATGTACATGAGCCCTGGCCGTACGTATGCACAAGTATGCGTTCGAGACCCCGCCCGTATGTACGTACGTGGCCGTATTCTTTGCCGTGTGGCTGTACGAACGTGTACACAATTTAGACGGGACTGTCTGAACTGCCACATTGGGGGCTCTACTATGACACGTGCCGCTACATACTCGGCCACGTTTCATCCTTGCAGAGAGACTGATCGACCAGTATGTACGTACACGTTCGCGACCAGACAAACAACGCTACGGACGCTTTGACCTGGTGGGTCCCAGCTGTCAGTGGATAAAGAGGCACTTCCTTGCGTGCGAAGATATAGCTGGTGGGTCCCAACTGTAATGGGGAGGAATCATTTTTTTGTGCGTAATAAGGAGGCACTTCCTTGCGTGCGAAGATGTAGCTAGTGGGTCCAGCTGTCAGCCTCACCGTGCACAGTCCTCTTCCGATGGCTGTCGTTCATTGACCACGTTGACTACGCCGCGCCGAGAGCACCAAGTCGGTGGACGACGGCGAGGCCTCGGAAGGGAACGATGCGGAGCCGGGAAAGACGCGGCAGTGGATGCCCACGCGGATGGGAGTACGAGGGTTGACTGGTTCGGCTGTGGTGTGAGCCTGCCATCGCCGGAGAATAACAGGGGATGTGAGTGAGTAGAGGGAAGGCCTGGCCAGTGGTGGGAGTAGGGTGGGGCGCTGAGGCCTGCGCGGCAGCACAGCCGGCCACGAAAGGCAGGAGCAAGCGGTCCCGCCGGCGCTGTTTGGGTGGCTGGAGCAAGAAGATCAGATATTGAAGAAGCAGCACGGCCGTTGGATTAGCATCCAACGGTCACCGCTGCTAGAATCGTTTGTTGACTATAAGTTGACAAAGCCCTGCGTACGCGTCAACTTAGTAGGCCCACAAATCAGGATAACATATGTGGCGGACAGCATATAGCCCATTTGCTATTTTCCTAAAGTTACAGACCATTTGCTAATTATTACGTAAATTATTGCAACCCACATTATATTTTTAGAATACCTTACCATTTTTTCGCAAGGACGGGATTAAAAACTTCAGCGATATTTCATTGAAATTGCCGAACTATTTCTAATCCCGAAATTTCGAGCCCGATAAAAACTAAATTTAAAATATATTTAAATTATGTTAAAATCCAATGAAAATTGAAATATAAAAAAATAAAGGAAAATCCGCAATTTGAAACTAATTGCCCATTTTCTTTGTTTTTATACATATACAGCCCATTTCATATTACTTATAAGATTTACAGCCCTTTTTGTCTGGGCAGGCCAAATGTATCCCTCGTCGTCTTGAAAGATTTGCAGCCCAGTAGGACGGAGAAAAAGAAATCGGCCTGTGTAGGCTATTCTACGAAAAAAGAGGTGGGCTAGTCATTTCACCGAGAAAAAAAAACACCTGTGCTCGTCATGTTGTAAACATAAAATAAAAGCCTGGGCTAGACGGGCCACAGACACCACACAGCCCAGTTGATAACGTACTCCGTCTCAACAACAACAACAAAAAACAATAACAACAAAACTGCTCGAGCAACTGGGTCCCACATGTCAACCGCTCCATGTGCAATTCTCTCGTTTATTGACTACGTTGACAATGTCGTAGGTCCCAGATGTCAGCAAACCATTAGAAGGAAGCATTTTTTTCATGTAATAAGGAGGAGATTCCTTGCATGCGAAGATGTAGCTGGTGGGTCCCAGCTATCAGGGAGTGGAATCATTTTTCTTCCGCGTAATAAGGAGGCAGTTCCTTGCTTGCGACCATGGACCTTGTGGGTCCCAGCTGTCCGCCTGTCCACGTACACTCCTCTTCTGATGGCTATCGTTCGTTGACCACATTTACCATGCCGTGCCAAGAGCACAAAGGCGGTGGACGACGACGATGCCAAGGGAGGGAACGACCCAGAGCCGGGGAAGACTCGGTAGTGGATGCCCACACGGAGGGGAATACGAGGGTTTACTGGCTCGGCTGCCACTGGTATAGCGAGCTGCTATACAAACGGTTTTTAACCCCTTTCCGCGATAGAGTATTAAACCATCGCCTTGCATGTGTGTGCGATAGGGGGGTCTTCCCACACAACCCAGAAACCATCGGCGATAGGGAGCACGCAAGCATACGTTTCGCAGAACTAAGCGTATGCGATGCCCGATCTATCCCAAACGCGACTCGTCACACAACTGTTTGTGATCTATCGAATATCCCAAACGCTCCATCCTTGCTACTCGTGTGTGCTCGCATTACCATCGCACTTGGTATTCTGTGGTGCAATGCTTATGATGCGCGCCCCATCACAAACAGTTCATGATTGTAAAACATGTATGATAAGGAGACTATCGCACACATTCACTTCTCCCGAACCCTATACGATATATAATCAAGAAGATTAGTTAATCATCGTACGAGTGTCGGATAGGATTATGAAACGTCGGACTGTCGTACCAGTGTCGTACAGGATAACTATCGCACATGCTATTCTGTGGTGCAAACGTTTACGATGCGTATGACATCAGAAACAATTCATGATTGTAAAGCGTGTACGATAAGGCGACTATCACAAACATTTAGTTTGCTCACACCGTTTGTGATATAGTCTGACATCACACACGCTTTGCAAATGGCAACTGTGTGCATGGTTGCACACGTTTCCTCTCTGTGAACCGTGTCGGATTATGATGTATATCACACACGATGTGCTTTACAGACCGTGTGCGCCGTAATGACCTGCAGAGCGTATTTTCACCCTAATTTAATCGCTGCTATTTAAAATTGTACCGAATTTGAATTTGAAAGTAGGCTATAACTTTATTCATATCCATCAGGTTCAACAACCAATGCATTATTCGATTCACAGGTACATATGTTCAAGAGTTACATAAAAAAAAAGAATTACATATGCACCAAATAAAGAATGATGAACCAGGGTTGTATACTTGTACTATTAAAGATGGTAAAGAAAGAGGCGAAAGACATTCTGGTTGCTGAACAAGGTGAGACGGAATGCCCATATTGTGCCCTCCTCCATGCAGAAGGCACGCACGATTCTAGTCCAACCCCTTGTGATGGCCGACCGCCCATCCTTCACTGTCTTCATGACGACATCTAGATAGTCATTGTGTTCTGGTAGAAATACTTTAATCTTTGCATGCCCACCAATCATGTATTTTGAGAGGTAATCTTGAGTAAACTGCTTTGGGAACCACTCCAAAGGAAAAAGATTCAGACCTTGTCATCTAACACAACTCATTATGGGCAGTAAAAAGAAGCATGCATAGTTCTTACTTACCATCCTGCAGTTCACTGTTGTCTTGGACAAAGTGTAAACAAATAGTTTAATTGCCATCTCTTGACCCATTTTACTAACAATCTTTATCAGTTTCCTCACTTGATGCTGGTTCATGAATATCTCATTGCCCCATACGCAAAAAGGGTCGAAGCGCGGATCTTTACCAATGACATATATACCTACAAGCACCAATTTAATATTAGAAGCTAAATAGCAATTGCACAATGATGTAGTACAACACGCCCTCCGTCCCATTATATAAGATCTTAGTACATCCAATATACTCACATATTGGATGAATTAACATCTTATATTATGGGGCGGAGGGAGTTTATTACATTGTTACAAATATCGGCCGATTAACTGCAGTTAATTGTTGCTGTGTTGTTGCTGTTGCTACTCTTCTATGTATATCTAGACATAATCAGAACATTAAGGTAACACTCTTCCTTGTTGCTATGTATCCTAGGATTGCATATTTAGACATTCAGTACAATGCATGTTGCTATGTAGCCTCAGATATATTAGATATGGCCCTAGTTAACCTACCGATAAATGGGTTACAGATATGTACAGTTAAATGTCCGATTCGCCGATTAATCCCTTATCAGCCCCCGGCCGATATGGTACTAGCTACCGATATCCTGAACAGTGAGTATATATAAGCCATGGGATGAAACTAACCTCGATGGAAAACAGCAGTCGTTCCCGATATTGTCCAGTGTAAGTACATCGAAAGGCATGTTAAGCACAACAGGCTAAACATCAACCAAATATATCCATGGTAGACAACATAATCTCCAAATGATAGCTTCAGTGTGCAGGTTTAAGTACACTAGTTAAGCAAAACAAGAAGTGGAAAGGTGTGTTAACTACAAAGTTCATACTTGCGCATATAGAACATCACTTTGTGAATAACTAAAATAAACAAGGCATACTACGAACAACCAAAGATAGCAATTGAAACTGGACATAAGCTAACTACGAACAACCGAACAACCGAAAACCATTAAAAGTGGCATATGCTTGCTACAACAGCAAGTGTCGGTGTCAAATCCGGCATATCTCGTAGTAGGGGTCCTAAGCTAGGCGTCTTGGAGCGATGGTAACATGGACAAAGGATTTTACCCAGGTTCGGGCTCTCTCGAAGAGATAATACCCTACGTCCTGCTTTTGATTGTATTCATATGGGGTATAGTACAGGGTACATGTATCTACCACGAGATTGATTTAGTGAATATCAGATCATCTATTGACTATCCTGGCCTCGGTTTATATATGCACCGGAGGCCTAGGGTTTAGGAGAGTCCTCGTCTTGGGCGCCAAGTCTTGTGGAATCTTCCTTGTATTCGTCATGAACTGCCCGAAGTGGCCCATGAGTGAACCGCCATGGGGGTCCTCGGCCCGATGCACCTAGTCGGGAGACGACATGATGAGAACCCCCTAGTCCAGGACACCATCAGTAGCCCCCTGAACCGGTCTTCAAGTTGGGGACGCTCCTCGGTTCTTCCGAATTGTTCTTCGTCTTCGGTCGTCGGTCTTGAAAACTGCTTCAACAAATCTTCCCATCTCCGATCTTCAGGATCGCCGAGGTGTATCCGAAGAGTTCATACGTCGGGTATCCGAGGAGTCCTTTAAGTTCTCGGCCTTTATCAATGACTTGTTATTTTTACGCCACACCTCGGGTTCGAAGTGTTTCCAGTGCGGTGGTGTCCTCTTTGCATCCGAGCTCCAACGCCGGACTGCATCCGAGGTGTCTTTTTGCAGCCGAGCTCCAACGCCGAACTGCATCCAAGGAGGCATAGAGTACCTCGTCTTTGAAAAAGCTTGAAGGAGGTTATCCGAGCTTAACGCCGAAAAAGTTCTGTATGGAGCCAGCCACTCGCAGCCGAGCTTTATGCCGGATTGCTTCCCAGGTGGTGCACCACCTCGGCCTTGGGCTAAAATATTTTTTTCGATTGGTGCAATTTATTATCTACCGAGATATATAGCCAGTAGCCCTCAAGGTGTGTGTCGGCCTAAAATCCGGGATGCACCTGAAGGATAAAATAATACCGCTGATCCCAGTAGCCCCTGAGACTCAAGTCGATTCGCAAAATCGGCCTGAGGATCGATTCCTTGCTCGGCAGCATACTTAGGAACAGAAACACGGTGTGCATAGTCCTCGAGACTCAGGTTGGGTGCGGCCGACCAACCCGAGGATCGTAATCTCCTCGGAAACTGTTTTGCACTTTGAATTTTCTGCATTGAATCATCAATGCAGTAGCCCCCGAGCCACTGGTCGGGTGGCAACACCAGATCAGGGGATCGATGTAACCTATTAATGGCTTTTAAGTGAGAAGCGCGATGCCCAGTAGCCCCCGAGCCTTAAGTTGAGCAAGGGTGGCCGAATTAAGGATCAATATCCGGAGTAAATTGATTTTAATCATAATTTATGTGTAATGATTCTACGTATCCAAGTACTTTACATCATTAATGCTCGGATCCGTATTGTACAAAACTTTGTTGACCGACAATCGGCTTCAACCTCCTCGGCCAGTAGCCGAGGAGTGTTTGTCCTACTTTATAAAGCCTTTATAAGGGCAAAGATTTACGGCAAACAAGGCAATCCGGCCATACGGTTTTATGAACAAAGGTATGCGGAGAGATATGTTATAGTACTATTTAACGTAAGAAACATCTTCTGGGAAAAATAGTTCCTTTATAAGTTCATTTTCCCAGGCTATCATGTTGACCATGATCGTGAAACCTCAACTCCGATCAATGTGGGAGGAAAATATTGAGGATTTAGTTTAGGCAAAGTTCCCGAACTCTGTGGTCTTTAATGAACCAAAATTTTCACTTCCGTCGTTGTCGACCAATTATATTCTTAAGATGGCTAGCTTTCGGCTTCACCCAGTTTGAGGTATTAGCCCGGATGACCCGGAAGTAACAATCACAGAGGTGCTCCCATTACCCCCTAGCCGAACAATCGGGTACGTAAGGGGTAAGCACGGGAGCCAGGCAACCCAGCTTGCCCAAAATATTAAGTCAAATTGATGCATATTTATGGCTTTATAACGATGATTATGGAAGGCAGCACTCGTATATTAAATACAAACGCTTTTATGCTATATGCTATTTTGACTCCTTTGTGACCGTTTATCATTTGAGAGTGGCCCATCGTCGGCTTCTACCCCTTTGTAGATGCTACGCAGGGTGTTTCCGCAGTAACAAGACAACCCTTAGCCGACGTCTCGGTGCCCGGAGGCGGTAGTGTTAGCGGAAACGAGGCAATCAGATATCCAGGCTTTATAACTTTCACTTAGTCATAGGAGCTTAAAGTTGGGAGGCCAGTTACTAGCCCCCGGTTAGTGTTCGGCGTCAGCCGAGGTCAAGCCATTAACACTTCGGCCAATTTTATGAAAGGCCCACGGGGTAACCTCTATCGATCTATAGTTTGACACAGTCATTGGATCGCTGACCAGCTTGCGCTCATTGTGACAGTCAGTTTTCGGCTTTCTCCACTGAGGTACTTGACCAGTTAAATCGGAAGTACAATCGCAGTGGTTCTCCCTTTGCACACCTAGCCGAACAAAGCGGAACGTAGGAGGCAAGCACAGGAGCCGGGAAACCCAACTATTGACCAAAGACACAATTCGAAACGGATGAATATAAAGCAATATCTGAGAACGTTTGGCCGAGGACTCCATAGAGTACCCTGGCTTTTGGTGGGTTTGGCTCTAGTCGCAGCCCCCCGTTGATATTGCCAATGCTTTAAAGGCATCCGGCATTGTACTGCGAGGCTTATGGTTTTGACAACGCCGAGGTGCAGCTCGGCAGGAAAGATGCCGAACTGCGGGTCAGAAAAGATTTCCCAAGCAAAATCATCACGCAGAACACCTCGATCAAGAGGATGTCCCGCCTCCTGGAAAAAAACATGCAAATAGGTTCATGAGCACGGAAAACCAAAAAACTTACATAAAACCTTATGTCTAGATTAAATCAAGTTTTCTGGTGCCAATCCGAAATTGGTCTTAAAATTAATTTGTGCTTCTGTCATGCTTTAACATGATACGTCCGATCTCCAGACTTCAAGCAGGTCAGCCTTTGGCTTCAACCTCCCATCCCGAAGGCGGAGTGTTTCTTAGGCCACTTTAGCAAACTAAACTCGAGCGGCTTTAGAGAGAAACCAGGCAACCCGGCTATTGACCACACATTCGCGTCGGAAAAAGGAGTAGTAGAAAAAGACTTTGCAACGATCAAGAAGAAAACACATTTATTATAAAATGACTCATATAAATTTAAGAGCCCCCAGTTAACATGGGTAAAGGGGGTGTTTTTAACAAACAAAGTTTTTGTCTAACACAAATATAATGCTTGGTCGAACCGAACAAAAATTAAAAATTGAAAAAAGTTAAGCATGAAAGCGACTTAGCTAGTTAATGTGCTCGGTGTTGATGACGTAGTCCGGGCTTGCAACGGGTCGAGATCCCAGCCCCCAAGCCGGTCCTGGGGTGGCCGAGCGAAGAGCTCGGCTGATGAAGTAGCAGCACAAAACTGCCGATGTGCCGAGGCGAAGCCCCTGGTCCAGCCGAGGAGACAGAGTAGGTCGGTAGGGTGACGCCGGAGTAGGTCAATGAAACGATGGCGAAGCCCCCGGTCTGGCCGAGGTGTCCGAGCGAAGAGCTCGGCTTGATGAAGTGGTAGTACGACACTGCCAATATGTTGAGGCGAAGCCCCCGGTCCGGCCGAGCTGACGAAGCTGGTCGGCTGGTGATGCCGAAGTCCCCGGAGTAGGTTGATAAAGAGATGGCGAAGCCCCCGGTCTAGCTGAGGTGACGGAGCAGGTCGGTAAGGTGACGTTGCAGCCCCATGCTAGCCGAGGTGTCGAAGCAGGTCGGCGTGGTGGACATTGGCTTGAAGAAGCAACGGCGCGGCGATGCCGATGCAGGTCAGAACTTGTGACGCGGTCAATGCCGGCTTGAGAAGTGACCGCGCGGCGATGCTAGCGCGCCTGACCCGTACAATCCGTAAGGTGACGATGTTATCTTGACGATCATTAGGGAGAGCGGTGCCGAACTCTTGGTCGGCTCGCCGAGGTGATGATCCGAGGTGGTTGCCGTTGGCTCGATGGAGCGACCGCGCAGTCGATGTTGGCGCAGGTCGGTAGCCGTGGAGCAACGTGGTCGGGCCGGTTTGACATCGGCGCGACGGTGAAGATTGCCTCGGAAAAGACTCAAAATTTGTGGGCACGTGTTTGAGAACAACACACAATACCCTAGAAAAAATTCCTTCAAAAAGGATGTCCAATATACCGTTCATGAAGAAAGATGAATTCGGGTCGGATTCGTTTTCGCGCAGAAAATAGATCCGAAAATTGATGCACTCATCGGACGTTTCCCGGAGTTTGAACCGTCGGATCGAGCTGAAATTTTGAGGGGTGATTGATATAGGAATTCCGCCGCCGATGAACGGTGGGATCTTCCAAAGGATGTCCGAGCTATATCCTGGACGCCTCGCCCCAAACTCATCCAGATTCCCGTCCAGACTCGACAGGGCTCCGGTATATCGGAGATTGCCGGAGATTCCTCCATCGGAAAGCGATGAAATTTTACAAGGTTGTTCTAGACTCAATTCCGCACAATTCCACCGAAGCAATCGTCAAAGCGATGCTCAAGGAGACGGGGACGGCAAACACGAATCCGCTGTCCAGAAAAAACTACATGATCGCGCGAGGGCAATGTTGACGTTGAGCCCCCGAGCACCATGGATGATTTTTCCATGATCTTCGTTGAGATTGGAGTTGATGTTGATGAAGATACCCATCCGATCTTGATGATCCGAAGAGAAGCCTAGTCCTCGGCCTAGCCGAGGTGACCAGTCGAGCCGGCGACGAAGATGCCGACGTTGACGATGTAGCTCGGTTCCGACCCGTAGATCGCGGTGGAGCCGCTCCGAATTCCCATCGCACCACGGCGACTACCCAGCAGGCTCTCAATGAAAGCACCAATGTCGGTGTCAAATCCGGCATATCTCGTAGTAGGGGTCCTAAGCTAGGCGTCTTGGAGCGATGGTAACATGGACAAGGATTTTACCCAGGTTCGGGCTCTCTCGAAGAGATAATACCCTACGTCCTGCTTTTGATTGTATTCATATGGGATATAGTACAGGGTACATGTATCTACCACGAGATTGATCTAGTGAATATCAGATCATCTATTGACTAGCCTCTCCTCGGTTTATATATGCACCGGAGGCCTAGGGTTTAGGAGAGTCCTCGTCTTGGGCGCCAAGTCTTGTGGAATCTTCCTTGTATTCGTCATGGACTGCCTGAAGTGGCCCATGAGTGAACCACCATGGGGGTCCTCGGCCCGATCCACCTGGTCGGGAGACGACGTGATGAGTACCCCCTAGTCCACGACACCATCAGCAAGCAAATAGTCATTCATATTGGTATTGTTCAAAATGGTATTGATGAAATTGAACTGCAAAGTTCATACTTGCACATATAGAACATCACTTTGTGAATAACAGAAATAAACAAGGCATACTACGAACAACCAAAGATAGCAATTGAAACTGGACATATGCTAACTACAAACAACCAAACAACCAAAAACCATTAAAAGAGGCATATGCTCGCTACAACAGGCTTAACAGCAACCAAATAGTCATTCATATTGGTATTGCTGAAACTGGTATTGATGAAATTGAACTGCACAGTTCATACTTGCACATATAAAACATCACTTTGTGAATAACTGAAATAAACAAGGCATACTACTAACAACCAAAGATAGCAATTGAAATTGGACATATGCTAACTACAAACAACCGAACAACCAAAAACCGTTAAAAGAGGCATATGTTCGCTACAACAGGCTTAACAGCAACCAAAAGTCATTCATATTGGTATTATTGAAACTGGTATTGATGAAATTGAACTGCACAGTTCATACTTGCACATATAGAACATCACTTTGTGAATAACTGAAATAAACAAGGCATACTACTAACAACCAAAGATAGCAATTGAAACTGGACATATGCTAACTACAAACAACCGAACAACCAAAAAACGTTAAAAGAGGCATATGCTAGCTATAACAGGCTTAACAGCAAGCAAATATAGTCATTCATATTGGTATTGTTGAAACTGGTATTGATGAAATTGTACTGCACGGTAAATAGTTGCACATATAGAGCATCACACTGTGAATAACTGAAATAAACAAGGCATACTGCAAACAACCAAACACAGCAATTAAAACTGGACATATTCTCACTACAAAAGGGGCTCGACAAAACAAATCATGGGTTCGACCCTGTGAAGAGACACGGCAAAACAAATCATAGGTTTCCTCACTTGTCACAGATGGGCTCCTTCGCATGGGAAGAGCACGGACTCTGGGTGCGCTCCATGTTGTCGCAGATGGGCTCCTTCCGCTTGGAAGAGCACAGCTGTAGGGTGCCCTCCCTGATGTTATAGATGTGCTCTTTCCCCTTGGAAGAGGCGGAGAGGGTGCCCTCCTCGTGGTCGCCGTCGATGAGGTCTGACTTGGAAGCTGAGGATCCCAAGCCAGCGTCGCAGAACGTGTCCTTTAGAAATGACAAAAGGGGCTCGATGGCGATGTAGGATGGCAAATTCTTGACAGCGAGCAGAGGAGATTAGCAGCGGGGCCATGGATGAGATCGACGGCTGTTGAACCCGAGGGGTTGGGGGTGGGCCACTTAACCTGTGACATAGCCCGTGTCAGGCCGTCGTTGTTGACGACCTTGATGTCGTAGCCGGCGTCTGCGACATGCCAGCATATTCTAGCCCGCTGATTGAGAGCATGTGGCCAGTAATCGTCGTCAACTTCTTCAGCGGCCACCTCGTCGACGGGCGAAGAGGCTGCGATAAACCTCTTTTGGGCCATTAGCTCCTGGGGCTCCACGGGAAGCGTAGCCGGGCTTAGGCTACGACGCTCTGGAGTGGGGGAGGGGGTGGGGATGGGGATCTATGGGAAAGGGGGCGTTTGGCAGGCGTCATCTAAGAAACTCAGGGCGGCTAGGGTATGGAGATCGGTGGGTAACCTGCACGGGCAAACCGGCAAATGTTAACGGTGGAGGCGGCACAGCGGCGGCGGCGACCTTGCTAGGGTTTCAAGCAAGGGAGGGGTGGTGTGTGTGTGTGTGTGTGTGCACGCGCACAAGCGCGTGGAGTTTTTGGGGTGTGTGTGTGGAGGGGGGGCCAAGGTGGTGTTTGAGGAAATGACGCAGGTACTGAAAATTTTACTAGGCGGGAGTAAAATGCCGAGGCTACTGAAAATTTGGATGAAGGGATTGAGCAACACACATCGCACACGGTCCAAACATAACAATCATGTGCTATTAAACAGAAAAACCCTCCAGGCGGCTAGATATTTTTGTGGGATGCAGGCGGGAGCGGGAACGAACAACATCGCACGGTCGAAACATAATAACTGTGTGCTATAAAACAGAAAAACCCTCCACGCGGGTAGATATTTTTGAGGGATGCAGGCTGGAGCGGGGGGGCGGGGGCAAACAGCATCGCACACGGTCGAAACATAACAATCGTGTGCTATCAAACAGAAAAACCCTCTAGGTGGGTAGATATTTTTGAGATTGTGAGGGAAGCCTCGTGGAGCCCAATCTACTGTGCTGATGTGGGTGATAGGGGCACGGGCATGACACAAGGGTAGTTTGAGGGAACTGTGTGTGTTGCGTGGCCAAAAAAAGGTGGGAAAAGGTCAGAACACGAACAGTTCAAATACCCAATGCACAGCTTTAATGTGGCACCTGTCTCACAAAGCCCACATTATTGCTAGTCCGCCACCCCCCACTTCGTGTCGGCGGGAGGGGAATAGGTCTGACATAGCACACCCTACCGTAACACTAAACCTATAGGAGTCCATCATGGTCAAACCCCCCTTTCGCTTCCGGTCAGAGGTGGACCGTGTACGGGCCCACAAATGTGTGCTTGTGGCGCGAGATGCGTGAGGCCGCATACGAACCACCTGCGAGTGGCCCAACTATATGTATGAAAAGGGTGGTGTGATATTTAAATGCACAATTCATGCACAACTTTGATGTGGCACACGTTCCTCGTAAATTAATTGGACATCCCCGACCCCACGGAGGTTCAGGAAGTGCGAATTACCCCCACACCCCACCCACCCACCCACCCACACACACACACACACACACACTTTGAGTCGGTGGGAGGGGGCATCTCACCAAGACGTAGTGTAACACGGACCAAGAAGAATCCACCTTGGTCATATAACCTCTCTCTTGTTGTTGGTCAAAGTGATGGACATCCACGCGACCCCACAGATATGGGCTAGCTCGCCGATAACCACGCAAGGGAGTAGTGCCCGAAGACAACCACTGCCTGCATGTGGCCCAAACATATGTATGGAAATGTTGTGTGGTGTGTTTGAATACCCAATGCAAAACTTTGATGTGGCACGGTACCTTGCTTTGGAACCGGAAAGTCCCCAGACGGAGCGAGGGTCCACGACGCGTACTATGTATGTCACCCAACTTCGAGCCGGTGACGGGGATTCATGCATACGCATGCGCTCAAACTTAGGTGTCGAATCACATCACCATGACCTACTACACGGTAACACGAACCAAAGAAGAAGAATCCACCCTCGTAACCTCTCTCGATGCCGGTCGAAGTAATGGACGTCCACGCGGGTCCATGAATATATAGGCTTGCCGCCGATAACCACGCGAGGAGAGTACTGTCCGAAGAGAACCACTGCATGCATGTGTCCCAAACATATGTATATGGAGGTGATGCATGCATGCATATGTTTAGTTTGAATACCATGCCCAACATTGATGTGGCGTCCGCGTCGAAAATCGTACAGTCCCCACACAGAGCGAGATCGGTTCATGACGCGTCGTGTGCTGTCCCCCCTCCCCCCACTTCGATCTGGTGGGAGAGGGATTCATGCATGAGTACACATGCATGCGCTCAAACTATATTATGTAATATCATAGCATGACCTATATATACCGTAAGACAAACCAAAAATTAATCCCCTCCTAAGTCAAATTAACCTCTCTCGTTGTCGGTCAAAGTGATGGACCAAGCGGGCCCACAGATGGAAAGCATCGATATCGCCGACAACCGCGTGAGTGAGTGTCAGAGAACAACCGCGATCGCTTGCATGTGGGCCAAAACATATGTAAGTACGAAGGTGTGTGTGGGTTGTTGTGATGTTTGAATACCCAAAATGCACAACTTTGATGTGGCACCTGCCTCAGGAACTGTAAACTCCCCACACAGAGCGAGGTTCATGATGCATAGTATATGCTGGTCCCATCCCCCTCTTCGACATGTACTATATACTCCTACCGTAACACAAACCAAAAAGAATCCTCCTTGTCGGTCAAATTAACCTCTCTCTATCGTTGGGTCGAAGTGATGGACGACGACCTCGCGGGCTCACAGATGGAAATTAAGCGTCGCCCGCGAGTGAGTGTCCTGTAGGACAACCACCGCCTGCATGTGGCCCAAAGAGGTGTTGTGTGATGTTTGAATACCCAATGCACAACTTTCATGTGGCACCTGCCTCGGAAACAGGAAAGTCCCCACACGGAGCGAGGTTCATGACGCATAGTATATGCTGGTCCCCTCCCCCCTCTTCGATGCGTACTATGTACTCCTACAGTAACACAAACCAAAAAGAATCATCCTTGTTGGTCAAATTAATCTCTCTCGATGTAGGTCAAAGTGATGGACGACGACCTCGCAGGCCCACAGAAAGCGTCACACGCGAGTGTGTGTGTCCTAGGACAACCACCTGCCTGCATACCCAAAGAGGTGTTGTGTGATGTTTGAAATACCCACTGCACAACTTTGATGTGGCACATGCTTCGCAAACCGGAAATGCTCTACACAGAGGTCCACGACGTGTCGTAGTCCGCCTCACTTCGAGCCGGTGGGAGGGATTCATGTGTACGCACACACGCTCGAACTTTGATCTGGAATCTCACCATGATCCACACCGTAACTAATCACAAGATGAATCCACCTTTGGTCAAATGCCTCTCGATGTCAGTGAAAAGTGATAACCTTCGCGGGCTAACGAATGGGCGCATCGCTGATAACCACACGAGGGAGTGTCCGAGGACTACCATGCATGCATGTGACCGAAACATGTATGTATGAAATGGCCGTGTAATGTTTTAAATAACCAATTCACAACTTTGATGTGGCACCTGCCTCACAAAACGGTCAACCCCACACGGTGGCTCTGTATTGCCGGACCCACCGCACCACCACCGCCGCCAGTACGAGGCATGTTAAACTTTTTCTGTGGTGAACATATGTGACCAAAGGAGTGTCGTGTTAAAATTTGGAAGGAAGAAAAATCATAGATCGTCACTCAGACGTTTTTATAGATAGACTGATTTCCTAGGGATATAATGTGCAAATATCAAATTTGAGCTACATGCACACGTGATAGTCCACCAAAATGGATTGGAAAATCATATGTGTGTCTCTGGGTGCATGTTTAGTCCCCATGCAAGTAATTTCAAACATTGAGAATCTTGATTTTTAAAATCCAGTAAATCCAAAACTTAGTTGAAATTCATGAAACCTATCGTGGTGTCATATGGACACCAATAGACTGTGATATTGTATTGTTTTTTCAAATTTGAGACAAGTTTTGATATATTATTCTTACAAACGGGAGATTATTAATAATTGGCAACCAATATCGCAAACGGATTATTTATTCGTACCGTGGGCGTTAGACCAACAATGTACGTGCCATGCTTCGGTTAAGTAATATAGCGGCAGAATTAATCATCAAAAAAGAAAAACAATATACGTGTCGCCACGCGTCCCGTCTGTCGTGCGAGAAGGCATGAGTTGACGGGACGCATGCGCACAGTCCGTCACGTAGGCAGACTGGGAAGCGTGCGGGCAGGTGTGTGAATTGACAGGAGGCGTGTTCACTGCGCAGTGTCACCGGGAGGCGTGCGAGTAGCTGTGTGAAATGAAGGTAGGCATGCAAGCAGTCCACTGCGCAGGCTCACCGGGAGGCGAGCCAGCCCTTTGACCACCGCCCGCCTCGCTCCCCACTGCTCCATATTAATGGAGCGTCCGAGCCGCTGGTTATAATAGGCGGCCGCACCCCCCATTCTCTCTACACACACAACCTCTCTCTCCGCCTGCATCCTCGACGCCGCTCTCAGTCGTCACCGCCGTCAGTGTATGAGGATGCCGCCGAAGCGCACCATCGGAGGGAGTGGCGACACCGGCGCTGCTGAAGCACCAGAGCACGGTGTGAAGCTAGAGACAGAGGTTGTCGTCGCCGCCGACGAGGTCTCGAGCGGGCAGAAGTGCGACGGCGGCGGTGTCGTGCTTCCACTGCCGGAGCCGGAGGTCCACAGCGACTCCGGCGACAACTCTGACGACGACGGAGAACCGGTTAGTCATCTATACCCATTTATGTGGCAAATATATCCTAGGGTTTCTCTGGTTAGTCCTGCCTCCCCTTTTTGGAATAGAAATCATATGGTTATGTTCTCTCAATCCATGAAATCTAAGTTTGATTCGATAGATCCATGAAATCTGAGTTAGATTCGATGGATCCGTGTAGTGTATTGATTGTTTGAATGGTACACATGATAAGTGATTAATTGTTTCTTCTGTACAAATGATTTCTGCTAAAAATCCAACTAGGGGCCCCTTTGGGGCGCAGGATAACTTGTAATCCTCATACTTCTGTCGTTGTGTATTTCCCTTTAGCTGTTGCTTTCGAACATCTCCTGTTAGTGAGCTGATGTATGACACTAGGAGGGTTTCATTCGATTAATGGAACCGGGGAGGAGCCTCCCTGTTCTTCTAAAAAAATAATCCGACTAGGGTTAGTGTTGCTAATAATTTCTAGCCAGATCTTGACAATTGATTTTGATGCCAAAAGTCGTTGGCATGCCAAATTTTGATCCTACTTTACGGCATGTAAATTGGTTTGATGCCAAAAGTTGTCGGCATGCCAAATTTTGGCAACTCCCAAATGTTCACTAGAGATTAGTTTGCATTCCATTGTTCATTGCCAATGTCACAAAAGGTTGCCAAGTGTTGGCAACTTTTGATTTTGCCAAATGTCGGTAGCAAACCAAACTTTTGCTTCTGCCAAATGTTGGTAGCAAACCAATCAGACTCTTAATTTTGTTGCACTAAGTTGTGTGCTCTCTATTTATGCATTTCTTTCATCAAGATCGCTTGATGATTTAGGGTTCACGCTGTCACATGATATATTATGTTTCATAAACTCTGCCTGCTGAATTCGCATTATTATAAAATATACTGACGCCACATGTTCAAGAAGCAAAAGCTCAGGGAGCTTTATGCAGGAAAGCATAACAAGCGTGTGAGGACCTGGAATGGGGGCTTTGGATGCCCGTTCTGCAACCAACTCCTTCATAACGAGTATGCAAGTGTTCTAGTGCATGCAAGAGGACGAGCCGTCGGCTCCTTCAAGCAGAAGTATTCTCGCAGGGTGGCGCATGCCGCGTACGCTGAGTACCTGGAGAAGCTTCACCTTCGTGCAGGCCTGCAGGCAGATGCATGAGATGTGGGATTGAACTATGGCTATATGTAGTGTCTTAATTATAACTATGCTTGAGTATGCTTAATATATCGGTTGAACTATGGTTGAACAATATATATATATATATATATATATATATATATATATATATATATATATATGGTGGGTCTATTCTACCAACCCCCTTAAGACATTATTCTACCAACATTTGGGCTTATTCTGCCAACACCCAGCCCCACTCCCCGCACATCTCCTCCCACCTTCGTCTCGCGTGCCCACCCACCCAACCATGCCGACCCCCGCACCCCCACCTTCCTCCCGTCCCTCCCTGCCCTGGCCTAACTGCCATAGCCCCCGCGGCTGTCCTCCCGTCGCCGGCGAGCCGCCCTCGCCCCACACCCCTCCGGCCACCTCTCCAGCACGAGATGGCGTTGGATCCAGGCCGCGCCGCCCCACGCCACCGGATCCAGGCACCTGCTGACCCACGCGACGCCCCGCCGCCGGATCCAGGTCGCTACGACGGCTACCACCGGAAGGCCGACCCCGTACGCAGCCGCCAGCCTTGCCTTCGCATGGGATTGGCCCGAGCTCCCACCCCCGTAGTTGAGCGCCGCCGCTGTTTTCTTGCTCCACCTCCCTCTTTCCCCCAGCGACGAAGGGTGACCATGGACTGGTTGCAGTGCGGGTCTCCTCCCCCGGAGTGAACTGGTCGCGCCACCCCACCGCCCCTCACTCCCTCCTGCTCGAGCTCGCATCTTCTCAGGAGTGCAGTTTGGCTCCCGGCGGGCTGCTGTGTCCGGCAGCGCCGCAGTGCAGTACGCGCGTCGTGGTCGTGCGGTTCGCTGGCGACTCTGGACCAGAGATGTTGCTTACGTGTGTGGTTCAGATGTCCCTGGCATGCAGCTCGGATGGGTTGTGTACTATATCCATCTGTCGCCGGTGGCTTGCGGGCGAGGAGGCGCACAGAAGGGGTCGGTCTGCCGCCCCTCACCACTCGTGCCCGCCCCTCCCTTCTTCCCCTTCTCCCTCCGCTTTCGCTCATCCCTTTCCCCTCTCTCAATCTCTCTCTGTGCCGTACCAGGGGCGCAGCCACCGCCGACAAATTCGCCAGCGCTCGCCTCGCGTCGCCCGCATCTCGATCCGGTCGCAGCTGACGAGGCCGGATCCCTCATTCGGAGTGGGTCGGTGGCCGCCGGACCCCACGCATCTGCCCGTGGAGATGGGGCAGTGGCCATGGTAGAGCAGTAGCTGCCCATGTGCAGTTCATAAAAGGCTTATTTTGCCCTCTTTTTGGCAGATTTTGGATTTTGCCGTTCCTGTTACGCGGTTTCAGTGATGCAGTTCGGTACAACATTGCTTGCGGCTCCTTTTTATTTTGCAGCGAGGTTCTCCAGTGCGTTGGTTGCAGTTCGGTGCACGAGGATTGCATTCTTGATTGGAGAAGTGTTGAAAAATGGATTGCAGTTAATTATGACAAATTTTGTAGTTCATTTCAATCCCATTCACCTCGATGGCTCACCGTGCAGTTTACTCGATGCTCTCATGCAGTGCAGAGCGCATCTGCTTGCAGTCCCGCCGGACGCGCGTGCAGTCTGCCTCCCGCCCCGTACATTTTTCATGGAAAAGTTGGGCGACGCAGTTCACTCCATCCAAGTTTTGCATTTTTTGGAGAATTTTTTTTGTAGTGCACTCAGATTGTGTAAAAACGAAACATGTTTCATTACCCCCTATGTATGAAGTGCAATTTGTTTCATGTGTTTCAAAAACCAGTCGACTACATCAACACCTGCAGTGCGTTTGGTCCTCGGATGTGGTTCACTTTTGAGGGTGATGCTGTTCACTTGTGCAGAGCGTGGAAGTGCGAAAAAATTAGGGAACCAACAAAATAGTAATGCGGTTCACTTCGATATATGTCACGGTTCTCTTGCCCTCGTCTCTGCGGTCCACTCTCGTTCATAAAAAATGTTGAAAAAAAGACAACAAAAACTCACAAAAACTCGTCTGAGAAAATTTACGTCCGATAAAAGAAAATCATGAAGTTCACTTGACTGTCTGATGTAGTGCAGTTTTCAGTCTGAAGCAGTGCGGTTTTCTGTCCAATGCGGTTCACTCGTCGATTTTGGTGTCGCGAAAAACAGAGTGTCCGCATTTCAGTAATTTCAAAACCGCTCTTAAACCGTAAAGAATTAGAGAGTGTTCTACATGAAAAAGTTGCGCCTCGTCGATATCTTTTCAACGGCATATCATTTGAATCATTCCAACCAGTGGTTTGTAAAAATTCGCGAAAAAACGGCCGCTGCCACTCGTCGTCCGCCGCACCATTTTCAAAATTAATTTAAAACCGTAGGGAATCTCGAAATAATTTCTACATATGAAAGTTGCGCCTCGTCTGTAGCTTTCCAACAGCGTATCACATGCCTCGTTTCGACAAACGGTTAAAAAACTGAAGCAAAAACAATACCTAAAAATTGATTTTTTTTGAAAAACAGAATTCCGTGATTTAGTAAATTTGAAACTGCTCTTAAACCATAATGAATTAGAGAAATTAATACATATGAAAATTTGTGCCTCGACGATATCTTTCCAACGGCGTATCTTTTGCTTCATTCCAACAAGTGGTTTAGAGAAAAACGCGAAAATACGCTCGCTGCAACTCGTCGTGCGCCGCACAATTTTCGAAACTGCTCTTAACCTGTGAGGAATCTCGAAAAAAATTTAACATGGCGAATTTGCGCCTAATCTGTAGCTTTCCAATGGTATATTAAACGCCTCATTCCGACAAACGGTTTAAAAACTGGAGCGAAAACAGTACAGAAAAAGTCGCGTACAGTTTTTTCGACGAGAAGTTCACTCGTCTCAGCACTGCAGTGCGCTTGCTTCAGAAAGTGCAGTGCCCTCGCATTGAGCGTGCAGTTCGGAAGTGTGGGCAGAATAACTATTCTGCCAATATTGGCAGAATAGACCGGCATATATATATATATATATATATATATATATATATATATATATATACATAAAATATTTTTTACGGTGAGTACATATTTTTTACGTTCTCTTTTTACGTCTGAAATAAGATAAAATTTACGAGAAGTAAAATTACGGTGCATTGATGTTAAAATAGAGGGGGGGTGAACAATAACTATTCCTCACCCAGGGTGACGATAGAAAGTCTATTCATCATCCAGGGTGCAGAATAAGTTATTCTTCACTCGAGGTAATCTTACGATCATTTCACAAATAAATTACATTTAAAATACCAATAGTTACATTCATTTTGATTCACTGCGTAAAATTTGACATAAGGAAAAAAATATAGGTCATGAGACCAGAAAAATAGCATTTTATCTACATTTTACACTATGTTTTTACATTTGTAATTTTACGTAACATAAAATATTTTTTACGGTGAGTACATATTTTCTTACGTTCTCTTTTTACGTCTGAAATAAGATAAAATTTACGAGAAGTAAAATTACGGTGGATTGATGTTAAAATAGAGGGGGGTGAAGAATAACTATTCCTCACCCAGGGTGACGAATAGTCAATCCCTATACAGCCGGTCTATTCTGCCAACATTGGCAAAATAGTTATTCTGCCCACACTTCCGAACTGCACGCTCAACGTGAGGGCACTGCCCTTTCTAAAGCAAGAGTACTGCAGTACAAAGACTAGTGAACTTCGCATCTCAAAGAACTGTACGCGGTGTTTTTCGGTACTGTTTTTGATCCAGTTTTTTAACTGTTTGTCGGAACGATGCGTATGATACATCGTTGGAAAGCTATGGATTTGCCGCAACTTCGCCATGTTGAATTTGTTTCGAGATTCCTCGCGGTTTAAGAGCAGTTTCGAAAACGGTGGGCGCCCGACGAGTGGCAGTGAGCGTATTTTTGTGTTTTTTCGCAAACCGCTTGTCGGAATGAAGCAAATTATACGCCGTTGGTAAGATATCGTTAAGGCGCAACTTTTTCATATATATTACTTTCTCTAATTCATTACGGCTTAAGAGCAGTTTCAAATTTACTAAATCGTGGAATTTAGTTTTTCAGTTTTTTTACAATTTTTCTGTACTGTTTTTGCTCTAGTTTTTTAACCATTTGTCAAAACAAGGTGTGTGACACGCCGTTGGAAAGCTACGGATGAGGCGCAACTTTCATATGTAGAAATTATTTTGAGATTCCTTACGGTTTTAAAGTAATTTTGAAAATGGTGCGACGGACGACGAGTGGCAGCGGCCGTTTTTTTGCGAATTTTTACAAACTGCTGGTCGGAATGATTCAAATGATACTCCGTTGGAAAGATATCGACGATGCGCAACTTTTTCATGTAGAACACTCTCTCTAATTCCTTACGGTTTAGGAGCAGTTTTGATTTTACCGAAATGCGGACACTCTATTTTTCGCGACACAAAAATCGATGAGTGAACTGCATCAGACAGAAACCGCACTGCTTCAGACTGAAGGCCGCACTACATCAGACGGGCAAGCGAACTGCATGATTTCTTTTTTGTCACACATAAATTTTCCCAAACGAGGAAGTGGACTGCGCTTCACATCGTGCGTAAGTGAACCGCAACACTATCGAGAAGTGAACCAAATTACCTTTTTTCCCGTTTCCGTAAAAAAAATCTGCACTTCACATTTTTTTGGGAGGAAGTGAACCGCATCACAACCGAAAGTGAACCGCATAAGTGACCAGGCGAGTGGACCACAGGAACTAAGCAAGTGAACTACATCTAATAAGAAGCGAGCTTCTCTCAGATGTTAACTGCACTGCATAATGCACTCATCAACTACAAACAAATTTGACACTTGAGTACCCCAGTAGTTTAACTGCACTGCATAATGCATAACCATTTTTCCAAAATGTAAATAAAAATGAACTACACCAAAACGATACACCCAATTTTTATATTGTACAATACACACTTCATTGCAAAACTGAACACCAATTTTTTTTAACCGCAACGGTCAACCAGCCGAACTGCACACCGGCAATGACATGTTTTTCCACGGACGAACTGCATGGGCCAGCTAGGAGAACCTTGTGCGTACACAAGTAAAATGCACACCGCGTGCATCTGTACTGCAGGGTCGTACGGCCGAAACCGAATTGCACACCTGTCGTCCTCTCACGTGCCTGCATACTTCATCGACGACCCAACCGAGCTGCAATGAGAGAACCTGCACCTATCGCCGTTAGGTGGAGAACAGAAGTACAAAACTGAACAAACACTGGAGAATTGGTGGAGACGCATGTGTGGAGGCGCAGTTCCCTGGAGGCAGAATAGAACTACACGCCACGCGGGGGACGAGCTGCACGCCAGCGACCACCGAACAGCAGAACGCTTGACCAAGGGTCGGGGGCGCACTGCACTGCATGCCACATCCGCGAGCACTGCATGCCAGTACCGCGAGCACTACACGCTGGCGTCCCACAGAAACCACAGCGAGCATTAGGAGATAGCCGGTCCTCACGCACAGCTCCCGCGCGGGGCACACCGTCAGGGGTGCACTGCGCATGCGCCCGTGTGCACTGCGGCCACGACACAGAGTCGGAGAAGGGCCCGGGCCGGATCCGTGGATGAAGGAGGTTGGGGAGGCCGGCGCCATGCTCATCACGCATATCTCCTGCAGATCCGGGCAAGCGGTGACCGTCAGCTTGTCGGACGCGGCGGGCAGACCGGATCCCATCCAGCGGTGGCTCGGGGAGGGTGGCTTGGAGGAATAGTGGCACCGCCGCCTACGCACGACGCCGTGGGTGGCGGATGGAGGCGCGCTGTTTGGGGACCTCGCGGCGCCGGCCATCGAGTGCAGCGGCACTGGTGCAGCCAGTGGCTGGGGAGGAGGCTGGAGGGGAGGCACTGGCCGGGAGGGAGGGAGGGGGGCGGTGCCAGGGAAAGAAGGCTGGAGGTGGGCGGCGCCGGGGAAGGAGGCTGGAGGGGGTGGCGCCGGGGAAGGAGAGGAAGGTGGTTGGACGTGGCCTCGTGGGGAATTTGGGGAGGCGTCGGTGGGGGAGGAAGAGAGACAGAGGTGGTTCGAGGGGTGGGGCTGGGGGTGGTTTTTTCTTTTTTCTGTTTTTGTTTTCGGTCGGTTCGTGGGTGGAACTAGGGTGTTGGCAGAATAAGCATTTTTGATGGTAGAATAAGGTCTTAAGGGTGTTGTTAGAATAGACCCACTGATGTAGGGTGGAACCCTAGATGACGATCTTTTCACACTTAGGAGGGGGGAAAGGAGCAAATCCACGAAGAACACAAGAAGAACACTCAAATAGACAAGATCCAATCACACATGCACTAGATCCACATACACATAGAGGGATACAAAGGTCCAAATCCAACAAAGGAGGATACACGGTAGCTAGTTCGTCCCGATCCGCGAAGGAGTCGAGGTCTTGAATCCGTAGAGGATCTTCTCACATGGGTCTCATGGAGGTCTTGATCTCCATGGGAGAGGTATGGATGAGCAAAGCTCCATCTCAAAGAGCTATCTACTTTGCTAACCCTAGCTAGGAGGAGGAGGAGGTCTATATATAGTGCTAGTACAAGTTGGGGCGAGATGAGGGGGTACACGAGCCGTAGGCCCATTACACTATTCGCAGACAGGGCCGGATGTCCGGCTGGGGGGGCAGATGTCCGGGCCTTCGAGGAGGTGCCGGATATCCGGGGCATGGGGCCGGATGTCCGGCCAGGCTTCGGTCAAGCTACTGTATAGGAGCGCCGGATTTCTGGCAGGGGGGCCGGATGTCCGGGTTGGGGCCGGATGTCCGGGGCCTGTTGGTGCTCGTCGGCTGCGCTGCTGCTGTAGTTGCTGTCCTCAGGCGCCGGATGTCCGGGCCATGGGCCGGATGTCCGGCCGCTGTAGACGTTCAGCGGTTCCTCTCGTCGTGCTCCTTCATCCGTGTACTTGGGGACTTGTCCATCGTTCCGAGCATCTCCGAGAGGGTCTTCTCAGTACATAAGCACGTGTAGTGTCTTTGCATTAGGTAGCGACCATGTCTTGCATAAATGGAGAAGGGGAGCATTACGGAGCGAGTTCACCTTGTGTCCAACGGCGTATGCTCGGTGTCTCGTCGTATGTCCACTTGGGGCTTGGGGAGTTGTCGTAGTGTACATGGGGATGACCATAGGATGCTCCGCATCACCCACCCTATATATATATATATATATATATGTATCTATGTTTACTTATGTCTAGATGTGGGATGAGTATGCAATCAGTCTGGTTGATGGAATTTTATGCTTCTCTTATACCAACATATGATTGCCCACACCCAATGGCGGACCTACAAATAAAATAGAAGGTGTGGACACTTTAAAAAAATTGAGACTATTTCAATTAGCTTGCATGTGCCTTAAAAATCAGCTAATTTTTACATGGTGAAAACTGTTTTCCAAAAATCTGGGTGTGCCATGGCACACCTGGCACACCTCCTAGGTACGCCATTGCCCACACCACACACAGAGTGATGTTAATCACACACGGTTGAGTCTACCAAACCATTGCCTCTGAAACGCATTCTGGCCTCTGGGACAGAAAACCCTCACCACCCAATTCAAAAAGGAAAAAAGAAAACCCTCAACACCCCACGTCACAAAACCCTCACCCCCGCCCGCCACCTCCCCCCTCCCCATCCCCAGTCGCACCTGCACTCCTCTGCGACTCTGCATGTCACCGCCTATCGCCGCGGCAACCACTTAGCTCGACGCCTGTCACTAACGCCGACTGCCGGTAAACCCCACCGCATTTCGCCGCTGCCGCTTGCCACCGCCTATCCCCACCAACTTTCTCGGCGCGGCTCGCCGTCTACCCAGCTCCGCCCGATTGGGGAATCTGTGGTATTGGAACTTTTTCTCATGGAGAACCTGGTAACTAATTTACTGAAATATTCGATCATCTCTTCTCCCAGTCCGTCTGCCCCTTTTAATCACCCGGACGAAATTACCATGGATTCATTTTTCTTCTAGCTGATTCAAGGGTTTTCTTTCATTCATAGAGTGTACAGTGCAAGGAGACATCAGGCCTATGTGGCCTCGGCGAGACAGCCGAAAAGTTCCATCTCACATTACCAGCTAGATTCAGGAATCGCACGGTATGCTCAGTCTCACCCAACCTCGGTTGGCATGGCCTACTTTTCTGAACATATAGTATATATTGCTACATTTGGATAAAAGGTGCCACCTGCAGTATTTAACTATAAATTTGTGTCCTTTGATTTCGACTGCTGTGTACTGTTCTTTCAATTACTCCCATATTTGCATGTTACCCTATTCTTTAACAATCTTATGATTTCCTGCAGTACATCCCTTGCTTTGCAACAGCAACTGTAGTACACAATCTTGGCCTTTACATAACTAAAGACTCCAGGAATGTCATATTGAACACAAACCATGGATTTACAATCGTTGCTTCTATAAAACTTGATGAACATGGTCACTCCTATTTTGGCGCGGGCCTTTGGACAAAAATTTCTAAGTTTTATGTAGTGAAAGCTGGCACTAAAATTGCACTGCACCTAAAATAGCCTGGTCATATGATATATGCTAACTTCCCCGACGATATCATCCGTTCGGACTTTGTTGCAAGTAATTGTTCTTTTCAATTATATGCATGTTGACTTACCTAGCAATATCAAAGTAATCGTGTAGTATTTAAGCAAACAATAGGGATTCCATTTTCTGACTCTGTTAAGTCTGTTCCTACCTAGTAACTTCTAGTTACCAATACACTATTCTTCTGCCCTGTTCTTACTTAATATTCCCTATCCTCCTACTCCTCCAGTCCTATCAGATAGCATCGCCGCCGAGGAGACTCCGGAGGTGGAGGACGAGGCTGCCAACAAGCGGAGGCGGGTTCAGCAAGAACCGCAAGCGACTCCGGCGGGCCTAGACTTTATCAGTAGCCTCCCCGATGATATGTTGATCATCATCATCTCCCTCCTCCCAATCAAATATGGCGCGCGGACAACCGTCCTTTCCCGGCGGTGGCGCCCCCTATGGCATTCCACCCCTCTCGATCTCATAGACGTCCACAAGCTCTGCCATGGCTATCGCAAAAGCTTGGACGCATTGTCCCAGATCCTCGGCAGGCACCTTGGCCCAATCAAAGGCCTTATCATGGGCAAGTTCTGTTCCAATGGCAAGGACCGAGCCAAGCTTGATGAGTGGTTCCGATCCCCCGCCCTAGATCACCTCGAGGAGCTCAGTTTTAATGATGGACATATGCGCTTGTTGCCACCGTCCGCGCTCCGCCTTGCACCCACGCTGCGGGCCGCCAGGTTCATGAAATGCCATTTGCCCCCGATTAATGACGCACCCGCTCTTTTTCTCCCTCGACTGAAGCACCTCGAGCTCATTGCCGTCTACATCCCCAAGGATGACATGGAGCGCCTGCTCGGCGGCTGTACTGCACTCGAGTACCTTCGTCTTCAGGCGATCAATGGGTTGAGTAGCTTCCAGATCACCTCCATGACTCTCCGGACAATTTATGTGTGTTGCTGGTGCTGCAACAAGAGATCACAGAAGGTGTATCACAGTATGGTCATTGAGGACACACCTTTACTTGAAAGATTACTTGTAGTTGATCAACAAGGTCCAACAAGAATCAGTGTCATTTCTGCGCCGAAATTGACAGTGGTGGGCTACTCGTTTGTCAAATTCTCCGAACTTGTTATTGGATCGACACCCGTTCAGGTACAACATCCGCCTTCTTCTTCTCCTTCTTGAATTAACATTTTTTCTAATTTTGAGGATGTATGTTCGTCTGTCATCCAGAAAATGAACCCGACAAGCTTGACAACATATCTGCGCACAGTGAAGGTCTTCGCAGTAGAATCTATCGGCCCCAACCTAGACGAAGTTGTCAGTTTCCTGAGATGATTTCCGTGCCTGGAGAAGCTATATATCGAGGTGATGCTCCTTTAATGTTAAATGTTAACCATAAGGGAGTTCAATTTTTTGGTACCCTTTCCCAAGTTTACAATGACGAATGTACTACGATTTCTGAAGGAATTTTGGAGGATATCAGTATATTGATGTTTTTTCCCTACAGTGGTTGCTTGATTCATAAGGTTACAATCCATATGCATTTCTCCTTTCGATTCATCTGTACTAGTTTTCGTAGGTAAATTTCCATCCACTCCAACCTCTTGGGAAGAAGCCTACATTTTCCTAGATTGTAAGCAAATGCCCATGTTAATCATGTAGGATCGAAGATGGCATGTCACTCTATTCGTGTATTTTAGAAATCCTGTAAATCAAAGAGGCCTGTAGTAGTGTTCAAAACTGCATGTAGGCACTAATACGTTCTCTTCTTTTGTAGATAAGAATAGGCCTGGTAGTGGATAATCTGATACAATATAACAACCACATGGAATGCCTTGATCTGCATCTCTTAGAAATTACTTTGAACTCCTACCGAGGGACCATACCGGGGATTATATTCGCCAGGTTCTTTGTTGTGAGAGCAAGGGTGCTAAAGGTAATGAGGCTTGCCCTACATTTGTTTCGCAAAACTGAATGGTTTGCTGATCAGTGCTGGCGGCTACGGTAGAATGGAAAAGGCTCTGCAAAAGCTGAATTTCATTTTGGAAGATCAGCTGACAGAGTAATCGAAATTCATTATGTCAAGTCCATACATGACTTGTCAGTGGCTGATCCCTTTGCAGAAATGTTGAGGTTTTGAAACGGGTTTTACAAGTTGTAATATCAGTTTGAACCTCTCATATGTCCAAGTTCAGCTGATCAGCGCGGGCGTCTGCAGCTACATGAGCTGAATTTCATTTCTAATATCAGTTTGAACCTTGTAATTAATCTTCGAATTTGAGCCTTCTAACTCTGGAATTTGAACCTTGTAATATTTCGGGCTTTTGTGGTACAATCGTTGAAATGGCATCGTATGAGACTCGTATATTGGTAGTACTATTTTGACATTCATATGCAATGGACGATTAATATCTAGACCTCAATGGACTTGATTTTATTTACCATTCTCGAATGTGTTTTCCCTGTCGATCTCAATCGCAAAAGATCTATATTGCGGACACGACAGCGATCTTCGACATTATTGTACACAGTTGGTTTCCTCAACTGTGTGCCTAGAGTTATCACACTCAAGTGTCCATCATTACCCGTCTATGTAACTTTGACCTCATCACCCACGGGTAAACTTGGTGCCTCTTCGAGCCCACGCGTGGTCAAACGAAATGCGTGTGGGGTGCTCAATAGCTCAAGCATGCACTGGAATCCTCTGCTTGGAACGCGGTGACAAGACGTGATGATTACAGGCCGTCCATCCCCCATTTATTATAGCGGCCATTTAGCCCTTGTGTCTCTTCAACCTTTCGATCGTGCCTAGTATTGCAAGAAGCACACCCATGACGACAAATACAGAGAAGGTATCCTGGGCAGCTCCAATGGCGGTCCCAGCGGCTGCCGACGACGAGCGGCAGTTCACCATGCATGCCGTAGTGGACACCCACAGAAGGTTCACGGAGCTCTCGGTGGTGTACACCAACAACCCGATCTTGGTGGAGAACTCCATCCACACTATGGAGTTGTTGCTTGCTGCGAAGAAGTACAAGGTGGTCGGGTTCGACCTCCAGTACACCCGCGCTCGTGCCAGGTCTCGTCACAAGGTCGCCGTCGCCCAGATGTGCATGCGCAATCATGTCCTCGTCTACCACTATTGCCTGGCCACAAGGCCTTGCCAGCATTTTGCCAGGTTTGTCAACAGCCCCGACTATGTGTTCGCTACGGTGGACATCACCAACAATGTTAAGGTGCTCAAGAATTCGGGCATTGCCTGCCAGAATCTTGTCGACATCCAGGGCCAATACAAGATCTGGGGCAGCAAGAAGCATGAGAAGGACTCACTAGTTCACCTCACCGAGGCCATCATCGAGCCCTACTACAGAGACATGAAGGGTTCCTGCAACAAGGACAAGCGTGCCTGGCACTCATCCTGGATGGAGAAACTCGACGAAGCTCACGTCGTGTATGCGGCCAAGGAGGCATACACGAGCTACGAGATGTACAGGCAGATCGTTGACATGAGGAAGTGCCTCCTTCTTCCCCAAAACAGCCAGGGATCTAGCTGAAAGCAGAGCAATGGCAAGTGTCGTCACAACAAGAAGTAGATGACCGTTTCTCCTAGTTTAGTGTGCATGTAATCGTTTACTTTGGTGTGTGTAGTCACTTTTGTAATTGGATGTTTTATTTGGCTATGCAACAATGTTCTTACAGAGCATAGATGTTGTGCGGACAGAGCAAATCACATCGGCCACGGGCTAAACTAGGGAACCCGTCGGTGATGATTTCATCAATCGATGACAATTGTATACCAGCAAGCGTTTGCCCACAACACACATATATGGGTTATTAGCAGGAATCGTCTGTGTTGTTATCGGTCTTCCCACACGTTTCGGATTACTGACCTGTTTGCCGCGTATCACACACATCTTGTTAAGTTGAACCGTTTCTGTTGTGTTGGGTAATCGCAAACAGTTCATCCGAGTGAACCGCATGCCGTATATCGCACACACCTTGATCTGCCTGACCGTTTATGTTGTGTTTGGTAATCACAAACAGTTCATCTGAGTGAACTGTATGCCGTGTATTGCACACACCTCGAACTGGCTGCCCGTTTCTGTTATGTTGGGTAATCACAAACAGTTCATCCGAGTGAACTGTATGCCGTGTATCGCACACACCACGAACTGGCTGACCGTGTTTGTTTTTCTGGCTTATCGCAAACAGTTCGTATGGATCAACTGTATGCCACGTATCGCACACGCATCTCTAATCTGAATCGTTTTTCATGTCTCCGGCATTGCAAACAGTTCGTCTTATTTGGGACGGTTTTTTAGGACACCGTTTGCGATTCATGCATCGCACACAGTTTGGTCGCGGGGTCTCTGATTCATGTGTCGCGTTAGCGGTCGCCTGCAGTAGTGTGCGGTGTGAAGCTGTCGTCACCAGAGAATAATAGGAGGTGTGGGTCAGTAGAGGGATGGCCTGGCTAGCGATGGGAGTAGGGTGGGGTGGTGAGGCCTGCGCGGTAGCACAGCCGACCACGGAAGGCGGGAGCAGGCGGTCACGCCATTGCTGGTATGGGTGGCTGGAGCAGGAAGATCAGAGATTGAAGAAGCACGCCAGCCGTTGGATTGACATCTAACGGTCTCACGCTGCTAGAGTTGATTTGTGGATTAAGCTGACATAGCCCTGCGTACGCGTTAACGTAGTATGCCCACAAGTCAGCCTCCAAATCTGGTGGGACCCAGCTAGCAGGGGGAGGGATTATTTTTCTTGCACATAATAAGGAGGCACTTCCTTGAAAAAGATGCAGCTAGTGGGTCCCAGCTGTCAGGTGGACGAAACTTTTTTTCCGTGTAATAAGGAGGCACTTCCTTGCGTGCGAAGATGTCGTTGGTGGGTCCAACCTGTCAGGGGGAAGAATCATTTTTTTCGCGTAATAAGGAGGCACTTGCTTGCATGCGGCCATGGACCATGTGGGGCCCTACTGTTAACCTCTCCACCTACATCCCTCTTCCGATGACTGTCGCTTGTTGACCACATTGACCACACTGTGCCGAGAGCACCAACGCTGTGGACGACGGCGAGGCCTAGGAAGGGAACGACCCGGAGCCGGCGAAGACACAGCAGTGGATGCCCACACGGAGGGGAGTACGAGGGTTGACTGGTTCGGCTGCGGGGTGAGGCTGCCGTCGCCAGAAAATAACAGGAGGTGCGGGTGGGTAGATGGATGGCTTGGCCAGCGGTGGGAGTAGGGTGGGCCGGTGAGGTCTGCACGGCAGCACAGCCGGCCACAGGAGGAGGGAGCAGGCAGTAAAGCCGGCGCTGGTTTGGGCGGCTGGAGCAGGAAGATCAGAGATTGAAGAAGCACGACAGCCGTTGGATGGACATCCAACAGTCACTGCTGCTAGAATCGTTTGTTGACTATAAGTTGACAAAGCCTTACGTAGGCGTTAACTTAGTCGGCAAACAAGTCAGCCTCAAAATCTGTGGTGTGTACAGCCCATTTGCTATTATTTTTACAATTTAAAGCTCATTTGCTAATTCATATGGAATTTATTATAGTCCATTTGCCATTTTTAGAATTGCTGCCCATTTTCTGGTCAGGACCAGGGTTAAAAAATTGCTAAAAAAATGCAAAATTTTGCATATTTTTGTTGCGGTCCGAACTATTTTTAATCACAAAATTAGGAGCGAGATTAAAACTAATTTAAAAAAATGATAAAATCCGATGAAATATAAAATCTCAATGAAGAAAAAAAACAAAATATGAAACTAATTGCCCATTTGCTGTGTTTTTTTACATTTGCAACCCATTTCATATTACTTTTATGATTTACTGCCCATTTTCTGGCCAGGCCGAATGCATCCCTCCTCGTCTTGAAAGATTTGCAGCCCAGCAAGTCGAAGAGAACAAATAGGCCTAGGTTAGGTATTCTTCAAAAAAAATGGTGGGCTACCCATTTTGCCAAAGAAAAAACAGCTGGCCTGGTCATGTTGTTAGACGGGCCACAGACCCGCACAACCCAGTTTATATGCTGCTCCGTCTGAACAACCAAAAAAATAGCTCGAGCTGCTGGATCCCAGGTGTCAGCCACTCCTTATGCAATTCTGCCGTTAATTGACTATACGTTGACAATGATGTCGGTCTCAGATATCAGCAAGGTGGATATGAGTAAAAAAATTGAGGGGTGGATCTGAGTAGTAAGGAGGCACTTGCTTGCATTCGGCAGTGGACCTGGTGGGTCCCTACTGTCATACTCTCAAGTACAGTCCTCCCCCGATTCACCATGTTGACCATGTTGACAAGGCCGGACGGCAGCGCTGCGGCGAGCGCACCAAGGCGAAGGACGACGGTGAGGCCTCGGATGGGAATGAACAGGAGCCAGGGAAGATGCGGTAGTGTGGTCATAGGCGGCGGGAGTATGAGGGTTGACTGGTTCTGGTGCGGGGTGGGCTGCTATCGCCGGAGAAGAATATGATATGTGGGGGAGTAGAGGGATGGCCTGGCCAGCATTTCATGGTATGATAGGGCGGCGATCCGGGCACGACACCGTAACCAGCCGTGGAAGGCGGGAACAGGTCGTCCCGCCGGCGCTGGTTTGGCTTTGGCGCCTGGAAAGGTCAGACCCAAAACCTCAGCATGCTCGATAACAAGAATTAATTTTATATGGCTACAACTTATTGTAAAATGAAGCCAAGCACTTTTTTTCTTTAGGTATGAAGCTGAGCACATTCAGAAGCCCTGGGATAAAGTGGGGTCGCCACATGTGTTGGGCTGGGCTGGGCATTCTTATCGAAAAATAATGTTGGGCTGGAACTTTTTATCATAAAAAAAACTCGGCTTGTCAAAAAACTTGTGGTACTTGGGATTCGAATGGGAGACCTGGGCAGCACAATCCATAAAACATACAAATGCAATGGAAAAAAATTTGTGATATTTATTACAACTTGCTGCTAATAATTGTTAGATGTTGACCACGTTGACTACGATTTGCATCGGCTTCAACCTGGTGGGTACCAAATAACAGTCCGCTGGTTGCAGGAGGAAAAGGGTGTGAGAAAAAAGACCGGTCGCTATCTTTGCCTAAGAATAATATCGACTGAATGTAAAGATACTCTCATAGCAAAATAATGTCCTCCAGTTAAATCATACTTTTCAAATCGTAAATTTAAACAACATGTGCATGAACATTTAGCTGTATTTATTTATTTAGGGGAGCATGAGCATGTAGCTAGACCGGATTCATGTTAGAGCCTCCCTCCCAGTTAATTATGGGCTCTTCTATTGGGCCTAAATATCTAGGCTGCATGTCCTCGACAAGTGGAAGATTTGTTCCCTTGAAAAAATAGTATGTGCTACGTACGGGGCACTAAAGGATCGGAGCGTGCAACGACTTCCAAAACATTGTTTTTATCATTCTAACGCCACTATTTATTCAACTAACAGACAAAATATATTGCTCATTGTACATTGAAAACACCAGCAGCATCCATGGCTGTATATTGTTTTAGTAAAAGGGGTTTGCCGCCAATTTTCCGTTAATAGAAACCACTAGTGGTTCACAACAAACTAGAGCCCTACAAAGGAGCCTTGGGATTGAAGATACCACCAGGGGTGGGGGTGCAACAGAAGCAGTAAGCAGACCAGAAGAGTAAAGACGCAGCTCTCTCTTCCAACCAAACATTAGCCAACATTACAGAAGGGCTACCAAAAAAACCAAGTGTATGCATCAAACTTAATAAAGATCCTACTACACCAAGTGTACACATCTAACTAACTGGCTCAGTTAGACATTACTATTTATTAAGCTATGGAGATTGGCTGAAGGCTTGAACCTGACAGGGGAAATTCCAGCCAGCAGGTCGAAGTCTGATACATGCGACCCTCTCTCCTACTTTGGGCTGCAGAGCGTGGCGGCACATATCAGGGTATGGTGCATGGAGAGACGCATGGTACGCTGTGTACACATAGTTTTGCCTGATGAACGGAACCGCGTTGCCATCAGGATCCTTGACGTTGGTGATCTCCTGGTTAATCGGATAATTCAGTCCGAGAAACAGAGAGTGTGTGCGGAGGCTACTTACAGGCCTCCAGTCAAAAATTCCTGAGGGCCCAATGAAGCAGGGATCTTGCTGAAAGACCATGCAGTGACTGTGATTGTATTCCGTGAAACAACACATCCAGTACGTGTGAACAATCATCACTCATTCGTTGTAGTCTGATCGAGCCAGGAACCACCTGCAACTGCCATGCCGCTTTTCTTTGAAAGGTTCTGGGATTAGGAAGGGTAGGGACACCAGGCGGCCTACAACAACATATCAAGTTGGAGTCAAATAAAAATGGGCTGGTACTGTAAATCTAAGAACAACATGTTCAGAGCATGAATATTTTTTCAGTAAATGTTGACAATAATATAAGCATGGGAAGGATGATTTGATTTCACCAAAATTCTACTACATCTGATCACCAATGTGGGACGTTTTGGCAGTTTGAATTAAACTGTCAAAACGTCCACGTTACTGAACAGAGGGTGTATTTGACAGCGTGGTGTTA
Source organism: Elymus sibiricus (assembly GCA_039707655.1). Lineage (NCBI taxonomy): Eukaryota > Viridiplantae > Streptophyta > Magnoliopsida > Poales > Poaceae > Elymus > Elymus sibiricus. The sequence goes on from CM077670.1 coordinate 193,340,992, forward strand.
ATTTCTAACAACAATGTCATGATTCTAACTCTTCTCAAACTATACTCTAACAATAGGAAGCAAGCCATCATGATATCATAGGAAATTAGGAGTAACATACTGCTGTAACAGCCATTTGTAGCGATGACTGGAGTAGGCCAGCAATATGTCCAGCCATAGAAGGAGACCACAGCGTAAATGAAGCCCTTGTGTTCAATGGCATCAAAGAGCCATGGAGGATGTATGATCCTATGATGGACGTGGAGATTTATCCACTTACCGCAGTGACCTGTCAGATAGGCGAGACCGCGGTTGAAGAACGCAATTAGCCTGAAGTCTTTAGAATTCGCAGATCTTGTGGGCACTTGGCAGATTACAACCTTGAGCAAATCAAACTTGGTATCATGTTGGCTACTATAAGATTCCGAGTATTCTGGGCCGCGGTGCCAAAGCAGTGCAATGTTAATCGAAGGAAGGGGTATCAATCGCCGGGTGTAGACCTCCACAAGCTTCCACCTGCCGCGTCCGTCGACGAGAACCATCCAAGACGTGTTCATGCCGACCCAGTACATACCGTTAATGTAGTTGAGGGTGACGGGGATCGGATCGCAGTCGAGGGGGTTGATGCTCACCACCCTAGGATCCTTAAGCTGTGTGACACACCGTTTCTGAAGATCGGGCGGCATTAGCAAGCAGGGAGCTGGCTTAAAAAGGTCCGGCCTGAGGGCTTTGAGTAAACGATATAGCCCCAATGAGCACGCGGCGAGCGGCATGGTACTGAGATTGTCCACACGCGAAACAATGAGTTTCATTACCTCTATGGGGAGCGAATTCCAGCCACTCTTTTGGTGGACGCTGCTCGGTTCTGCCATTGTTAGTGCTTGGGTTTCGGAAGAGGGGGGAGGCGCCTAGCGGGGATGGAAGATTGGACGATTATGTGCTGGCGAGGATGGAGAAGCAAATATGTGCTGTGGGAAGTGGACAGGTGATCATGACAATGTAGCAGCAGCACGCCGCTTGACTTATGAGACACATCCCAGCAGCGTAGGGTCATATCGATGCCAGACAACTTGACTGATTACAGTACTACTAAACTATATATGACTATAAACTACAATACCTACTATAGTGGAGTAGGACTCTGCTCTACCTGAGTAGTATAGTAAATAGTACAAATTCAATGCCCGAGCATGGAACTACTACGAACCACCATCGGTGCTAACGCCAATCTCCATCAAACGTTCGCTGGGAGACATGGCAGTTGCAAATGCCCGCGTCGCAGCTACATGTGTAAAGGGTGGCAGTTTTGTCAAATACCATGGGCATAAAAAAAGGCCACCGTCGGATGGAAATCTGGCGGTTACATGGGCGTTCGCCAGGATTGGGCTCGTGGCGAACGTTCGCCAGGTATCATTACTAAAAAAAGGTTAAAACAGCAGGGGCTAGAACTTGCACCGGATGACCACTACCATTTTAGTACTACGTACGATCTACTGCTTCGTGTGCTACTCCTGCGCTCCATGCGGCGGGCGCGACGTGCCCTACAGCCACTCCCGTTTCATGGACGGCCTGGTCGATGCCTGCAAGGTGCCCTGTGTCTACTAGAGTTTCAGCTGCGAGAGGTCCGTCGCCTACCACTCGGTGGCGGACCATAGGTCCAGATGCGCGCACGTGCCCTGCTACTGCTATGAGTGCACGCCGCCATTTGAGGGCTCGCCGGCGAGCCTCCTGCATCACCTCACGGTACCGTCTGGCAAACACTCTTGGCCCGCGACGAACATCAAGTATGAGACGCGCTACCCATTTGCCGTGCCGGAGTCACTGGAGGATCACCGCCGCCTGCTTGTCACGGAGGAGGATGGCAGCGTCTTCCTCTTGGCCGTGGGCACCGGCAGGGCCCGCGCAGGCCGCCGCCCCGACTCTGTCATGCGCGTCAGGGGCAACGCCGCCGACGCCGACACGAGGCCGCTGTACAGGTGCGTGCTCACTGTTGATGCCCCTCCGGCGTACACGGGCGACCTCGGCAGCTCCCTCAGGCTGAATGAGACTGTGGCGAGCTGCTCCGTTCCTGGCAAGGTTGACATGGAATAGGGCTGGCTTCATGCGCATGTGAACCCCAACATGCTGCACGGGGACTCCAAGGAGGTTCACCTGGGCATATGCATTACCAAGTTAACTATTCATCATTAGTCTTCGCTCAATGGAAGTAGCTGTGTAAGCATGTGGACATCGACGCCCTCACCGGTTTCATTACCAAGATCCGTACGTCTGCCCTTAGCCTTCGTCTTGCAGCCCATGAGAGCCAGCTCCCTCGAGTGTGATTGCTGCTGCTTTATCTTTGTTCGTTTCGTTGGGCCTGTGTGCCTTTTGCCTGCTTGGCTATATTAAACCTTCCTTGTTGTTGTACTATTCATGTTGCTACTCTGTGATTTGGCTGGTTGGGCGGGCGATCTGCCTTTTCTCTAAAAAAAATCTACCACTTCCTGGATCCTCTTTGATCATCAGAACCGGTTTCTCGACTCACAGCCATCATAATTTGCATTTGAATGCACTTTCCAGTAATATTATTTTTGCGAGGGCATACAACATAGTACACTATTTTTTAACCCGAATCCAACGTTGATTTTTTTTGAATTGTTTGGACTACTTACCACATGTGTCACGTGGTTTCGACGTCGAACTTATACTGGAGTACTATTTCCCTACTAGTTAAATTTACGGTAAAAAATATTGGTCGAAAAGTCGAAATACGAGAGGTGCTAGTAAACCGGGACGGAAGTAGGAGTAGTACTAGAGTAGAGGGCGGCATTGCAGGGGAGTCTCACCCCGCTCGTGGCACGGCAGTAAAGCCGTCATATCACAAAACCCCACCACTCCTAGTAATAAGTGGCCTGGTAAAATGAACGGACAAGCAACCATCATATCACTCCCGTCTTTATTGCATTTCATCTCTCTGTAGTCCGGTTCATCTCTCCACATTTACGGTCGATCCTAAAACGGCACGCTGTACTAGTACTCAAGTTGGAATTCCAATTGCACGGCACAACTTCGTAGGAAAAAATACGACCGAGGGTGTACGAAGCGATTTGGGAGTAGTAGTAGTTGCAAAAAATATATAGTGCGTATAGATTTTTTGAAAAGTCAAACTTTACAAACTTTGACCAAGTTTATATAGAAAACTACTTGTATCTATAATAGTGAATATATAAATTATGAAACTATGTGTTGTGATGAATCTAATGAAATATGTTTTGCATTCTAGATGCAAATATTTTTCTCCAAAAACTAGGTCAAATTTAGTGAAGTTTGACTTTTCAAAAAGTCTATATGCACTACAATATGGAACGGAGGGTAGTAGGACTGTAAGTGCATCTAGTGCCACCCCTTGTTGGTTTTGGGGTATTGAAGACAAACTTGGTTGTGGGACTAATGTGTTTGTGAGATTCACAGGAGAACACAGGTAGAAGTCCTTATTGATTCAGTTTACCCATCAAAGATGACCCCTAAAAATGTATGAAGACATTGAAGACAATGGTGGTTCACGAAGACATTCATGTTGAAGATAATGGTTCATGAAGACATTCACTTGAAGCCAATGGAACGCAAAGACTTAGTCTTTTGGTAGTTTCATTTTATTCTTTCTTGAGTCATAGGAACCACCGTACTGTTAAGTCGGGTCGAGGTAAACGAAGTCAGAAATTGACGTGATGCTCAACCCAAATCCTATGTCTTCGAGCGAAGACAAATGAGAGAAAACCTCTTCCAGAGTTGGTTGAGTCAGCTTTGCTTGGAGCCCAAGTAAAGTTGACACGTGTGTTCAAATTCCGACCGTTGGACACGTGTCTGCTTCCCAATGACCCAGGGTCATTTCGGACATATCATGTCGGGTTGCCTCCTCGCTATAAATAGCCACCCCCCTCCACCATAAATTGGTGGATGCTCCAAGTTAGTGCACGGCTTTTGTCGTTTGAGAGCAACCCACCTCGAAGCCTTTGAGAGAGAATCCTTGCGAGGACAAAACCCAAAACACCCAGAGCCCAAAGTGATTGAGCATCACTGAAGACATTCTGTTCCAAGTGAACCAAAGACTTATTACACTTGAAGACTGTGATCTTCCAGCCAGTTAGGCGTCACATTCTGAGCATCCAAGAGTCATTGTGGATTGCCGGTGAACGAAGTCTGTGAAGGTTTGGAAGTCTACCTTGAAGACTTGCCAGAGTGATTGGGCGAGATCTACGGGTCGTAGCTCAAGGGGAATAAGGTGAAGATGTGGTCTTCTGAGTTCAATATCAGCCTCCCTAACCAGACGTACAACTGTCACAGTAGTTGGAATTGGTCAAACAAATCATTGTCTTCCCGGAGCCCCTAGTTCTATCCGTTCACTTCCTTTCTTTACTGTTTAGTACTGTGAAGCCCTTGCATGCCTGTCTGTGTTTGAAGATATTCCCTGAAGCCATTCATCTGTTAACCTATTTGTCTTCATGCTTCTTGTGTTTATGTTCAATGCATGCTTGTATGTATGATTCCTATGCCTATCATATCTGATCATGTTAGTTACTACTGTTGTTAGTTTTCATTGTGCTTCCGCTTGCTTTGAAGACATTGCCTATTTTCGAAGCCTATTATAAAAATCACCTATTCACCCCCCTCTAGTCAATAACTAGCACTTTCAATTGGTATCAGAGCCAGGTTCTCCCTTGTTCTGTGTGATTCGGTTTAACCACCTGGAGTTTTAGTTATGTTGACTGCAGGGATAATCAAGGTTTCCGTTGCGTGCCCCGTCTTCGATGCCACTGACTATCCCTACTGGAAGAATAAGATGCGCATGCATCTTGAAGCCAGTGACAACGACCTCTGGTATGTCGTCAAGAATGGTGTTCCCAAGGTCGATGAAGGTATCACCGCTGCTGATGTGAAGAGGTTCGCGCAACTGGACTCGACCGCCATGAACATCATCTGTGGTCATCTGACCAAAGGACAGTATGGTCGTGTGAGTGCAGTGGAGTCCGCGAAGCTAGTCTGGGACTGGCTCTCCAAGGTCAACGAGGGCGTCTCATCTCAACAAGACTCCCGAATCGATGTACTTTGCAATCTCTTCAACCGCTTCAAGAGACTCGAGAATGAAAATGTTCAGCTCACCTTCGACCATCTTACTGATATCACCAATGAGCTTCATGCTCTTGGCGCCACTGACATCACCAAGCATGAAGTTGTGAAGAAGCTATTGAGGTCTCTTAACAGTTCGTTTGACACTTTATCACTGATGATTCAAGAGCGCCCTGATTTCAAGCAATTGGATCCTGCCGATATACTTGAGAGGCTCAATACTCATGAATTCCAGCTATCTGAGAAGAGGGATATCTATGGTCCTAGCTATGGATGTTCTCGCGCTTTGAAAGCAAAGGCTGTATCTTCATTTGAAGACTCTGACTGTTGTTCCGATGGTGCTGAAGACATTGGCAGAGAGCTTGCAATGCTCGTGAAAAAGTTCTAGAAGTTCACCAAGAAAAACCGCTTCCGAAAATCTTCAAAGTATGATTCCAAGAAGGCTGAAGCTTCCACTCGTGACTACAAGAAGAGAACTTGCGACAAATGCAAGAAGCCAGGCCACTACATGGCAGAATGTCCTCAATGGGAAAAGGAATCAAAGAAGAAGAAGAAGAGCAAGGACTCTAACACTGATGAGAAGAAGAAGAAACACTCAAAGTCTTCATCGCACAAAAGAAGTTCCTCCAGCAAAGCTCGTGCATTCATCGGCAAGGAAATGGATTCAGAGGAGGAATCTGCTTCAGAGGAGTTGGTGGAGGAGTCAGAGGAGGAGTCAGACTCAAGCATGGCAAGCCTGGCTTTGGCTTCAGCATTCGTCACCAAGTCCATCTTCAGCACTGAAGACAATTGTCACGTCACCGACACTAACGACGACGACGACGACTCTGCTCCTGCCTACTGCTTCATGGCAAGAGGAGCTAAGGTAACCTCGCGCGCTGCCTACTTTGAAACCTCAAGTGAAGATGACTCTGAATGTGAATCCAAACCTAGCTATAAGACACTTGCTAAAATTGCAACTGAGCAACAAACTGCTATAGAAAAGATTCAAAAACTGCTAGACAAAAGCAATGATCTGTTGGACGAGGAAATGAATCGAAGTCAATCCTTAATTAAAGACATAATAAATCTTCAAGTTAAATATGATGAGCTCCTAGGTCATCATGATACCCTCTCATCTGATCATGAGAAGCTCTCCTATGAATATCTTCAAAGGAAGCAAGATCTTGAGAAGCTGAGAGCATCTCATGATGATCTTCGAACTAAAAACGATTCACTACTCGCTCAACAGATCAGTACTGCTCAGGATTAATTTGTGCCACCTTGCTTGAAATGCCTGGAGTGTGATAACGCTAATTCCTATGCTGAATGTTCCATTATTTCTGAATCTACAATATCTTCAACTTTTGATGTGGCCACTAACCTCTCATTTGAGGAAGGCACTGCTCTTACTGATGAGAATGCCATGTTGAAGACATTGCTTGAGACTGGCATGTACAAGAGTCTCAAAGGGCATCAGACTCTTTGTGATGTCCTCAAGAAACAGATCCTGAACAGGAACCCTAGGAAAGAGGGCATTGGCTTCGAGAGAAACATAAATGTTGATGGCACATATTGGAAGCCTGAGCAGTACCCCAAAACCACTTGAGTTGCTGCAACAGGCCCCCCAGTAGACCCATCCACATTATCTGGCTATACCTCTGCTAACCCCATCATCATTGATGAGTCCTTCGACTCAAACTATAAACTGTTCAAAAACCAGAATGGTGAAGTGTTTGTCAGGTTTATTGGAACTAACTACAGGAATGGTTCGCCTATGAAGAAGATCTGGGTTCCCAAAAATCTTCTGGAAAGGCTTGCCATGAATGTAATCATGACACCACCTGGGAAGAACACAAACCCCAGAGCAAAATCTTCATATGGACCAAAGTCTTCATACAGACGAAGGTCTTCGTATGATCATGCTAACACATATGTTTCGCAGGGTTACTATGATCAGACTCATGAATATGAGAGACGTTCCTCAAACCATTATGTTCACAAATCAAAGAATTTCTCTGCTCATTCATTTGAGTACTCTAACCCCCCTGTGAAGCTATTTGCTAGGGCTTCAAAGCCAAAGTTCTCAGATGTTGCAGTTAGACTCATTGCTTCTAAGCCACCCCTTCAGATGTGGGTGGTTAAGAAGAACTGATCTTTCTGGCAGGGTCAGTTCTCCAGCTGAAGAGCATTGGGTTCCGAAGACAATGCTGGGGACCTGAAAAATCTTGTCGGACGCAAGATAAAATGTCCAAATGGTCTTACCATTTATTTCATCCATGGATTTCTTGATGATCATCCTAATATATCCTACAAGAAACTTACATTCTCTGAAAGTCTTCATCGTCAAATGTTTGCACTTCACAATTGTCTTGGTGAAGCCTATCCTACTAATTGCTCTGTAGGGTACACTTCCGAAAGCTACTGAATGGATCCTGGACAGTGGCTGCACCAACCATATGATTGGTGACCGAAGCTTGCTCATGGACTCTACACTTCGTCCTTCTACACAAAAGCACATTACTTTTGCTGACACTGGGAAAAGCAAGGTATTGGGTCTAGGTAGGGTTGCAATCTCAAAGGATCGGCACATGGATAAAGTGATGCTTGTCGAATCCCTTGGATTCAACCTCGTGTCCATCTCAATGCTTTGTGATCTTGATATGATTGTCATCTTTGGCAAATCTCACTGTCTTGTGCTTATGGCTTCTGACAAAACTCAAGTCTTCGATGGTTATTGAAGTGGTGACTTGTACATGGTAGATTTCTCCACAGGACCACAGCTTGCCACATGTCTTCTAGCAAAAGCTTCAGAATGCTGGCTTCGGCATCGACGGCTGGGACATGCTGGCATGAGGAACTTACACACCCTTGTGAAGAAGAAGCACATCATTGGGATCGAGGGCATTAAGTTCAAGAAGGATCATTTATGTGGAGCCTATGAAGCTGGGAAGATAACTAGTGCGAAACACCCCTTGAAGACAATCATGACGACCACTCGTCCCTTTGAGCTGCTACACATGGACTTATTTGGCCCTACTCATTACTCCACTTTTACTACTTTTGCACATCTATATGGCTTCGTGATTGTTGATGATTATTCTCGATATACTTGGGTGCACATAATCCTTTATGAGAATGAAGTGCAGGATGTCTTCAGGCGGTTCGCCAACCGGGCCATGACCAACTATGGCGTCAAGATCAAGCATATCAGGAGTGACAATGGCACCGAGTTCAAGAACACTGGACTCGACACTTACCTTGACATTCTTGGCATCACACATGAGTTATCAGCTCCATACACTCCACAGCAGAATGGCGTCGTGGAGCGCAAGAACAGAACTCTCATTGAGATGGCTCACACTATGCTCGACGAATACAAGACACCACGCAAGTGGTGGCCTGAAGCCATTGATACTGCATGCCACATCATCAACAGGGTATATCTTCACAAGTTCTTCAAGAAGACATCTTATGAACTAATCACTGGTAAGAAGCCAAATGTAAGTTATTTCAAAGTATTCGGTGCTAGGTGCTGGATACGGGATCCACATCACACTTCCAAATTTGCACCGAAAGCACATGAGGGTTTTATGCTTGGCTATGGAAAGGAATCACACACCTACAGAGTCTTCAACCTCTTTCACCACAAAGTGGTTGAAACTGTAGATGTACGATTCGATGAGACTAACGGCTCGCAAAGAGAGCACCTGCCACATGTGATAGATGAACTCCCTCCAAGTGAATCCATCAAGCTAATGGGTACTGGAGACATAATACCCACTGAGGAACCCGGAGATGAAGAGGTCGTGATACCTGCTCCAGTCCAGCATGAAGACAATGGTCAGCCTGAAGATAATGCTAAGCCTGAAGACAATGCTTAGCAACAGCAAAGTCTTCGCCCTGTACATCCTTGTGTGGCCAATGAAGTTCAGATCGAGAAGATACTTGACAACATCAATGCACCTGGTCCTCTCACTCGCTCAAGAGCCACACAGCTAGCAAACTTTTGTGGACACTTCGCTTTCGTCTCCATCACAGAACCCGCCAAAGTCACTGAAGCCTTCATGGAACCAGAATGGATTCAAGCTATGCAAGAACTGCTTCAGCAATTTGAGCTCAACAATGTGTGGGAACTCGTCAAGCGTCCTGACCCTCGCAAGCATAACATAATTGGAACCAAATGGATCTACCACAACAAGCAAGATGAACATGGTCAAGTTGTCAGAAACAAAGCTCGTCTAGTTGCACAAGGTTACACACAAGTGGAAGGAATTGATTTCGAAGAAACCTTTGCTCCTGTGGCTAGACTTGAAGCCATCCGCATACTTCTTGCTTATGCGAATCATCATGATATCCTCTTATATCAAATGGATGTGAAGAGTGCCTTTCTCAACGGCAAAATTGAAGAAGAAGTCTATGTTGCTCAACCACCTGGTTTTGAAGATCCAAAGCACCCTAACAAGGTCTATAGGCTCAACAAGGCACTGTATGGCCTCAAACAAGCTCCACGAGCCTGGTATGACACACTCAAGGAATTTTTGAAAAGCAAAGGCTTCAAACCCGGTTCACTTGATCCCACTCTCTTCACCAAATCATATGATGGTGAACTATTTGTTTGCCAAATTTATGTGGATGACATTATCTTCGGCTGCACTGAAAAATGATATAGTGATGAGTTCAGTCATATGATGCAAGAGCAATATCGAATGTCCATGATGGGAGAGCTGAAATTCTTTCTTGGTCTTCAAATTAGTCAACAACGCAATGGCATCTTCAAATCACAAGAGAAGTATCTCAAGGGCTGCTTGAAGAAGTTTGGTATGCAAGATTGCAAGGGCTACAAGTTGCCAATGCCAACCAATGGTCATCTGAGTTCTGACGACAATGGTAAAGAGTTCAATCAAAAGGTATACCGCTCCATGATTTGTTCTTTATTGTACTTATGTGCATCTAGGCCAGATATAATGCTTAGCATTTGCATGTGTGCCCGATTCCAAGCGGCACCAAAGGAATGACATCACCTCGTCGTGAAGCGAATACTTCGATATTTAGCTCACACCCCAACGCTAGGATTATGGTATCCAAAGGGCTCAGAGTTTGATTTGGTTGGATTCTCTGATTCTGACTATGCTGGAGATAGGGTGGATCGCAAATCCACATCAGGCACTTGTCACTTTCTTGGACGTTCACTTGTATGTTGGTCTTCAAAGAAGCAGAAGAACTGTGTATCACTCTCCACTGCTGAAGCCGAATACATTGCTGCTGGATCCTGCTGTGCGCAACTTCTCTGGATGAAGCAAACCCTGAAGGACTATGGCATCAACAAGAAGAAAGTTCCTCTGTTCTGTGACAACGAGAGCGCCATCAAGATTTCACACAATCCTATCCAGCACTCCAAGACGAAGCATATTGAGATCAGGCATCATTTCCTTCGTCATCATGTGCTCAAGGAAGACATTGACATCATTCATGTCAACACTGAAGATCAGTTGGCAGATATCTTCACGAAGCCTTTGGATGAGAAGAGGTTTTGCAAGTTTTGGTGTGAGCTAAATATCTTAGAATCCTTGAATGTCCAGTGAATGGACACACACCCTAATGCTTATGCATTGTTGATGACTATGATGTACAACACATGAAGTAACGTATGTCTTCAATTCATGAAGATGTACACTCTAAGTGTGAAGATATTAACACAGAATTTGACTTTAGAGTGCCAGGATAATTGTGCGCCGTGTTTGGGTCTAATACTTCCTATACGGTGGGTAACGCCACAACCAAACTTTCTTGAAGATTTTCATTTGGCGTCACATCTATTGCATTATCTTCTTGATTTGGTTTGTCTTCACCAATGGCTTTATCTTCACACTTTGTTTAATCTTATTGCCTATGCTATATTTATATGAGTTTGTCCTCGACAACATTCACTTATAGCTATGTCTTGAAGTTGGAATTTTTTTTGAACTAAGTGAATGTGATCGGACCCTTACCCCTCTGTGCTTATCTCTTCCAATCTCTCTAAATCTTCATATGCATTCTACTTGACACGTGTCGATTGTCTTCACTGTGTCCATGTCAGTCAAAGATTTTGAGACCAAAATTTAAAACGTTTTCATATCCTTATCCATTTTACCGACCGCCGCAGAAGCCGGAACGACCTCCCACCAAAACTGCTAAGTAGTGGGGTCTGTGCATCGCTGTTAAAACAACACCAGCATGCCACGCGTCAACCAAAGGCGTATCGCCAGGGGCAGCACAGTAAATCCACCATGATGAACTCCTCCTTATAAATACTTCGCCTCTGCAGTCATTAAGTTCTTTCACACCTGTCGCTCTCGCCATCTCATGTCAGGGCCGGTTTTCTGGGACACAAAATCCCAGCAAATGACCCTCGTGTCATCACCAGCCCCAGGATTACTGTTCGCTGGTGGACACTACCTCGATATAGGATTCCAAGCAGTTACAAGAATTTGAGTACAAGACCATAAAGGTCCATTGAGTACCACAATGATTTCTAGTGGCGGATGACGGAAGCGACTCGTGGATCTCCAACGTCGATGGGGCTTCATTCCCACAGGAACAGCTGACCAGGATAACTCCTATCTCACATGGCTGCTATCTCCCATTCCTAGGCTACGGAAGTGTCTTGGTAGCGCTCTAGTCCAGATAATGATCTGGCCAAGACAATAGCCAGGGACAAGCCAGTGAGTACGTTTGAATGTACTCACAAACATCATGAACAAAAGATGTATCGAATGCAAACAAAATGCATATGATCATGTTAAAATAATTCAAATGAACATTTGGTTAGATAGCATGTATAATGTGTTCAGGTAGGCAATTTTAAGTGTCGATTCTTAGGTGGTAAAACCATCCCAGAAGAGTCTAAATGAAAGCGTAAGTGGAACGTCGGGCGTTAGACCGCCCAAAAAATTCCAAGAAAAATAAAATGAAACATCGGGTGTTAGACCGCCCGAGGATTCCAAGAAAATAAAATGGAATATCGGGCGTTAGACCGCCCGAGGATTCCAAAATAAAACGCCAGTCGGGTGTCTGAATGCGACACCTCGGAAGGTCTTGAAAAGTAATGCCAAACGGGTGTCTGAGTGCGATGCCTCGAGAGGTCTTGAAAAGAAATGCCAAACGGGTGTCTGAATGCGACGCCTCGAGAGGTCTTGAAAAGAAATGCCAAACGGGTGCCTGAATGCGACGCCTCGAGAGGTCTTGAAAAGAAATGCCAAACGGGTGTCTGAATGCGATGCCTCGAGAGGTCTTGAAAAGAAAGTAATAACATGAGTATCCAGGTGGCATGACCTTCCCAAGAGATACTCAAAAATGTACGTAAGAGAAAAAGGTTAGTCCACAGTAATATTCATGTTAACAATAATATTCATGATAGCATCCGTAGTGATAACAATCATCCTGCAAAAATGAATCATCCTCAATTTTAATTATTTCCTCCGAAGACCGACACTAAGACCGACACTTGACCCATCCCAGACTGTAGCCCTTAACCGCGGACACGACTATTCGAATAGGTTTTTATACTTTGCAGAGGTTGTACTCTTTACCCACAAGTAAAGGATTTCTTTAGTCAACCCCGAGACATTGACTAATTCTGATTACGACCTTTGGGTTGAAAACACACCTAACCGGCACACACCAGCTTAACTTTCACGATGCCCGGAATCACCCAAGGCATCATCCAAGAAAAACTCTAAGACGGGGAGGCCAACACCTTGAATAGCATGGGATCACAAAACGCGGGCAATAACAAGGGGTGCATGCCCCCCTCTTGGGCCAGCCGGAAACACCCATGCCCCGTGACCAAGTGGCATGCCTACCAGTGGCCACTGGTATCTTCCACTATGGCCTCTCTGTACGGTGTGTGCAAGGAAAGGGGTTACCAACTTACTGAACCATACCCTATCTGTGGCAGGGACAAGTGGCAGCACGAATCAAGTATGGGGGTTACCGGAACAAGACTCGATCTACGGTCGACTTAGGAGGTTTAAGTTTTCCTGCAGTGGTTAGCACCATATATTTCCTTGATAGTACCTAACAGGGTCACCACCTGGCATGTCCCAACATGCCCTCACTGATCATTCTCGTCACAACGAGATTTCAGTCTCACGACCACTTTTCTTGTGACTGATTCTTTCCTGCAGATTAGTCCGGACCAACATAGACATATGTGGCATGTGAAAATAACCACACTCACTCATACTTCATGTTTAAGTGAAGATAAAATATTATCAATGGATCATGCATGTATAAATAGCAATATGCAAATTTCATTCGAAATTATCATAATCATGATTCAAATATTCTAGCAGGCAAACTACCAAACATTCATCATATCAAGTGTCCAAGATGCTTGCCTTGGGTATGTGGTGGTGCTGGTTCACTCCAAAGTTTTGCAAAAATTATCTTCCCTCCATTTCTCCTATTTTCAAAATATTGCAAATATCACCTAACTACAAAACAGTACAAAAATTAGTTTGGAAATTTCTGAAATAAATACTTAAATAAACTAGATGAAAAATGACGAATGACAGAAAAAGAATTAATTCATTTAGAGTTATGGTTAAAAAATTAGAGGCAGTCAAAGTTATGGTCAAAATTTTGATTTTGATTTAATTTTGAAAAGAAAATAGTTCGGCGCCAGTGCATTACCTAAAGAAGAAAATGTATTCCAGGAAATACGCTTCCACTTAACGGACTCGGGGCAGCCTCCGGTCACTGACCGTGGGTCCCACCGGACCCACCAGTCAGGTTTGACTGGTTGTCGCGCGCGCCTCCTTGCTGGATAGAACAGAGCGGCATGCCGGCGGCGATTGCCAGCGGATGGCAGCACCTCTCGACGAGCTGGGCACATGGGGAGGATCAAGAGGTTGAGGCGAGCCTGTGGGTTCCCGCCATGGTCACTGGGGTGGACGGAGTCGCCGGTGGCGAGCACTCCTGAAGGGCTCCGGCGGAGGCGATTCAGGGCATTTGCCCATGGGCTATCCCCGGCAAAATTGAGGAGCAGGATGTATTTTTGAGACCAAGAGGGGGCTACTGGTGGAGAGAATGGGGTGGGAAAGGATCTGGTTGCGTCAGAATCGACCAAAGGGTGGTGGCAGACGTGGTTGCCAGAGGCAGGAAAGATGACCTCCTCCAGTCGTTCTGCTACTCGGGAAAACTTGTAGAGGGAGGAGGAGGAGTGTGATGCTCTGGAACAAGCCCGGGGTGGCCTTTTATAGCGCAGGGAAGGCGGTGCTGCGGGTTCCAGGGAGCGGCCACGGTGGCGGAGGTCATTGATGGCGAAACGCGGTCGGTGGCGAGGCCGGTGACGGCGGCGGGGGTCGGTGAGGCTGCATCTGAGCTCCAGGTGAGCTGGCTGGCTCGGGGAAGCTCCAGGTGGCCTGGACAGTGCCGTCCCAGAGTGAATCGTGGCAGCGGCCATTGATGACCTCAGTAGGGCGGTAGCGAGGCCGGTGAGTTCGGTGGTGGACTGCGGGGTTAGGAGAGGGCGGTGGCCATCCAAATTTATGCCATGGGGGAAGCTAGATGGCTCAAGACGCCTGGGCGATGGCGTGCTCGCTACGGCGTCGGCCGTGGCAGGTGTTGGTCGGAGGTGGCCGGCGGCAGACGACAAGGGGACGAGTCGGTGAGATGCGTGGGTGTCTCGCGAAGCTCTCGGAGGTGTCTTGCGTGCGGAGTGGCAGCAGGGAGGGCAACGCGGGGCGGTGCCGACGCCTGTAGTTTTGGCGCTCTGGACACGCTCTGTGCATGCACACCAATTGCTCGATGGAATGCCAGAGCGTCCTAGGCTGTCCCAAATGAGCCGATCTTTGGCAAGGTGGTGTTTACTAAGGTGGTATGGATGATGTACATGCTGGTTTAGCAGAAGAGTTAGTGCCAGATGCAGGTTTAGAAAGGTGGATGCTTTCAGCCATGTACAGAAGGTGTTTGATGAAATGCTAAGGTGTCCTAGGCATTTTTGTTAGCTATGAAAATTGACAGGATTATGTCTCAATGGATGTTAAAAATTATGGCAAGATTGGTTTGGCAAAAAGAAAAAGTTGCCAATGCAAGTTTGAGTGAAATTCAGTTCTAGACCCAAACTTGGAGGAATCATTTGGTGGACTTCCATGATGCAAATTGGGCTTAGCTCCTGGACTTAAGGGTTTAACTAGAAGGACTACCAGCTGGAAAAGTTTCAGTAATTATTGAGCTAGGAAAAATAGAGCTGTAGTTATAAGATAAGAATGGGACAAAATTGAAAAGAGGAAGGTTTGCTCAGATTTTTCAAAGGACCAGGTTGGGTTTTTGCACAAAAGTGATTTATAGGACTAAGAGGCTCTCCCAAAAAAAATTGGCATTTAAAATAATATTATTTGAAATAGTTTTGGTGCAACAGAAACATTTCTGCGTTTGAAAATGCCATTAAAAGAATTATTTTGGGGCAAATTTTATTATGAAAATATTTCCTACTGAATTTTAAAATATAAATGAAAGGATTAGGAAAAACTTTCAAACCCACAATATTTTTTGAAAATTTCTATATGGAGGGAAGGATTTTGGAAAAAAAAACAAAAAATACCCTGAAATTAATTAAAAGACCTAATATAATACAAACTTTTATTTTTATCCAAATTTTATTTAGTAAAAACATGGCCTAAAATTTTGGGGTGTTACATCTCAACCCTAGCGCCGTCGCTAGCTTCCATCGACGCTGGAGAAGAAGCACTTCACTGCCGCGACCTCTTCGGCGTCGTACTCACGCCGGCTGCGGATATCCTCTCACCGCCGCCGCCGTAGCTGTCTTCCACTACCAAGTTAGGGCGTGGGAGATCAAACTGCTCAGCTTCCTTCACGTCTCCTTGAGCTGTTCATCGTGCGGTAAATAAAAATCACTTTTTTACCGTTTGTTTGATCTGAAATATCTCCATATATCTTCAGAAGTTGTTCTTTCACCTTCAAATATATATCTTCAGTCACACATCTCATATCTTGCAAAGTTCCTTAACTTATGCTACATTTCGTATGATTCCTCACTTGTACCTATTTTCGAATTAGTACAAATTTGGAACCAACACTCTGTAAGTGAATGTCTTCACACTATGAGGTCATTGTCTTCAAATTGATTTATCTTCAAAATCCTCTGAGAATGCATATGACCTCTCCTCCTTCCCTCGCATCTCTAATTCTTTCACAGGTACATGTCCGTGGGGGAGTCACTTGGTTCTCATAGTCTGAATTCATTTGCAGACTTCTTACAGCTTCATCTTGATTTTCCTGAAGCCAGTTCCTGTCGAATCAGCAGAGCGAAGCCTATCAGCCCTTTGAAGGCAATGGCTGGTGGTAAATCTTCAAAGAAGGGAGGAATACAAAGGCGAGCAAACACTGCTCTCGACCTCCCTCCAGATCTGTATGGGCAATACCAGTCATATCCAGAGAAAACATATGGTGAACACAAATCACGTGTGCAGTGGATTAGAAGATATTGGGCTGAGCAATGGTTCTACTACCATTTTGTCACACCTGAATATGCCGACAAGAATGCAGTCAAGCCTCCATGGGCGGATATCATCTACTGAAAACTAATTCCAAAGACAAAGGCTGATGCCATTTCTCAACACTTCTATCAATGCATGGTCAGAGGTGTGAAGCCACAAGATGTTGACCCATCCAGTATCAGATGGTGTCGTGAAGATGATCTCTTTGAAGCCAATTACCAGTTTGCAAAGGGTTCAGCTAAGCAGAACAAGAAGGACTATGGTGTTGACTTCAACCCTGGTCCAGTGGAACCAAGGCCCGATGGCTCCCGTCAAGCATATCCAAATTTGACTGGTCCATGGGACAGTCTTCAAGCATACATTGAGCACACAGACGCTCTTCATGCTGTCGCAGCTGCCGCTCGCGGAGAAGCTCATGCTGAAGACATTGCTCCTGCCTCCACCAAGACACAGAGAAAGCCTAAAGCCCCCAAAGCTAAAGAGGGGCAATCATCAAAGTCTGCCGCCGCACCAAAAGCTTCAAGAGTGAACCCTATGAGATCTGCACCTCCTGAATCTAGTGTGCAATCTGAAGATATGTCTCGCAACTCTTTAAAGAGAAAACAAACTGCAGGGTGAGGCCCTAAATCAACAAACACCCTTCGGGATGATGATGCCATCATTGATTTGTCGGATGATGAGTTTGATGACGATGCTCTTGAGCAGCTCATCAAGAACAAGTAGGAAGAGGCCGATATCTTCAAGGAACTGCCTCTGTTCGATCATGACATTCTGAATAACTTCATTGATGAATGGTTTTGCGACCCATCTTTATCGATTGACGATCTGCAGCTTCCAATTGACATCAGTGTCACCTTCCAAAGCTTCATCAACCCAAAACTTGCAGTCGTTCAAAATGTACTTGAACAGAAGAACAAGATTGAGCATGAGAAACAACTTTTCAAGAAGCATCTTGCCAAGTTCAGCATCAAGGAAATTCAAGGCTACAAGAACATGATGGCAGGCCTGAAAGAGGAATTTCAAAAGCGTCGCGATGACGCCAAAGGTGCCAGGGAACGCCTCAAGCACTATGCTAAGAAGACAGTGCAAGCTCACAATGAGGGCTTGAAGACAAAAGCACTTGGCCGTCCCGCAATTGATCCGAAGCTGATCAAGAAGAAGAAGAAGAAGAAGAAGCCAGTGACTCCTGCTGAGGCACCACGGCAAGATATTCCCAAGATTGTCTTCCCGCCAAGCTTCTCTGGCTCGAAGCCATCTGTGCCATCCATTGCTTCAGAAAAGAAGAACATACAGCAAGCTGAAGCTGAAGCTCATAAGAGCAAGCATTCTGATGCCTCTGCTGTCTCTCCTTCTCAGAAGCGCCAAAAGACGAAGTCTTCAAAGCCTTCGCGCAGGGCACAAGTGGCAACTGCTTCATCAGCTCCTCAAGATCTGCTGCTTGTGACGCCAATCTCTGTGGCACCCCCTGTTTCAGTAAACACAGAAAGAAGAGTTGTTGTGCATGAACCTGCTTCCATAGAGGTTCCTGTTATTGAAGATATTCCAGCTGTTGACCCCACTGCAGCTGAAGACATTGGTACTGACGCCAATGTGTGAAATGAAGATGATGACGTCCTTCCTCAGATTACCCAAGATGTGGTATCATCGCCTTTTCAAGAGAACAGTGAACCTATCAGCATTGGCAGACCCCTGACGCCAATGGCCATTGATGAGTGCTGGGATGAGCAGCCTCATGAAGAGATCCCCACCACTCCACCTCCTCAAACGGCAACCACTGATATGCCGCAGATGCAAGGAACGCCTGACGCCATGGACGAAGACCATTCATCTCCAAAGGCATCACCCTCATTTCGAAGGCTTCGCCATGGCCCAAAACCTTCAGCCTCCATGTCACGTATTCCCAAGGAGGATGTGCATCAAGAAGCTTTTGTTTCTCAAGATGTTATGCAAGATGATGTTCCTCCCAGTACCACTGCTCAAACTGAAGCTACACAAGTTGAATCAGTACAAACTGTATCCACTGAAGCTCAACATGAGCTCGAAGTTAAACAGACTGAAGACGTTCCGTCTGCAACCACTGAACCCATTCAAGATCTGGTGTCTGAAACTGTTACTCCTGCTGCCACTGAGGCCCTTGTGCCTGAAGTCAATCTGACTGCAACTCATGAAGCTCCTGCTTTTGCTCCTGAAGTCATTGCTCCAACTGAAGACAATGCGCCAAATACAACTTTGGCCTATAATCGAGCTGGTGAGCTAGTTCATGTTTTGTGGCCAACACTCACTCCACCTGTGCAGCATGGCCCGCAATATGAGTTCAACATCAACAATCGGCCACTCATTCAGAGGCTTATGCCCAGAATACCAAGGTTTCATAGCGCACCTTCAACTGATTGTTCATTTAGTGTCGCTGCTTTCAGAAATGAGAACACATTCTTTGACAGCTCCAAGAATCGCTTCAAGAAGACTCGCATATCTTCGGACAGATTCTGGACTCATCATTAGCGCAGCTACTATATGTGCGTCCTGTATAATCAAGACCGGATTCATCCTCACAGGCATTTGGATCGTGAAGCCATGTCGGGACTCCCTTGCTTGGACCAAGCTTTGGACTGCTTCAGAGATGTTAGATTGTTGCCCTTCTTCACAGACAAGGAACACTGTAATGAGGAGCTCATACTCCAATTTTATGCAACTCTACACATTTCTGGCTTCAACAGGGACCCCAAGACTTGGACCCTTGAATGGATGACTGGGGATGTTCATCATGAAGCCAAACCTCAAGATCTTCTAGAGCTCACCACCTTGCCCACTCCTGGTGATTTCTACAATCCAGGTTGTGCTGCTTATGAGAAGGAAGTTGAAAGTATCTTCCAGAAGCCTGAGCCAAACATGACTGAAATGCTCACAATGATGAAGCCATTGCCATTTGAAGCTGAATACCCCAGGGAGTTTTTCGTCAACGACCTTGAGTACTTGCCTCGAACTGTCTATCACATTCTTCGCAACACTCTATGGCCAATCAAAGGGCATTCATCTTCAGCCAAGCTTGAAGGCGCCATGAAGACATTGGTATACTATGTCGTCAATGGCATCAGATTCAACACCCATGACTTCTTCATCCGACAGCTTGCTGCCTCTGGGACGGATCTGTTTGGCCTCAAGTTCTATGCACCATGGATCATGCGCCTCATTAAGCTTCGCTCAACTATGCAATATGAACCCTCTGGTCGCACACATCATATCTTTCTGCCTGAAGTGGATGCACCTCATGAAGTCATTTATCCTTCAGCAGATAAAGATCCAAGAATTGTTGAACCAAGCCACTCTGCTTATATGGAAGCTATTCATCTTCCCGATGTGGCCCCTACTTCTGAACTTGCTGGTCAGTTTCGGCAACCACATCAAGCCAACACTGAAGCTACTACCAGTACAGTTCCTCAAAGGCCTCAGAAGTGGCCCAAGGTGATGACAGACAGGGAGTTGATTGTTTCGCTACATCAGAAGCAAGACAAGCATCATGACTGGCTCAAGAGGCAGATGAAGAGCATCATAGCTGATCTCAACAGAGTTCGAAACCTCCCCACGAAGAATGCCTTTGTAGCTCATGAGGCCAACCGTCGTGCTTGGAAGAGCCTCACACTGCTATGCTCTGAAGACGACCTTCTTGTCGATGGCTTCAAGGAGACTTTCAAATTTGGCTCCAAGCCTCCATCATCAGAGAAGTGGCATGCTACGCCTTCACTTGAGGACTCAGATTACGCTTCTTCAGCGCCCACGATTCATGCCCGGATTGTTGATGAAGAAGATGATACCACTTCTCCAGCTATGGTTTCGCTACACCAAGATGCTGCATCAGGCAAACTCCAACATCGACCCGGCTGCCCCAACATCATCAGTGCCTCCTCAGGACGTTTAGACATCCTATGTCTTCATACCTTTTTGGTCATTCGATGACAAAAGGGGGAGAAGCATATGGGTTGATAGTCTTCAAGCGGGCCTTTTGGGTCGGGCTTGTTATATTTTGTTAAGTTTGCAACTCTCGTTTTGGAACATTTGGTTATTTGGGTTGTAAACTTAAGTCCTAATGGACGTCTGCTACATTTGGTACTTGTCATTTCTGCACTACTGCTATATCTGATTTTATGCGCTTGAAGTCATTCTGCAGACGCCCATGTTTCATTGTGCATTCCATTATCCTCGTAATACTGTGTATGCACATGTTGTGTCTTCATGAATAGAGGGAGAACTCCACAAAGAAAAACCTACCATGTGCATTTGCATTCAAAAGCAAATTACTTATATGCACATCTTCAGGGGGAGGTCCTCAAATTTCATGAAGTCAAACACCTTGTTCCTTAAACTTTCACATATTTTTATCCCCGTTGAAACTTCAACCAGTTTGTCATCAATCACCAAAAAGGGGGAGATTGTAAGTGCATCTAGTGCCACCCCTTGTTAGTTTTGTCGTATTGAAGACAAACTTGGTTGTGGGACTAATGTGTTTGTGAGATTCACAGGAGAACACAGGTAGAAGTCCTTATTGATTTGGTTTACCCATCAAAGATGACCCCTAAAAATGTATGAAGACATTGAAGACAATGGTGGTTCACGAAGACATTCGTGTTGAAGATAATGGTTCATGAAGACATTCACTTGAAGCCAATGGAACGCGAAGACTTAGTCTTTTGGTAGTTTCATTTTATCCTTTCTTGAGTCATAGGAACCACCGTACTGTTAAGTGGGGTCGAGATAAACAAAGTCAGAAACTGACGTGTTGCTCAACCCAAATCCTATGTCTTCGAGCGAAGACAAATGAGAGAAAACCACTTCCAGAGTTGGTTGAGTCAGCTTTGCTTGGAGCCCAAGTAAAGTTGACACGTGTGTTCAAATTCCGACCGTTGGACACGTGTCTGCTTCCCAATGACCCAGGGTCATTTCGGACATATCATGTCGGGTTGCCTCCTGGCTATAAATAGCCACCCCCTCCACCATAAATTGGTGGATGCTCCGAGTTAGTGCACGGCTTTTGTCATTTGAGAGCAACCCACCTCGAAGCCTTTGAGAGAGAATCCTTGCGAGGACAAAACCCAAAACACCCAGAGCCCAAAGTGATTGATCATCACTGAAGACATTCTGTTCCGAGTGAACCGAAGACTTATTACACTTGAAGACTGTGATCTTCCAGCCGGTTAGGCACCACATTCTGAGCATCCAAGAGTCATTGTGGATTGTCGGTGAATGAAGTCTGTCAAGGTTTGGAAGTCTACCTTGAAGACTTACCAGAGTGATTGGGTGAGATCTGCGGGTCTTAGCTCAAGGGGAATAAGGTGAAGACGTGGTCTTCTGAGTTCAATCTCAGAGTCCCTAACCAGATGTACAACTGTCACAGCAGTTGGAACTGGTCAAACAAATCATTGTCTTCCCTGAGCCCCTAGTTCTATCCTTTCACTTCCTTTACTTATTGTTTAGTACTGTGAAGCCCTTGCATGCCTGTCTGTGTTTGAAGATATTCCCTGAAGCCATTCATCTGTTAACCTATTTGTCTTCATGCTTCTTGTGTTTATGTTCAATGCATGCTTGTATGTATGATGCCTATGCCTGTCATATCTGATCATCTTAGTTACTACTGTTGTTAGGTTTCATTGTGCTTCCGCTTGCTTTGAAGACATTGCCTGTTTTCGGCATAGATCGAATGGCTGATCTGCGGGATTTTCTTGAACAGTAGGTACTGCATCCGTACTGTTCTAGAACAATCACAAGGGCACTTGTCCGAAAAATTTCCATGCCTCCCGACCAGTGAGATATAACTACTACGATAGAGAAAAATCTACAGAGAGAAGGAAGCAAACAATCAAATGCGAATGAGTCTCACCATTTATAACTCATTAGAAAACAATCAATGGAGTTTTCACTTCTCATTCTTGCATTTCTTTTGCATTGAAACATTTCACAAGGTTGTCTACCATTTTACTACTTTTACCAAAACCGCGTCGTAATGTTCAAACATGCAGTCACACGTGTGTGTACATATATACTAGTTGTCCTAGTGCATAAGCTTAGATATAGAGAGAGACATGTACTAGAGAGAGACGTGTACTGCCATATATAGTGTTGAACTTCGTGCTATGTACGTACTCTACTTACAAAAAGTAACAAGCATACGGATACAAAAGGTTTTCAAACTTGTTCCTTTTACACATAATTAATTAAGGGCGCTAATAAGTCCCGAGCGTTCAGGATTTATCATTTCCATCCCAAAACCATAGAAAACTACTAGTACTCCTACCTACTAAAGGGATCACCTTACGACAATAAATTATTCCTAATAAAAGCCACGGCGCTCGCAGGAGCGCTTGTGGCACGACACGAGTGCCCTGGTGCATGGCCGTTTCCCAGCGCGGCGAGACAATGCCTCTTCCTCAGCCTCGCAAGTCGCAAGGTGCTGATTAGCAGCTTGCCGACGGGCGAGCGTGATCTCACTGGTCTGGTGATCCGGTGCCAACAGGTACTCCTCCTCGCTGGAAGCGTGCACCCGATCGACGTACCGCCAAGCATAGATGAGGCGCATCGACCTGACTGCAGTCAAGGCTTTGGCACGGGCATCCTCTGCCACCCACACGGCCCTCGCATGAGCCTTCTGAGAGAATTGCCTGACTCTCTCGGAGGCGACATAGGCCTGCCAGGCAGCATCCCTCGCGACACGCTTCTATTCCTCGGCCTTCTTCTCCGCCGCTCTTTTGGCGCGCTCTGCCGGAGGCAAAGCCTCCCACAAGGCGACCTCCATTTCTTTCCATTGCTCCTCCAAGCTGGGCGGCTCGGGGGCCGGCGCGACGTCCTCCTCGTAGAGGGGCACCGACGTGTCCTCCGATGCGCGTGGTGGCGAGACTGGGAATGCCGATGCATCCACCTCAATGCGTCGCGGCGACGGCGAGGAGCGGAACGCGGACACGTCATCCTCGACTCGTGGCAGCGAGGAGCGGAACGCCGACGCGTCCTCCTTGAATCGTGGCGGCGAGGAACGGAACACCGACGCGTGACCCTCCACGCGGGGCACCGAGGGGCGCCTAGGGCTAGGGAGGGGCGATGCCATGGTGGTCGACGGGTCCGTAATTGAGAGGGAGGGCGAGCAGATGAATGTGAGCGTTCTTCGGAATGCCGTGGGAGGCGCATTATTTATAGCGAGCAATGGTAGACCTACGTAAGATAGGTTGTGTGATTAACGTACCAGCTAGGTGGGCATTTTTTTTGTTGGAGGAAATTAAGGGGGAGGTGGGGGGCACCGAGCTGAATTCAGGGGGAGATGTGGAGATATTGCTGGTCACAACGGTTTAGGGTTTAGGTGATCTGCGATTTATTAGGCAGGAGGAGATTGGACGAGCATGGGAGGGAGAGTCAACAATCGGCTATATGAATTTGCCGTGTCACTTATAGCCAACCTTATAGCCCACACATGCAATGGTTAGTCATACTAGTATGCCATAGCATTATTATATGGCCCACATGTTTCTCTCACAAAGTGTGTTGGAGCTCGTGCTACAGCCGGCTGTAAGTTTGTAGCCCGATTCTCTTCTCTCTCCTCTTCTCTCTCATCCAACTCAGCAAAAATATATTATTTAAAGTCTTACAGCCCGCCTACATCACCTTATTGTACTTGCTCTCATGCATGCAGATTGTTTTCACACGGGGAGGACAGGTGGGACTGCGGGGGGGGGGGGGGGGGGAAGGAGAGTCGTGCAGCAGATTGTTTTCACACATGGAGAGGAAAATATTTGGAGGCGAACGGGTTTCCTGGTATTCCGAACGAGAAAAATGAATCGAGAGGGAGGTGGGCGCATGAGGCGGTTGAGTTAAACGAGGCGCAGTTTAATTACTACCGTACATCGCAGCTAATACTTTAAGATTTTCTGAATTCTCTTAGAGTAAGTACAATAATGAGATTATAGCCCACTTACATGGCACTTTTGCCTATGTGGAGTAGAAAGAAATGGAAAAATGGTGGGACTGGGCTCTCATGCAAGAGCCTAGCTATATGCGTACTCCTTGGCAAATGCAAGAAATATGAAGAACGAGATAGAGAGAAGGTAAAAAAATAGTACTCTTATAGCCAACCTTATAGCTAACCTTGTTGTATGAGTGACTATAAGTGATGACTATATATGACATGGCAACATCGTATAGCCTAACCCACCCAGACGGAGGAAGTGGTACTCTGGTCTGGTGTGTAAGGCTCACTAGGAATCACATCATGACCAAGGTGGATGACTACTGGCTAGTACTAGCAATTACTCGTCTCGTTCCTTTCCTCCAATCAAGATCCTGTTTGGTTAATTAAATAGAGTTGGTTTCCCACGATATGCATGCATGCAATTGTATTCTCATGGTGCAGCCAATGTAGCCCTCTCATGAAGACCAATGGAATTCCCACCCGCTGGCATGCTAGTCGTTTCCACCAATGCAAAAAAGGAGAAAGGACCGGTAGAGAGTAACTAGCATGATTAATTAGCATTAGGAGGCGAGCCTTACAGAGAGGGTAAATCGGAAAAAAATTGCTCATTTATAGCTATCCGAAGTCTCAAAGGGCGCGACCGCGCGAGCGAGACGACGGTCGTGGGAGGCGCGACGCTTGACAGAATTAAGTCAAAGTTGCTTGCACACGCCGGCATGGCATGCGAACACGCAGATCCTATACTGTCAGCCCTACGAAGTTGGTCTAGTAGACATGACATCTAGTGGGTCCCCCATAGTACTTGAGAACTCTTTGGGGGCATGCAGCCGTTTATCCACTGGGCAAGCCACTACCCCACGCCGTTCGCATGCCCTACTCAGCATTTTTACAATCGAAATACCGCTAGCAGTTCGCTCCTACTCGTCCCCGTCCTTTAACATTACAGCAGTTCGCTCCCACTCGTCCCGTCCTTTCACATTACAGCAGTTCCACTTCTCCTAGCCCTCCTCCAAACTCCATGGCCTCCCAAATCTCCATGATTGGCAGTGAGTACAAGGCTAAAACCATCACCGACGATGAGTTCGACGTCATCTACACCCGTTCTTCCACGATGGTGCTAGGATGCCTTGGTCGCTTCCAATGCATGTTCGCAAATTCAAATGATGAGTGGGTCGCTGGGCTAGATGTTGAGTACACCACAGTCTTGGATAAAGAGAGGTTTCTAAAGGAGGAAGAGAAGAAGAAGCCCGCCGTGATCCAGGTTTGCGTACATAACTTGTGCTTGGTGTACCACATATGCCATGCCGACCTTAGGTGCCAGAATTTTGAAGACTTCCTCAAGGATGAAAGAGTCAAATTCGTTACTGTAGACTTTGACAACAACAAGGAAGTCCTGCGTCGGATAGGCCTCGCTGTACACTAGCCCTTCGACCTCTAGAAGAAAGGCCTGGTGTCCTCCTCTCAGCCTTCAATGCTGACCCTAGCAGAAGCCATGATTGATCCTTCGTACGGTAAACTGAAGAAACCTCACTATAGGTTTTATTATTCATGGGAGTGGAAGAAAACAGATGAAGCTCACATCGAGTACGCAACACTGGATGCCTACTTTGTTTAAATATCTACAAGGGTTGGATGAAGAGGCGGAGCCTAGTGTCCGGTTCAAGCAAGGAAGTATCGGCGAAGAGGAAGAGGGACAAGGACGAAGTCGAAGACGTGGATGAGGACTCCGAGTAAGGTGGCAGTGTCGTTGCTCATGCTGGTTCTGATGCAGTGTCAACTGGATTAGTTGCTTAGTTTTATTTCAGGGTGCTTAGTTTTATGTCAGTGTGCTTAGTTTTATTTCAGGGGTGTGTTGTGCTGAGCCCCCAGCAGAACTATGTTATGTTCTTTCTCGTTACTTGAACTCTTTACTACGCACTAGTATTTCTTACAGTTTGAGTTGTAGATGGTACTACTACTCGTTTCTTCACCTTCCTACTGTACTTAATAAGTACTCCCTCCATCCAAAATTACTTGTCGCAGAAATGTATAAAAATGGTTGTATCTAGAACTAAAATACATCTAGATACATCCATCTCTCCGACAAGTATTTCTGGATGGAGGGAGTACTAGTAGTATTATTCCATCCATCTAACTAGTTGGTGCTATTCATCTGTACTACTATTTCTTACACAACAGCTATAACAATTTGGGTCAGTCGATTTGTGAAAGAAGAAGTTCGCCGGAGGGGAGGAAGAAGATAGCAGAGATGCTACCCTAGTTTCTATATTATGGTGGCAGGGTGCCCATGATCTATCTTATGAGTGTTGGATGTGGGATGCAGTTCACCGGAAAAAAATGGATTGTGCCCGGGGTTAGAAGGATGGCAAGTGTCGGAAGTGGGGCTCCGGGGACCCAAAGGTTCAAACACTGGGGTGAGCTTCTTCCTACCTCTTCGTCCCCTACCATGGCTAAGCTATGGTGAAGCTACGGCGGGAGCGCGCTAGCGAGGAGCGGACCGTGGACTCGGCGATTTACCCAGGTTCGGGCCACCTTGCAGTGTAAAACCCTACTCTTGCTTGGTTTTGATTGTAGTGAGCAAGAGAGCATTCTCGTGTACAAGGTATGAGAAGAAGGACTCGACCGAATCGGATCCCCCTACCACGATGGCTGCACTGTCCCTTTATACCTGCCTTGGTCCTCTTCCCCCTCAAAACTTAGGTGGGAAGGGTTGCCACACTTGGCGGGTTTCGAAGGGGGACAGGCGCTCAGGCTATCCTGACTAAAGGCGGTCTTCGCCTGCAAAAGCATGATTCATGATGCGCCGGTGGGTTCGGTGATGACCTCTGCCACGCGCGCCCGCCGTCTTGGTCTTCTTTCACCGATCGGGCAACCTTTGGGGTTGCTTTGGGAAGTGGACTGCTGGCCTTGCTCCGTTAACACAAAAGGGGAAACCCTCTTCATCCGTGCCTGCTGGCACGGCCTCTGTCGCCGTTCGTCGCTGCACGCGTCATCCACGTGATGGGCACGAGACCGCACGGCTGAGCCGAACATCCCTTGTCTTGAGCGCCTTCGGGAGGAAGCCTCGGGAGGCCACCTCGGGAGGCTGCCTCGCGAGGCTGCTGGTGAAGATGCTGAGCCCTGTTCGCCGCTCCCTGAGGAGGGGTCCTCAGGAGGCCAAGGCCTCATGAGGGGTCTTGGTGATATGATCGATGATGACGGCCTGCTGGGCCCACGCCAGGCATTGCGCCCTGGGCCAAAGGCGGACGGGCCTGGAAACCCTGGGTTCCATGGGCCCGACAGTAGCCCCCAGGCCTGCGGCGCGCATGTTCCCGCCTACTAAGGGGCAAAACGGCACGGGTCCTAACCGCCTGCGGGCCAGGCGCGATGTGTGGTGAACGATGTGATGGGTGATGCCCCCACTTCTCGCACGACGCCTTGGTAACCGCCCGCGCTGACATAAAGCCTGCCGCGGGCGACGCAAGACCATCATTGCCTTCCTTCGCGCACTGCTGCTGCTTCGATTCCCGACGCCGAAGAAGGCGGAGCGACGGGAAGAGCCCCGCGCCGAGCATAAAGGGGGGAAGAGAGGAATCGAAGTCCTCCACCCATCTTCTTCTTCCTCCAACCTTTCCTTCCTCGTCTTGCTAGAGCCACCGCAGTGATGGCGAGGGGAAGAGAGCGTGCCCGTGCTTCTGCTGCCGCATCCAAGGTTCCGCCCCGGGGGCGCGGGCGCTCCCCAACGGCTGCTGGCGCCGGTCCCAGCGGCCGTGGAAGAGGCGCCGCCCGCGGGCGCGGAGGGCGTGGCGCGCGCGGCCGAGGTGGCCGTGGCGGGGCGGCTGCGCTACCACCCCAGGCAGGGGGCCATTCGGCGGAGGGGACGCATGAGTTCATAGTGAACATGCATCGCCGGCCCTGCACCTGGCTCTGGCTCCCGGACTCCTTCGCGGAGGCGATGGCGGACCACGCGCCCTTGGGCCTGTGGGTGCAGGCCGATAGCTGCTGCAACGGCCCCTCCTGGGTGGCGACGGAGTTCACCCCTTCGGGCTTCATGTTCTTGAAGCAGGGGTGGAAGTCGTTCGCCCTCGCCCGCAGCCTGAAGCGGGGGCACGTCCTCCAATTCAAGTACGACAGGGCCGCCACGCTCTTCGTGAAGATCTTCGGGATCTCCGGCAGCCATCTGGAGTGCTGCGCGGAGAGCGAGGACGGCAGCTACATCGGCTCCTCCAGCGATGACGACAACGACAGTGGTGCCGCCCCCTTCGGCGGAAGCGGAAGCGACAACATCTCCCCCCGCGTCAAGAGCGAGCATGAGGACTCCGACTAGGCGCGCGCGGCGTCCATGTTGGAGTCTTGGGGGTGACGGCGCCCCGCCTAGGCCTTTTTTCTTTTTTTTATTCTCCTGCACTGAATCGATGTAGCCCCACGGGGGCGTGAAAATAATATCTTTTATGTTTTGATTTAATACTTTCGCGATTTGGAATGTACGCGTTTCCTCCCGAAGTCCTCTCGTGAGGCCGGTTTTTTTTCTTTGTTCGCCTCAGCGCTCTACGCTGTCAGGACCCAGCCCCCGAGCGGGCCGTAGCCGCTGCTGGTATGTCCGGTCGTGATGCCGGGACAAGGCCAGGAGGTGAGGGGCACCGGGAGCTAGTGAGGGCTCCTGAGGCGTGATGCTCAGGGGGACCCCCTTTGGCGTGCAAGCGGCTTACGCAGAAGAAAAAATGCTAGCACTCAGCGGGATCGCGAAGGGAGAGAGCTTGAGTGACGGGGAGGGAGTCTCGTGAGGTAGTTAGACTTAGCTTTTGGCGGAGAGCGGTGTTGGGCGAGCCACAGCTCATGAGGAGCACATGCGGCTCACGAGGCGTGCCTCGCGAGGCTCGACCTTCGAAGTCTTTGTCTCACGAGGCCCTCTGATTAGGCGACCACCGTAGGTTAGCTCGCGAGAGGCTGCCCGCGAGGTCCCCGTGCGGCTTGCCTCCTGAGGCACTGCATGTCGACAAATTTCACAATGGGGGGAGAGACACGTGCTCGCTAGCTCGCCCAAGACCGTTGCGTGAGGAGATAAGGCACCAAGGACCTTGGTGAGGTGATGTGCACGGGAGCAGGCCCGCGAGCCAGAGCTCAGTCGCTTGTATTTTGCGGCGCTGCAGGGACGGACCCGAGCACAGGCGCCGTGCCTAGCCCCCGCTCACGGAATCGGTCAGGGGTGGGGTCACGAGCACTTGGCGCTCTCGAGACAGCATCGTACCCGACACGCGATTAAGCAGGCAACATAAACTTATCAGAGCATAATTAGCAAGATTCATTACACAACCAAAAAGGAGTGGGGCGAGGCTGCCGTGTCCGGCACGGGTCAGCTTGAGCTTGGTGCAGCCCGCGGGGCGCCCTCAGTCGCGTTAAGCCAAATCACCTTGGCGGAAGGGTTCCGGGAGCGAAGGTGCGGAAGGCGTGGCGAGAAGGAATGTGGGCTGCGCGAGGTGACGCTTCGGACGCTCCTGGCAAAACCGTGCTGGGGAGTCGTCA
Source organism: Elymus sibiricus (assembly GCA_039707655.1). Lineage (NCBI taxonomy): Eukaryota > Viridiplantae > Streptophyta > Magnoliopsida > Poales > Poaceae > Elymus > Elymus sibiricus. The sequence continues at coordinate 193,371,010 of CM077670.1, forward strand.
GATCGCCTAGCGAGGCGCGCCAAGGAAGCCCGCTCCTCCGGGGCCAGGGGGCTCACGAGGCCCTGGGCGCTCACGAGGAGCAGGGGGCTCGCGAGGAGCAGGGGGGTCACGAGGCCCTGGCACGGGGGGCGCCAGCCTCTAGAAGGAGGCGCCAGCGTTCCTTAGGCCAAAGGGCATGCGCATGCCGCCGACGGCGGGGCCAGCGCCCTGGCCGACTCGCGGCAGCAGGAAGGGGTCCTAAGGGCCGGCCTTGTTGAGGCTGGTGAAGTCAACGCACATACGCTCCTTGTCGCCTTTCTTGGGGACGACGACTGGGTTGGCGAGCCATTCGGGATGGCGCACCTCTCGGATGACCCCAGCTTCTTGGAGCTTCTGAACTTCCTTGACGATGAAATCTTGCTTCTCTGGTGCCTAGCGCCATGCTTTTTGCTTGACGGGGCATGCATTGGGGCACACCACTAAGTTGTGCTCGATCACCACCCTCGGCACACCGGACAAGTCAGATGCTTTCCAGGTGAAAACATCCGAGTTTACCCGAAGGAAGGTGACATGCGCGCTTTCCTATGCAGGAGGAAGGCCAGCACCGATGGTGAAGGCAGGGCCGGAGCCGCTGCCGTCCACCGACACCTTCTTCGTCTCGGCGTGGTCCTGAGAGAATAGCTGCTTCTTCTTCGCGGGCGCGGCCTTAGGAGGCTCGACCGCGTCCTCGTCAGTCGGATGCGCGACAGTGGTGGCTTTGTAGGTGTGCTCGAGGGAGCAGACCATGTCCTTCTCGTCGCAAGCGACAGTGATGATGCTGCTGCAGCCAGGCATCTTGAGGACGTTGTAGGCGTGATGGGTCGCCGCCATGAACTTGGCGAGAGCTGGGTAGCCCAAGATGGCGTTGTAAGGCAGACCGATGTGCGCCACGTCGAAGTCGATTAGCTCGGTATGCTAATTCTTGCGGGTGCCGAAGGTGACAGGAAGGCGCACTTGCCCCAGAGGGGTGGAGGAGCCATCGGTCACTCCAGAGAAGGGCCTGGTCGGCATCAGCTGATCATAGGGCACCTGGAGCGTCTCGAAAGTTTCGATGGAGGTCACGTTGAGGCTGGCGCCTCCGTCGATGAGGGTCTTGGTGACCGCGACGTTGCTGATGGTGGGAGTGCACAACATGAGGAGTGCGCCTGCGGAGGCCGTGGACTTGGGGTGGTCTGTGGAGTCGAAGGTGATGGCGTACTGCGACCACTTGAGGGGCCGCGCGGCCTCAGGCCTCGGGGGGGCGGCATTCACTTCGCGAGAGAGCAGCTTAAAGTGGCGGTTGGACTCGGGGGCATGAGCCCCGCCAAGGATGCAGGCGACCACGCGAGGCTCCTGGTAGCCCCCAGCGCCCTCATCGGGCTGGTTGATGTCGTTCCTCTGGGGTGGCGGCGGTAGCGGCGGGAGAGCGGCATTGGCCTGAGGGTTCGCCTCGCGAGGCTGGTCGCGCCAGGCGGCCTCATGAGGCTGGTCGCGCCAGGCGGCCTCACGAGGCTGGTCACGCCAGCCCTGGCGGGAGTTGCCACTGCCTTTGCGGCCATCCCAGCGGTTGCCGCCGCGGCCACCTCCGCGACCGGCGCCGCGGCCATTGCGCTCGTCTCGGCGGCCCTGGCGCTTGTCGTGGAGCAGCTTGAGCTCCTCGTAGTCTTCAGTGCTGTGGGAGCGCACATTGTGGTAGGCAGAGTGGCCAGCCGTCTTTCCTGGGCTCGTTATGGTCATGGCCGTGCTTCTGCACGGGCTCCGCCGCAAGCACGGCAGGGCCCTTACGCTTGATGTCCTTGTTCTTGGTCTTGGCAGCCTCGAGTGCCGCATCGGGGTCGTTGTGGACGAAGAGGCGGCCTTCTTCAGCCTTGGCGCACTTGTCAGCGAGGTCGAACAGTTCAAGCACCGAGTCTAGCTCGTCGTTGATGCCGAGTTTCTTGCCCATCTTGACGTCCATGACGCCGGTGGAGAACGCAGAGATGACGGCCGCGTCGGAGGCGCGCGGTATCTTGTTACGCACTTGGCTGAAGCGCTAGATGTACTTGCAGAGGGTCTCGTCTGGGCACTGCCACACGTGCCGCAGGTCGTTGATGGTGAGGGAGCGATCTTGCGTGCCCTTGAAGTTGGCGACGAACTGGTTGCAGAGCTCGGCCCACGATGAGATGGATGCCTCGGGGAGGTTCATGAGCCAGGAGCGCGGGCCGTCCTTGAGGGCCATGGGGAACCAGTTTGCCATGACCTTGTCGTCGCCGTTCGCCGCCTCGACGCTCAGCACATAGAGCTAAAGGAACTCCGCAGGGTTGGGGGTGCCGTCGTAGCACGGAGGCAGCTCAGGCTTGAACTTCGCGGGACACACCACCCGACGTAGCTCGCAGGTGAAGGCGCGGCAGCCCACACCGCTCGAGGGGACGCCGCCAGCGAGGGCGGCGCGGTTCTGGCACCCTGCCGCCGCAACCTCCTGGACGGCCTGGTCCTGGCGCTAGCGCTGCCGCTTGAGGAGCACTCGCTCATCGGGGGGCGCGCGTCGAATGATCTGGCAGCTGGCCTAGTCACGGACTGGCGGGGACGCGCCATGGGACGGCTCGTGTGCCCGCACGTTGCGCTGGGGCCCACCGAGTTTGTCGCGCAAAGGAGGTGGTGGGGGAGCGCCGTGCGCCAGGTCCCCAGCGCCAGACGGCGGAGGGCGGAGCGAGTGGGAAGGCGCCGGAGCGTCCCCGGCGGCGTTGATGAGCTCGTTGATGCGACCAAGCCAGGCGTCGTAGCCGGCGTTAGCTGGACGGTAGCGGAGCAGCTCGCGCGCCATGAGTAGCGTGACCTACATATTCGGCGGCCTACCGTGGGTGAGGGAGGAAGAGGCCGTGGCGGTGTGGCCGTTCGCCTGCACAGAGGGGTGCAGGGAGGAGTCCTGCTACTCGCGGGTAGCGGGGTCGGTGGCGGCAGCAGCCTCGACAGGGCGGCGGTGGTTGCCGCGGGCCACTGGCTCCGTCTGAGCCACGCGGCCAGCCATCGCTCGGCGCGCTCGCGGCGTGCATCGGCCATGAAGCTGGTGGAATGGAGGGCGGAGCGGAAGAACAGTAGCGAACCCCTACCTGGCGCGCCAAATGTCGGAAGTGGGGCTCCGGGGACCCAAAGGTTCGAACACTGGGGTGAGCTTGTTCCTACCTCTTCGTCCCCTACCACGGCTAAGCTATGGCGCAGCTACGGCGGGAGTGCGCTAGCGAGGAGCGGACCGTGGACTCGGCGGTTTACCCAGGTTCGGGCCACCTTGCCGTGTAAAACCCTACTCCTGCTTGGTTTTGAATGTAGTGAGCAAGAGAGCATTCTCGCGTACAAGGTAGGAGAAGAAGGAGTCGACCGAATCGGATCCCCTAACATGATGGCTGCACTGTCCCTTTATACCTGCCTTGGTCCTCTTCCCCCTCAAAACTTAGGCGGTAAGGGTTGCCACACTTTGCCGGTTTTGAAGGGGGACAGACGCTCAGGCTATCCTGACTAAAGGCGGTCTTCGCCTGCAAAAGCATGATCCATGACGCGCCGGTGGGCTCGGTGATGACCTCCGCCCCGCGTGCCCGCCATCTTGGTCTTCTTTCGCCGATCGGGCAACCTTTGGGGTTGCTTTGGGAAGTGGACTGCTGGCCTTGCTCCCTTAACACAAAAGGGGAAACCCTCTTCATCCGCGCCTGCTGGCACAGCCTCTGTCACCGATCGTAGCCGTGCGCGTCACCCACGTGATGGGCACGAGACCGCGCGGCCGAGCCGAACAACCCTTGTCTTGAGCGCCTTCGGGAAGAAGCCTCGGGAGGCCACCTTGCGAGAGGGCCTTGCGAGGCTGCTGGTGAAGATGCTGAGCCCTGTTTGCCACTCCCTGAGGAGGGGTCCTTAGGAGGCCAAGGCCTCATGAGGGGTCTTGGTGAGATGATCGATGATGACGGCCTGTTGGGCCCACGCCAGGCGTTGCGCCCTGGGCCATAGGCATACGGGCCTGGATACCCTGGGTTCCATGGGCCCGACAGGAAGGGGGGAGCATGGCAGTGGGAGGCGGTTAAAGGGAGGGCGGGGCAGCGGCAACAGGCGGTTAGGCCTGTGGCGGCTCGATGTTTGAGAGAGAAGATGAAGAGTGCATCATTTTCGGAGGTTGAAGAAGCCCTTCTGGCCGTCCATGTTGCATCCAACGGCTCACAAGAGTCGACTGACCCAAATTGTTCCTTCATATGGGATTATCGACATGGCGTTCAAGGTCTCGAGCGTAGATTCCACGTCCGCACCTGGTTTGCGGCCTTGGCGCGGACGCGACCGGCTTCCACCATGATAGCCACCATGCGGGCCTCCTCCTCGTGGGTGGAGATCACAATGACCTGCTAGGTCCTCCTCCTCGCTGGCGTGCTAGAGCACGCGCTCATCCTCCTCCTCTTCGTACGCTGCGGGCATAGACGCAGCTCCGGCTGCTCGCATCCTTGGCAACGCGGCGTCATCGCCCGAAGGGACTGCAGACGACGTGAGCGGGCGAGCCTGCGACTTCATGGCACCGGGATGGCGGGGACACGGCGGTGATGGGCGAGAAATGGTCGGCCGGAGCAGTACCACATTAATTAGCACAGCATCGATATGGAATCCTCTACAAGCGCATGCACCGCGGCCACGCGGTAGATCGAACGGTGCGTCATGGTGTCGCGCTCGAAGGACATCCACCGAACCTTTGTGTGTGTGTGAAAACAATCTCCGAATATCACGCTACACTTTTTTGCTGGAAAAGTTCTTCATGCTACAATATTTCCATATATTTGAATTTAGCTTCAGTTTGTGCTTATTTGGATTTGGACGTTTTAGGTGCACCCTAATAGTATTTTTTTGAGAGAGATTTTGTGGGTGTGACGGAGAGAGAATGTGTGTATGTGTCTATATGTGTGTTGTGGCGAAAGGGCAATGTGGAGACGGTATGTGTGTGATATAGAGAGGTGTGAATGTGCAAATGATCATGTATAAGTGAGACATAGAGAGATGCCGAGATATGGTGTATGCATGAGAGAACGGTCTTGTATTTGTGTTTTGTGTGTGTGAGAGAGAGAGAAAGGCATCCATAACACAACAACCATATCTCTCGATTCGACCCTCCCTCGCACACTCGCATGTAACACATGCATTAACGCACACATTTTCACACCCTCTCCCAGCCCCTGCCCGCCTCAAGGCCCCCCTCTCTCTCTCTCTCTCTCTCTCTCTCTTGCACACACAATCTCTTCCCGAAAACCCTATTTAGCATGTACCTCTCCGTCACATACACCATATACCACGCACACACATTTATCTCTCGCTATGTCTCTCTGCCGCACAAACACGCTCCCCATAGTCCTCTCTTCATATCCCGCACACGGTCTCTCTATATTGCTTAAACAGTCACGCACACGATGTATCCATCTCGCACCATTAGCCTCTCTCGCCTGCACACTATGCACACACATTCTCTCCCTAGGTTTGATTTCTCTCAATATTTCGCACACACACTCCCCCCCCCCCCGCACACTATCCATCCCCGTCCAAGGTTATATAGCGAGCACTATCGCTTGTCCTTCTCTGCACCCCGGCGTGCACACCACCTCGATCTTCAAGGAGGGCATTGGGAAGAACGAAGACGCCGACCAGACCGCACTAGAGAATGCGGGGCCAGTTGGAAGCAGGCTGACGTAAAAGCGGCTGACTGACTCCTTTGCTCTCTCTCTCCCTCTCTCTCTCTCTATCTCTCTCTCTCTCTCTCTCTCTCCCGCAAAAAAATATGAATACCTGAACCCACAAGGCCACAAGCACACACACAAGCTCCCCCCCCTCTCGTCCATGTTTTTTAGCTCTCTCATCAAACCTTTTGCTCTTCTCCTTCCACATGTACAAAATCTCGATCGCACGCACGCATCTCACTCTGTATATATACATGTCTCCATCTTTCTCACAGACCTAACTTCTTCCTCCCGATACAAATGTCCCTCTCTCGCACACTTTCTCTCTCTCTCTCTCTCGTGAGGTTTCTCTCCTACTCTCTCGCCCACATATATACAATCTTTCCCACCCTCTGTCTCTCTCTGCCATGGGGTGTATATCTTGTGTGTTGCTCGCACACATCACTCTCCCGCCATTGCTCCATCGTCACACTCTCTCTCTCTACGCTTCATTCACAAACGTAGGAATTCACACATTGGGATGTGTTCAAATATTGTTTTGGACTGGATCATGTAGAGTTATTGATGGTTTCATTGCATCCAACTAATTAATAATTACGAAATGCATTTAGATTTTCATTTCAGTTGGATTATGTGAGTTTGAGTATATTGTGAAGTACCATAGACTTGGTATTCATCTTGGAATTCAACAATGATTCTAACTATTGAATTGTATAAACCATTACATTCGAAGTCAATAGCTTAATATATTTATTTGACAACTACAACAAATAATTAATGTCACGACAGTAAACTAAGAAAACAGATGTGTACTAGTACTCCTAGTTGCTTAGCCCAATCATCCAACACGCCAGACGGGGAGTACAGTGTTACAAATTTTCAAGTCGGCGGCAAAATCTCCCGCTTCCATCGATATCTCCCGCGACCCAGATTCTAGCAATGCAAAATTACCATCATACCCTTTGTACAACTGGCTGAAGGATGGTGTTGGGTCGGGGGTTGCTTTGGTAACTTCACGTTCACCCCGCCCAGCCACCCCCACCCCCGCACCCAGAGGGCACCTCAATAATCCCCATTTTCCATCCCCACCGCAAAATACACTTCTCCACGGCACCGCAGCAGCCCACAACAAGCCGGCCGAGGTTAGCCGGCCTTCCTGCCCCTGCCCTTCTACATCGGCGCACTCGTCCACCGCAACGCATCCCCAAGAGGTGCGAAACTGACAACAGTAATTGGGTGCTCATGAAAATAGTGCTTCAATTTGTGACTCGCCATGAACACACCATAAACCAACTTCTACCAATGTGGGTACCGTTGCTTGGACTCTGTTAGAACCTCGTTGACATAGTACACCGATCGCTGGACTGGGTATTCCTTGCCTTCTTCCTTGCGCTCTACAACAACGGCAATGCTGACAGCCCTGTTCTTAGCAGCAATATATAATAACATCGACTCCTTATCCTGGGGAGCACCAAGGATTGGCGACTCGGATAACTGCTTTTTGAGGGACTCAAAAGCTTTGTCAGCAGCATCATTCCAGACATAGTTATCTGTTTTCTTCAGAAGCTGGTACAGAGGGATCGCCTTCTCACCAAGCCGGCTAATAAACCGGCTCAAGGCTGCAACACAACCTGTCAACTTCTAGACGGCATTGATATTGGCCGGCTTCTTCAGAGTTGTAATAGCTTTAATTTTTTCCGGGTTAGCCTCAATGCCATGCTCAGAGACAAGAAAACAGAGTAGTTTTCCAGCTGGCACACTGAACACACACCTGGCCGGATTGAGCTTCATCTGGTAAACTCGCAGGTTATCAAACGTCTGCTTCTGATCATCCAACAAAGTTTCCTTATTCCAAGACTTAACCACAATATCATCAACATATGGATGAACATTACGCCCGATCTGCTTGTGCAAACAATTCTGGACACAACGCTGATAAGTCGCATGTGCACACTTCAGACCGAACGGCATTGACGTATAACAGAAAGCTCCAAAGGGCGTGATAAAAGCTGTCTTTTCCTGGTCCTCCTCCTTCATCTTGATCTGATGATAACCGGAGTAAGCATCCAGAAAACACAAACACTCACAGCCAGCCGTAGCATCAATGATATGGTCAATATGGGGCAAAGCAAAAGGATCGCTAGGACAGGCCTTATTCAAGTCCGTGTAATCAACACACATCCGCCAGGTCCCATTTTTCTTCAGAACAAGCACAGGGTTTGGCAGCCATTCCGGATGAAATACTTCGACGATGAATCCGGCAGCTAGGAGCCGGGCCACCTCCTCTCCAATGGCTTTGCGTCTCTCCTTGTTAAAATGACGGAGGTATTGTCATATAGGTTTAAACTTAGGATCCACATTAAGGGAGTGCTCAGCGAGTTCTCTCGGTACACCAGGCATGTCAGAAGGTTTCCATGCAAAGATGTCCCGATTCTCACGGATGAACTCGATGAGCGTGCTTTCCTATTTAGGATCCATATTCGCCCCAATGGTGAACTGCTCAAAGGGATCACCAGGGGTGAAATCAACTTGCTTGGTGTCTTTGGCCGACTTGAACTTGAGCAGAGGATCAGATTCTGTTGTCAGTTTCTTCAGAGAAGTCATATCAGCCGGGTCAACATTGGCCTGGTAGAATTTCAATTCCTCGGCCGCACAGGCCATCTCAGCATAAGCCGCATCTCCCTCCTCGCACTCGAGGGTGACTTTCCTATTACCATTGACAGTGATAGTACCTCCTGGCCCAGGCATCTTCAACTTTAGGTAAACATAACATGGTCGTGCCATGAACCGCGCATAAGCCGGCCTCCCGAAGAGGGCATGATATGGACTCTTGAGTTTGACTACCTCAAACGACAGGAACTCTGAGCGATAGTTGAACTCAGTACCAAAAGTGACTTTCAGAGAGATTCTGCCAATAGGGTAAGCCGACTTGCCAGGGACAATGCCATGGACGACAGTAGAGGATGGGGTGAGCTGTTTCTCGGACAAATTCATCAGTCGGAAAGTATTGTTATCCTAACATGGAGGGTGATCTTCCCGACTCCAAGTCACTGACTGCTCTGACTAGTTGAAGAAATAAGGGACTGCCGGCTCGACTGTATTGACAGCTCGCCTCTGAAGCTTGCGGTCACGCTTACATGTACTTGTGGTGAAAACGTGATATTGTCCGCTATTCAACTGTTTAGGATTGCTCTGAAACCCAGACTGACCACCCTGATTTTGATTTCCTTGGTTGTTGCGCTGATTGTTGCCTCCACCATTACCAGCCCCCTGAAACCCAGAATTTGGACCGGTGTTACCCTGGAACCCGGGACCTACATAGTGCCCCTGAGAACCCGGGACCTGCATAGTGCCCCTGAGAGCCGGCTCCCTGGAAGCCGCCCCAGACATTGTCGGGCCCAGGATTGCCTGGATGTCCACCGTTACCGCCACCATTGTGATGGTTCTGAAAGATTTGCTTTGAATATTCCTGCATGATAAAGCAGTTTTCCCACGAATGGTTGGCCGGCTTGCCATCAAAATGTGTTTTGGACACGAACCCTTGAGAGCCTCCTTGTAACTACGAGGGCGATTACCAGAAAAGGGCTTCCTGGAGCCATTGTTCTGACGCTGATTTTTAGAACCAGTGTTGGTGTTTGCAACGAGATCAGAACCTCCCTCATGATTCTTACGTTTGTGATTGTTATTGTTATTTCCATTGCCATTATTCTGTTGTTGACCCTTGCCACCGTTTATCTTGCCCTTGCCAGACTTCTCATCATCAGAGGTTGGATCCTTTGTGTTATCAGACTTGGCATACCGAGTTAAAACATCCATGAGATCGCCCATGTCCTTGACCTTCCTTTTGAGACGCCCCAACTTCTGAACCAAAGGCTGGAATTTACAATTTCTTTCCAGGACAAGGACAGCCTGCTGAGCTGTGATGCTATCCAAGGATTGGATTATTTCTGCAACCCGGCGAGACCAATGATGTGCCAACTCATCATCACGCTGAACACAATGCTCGAGATCAATGATTTTAGTGGGACGCTTGCAGGTCCCCTGGAAGTTCTTGATGAAGCGCTCCTTCAACTCTTGCCAGGTGTTAATGGAATTCATGGGCAGTTTTTTCAACCAAGTGCGCACTGGACCCTCCAACATTACAGGTAAATATCGAGCACAGATGGCATCACTGGCTTCCATCATATCCATAGCTAGCTCATAACTTTCGATCCACTCAGCCAGCTTCAAATCAGCTGTATAATTAGGAACCTTGCGAGGACCCTTGAAATTCAGGGGCATACATGCGTCTCGTAATGCCAGGACTAAACATGGAGTTCTGATAGTCCGTCATGTTATGCCACTGGTGCGGACAGCTAGCTGGGTTGAGGTGGGCGGGGGTTGCACGACAGGCTGAACATATGTTGCGCCTGTGTTTCCTGCCTCTAACCCCCATAAAGCATGAGCAGCATCAATGATCGCCTGCGTGTCTGGGATTTCAGGCTGTGGCTGGTTTAGAGGCGGCTGCTGAGCCCTTCTGCGCTGTGCACTATTGGAAACTGCTGGCGACTCGGCATGTCGGCTCCTAGTGCGACTTGGATGAGGGGTAGAGTGAAGCCGGTGTTGACTATGAGAGTAGTTTGCTTGCTGTGTCACTGCTATTTTCAACATCTCAATAGCGTTCCTAGCCTCAATCTCAATCGGATTGCTCCCTTCAATTGGGATTGCTGCTAAGTTGTGAGTCGCCGCCAGTACATTATCAACTGGGTTAGAATAATGATTGACCGGTGTCTGGAAATGACGAGGCGGTAACTGCTGAGCCGGCGGCTGTTGCTGCTGTTGAACCGGCAGTTGCTGCTATTGAACCGGCTGATGCTGCTGCTACTGAGCCGATGGCTGTTGCTGCTACCGAACCGACAGCTGTTGTTGCTGAGCTACGCTAGGGGGCACGTCCTGAGTCAACTGGGGTATGACGGGAATTATACCTAGGGATCCAGCACCGACTCCCCGATTTGCTGGAGCGAGCAAGTTGTGCGGTGAGCTGAACAGCTGGCTTGGCTCAATAGCCACTGGGAGCCGGCTCTGGTGTCTTCTCCAATGCACCACCTCTGATTCGTTCTGACGAAAATTAAGATGTGTAGCTTCCTGAAAGCACATTTGCTCCCTTGGTGGTTTTGGTACTCTATGCCAACATACATATTGTTGGACTAATGCTATTATCTCGAGTATTTCAGACAAGTTCAACAATGGCATGGCAAGGACAAGAAGATGTGGAACCCTTCAAAATGCTAAGGACAAAGATTGGCAAAGCTTCAAGACTCTACATTTTTGGTTAAGTGATCCAAGATCACATTGTGTCCATAGGAAAATCCAATACTATTAAAAGGGGATGAGGTTTTGGTCATGACTCAATTGCTGAAGTGCTTAGTGATATAGCTGAAGTGCTTAGTGATATTGCTCCAAAACCCTCAAACACTTGTCCACTTCATTCCTATCCAAAACCCTAAAGTTGATCTCGGTCCCACCGAAATACTCCCATCCGGACCCACCAAGATTGCTATATACAATGCCACATGCCAAACCCTAACACTTTGGTGTAACCGAAATGGTTCTCGGTCTCACCGAGACGGCCTGAACAAGTTGCTGTAACGATATCACTTCACTTCGGAATTTCTGAGATGAAATTTTTGAACTACCGAAACGTGGTCTTGCCCTAGCCATTGCACTTCGGTCTCACCGAGATATTTCGTTCGGTCTCACCAAAAAGCCTAATGGTCAAATCTTTTACACTAGTCGGTCTCACCAAGATTTTCATGTTGGTGTCACCGAGTTGGGTAAAGTACTTGTAACGGTTGGATTTTTTGTGTTGCCTATATATACCCCTCCACCACCACCTACTCTATGAGAGAGCCATCAGAACGTGCCTATACTTCCACCATACATTTTCTGAGAGAGAACCACCTACTCATGTGTTGAGATCAAGAGATTCCAATCCAACCATTTGAACCTTGATTTCTGGCCTCTTCAAGTTAATTTCCACTCCAATCCTTCTCCTACCCAAGCCAAATCTATGAGAGAGAGAGATTGAGTGTTGAGGAGACTATCATTTGAAGCACAAGAGCAAGGAGTTCATCATCAACACACCATTTATTACCTTTCGGAGAGTGGTGTCTCCTAGATTTGTTAGGTGCCACTTGGGAGCCTCCAAGATCATGTGGAGTTGAACCAAGGAGTTTGTAAGGGCAAGGAGATCGCCTACTTTGTGAAGATCTACCCTGAGTGAGGCTAGTCCTTCGTGGATGGAAGCCATGGTGGAATAGGCAAGGTTTGTTCTGCGTGGACCTTTCGAGGGTGGAGCCCTCCATGGACTCGCGCAACCGTTACCCTCCGTGGGTTGAAGCCTCCATCAACGTGGACGTACGATAGCACCACCTATCGGAACAACGCCAAAAACACCGTGTCTTCATTGCTTTCCTCACATTTGCATGCTTTGCTATTTCCATTGCTCTATCTCTAGATATGCATGTGTAGAAAGTCTTGGTGATATCTTAACTAGTGCCAAAATCTGCCTAAATTCCAAGAGAACTAAAAACTGCACCTTTGGTTGGTTAAGAGTCTATTCAGCCCCCTCTAGACCTATCTCCTCGACCCCACACTTCTGCCTCCAAGCGTTTAGTCTCGCTGAGGATGTGTGCCTGGATTTCTGCCATACGTGTGTTTTCTGCATTCATATCCTCCTGGATCTTGGCTAACTGCTCATGACACTTTGCGATCTCCGCGTTGCACGCTTCAGCATTCTCAATAGTTACTGGCTCTGCCAAAAGAGTTCCAAGAGTTGTCATCATCTCAGAGAGCGCTTGCACCTCGATCTTCTGAGAGCCGGCGGTTGTTGACCTGGCGGGATCAGGGTTCTGACTTGACGCGGGATCAGCCGGGTCACAGAGCTGATTCTGGTTTCCAGCCATGTAGACCGCAGCAAAACGAGTTGGCTCGTGGGATTCAGGGAAAACCTCATCATCGGAGTAACCTCCCAACTTGCCATCAAACAGTGGATAGATTGATTTGGTCTCTCCCACTAACGACTCGCCGTCAGAGTAGACGAGCGTGTCATCACCAGATATGGAATTTTCTAACAGGGCCACCCCCTGAGTGAAGCCCACAAAAGCATGCCTCCGGCCGGCTCTCGACGGGCCGGGTCTTGCCTGGCCGGGTCAGGTGCGGCGAACCGAATCGACATTGTTGGAGAGGACGTCCGGCTTGGGACCAGACTTGCCAATCACGTCGATGAAGACATGGATCTTGCCCAAGGGGACCCGGTATCCGTACTCGATTGAGTCGGCCTCGGGCCCCCAACCAGAATCGTTGATGTAGAGCTTGCCACGGCGACTCTTGGTCATCTGACCGATCGCATATCCCTCGATCCCTGAAGGAGCTCCCGTCAAGAACTCAACTCCACCGTGCGCTGGCCCCATGGTGGGCGCCAACTGTCGTGGTTTTGTCACGGCAGATGTCCTCGTGAAAGGACTTAGTCGTGAGGCCATCGCAGTTGTGTGGAAGCTTGAACGGGGTTGAATGGAAAAGAGAGACACGGGTTACCCAGGTTCAGCCCCTCACGGTGGAGGTAAAAGCCTACTCCTGCTTGATTGATATTGCTTTGGATCTCGATTACAAGGGTGCGGATTCGCTAACCTAGATCTCGAGAGATTGCTGATACGGCTCCAACGTATCTATAATTTTTTATTGTTCCATGTTATTATAGTATCAACCTTGGATGTTTTATATGCAATTATATATCATTTTTTGGGACTAACCTATTAACCTAGTGCCCAGTGCCAGTTGCTGTTTTTTTGCCTATTTTTCCCCTTTCAGAAAATCATTATCAAACGGAGTCCAAACGAAGAAAAAACTTTGGATTAATTTTTTCTGGACCAGAAGGGACCATAGAAGCTTCGGGAGAAGACCAGAAGAGTCACGAGGGAGCGACAAGCCCAGAGGGCGCGCCCGGGGGGGTAGGCGCGCCCCCAGGCATGTGGGCCACTTGTGGCACCTCTTGACCTAATTCCAGCACTATAAATTCCAAAATATTCCCAATACATCAGAGAGCCACCACGAATAACTTTTCCGCCGCCGCAAGCCTCTGTTCTTCCACGATCCCATCTGGAGGCCTTTTCAGGTAATCTATCGGAGGGGGGATCGATCACGGAGGGCTTCTTCATCAACCTTGCTGCCCTTCCGATGATGTGTGAGTAGTTTACCACAGACCTATGGGTCCATAGCTAGTAGGTAGATGGCTTCTTCTCTCTCTTTGATCTTCAATACAATGTTCTCCTCGATCTCCTTGGAGTTCTATTCGATGTAATCTTCTTTTGTGGTGTGTTTGTTGGGATCCAATGAATTGTGGGTTTATGATCAGATTATTCATGAGAAATATTTGAGTTTTTTCTGAACTTATTTATGCATGATTGTTATCGCTTTGTATTTCTCTCCGATCTCTCCATTTAGTTTGGCCAACTAGATTGATTTATCTTGCAATGGGAGAGGTGCTTTGTGATGGGTTCAATCTTGCGGTGTTCTATATCCCAGTGACAAAAAGGGACAAGACACGTATTTGTATTGTTGCCATTAAGGATAAAAAGATGGGGTTTAATCATATTGCCTGAGTTTACTTTGTCTATTTACCAAAGTAGATTGCCAAGTGTTTAATAATATGGTCTTTACCGGCATTCGTAGAGGTGATCTATACATTGTTGATTTCACTAACACTACTGCAGGTGACCGCTAACGCGACACATGAATCAGAGACCCCCCGACCAAACTATGTGCGATGCATGAATCGCAAATGGTGTCTTAAAAATACCGTCGCCAATAAGACGAACTGTTTGCGATGGTGGAGACATCAAAAACGAATCAGATTAGAGACGCGTGTGCGATACGTGGCGTACAGTTGATCCATACGAACTATTTGTGATAAGCTAGAACAACAAACACGGTCAGCCAGTTCGTGGTGTGTGTGATACACGGCATACAGTTCACTCGGATGAACTGTTTGTGATTACCCAACACAACAGAAACATTCAGGCAGATCAAGGTGTGTGCGATATACGGCATGTGGTTCACTCGGATGAACTGTTTGCGATTACCCAACACAACAGAAATGGTTCAACTTAACAAGATGTGTGTGATACGCGGCAAACAGGTCAGTAATCCGAAATGTGTGGGAAGACCGATAACAACACAGACGATTCCTGCTAATAACCCATGTGTGTTGTGGGCAAACGCTTGCTGGTAAACAATTGTCAGCGATTGATGAAATCATCACCGACGGGTTCCATAGTTTAATCCATGTGCGATGTGATTTGCTCAGTCTGCACAACATCTACGCTCTTTGTGTACAGAACAATATTATTTTGTGTGAATAGTGTGCTCTGTTGGGCACACGAGATATATGGATCACACCCGTGGGCAAGCAATGAGCGCGCACGCGTCGTGCTAGCTCGCGCTTCCTTCTATGCTAAGTTTCCATTAATTAATGACGTTTTATGAACACGCCACCATTTCCCGCCATTTCCCCATCGGTTCCCGCCGCCACCCAGCGATTGCGCATAAGCCTAGGCAGCGCGCGACACACCGATGCACAAACGCAGCCTATAGCCCCTCTAGCTATCTTTTGCAAGCATGCCAACTCACCGAAGTGCCGCCTCTGCCATCAACCTCCTCGATGAGGAAAACAAGCAGCCGCCACGGCCCGTCGAGGCCAAGGGTGTCCCCGGCAACGCGATGGACGATGCCGTGCTACGCGTCATCGCCAGGGTTGAGCAGACCCTTGGCGGACGGCCCTTCATCGCCGCGGATCAAGAAAGGCAACTCAGCTCCGAGAGGCTGCAGCTCGACGCACAACATGATCGGTGGTGCCCCGCAGCGCAAGATAGGCGCGTCCGCGCCGATAGGCTGCGGCTCGTCGCACAGCGAGACCGATGGACTGCCGCAGAGTGAGAGGCGCAGCGTGCCGCACAGCAAGAGCAAGTCCATCGGTGCTTGCCTGCTGTCGACAGGGCGTTGAAGCCAGCTACACGGCCCCTCAGTAGCCCCATTCCTCGCCAGGAGTGGGCAGAGGCCATCTGCGCCATCCTAGCACCAGAGGCCGGCCTCGCCATTTGCATGGGTCGCGCCGTTCGCCTTGTCTGCGGCCCTCTCAATGCCAACGTGTTGGTCGCTAGGCTCGAGCGCCTCCTTGGCCCAGGTGTCCACATAGGCGCAGTAGAGGAACAAGGCCATCGCATTTTCGAGCTGGTGATCTCCGATGAAATAGCCAACTTGGAGCTTGAGATCGCGCTCCAGATGTACCGCGAGCGTGTCAACCGCTTGAACGAACGCCTGCACGAGTTCAGGGAGAGGCAAGAGCTACCATAGATAGGGGTGGTGGTCATGGACGCATTTTATTTTGTTGAGTAGTTTCGACGTTGATCGCTATGTATTCCCAACAATCATAATATTGCTCTGTTTATTGCTCTGTTTCAATGTGTGTACTCTGTTTTCCATTCTTATATATTGTTCTATTTCAATGTGTATGTTTTCTATTTTGTACATGTGGATGGTAAACAGCTAGATAGAAATTAGTGCGAAAACGAACAATATGTGATGATACTTAACTGGGATCCCATACTTAACTACTAAGTACAATGCATAGAATTGAAAACGAACAATACTAAAACTAATAATCCCTCCTTATGTGGCTAGTATTCCAGCAGCCCCTCGCTAGCAGCTCCCTGGTGCGCGACGGCTTCTCAGCAAGGAGGGAGTTCTCCGCTTCCTCCGCCTTGCAGCGCTTGACGTACTGATCTGCCTCTTGCTGGCGGACGCGCGAGAACGATCTTGCCATTTCGTTGGGCGCCCACCGGAGATCCTCGTCGGTAGCACGCTGGAGCTTATTGGCCCACCTCCACACAGCGATGAGGCACCTAGCGCCTTTGGCCTTCCTGGCAAAGTATCGGCCGTCTTCGTACAGCTCGTCTGCATGTCGACGCACCCGCCGCCAAAGCTCCAGCTTCTCCTTTTCCCAGGCGGCCTCACGGGTTTCACGGGCCGACTGGTCCCTGGCGCGCTCCTCCACCAACTCCTTCTTGAATGCCACTTGCCTAGCTTTCTCAGCCGGCGGCAGTGCTTTCCACAGACAAAGACTATACTGGCCCCAAAACCACTCCAAAGTTGGGGGTTCCGGCACAACCTCGTCTGGTGGCGCGTAGGGGTCCTCCTCGTCGCTGCTCTGCACCTGGATGTCATCGCGGGGCGGCGCCTCCTTCTTGACGGGTGGGCAGATCGTCGGCGCCATGGCAAAGTTTTGTGAGAGAGAGGGGGGGCAAGCGAGGAGAGAATGTAGATGAGAATGCAAGCGGGACGACGTGGGCGGGTAGTATTTATTGGCGGCCGGAATATAGATCGACGGGAGAAGTAGAAGTGTCGGTGGCCAGAATTTATGAGTATTATAGCTTGAATTACACACGATTCCCGCATCAAAATCCGTGTGTGAAATAAATCGTTGACGGTTCCCAAGACTGAACTGCGTCTAATTAATAACCCTTGCCACTAACCTTCCAAACCTCGCGGCGCAAAACAGAGTGCCAATCATGGGGGACCAAGTTGTCTTGCCAGATATTTTCATTTTCTTTCCAAATGTTTTGCATGAATGCTTATTTCGTGTTACCATGATATTTTGGAAAATGTATTACATAAATGATTTTTGCAACCCATGATGATATTCTGTTGCATGTACATGTAGTTCAAATTTGAATTACGGCCATTAAATGGTTAGAAACTCACTTAATGTCTTAAAAATGTCAAATAACCCCTGGAAATTTCCAAATTTTAACATGAAAGTTGTATTTGTGGATGTTAACGGTAGAAAAAAATGCCAAGCCATAAGAGGAAGCCACTGTCGGTTCGTCATCAAACATTCATATTCTTCCCTCTCGGAACCACGAGTCTTCTCGTGAGATGCTCCGATTTGTGAGAGGTGTGTGCCAAAACTTTTGTCAAAGTGGCCAATTCTTTTACAACAGCATCTTGGTGCCATTTCATGACATCAAGCAAGGTTTCATGTATTTCTGATCATTTTTGAATTTTTTGAAATTTAAAAGCCATGGTTCTCACTGTTTGTGTCCAAGCCTTGACACCAATATGTTTGAAAATTCCTTCCAATTTACTGCACATGGCATTAACTCACACACAAGGACACAAATATGATTTCCAACACATGATGGTTTGTCGTTGCATGTACATGCAGTTCAATTTTAATTACGTCCATTATATGGCTAGAAACTCACTTAATGTCTTAAAAAGGTCAAATCGACACCAAAAAATTCAAAATTTAACATGACCGTTGCATTAGTGCATGTTAACGGTAGAAAAAAAAAATCAGGGTCATACGAGGAAGCGAGCGCCGGTTCGTCATCAAACATGCATTGTTCCCTCTCGGAACCACGTGTCTTCTCGTGAGATGCTCCGATTTGTTAGAGGTCTATGTCAAAACTTTCATCAAATTGGCCAATTCTTTTACCACTGCATCTCAGTACCATTTCATGACATCAAGCAAGGTTTCATGTATTTTTGATCATTTTTGAATTTTTTGGAATTTAAAAGCCATGGTTCTCACTGTTTGTGTCCAAGTCGTGACACCAATATGTTTGAAAATTCCTTCCAATTTACTGCACAGGGCCTTAACTCGCACACAAGGACACAAATATGATTTCCAACCCATGATGGTTTGCCTTTCATGTACATGCAGTTCAAATTTGAATTACGGCCATTATATGGCTAGAAACTCACTTAATGTCTTAAAAAGGTCAAATCAACACCGAAAATTTCAAAAATTTAACATGACTGTTGCATTAGTGCATGTTAACGGTAGAAAAAAATTCAGAGTCATACAAGGAAGCGAGCGCCGGTTCGTCATCAAACATGCATTGTTCCCTGTCGGAACCACGTGTTTTCTCGTGAGATGCTCCGATTTGTGAGAGGTCTGTGTCAAACTTTCGTCAAATTGGCCAATTCATTTACCACTGCATCTGGGTACCATTTCATGACATCAAGCAAGGTTTCATGTATTTTTGATAATTTTTTATTTTTTTGGAATTTAAAAGCCATGGTTCTCACTGTTTGTGTGCAAGCCATGACACCAATATGTTTGAAAATTCCTTCCAATTTACTACACAGGGCATTAACTCGCACACAAGGACACAAATATGATTTTCCAACCCATGATGGTTTGCCGTTGCATGTACATGCAGTTCAAATTTGAATTACGGCCATTATATGGCTAGGAACTCACTTAATGTCTTAAAAAGGTCAGATGAACCCTGAAAAATTCCAAATTTTAACATGATAGTTATATCAGTGCATGTTAACGGTACAAAAAAAATCGAACAATTTCCATCACCATCCGTTGCCAGTGTACTCCAAATTAGTCTGCCGCAGGTAATTAAAAAATGGACTACATCGCAAACAGTTGGTTATAAGAACCGTTTGCGATGAAAATTCGCGGGTCTTTTTTATGTCTTCCTCCATAAGCTTCGCCGGATTCGTCTGCTCAAGCGCTGTTCACCCCCTGAATCCTCGAGTCCCCGATACCCATTCCCCATCCCCTTCTTGCAAAGAATGATGCCGTGAAGACGCTTCCTGAGGGCCCGTACGGTCGCCGGGTCCTCCCCGAGCGGCTCTGCCTCCGCCGAGAGCGCGGCCGCCTACGCATTGAGCGCGGCCGCATCCGCCGAGAGGGCGTCTGCGGCAGCGGAGACGGCTGCAGCAGCTGCTGCGACGACGGCTGCAAACGCCGAGAGCGGTTGAGCAGCCGTCCGTGCCATGGAGGTCGCCCTGGCCCAGGTCGAGGCCATTCACGCCCAGGTCAAGGACGCCCACGCCAAGATATTCCAGGCCTCCTCGGAATCCAGCATGCACCCCACGTCTGAAAAAGTGGCAGAGATGCTTGTCGATGCTGGGGCGGTGGAGGCCATGGAGCCCCTGCTTCCTCATGAGATCGCAGAGCGGGAGATGGAGATGCAGGAGGCGGCGGAGATCGAGAAGCACTGGGAGGAGGAGTTGCGAGTGGCTAACGAGGAGGTAGAGAGTCGCCTGTCCGTCGAGGAATCAGCGGTGGAGTACTGCTACTTGTAGTCTGCGTTGGTATTTCCCCGAAGAGGAGAGGATGATGCAGTACAGTAGATATAAGTATTTCCCTTAGTTAAGAACCAAGGTTATCAATCCAGTAGGAGAACCAAGCAACATTCCATCAAGCGCACCTGCACACACAAGAGCAAACACTTGCACCCAACGCAAATAAGAGGGTTGTCAATCCTCTTAGCGGTTACTTGCAAGGATTAAATCTTATCGAGGTAAATAGATAAACTAAACTACTAATTAAAATAAAAGTAAATAAATTGCAGCAAGGTATTTTTAGGTTTTTAATAAGATAAAGATAGACCCAGGGGCCATAGTTTTCACTAGAGGCTTCTCTCTCGAGCATAGAAACATACGGTGGGTAAACAAATTACTGTTGGGCAATTGATAGAATAGCAAATAATTATGACGGATTCATGGCAATGATCATGTATATAGGCATCACGTCTGAGACAAGTAGACCGACTCCTTCCTGCATCTACTACTATTACTCCACTCATCGACCGCTATCCAGCATGCATCTAGAGTATTAAGTTAATAAAAACAGAGTAACGCCTTAAGCAAGATGACATGATGTAGAGAAGCAAATTCAAGCAATATGCATAAAATCCATCTTTTTATCATTAATGGCAACAATACAAATACGTGTCATGTTCCCTTCTGTCACTGGGACTGAGCACCGCAAGATTGAACCCATCACAAAGCACCTCTCCCATTGCAAGATAAATCAATCTAGTAGGCCAAACTAAACCGATAGATCGGAGAGAAATACAAAGCTATAACAATCATGCATAAAATAGTTCAGAGAAGACTCAAATATTTCTCATGAATAATCTGATCATAAACTCACAATTCATCGGATCCCAACAAACACACCGCAAAAGAAGATTACATCGGATAGAACTCCAAGAACATCAAGGAGAACATTGTATTGAAGATCAAAGAGAGAGAAGAAGCCATCTAGCTACTAGCTATGGACCCGTAGGTCTGTGGTAAACTACTCACACATCATCGGAAGGGCAGCAAGGTGGATGTAGAAGCCCTCCGTGATCGATTCCCCCTCCGGCAAAGTACCGGAAAAGGCCTCCAGATGGGATCATGGAAGAACAGAGGCTTGCGGCGGCGGAAAGGTTATTTCTTCTGGCTCTCTGTTGGTTTCCCAATATTTGTGAATTTATAGAAGTGGAATTAGGTCAAACGGAGTTACGTGGGCCCCACAAGGCAACACGGCATGCCCACCCCCGGGGCGTGCCCTGTTGCCTTGTGAAGCCTTCATGAAGCTTCTGGCCTCCTCCCGAAGCTTCCAAGGGTTCTTTTGTCCAGAAAAAATCTCCAAAAAGTTTCGTGGCATTTGGACTTCATTTGGTACTGTTTCTCTGAAAACCCAAAAACAAGCAGAAAACAGCAACTGGCACTGGGCACTGGGTTAATAGGTTAGTCCCAAAAAATGATATATAATTGCATATAAAAACATCCAAGATTGATACTATAATAGCATGGAACAATCAAAAATTATAGATACGTTGGAGACGTATCAAGCACCCCCAAGCTTAATTCCTGCTCATCCTTGAGTAGGTAAATGATAAAAACAGAATTTTTGATGTGGAATGCTACCTATCATGTTTCATCATGTAATCTCTCTCTTACGGTATGAATAATAAGATCCAAATGATTCAAAGCAATAGTCTATAATTTGACATAAAGACATCAATACTCAGGCATACTAATAAACAATCATGTCTTTCAAAATAAACATGCTAAAGAAAGTTATCCCTACAAAATCATACAATCCTGTCATGCTCCATCTTCTTCACACAAAGTATTTATCATGCACTACCCCGGTTTTAGCCAAGCAACTGGTTCATACTTTTTAATGCGCTTCAGCTTTTTCAACTCCCATGCAATACATGAGCGCAAGCCATGGATATAGCACTATGGGTGGAATAGAGTGTGGTGGTAGAGATAAATAAGAGAAGTCAAAAATGGAGAAAGTCGCACATCGACGAGGCTAATCAACGGGCTATGGAGATGCCCATCAATAGATGTCAATGCAAGGAGTAGGGATTGCCATGCAACGGATGCACTAAGAGCTATAAGTGTATGAAAGCTCAACATGAAAACTAAGCGGGTGTGCATCCAACTTGCTTGCTCATGAAGACCTCGGGCATTTGAGGAAGCCCGTCATCGGAATATACAAGCCAAGTTCTATAATGAAAAATTTCCACTAGTATATGAAAGTGACAAAATAGGAGACTCTCTATATGAAAAACATGGTGCTACTCTGAAGCACAAGTGTGGAAAAGGATAGTAACATTGCCCCTTCTCTCTTTTTCTCTCATTTATTATATATATATATATATTTTTTTCATGGCTCTTTTTCGCCTCCCTTTTTTTAGAACAATCTCATGGACCTCATCCCCAATTTTTCGAGGACTCATTAGTCTCCATCATTCTTTCCTCACTGGGACAATGCTCTAATAATGATGATTATCACACTTCTATTTATTTATAACTCAACATTACAACTTGATACTAGAACAAAAATATGACTCTATATGAATGCCTCTGGTAGTGTACCAGGATGTGCAATGATGCTAGCGTAACATGTGTAACAATGGTGAACGGTGGCTGAGCCACAAATACTATGTCATCTATATGATCATGCAAAGCAACATGACAATGATGATGTATGTCATGAAAACGGAACGGTGGAAGTTGCATGGCAATATATCTCGGAATGGCTATGGAAATGCCATGATAGGTAGGTATGGTGGCTGTTTTGAGAAAGATATAAGGAGGCTTATGTGTGATAGAGCGTATCATATCACGGGGTTTGGATGCACCGGTGAAGTTTGCACCAACTCTCGATGTGAGAAAGGGCAATGCACGGTACCGAAGAGGCTACCAAATTGCGGAAAGGTGAGAGTGCGTATAATCCATGGACTCACATTAGTCATAAAGAACTCACATACATATTGCGAAATTTTATTTGCCCTCGAAGCAAAGTACTACTACGCATGCTCCTAGGGGGGAGGTTGGTAGGAGTTAACCATCACGCTCCCCCAACCGCCACACAAAGGAAGACAATCAATAATAATTCATGCTCCAACGTCTTAGCATAACGACAGATCATACGTGCATGCTTCGGGAATCACAAACCTTAACACAATTATTCTTACTAAACCACAATTATCTACTAATACCTCCCACATATTACCATCTTAATATCGCAAAACTATTGCAAGGAATCAAATTTATCATATTCAGTGATCTACATGAAAGTTTTTATTATATCCCTCTTGAATACCTATCATATCAGGACCAAATTCAAAACCTGTGCACATTACCATTGCTATCATAAGACTCTCAAAAAGATATAAGTGAAGCATGAGAGTGCAACTATTTCTTTAAAATATAACCACCGCCGTGCTCTAAAAGATATAAGTGAAGCACTAGAGCAACTGCCTAGCTCAAAAGATATAAGTGAAGCACATAGAGTATTCTAACAAATCACGAATAATGTGTGTCCCTCTCAAAAAGGTGTGTTCAGAAAAGATGATTGTGACAAACTAAAAAGCAAACAAAAGCAAACAAACTATTTCACAAGACGCTCCAAGTAAAACACATATCATGTGATGAATAAAAATATAGCTCCAAGTGAGTTACCGATAGATTGTAGACGAAAGAGGGGATGCCTTCCGGGGCATCCCCAAGCTTAGACGCTTGAGTCTTCCTTGAATATTACCTTGGGGTGCCTTGGGAATCCCCAAGCTTAGGCTCTTGCCGCTCCTTATTCCTTTATCCATCGTAGTCTCACCCAAAACTTGAAAACTTCAGCACACAAAACTCAACAGATACCTCATGAGATCCGTTAGTATAACAAACAAATCTTAAACTTTAGGTACTGTAGTAAATTGATTCATATTTAATATTGGCATAATGATACTGTACTCCAACTTCTCCATGACTCATACCCCCCGATACGATCCATAGATTCATCAAAATAAGCAAACTATGCAACAAAAACAGAATCTGTCTAAAACAGAACAGTCTGTAAAGATCTATTTAAAATCCACACTTCTGTAACTCCAAAAATTCTGAAAAATTAGTAAAACATAAAAAATTAATATACCAATACTGTGTAAAAATTTCAGATTTTTCTGATGCAACATTACAGAATTAAAATTCCAGCACTGGACGCAAAACTTTCTGTTTTCCAAACAGCATCAATTATACTATCATCCAAATCATCCCAAAGGCATTACTTGGCACAAACACTAATTAAAACATAAAAACATAATAATAACAGAATCTATAATAATGCAAACACACAAAAACAGTAGGTAAAACCAAAAATTTATTTTATTCATTGGGTTGCCTCCCAACAAGCGCTATTGTTTTATGCCCCTAGCTAGGCATAATGTATAGTTTCAAGTGTTGTCATCTTTCATCCCCAAGTCCTTCTTGATTAAATCTTCCAAAAAAATTCTCATTAATTCTATACTCTCATGCTCTTCTTTTCTAGTGGGTGAGCTTAGGTAATTGAAGGGGCTTTGATTTGTAACCTTAACATTCATAACTTCAAACTCAGGATCATCACCATAAATGTCCTCATATAAAACATGTATCTCATCATCAATAGGATCTCTAGCCGTACTCTCGAACTATTCTTCACTAAATCCATCATCAATCCCTTTAGTAACCCATTCAAATTTATCACAAGCATGGTGGTACATAGTTTTAATTATTTCGGCGTATGGAACTCTCCTTCTAATATTTTTACCGTAAGCAAAGTAATCTTTAGATTCCAACCTACGAATAGTATCTTTATCATGAAGAATCTCCTCTATAGGGGAATGCTCAACTTTTATTTTGTAAAATGATAAAATATCCCTAGCTTCGCGGATTATATAATCAAATTCATGCATAAGGATTATAGTGGCAATTTTCTTAGCCCTAGGATCATGGATGTTGGGAAGTTCATAAAATATCTTTTGTAAGGCGGGGTGGATATGCAAAAAAATTCTTTCTAATTTAACCACAAGCATAGCAATGGCATCCACATAACAATTTGTTTTATCAAGAGCGGATCCATTAATTATTGGTATAACTCCCGCACAATTAAAGAACTCCCGAATAATGTTTTTACCAATAATATTACCACTTCCCACATGATAGACTTTAGTTTTAAAATTAGTGGGGGAGTTAGTCTCCGGAGGGTCATGATTAAGATTAAAAGAATGTGTTTTATCCCCAAGAGATTCACTACCACTATTCTCACTAGCACATTCAATCACAACCTTCTCAAATTCAGACATGATAACAGTTTCAAGCAAACCAAGCTAGCAAACAAGCAAATAATTTTTATTTGTGTTTTTGTAAAAAAAAAATTAGAAGTGGGGGAGATGAAAACGAGAGGAAAATGGAAATAAAAGATAAATAAAGTAAATGCAAGTGAATGATAATTTGTGCGAAGGTACTTGGTAATTTTGATGATGTCTCCCCGGCAACGGCACTAGAAATTCTTCCTGCTACTTGTACTCTGCGTTGGTATTTCCCCGAAGAGGAGAGATGATGCAGTATAGTAGAGATAAGTATTTCCCTTAGTTAAGAACCAAGGTTATCAATCCAGTAGGAGAACCTAGCAAAATTCCGTCAAGCGCACCTGCACACACAAGATCAAAAACTTGCACCCAACGCAAATAAGAGGGTTGTCAATCCTCTTAGCGGTTACTTGCAAGGATTAAATCTTATCGAGGTAAATAGACAAACTAAACTGCTAATTAAATAAAAAGTAAATAAATTGCAGCAAGGTATTTTTAGGTTTTTAATATGATAAAGATAGACCCGGGGGCCATAGTTTTCACTAGAGGCTTCTCTCTCGAGCATAGAAACATACGGTGGGTAAACAAATTACTGTTGGGCAATTGACAGAATAGCAAATAATTATGACGGATTCATGGCAATGATCATGTATATAGGCATCACGTCCGAGACAAGTAGACCGACTCCTGCTTGCATCTACTACTATTACCCCACTCATCGACTGCTATCCAGCATGCATCTAGAGTATTAAGTTAATAAAAACAGAGTAACGCCTTAAGCAAGATGACATGATGTAGAGAAGAAAATTCAAGCAATATGAATAAACCCCATCTTTTTATCCTTAATGGCAACAATACAAATAGATGTCATGTCCCCTTCTGTCATTGGGATTGAGCACCGCAAGATTGAACCCATCACAAAGTACCTCTCCCATTGCAAGATAAATCATTCTAGTAGGCCAAACTAAACCGATAGATCGGAGAGAAATACAAAGCTATAACAATCATGCATAAAAGAGGTCAGAGAAGACTCAAATATTTCTCGTGAATAATCTGATCATAAACTCACAATTCATCAGATCCCAACAAACACACCGCAAAAGAAGATTACATCGGATAGAACTCCAAGAACATCAAGGAGAACATTGTATTGAAGATCAAAGAGAGAGAAGAAGCCATCTAGCTACTAGCTATGGACCTGTAGGTCTATGGTAAACTACTCACACATCATCGGAAGGGCAGCAAGGTTGATGTAGAAGCCCTCCGTGATCGATTCCCCCTCCGGCAGAGTACCGGAAAAGGCCTCCAGATGGGATCGCGGAAGAACAGAGGCTTGTGGCAGCGGAAAGGTTATTTCTTCTGGCTCTCTGTTGGTTTCCCAATATTTGTGAATTTATAGAAGTGGAATTAGGTCAAACGGAGTTACGTGGGCCCCACAAGGCAACACGGTGCCCCCCCTGGGGCGTGCCCTGTTGCCTTGTGATGCCTCCGTGAGGCTTCTGGCCTCCTCCCGAAGCTTCCAAGGGTTCTTTTGTCTAGGAAAAAATCTCCAAAAAGTTTCGTGGCATTTGGACTTCATTTGGTACTGTTTCTCTGAAAAGCCAAAAACAAGCAGAAAACAACAACTGGCACTGGGCACTGGGTTAATAGGTTAGTCCCAAAAAATGATATATAATTGCATATAATTGCATATAAAAACATCCAGGATTGATACTATAATAGCATGGAACAATCAAAAATTATAGATACGTTGGAGACGTATCAAGTACCAACGCGAGCTCTGGCGCCGCTACTACTACGAGTACTACAACCTTGAGGGCGGCGCCGAGGACGAGGACGAGGACGAGGACGAGGACGAGGACGACGATGCGGTCGACTTCAGTCTGGGGGACGCGGAGTCCACCAGCGGTGGCATGTCGCCAGGACAAGTCATCGACATCTCATCTTACACCGGCGAGGCATAGGGCGGTGGCGCGTCAGCGGCTTGGTTTAAATTATGTGTACTTAGCCTTTGTTTATAACGCTGGTCTTTTGTTAGAGAAATGTTTAGGTCAACTGCCTCTGTTTAATTACTAAAATTGCTCGATTCCGTAAGTGTGGTCCGTGTGCTGTAGGCTCTTTTGTGTACCCCCCAAATTAGCAAGTGATGTTAAATATGCAATGACTTGGATGAGCACTGTACCCAGGGAAATTTCCACCAAAATTCATGTGCTCAAACTCATCACATGCGCGTAATGCAGAAGAATCATTTGCGATGCACACATTTGTTCAAAGTGAAAGGTGTTCAAGGACACTGCGCGCCAAGTCCCCCCCCCCCCACCTTTCAATAATTTTTGCCTACCACTGAAATATCTAACTCTTCCACCCTTCCCACCCCGTTTTATCCCCGACCACGAGCCACATTTCCCCTGTTTACTCCTTCCTTCCTTCCCAAGCTATAGCCACTTCCTCGCTTGCTTTCCTCGCTCTCGCCGTCTCGCATCCGACCGCCGCGGACGCCATGGTCTTCTTTGACCTCTCCAGCGGTTCCTCCTCCTGCGATGAGTCTGTCACCAGCCGGGTATGCCTCTCTCCTCTCTCTCGCCCCCTAGGCTTAGGGTTCTGATTTGTAATAAAGGATTTTAACCCGGAGACCGATTTGAGCCATTTGTTCCTCTTGTAGCTCCCTAGGACGATCACTTGCAAGGAATGGAGTGGGGTAGCTGAAGATCTGCCTGCTCATTGTCACCATCAATCTCCATGCGCGAAGTTAGTGGCGTTTGAATCTGTGGATAGTGGGAGGAAGTTTCTGGCATGTGCAGAGAAGGTTAGCCCCACTTTCGTTGTTACAAATCATTTGTTAGATGTGATTCAGACACTGTCACTGTGCTATGTTAATATGGATGTGATTAAGACACTGTCAAAGTTTCTACCTAGTATCTAAAAATGTTGCCATCTCATCAGCGGTGCCCTGAGAAAATTATTTGGCCCGCTTCAGCAGTTTGTGCACCCAACTTTGCTCCACACATCCGAGCAGCCAAGCAATAAATACTAATACTTTATGGCAGGAAGGAACTGGGCATCGGAGCAACTAGGTGCTCCGGTTCCCTGAATTTTTTCTCTGGCAATGACTCGGCAGTGCAGGATACCGGTGCCAAATGTAGCAACAGTTGATTTGACACCAGTTTTGGCCTACACAGTGGAGGGCCTTTATTGGTATTAGTTCTATGTTATTAAATTTGTGCATGTACATACCTGTTAGTATTAATTTGATGGCATTGAAACACTGTCACTATGCTGTTGCGGTTATATTTAGCTTCCTCATAAAATGGTCAATTTGTTTTTATAGTACCTGACTAAGAACTTAATTATAGCTTGTGATGTTCCTGAATTTGGTTGTTGTCTCAGTAGCAATTAATTCATTTGCACATTGAACTTTTTGAGAAGATATGTCATAATAAATGTGTTTCTGCAGTTTTTCCAAACATGTATGTGGTGATTTTCTATGTTGCTAGAAACCCATTTTCCCTACAACTGTAACTGATTTAGTTTTAAATATTATAGGATGAATGGAAGTGTTCTTACCTGGAGTGGGTTGATCAAGAGTGCCCACCGTCTTTGAAGATGTGCCTAGCAAAGCTCTGGAGCATGTTTGAGGAAGAGAATAGAGATAGGCTTATAGAAAATGTTGTCAACGCTGAAGAATATTTCAAGATACTGGAAAAAAAGAGGAAGATGGAGAATGAGCTCAGATTTTTTAAATTAGACTTTGCTAAGATGGTGCTTGCGAAGGAGGAGGCACTTTCCCAGTTGGTCAGTGCAAAACAGGTTCTTACTGAACTGAAAGCAGAGGTGGAGAAGACTAATTTGGCTGATCATGCATCAGTCGATTAGGGAAATGAATATATTGTTCTAATATTGTGCTTATGAAGGTGAACTAGCTATATGTTGTACTGTGATGTTTTCACGTACCTATCGTACTGTGATTTTATAATATATTTATGTGCCTGATATGAAATTGGCAAACAGTTGTTTGATATGAAATGTGATTTTGCTTAATACTAAAATTATTAATAGTAAACTAATAAACCTGCTAAATGGGTCATGGAACTTTACAAACGGTTCTAGCAGCAAAAGCGTGTGTGATATACTTGAATAACGCAAACGGTTTACGGAGGCAGAGCGTGTGTGATCGTTACACCTATCACAGACGAGGCTATACAGAAAACTGTGTGTGATGTAGATACGAACGGAAACGTTTGTCTGGGATTCACTGTGTGGGATGTGCATATGAACGGAAACGTTTGGCTGGGATTCACTGTGTGGGATGTACATACGAACGGAAACGTTTGTCTGGGATTCACTGTGTGGGATGTACATACGAATGGAAACGTTTGTCTGGGATTCACTGTGTGGGATATACATACGAACGAAAATGATTGGTCCTGTATAATTGTATGCGATGGCTCGCCCGATCGCACACGAGCTCATTTTGCCCAGCGTGTGTGACCGGAGGACCTATCCCCGACGGTTTCTGGGTCGTGTGGGAAGGACCCCCCTATCTCACACACAGGCAAGGTGACAGTTTAAAACTCCGTCGTGGAAAGGGGTTAAAAACCGTTTGTATAGCAGCTCGCTGCATCAGTGTAAGAGAGCCCAACCTCGTACATGTTTAATTGCTAAATCTTCTAAAGGTTGGTTATGGCATAGAAGACTTGGACATGTTGGCATGCATAATCTTGATAAACTTTCTAAGGGAGATCATATTCTTGGTGTAAAAGATGTTATCTTTGACAAGGATACACTTTGTAGTGCTTGCCAAGCAGGAAAACAAGTTGGAGGAAGTCATCCTGTGAAGAACATTACGACCACAAGGGGACCACTTGAGCTACTTCACATGGATCTCTTCGGTCCCAATGCCTATAAAAGTCTTGGTGGTAACTCCTTCGGTTTGATCATTGTTGATGATTTTTCCAGATTTACGTGGGTGTTCTTTCTCGATGACAAATCGTAGGTACAAAAGATCTTCAAGAACTTCACTAGGAAGGCCCAAAATTAATTTGAAGTGAAGATCAAGAAGGTTCGAAGTGACAATGGAACAGAGTTCAAGAATGCCAATGTGGATACCTTTCTTGATGAGGAAGGCATTACACACCTCAACAAAACGGAGTTGTTGAGAGGAAGAACCAGACTCTTATTGAGATGGCAAGGACAATGCTAGATGAATACAAGACGCCAAAACACTTTTGGGCGGAAGCGGTTGAGACAGCTTGTCATGCTACAAATCGACTCTATCTTCACAAGCTTCTTGGTAAAACGGTGTATGAACTACTCACCGGTAACAAACCACAAGTTGGATACTTTTGAGTATTTGGCTCAAAATGTTACATTCTTGATAAGCATCGTCATTCAAAATTTTCCCCTGAGTCTCATGAAGGTTTTCTACTTGGTTACGGATCGAACTCTCACACCTACCGTGTCTACAACAACTTCACTCAAAAAGTTGAAGAAGCGGTAGATGTGAAGTTTGATGAGACTAACGGCTCGCAAGTTGAGCAATTGCCAATTGATGTAGGAGATCAAGAACCATCGGAAGCAATCCAAGACTTGTCTATTGGCAAGATTCGACCCGTGGAGGTGAAGGAGAGTACTTCGTCCATTCAAGTGGAAGCCCCAACCACACGTCAAGGTGAACAACAAGTCGACATGGAGGCATCCACAAGTGGAACACGTCAAGACGAAGGGAATGAGGAAGTGCAACAAGATGATCCACCTCAACCTCCTTCTCCACCTCCACAAGCGAACAATGACAACAACAACAATGAAGAAGAAGATGATGATGATGATGAGGAAGCCTCACCACAACCCAAGCAAAATCAACCTCGAGTTAGAGCAAGAATTGACAAGAATCATCCCATCGAACAAATACTTGGAGATATCCAATCCGGGAGAATCACTCGCTCTAAATCTCGTTTAGCTAACTTTTGTGAGCATTACTCATTCATCTCTAGTCTTGAACCTTTGAAGGTAAAAGAAGCTCTCAAGGATCCCGATTGGGTAAATGCTATGCATGAGGAGTTACAAAACTTCGAGAGGAATCAAGTTTGGACGTTGGTTGAGAAGCCTAAAGATGAGCGAAACGTCATTGGAACCAAATGGGTGTTTCGGAATAAGCAAGATGAAGATGGACAAGTTGTACGCAACAAGGCTCGTCTCGTAGCACAAGGTTACACACAAGTCGAAGGTATGGACTATGGTGAGACATATGCCCCCGTTGCTAGAATTGAGTCCATTCGCATTTTAGTTGCTTATGCCAATCACCATGATATCACTCTTTACCAAATGGATATTAAAAGTGCTTTCTTGAATGGTGAAATTGAGGAGGAAGTTTATGTTAAACAACCTCCTGGCTTTGTTAATCCCAAGAAACCTAACCACGTTTATAAACTTCATAAAGCTCTTTATGATCTCAAACAAGCCCCTAGAGCTTGGTACAAATGCTTGACAAAGTTTCTTCTTGAAAAGGATTTCGAAATTGGGAAAATTGATTCAACTTTGTTCACTAAGAGGGTTAATGGAGAACTATTTGTATGCCAAATATATGTTGATGACATTATCTTTGGATCTACTAATCCCTCTTTTAGTAAAAAGTTTGGAAGGTTGATGTCGGAGAAGTATGAGATGTCTATGATGTGTGAACTCAAATTCTTTCTTGGTTTGCAAATCAAGCAAACTAAGGAGGGTACCTTTGTTTCTCAAACAAAGTATACCAAGGATTATTCAAGAAGTTCAACATGCAAGAAAGTAAAGGTATGAAAACCCCCATGCCCACGAGTGGACATCTTGACTTGACTAAGGATGGCAAACCGGTTGATCAAAAGGCTTATCGATCTATGATTGGTTCATTGCTATATCTATGTGCCTCCCGTCCCGACATCAAGCGGCACCAAAAGAGTGTCACCTTAAGGCCGTGAAAAGAATTGTGAGATACTTGTTACATACACCAAACTTTGGCATTTGGTATCCCAAAGGATCTTCTTTCAATCTTGTTGGCTATTCCGATTCGGACTATGCCGGATACAAGGTTGATAGAAAATCCACTTCGGGTACATGTCAATTTCTTGGTAGATCTCTTGTGTCTTGGTCCTCCAAGAAACAAAACTCGGTATCTCTATCTAGCGCCGAAGCGGAATACATTGCCGTGGGATCGTTTTGTGCTCAATTACTATGGATGACACAAACTCTTAAAGACCATGGTGTGCATGTGAGACATGTTCCATTACTATGTGACAATGTGAGTGCTATTAATATTGCACACAATCCCGTACAACATTCTCGAACTAAGCATATTGAGGTTCGTCGCCATTTCATTTGAGATCATGTTGAGAAAGGTGACATTAACCTCAAGCATGTTCGTACCGAAAAGCAATTGGCAGATATCTTCACCAAACCTCTCGATGAGAAGGTATTTTGTCACTTGAGGAGTGAGTTGAACATCATTGATGCCTCAAACATGAACTAGAGATTCACTTGGATGCATGAAAGGGCATGAACATTCTTCACTAATCCATGATACTTCTATGATCACATTATATCTTGGACACTTTGCTCCCTTGTATTGCATCTAACCTCTTGTAGGTACTTGGACAAGCTTCATGTCACAAGATTGCATCTCACTCTTATCTTGAGCAATCTTGTATAACCCAAGTATCGACAATCTTTGGTGTGCCAAGGAACAAGACAACTCAAACATATCATTTGACAACATTTGAGTTATGCTTCATTCTTGTCATTTTGGATATACATGTTGTTCCTTGCAAATCTAACCCATGTAGGAAGATGAACTACAAATGATAGGATTGCTCTCAACTTCACTTCATGAGCATCCACCTCAAGTTCAACTACGTGATGAACATCACCATCAAAACCCCAATGTAAGTTCTCACATCTTAGAGAAGCTTTACTCAAAGAGATGAGCTAAAGCAACTCAACAAGATTTGAATTCATTGAAATGCTTAACGATGGGCATGACCTATGATCAAGCGTTGTCACTTGACTCCTAAGTCAATATACTCTAACATAGGTGACCTAGTCGCCGACCCCTCTAGATGAAGTTCTCTAGTGTTTCTCTTGTGTCCTTTGAGTGTTTCTTTTTCAAAAAAAAACCTTCATCTAGATGTTTCTTTGTTTCTTTCTTTTTCGTGTTCTTTTCTTTGCTAGTATCTTAGTAAATTCCTTGCAAATCTTTTTGAGAATTTCTTGCCTAGTGAGCTGAGTTGACAATTTTTTTCTCTTTGCACCAAACTCGGTCACACCAAATTGTTCCAACTCGGAGTCACCGACTTTGCTGCTCAAAGGAACTCTCTGTCAAATATTTCCCATGTTTTCTGCTCCAGCTCCACTCAATGATTCTTTCCCTCTGCTTGCATCTGGAACTACTCAATGGCTAGTTGTATTTCTCAAGGACCACACCCACTTGACCAATAACCTTGAAGTTATCCCTTCTTGGAAATTGATGTCAAAGGGGGAGAGAGATGCACATCAAAGCTTATCACCATAATCTCTTCCATATCAAAAATTATATCCTAAGGAAGAGTGATGCATTTCATAAGACGAGAGAATGTTACATGTTTCTAAGAGGGGAGAAACATGATTTGCTTTCTGTGTCCTGTCTGCTCTAGTGTACTCACCCTACCTACTCCCAATATTCAATGTTAGATTCAGGGGGAGAGGAAGTTTCTTTTAGGGGAGATAACTAATTCTTTTTGATCTTTCTTTTGGGGACATGTCTGCTTCTGACAAAAGTATTCACTTAGTGATACTCTCTTCTACATGTCATCCCAATCTTGGTTTCTTGTTGATCTTGTGTCTTTTATTGGAGAAATTATCTTGTGTTATCTAACCCTATTTTCTCAAGTGTATTTCTTCAGGTATATGATCAAGAACTTCGAGGTAAGTATGTGCATCATACTCATGTGCATAATGACTTCTTGCTTTTGCACATATTGTTTGCAAGAAGATAGTCATGAACATGAGGGTACTTCAACTTCATTTTATTGCTCTGATGCATATAGCCAAGATACATGTTACATGTGCTTTTCCTTTATTTTGTGTCTCTACTTTCCATAAGCTACCGTCATTTACTAGCTGCACATCCTTAGGGGGAGCTCATACATGTTACATGTTTTCTTCAAAGCTTTCATACAATTCTCTATCACATCTTTATTTGGAGCTTTGATGTATGTTGTCATCAATTACCAAAAAGGGGGAGATTGAAAGCACATTTGCTCCCTTGGTGGTTTTGGTAATCTATGCCAACATACATATTGTTGGACTAATGCTTTTATCTCAAGTATTTCAGACAAGTTCAGCAATGGCATGGCAAGGACAAGAAGATGTGGAACCCTTCAAAATGCTAAGGACAAGGATTGGCAAAGCTTCAAGACTCTACATTTTTGGTTAAGTGATCCAAGATCACATTGAGTCCATAGGAAAAGCCAATACTATTAAAAGGGGATGAGGTTTTGGTTATGACTCAATTGCTCAAGTGCTTAGTGATATTGCTCCAAAACCCTCAAACACTTCTCCACTTCATTCCTATCCAAAACCCTAAAGTTGATCTCGGTCCCACCGAAACACACCCATCCGGACCCACCGAGATTTCTATATACAATGCCTCATGCTAAACCCTAACACGTCGGTGTAACCGAAATGGTTCTCGGTCTCACCGAGACGGCCTGACTAAGTTGCTGTAACGATGTCA
Organism: Elymus sibiricus; assembly: GCA_039707655.1. Classification (NCBI taxonomy): domain Eukaryota; kingdom Viridiplantae; phylum Streptophyta; class Magnoliopsida; order Poales; family Poaceae; genus Elymus; species Elymus sibiricus. The sequence goes on from CM077670.1 coordinate 193,405,890, forward strand.
CTTCACTTCGGAATTTCCGAGATGAAATTTTCAGAACTACCAAAACATGGTCTTGCCCTAGCCATTGCACTTTGGTCTCACCGAGATTTTTCGTTCGGTCTCACCGAAAAGCCTAACGGTCAAGTCTTTTACACTAGTCGGTCTCACCGAGATTTTCATGTCGGTGTCACCGAGTTGGGTAAAGTACTTGTAACGGTTGGATTTTGGGTGCTGCCTATATATACCCCTCCACCACCACCTACTCTATGAAAGAGCCATCAAAACGTGCCTATACTTCCACCATACATTTTCTGAGAGAGAACCACCTACTCATGTGTTGAGATCAAGAGATTCCAATCCAACCATTTGAACCTTGATTTCTAGCCTCTTCAAGCTGCTTTCCACTCCAATCCTTCTCCTACCCAAGCCAAATCTGTGAGAGAGAGATTGAGTGTTGAGGAGACTATCATTAGAAGCACAAGCGCAAGGAGTTCATCATCAACACATCATTTATTACCTTTTGGAGAGTGGTGTCTCCTAGATTGGTTAGGTGTCACTTGGGAGCCTCCAAGATCATGTGGAGTTGAACCAAGGAGTTTGTAAGGGCAAGGAGATCGCCTACTTCGTGAAGATCTACCCCGAGTGAGGCTAGTCCTTCATGGATGGAAGCCATGGTCGAATTGGCAAGGTTGCTTCTTCATGGACCCTTCGTGGGTGGAGCCCTCCGTGGACTCGTGCAACCGTTACCCTCTGTGGGTTGAAGCCTCCATCAATGTGGACGTATGATAGCACCACCTATCGGAACCATGCCAAAAACACAGTGTCTTCATTGTGTTTGATCTTCTTTTCTCTACCCCATTACTTTCCACACATTTGCATGCTCTACTATTTCCGCTGCTCTATCTCTAGATATGCATGTGTAGAAAGTCTTGGTGATATCTTAACTAGTGCCAAAATCTGCCTAAATTCCAAGAGAACTAAAAACTGCACCTTTGGTTGGTTAAGAGTCTATTCACCCCCTCCTCTAGACCTATCTCCTTGACCCCACACTTTCACCTCCTAGCGTTTAGTCTCGCTAAGGATGTGTGCCTGGATTTCTGCCACACGTGTGTTTTCTACATTGATATCCTCCTGGATCTTGGCTAACTGCTCACGACACTTCGCGATCTCCGTGTTGCGCGCTTCCGCGTTCTGAGTAGTTACTGGCTCCGCCAAAAGAGTTCCAAGAGTAGTCATCATCTCAGAGAGCGCCTGCGCCCCGATCTTCTGAGAGCCGGCGGTTGTTGACCCGGCGGGATCAGGGTTCTGACTTGACGTGGGATCAGCTGGGTCATGGAGCTGATTCTGGTTTCCGGCCATGTAGACCGCGGAAAAAGGAGTTGGCTTGTGGGATTCAGGGAAAACCTCATCATCGGAGTAACCTCCCAACTTGCCATCAAACAGTGGATGGATTGATTCGGTCTCTCCCACTAACGACTCACCATCAGAGTAGACGAGCGTGTCATCACCAGATATGGAATTTTCTAACAAGCCACCCCCTGGGTGAAGCCCACAAAAGCATGCCTCCGGCCAGCTCTCGGCGGGCCGGGTCTTGCCAGGCTGGGTCAGGTGCGGCGAGCCAAATCGACATTGTCGGAGAGGACGTCCGGCTCGGGACCAGACTCGCCAATCATGCCGATGAAAACATGGATCTTGCCCAAGGGGACCAGGTATCCGTACTCGATTGAGTCGGCCTCGGGGCCCCAGCCAGAATCGTCGATGTAGAGCTTGCCACAGTGACTCTTGGTCATCTGACCGATCGCGTATCCGTCGATCCCTGAAGGAGCTCCCGTTAAGAACTCAACTCCACCATGCGTTGGCCCCACGGTGGGCGCCAACTGTCGTGGTTTTGTCACGACAGATGTCCTCGTGAAAGAACTTAGTCGTGAGGCCATCGCAGTTGTGTGGAAGCTTGAATAGGGTTGAACGGAAAAGAGAGACATGGGTTACCCAGGTCCAGCCCCTCACGGTGGAGGTAAAAGCGTACTCCTGCTTGATTGATATTGCTTTGGATCTCGATTACAAGGGTGCGGATTCGCTAACCTAGCTCTCGAGAGATTGCTGATACGTCTCCAATGTATCTATAATTTTTTATTGTTCCATGCTATTATAGTATCAATCTTGGATGTTTTATATGCAATTATATATCATTTTTTGGGACTAACCTATTAACCAAGTGCCCAGTGCCAGTTGCTATTTTTTGCTTGTTTTTGCCTTTTCAGAAAATCATTATCAAACGGAGTCCAAACGAAGAAAAAACTTTGGATTAATTTTTTATGGACCAGAAGGGACCCTAGAAGCTTCGGGAGAAGACCAGAAGAGTAACGAGGGAGCGACAAGCCCGGAGGGCGTGCCTAGGGGGTAGGTGCGCCCCCAGGCTTGTGGGCCCCTTGTGGCACCTCTTGACCTAATTCTAGCGCTATAAATTCCAAAATATTCCCAATACATCAGAGAGCAACCACGAAAAACTTTTCCACCGCCGCAAGCCTCTGTTCTTCCACGATCCCATCTGGAGGCCTTTTCTGGTAATCTACCGGAGGGGGAATCGATCACGGAGGGCTTCTTGATCAACCTTGCTGCCCTTCCGATGATGTGTGAGTAGTTTACCACAGACCTACGGGTCCATAGCTAGTAGGTAGATGGCTTCTTCTCTCTCTTTGATCTTCAATACAATGTTCTCCTCGATCTCCTTGGAGTTCTATTCGATGTAATCTTCTTTTGCGGTGTGTTTGTTGGGATCCGATGAATTGTGGGTTTATGATCAGATTATTCATTAGAAATATTTGAGACTTTTCTGAACTTATTTATGCATGATTGTTATAGCTTTGTATTTCCCTCCGATCTATCCGTTTAGTTTGGCCAACTAGATTGATTTATCTTGCAATGGGAGAGGTGCTTTGTGATGGGTTCAATCTTGCGGTGTTCTATATCCCAGTGACAGAAAGGGACAAGACACGCATTTGTATTGTTTCCATTAAGGATAAAAAGATGGGGTTTAATCATATTGCTTGAGTTTACTTTGTCTACATCATGTCATCTTGCTTAAGGCGTTACTCTGTTTTCATTAACTTAATACCCTAGATGCATGCTGGATAGCGTTCGATGGGTGGAGTAATAGTAGTAGATGCGGGCAGGAGTCGGTCTACTTGTCTCGGACGTGATGCCTATATACATGATCATTGCCTTGAATATCATCATAACTATGCGCTTTTCTATCAATTGCCCAACAGTTATTTGTTTACCCACCGTATGCTATGCGTTCGAGAGAGAAGCCTCTAGTGAAAACTATGGCCCCCGGGTCTACTTTTATCATATATTAAAATCCAAAAATACCTGGCTACAATTTATTTACTTTTATTTTATTTTGCAATTTACTTTTCTATCTATCATTATCAGAATTAATCCTTGCAAATAACCGCTAAGGGGATTGACAACCCTCTTATTTGTGTTGGGTGCAAGTGTTTGCTTTTGTGTGTGTAGGTGCTGCTAACGAGGTTTTGTGTGGTTCTCCTACTGAATTGATAACCTTGGTTCTTAACTGAGGGAAATACTTATCTCTACTGTACTGCATCATCCTCTCCTCTTCGGGGAAATCCCAACGCAGTTCACAAGTAGCAGGAAGAATTTCTGGCGCCTTTGCCGGGGAGACATCACCAAAACTTATCAAGTACCTTTGCATAAACTATCATCTACTTGCTCTTATTTTCATTTGCCTTTTATTTGCATTTGCCTCTCATTTTCATCTCTCGCACTTCTAAAACAATCTTAGGAAAAACACAAAAATATTTTATTTGCTAGTTTGCTTGCTTCAAACTGCTACCATGTCTGAGTTTGTTATTGAAAAAGGTGAGGATGGTAAAATTCCTAAGATAGAAATTCCCTCAAAATTGGATACTAATTTTTTTGTGACGGGAAGTGGGAATATCATAGGAAAAAGTGCCATCCAAGAATTCTTTACTTGTACGGGAACTTTGGTGTTCAATGACATTCCCATTCTTAAAAGAACCAATAGTTACGCCGAAGCTATTTCTGCACTTGTTCTTAAACTTGAAAGAAGATTTGTACGAACTCTTCCCACTTTGCAAAGATTGTTCTATGAGTTACCCATTATAAATAACCCTAAGGCTAAAAAGATAGCTACTCTTATCCTTATGAATGAATTTGATTACATAGTTAGAGAAGCTAGAGAAATCTTTGATTTTTATAATATGAGTCATGAACACCCTGTGATAGATGAAATTTTATATGATGAAGATTATATGATGAGATATGTATTTGTTGATGATCATGCTTATGATCAAAATACTAAAAAGTAAGTCCCTCCTTTACATATTATCCAACAAGTTTTCAATGGTATTAATCAAAAATATTCTTGGATCGTAAAGGGGAATCAACAAGGATTTGATGAAAGTTACCTTACTAAAGATAAAAGATTGATTGATGATGTGTTTCCCATAGTTTTTGAAAAGCCTCTTGATAAGCACACACCCCAAGATTCAAAAACTAAGGATGATAATACTTGAAACTATGCATTATGCCTAGCTAGGGGCATAAAACAATAGCGCTTGTTGGGAAGCAACCCAATATTTATCTTTATTGCAACATTTTATTTTCTTGTGTCACACAATTGTAGCCTCTGTTATGATTGTGTTTTTATCTTTTAATTAGTGTTTGTGCTAAGTAATGCCTTTGGGATGATTTGGATGATAGTATAATTGATGCTGTTTGAAAACAGAAAGTTTTGAGTCCAGTGCTGGATTTTTGGTTCTGTACTGGAGCGTGACAAAATTGTGAATTTTTTACACAGTATTGGAATATGAATTGCCCACGTTGTCCTAATGTTTCAGAATTTTTGGAGTTAAAGAAGTATGTATTTTAAATAGATCTTTACAGACTGTTCTGTTTTAGATAGATTCTGTTTTTGTTGCATAGTTTGCTTATTTTGATGAATCTATGGATTGTATCGGGGGGTATAAGCCATGGGGAAGTTGGAGTACAGTAGCATTATGCCAATATTAAATATGAATCAATTTACAACAGTACCTAAAGTTTAAGATTTATTTGTTATACTAACGGATCTCACGAGGTTTCTGTTGAGTTTTGTGTGCTAAAGTTTTCAAGTTTTGGGTGAGACTACGATGGATGAAGTAATAAGGAGCGGCAAGAGCCTAAGCTTGGGGATGCCCAAGGCACCCCAAGGTAATATTCAAGGAAGACTCATGCGTCTAAGCTTGGGGATGCCCCAGATGGCATCCCCTCTTTCGTCTACAATCTATCGGTATATCACTTGGAGCTATATTTTTATTCATCACGTGATATGTGTTTTATTTGGACCATCTTGTGTTATAGTTTTCTTGCTTTTGTTTTATTTTTAGTTTTCCACAATCATCTTTGCTGAACACACCTTTTTGAGAGGGACACACATTATTCGTGATTTGTTAGAATACTCTATGTGCTTCACTTATATCTTTTGAGGTAGGAAGTTGCTCTAGTGCTTCACTTATATCTTTTAGAGCACGACGGTGGTTATATTTTAAAGAAACAGTTACACTCTCATGCTTCACTTATATATTTTTGAGAGTCTAATAATTAGCAAAGGTAATATGCACGGATTATGAATTTGGTCCTAATATGATAGGTATTCAAGAGGGATATAATAAAAACTTTGATGTAGATCACTGAATATGATAAGTTTGATTCCTTGCAATAGTTTTGCGATATTAAGATGGTAATATGTGGGAGGTGCTAGAAGATAATTGTGGTTTAGTAAGAATATTGGTGTTAAGGTTTGTGATTCCCGAAGCATGCACGTATGGTATGTCGTTATGCTAAGAAGTTGGAGCATGATTTATTCTTGATTGTCTACCTCATGAGTGGCCCCCTGCCAACTCCGTTTACCCTAATTCCAATGCTATAAGTGCCTATTCATGGAGATAAAAATCAGAGAGAAAGAATCATCACGTTTTACGATACGGAGCCGCTGCCACCTCCTGTTCTTCATCGGGAGGGCTGATCTGGAGTCCGTTCGGGGCTCTGGAGAGGGGGATTCGACGCCGTCGTCATCATCAACCATCCTCGATCACCAATTTCATGATGCTCACCGCTGTGCGTGAGTAATTTCTTCATAGGCTTGCTAGACGGTGATGGGTTGGATGAGATTTACCATGTAATCGAGTCAATTTGTTTGGGTTTTGATCCCTAGTATCCACTATGTTCTGAGATTGATGTTGCTATGACTTTGCTATGCTTAATGCTTGTTACTAGGGCCCGAGTGCCATGATTTCAGAGCTGAACCCTTATGTTTTCATGAATATATTTGAGTTCTTGATCCTATCTTGCAAGTTATATGCACCTATTACGTGTTATGATCCGCATACCCCAAGGTGACAATAATTGGGATTCTTTCCAGTGATTACCGTAGTTTGAGGAGTTCATGTATTCACTATGTGCTAATGCTTTGTTCCGGTTCTCTATTAAAAGGAGGCCTTAATATCCCTTAGATTTCCTTATGGACCCCGCTGCCACGGGAGGGTAGGACAAAAGATGTCATGCAAGTTCTTACTATAAGCATGTATGACTATATACGGAATACATGCCTACATTACAATGATGAATTGGAGCTATTGTGTATTGCCCTAGGTTGTGACTGTTACATGATGAATGTCATCCAACATAATTATCCATCACCGATCCAATGCCTACGCTTTTTGCATATTGATCTTTGCTAAGTTACTTTCGTTGTTGCTGCTGTTACAATCACTACAAAACTGCTATTGTTAATGTCTCTGTTACTTTTGCTACTGTTACTATTGCTATTGAAACTATCATACTACTGTGCTACTAAACATCTTGCTGCAGATATTTAGTTCTCCAGGTATGGTTGAATTGACAACTCAACTGCTAATACTCACAAATATTCTTTGGCTCCCCTTGTGTTGAATCAATAAATTTGGGTGAAATACTACCCTCGAAGACTATTGCGATCCCCTATACTTGTGGGTTATCAATCGACGCGGCTAATCAATGGGCTGTGGAGATGCCCATCAATTGATATCAATGCGAGGAGTAGGGATTGCCATGCAACGGATGCACTAAGAGCTATAAGTGTATGAAAGCTCAAACTGAAGATAAGTGGGTGTGCATCCAACTTGCTTGCTCCTGAAGACCTCGGGCATTTGAGGAAGCCCATCATTGGCATATAGAAGCCAAGTTCTATAATGAAAAATTCTCACTAGTGTATGAAAGTGACAACTGAAGAGACTCTCTATATGAAATACATGGTGCTGCTCTAAAGCGCAGGTGTGGAAAAGGATAGTAACATTGCCCCTTCTCTCTTTTTCTCTCATTTTTTTGCTAGGCACTTTTTGGCCTCTTTTTTTTCGTCCGGAGCCTCATCCCGACTTGTGGGGGATCACAGTCTCCATCATCCTTTCCTCATTGGAACAATGCTCTAATAATGATGATCATCACACTTTTATTTACTTACAACTCAATATTACAACTCGATAATAGAACAATATGACTCTATATGAATGCCTCTGGCAGTGTACCAGGATGTGCAATGATCTAGCATAACATGTATATAAAAAATGATGAACGGTGGTTGAGCCACAAATACTATGTCAGCTATATGATAATGCAAAGCAATATGACAATGATGATGTGTGTCATATAAAAAGAACGGTGGAAGTTGCATGGCAATATATCTCGGAATGGCTATGGAAATGCGATAATAGGTAGGTATGGTGGCTGTTTTGAGGAAGATAAAAGAGGCTTATGTGTGATAGAGCATATCATATCACGGGGTTTGGATGCACCGGCGAAGTTTGCACTGACTCTCGAGGTGAGAAAGGGCAATGCACGGTACCGAAGAGGCTAGCAAATTGAGGAAAGGTGAGAGTGCGTATAATCCATGGACTCACATTAGTCATAAAGAACTCACATACTTATTGCAAAAGTCTATTAGCCCTCGAAGCAAAGTACTACTACACATGCCCCTAGGGGGATAGATTGGTAGGAAAAGACCATCGCTCGTCCCCGACCGCCACTCATAAGGTAGACAATCAATAATAAATCATGCTCCAACTTCAACACACAACTAAGGACTATACGTGCATGCTTCGGGAATCACAAACTTTAACACCAATATTCTTACTAAACCAATATGCTGGTTGGTACTAGCTGTCAGGAGGAGGAATAATTTTTTTTGCCCGTAATAAGCAGGCACTTCCTTGCATGCGAAGATGTAGCTGCTGGGTCCCAGCTGTCAGGGGGAGGAGACTTTTTTTCTGCGTAATAAGGAGGCACTTTCCTTGCGTGCGACCATGGACCTCGCGGGTCCTAGATGTCAGCCTTTCCATGTACAGTCCTCTTCCGATGACTCTCATTTGTTGACCACGTCGCGTCGAGTGCACCAAGGCGGTGGACGATGGTGAGGCCCCAGATGGGAACGACCAGGAGATGGGAAAGATGCGGCAGTGGAGTCACAGATGAAGAGGAGTACGACGTACGAGGGTTGACTTCGATGCGGCCTGGGGCTGCAGTCGGCGGAGAATAACAGGAGGGGTGGAGGGATGGCCTGGCCGGCGGTGGGGTAGCGCTTCGTAGCGAGGCGTGTGAAGCAGCGCCGCTGGTCATCGGAGGTGGGAGCAGGAGGTCCCACCAGCGCTGGAGGAAGAAGACGAGAGATTGAAGATGCATGCCGGCCGTTGGATGTACATCCAACGACTACAGATGTGAGAATCATTTGTTGACTAAGTTGACAATGCCTTTCGTAGGCTTCGACCTATTGGCCCACATGTCAGCCTCCTTGCATGCGAAGATATAGCTGGTGGGTCCTAGCTGTCAGGAGGAGGAATAATATTTTTTTCCGCGTAATAAGGAGGCACTTCCTTGAGTGCGAAGATGTAGCTGTTGGGTCCCAGCTGTCAGGGGGAGGAAACATTTTTTTCGCATAATAAGGAGGCACTTCCTTGCGTGCGAAGATGTAGCTGGTGGGTCCTAGCTATCAGGGGGAGGAATAATATTTTTTCATGTAATAAGGAGGCAGTTACATGCGTGCGCCATGGACCTGGTGCGTCCCCACTGTCAGCCTCTCCACGTACAGTCCTCTTCCGATGACTCTCGTTTGTTGACCACGTTGACCACACCGTGCCGAGCGCACCAAGGCAGTGGACGATGGCGAGACCCCGGACGGGAATGAGTCGGAGATGGGAAGACGCGACAGTGGAGTCACAAACGGAGAGGAGTATGAGGGTTAACTAGTTCTGGTGCGGCGTGGGGCTACAGTCGGCGAAGAATAACAGGAGGTATATAGGGTTGGAGGGAAGGCCTGGCCGGCGGTGTGGTAGCACTTCGCAGGGAGGCATGCTAAGCAGAGCCGCTAGCCGCCGGAAGCGGAAGCAGGCGGTCCCAGCAGCGCTGGAGGAAGAAGACGAGAGATTGAAGATGCATGCTGGCCGTTGGATGTAAATCCAATGGCTATGGATGTCAGAATCATTTGTTGACTAAGTTGAGAACGCCTTGCGTAGGCTTTGACCTATTGGCCCATGTTTTTTAGAATTTACAGTCCATTTGCTGGGCTGGGTGAACAAATAATGTAGCATCTATGCGGTCCATTTAATATATTTTTCTAAGAAATCACAGACCATCTGCACTTTCTCGAAATACACGAATTTGCTGGGCTTGTTGTAAATATAATGTTGTGTTGGATGGAGCAATGTTATCAAAAAATAAACCAGGGCTGGGTATTTTATTATATCTAAAATTAGATAATTAGCGCGTTATTGCTCAAAAAAATGAGCGCGTTATTATTACATTGGTCCTTAAATCCGAGCAAGCTTTTGTACGCAATCACCATGATTTTCGTTGTTAAAAAAAACCAGGATTTTCCTTGCCAACTTTTGTTAAGCATTTATTATTTATCAGTTAATAAGACGTGGGATGTTTTTTAATATATATAAGTATCTATTAAATATATGATAACAATAATAATTTATAATAATATAAAAATAATATAAATATATATATAATATAGTTAGAAGGGAAAACATAAATTGGACCTGGCATTCTTATTCTTATATAGAAAATTAGAACAGAGCTCTGCGTTTTCTTCAAAAAAAAGATAAATTGGGCTGCCGATGTTTAAGGAAAAATAAAACCTAGGCTGGGAGGCCCATAGGCTGGTAGATACATGCTGGACCTCAAAAAAATAAGTTGAAACCACTGTGTCGGCATGTCGTGGGCTGCGCATGTTAAAAAAACAAAACCTAGGCTGGGCAGGCCACAACCCAGCTGATACTTTTTCGCCCTCTGAAAAAAATGATACCTGCTAGATCCCCGATACCCCTAAAAAAAGCTCCCCAATGACTGTCTTCGTTGTAAATTTATTGGCGGACGCTACCAGTCATCCGGCAGATCCCCGCGTTGGATAAGCCGGGTCGCTAGCCGCTCGATCGTCTGGCCTGCCCCGTATTATAAGCCGTTCGATCCACCAAGTTGACCCGTTCAATTTAATTTTTTTCATGGGTGCTGGTCACGGGCGCTGCTTTCACACGCTCCATCCCCATGCTACTGGTGTAACTTGTACCACGCGCAGCGAGTATAAAACTTAGCTGGTTATTGCGACAACGCACGCATGACCCGACGAGGTGCTTCTAGTTCATGTAAGTAGCAAAGTTATCTATGCTCTTCTAGTGTCACTTAAGTAGCGAGTCATTCATTGTTTGAAAAAAAGCAAGTCATCCATGCTCACGCACCGATATGAGTTGCTTCAAAGACTAGCGGCGGAGTGGCTCCTGCGTACGAGGGTAGACGTGCTGCAAGCCGAGATGACGATGTCATGGGCGGTGGTACGACTGTTGCGGACGTAGTGTGAGGGCGTGAGCAATGCTGCTTCGTTGGATGGCGGTCTCTCCGACCCGACTGCTTCGATGGTGGAGGCGATGCTACGAGGCGTGTTGCAACGAAGGCCCGGCCACTTCAACGATGTTGCAACGACATGCTTCGACGACCGTGGTTATGGCGCGACGGCATGCTTCGGCGGCTGCGGCGATGCTGGCATGCTTTGACGACCATGGTGTGCTTTGATGGTTGTAGTGATGCTACGATGACAAGTTGTTTGTTTCGATGATGTTGCGACGGCGTAATTTGACGACCACGGCGGGTGCTTCGACAACCACAGCGATGCTACGATGGCAATCCAATTGCTTTGATGATGTTCCGCGTGCTTCGACTTCGACGGCGGGTGCTTCGACAACCACGATGATGCTACGACGGCAACCTAGCTGCTTCGATGATGTCGTGACGGCATGCTTCGACAACCGCGGCGATGCTAAGACGGCTGCGGTGGGTGCTTAGACAGCCCGACTGCTTCGATGATGTTCCGAGTGCTTCGACTTCGACGGCGGGTGCTTCGACAACCACGGCGATGCTACGACGGCAACCCAGCTACTTCGATGATGTCATGACGGCATGTTTCAACAACCGCGGTGATGCTAAGACGGCTGCGGTGGGTGCTTCGACAGCCTAACTGCTTCGATGATGTTCCGCGTGCTTCAACTTCGACGGCGAGTTCTTCGACAACCACGGCGATGCTACGACGGCAACCCATCTGCTTCGATGATGTCATGACGGCATGCTTCGACAACCGCGGCGATGCTACGACGGCATTCCAGCTGCTTCGATGATGTCGCGATGGAATGCTTCGACAACCGCGGCGATGTTGTGACAAACCACGACGACGGCGTGCTTCGAATAGTCGTGGTGATGCTGCGATGACATGCTTCAATGACCGTGGTGATGCTCCAATGAAGTCCCGGTTGCATCGACGATGCTGCGGCGACATGCTTCCTAGTCATGGCAGTGTTGGGATGATGGCACAACTGTTTCAACGATGCTACGACGACAGCCCGACTGCTCCGATGCTGTTGCGATGGTACATATGCTTCGGCGACCAGGACGGCGACGAAGGCATCAAGGACGCTAATCAACATCAAAAATATACTGGAATCCTCGTTTAATGCTTGCTATGTGCTTTCTCGTGAGATTATTTGTAGCATTACGTATACATGTATAGGTGCGTGGCTAAGTACTACGTGTCAAAGTGGAAGTAAAAAGAAGGAATAGTTAAACTGTCATGGACCACTCAGCTTTAGTCTTGATGCGTCACGATATGTGGGCTTTCACGTGGGAGACGATCTTTGCTAGACGATCGCACGGCGCAGGAGGCGGCTGACGAAGCCAAGAATCATCCGACTGATTTTAAACGTTTTCCAAATTTATTTTGTTTATTGACTACGTTAACAAACCCGTGGGCCCCAACGTGAGTATACAAGTAGGAGGAAGCTTTTTTCCAATGAGGCACTTTCTTGCGTACGGCCATGGACCTGGTGGGTGATACGTCTCCAACATATCTATAATTTTTTTGTTTCATGCTATTGTATTATCAATCTTGGATGTTTTATATGCATTTATATGCTATTTTATATCATTTTTGGGAACTAACCTATTAACCCAGTGCCCAGTGCCAGTTGCTGTTTTCTGCTTGTTTTTGGTTTTCTAGAAAATCAGTACCAAACGGAGTCCAAACGCTATGAAACTTTTTTATGATTTTTTTCTGGACATAAGAGACCCTAGAAGCTTCGGAAGGATACCAGAGGATGTATGAGGAGACGGCAAGGCAACCCGGCGCACCCAGGGGGCACGCCCTGTTACCTTGTGGGCCCCTCGAGGCTCCGTCTGACCTAATTCCACTTCTATAAATTCTCAAATATTGGGAAACCAACAGAGAGCCACCCGAAATAACTTTTCCGCCGCCGGAAGCTTCTGTTCTTTCGCGATCCCATCTGGAGGCCTTTTTCGGTACTCTGCTGGAGGGGAATCAATTATGGAGGGCTTCTACATCATCCTTGCTGCCTTCCGATGATGCGTGAGTAGTTTACCACTGACCTATGGGTCCATAGCTAGTAGCTAGATGGCTTCTTCTCTCTCTTTGATCTTCAATACAATGTTCTCCTCGATCTTCTTGGAGTTCTATTCGATGTAATCTTCTTTTGCGGTGTGTTTGTTGGGATCCGATGAATTGTGGGTTTATGATAAAATATTCATGAGAAGTAATTGAATCTTTTCTGAAATTTATTATGCATGATTGTTATAGCTTTGTATTTCTCTCCGATCTATCTGTTTCGTTTGGCCAACTAGATTGATTCATCTTTAGTGGGAGAGGTGCTTTGTAATGGGTTCAATCTTGCGATGCTCTATATCCTAGTGACAGAAAGGGACAAGACACGTATTTGTATTGTTGCCATTAAGGGTAAAACGATGGGGTTTATTCATATTTGTTGATTTTACTTTGCCTACATCATGTCATCTTGCTTAAGGCGTTACTCTATTTTTATTAACTTAATACCCTAGATGTATGCTGGATAGCGGTAGATGGGTGAAGTAATAGTAGTAGATGCAGGCAGGAGTCGGTCTACTTGTCTCGGACATGATGCCTATATACATGACCATTGCCTTGAATATCGTCATAACTATGCGCTTTTCTATCAATTGCCCAACAGTGATTTGTTTACCCACCGTATGCTATGTGTTCGAGAGAGAAGCCTCTAGTGAAAACTATGGCCCCCGGGTCTACTTAAATCCTATAGAAAAATCCAAAATATATTTGCTACAATTTTATTTCTTTTATTTTGTTTTGCAATTTATCTATCTACCACTACAAGATTTAATCCTTGCAAGTAACGAGTTCAAGGGGATTGACGACCCTCTTGCCCGCATTGGGTGCAAGTATTTGCTTTTGTGTGTGCAGGTGCTGTTCACGAGGCTTTGCGTGATTCTCCTACTGGTTCGATAACCTTGGTTCTCACTGAGGGAAATATTTATCTCTATTGTATTGCATCTCCTCTCCTCTTCGAGGAAAATCCCAACGCAGCTCACAAGTAGCAGTGGGTCCCGACTGTCAGCCTCTCCACATACAGTCCTCTCCAGATTCCTCTTGTTTGGTGAGCATGTTGACAACGCCAGACGGCGGTACCCCGGCGAGCGCACAATGGTGGAGGACGACATCAAGGACTCTGACGGGAACGAACCGGAGCCAGGGAAGAGGTGGTAGAGTAGTGGTACAGCGTGCGCCTTCTTTCTATCAACCATACCGCAGTAGCCTAGTGGCTATAGCCCCCTTCCCCAAAGCTGCACTGCGCAGGATCGATTCCACGTGGTGCAGCAGGAAATCCCCTATTTTTTGCCTCTATTACTGACATGTGGGGTCCCCCCATGTCATCTACACACACCACCTCCAACACTTGCCAAAATTTCGTCCCTAGTTTACCAGTTTTTCGCACACTCAACATTGTCTGGGCATTTTGAAAATAGCATATCTTTTTGACTGTGCATCATATGAAAATGTGCTATACATGAATGTTGATCAGCATGATGTTAGCTTGCTGTTAGTTCCATTTTCAACCATGAATAAAATTGGGAACATGCTATTATCCTTATTTGAAAAGGGCGTGTTGATATAAATGCTCTGCCTCTGAAACTTGCAGTTTCTTATCTGAAACTGAAACTTGCAGTTTCTTCTCTGAAAATCACATGGTCTGCACTTTTATATGAAACTACATTTTTTAAATTTCTAAAAATAGATCTCTGGAATTCAGAAAATACTTCATATGCTCAATACTACAAAGATTTGAAATTCAAAAGACATTCATATCTGAAAGTACCCAAAATACACAACACAAAACACAATTCACAACTTCCAAATACTGATAACCCTAAGCTCCTCCTCTGATTATTCGTCGGGGCACTCCCCTCCTATTCCTCGGCGGTAGACCGCCGCCACATGAGATGAGGTGAATGGCAAGGGAGCATTGGAGAATGGCGCAGAAGCATCGTCGTGCCAACTGCTTTCCTCCTCTTGCGGTTGTGTATGGTCGACGAAGACTCCTCCGGCTCGCTCTGACACGGCACCCTCACAAACGGCACCATGTGGATGCTCGATCCTTGATCGTCTGGATGCTCAATCTTGGAGCGATACTCCCACCACCTCCGCCTCACGACTGGATTCGGTGAATCTGTCTGCTCCATGGCCCAGAGGAGCAGCTCTATGGACTCCCGCGTGACTCCATCCGGGTGGATCGCCGCCTTTTCGCTCTTTTTCAGATATTTGGCCATCGCCATCACCGTCGCCGCTAATTTCCGCTGGTTGTCACACCAAGACTGTATATCCATCATCCTGGCTAGCTTCACAGGGTCGCCGTCTGCGATTGTCATGTATCGGTTGTACTCCTCCATCGATTTACTTCTCCACAGCACCTTCATTCACCGGCGGTGGTTTTGGAATGGAAGAGGAGTGGCGGCGGTTTTGGAATGGAAGAGGAGAGGAGCGACGGTGGTCTTGGAATGCAAGAGGAGCGGCGGGCGGCGGTTTTGGATTGGACAAGAGTGGCGGCGCGCTGTGAGTGGATCCCTCCTAATAAGAAATTTACCCCTCACTTAAGAAGCGACCCCACATAAACTTGAGTACTGACCCCACGTTACCGTACTACTACCCTTATCTACCGTTAGATCTAGACCAACGGAAGGCTTATAAAAATGCCAACTACTACCCTAAAACTTTCTTCTTAGTTTGCATATAAAATTTGGTCAAAGTCAAATTTGTAATGTTCGACTAACTTTATAAGAAAAAATACCAACATTCACAATATGAAATCAATATTATTAGATGCATCACAAAATTAACTTTCATATACCATATAACTTTGGTATTGTAGATGTTGATGTTTTTTTAATATAAATTTGGTGAAAGTCAAAATAAACGGAGGGAGTATTGGAGAGCTTGATAGAGTTGGTGTCCCCTGCATCATCATGCCGTGTTTCACAGCTTCCAAGATTCACAACCAACTCGTAAGATTCCCATAATAAGTACAACAAAGATGCCTATGCATCTCAATGATTCACATATCAGAGCCAATATTAACGGTAAAACTAGAACAAAGTTGTGAGAATGTGTAGAGGTAAAGAAAAATCGATTGATGCTTCTCTCAGAAAAAGAGTAATCCCTGGAAAAGTGCCAATATATCCAGCAAACCATAAACCTAATTCATGTAAGCTATTTGATTCAAGGATTTGCTGCAATACTGAAACCAGTCCCGTTTGTGGGCACGCATGTCAAACACCGGTAGATTAAAATGTTCTGCATAAGGGGGTCGCCAAGAACTTGTGGAACCATCTGAACATCTATGTTGTTCCAAGCCATGTTTATGTTAGGTGGTGGCAATCACACTCTCCATATGCGGGTTCCATCCGAACATTTGTGCAGTTCCACTAAAATGTAGCTGTATAATCCTGTTTTGCACAGATAATGAAAAAGCGTGATTACTATAATAGTGGCACTAGTTGATGAAACATACACTAATAAATAGAAGCAACTTCAGTTTCTTAAAGGGAAAAGATTGCGATACAATAGCTTTATTAAGAGAAAATACAATAGTAGCACAATATGACAAAGCACGATCATGTAGAAATACTTAAACATGTCATTACTATAAGAATGGGACTAGTTGCTGAAAGGTACACTCACAAAGAGAAGCACTTTCATTATCTTCATGGGAAATGAAATGATAGCAAAGACAATAGCTTCTTCTTTAGTAGTTGCACTAATATTGAGCAACATCAAGGAGTGCCACTACAACTTGGATATCCTTTTGTGCAGTTCCACTAAATTCGAGAGACGTTGCCCGTGTGACATTTTAGTAGAACTGCACAAGACACTCTTTTCCAAAAAAGAAGTGTTTTGTGCAGTTCACCAAAAGGTCGTAATAGCAACGAGGTGAAATGTATATCTCTGTTTGCACAAAAAGGTAGAAAAGCGGGTGAATAACACGTGATGAAACATCACTACAAAAAAAACACTTCTGTGATGATACGTCTTTGTCACAGTAGGTCAAGTTTTCTGTCATGCATGTACATCCATGACAATTTTATGACAGAATCAAGATAGTCATACCTGTGCTGTCGTAGAAGTGTTCCATGATAATACTGAAATTATCATCACGGAAGTGTCCATTTCCATGACGATAAATGTCGCGTCATGGAAGTGTTTTCGTCAAGGGTAACCGACACGTGGCATCCACCGTAACGGGTCACCGTTAAGCTATCGGGTTCCGGTTTGGATCCGATAACCCGTTAATAGCTCGGACCAATGGGGATTTTCCATGTGTAAAATTCTCATTCGCCGGCGGATCCACGTGTCAGCTTGGCGTTGCGACAGATGTCATCCATTCATTGGACGAGAGACGCCTATGATACGTCGACCCATGGCACGGCCCAACAGTGGCCCATTTATGTTAAAAAGACCGGCCCGTTTGACTTGGTCAAAAGTTAGCAGGCCGGCCCATGGAAAGCCTGTTACCGGCCTGTTTGCAAACAGCCCATTTACGGCCCGGGTACTCACGGCCCGTTATGGCCTTTCAAAATTCGGCCCAGTAGCATCATGTGGGCCGTCCCATATGATTCCAGCCCGTTGTCACTTTCGGCCCATCTATGGCCCGTGAAGTCTTTCGGCCCATACGAGGCCTTTTGCATCTCTGGGCCCATTAACGGCCCGTGATGAATCAGGCCCATCATGAACAGTAAACTGCTTTGAGCCCATTAATGGCCCATGATTCAGTTGGGCCATTTCCAGCCCATGTTTTCTTTCGGCCTTCTAAGGGCCCATAAATTCTTGGGCTCATTTCCGGCCCTCGATTACTTACGGTCCGTTACTGGCCTGTTATGCTATTGGGCCAAATTCAGCCTGTGGTAACAATCGGTCTGTTTGTGGCCCGTTAACCCATTGGGCCATTTTCATCCTCTCCTGTAATCCGGCCCATTAACAACCCGTCATGCCTGTTGATAGAATTAAGCCTGTGCTGTCTTCCGGCCTATTAAAGGCCCGTTATGGTCTGGGCCCATAAATGGACGGTTCCAATTTTGGCCCATTTACGGTCCATATTGCGGTCCGGTTTTGGCCCACGAACAGTTTGATCCATGGATCCTACGGCGCGTACGAGGCCCATGGATCCTACGGCCCATAGGAGGCCCATGGATCCTACGGACCATAGGAGGCCCATCATTATCACGGCCTGTATGTGGCCCATGGTTATTGCGGCCACTAGCAAACCGAGGAAAAAGAACTGCAGTGACTATAAGGAAACAAATAAACAAGACTATAAGTAAATAAATAAGCAAGCAACTAACGTAGGCTATTATGGTGATTACAGACATTACATCCACTGGGCATCAAAGTTCGCCACCAGTGCAAATAAAGGGAACAACAAAGCACCATATTACATACACTGGGCGTCTAAATTGGCCGCCAGTGTAGATAAACGCGGCAGCAAAACAAGTCCAGAACTGAAACAACTTCAGAAGAGCTCAAGAACATTATCCTGGGTATCCACCATGGTAGCAATAAGCTTAGCAAGCTTATTAGCTTTCTCTTGCTTGGTGCTAAAATCCTCCACGCTTGTTGTTGCACTAGAAAGTATTCATATGAATTCTCTAGGGACTTCCTCAGTCCTTCGGCTTCTTGTCGCAGCACATCTGACTGATGTCTTTCAGCTTGTAGTTCAGACTCAAGAAACCGAACTGATTCAGACAGCGAGTTTGAAGAGCTTGTGTAAGCGGTAGTGGCCAGTAACTCGAACACTACATCAAGACATGAATTTGGGGTTGTCTCACTGTCTTCAAGATAGTTTTCCTTATCTGTTTTATCAGCTTTGTTGGAGACCAACAAGGTTGTCTCACTATCTTCAACCTTATCTGCATTACTTCCTTTACCATTGCTTAATGTGGTACTCTTCTCCAATATTCTGTCAGCATTCTAAAAGAAGAAACAAGCAGACACATAACATGTTTAGCATGTAGTGTATGAAACTCATTTTGGTGAACCAGTTCAGTAGTAAGGTGGACATGATTAAACTATCAAGGCTTCTATTGCAAAGTAGTACATTATAAAAGCATCAAACAAACATATATCTATGTGCTACTATCACTGCATTGTCTTGCCAAATCAAAATAGAGAGACAGTTCAAATCATATCAGTTCAAGACAAAATAGCATTGAAAGAATATAAGTGTGGGAAAATTTTCAGATGGGTACCACGGGTATACATGTACAACTAACAACATTACTGGCTCTGTTTTGATGCTAGTAATGTGCATGATATGAGAAGACAACTGTCTACACAATTTAAATTGAAATCAACATAGAGCAATTTAGAAGAGCAAACCAGTTAAAGAAACATGTTTAAACATACCTGTTGTGCCATTGGAGTTTCGATTGGATCCTTCTATTTAAAAATTAGTTGGTATGAGTAAATACAGTGATACAAGAGCAAAGCAGTATGCACCACAGCTATGGAATCTTACCTGAGAACAGTTGTTCTGTAGGTTTAAGCACTTGTTCTACAAGAAGAGAGTACAGTAAGACGCAGCCATATAGTACTTCAAAATGAAATATGATCTCATAGACCCTACTAGATTCATGGGACTAGACCAATACAGAACAAGGCATTCCCAGTCATCATCTCGTAAATGTGTCTCCGGAGAAAGTAAGGGAATTTGATGAGTTTCCTTGCCAGTGAAATACGTTTTCTTCAGGTAATTCCGATACTGCCGCAAAGCAATCTTGAAGATAGCAGAGGTATTAGCACAGGTTACCTCATCCTGAGTTTCCAAATCGGTCATTCTCTACACAGAAAAATGGGAACATTTGCTGTGTTATAACCAGCAGGGAGGTAGAAAGCATGGGATAAAGCAAAGTAATTGTCATGAATACTTACACATAACTCCTAGAGGAACACCTGCAACTGGCTTTTTCCTTCATCTTCAGTATAATATTTCCATGATGGGAAGATACGCACATAGGATTTAACAACATCAAATGCGAAAGACGCTAAACTACGGATCACTGGTTCTGCTTCGTCCACATGAATGGGTGTACTAACTGGTGGAGTTGGGGTTCGCTGTGGTACTCCTGGTGCTTTGGGCACTGGAGCTGCCTTACTAACTACTCTTGTTTGGGAGCTCTATCATGGAGATGGTGATGTGTCAACTGGAACTGGGTTACTATCTGCTGGGGTTGGGGTTAGATTGGGTGAAGCTGGTTCTCTATCCATCGGAGTTGGGGTACAATCTGCGATAGTCTGGGTTATGTGTGGTAGGGCTGGTTCTTGTGCAAGTACAACCGGGGTGCTATCTCCATCGACAGGTAGCACTATTTTATTTGAAGACCGTGTTTTTACTCCGCTAGACACTGCCATCACACCCTCCAATTCAAATGGCTGATAAACAAGAAAAGTAGTTGAATGTATAGACCTTGTATGAGACAGATGCAATTGATAGTGAGGAAAAAAGAGGGCATGAAATAGTTCACATATATGTTGTTTAACTAAACAGGATATCATGACATAATTTCAAATATATGATGTCTATCTAAACAGTATAGCATGACATAATTCAAAGATATGATGACTAAGTAAAAAGGATGGCATGTGATAATTATATGGTGTCTTTAGTAAACAGGTTCGCATGACATAATTCACATACATGTTATCTAAGTAAACAGGATGGCATGATATAATTCACATATGTGATTTATATACTAAGAAGATGGCATTCGCATATATGACGTCTAAACTAAGCAGATGGTGTTGAATATTGTGTATATGATGTCTAAAGTATGCAATGAAAGACACCATATGCATGATACAAGCAGTATAACCCTGCCAAGTTAGAGCATACACCTCAGGGGGGGGAATAGGACTGGTCATCTGTCTCTGAATCCTCCTCTGAGGAGCTATCTGGACCCAGCAAGAGATCTGCTTCGACAGGTACCATTGTCTGCTTTGCAGAACTTGTTTTCACTCCAGATTTTTTCATCACCCACTCAAATGGCTGATTCACAGGAAGAGTAGTTGAATGTACAAACATTGTCGACAAATGGAAATGTAATGAAAAAAAGGAATTTCAAGATATAATTCAAATATATGATGCCTGGCTAAACAGGATGGCATTGCATATTTCACATATATTATGGCTGGCTAAAAAAGATGGCATTGCATAATTCACATATATGATATAGAAACTAAACAGCATTATAGAACATGTCTAAACTAAGAAGATGACATATATGATGTCGAAAGTAGTCAAAGCAAGGCACCATATGCATGATATGACCAACATCATCATGCCAAGTTAGAGCAAACACCTCGGGGCGAAAATAGGAGTGGTCAGCTCCCTCTAACTCCACCTCTGAACAGCTATCTTCCTCTAGATTACAATCTGGAGGAGGGGGTGGGGTTGCCATTGCACCCACCATGGAGCGATGTCTGCATGACATTGTATTGCTGCGCAATACTCTTCTCTTTTTCTCTACATGTTCAGCATGACTGTGTACAATAACTGACATGCATACAAAAAATATATAGTGAGATTAAGTAAGGAGAGCATGCAGAAATCTAGAGTGATGGTAACAACCAGTGGATAGAACCAAAAAGAATGATAGCAGGCAAATGATAGCTTAATTTAATAAAAAGACAGATGATGGCTGCTTTACTGTTTATTTCCCACCCAAGATGAACGACATATAGTAGATACCCTAGATGAAACAGATAGTAGATCAATATACTATTCATTGCTGCCTCGATATGTGCCCCACAAGCATTTTAAAACTCAAGTTTGAACATTAATTTGGACCTGACTTAGTGTCTAAGAGATCAACAGGATGATAAACTAGCAGGTAATATTAAGCAATGCATAAAGTAAGCAGAAACAAAAGAGTGCGACCTCTCTTGCGGACCCGTGTACTCCTCAGGTTCATCTGCTGAGTCGATGATGGTGATGCAGTTGCGGTGGCTGCCGGTGGCGGGGAGGAGATCTGAGGCAGTGAAACATGGTGAGGAGCCGTGATGTCTGGTATGGCGGACGCTTCTGTCGATGGAGCAGCTCAGGTGAGGTGGACGACGGCGTGGCAGGAGCAGCACAAACCACACAAAGTTTTCTTTGACACCTATCTGTAACTGAAGTAATTCTGTAAGGGCTCCTTTGGCTTGCAGGAAGAGCACAGGAATGCAAAGAAACATGGCCAAATTAAAGTCAAACCACTTACAAATGTGTAAAGTTAGAATGTTATTATGCCACTAATGCACTTAGTCTTCTTTTCATGCATAGGTTTTTGATAAGTAGGTCCAGGTGGATGTTAAAATTTCTGTGTTTTTCCTTTGAAACAGACACGAAAGGAAAAAAATCCTTGAGTTTTGTTTTGCTCCATTCCTTTCAACCAAATGCATGAATAATTGAATAGTAGAGTACCATAGGAAAAGTTCCTATTGCTATGTTTTTCCTTCACTAATTCCTTTGAACCAAAATAGCCCTAAGGGGTCGATATGAATGTAGAGTAAAAAGTGATGCGACAAGTGTACAACCTCTTTGGCGTAGCCATCTCGACCTCAACATCATTGGGTCGATCGCTGAAGATGTTGCGGTGGAGGTGGTTGTCGGAGCTGGGGAAGAAGATCTGAGGCGTCTGTAGACGGCGTCGAGGGTACTGCTCTGTTGTGATGGATGGTTCCATCGTTGGAGCAGCTCCGGCGAGCTGTGCGACGTCGAGGCTGAAGCAATACAAGACGGCCATCGTTAATCTGAAGTGGGATTCTAATACCATCTCCAATAGATGATGTAAAATACATCACGAAAAAGTGCTAGCTGTAAAATTTACATCACCAAAAAACAACCAACTCCAACAGAAGATGTAAAAACTGTTGACTCTGAACTTAACTGTCAAAACTGAATTTTACTATTGAAACTGACTGTTACTGTCGAAACTGAATTTTACTGTCGAAACTGAACGCACTAGTAGCAGAGAAGCACTTCATTGGTAGTTTAGGCTGCTCGAGCACTAGTGGTAGCAGAGAAGCTGTGATCTAAATCAGCAGCCGCTCAACAGGGAACGCACTAGCAGATAGCAGCTGGAGCAGTAGCGCGAACGAGAGCCAGAGCAGCAACTCGTGTAGCTGTAGCAGCCCGTGTACCAGCATCAGCAGCGCAAGCGAGAGCAAGAGCAGAGTGGCAGCATGAGCGAGAGCAAGAGCAGAGCAGCAGCGTGAGCGAGAGCCGGAGGAGCAGCAGCAGCTCCGGCTGGTATGGACGCCGCCGCTGAGGGAGCCTCGCAACGGGGGAGATCCGTCGTGGTGGATGTCACCGGCGGTGCCGTCGTCGAGGGAGCCGCGCCATGGCGGAGCGGGATCGAGCACCAGCGGCGCCGTGAGGTCGAGTGAAGGAGAAGATGCGATGAGTGTACAACCTCTTTGGTGGCGCCAAGTAGGCCTCGGCTTCATCCGAGGAGTCGGTGAGGATGTTGCAGTTCTGGTGGGGTAGGTTAAGGCGGCGCTGTGGGAATGGAGCAACCACGATAGACAAGGCAATCGTCGGAGCAGCTCCTTGGAGGTGGAGGATGGGGCGGCTGAACCGGCGGGACGACGAGATCGACGACAGATCCTCATCTGGTGCGGTGGATGAGGGACGTCAAGCTATTGCGGTGGACGACGTCGTCGGGGAAGAGGCTCCGGCTGGGCGGCGATGGGGGGCGGACGGAGGAGGGTGGGGTTTCGCGGCTGGTGGAGAGAGGTTTTGGCGGCCTCGGTTTTTGAATGGGGAAAATTAGGGGATGGGAGGGGGGAACCATGACTTAGGGACGCGCTTGTTCGAAATGTAGGGTAAGTTACAAAAGTACCCCCACCAATTTGAACTTGCAGCTCTTTCTGATTAGGGGTAGAACGGGGATTTCGCGTGTCGGGATTTCGCAGGAGGAGGTAGTTTTCACGCGCGTTGTAATTTCGGGATAGCAAGGCGTGGGTTGAGAAGGAGGGAATTTTTGGAGCACAAACAGACTAAGAGATATCTTGAAATTTCGGCATAATAAGGCGCGGGTTGAAATTTCGGGACAAGGCTAACGTGTACGGTACCATATCAATTCGCACTTCCCTCAACCAAAAAAAACAAAAAATAATAATTCGCACCACACAAGAGAGGGTGTTGTCCCGTTTTACTGTATGAATTACTACAAATGTCATTCAAAACTTTGAATCCATGTTATGTTCAATTAAAATATTTCGCTAGGTGTATAATGCATGTAACCTAATCAAATGAACATTTTAGTGCATTCCGAATGTATAAACTATCACTTCAATATGAACTAAATTTGAATTCGTTTCACTATTTGAATAAGAATCTACAATCATGATTGTTGTCAAGTTAAACCATCATCTGTATATTATCTTCACAACACACCACATGATTGATGTCAAGCTAGATATGAACTGTGTGTACTATATGAACTCAAATTCAAATTTTTGAATCCACTTTATGCTGATTTCAAATAATAGTACATTTCAAGCTCTAGCTAGATGCCTAGATCTTCATAATCTAAACCCTGTTTCATATGTATAATGTGTTTATCACACAATGTATACTGCCCCGCCCCCTACGCCTACAAGTACTTAGCTGTGAGCTGCAAAAGCCACACATTATCACAAATTCAAATAAATGTGAGATTGTTCGATATACATATAATATATATATAGTATAACATGTTCATAACCACACCATGTGTATCACCATTATATTCATGCATGCATGGGTTTAAATCACTATGATCTCTTATTCAAATATCTTAATCCACTTTTGTAATGAATTATGATCTCTGTTAGACTTTACACCCACACAATCTTGTTCTCTTTGTAGCTAGCACTAACTTTCTCTGGTACATGCACACGCCCTCCTCGCCCTCCCCCTCCCTCAGCATTCTCTCCATCGCGCACATTCGTTATTTTTCTTTAGGTCATTCACCCACGGTCTCTATAGGTCTCCCCAGCTCCTTCTTTTCGGCACACACCGATCGATATACCTCTCTAGCTAGGTCTGCCTACCACATACACACACTTTCCCTCTTCTCCTCTATCTCACCATCCATGCCCTCTATCTCTCATACGGTCACACACATATGCACACTCTCGCTCGTCTTTTCATCGACCTCGCACTCGCACACTCCTCCATCTCTATATAGTAGGCCAATCGCACCAACTCGTAGCCGCATCCCTGTCTCTCTATCTGTCTCTCCGGGCCTTATTTCCCTCTAACACATGCATGTATATCGATCGATCTCCCTCTGTACATATAGCTAGGTCGACTATAACTCTTTTTCACCACGCATTGATCGATCTACCTCACTAGATAAGTCTCTCCCTTTCCCCGACACACGACGATTGCTCTACCTATCTAGTTAGGTTTGCTTATGAGAGACATATCGCCCCCCCCCCCATCATCCATGCATGCCTCCCGACTCGTCTCTCACACACATGCGCACACAGACACACATCGCCTCTCTTATTGATATTGCAGTCATACCCTCCGTTTGTCTAGTAGGCCTCTCCCACCATCTCTGGGAAGCAGCTCAACCACTGTGACACCCTGGTTTTCGCTCCCCGATTTCTTCCTTCGCGGGATTTGACTCCCGTCTTTTTTTTCGATGTTATTGGATTTTCTCTCGCTCTTGGGTATATGAAGATGGTCATTTAGCCTTGCCTTTCCTATCCAACCAGAGATTCTCTCCAGTCCAACCTTGCCACCCAAGATACATTCTCAGGATTTTGCCGCCAAAACCCTACCTTCCGAGTTACCGGAAGGGAAACCCTAATTCCTGCAGTTACAAAGGAACCTCAATTTCCTTTGATCTGTTGCCTCCCAAACTTTTCCCAGTGACTCTCCTATATCTATAAACCCTGGATATGCTAAAATATTACCAAGTCATTTGCAATATTTTTCATTTAAAATTAATTCCTTTTTCTGCCAGTTAAAGGAATTAAATCCAGAAAAATATCTATCCATCTCCCAAGTTCATGAAAACTTGTGGAGATATTCTTTGTGATCATATTGAGCTCCCATAAAAATATGGGCCATAATTAAATAAGGGAAATTGCATTTTCCTATTTAAAGCCAATATTGCATGTTGGGCACTTTCCAAAGGGGCTATCATTTTGGTAGCCAGGAAAAATCCCAAATAATTTGTGGACCTTCTCCTATCCATATCTTCACCATTCCCATCAAGAACCCAAGTTCCATGGTTCAAATTTTGAGCACATCATCCAATTCTATTTTCTGGACCTATTTTGAGATTGTGAAGCAACTATATTTTAGATTGCTCCATAGCTCTTGAAATTAATCCAGGACCTCACACTCCCTACATCATGTGAGCATGCCAAAATTCACATCATTTTACCTAGCCACTTTTCCCCAGTAATTCAATCTAGTTTCTGCCCAGAGAGAAGCTCTGTGAAGGAAGTACCGTTTAGGTTTATCCAAATGAGCTGAAATTTTACCAGTGCCCCCATAACTCCAAATCATCCCTCTACACAAAAATTCATCTCATTTCATTAAGCCATTTGAGCACAACATCATAACCTAGTTTCTAGACCAAATATTGCATTGTGAAGGAAGTATGTGCAAAATAGGTCCAAATGACTTCAAATTTTGCCAGCATCTTCACCTTCCTACCACATTTCATTATAAAAAAGGTTCAGCTCCATACCCTCATCAATTTCTCCACAAGAGTCCATCCAAGCTTCATGCCAGAACCATTGTGAGCTCAAATTAGTCAACTCTTGTCCCCCATCTCTATCCAAATCCTCACAAATCAACTCACTGACCGCTGGAGCATCTGTTTGACATGGTCCCAGGCCCATTCAATGCCCTGGACACGCGGTGCCGGTGGTGACCATGCAGGGAGAACGTCCAAAACGGTGCTCTGCACTTCGGTCGCCTCGGCCAGCTAGCTCCAGTCGGCCATGGCTTGTCCCAGCGTGTCCGACGGCTCCGCAGGGTCCTCGCGCCCCCTCTGGACCCTTCTTCCCCTCCATCTTCTTCCTCGCCGCACTGCGATGAGCTTCACCGTGGCCACTGCTCGCCCGTGACCCGCCGTCGTCGTTTTCTCTCCTGTCACCTTCTTCCCCGAGCTCTCTCGATCGCTCCCAAGGCCTCTCCACTCCCCGTGAAGTCACCCGACGCCCGCAACTAGCCAGCCACGCCACCCGCGAGCTCTAGTGCGTCGATGAGGATGCCACGACGGCTGAGCTCATCCGCTCGCCCCGTCCAGCTACCCAGGACTGGCCACCACGAACACCATATTGGATCAGTGAAGCATCTGCTCCCAGGACTGGCCACCACGAACACCATATTGCGGTACACTTTGCTACCCAAGTCAGGAGAGGACAAAATGATTCGTGGCCACTCCATCAATTTGCTGCATTTGTTTGATACACCTCAGAAATTCAAGGTGATGAGCCTGATAGTGGAAACTATCAAGAGGACTGCAGGTGATAAGAAGTGATCGTGCGGATATGTTCCACACATTCAGCTATTGATCAATTCCAAGGTTGGAACCAGCACATACCTTCTTGATCGAGAGCACTTGCCACTCTGTCTAGAGTTTGAGGACAATGTGATTGTGATGGATCCTTCGCATCCCACTTCAGCACAAGCCCAAGAGAAGATCCGCAAAGCCAAAGAAGCAAAAGTAGCTCAGGAGGCATCTGCTCCAAATGCTCAAATTGCCAATCTCAAGACACCCAAGGACCAAATGACATATCTGCTCGAAGCCACTCTGAGGATTGAGCAAAGTTTGGCCAACCTCACCCAGACCCGGGCTAGTTTTGAGCGGATTATTGAGACTAAATTTCATGATCTAGATGTCAAGGTGACAGAGATTCAGACTACAGTAGAGCAGCAGCAGAATGATGTTGATGCTGTCAGGACAGCCCCATCAGATGACAGTGGAGATGACAGACCAACCACAGAGCGATTTCAGACAATGCCTAGGGTAGCCAGGTCTGCTGCAATACCAGTTGTGGATCCACGGACCACAATATCTGCACCAGCTGCTACTGCCACAGTGCCACCTCAGGTCCTCACTCCACCAGCCCAGCAAACATCCGCAGAAGTCTTCGCAGACGCTCTTATCTCAACGCCGTCTACGCACACCGGAGCCGCCAGCAGGAGATCACCTTCAGGAGCTTCGGAGGACCGTGCTTAGAGTGCCGACTAGTCCTATACCTATTCGAACTTTTTGGTACTTGTTGTCAAAGGGGGAGAATCTGTATAGATCATAGGCTTCGAGAGAGAGTGCTTTGTTTTGATTTGCTCGAGTTCTTTTGCTACTGCTTGTTTGATGCTACTCTGTTATGTGTGTGCTTGCTACAGTGTCTGTGAGATACTCTATCATTTATGCTTGTGATTGGTCATACTATGCTTATTATGATGATCAATGCTTATCCTTATCATTATCTTGTATCATCAATTACTTATGTTAGTGATGCGTGCTTACTATTTCAATCATATCATTTTGCGCGCTCCACCAAGATGTATGTGACATGGAAGAGTGACCCATGAGCCTAATCGATTGTGCATTTGCATTCAAACGCAAATTTTTAAATAATGCACAAATTTAGGGGGAGCTCTTGCCTATCACATACTTCTCAAAGCAACGATGTATTTCATTCATTTAATCATTTGTCGAAGCTTTGATCTATATGTTGTCATCAATTACCAAAAAGGGGGAGATTGAAAGCACATTTGCTCCCTTGGTGGTTTTGGTAATTCATAATAACATATATCTCATTGAACTAATGTCCATTCAAGTTAAAGATTTCAGGATGTTCAATGATTGGCATGGCATGGACTAGAGATGTGGACCCCTCAAAATGCTAAGGACAAGGATTGGCAAAAGCTCAAGACTCTACATTTTTGGTTTAGTGATCCAAGATCACATTGAGTCCATAGGAAAGCCAATACTATTAAAAGGGGATGAGGTGTTGCTTAATGGTCTATTTACTCAGTGCTTAGTGAGAGTACTCCTAAACCCTCAACCACTCTCTCTACCCCAAAGATGTCCAAAACCCACATTCCAACTCGGCCCCACCGAAATTTCTCTATCCGGCCCCACCGAGTTCACCAAGACTTATCCACTGCCAAAACCCTAACAAATCAGATCCACCGAAATGGATCTCGGTCCCACCGAGATGGCCTTGCCAACTCTCTGCAATCGTTTGCACTTACTTCGGTCCCACTGAGTTTTGCAAATCGGTCTCACCGAGATGGCTTGCCAACTCTCTGTTGCCTTATTGCTTCACTTCGGTCCTACCGAGTTGATGCAATCGGTGCCACCGAGATAAGGATTGCCCTAGCCATTGCACTTTGGTCCATCCGAGTTGTTCGTATCGGTCCCACTGAGATTCCTAAAGTTCATATCTTTTACACAGTTCGGTTCTACCGAGATTATTGTTTCGGTGCCACCGAGTTGAGTCAAAAGTGTGTAACGGTTGGATTTTGTGTGGAGGCTATATATACCCCTCCACCACCTCCTTCTCAGTAAGGAGAGCCATCAGAATGTGCCTACACTTCCACCATACATTTTCTGAGAGAGAACCACCTACTCATGTGTTGAGATCAAGATATTCCATTCCTACCATTTGAATCTTGATCTCTAGCCTTTCCCAAGTTGCTTTCCACTCAAATCCATCTTCCACCATAGCCAAATCTATAAGGAGCTGTTTGAGTGCTGGGAAGACTATCATTTGAAGCACAAGAGCAAGGAGTTCATCAACAACACACCGTCTATTACCTTTTGGAGAGTGGTGTCTCCTAGATTGGTTAGGTGTCACTTGGGAGCCTCCAACATGATGTGGAGTTGAACCAAGCAGTTTGTAAGGGCAAGGAGATCGCCTACTTCATGAAGATCTACCCCGAGTGAGGCTAGTCCTTCGTGGACGTAAGCCATGGTGGAATAGACAAGGTTGCTTCTTCGTGGACCCTTCGTGGGTGGAGCCCTCCGTGGACTCTCGCAGCCGTTACCCTTCATGGGTTGAAGTCTTCATCAACATGGACGTACGATAGCACCACCTATCGGAACCACGCCAAAAACCACCGTGTCTTCATTGCGTTTGAAATCTCCGATCCCCTCCTTTACTTACATATGCAATTATCTACTTTCCGCTACTATACTCTTAGAATTGCATGTGTAGGGTGATGCTTGACATGTACTATTGCTAAAATCTGCCCACAATTAAAATATGTGAAAAGGTTAGGTTTTATTTGGTCAAGTAGTCTAATCACCCCCCCTCTAGACATACGTTCGATCCTACAAGTGGTATCAGAGTTTTGGTCTCCTTAAGCCTTGATTTCCATTGCTTTGGTGATCATAGCCTTGGTTTCACAACCTAGGAGAGTATGGCGTCCAGTGAGGGTAACTATCACCGTAGAGGTCCATATTTTGATGGTACAAACTTTGCTAGTTGGAAACATAAGATGAAAATGCATATTCTTGGTCATAACCCTACCGTTTGGGCTGTTGTTCGTGTTGGCTTGCAAGGTGACTTCTTTGAGGATGGCAAGGAACCGGATCGTGAGGCAACCCCGGAAGAATTGAAGATGTTGCAATACAATACTCAAGCTTGTGACATTCTATTCAACGGTCTATGTCCCGAAGAATTCAACAAAATCAGCCACCTCGAGAATGCAAAGGAAATTTGGGATACTTTGGTTGATATGCATGAGGGTACCGAGTCCGTCAAGGAATCTA
Source organism: Elymus sibiricus (assembly GCA_039707655.1). NCBI lineage: Eukaryota > Viridiplantae > Streptophyta > Magnoliopsida > Poales > Poaceae > Elymus > Elymus sibiricus. Next base: position 193,436,580 of record CM077670.1, read on the forward strand.
AGTTGGATGTGCTTCAAAGTCAACTTGACAAGTTCAAGATGAAGGATGGTGAAGGAGTCGCTGAGATGTACTCTAGGCTTGCTCTCATCACAAATGAGATTGCTGGCTTAGGAAGTGAAGAGATGACTGACAAATTCATCATCAAGAAGATAGTTAGAGCTTTGGATGGAAAATATGATACCGTCTGCACATTGATTCAAATGATGCCAAATTACAAAGATCTCAAGCCCACGGAAGTCATTGGAAGGATTGTTGCTCATGAAATGTCACTCAAGGACAAAGAGGTGCTGCACAACAAATCAAGTGGTGCTTACAAGGCCTCAACCGATGGTCCAACAACTTCAAGTGACAAGCTAGTATCAAATGAAGAGATAAGTCTAATGGTGAAAAGGTTCAACAAGTTCTACAAGAACAAAGGGAAAGAAAGAAGCTCTAGCTCAAGACACTATGAGAGAAGATCATCAAGTCGTGACCATAATTGCTACAATTGTGGAAAGCCTAGACACTATTCCAATGAGTGTATGGCTCCCTACAAGAAAAGAGACGAATCACCAAGAGGAAGACATAGAAGAGATGAATCACCTCATAAGGAGAGAAGGAGTAGAGATGATCGTTATGAACGAAGACACTCTCGAAGAAGCAAGGATTCGGAGAGGAAGGACAAGTCATCCAAGAGCTACATAAGAAGAATACATCAAGCTCATGTTGGTGAATGGGTTTCCGGCTCCGACTCCGACAACCACTCCGAGAGAAGTTATCACTCCAACTCCGACTATAGTCAAGATGAAGGTGTTGCCGGACTTGCTCTTGTGTCATCCAACTCCTATGATTTATTTGACTCACCAAATGAAGGAATTGGAAGATGCTTCATGGCAAAAGGCCCCAAGGTATCACACCCCGAGTATCTTGATTTCAATAGTGATGAAGATGATTTGCTTGGTGATGATGATTTACTTGTTGATAGGGCTAGTGATGTGAGCTATAATGAAAATGCTAGTAATCATGATAGTCAAGAGGAAACGAGTGACAATGCTATGAAGGAGATTGAGCGTCTAACCAAAGAACTAAATGCTCTTAAGTTAGCTCATGAAACAACTCAAGAGGATCATAGAGAACTTCTAAGAACTCATGAGAAGCTACGCTTCGAGAAGCTAAATTTAGAGCAAGAGCATGAGTTTCTTAAAGCTATCAATGACGATCTTCGAAAGAAGAGTTCTTCAAATCTTGCCAAGCGTTTACTCTTGTCTACCTTTATGCCACAAGTTAAACCTAAGCAAACTAGCAACAAGGATAAAAAATGGTTCTACCTCTAGTAGTAACAATAACAATGCTAAATCCAATGTTGTTGCTTCTAGTAGTTCTATTGATTCCACTAATGATTCTCTTAGCCAAGTTACACTTGAGCAAGAAAATATGCTATTGAAAGGAATTATAGAGAAAGGTGTCTACAAGAGTCTTGCCGGGAGTAAGCAATTTGAGGAAATTGTACGCAAGCAAGGAAGGCACCGGAAGAACCAAGGTGTTGGTTTTGAACGAAAGTTCAATGCCAATGGAGTTGAGTGGGAAGAAGATCAATACCCCAAGACGAAGTTTGTTCCTCAACAAGTGAAGTATGATCCTACGTCCTTCAAGGGAACACAAGCTCAAGAAGATCTTCCACCACAAGACCACAAGCTAAAAGGCAAGGACAAGCTTCAAGAAGAGATTGATTCATTTGAAGAAGCTCCTCAAGCCATGGTCAAGTGGGTTCCCAAAACTTCTTCAAGTTCTACTTCATCAAGTGCTACTACAACTCCAAGGATTCCCATCAAGTTGATGTGGGTCTGAAAGAAGAAGAACTAGAGAGTTCTTGAGGGTGACTCCGCCAACAAACTTCACTCATATTGTTTATGGCAAGAACTTGTGCAACCAACTTCCACATTTTGCACTAGTTCATGGAGTCACAAACCCTCTTGTTGGTAAGGCAAGGGACAAGGTATTCAATGCATTCATGGACATCATATATGTGTATTTCACTCTATGTCTATGGATATCCTTGTATGTTCCTTGTGTGGGACTAACCCATGTAGGTATTGAAAGCACAAAATTCCAAAGGATTGCTCCCAACTCTTGATGGTCTACATCAACATTGAGCATCCACATCTTCAACATCTACATGAAGTCATCATTGACAAAACCCAAGGTTAGTTCATCCCTCTTAGGGGGGATATCACATCTAGGAGGAGCTTTGCTCTAAACAATTTAGCTAAAGCAACTCTAATGGTGTGAACACATCAATGCTTTATGTAAAAGTGGTAACCCCACTTGTGCTTAAACGATGAGTATGACCCATGATCAAATGTTCTCATTTGGATCCTAAGTCAATATACTCATATATAGATGACCTAGTCATCGCCATTGCTTGATAGATGCTAGAATTGGTTGTGCATGTTTGACACATATTTCATTTGCTATCTTATTGTGTGAGCATGTTGGTTTGCATGTTTTCATCATTCGAGGACATCCATTTGTTGTTTTGATTGTCTTGGTTTTTCTGGCCAAGTGGATGTACAAGAATGCCTAAGTACCTTCTCTAGCTATCTATGCTTTCTTGTCTCAAATTCTATTCTTGCTGCATCACAAAAATTGAACAAGTCATTTTCGGACCCTCCGGGTGAGGAGCACTCGGAGCCACCGATCTGAAAGGGCTGAACCTCCAAAACCTTCTAAATGATTTCGGCCGAACCAATTCACTCAAACTCGGTCCAACTGAAATCACTTAGATTGATCTAGGTTTTCCATCTCGGTGCTACCGAGTTCAACCATTCCGGAGCCACCGATGTGCTAAACTGCGAGCGGTTACACATATCGGTGCCACCGAGTTGTTCAACTCGGCGCCACCGAGAGCGTACGGGTATATATATCGCGCGGACCGAACGGTTGAAATTTCTCAACCCCACTCGTTCCCGCTCCCCGTTGCTGCCGTCGCCCTTCGTCTTCGGACTTCACCGTCGTCTCCAGCGTGCTCTCGCCGCCGGATTCCGCCACCGTCAACAGCAATCTGCCCCGCCGTTGCCGCCGTAGAGGATCTCCACCGAGTTAGGGTGAGATTCGATCCCTTTCGTGCTTCCTTTTTCCGATTCAATGCAGGATTGGACTACCTGAATTCATGCCATGGATTGAGAACTCCTGTTACACTACAAATTCCGTAGATTAGATGCGAGTAAAATTTCTAGGTTTAAGTTTCCGCCGAATGCATCTCGGACCGACCGATTCGAAATTTTCGGTCGTACCGATTTGGCCTCTGGCCATAGCACTAGTACATCTCGGTGCCACCGAGTTGTGCATATCGGTGAGACCGAAAGTAAATCTCAGTGAAACCCTAGCATCTCGGAGCCACCGAAACCCATATCGGTCTGACCGAAGTGGTGTGTAAGGTTTCTGTAGTGTGCTTCAGTATCACCGAGATGATCAACTCGGTCCATCCGAAATGCAACCTGTGAAAACTTGAAACTAAAAGTTAAACTCAAATTTTATGAAAAACTTCTGCTTTTTGTGATGACTCATCTACTCTGCCCATACCCATCTATTCACAGGGATAGCTCAGCAAGATGTCAAGTGGCAGTGACAGTCAGAACAGGTCAGAGCAGCAGGCAGAAATGAGTGAAGGGTCAAGCCCTGATGAGAGTTTCTATGAGGGAGAGAGGAGCTCTCCAGATCTTCCAAAGGCAGCTACCAAAACAAGGAAGAAGAAAACCTCTGACAGTGAAGATGAAGATTTTGTTGCAAGTGAAGCTGCAACTAAGAAAAAGAGAGTCGTGCTTGCTAAGGAGTACAGCACCAAGCCTACTTCTACCAAAGAGAGGACTGCTGTGAGGAAAGTTCCTAAGCAGACTATGCAATTCACTCTTGAAGAGCCTAGTGACACAGAGGCAGCTGTAGGAGCTAAGAAGAAGAGAGTAAGAAAAACTCATGCCCGAGTGATTGGCAGACCCTCCATGATGATTGATGAGGAAGAAGAGGAGGAGGAACCAGCAGCCACTGCACCCCCTGTAAAAGCTCAAAAGCTAATGTCTAATGTAATCAAGACTGCTGCCCCCAAGTCCAAGCCTAAGGTGTCAACACCAAAGAGATCAACCAGGAACATATTAGCTGCTGAGAAGAACAAGGCCCCAGTGCCTGAGTCAAACGTTGATGAAGAGGCTCTAGTGCTCAGAAAATTGAAGCCTAAGATTCCAGACCATGACAATGCACACCCAGTTGCGGAGAACATGATGCTGAGGAAGGATAAAGGACTGCGTCAGTGGAGACAGTCAGATCCTTATGCTATAAGGAGGAAGACAGCATGTGAATATCGCTTTCACACTCGTGAACAACAAGATTTCTATGAAACAGTATTGCTTGACAAGAAGCCCATTGTTAGCGACATGAAATGGGTGGATTGGGAATACATCGATGAGAACGATGATTATTTTCCCCATGTCCATGAAAGCTTCAGGATTGCAGGTGTTGATGACTTTGTCGGACAGAAGTTGACCAAGTGGAATGACGAAATGGTCATGCAATTCTATTCTATAGCTCACTTCTATCCAGATGGCAGAATAGTGTGGATGACAGAGGGTATCAGGTACCAGTCAACCATATCTGAGTGGGAAAGTCTTCTTTGTGCCCCCAAGGAAGAGGATGATGACATAGATATCTATGCCAAGCTCAAGATGGATCACAACACCATGAAGAACATGTACACTGCAATTCCGGAGAAAGACCTTGAAACTCATAAACTTGGATCAGTAAAGCATCAGCTCCCAGGACTGGCCACCACGAACACCATATTGCGGTACACTCTGCTACCCAAGTCAGGAGATGACAAAATGATTCGTGGCCACTCCATCAATTTGCTGCATTTGTTTGATACACCTCAGAAATTCAAGGTGATGAGCCTGATAGTGGAAACTATCAAGAGGACTGCAGCTGATCAGAAGAGATCGTGCGGATATGCTCCACACATTCAGCTATTGATCAATTCCAAGGTTGGAACCAGCACATACCTTCTTGATCGAGAGCACTTGCCACTCCGTCCAGAGTTTGAGGACAATGTGATTGTGATGGATCCTTCGCATCCCACTTCAGCACAAGCCCAAGAGAAGATCCGCAAAGCCAAAGAAGCAAAAGCAGCTCAGGAGGCATCTGCTCCAAATGCTCAAATTGCCAATCTCAAGACACCCAAGGACCAAATGACATATCTGCTCGAAGCCACTCTGAGGATTGAGCAAAGTTTGGCCAACCTCACCCAGACCCAGGCTAGTTTTGAGCGGATTATTGAGACTAAATTTCATGATCTAGATGTCAAGGTGACAGAGATTCAGACTACAGTAGAGCAGCTGCAGAATGATGTTGATGCTGTCAGGACAGCCCCATCACATGACAGTGGAGATGACAGACCAACCACAGAGCGATTTCAGACAGTGCCTAGGGCAGCCAGGTATGCTGCAATACCAGTTGTGGATCCACGGACCACAGTATCTGCACCAGCTGCTACTGCCACAGTGCCACCTCAGGTCTCCACTCCACCAGCCCAGCAAACATCCGCAGAAGTCTTCGCGGACTCTCTTATCTCAACGCCGTCTACGCACACCGGAGCCGCCAGCAGGAGATCACCTTCAGGAGCTTCGGAGGACCGTGCTTAGAGTGCCGACTAGTCCTATACCTATTCGAACTTTTTGGTACTTGTTGCCAAAGGGGGAGAATCAGTATAGATCATAGGCTTCGAGAGAGAGTGCTTTGTTTTTGATTTGCTCGAGTTCTTTTGCTACTGCTTGTTTGATGCTACTCTGATATGTGTGTGCTTGCTACAGTGTCTGTGAGATACTCTATCATTTATGCTTGTGATTGGTCATACTATGCTTATTATGATGATCAATGCTTATCCTTATCATTATCTTGTATCATCAATTACTTATGTTAGTGATGCGTGCTTACTATTTCAATCATATCATTTTGCGCGCTCCACCAAGATGTATGTGACATGGAAGAGTGACCCATGAGCCTAATCGATTGTGCATTTGCATTCAAACGCAAATTTTTAAATAATGCACAAATTTAGGGGGAGCTCTTGCCTATCACATTCTTCTCAAAGCGACGATGTATTTCATTCATTTAATCATTTTTTGAAGCTTTGATCTATATGTTGTCATCAATTACCAAAAAGGGGGAGATTGAAAGCACATTTGCTCCCTTGGTGGTTTTGGTAATTCATAACAACATATATCTCATTGAACTAATGTCCATTCAAGTTAAAGATTTCAGGATGTTCAATGATTGGCATGGCATGGACTAGAGATGTGGACCCCTCAAAATGCTAAGGACAAGGATTGGCAAAAGCTCAAGACTCTACATTTTTGGTTTAGTGATCCAAGATCACATTGAGTCCATAGGAATGCCAATACTATTAAAAGGGGATGAGGTGTTGCTTAATGGTCTTTTTGCTCAAGTTCTTAGTGAGAGTATTCCTAAACCCTCAACTACTCTCTCTACCCCAAAGATGTCCAAAACCCAGATTCCAACTAGGCCCCACTGAAATTTCTCTATCCGGCCCCACCGAGTTCACCAAGACTTAGCCACTGCCAAAACCCTAACAAATCGGATCCACCGAAATGGATCTTGGTCCCACTGAGATGGCCTTGCCAACTCTCTGCAATCGTTTGCACTTACTTCGGTCCCACCGAGTTTTGCAAATCAGTCTCACCGAGATGGCTTGCCAACTCTCTGTTGCCTTATTGCTTCACTTCGGTCCTACCGAGTTGATGCAATCCGTGCCACCGAGATAAGGATTTCCCTAGCCATTGCACTTCAGTCCATCCGAGTTGTTCGTATTGGTCCCACCGAGATTCCTAAAGTTCATATCTTTTACACAGTTCGGTGCTACTGAGATTATTGTTTCGGTGCCACCGAGTTGAGTCAAAAGTGTGTAACGGTTGGATTTTGTGTGGAGGCTATATATACCCCTCCACCACCTCCTTCTCAGTAAGGAGAGCCATCTGAACGTGCCTACACTTTCACCATACATTTTCTGAGAGAGAACCACCTACTCATGTGTTGAGATCAAGATATTCCATTCGTACCATTTGAACCTTGATCTCTAGCCTTTCCCAAGTTTCTTTCCACTCAAATCCTTCTTCCACCATAGCCAAATCTGTGAGGAGTTGTTTGAGTGCTGGGAAGACTATCATTTGAAGCACAAGAGTAAGGAGTTCATCAACAACACACCATCTTTTACCTTTTGGAGATTGGTTAGGTGTCACTTGGGAGCCTCCAACATGATGTGGAGTTGAACCAAGCAGTTTGTAAGGGCAAGGAGATCGCCTACTTCGTGAAGATCTACCCCGAGTGAGGCTAGTCCTTCGTGGACGTAAGCCAAGGTGGAATAGACAAGGTTGCTTCTTCGTGGACCCTTCGTGGGTGGAGCCCTCCGTGGACACGCGCAGCCGTTACCCTTCGTGGGTTGAAGTCTCCATCAACGTGGACGTACGATAGCACCACCTATCGGAACCACGCCAAAAACCACCGTGTCTTCATTGCGTTTGAAATCTCCGATCCCCTCCTTTACTTACATATGCAATTATCTACTTTCCGCTGCTATACTCTTAGAATTGCATGTGTAGGGTGATGCTTGACATGTACTATTGCTAAAATCTGCCCACAATTAAAATCTGGGAAAAGGTTAGGTTTTATTTGGTCAAGTAGTCTAATCACCCCCCCCCTCTAGACATACTTTCGATCCTACTGCGTGCTACCCTGGCCCGATAGGCGACGATAACCTTGTGAGCCCAAGTTGTTTAGCCGGCGTCCCCGTTTGGGACAGTTTTGTTTGGGCCACGATGGTGGCAGGTGTCAAGAGTGACACAGGGGCCATCCAGGACTTGACCCGGAAGGGGTATGATTGTCGGTGGGGCCATAAGAGTGCCTGGCAATAGACAAGTTCTGTTGGAGCAGCACCGGTCCACCCAAATGGGAACAGGTACTAAAGTACGAGGCCAGGAGCTCCATAGTGTTGGTAAAGTGCGCAACCTCTGCAGAGTGTAAATCTATTCGAATAGTCGCGTCCTCGGTCATGGGACACAGTTCGTACTAGGTCACACTATTTGGTCTGTGTCGAGTCTGGAGGAATAAACCGTATAAAGTTATTGCTAATATTGAACCAGAGAAAGGTAAGAGTTGTCAGACCTGCGGTGCAGGTGCCCGGACACCGAATGATAGGAATTTGAGATGTTAGCCATGGGATGGCTATGACAGAGAGGGTCGAATGACCGTAAGAACTTGGATCCGGAGGGATCATGTGAATGAACTTGATCACTTGCATTTACTGTTATGCTTTACCTTATTGCCTTCATTTTGGTAGTTATACTGTTGGTTAATCCTGCTATGGCATGATAACTAATAATGCTAGATACTTAAACCATAGTAACTAACAACGCTAACGGTATTGATACATGCTTGAATGCCATGGATTGCTTTGCTTGGTGTATATGTTATTTGGTTTGCTTGCGAGTACATTCAAAAGTACTGAGCGGCCTTCAACGTGGCCAGGTTCAACTAAGGATCTGACGAGGAGCAGGAGCGTTCACGAGCTAGAGGAGTAACCCAGTCAGATCCCTGTGGATTAGAGCCTCTCCAAGTCCGTGCTGCCTTAGTTAGTGTTTTTCCGCTACCCCAACCATGATGTATTTATTCCAGCCACAATGGCTAATAACTATGTTCATATTACAGTTGTGCATATGTTCATGATACTTGTTGTAAACGCGCACGCTAGAGTGATTTCCTGGGCTGGTGTGTGCGGCGACCGTCTGGCTACAGTGGTATTCAGGCGGGGCGCCACAACGGATGGTATCAGAGCCAGGCTGACTGTAGGTTACCCTAGTTGGACTTCATTGTCTTGTGCTAAGTAGAAAGCCCCGATGGATATCAGCCATCTTTGCCAAATCGGCACGGCTACTGCTGATCATAAGGCAACCCATAGTCTTTGCCCCATGTCAGACCTCAACTCTCGTGGCCTTTGCCTCCGGTGTGAAATGTCCACACCAGGCAATGACCCGTGAGCCCTGAAACCCTAGGTAAACCAGATATTCCTACCTTGCTTGCTAACCATGGCATTTCTCTCCTCAATCCAGTTTCCTTTGGGAAACACCTATAAATTCCATCTTTCCCCAACAACCCTAGGATCGTTGACTAAGCCACTTTGGCTATGGTCGCACGTCGAGTTTGATGTTCCCTAAGGAAGTAGTAGGAGCTTGACCCCAATTGCTACCAGGAGCATTGTGTGGTTTTGCTTCTAAGTCCTTAGAGGTGCATCGAGTGCGCTAGGCTAGTTATACTAGTGAATCTTTGGCCACGTGTGTATAAAGTCCACAAAATTTAGCTTTATTTGTTTCTTGGTATTTTTGTTTTTTTGCGGTTCTTGCTTCTTTTCTCGATTCCGTTCTTTTACTTCGACTGGATCCATCCACAAGTACTGCTAAGAAGACCAGCATACAGCCTGGATAATACCCAATAATCCAAATTCAGTAAGAGTCAAGCCAAGCCAACTGCCGATATTCAGAACATTATCACCGGATCTGCCAAGAATGATGGATGGGTCAGAAGCAGAATCGGTGTGCAACAGACAAGGCCAGAATATACCTGAGAGAGGTTGCCTCAGAATTGATCACACCAAAGGAGCAGTGAGATGAGCTACCAAGAATGAACACCAGTAGGGACAACTGATTCCAACCTCGACACAAGGATTATTTCAGTCAGTGGGGTGAACCTTGAGTCTTTTTCTCAATGGACTCAAGAATCATTTATTACCCACAGAAGACATATTTCAAGAATGTGAACGTACCGAGAGTAGCAACAAAACTCTGGTATGCTAGGATATTTTGAGTTCACCAGTGCATACACAAAACTTCCGGGCACTATGAACAAGGTTTGCGAGACATATGGATAAGTCCACGGCTACCCAAAATCAATGGGAATTTTAAATACGTGGAAGTTCAGCCAAACCGAATGGAACTATTCGCCAACTGCTTACTACCGGCAACCTCTGGTATCCTAGACTAATTAGCAACATGAAGTCTGCATCAGTAATGCCACCCGTACAACAACAAGGATCAAACCAACAGAAGGACAAGTGGTGTGCATGACCAATGAAATATCTCCAGACAAGGTATGGCCTATACCAAGTTTTTGGCTCCGCTATGGGTAAATTCCGGATATTCCGAAAGGAAGCCAGAACCGGCCACAGGCCCGACTGCGTATCATAGTGCAAGGCTTTGGTACAAGAAACCCAGCCTTCCTCCGCAACTTATCAGGAGGAGCTTGCGACGCAAGACTCCCAATCTTCCTCGCTACGCCACTAGGTGGAAAATCTTTTGGGGAACGGCACTCCAATCTCCCTCAGCTCGCTACCGCGGAAAGCTTCCAACATAAGGTACCCGACCTTCGTCAGTAAGCAACCTGAGGGGAAACTTTTGAGGCACGATACCCAGCCTTCTTCTGCACGATACCCTGGAAGAAGCTTCGAGCGTAAGGTATTCAGCCTTCTCCAGCACGCCATCATACCCGCAACAAACTTGTCAGAGGCACAAACTAGCCCAGACACACGTTTGCTTCAGAACTCAGTGGTTATGAAAGGATTTATCCTACCCCTACATATGTTGTGAGCATGTAGTCCAATGGATCAGTTCATGCGAGCCACTCGTACACGGGAATGACTGTGTTCAGAGAAACATTGGCCCCACACTTCAAAGAAGGATATGAATGCAGCAATCCCTACGAGATATGCAAGAGTAAGTGGTGAATACAAGCCCGACAAGCTGGGATAAGACCAAGGAGCCATGTTGGTAGGTCATGACAAGTCCCCAAAAGGAACCCTCAGGAACAAACAAGTTTCGGATACACAACTTCCGTGACGATCAATAAAATAAAGTTTCGCAGGCAAGGTGATATTGCCAATCCTTGTCAAACTCTTGCATATACAGCCACAACAATGCAGCAAGCATGTTGTACTCCTCATAAGCATGGGCCATCAACCAAGATAAGAGGCTATGCTCTGAAAGTTACTCAAAATAGTAGCCATACATTGTTCAGCTCAGTGGTCACAACAAGGACTATAGAGGATATGTTGTTTCCTCACCAACTGAGACAAATACCTTAAGAGGTACCAGACAACACTATTGCAGCAACCCCAGTGCATTTTCTAGGAACACAGTTGTGGATCACCTAAGGACAAAGTCAGAAATGCATAAGACAGAAGGAAACATAAGTACGGAACCCCCAATCAGACTGAGCATTCTGACAAGGTAGAAAGAAAGCTACCTCTAGTCACTCAAGGCCATACGAGCACGTGAGCCCTGTACCCAGACAGGATGTCTTGCCCTTGGCAGTCGGTGTACGAAGTATCACAATAAAACCCGAAGCAGTTAGCTCCAGGCCATGGAAATCAAGCTATTTGTCGATACTACCCGCTACCCACCAACCCTAGGCAACAAACCGCCAGGACAAAAGGTACACCTGACAGGAAAGAGAAGGATTCAAGGTAGCTGTGTGAAAAGACAACATCAGAGCCATCAGAAGAGGCAGTTAGAAGGACAGTGAACCAACGAAGACCAGAGACAGATGATGGATCCAAGTCGCACACAGGTATGTCCCCCTCGCCGGGAGGTAAGCCCAGAAATCTCGAGGACGAGATTTTCTTAAGGGGGGTAGGTTTGTGACACCCTGGTTTTCGCTCCCCGATTTCTTCCTTCGCGGGATTTGACTCCCGTCCATTTTTTTTCGATGTTATTGGATTTTCTCTCGCTCTTGGGTATATGAAGATGGTCATTTAGCCTTGCCTTTCCTATCCAACCAGAGATTCTCTCCAGTCCAACCTTGCCACCCAAGATATATTCTCAGGATTTTGCCGCCGAAACCCTACCTTCCGAGTTACCGGAAGGGAAACCCTAATTCCTGTAGTTACAAAGGAACCCCAATTTCCTTTGATCTGTTGCCTCCCAAACTTTTCCCAGTGACTCTCCTATATCTATAAACCCTGGATATGCAAAAATATTGCCAAGTCATTTGCAATATTTCTCATTTAAAATTAATTCCTTTTTCTGCCAGTTAAAGGAATTAAATCCAGAAAAATATCTATCCATCTCCCAAGTTCATGAAAACTTGTGGAGATATTCTTTGTGATCATATTGAGCTCCCATAAAAATATTGGCCATAATTAAATAAGGGAAATTTTATTTTCCTATTTAAAGCCAATATTGCATGTTGGGCACTTTCCAAAGGGGCTATCATTTTGGTAGCCAGGAAAAATCCCAAATAATTTGTGGAGCTTCTCCTATCCATATCTTCACCATTCCCATCAAGAACCCAAGTTCCATAGTTCAAATTTTAAGCACATCATCCAATTCTATTTTTTGGACCTATTTTGAGATTGTGAAGCAACTATATTTTAGAATCCTCCATAGCTCTTGAAATTAATCCAGGACCTCACACTCCCTACATAATGTGAGCATCCAAAATTCACATCATTTTACCTAGCCACTTTTCCCCAGTAATTCAATCTAGTTTCTGCCCAGAGAGAAGCTCTATGAAGGAAGTACCATTTAGGTTTATCCAAATGAGCTAAAATTTTACCAGTGCCCCCATAACTCCAAATCATCCCTCTACACAAAAATTCAGCTCATTTCATTAAGCCATTTGAGCACAACATCATAACCTAGTTTCTGGACCAAATATTGCATTGTGAAGGAAGTATGTGCAAAATAGGTCCAAATGACTTCAAATTTTGCCAGCATCTACACCTTCCCACCACATTTCATTATGACAAAGGTTCAGCTCCATACCCTCATCCATTTCTCCACAAGAGTCCATCCAAGTTTCATGCCAGAACCATTGTGAGCTCAAATCAGTCAACTCTTGTCCCCCATCTCTATCCAAATCCTCATAGGTCAACTCAATGACCACTGGTGCATCTGTTTGACATGGTCCCAGGCCCATTCAATGCTCTGGACACGCAGTGTCGGTGGTGACCACGCAGGGAGCACGTCCAAAACGGTGCTCTGCGCTTCGGTCGCCTCGGCCAGCTAGCTCCAGTCGGCCGTGGCTTGTCCCAACGTGTCCGACGGCTCCGCAGGGTCCTCGCGCCCCCTCTGGACCCTTCTTCCCCTTCGTCTTCTTCCTCGCCGTGCCGGGATGAGCTTCACTGTGGCCACTGCTCGCCCGTGACCCGCCGTCATCGTTTTCTCTGCTGTCACCTTCTTCCCCGAGCTCTCTCGAGCACTCCCGAAGCCTCTCCACTCCCCGTGGAGTCACCCGACGCCCGCAACCAGCCATCCATGCCACCCGCAAGCTCCAGTGTGTCGATGAGGACGCCATGACGGCCGAGCTCATCCGCTCGCCCCGTCTGGCTATAAATAGCCAAGCCCGAGTCCTCTCGAGCACACACACCACCTCCTCTCCCTCCTAGACCCTCCCATGCTCGAAGGAGCAAGCTCCGGTGCTCGAATCCCTCCACACGGCCGCCAGGTCCGCCGCCACCCTCCTCCTAAATTCACGTGCCACGGCCAGCCCCGGCTCCATTTGAGCCCACCACTGGGCTCCCCAGTCGCCGGAGACCACCCTCGCACCCTCTCCCAGCCACCCCAGCCACCGGAGCACTCCAAATGCCTAGGGCCGCCGCCCACTACCCTGACTCGCTGCCGCATCTCCGGCCGTCCCCAAGGTCCGTGATGCCCACTACCGGATGCGGCGCTCTCTGGCGACCGCGTCTCGCCGACCACCGGAGTCGGAGGCCCCTGGCGCTGCGTCGGAGAGAAGTGGAGAGGAGGAAGAAGTAGATGGAGGGAGGAGAGAGAAGACCCGACAGGTGGGGTTCGGGCCCACCTGTCGGCGACTGGAGGCCGGCCAGCGTTGATAAGTGGAAGCGCCTCAACGCGTTTACGTTTTCCCTGCGGGAAAGCGCATTTTCCTGAAATACGCCTTGTGTTTCTCAGCCGCCGGCCGAATCTGTTAAATAGCGAATGTTCACCAGTTAGCAGCAAAAAAGCATAATTTTTATTTGTTTTTCTGCCTAATGAACGAACGGCCACAACTTTTCAACCATGACTCCAATTCAGCCCTTAGAGAGAGAAACCTTTCCGGCAAATTCTTCTGCGAGGTGATCGCACTTCTCTCGGAGTATTCCTTCACCCCCAGGCAAGCCGACCATCTGATATATGCCCTAAAGCTTTGCTTCCGTGTTATTCTTGTGTGTTCAATTAATGGACATGTTTATGCTCGGGTGCATAGTGGTGAGCTGTATGTGACGCTGATGAACCCTTGCTTGCCTTTCTTTGGTGACGGCACCACGCCTGTGTTCTGAGCTGCTTTCGGCCGTCCGGGGTGGATGCCGACTTTATGTTTCTCTTTTCAACAACTGGCCCTTGTTCTGAGCTGCTTTTCGACCATCTCGGGCAGCTATTGAATTTCTTTCTGTAGCGGTGACCCTATGCTCTGAGCTGTTCTTTGGCCGTCTTAGGGAACTGCTACTTTCTTTTTGTCAACACCGTCTCATGCTCTGAGCTGCTTTTCAGCCGTCTTGAGCCGGGGTTGAGTTATTCCAGTGAGGTCCTAGATCTGGGTTGTAAAGACCGTTCTGGTGACTGCTGATTTATTTGCCGGTTTCATACAAGGGTTCAGATGGTCGTAACTTACAAAGTGATAAACTTGCCGTTTAAACGTTGTTGCACTAATGACTCGTTGTGTCAGGTTGTTATGTTTTCATTAATGTTATAGTATGCATTATTACTATTATTGCAATGATAAAGAATGTGACTTAATAATGACAACTTCCTCCATCGGTTGGATTGAGTCATAGTGCCACCGAACCGAGCTCATCGGTGCAGCCACATTTGCCTTTATGGGAAGGCCGTAACTTGGTCTATTGTCTTGCCTCTTATCGGTACCACCAAAGAGGGAAGGTTATGCGTGCGTGCTACCCTGGCCCGGTAGGCGATGATAACCTTGTGAGCCCAAGTTGTTTAGCCGGTGTCCCTGTTTGGGACAGTTTTGTTTGGGCCACGACGGTGGCAGGTGTCAAGAGTGACACAGGGGCCACCCAGGACTTGACCCGGAAGGGGTATGATTGTCGGTGGGTCCGTCAGAGTGCCTGGCAATAGACAAGTTTTGTTGGAGCAGCACCGGTCCACCCAAATGGGAACAGGTACTAAAGTACGAGGCCAGGAGCTCCATAGAGTGGGTAAAATGCGCAACCTCTGCAGAGTGTAAATCTATTCGAATAGTCGCATCCTCGGTCATGGGACACAGTTCGTACTAGGTCACACTATTTGGTCTGTCTCGAAACTGGAGGAATAAACCGTATAAAGTTATTGCTAATATTGAACCAGAGAAAGGTAAGAGTTGTCAGACCTGCGGTGCAGGTGCCCGGACTCCGAATGATGTCAGGAAGTTGAGATGTTAGCCATGGGATGGCTATGACAGAGAGGGTCGAATGACCGTAAGAACTTGGATCCGGAGGGATCATGTGAATGAACTTGATCACTTGCATTTACTGTTATGCTTTACCTTATTGCCTTCATTTTGGTAGTTATACTGCTGGTTAATCCTGCTATGGCATGATAATTAATAATGCTAGATAGTTAAACCATAGTAACTAACAATGCTAAGGGTATTGATACATGCTTGAATGCCATGGATTGCTTTGCTTGGTGTATATGTTATTTGGTTTGCTTGCGAGTACATTCAAAAGTACTCAGCGGCCTTCAACGTGGCCAGGTTCAGCTAAGGATCCAACGAGGAGCGGGAGCATTCACGAGCTAGAGGAGTAACCCAGTCAGATCCCTGTGGATTGGAGCCTCTCCAAGTCCGTGTTGCCTTAGTTAGTGTTTTTCCGCTGCCCCATCTTTGTAACCATGATGTATTTATTCCAGCCACAGTGGCTAATAATTATGTTCTTATTACAGTTGTGCCTATGTTCATGATACTTGTTGTAAACGCGCACGCCAGAGTGATTTCCTGGGCTGGTGTGTGCGGCGACCGTCTCGCTACAGTGGTATTCAGGCGGGGTGCCACAACCACCACCCCTCCGGCACTCTAGCTCTATCTCTCTCACAGCCTTAATTATTCCTCTCCTACACATTTGCATGGATGCTGATCGATCTCCCTCAATACATAGCCAGGTCTCTCCTTCTCCACACGTCTACCTGTCGATCTACCTCTCTAGTTAGGTCTCTGCCCCCCCCCCCCACACCGATAGTCAAACGCTCTAGTTAGGTGTCCCTGCCACACACAAACTGCACATGTCCCCTTTCATGTTCCAGTAGGCCAGCCAGCCTATATCTTTAACGTGTGCACACATAATTTCGCTGGCTCTCTTTATTGATCTCGCACCCATACACCTTCATCCCTCTCTTTGATTCTATCGATATCTCACACCGATGATCTCTCCCCTCTCTTCTCGTGGATCGCCCCCTCTATATAAGATATATCCAGGCCTCCATTTCACACGCATTGCATATGTCTCATTTTTTTGAGATATCATCGACTCATATTCCCTGTCTATCTCTCACGCACACAAATACACTTACAAAATCACCCCCCCAAAACACTCACGAATGCACTCATCATCTCTCTCTAGGTTTGTATCTCTCTCACACACACCCACGTAGGTGGGGTATGTGCACGAAGAGAAGAGGTGCACGCACGACACACGTACTCACATCTCGTTCCCAACCACACCCGCGTGGGTATAAGGTGGAGCTCATTTCTGTACGAAAAGGCAGCCCACGTGATAATTTGACACATGTCGGTTGTTCACTTGATGGAGGGTCGTGTACCACGCGTGAACGAAACAAAGTGCGGCTTGACGCGTCGGCGCGTTATTTTTAAATAAAGTTTTATTCCTCAATGGCACGTACAGAATATAAAACGATTGTATGGAGAGAAAAACGAAAACCGCTCAACTATACAAATATAGGCAGGAGCCTCAATGCTTGCTTGCTAGGGTTCGTCTCTTCACACTCTCTCACACAAGACGGCGGTGGCCAATCTCTCTCTCTCTCTCTAACCGCTGGTCACTGATTCGGCCGGATCCCATCCGCCGGCGGAAAGGGAGGATGTGCAGCGTTGCTCCGGTCACCGGCATCGAGACAGGAAACCCTCTGTTGGCGCGTCCCGATCTACGGTACCTGTCGTTCTCTCCAACCAAGCTTCGGCGTGGTAGCACCTTCGACCCTTGCTCACTGCCGCAGCAGATCCCGCCCGCCGCTGCCCTCCTACTTACATCCCGACGACCCTCAGGTACAGCTTCCTCCGGAACCTGCCTTGCTCCACTACCCAACTTCCCATGTCGCTACATGTGTATCTTCTCTAGTTCTTTGCCTAAAACATACTAGCTCGGCCGGCGTACTTTCCATTTTGCAATCTCGTCCTCACACCATTTGAGAGAAACCACTGTGCTGTTATCTTTCCCTTAAGACAATGAATATGCTTCTTTTTGTCGGCATATGTGTCATCAACTGTCATTGGCCAGTAATTGTTTCCTTTCTACCTCTTTTTCCAAACAGGGATATTCATTTCACCTCGTTGCTATTGCGACCTTTTGGTAAACTGCCCAAAGCACTTTTTTCTTAAGAGTGTTTTGTGCAGTTCTACTAAAATGTCTCATTGGCAACGTTTCTACATTTCAATGGGACTGCACAAAGGGAGTTTGGAGTTCCTATCCTCCTCATCCAACTATCAGCCTAATCTTCTCCAACAAGTAGTTAGTCTCAAGAGAGACTGCAAAGGTGATCGGCTTCTATCTGCGTGTTTATTGTTTCATCAACAGTGCCACTATTATTGTAATCACACTTACTCAATATCTTTGCTAATAGGGACGCTCAGCTCTATTTTAGTGGAACTGCACCAAATGATCAGAATGTTCCATGCTTCTGACAGCTCCTTTCTTTGCCAACATGTCGTGTTGATTTTGACAGAGCTGCGGGAAAGTAGCTGCCAACCAATGAATATCATGGCCAGGAAATGAAAGCATTCCTGTGGAGAGCATCGATCATTTTTCCTTTTTCTTTATTTGTACACCTTCTCACAACTTTGTCTTTAGTTGTGATGTAAATGTTGGCTCTGATCTGCGAATCATTGAGATGCATTAGCAAGTTAGTTAGTTTTTTTCTTTTTCGAAAGAGCATGGATGTTAGTTTCCTTTGTATTTGATGGAATGTTGTAACGAGACAACCTTCCAGCTGGCAAGACACATGAAACAAAAGCTGAAAGCTTCATAGCGTTGTACAATTTCATGTCGCTCAAAAATTATGTGTACATACATTATGTAAACAAATGTTGAAAGCTTGATAGCATTGCCAGAAGCAATTCTACTACTCTAGCATCTGAGTCCACGTGCCATGCACCAAATTAGAGTGCACAACTGCACTGGAGACTCCAGCTCGGTCATTTCGCCGCAGTAATATACTAGTAGTAATGAGCAGTCAAATCACAAGCCCTACCTTTCCCACAGTAAGTTGCTCGAAGGAAGCAACCATCAATTCAATCTTCTTTGAATCTACTCCTACTACTAGGAGCAACTATAAATACTCTACTAAGGAGAACACAGATGGGCTAGGTGTCACACGGAGGCCATATGGTGATAGTGTGATCTGAGGAGTAAATACTTCACTGGGCTCCGGAGTAAATGCGTACTAGTAGTAGTAGAAGATTGCTTTATCACATATTAAAATAAAATAAGAGTGCAGACACTCCACCGTGCGGTTCCTAGTGTACCTGTACACTGTACTACTCATACGATTAAACCTTGCGCTTGGCTCTTCACCTCTTCGTGAAGTCGAACAATTATGGTAGTACTACTACAGTGTATGCTTCTGGCAATCTGACACCGAATGAACTGCTGCACGTCCACCGCGTGGGCGAGGAGAGTGCGCAGTAGTCAAAAGCTTGTCCTGCGAGCCACCGCACGTGTGGGAGAGGGAGAGGGCATAGTAAGCAAGCTTCCCCTCGTTCTCCTCGTCCTACGAGCCACTGCGCATGTGGGAGAGGGAGAGGGCATAGTAAGCAAGCTTCTCCTCGTTCTCCTCGTCCTGCGAGCCACCACACATGTGGGAGAGGGAGAGGGCGTAGTAAGCAAGCTTCTCCTCGTTCTCCTCGTCCTGCGAGCCACCGCGCGTGTGGGAGAGGGACAGGGCATAGTAAGCAAGGTTCTCCTCATTCTCCTCATCCCACTACTAGTCCATACTGCCTCCTTTCCGATTAATATGGCTTAATGGCAGTCACTGGACTTCATAATACGCTCATTACGGTCAATATATACATTTTGCGGTGTTTATACGATCACTAGCTCACCGTAGAGCACCGTATTGCACTCTGTTGACCAGCCAAATAGTCTACGTAGCACTTTGTTGAATGGTTAAATTGACACGTGGACTGTGGGTCCCACCTATCAGTTGGCGGAGGAAAGAAATAAGTTAAACAAAATTTTACACAGGCACGGCAGGAGTTCAACCCTTGCGCGGGAACCACCCTGGCTGTGTATGTGTGCGCATGCACATGTAGGCTGAGCACTTGAGTGTGAGCGTGTGCGTTGCGTCGTGTGCTGTACACATGCATGCGTGCGTAGGGCATCGCGTGCGTTTTTGTGTGCATGTGTACGTGTGACTACTGCATGCATGCATGAGGGTTGTAGTCTTCACATGTTCATATTTCATAATGTACTGCGTGGACGGAGTTTTAGACGACATTACCCGTTGCTGAAATGATGGATGTTAGAGCAGGTAGGGCACATGGGAGTGAGACAAACCTGCATGCAGGGGTATTTTGGTCGATAGCATAACAAACAGCTCATGCATCGTAAGATCGGTTTGCATGGAAATACTACTTCTCGATCGTCGGAACCCGTTCTTCTTCCTTTCGCCGACACGTGGGACTTCCAGAATCCGGATCCATGTGTCATGCAAGAAATTAGAGATAAGTAATTGGGAGTACAAGTGAGACTCAAGAACGGTCACACACGTAGGTGGAGTACCAGCAGGGGATGCAGTAATAATGCCTAATGAGCAGTCAAATCACACAGTAAGTTGCTCGGACGAAGCAACCATCATTTCTCTCTTCAATGGCACGTACGCAATATAAAAAGGTTGATATGGATAGAAAAGGAAAACCGCTTCACTATATATACATAATATATCCAGGAGCCTAAGCTACACGCTTGCTTGCTGGGGTTGCTCTCTTCACACATTCTCGCACAACGGTGGCCACACCGCTGTTCACATATCCAGTTGGATCCCGTCCGCCGGGGGAAGTGGTGGATGTTTTGCGTAGACGCGGTCGCCAGCGGCGAGGGAGAAAACCCACTGTGGGCGCGTCCCGATCAAGGGTCCCGGCCGTTCTCTCTCACAAAGCTCCGGTGCGGTAGCCTTCGCCCCTTGCTCACTATTGTGGTATGGGCTGATGCCGCCTCCCACCGCCCTCCTAGCTACATCCCGACATCCCTTTAGGTACAACTTCCTTTCGAGCTGGCTTCCTGCACTGCCCTAGCTTCCCACGTCGCTCCATGCGGATCTTTCTCTACTTCTTTGCCCCGCACATTGCTCTACCGGCTTCTATTTGTGATGAGTTTGTCTCATCAACTAGTGCCACTACTATTATTCTAATCACACTTCTTCAATATCTTTGCCAACAGGGATGCTCAGCTCGATTTTAGTGGAAGTGCACAAAATCATCGGATGGTCCATGGGTTCCAGACTTCTTTCCTTCAGAAGTTTCAACCTCGCCAGGAAATTAAAGCCTGTTTAGGGTTTAGGGTTCAAGGCCTAGGGACTGCATCGATCGTTTTGTTCTTTATTTGTACACCTTCTCACAACGTTTGTCTTTAGTTGTGAAGAAAATATTGGCTATGATCTGTGAATCATTGAGATGCATCAGCATGCATGTTAGTTTCCTTCGTATTTGATGATGGAATGTTGTAACGGGGCAACCTTGGAGGCAAGATACATGAAACAAAAGCTGAAAGCTTTATAGCATTGTAAGTACAATTTTATCTTGCTGAGAAATTATAGTAGTATGTACTACTCCTACTACTATTACTAGAGAGCTAGGTGTCGCACGGTGTCCAAGGAATATGGTGATAGTGTGAGGTGGGCCATGTACTACTCACTCGGCTGCTGTGTTTCGCACTCCTCCGGTGTAAGGGTGGATAAATTTAGTTTTATCACAGAATAAAAAAATCACACGCTCTACGGCGCGGTTCCTGGCTCCAAAATCATTCTACCTCCTTTCGTCGAAACGTGGGACATCCAGCATCCGGGTCCACGTGCCATGCACCAAAGTAGAGTGTAGTACTACAACTGACAATCACGACAGTCGTACCGCTACAGTAATAATGACCAATGAGCCGTCAAATCACATAGACCCGGCAGGAAGTTGGACGGATGAAGCAACCATCAATCTTTGTTGAATCAGCTTCTCCCTCATGCAGTACAATATACTACAGTGTTCTTTCGGAAACCAACGTTTCTTGTCAATGGATCGCGCCATGGAGAAAAACTAACATTTATATAAATCACGTCTGTCACATTTGCGTCTCACCCACACGGTTGCTCGGCACACTGCTCATCGCAAAGCGAGTATACGCAAACTTCCCTGCCCGCGTGTCGATGGATCGCGCCATGGAGTACTACTACTGGAAGAGATAGACGAGGGGGGAGAGGACAGCTAGCTGTAGCACGGACTCCCAAGAACTTTTTTGCATGCATGTTGTGGCCGGCCGTGGTGTCGTTTGAACGCGGAGCAGTCGCGTGCACCGGGAAGCGGGGGGTTGGAGATGAAAGTAGGAATTTTACGTAAACACGAATATGTATGTCTATGTGTGTGCGCGCACACACACACATAGTCACGACTCTCGCGACTACTCGTACACACCATCTCTTTGTAGGTCGATGTCTCGTTCTCTCTAACACACACACGCGCGCACACACACACACACACACACACGCACGCACGCACACACACACACGCGCGCGCGCACATAGTTCGGCCTCATTTTGTTCCTAGGATAGGAATATCATTGGAGTGGGAAAAACAATAGGAAGTGAGATAAAAGGAGTAGTACCACCAGTTCAAAATAAAATAAAATGGAGTAGTACTACGTACAAGTAGAGAAGAGGTACATGCACGCACTTTGCCTCTAACACACCCGTGAGTACACGATGGAGCGCGTTTGTACACGAAGAGGAAGCTTACGTGATAATTTGACCCTTTAATTTGGTCACTTAATAATGGAGGGCCCGGGACCACACGTGAGCGATACTCCTGGAAGCGGTGGCGTGTTATTGATCGAGTTTTCTTTTCTCGTATGATAAAAAGAGATTCCTCCGCGAGTTTTCGTTTTTGTTTCCGGGAACGCGCGTATTCTGTTTGAAACCATTGCTATGGAGAGATTTTTTTACTCCATTGTATGTAGGCTTGAGAGGGCTTAGTCGATAGGGTTTCTCGCGTCTCACTCTCTCACCCTCTCCAAATCGAAACAAGACGACAGTGTCCACTCTGATATCTCTCCTCACCGGTGGTCACAGATCCGGCCGGATCCCGTCCGCTGCGGGAGGGGAGGAAGTGCAGCGTTGACGTGGTCGCCATCGGCGAGGGAGGAAGCCGACGCGCACCGTCCTCTTTGAGCCAGCGCTGGCGCGGACGAAGGTCCTCCGCGCCCTTATCTGCTGCCATCGTGTGGGCAGATCTCGCCGCCCGCCTAAGCCACATCTCGCCCATCTGAGGTATAACTTCTTTTGGATTTCATGCTTCGTTCTACTGGTCCAACTCCCCATGTCGCTGCATGCGGGTTTTGTATGTACTAGTACTGCCCAGCTCGCCATGTACAGTAGCTAGGCTTTGTCTGCTGGTCCAACATCACCTAAATTTTTTGGTTACAGAAAAGGCCACTCCAAAAGTTGTCCTGGTTTTTCCGTCAAAAAAAAGTTGTCCTGGTTTATGCCTCGGTGGAGGTACCTGATGGTTGTGCGCTCACTGTCCATATGCCCCTATTGCTGCTGCTAATCTAATATCACTGGTAAAATGAAGCAATGCCCATGTTAAAGTGACATCCCTTTTAAGCAATGCTGCTGTCAATCTAGAGACGTCGATAAATAGAAGCAATGACACCGTTTTAAGAAATGCTTCTGTCCTGCTTTAGTCCGCATGAACATAATCATGATGTTTCTATTTGTGGGGTACATTTCATTAATTCTTATTAACAATTCAGATGCCGCTGTTAATCTTGTACCACTGCCAAAACAATGTAACGACACTACTTAAATATCCCTTTTTTATATTTTTGCAAACAGGGATGCATATCTCCACACCAGGGCATGTCTTCCTCAATTTTAGTGGAACTGCACAAAATTGGATGGACATTGTTGCTCCGCCTCATTGTCCTCTGCCATGTGGTTATACCTTTCTCGAGCTTGATTACTGAGAAGAAACAGACCACAATGAGGATTTATCAAACCTCAGTGGTGCCGCACCCAAACTTGATGCCAAATGGATGATGCATCACCACGATGACCTATCGATGCTCATGGTTGATTATCATGGTTGCATCGGCTGGTGAAGCTGATCGATGCTCGATGAAAAATGAGTTATCTTCCATCAGTGCTCTTCGCTGGGTAGCCACGAAGACAAAGATATCATTCATCAGTGCACCTTGGTTGCATTGGAGACGCAGCCGTCTTCCACCTTGGTGCAAATTTGTCTTTCGCTATGAACCAAATGTTTCCTCGGAGAAGCATCGATGTTGGAACTAAGAGCAAAAGATTTGTATTGCTTTCTAAGCCTTCTCACAAGTTTGTCTTCAGCTCCCCTGTATTGGTTTCTAAATGTTGGCTATGATCTTTCAATCATTGAGTTGTATATAAACATTTTATTTATGAGTTGGTTCTGAATTTTTTGGACTAGTTAATTATGTTGCCAAACTTTGATAAAATATATTACTCATATAACTACGTAAGAAATATGAAGCCGATTGTTGGCATGTATTAGTCATTTGCTAGTTATATATGTGGTCAAACTTTGATAAAAAATATGATGTGTAGTAAAAACCCGGACGGAGGTACCACACGTCAACGATAGAAAGTGCGACCAGGACACGTGGAGCGTTAGTTTGATCGTAGTTTTTTTCACTGGTACGTTAAATAAAGAGTTTCGTTTCATACACAATTTAAAACGATTGTTATGGAGAGAAAAATAAAAACCACTCCACCATATAATACTATATAAGCTGGAGACTCAGCCTTCGTTTGCTAGGGTTTGCTCTCTTCACACTTTGTCTCTCCACTATATATATTCATGCTGGAGCCTCAGCTTTTGTTTGCTAGGGTTTGTTCTATTCACACTCTCTCACCCTCTCCAGATCTAGACAAGACTGCGATGGCCTCTCTCTCTCCCCTCACCGCTGGTCAAAGAGCCGTCTGGATCTCGTCAGCCGGGGAACGTGAGGAGGTGTAGCATTGACTCTGTTATCGTCGGCGAGGGAGGGAATCCACTGCCGGCGGCACTGTTCTCTTTCACCTAGCGCCTGTGCGGGAGGGCCTCCAACCCCGTCTTCACCGCTGCCGTACATAGTGTGGGCAGATCCGACCTCCCGCCGCCCACCTAGCCACATGCCGATGACCCTAAGGTATAACTTTACTTTGAAACCGGCATTGCTCTAGCTTCATGTGGATCTTTTTTGCTTCTGTAGTCTAATCTAGGTCTGGTTCAAACAGGAAAGAAGGGGGGGGGTGAGTTTTATAGCATGAATCTAGGACGTGGTTCAAAGAGGAAAGGAAGGGGGGGAAAGTAGTACAGACTGGCTATCCAGCCGCTCTGTTGGTCAAAAGGGAAAAAGGGAAATTGCAGTACACACATCTGTAAGGTACTGATCTCTTTCTTGAAAAAGGAAAGAAACTAGGGGGTGGGGGACAAGGCAGTAGAGTTTGTGCAGGACTAAATTTGCTGCCCTCACATAGGAAAAAGGTTGAAAGAGAACAAATATGGGACCAACACAGATATCTTGCTTGGTTCTTTGTTGCAACAGACTCTGCATCACCCATTTATACGTGTGGAGGCACATGGTGCTGTTGTGTTCCCTGTCCCATACAACTGTTTAGCTGTTGTTAATCTCATAATGCCGCTGGAAAATTGAAGCAATGCCACTGTTAAAAGTAAATTACATGTATAACAAATGTTAATTTTAAGAGAATATCTCTGTTCATATGAATCAATGCCACTGTTTTAGAAATGCAGCTGTCCTTCTTTGTTTCCCATTAAGATAAGGTAGATGCTTCTTTTTGTGGCCGTATGTGTCATCCTCCATTATTGGCCAGTAATTGTTTCCTTTTTTACCTTTGTGCAAACAGGGATCTCTTTCACCTCGTTGCTATTGCGACCTTTTGGTGTACTGCGCAAAACACTTTTGTTTGAAGACTGTTTTGTGCAGTTCAACTAAAATGTCACACCGTCAACATTGCTAAATTTAGTGGAACTCACACAAAAGGAGATCGGATTTCCTATCCGTGTTGGAAGATTGGTATTTGCTCTTGATGTCTTTCAAGTCTGCCTCATGAAAGGTCAGTATCGGCCTTCAACCACATGATTGTGCAGTGTGCTTTGAGATGCTGTGCTACTTGTATTGGTACTGTTTTGAATAAATGTTGAGTTGAAGCTATTGTATTGCTGTCTTCTCCCATTAAGTGAACAAAAATGCTACCAACCCAGATATGCTACTTGTTTCATTGTTGCAACAAACTCTGCATCAGCCCTTTATACATCGATGGAAGCACATGGTGCTATTGCGCCCACTCTGCCATGCAACTGTTTAAGCTTTTTGTTATTCTAATGCCACTGGTAAAATAAAGCAATGTCAGTCTTAGAAGTAACTACTGAACCTTAGTTCAGAACTGCGACACTTATTACGTATCGGCGGGAGTACATGTTGAACCAATGTATTGTTAAGATGATGTCTCTGTTAATATGAATCAGTTACACTGTTTGAGAAATGGTACTATCCTGCTTTGTTGTTCTTTCTACATGTTTAAGCAAGGTATTGTTAAGATAATGTCTCTGTTAATATGAATCAATGACACTGTTTGAGAATTGCTACTGTCCTGCTTTGTTTCCCATTAAAATAAGGTAGATATTTTTTCTTGTGGGCGTATAAGTCATCAACCGTTATTTGTAAGTAATTGTTTCCTTTATACCTCTTTGTGCAAATAGGGATATCAAAACTTTTGCTCATTACTATTTCGATTTTGATTTCAGTTGAACTCCACAAAAGGAGCCAATGTATTTAAGGCAAACTGTTGCATTCTTGGGCCCAGTTGATCCTTCCACTTTGCAGAAAGAAGCAGTCACTGGTTGTTATACATTACAGAAGGAATAATCGAGAAGCTTTACAGAGTATTAGTAGACGCTGGTAACATGACCAGTCTGCAGAGCTCATGTGGCAACTCAACAGCATGTGAAGTGCAAGATTCTACAACCAGGAAAGGTATGACCAAGTCACTCGTGGATGCAGCTGTAACAAACGAGGTCAGCATCGGCCTTCATCCACATGATCGTGCTTTGTTATGTTGTGATGCTTATATTATGGTACTGTTTTGAATAAATGTTTAATTGAAGCTATTGCATTGCTATCTTTTCCTGTTAAGATAATGAAGATGATTATATTTGTGAGCGTATGTTTCATGAACTAGTACCACTATTATAGTAATCACACTTTTTCTGTATTTATGCAGACTATTTATGCAGACAGGGATGCTTAGCTTGATTTCAGTGGAACTGCACAAAATGTTCGGATGGTTCGTGCCCTCCATAGTACTTCATCATGCACAATACATCGAATGGTTCTCTAATCATTCATTGTCACCTTGAGCCACTAAACTAGCTACATGAAAGGAGATGATTCAAGGCCTTGCAACATGTAAATACGAAATCCACCAAGCTACACATGACATTGCTCGATTTCAGTGGAACTGCACAAAAAGATCAGCTGGTTAATCCAGCACGAGGTTCCATGTCAATGTGCAAACTGATGACAAACACCTCCCTTTCCACAATCGTAGGCATTTGATATTTTGCAATGGGAAAACCTTCTCAAAGTTTGCTCCTTGGTGTTCGCAAGAAGACATGCATTTGATATTTTGGAAAGGGAAACCTTGTCAAATTTTGCTCATTGATGGTTAGCAAAAAGACATACATTTGCTATTTTGGAATGGGACGCCCTTTGCTGTCAGCAGCATCGATCAATTTTTCTTTATTTGTGTCTTTAGTTGTGAAGTAAAAATATTGGCTCTAACCGATTGTTGTGAATATTATGAATTGCCAGGCCTGTGAGTTTGATTGCAATGTATAGCCACGCTAAAAAACTTTATGGTACGTTTGAAACTGCGGCAAACAAAGTGATCACTCTACGTCCTGACAAAAAATCATACTCCCTCCTTCCCAAAATAATTGTATCAAGCTTAGTACAACTTCATGCTAAAATTAGTACTCCCTCCGTACCGGTGTGTAAGTCACATTACGAAAACCAAATAATCCCAAAACTACCCACCTCCTTTTCTGTTTTTTGCCACGAAAAAAGAAATTAGCCAATAGGAGACATGGGGCGTGTATGCATTCAATTACTTGAGACGACTTAGCACAACATGCAGTGGTTAATTCTCTGGATGCAATGGCATTAATTAGCAAATAAACATCAAGTTCTCTCATTTTTCCCTCACCTTGGTCGCGGTGCACAATCTAAGATGACTTATACACCTGGACAGAGGGAGTATAAAGTTGAGACACTTATTTTAGGACGGAGGGAGTAGTACGTATTGTTCTGCATGTTCGTCTAATGCCTCTGATACAACAATTCTAACTAACCAGACTAAATTCATTCAAACACGGCCAGATTACAAACATGCTCGGATCTCATTACATTTCAGACATTCTTCAACTAAATAGCGGTGCTCATCCGGCTATGGATGTATAATCAATTAACCTAATCTATGATCACCGGCGCCCGTTCCCCATGTCCGGTGGCGCCGGCGAAGTCCTCTGCTTCGTTGCCGGTGGGGCGGGACCTCGGCGGAGCTGGCGATGTCCTCCGCTTCGTTGTCGGTGGGGTGGGTGCTCGGCGGAGCCGGCGAAGTCCTCCGCTTCATTGCCGGTGGGGCAGGGCCTCGGCGGAGCCGGCGATGTCCTCCGCCTCATCGTCTGTCTCGCCAAACAGCGCCTCGCCTACCTCATCACCCTCCTTGTAGGCGGCCGCAACCTCTGCCACCTGCTGGCGGTACTACCAGCGCTCGAGGCGGCTCTCGTGGGCGGAG
This sequence comes from Elymus sibiricus, assembly GCA_039707655.1. Lineage (NCBI taxonomy): Eukaryota > Viridiplantae > Streptophyta > Magnoliopsida > Poales > Poaceae > Elymus > Elymus sibiricus. Next base: position 193,464,932 of record CM077670.1, read on the forward strand.
CGGTAGGACTCGAGCAGCACCGCCTGCTCCGCCAGGTCCGCGGTGATCTGCTCCTCCGCCTGCAGGTGCTCCTGGAGGAGGTGGTGGTTGTAGGCGGCGTCGGCCTGCGACTTTCGGAATTGGTCCTCCCGCTGCTCCCGCACCATGTCCATGTATTGGGCACAGGCCTTGCCGATGGTCATGGTGCAATGCACCGGCGAGGATGGCGCGGAGGAGGGTGGCGCCGGCTCGTCGACGACCACATCCTCCATTGGGACGTCGTTGTCCTCCAGCTACTTGCCGGCCAGCTAGTCGGCAGCAATGGTGGTCATCTCCTTCTTCTGGTCCGCTGTCCGCCCGTCCCGGAGAGCGGTGGAGCGTGAGGAAGCCATGGTGGAAGTGGTGTGGAGAGGAGAAAGGGAACGGAGGCGGATGACTGCGGCTATGGCTGGGGCAGCAGTTTATATAGCAATAGTGGGCGACAGAGGGATGGACGGGTGGCGCCTGAGTAGCCGCCTCGACAACCGCGTGTCATTAGTGTGGGCGGCAGACGGACAGACGGATGGTATTTGTGTCATTTGAACGTGGAGTAGTCGCCTGCTCCGGGAAGCGGCGCGGGCGGCGCTGACCGTTTCGGGCGAGAAGCGCGCGGGTGAGGGAGGAGGTTTGGGTGGGCCAGGGCATTCAAACGCCAGGAGATGACTGTACGTGGTGAGGATGACAGTAGGAACCCACCAGGGCCATGGCCGTACTCAGGCAAGTGCCTCCTTATTACTACAAGAAAAAAAACTTCCCCCTAATGGTTTGCGGACATCTGGGTCCGACACCATTGTCAACGTACTCAATAAAGGAGAGAATTGCACAAGGAGCTGCTGACAGCAGGGACCCAGCAGATCATGCATTTTTTTGAGAGATGTTTTTTTTTGCTGAGACGCAGCAGGGTATCAACTGGTCTATGCGGGGGTTGTGGGCTGTGTAGACCAGGCTATTATTTTATGTCTACCAAATAACCAGCTCAGCTGTTTTTTTTATTTGTAAAAATGGCTAGCCCAGTTTTTTTTAACGAATACCCAACGCAGGCCAACTTGTTTTTCTCCGCCCGGCTGGGTTGCAAAAACGTGGAGGGGTGCATTCGGCTTGCCCAGAAAATAGGCTTTAAGTAATAATAAATGGGCTGTAAATATAAAAAAACACAGCGAACCGGCAATTAGTTTGAAAGTTAGTTTTTTTAGGATTTTGAGATTTTTAATTTCATTACATTTTTTTGTTGTGCGCGCAAAATTTCATTGGATTTTAACCTAATATAAAATAATTTTGAAATTAGATTGAATCTGAATCAAAATTTCGGGATAAAAATAATTCAGACCCCACCAAAATGTGGGAAGTTTGGATGAAATTTTTAACCCTGGCCCTGGCTAGAAAATGGGTTGTACTGTTAGAAACAGTAAATGGGCTCCAGTAAATTCCATAGGAATTAAAAAATGGGTTGTAAATTATTAAAAATACTAAATGGGTTGTATGCTGTCTGCCACTGATGTGATGTTGATTTGTTGTCCTACTAAGTTGACGTGAACACAAGGCTTTGTCAACTTATAGTCAACACACGATTCTAGCAGTAGAGGCCATTGGATGGACATCCAACGGCTATCATGCTTCTTCAATCTCAGATCTTCTTGCTTCAGCCGCCCAAACCACCGCTGGTGGGACCGCCTGCTCCCGCGGCCCGTGGCCAGCTGTGCTGCCGTGCAGGCCTCACCGCCCCACCCTAGTCGCATCGCTGGCCAGGCCATCCCTCTACTTACCCACACCTCCTGTTATTCTCTGGCGACGGCAGCCTCACACCGTAGCCGAACCAGTCAACCCTCATACTCCCCTCCACGTTGGCATCCACTTATGTGTCTTCGCCCGCTACCAGTCGTTCCTTCCTAGGACTCACCGTCGTCCACCACGTTGGTTCTATCGGCGCGGCGTGGTCAACGTGGTCAACAAACAATAGCCATCGGAAGAGGGATGTACATGGAGACGCTGACAGTAGGGACCCACATGGTCCATGGCTGCACGCAAGCAAGTGCCTCCTTATTACGAATAAAAAAATGATTCCTCCCCCTGACAGCTGGGACCCACCAGCTATATCTTCGCACGGAAGGAAGTGCCTCCTTATTACGCGAAAAAAAGATTCCTCCCCATGACAGCTGGGCCACAGCAGATTTGGATGCTGGCTTGGGGGCCTACTAAATTGACGCGTACGCAAGGGTTTGTCAACTGAGTCAACAAACGATTCTAGCAGCCCTGGCCGTTGGATGTTAATCCAACGGCCGTGCTGCTTCTTCAATCTTTGATCTTCTTGCTCCAACCGCCCAAACCAGCGCCGGTGGGACCGCCTGCTCCCGCCTCCCATGGCCGGTTGTGCTACCGTGCAGGCCCTACCGCCCCCTCCTACTTCCACTGTGGGCCAGGCCATCCCTCTACTCACCCACACCTCCTGTTATTCTCCGGCGACGGCAGCCTCACACCGCAGCTGAACCAGTCAACCCTCATACTCTCCTCAGCGTGGGCATCCACTGTTGTGTCTTCGTCGGCTTCGTGTCGTTCCCTTCCTGGGTCTCGCCGTCGTCCACCGCGTTGGTTCTATCAGCGCAGCGTGGTCAACGTGGTCAACAAACGACAGCCATCGCAAGCGGGATGTAAGTGGAGAGGCTGACAGTAGGGACCCACATGATGCATGGCCGCATGGAAGCAAGTGCCTCCTTATTACGCGAGAAAAAAATGATTCCTCCCCCTGACAGCTGGGCCCCACCGGCTCTATCATCGCATGGAAGGAAGTGCCGCCTTATTACGCAAAAAAAAACGATTCCTACTCATGACAGCTGGGACCTACCAGATTTAGAGGCTGACTTGTGGGATGATACGTCTCCAACGTATCCATAATTTTTGATTGTTCCATGCTATTATAGTATCAATCTTGGATGTTTTTATATGCAATTATATGCAATTACATATCATTTTATGGGACTAACCTATTAACCTAGTGCCCAGTGCCAGTTGCTGTTTTCTGCTTGTTTTTGGCTTTTCAGAGAAACAGTACCAAATGAAGTCCAAATGCCAAGAAACTTTTTGGAGATTTTTTTCTGGACAAAAGAAACCTTGGAAGCTTTGGGAGGAGGCCAGAAGCCTCATGGAGGCTTCACAAGGCAACAAGGCGCGCCCTAGGGGGGCACGTCGTGTTGCCTTGTGAGGCCCACGTGACTCCGTTTGACCTAATTCCACTTCTATAAATTCACAAATATTGGGAAACCAACGGAGAGCCAGAAGAAATAACCTTTCCGCCGCCGCAAGCCTCTGTTCTTCTGCGATCCCATCTGGAGGCCTTTTCCGGTACTCTGCCTTAGGGGGAATCGATCAAGGAGGGCTTCTACATCAACCTTGCTACTCTTCCGATGATGTGTGAGTAGTTTACCATAGACCTACGGGTCCATAGCTAGTAGCTAGATGGTTTCTTCTCTCTCTTTGATCTTCAATACAATGTTCTCCTTGATGTTCTTGGAGTTCTATCCGATGAAATCTTCTTTTGCGGTGTGTTTGTTGGGATCCGATGAATTGTGAGTTTATGATCAGATTATTCAACAGAAATATTTGAGTCTTCTCTGAACTCATTTATGCATGATTGTTATAGCTTTGTATTTCTCTCCAATCTATCGATTTGGTTTGGCCTACTAGATTGATTTATCTTGCAATGGGAGAGGTGCTTTGTGATGGGTTCAATCTTGCGGTGCTCAATCCCAGTGATAGAAGGGGACATGACACGTATTTATATTGTTGCCATTAAGGATAAAAAGATGGGGTTTATTCATATTGCTTGAATTTGCTTCTCTACATCATGTCATCTTTCTTAAGGCGTTACTCTGTTTTTATTAACTTAATACTCTAGATGCATGCTGGATAGCGGTCGATGAGTAGTGTAATAGTAGTAGATGCAATCAGGAGTCAGTCTACTTGTCTCGGACATGATGCCTATATACATGATCATTGCCATGAATCCGTCATAATTATTTGTTATTCTGTCAATTGCCCAACAGTAATTTGTTTACCCACCCTATGTTTCTGCGCTCGAGAGAGAAGCCTCTAGTGAAAACTATGGCCCCCGGGTCTATCTTTTTCATATCAGAAACCTAAAAATACTTTGCTGCAATTTATTTACTTTTATTTTAATTAGTATTTTAGTGTATCTATTTACCTCGATAAGATTTAATCCTTGCAAGTAACCGCTAAGAGGATTGACAACCCTCTTATTTGCGTTGGGTGCAAGTGTTTGCTCTTGTGTGTGCAGGTGCGCTTAACGGAATTTTGCTTGGTTCTCCTGCTGGATTGATAACCTTGGTTCTTAACTAAGGGAAATAATTATCTCTACTGTACTGCGTCATCCTCTCCTCTTCGGGGAAATACCAACGCAGACTACAAGTAGCAGAAAGAATTTCTGGCGCCGTTGCCGGGGAGACATCATCATAATTACCAAGTACCTTCGCACAAATTATCATTCACTTGCATTTACTTTATTTACCTTTTATTTACAATTCGCCTCTCATTTTCATCTCCCCCACTTCTAATTTTTTTACAAAACCACAAAAATATTTTATTTGCTTGTTTGCTAGTTTGCTTGCTTTGCTTGAAACTGTTATCATGTCTGAATTCAAGAAAGTTGTGGTTGAAAGTGCTAGTGAAGATAGTGGTAGTGAATCTCTTGGGGATAAAACACATTCTTTTGATCTTAATCATGACCCTCTGGAGACTAACTCCCTCACTAATTTTAAAACTAAAACCTATCATGTGGGAAGTGGTAATATTATTGGGAAAAACGTTATTCAGGAGTTCTTCAATTGCATGGGAGTTATACAAATAATTAACGAATCCATTCTTGATAAAACAAATTGTTATGTGGATGCTATTGCAATGCTTGTGGTTAAATTAGAAAGAAATTTTTTGCATATCCACCCCGCCTTACAAAATATATTTTATGAACTTCCCAACATCCATGATCCTAGGGCTTAGAAAATTGCCACTATAATCGTTATGCATGAATTTGATTATATAATCCGAGAAGCTAGGAATATTTTCTCATTTTACAAAATAAATTTTGAGCATCCTCCTATAGAGGAGATTCTTCATGATAAAAATACTATTCATAGGTTGGAATCTAAAGATTACTTTGATTATGGTAAAAACATTAGAAGGAGAGTTCCATACGCCAAAATAATTAAAACTATGTACCACCATGCTTGTGATAAATTTGAATGGGTTACTAAAGGAATTGATGAGGGATTTAGTGAAGAATGGTTTGAGAGTACGGCTAGAGATCCTATTGATGTTGAGATACATGTTTTATATGATGACTTCTATGGTGATGATCCTGAGTTTGAAGTTATGAATGTTAAGGTTACAAATCAAAGCCCCTTCAATTACCTAAGCTCACCCACTAGAAAAGAAGAGCATGAGAGTAGAGAATTAATGAGAAAAGTTTTGGAAGATTTAATCAAGAAGGACTTGGGGATGAAGGATGACAACACTTGAAACTATGCATTATGCCTAGCTAGGGGCATAAAACAATAACGCTTGTTGGGAGGCAACCCAATGAATAAAATAATTTTTTGCTTTTACCTACTGCTTTTGTGTGTTTGCATGATTATAGATTCTGTTATGATTGTGTTTTTATGTTTTAATTAGTGTTTGTGCCAAGTACTGCCTTTGGGATGATCTTGATGATAGTATAATTGATGCTGTTTGGAAAACACAAAGGTTTGCGTCCAGTGCTGGAATTTTAGTTCTGGACTGGAGCGTCAGAAATATCTGAAATTTTTACACAGTATTGGTATATGAATTGATTACATTTTCCTAATGTTTCAGAATTTTTGGAGTTACAGAAGTATGGCTTTTAAATAGATCTTTACAGACTGTTCTGTTTTAGACAGATTCTGTTTTTTTTGTTGCATAGTTTGCTTATTTTGATGAATCTATGGATCATATCGGGGGGTATGAGTCATGGATAAGTTTGAGTACAGTAGCATTATGCCAATATTAAATATGAATCAATTTACTACAGTACCTAAAGTTTAAGGTTTGTTTGTTATACTAACGGATCTCACGAGGTTTCTGTTGAGTTTTGTGTGCTGAAGTTTTCAAGTTTTGGGTGAGACTACGATGGATAAAGGAATAAGGAGCGGCAAGAGCCTAAGCTTAGGGATGCCCAAGGCACCCCAAGGTAATATTCAAGGAAGACTCAAGCATCTAAGCTTGGGGATGCCCCGGAAGGCATCCCCTCTTTAGTCTACAATCTATCGGTAACTCACTTGGAGCTATATTTTTATTCATCACATGATATGTGTTTTACTTGGAGCGTCTTGTGAAATAGTTTGTTTGCTTTTTAGTTTGTCACAATCATCTTTGCTGAACACACCTTTTTGAGAGGGACACACATTATTCGTGATTTGTTAGAATACTCTATGTGCTTCACTTATATCTTTTGAGCTAGGCAGTTGCTCTAGTGCTTCACTTATATCTTTTAGAGCACGGCGGTGGTTATATTTTAAAGAAATAGTTGCACTCTCATGCTTCACTTATATATTTTTGAGAGTCTCATAATAGAAATGGTAATATGCACGGGTTATGAATTTGGTCCTGATATGATAGGTATTCAAGAGGGATATAATAAAAACTTTCATGTAGATCACTGAATATGATAAATTTGATTCCTTGCAATAGTTTTGCGATATTAAGATGGTAATATGTGGGAGGTATTAGTAGATAATTGTAGTTTAGTAAGAATAATTGTGTTAAGGTTTGTGATTCCCGAAGCATGCATGTATGATCTGTCGTTATGCTAAGAAGTTGGAGCATGATTTATTATTAATTGTCTTCCTTTGTGTGGCGGTCGGGGGCGCGCGATGGTTAACTCTTACCAACCTCCCCCCTGGGGGCATGCGTAGTAGTACTTTGCTTCGAAGGCTAATAAACTTTCGCAATAAGTATGTGAGTTCTTTATGACTAATGTGAGTCCATGGATTATACGCATTCTCACCCTTCCGCAATTTGTTAGCCTCTTCGGTACCGTGCATTGCCCTTTCTCACATCGAGAGTTGGTGCAAACTTCGCCGGTGCATCCAAACCCCATGATATGATACGCTCTATCACACATAAGCCTCCTAATATCTTCCTCAAAACAGCCACCATACCTACCTATCATGGCATTTCCATAGCCATTCCGAGATATATTGCCATGCAAGTTCCACCGTTCCGTTTTTATGACATACATCATCATTGTTATATTGCTTTGCATGATCATATAGCTGACATAGTATTTGTGGCTCAGCCACCGTTCACCATTGTTATACATGTTACGCTAGGATCATTGCACATCCTGGTACACTGCCAGAGGCATTCATATAGAGTCATATTTTTGTTCTAGTATCGAGTTGTAATGTTGAGTTGTAAGTAAGTAGAAGTGTGATGATCATCATTATTAGAGCATTGTCCCAGTGAGGTAAGAATGGTGGAGACTAATAAGTCCTCAAAAAAGTGGAGATGAGGTCCATGAGACCGTTCTAAAAAACAAAAAAAAGAGGCAAAAAAAGAGCCATGAAAAAAAAATGAGAGAAAAAGAGAGAAGGGGCAATGTTACTATCCTTTTCCACACTTGTGCTTCAAAGTAGCACCATGTTTTCATATAGAGAGTCTCCTATTTTGTCACTTTCATATACTAGTGGGAATTTTTCATTATAGAACTTGGCTTGTATATTCCGATGACGGGCTTCCTCAAATGCCCGAGGTCTTCATGAGCAAGAAAGTTGGATGCACAGCCACTTAGTTTTCATGTTGAGCTTTCATACACTTATAGCTCTTAGCTCCGTGCATTGACATCAATTGATGGGCATCTCCATAGCCCGTTGATTAGCCTCGTCGATGTGAGACTATCTTCTTATTTTTGACTTCTCCTATTTATCCCTACCACCATATTCTATTCCACCCATAGTGCTATATCCATGGCTTGCGCTCATGTATTGCGTGGGAGTTGAAAAAGCTGAAGCGCATTAAAAAGTATGAACCAATTGCTTGGCTAAAATCGGGGTTGTGCATGATAAATATTTTGTGTTAAGAACATGGAGCATGACATGATTGTATGATTTTGTAGGGATAACGTTCTTTAGCATTTTTATTTTGAAATACATGATTGTTTATTAGTATGCCTGAGTATTGATGTCTTTATATCAAATAATAGACTATTGCTTTGAATCACTTGGATCTTATTATTCACACCATAAGAGAAAGATTACATGATGAAACATGATAGGTAGCATTCCACATCAAAAATTATGTTTTTATCATTTACCTACTCGAGGACGAGCAGGAATTAAACTTGGGGATGCTTGATACGTCTCCAACGTATCTATAATTTTTGATTGTTCAATACTATTATAGTATCAATCTTGGATGTTTTTATATGCAATTATATATCATTTTTTGGGACTAACCTATTAACCTAGTGCCCTGTGCCAGTTGATGTTTTCTGCTTGTTTTTGGCTTTTCAGAGAAACAGTATCAAATGAAGTCCAAATGCCATGAAACTTTTTGGAGATTTTTTTCTGGACAAAAGAAACCTTGGAAGCTTCGGGAGGAGGCCAGAAGCCTCACGGAGGCTTCACAAGGCAACAAGGCGCGCCCCAGGGGGGGGCGCGCCGTGTTGCCTTGTGGGGCCCACGTGACTCCGTTTGACCTAATTCCACTTCTATAAATTCACAAATATTGGGAAACCAATGGAGAGCCAGAAGAAATAACCTTTCCGCCGCCGCAAGCCTCTGTTCTTCCACGATCCCATCTGGAGGCCTTTTCCGGTACTCTGCCTGAGGGGGAATCGATCACGGAGGGCTTCTACATCAACCTTGCTGCCCTTCCGATGATGTGTGAGTAATTTACAACAGACCTACGGGTCCATAGCTAGTAGCTAGATGGCTTATTCTCTCTCTTTGATCTTCAATACAATGTTCTCCTTGATGTTCTTGGAGTTCTATCAGATGAAATCTACTTTTGCGGTGTGTTTGTTGGGATCCGATGAATTGTGAGTTTATGATCAGATTATTCATGAGAAATATTTGAGTCTTCTCTGAACTCTTTTATGCATGATTGTTATAGCTTTGTATTTCTCTCCAATCTATCGATTTGGTTTGGCCTACTAGATTGATTTATCTTGCAATGGGAGATGTGCTTTGTGATGAGTTCAATCCTGCGGTGCTCAATCCCAGTGACAGAAGGGGACATGACACGTACTTGTATTGTTGCCATTAAGGATAAAAAGATGGGGTTTATTTATATTGCTTGAATTTGCTTCTCTACATCATGTCATCTTGCTTAAGACGTTACTCTGTTTTTATTAACTTAATACTCTAGATGCATGCTGGATAGCGGTCGATGAGTGGAGTAATAGTAGTAGATGCAGGCAGGAGTCGGTCTACTTGTCTCGAACGTGATGCCTATATACGTGATCATTGCCATGAATCCGTCATAATTATTTGCTATTCTGTCAATTTCCCAACAATAATTTGTTTACCCACCGTATGTTTCAGCACTCGAGAGAGAAGCCTCTAGTGAAAACTATGGGCCCTGGGTCTATCTTTATCATATAAAAACCAAAAAATAATTTGCTGCAATTTATTTACTTTTATTTTAATTAGTATTTTAGTTTATCTATTTACCTCGATAAGATTTAATCCTTGCAAGTAACCACTAAGAGGATTGACAACCCTCTTATTTGCGTTGGGTGCAAGTGTTTGCTCTTGTGTGTGCAGGTGCGCTAACGGAATTTTGCTTGGTCTCCTACTGGATTGATAACCCTGGTTCTCAACTGAGGGAAATACTTATCTCTACTGTACTGCATCATCCTCTCCTCTTAGGGGAAATACCAACGCAGACTACAAGTAGAATGGGACTACTAGGTTGACGCGTACGCAGGGCTTTGTCAACTTAGTCAACAAACGATTCTAGCAGCAGTGACCGTTGGATGTCAATCCAACGGCCGTGCTACTTCTTCAATCTCTGATCTTCCTGCTCCAGCCACCCAAACCAGCGTCGGCGGGACCGCCTGCTCCTGCCTCCCGTGGCCGGATGTGCTGCCGCGCACGCCTCACCGCCCCACCCTACAACTACCATTGGCCAGGCCTTCCCTCTACTCACCCACATCCCCTGTTATTCTCCGGCGACGGCAGCCTCACACCGCAGCCGAACCAGTCAATGCTCGTACTCCCCTCGGCGTGGGCATCCACTACCGCATCTTCCCCGGCTCCGCGTCATTCCCTTCCTAGGCCTCGCCGTCGTCCACCGCCTTGGTGCTCTCGGCACGACATAGTTAATGTGGTCAATGAACGACAGCCATCGGAAGAGGACTGTACGCGGTGAGGCTGACAGCTGGACCCACCAGTTACATCTTTGCACGCAAGGAAGTGCCTCCTTATTACGCGCAAAAAAATGATTCCTCCCCCTGATAGCTGGGACCCACCTGCTATATCTTCGCACGCAAGGAAGTGCCTCCGTATCCTCCCTGACAGCTGGGACCCACCCGGTCGAAGCATACGTAGCGTTGTCTGTCTGGTCGCGAACATGTACATACATACTGGTCGATCGGTCTCTCTGCAACGATGAACTGTGGGCTTGTAAGGAGCGGCACGTCACGTAAAAAAAGGAGCGACACGTGTCGTAGTAGAGCCCCATACGTAGCAGTTTAGGCAGTCCCGTCTAAATCGAGTACACATACGTACAGTCACGCTGCAAAAAATACAGCCATGTACGTACATACGGGCGGGGTCTCAAACGCGTACTCATGCATACGTACGGACAGGACTCGTGTACATGGAGAGAGGCAACGGACGGAAGCAACGTCCTCCTGTTCATCGGCAGCCAACTGGCTGGTTCAGAACGGAGGAAACAGCGTCGGGAGCTAAGCGACTGGGTCGGAAGGCGTCCTGTTCATCGGGAGCCAACCTGCTTGGACGGAACAGCTGAAACGGGGTCCTGTTCATCGACTCGGCGTCTGGCGTACTGCAAAACAGAGGAAACGGCCTTCTGTTAGACCGCCTACGGTCGAAACGGGGTCCTGTTCATCGGCTGGGGGTCTGGCGTACCACAAAACGGAGGAAACGGACTTCTATTCAACCGCCTACGGTCGAAACGGGGTCCTATTGATCGGGAGGGGTCTGGCGTACCACAAAACGGAGGAAACGGACTTCTACCCAACTACATACGGTTGAAATGGAGTCCTGTTCATCAGGAGGGGTGTGGCGTACCGCAAAACGAGACTCCATGGGCTACTGTTCATCCACGGTCGACCTCCTCCAGCCTCCACCAGCTACTGTTCATCCACCGTCGACTTCCTCCAGCCTCCACCGGATACTATTCATCCAGTCTCCATGGGGTCCTGTTCATCCACCCCCAACCGGCTGGGGTGTGGTGGCCTCCTCTCGGGGTCCTGTTCATCCAGCGCCAACCACCTTCACACGGCCAGGGTACTGTTCATGCACAGCCAACCCACCAGCTGGGGTGGGGCGTACGAGCGGGCGACAGCAACGGGAACACAGCCAACCAACCGGCTCGATCGATGCAAGTCTCAACTCGTTCTACGTGTATCACGCGCGCGGCAGCAACGGGCACTGTTCATCGAGAGGCAACCCAACACCGGCTGGCTATGTCTTGCATGAGGGCTCGATCGGCTTCAGTAAGCAGCGAGAAGGATTGATCGGGTTCAGTTAGTAGCGAAGGAATCGTTCAGGTTCAGTTAGCAGTGAAGGGCTTGCTCGGGTTCAGTTAGCAGCGAAGGGATCGATCGGGTTTAGTACGTACGTACGTAGTGCGAGGGCGATCGATCGCTCGGATTCAGTAAGCGAACGTACGCCTCGCTCAGGTTCAGTTAGCGAGTGCCACGCACACACGCGCGCGTACGACAGAAATGCGAGAACCACACTGCATCGCTCGGCCCCGACCACCCACTGTAACCGGGAATTCCCCTAAAATTTCCTCGCCCTCACTTCTACCACAATTTTTTACGTCATGGACAGCCTAAAGAATGTCATGCGGTTGCGTCTTCGGCCCGCCCAGGATGAAAAGCCCATTTTCTGTCATAATTTTTTGTCATAGAAGTAGGAGCCCACCACATCTATGATGATACGTGTTTTTGTCACAATTATTGTCATAGAAGTGTCACAACCATGACAGAAAAACTTTTTGTTCGGGCCATAATGTCACGGATGTGTCTTTTTTTTGTATTGCATATATCAAATGAAAAGAAGCATCTTCCTTATCTTATAATGGCAATCATAGAAGGATAGTAGCAATTTCTAAAGCAGCAACATTGCTTCGTATTATCGGGGGCATTAAGATTAACAATGACAACTGTTAAACTTGACATCACTTTAATGGTGCCATTGCTTGATTTTACCAGCTACATTAGATTAATAGGTGCTAAAGAGTTGGTATAAGGGCATGGGACAGTAGGCAGACCAGGACAGTTGCATTTCTAATGAAAAGAAGCAACTTACTTATCTTAATGGGAAATATAGCAGGACATTAAAACAGTGCCATTGCTTCATATTACTTGAGGCATTACATTAAAAACAACATTGGTTAAATGTGTCCTTACTTTAACAGTGAGATTGCTACATTTTACCGGCGGCATTAGATTAACAACAGCTAAAAATTGCCATAAGGGCATCGGACAGTGGGCGCACCAGCACCATGTACCTCTACCGATGCATAAAGTGGTGACGTAAGCAAACATCCAAATAGGATATCTGGGATGGTCCCATTTTTTTACACTATAACCACCTTTTACTATGTGAGGGCAACAAATCTAGTGCTGGACATACTCTGTTGACTTGTCCCCCAGTCCCCACTTTCTTTCCTTTTTCAACCAGTAGATCAGTTCTATATCCAGTTTGTATTGCATTTTCCCTTTATTTCCCTTTTCAACCAAGAGACCAGTTGGGTAGCCAGTCTCTACTACTTTCCCCCCTTTTTTCCTTTTTGAACCAAGTCCTAGATTCATGCTAGAACTTTCCCCCCATTCTTCCAAGTTTGAACCAAGTCGTAGATTCAACTGCATGAAGTAGTTTTACCTCTAATAGTAAAAATTTAGGTGGCTTTGGAACAGCCGATCGAGCCTATCTATGAGGGGGGCTGAGAAGTAGGAAAAGATCCACATGCAGCGATGTGGGGAGCTGGGGCAGTAGAGCAAGGCCGGTTTCGAAGGAAGTTATACCTGAGGGTCGTCGGGATGTGGCTGGGTGGGCGGCGGGAGGCGGGATCTACCCACACTACGGCAACAAGGAAGAAGGGGTCGGAGGCCCTCCCTAGCCGGCGCTGTGTGGGAGAGAACGGCAAGGCACGTGGATCGGGACATGCCGGCAGTGGGTCAGAGCCATCGCCGATGATGACTGCGTGAGCGTTGCACCTTCTCCCCTTCCTCGGCAGAGGGGATCCGGCCGGATCTGTGACCAGCGGTGAGCAGAGAGAGAATGTGGCCACCGCTATAGTGTTTGGATCTAGAGAGGATGAGAGTGTGTGAAGAGGGCAACCCTAGCAAGCAAGAGCGGAGGCTCCTGCTTATATACATATAGTGGAGTAGTTTTCTTTTTTCCTCCCCATAAAAACAATCGTTTAAAATTGCGTACATGCTAGGTCGCACTTTGTATTGTTCACATCTGGTCGCCGGCCCTCCATTAATTGAAAAACCACACAGGTCAAATTATCATAGGTGAAAATATAGAACGAATAAGCTCGAACACTTTTGAATTTGAGATGTCGATGGCACCATTTGAATACATTGCATCCATGGACTGAGTAGTTTGAATTTGAGGTAATGTGTGGCTTTTGCAGTTCACATCTAAATGGGGGCACACCATTCATTCTGTTTGATTACCACGCTATTGTCGGTGTATAAAACATGGGTATTTTATACCCTGACTTATGCACAGACAGTAGTAGCCTTCCTGATGACTAGGGCTTTCCGGGGATTACCAAGATCAAGATTCAAGGCCTAGTTGTAGAGGCACTAGGGAGGAGATCAAGACAAGATATCGAGAAGCACAAGGTGATACTTGCCGGCAAGGCTCAAGCTAGCAAGATGAAGGCCCGGCAAGCTCCGTGCTGGCAAGGCTTTGCTAGCTTGTCAGCGCTCCACCACACCGAGCAGATAGTCGCTAATCGGTGAGGTGTCGACCGCGCAGGCAGTTTGGTGAGATTTGTCGGGGCACGTGTCAGCCTGCTGGAAGGAGATTTAGCATTAATGACACCCGTCCAGGAGGCATGTCAAGATAATAAGAGGTAGCTGGGCGAGCGGTGGCTCCTATCGGTGTATAAAACATGGGTATTTTATACCCTGACTTATGCACAGACAGTAGTAGCCTTCCTGATGGCCAGGGCTTGCCGAGGATTACCAAGATCAAGATTCAAGGCCTAGTTGCAGAGGCACTAGGGAGGAGATCAAGACAAGATATCGAGAAGCACAAGGTGATACTTGCCGTCAAGGCTCAAGCCGGCAAGATGAAGGCCCAACAAGCTCCGTGCCGGCAAGGCTTCGCTAGCTCGTCAGTGCTCCACCGCACTGAGCAGCTAGTCACTAATCGGTGAGATGTCGATCACGCAGGCAGTTTGGCGAGATTTGTCGGGGCACATGTCAGCTTGCTGGAAGAAGATTTAGCTTTAATGACACCCGTCCAGGAGGCGTGTCAAGATAATAAGAGGTAGCTGGGCGAGCGGTGTAGAAACCTTGCCGGGGCTCCTCTTCCACATGACACCTAATGGCGCAATAAATGCTATTGTCCTAATCCGGCAGAGTTAGGTATGATAGCACTGTTTGCTATCTAATCAACTTCTAATGACTGTTTTGCCACTGCTGTTGCCCCTTGAGCTATAAAAGGAGGGCCAGGGCAACCTTTACAAGGGTCGACAGTTTGCACATTCTGCATGCGTAGCTGCTCTTCCTGCGCCTTGCCGGCAAGAAACGCTCCTTGTACTTGTGCCTAAACACATCCAATACACAAAGCAGGAGTAGGGTTTTACACCTCACGGTGGCCCGAACCTGGGCAAATCCTTTGCGTTTCTACTGATACTGCTCTTTGTGCTTGTGTATCTCCCTAGTCGAACCGCAAAGGGGCTAGATGACCCCATAGATGATCGTACGCACGACAGCTATACTTATAAAACATGCACAATTTACATTTCGAATAGCTAGCTAGATCTTGAAATGTATTGTTTCCAACATAAAGTGAAATCAAATTTTTGAAAATTTGTGATCTTAGCATTTGCAAAAAAATGTAAGAGCCATCAATCTTTGTTCTGATTTTGAACATAAACTATATGCAACTTTTTTTGAAAATGACCGGGTCTATTGTAAATGTTTGCAAGTGGCACAAAGCATCTCTGATAAAAAATACATCCAAATTCCGAGACCAGCGAACAACCAACGGCAGTCAGAAATGGTCATCGACATGTCGTTGTCGCTGCTATCCTACCGGAGCTGGCTTGACCTCGTCAATGACTATCGAGGAGTCTTCGTGCGTTCCTCTAAGGAGCAGCTCCCCGGAGGCGTAGTTGTCATCATTGATCTAAAGCACCTAATTAATATAACACCAAATTTCGCCATATGACAAGAAATGCTAACCTCACTGCCCCAAGGAGACAACATGAATCTGTGCGTATTCGTCAACATGAATCAATGGCCCAAGAAGAAGGGCGCGTCCACATGGCAAAACGCCTGTTGATCAGCCACGAGATCTTCAGGCACCACCTCCACCGCATCAGCCCACCGCTAGACATGAGCCGCGGCAGCAAGATCGTGGTGGCGCTCCTGTTGGTTCTGCCAGGAGTAGAGCGACATCTCGTTCTTCACTCCCAGCTATGCCAGCTACGGCAGCAGAAGCTATGGCGCGAGCGCGGATGTTGCTAAACTTTCCGCCAGCTACCGATAAGATGGACGAGTGGAAGGCCACCATTCAGAGCCTTATTAGATTTGCCGAAGCAAACAGCTTCCAGCAGGCGGGACCTTCACGGCAACCAGTGACAGCACCAATTGATGGCCGTGCTAGAGGAGCGGCGCAAACGGTGCAGTCACCTCCACAACAACAACAACAGCAGTGCTAGCAAACTCACTGGTCCGTTGAGCCCGACGAGATGTCGATGGCCTCTTCGGATCCACGAGTGTGGCAAGATCAGCGACAAGTGCTGCGAGATAGATAGACAGAGGATGCTCGTACTACCATTGAACGGCGCCGGGAGGCGCGCCGTCAGTCTGACGCGCGCAACGGTCTAGTCGTTGATGAGCTTGCGCCGGAGGCTGGCGGGTATCTACCTTACGAGGTTGGATGCCCAGCCTTCACTCATGAGCTGTGGCAAGTCCGCTGGCCGTCTGTCCGGGCCTTCAAGCCAGAAGTACCAGAAAAGTACGATGGCAAGTTAAACCCGGCAGAGTTTTTGGGCATCTACACGATTGCCGTGCAAGCTGCCGGGGGAAGAGATGAGAAGTTTCTCGCCAATTACTTCCCATTGGTGCTCAAGCCCAATGTGAGGTCTTGGCTGATGAACTAGCCAGAAAACTCCATTTCCTCATGGTCCGATCTGTGCAACGAGTTCGTTGGTGCTTTTACTGGAGGCCACAAGGCTCCTGGTCAGCCCAACAATTTGCAAGTGATCCCGCAGAGAGATGGCGAATCCTTGCGCAAGTACATCCAGAGATTCAGCCACATGCACCGCAACATCCCAGATGTGCACCCCGCAGCCGTAATTGCCGCCTTTCACACAAATGTGCACAATCGAAGGATGCGGGAAAAGATGAACGTCAAGTTACCAAAGACCTTCAACGAGTTGTACACGTTGGCAGATAAGTGTGCGCACGCTGAAGAAGGAAGGAGACTTCCTGGGGAGGACACTGGCGCCGAGGTAGATTCCGAGGACGATGATGCCGCCACGCTGAAGAAGAAAGGCCGAAAGCGCAATAGGAAGCACAAAGGCAAAACAGTTATGGTTGTCGAGGGCTCCGGCAACTCTGACGCAGCCAAGAAAGCCAAAACAGAGAGCTCCAGCAAGGAGGCTGCTGTATGCGCCGCTTGCCAGTGGGCAGCGGCAAATGAGAAGGCCAGCAAGTCTGATGGGCCATATTGCAAGATTCACCGCACTAAAGGCCATGACCTCCAAGAGTGCCGGCAGGTTGAGCAGCTTGCCGAGAAACAAAAGGCTGAATATGAAAAGCGTGACAAGGAGAAAGGCCAGGATGTTGCTGGCGGATCTGGCAAGAGAGGACGTGGTGGCCGAGGAGGCCGCCGTGGCAAGGCCAAGTAGCAAAAAGAAAAGCCTGCTAGGGGCCGAGAGAAGAAAGAGGATGATGATGGAAGTGACGAGGAGGATGACGAAGAGTCCAGTGAGCAGGAATTCCAGAAAGCAACTGAGGCTATGTGCATTGATGGAGGTGCATCTTTGCACTCTTCTCACCGCCAAATCAAGCAGTGGGCGCGTGAGGTCAACGCAGCTGAGCCGGCAATAGTCGCCCAGAAGCCGCTCAAAAGGTCACACACGCCTATCATTTTTTTATGCCGACGACCACCCTTATCGCACAACAGCGGTTGGGTGTTTGCCGTTGTTGGTTTCGCCAACAATCCACAACCTCAAGGTCACGAAAATGTTAGTTGACGGTGGAGCTGCTCTGAACTTGATTTCACCAGAGGTAATCAAGAGGCTGCAGATTCCCGATGAGGAACTCAAGAAAACTAGCATGTTTCAAGGAGTAAACCCGGGAAGAAGCGAGCCCAAAGGGAAGATCACTTTGCCGGTGACGTTTGGCGGGGAACTGAACTACCGAACGGAGAGAGTTGTTTTCGATGTTGTGAAGATCCCTTTGCTGTATAATAGAATTCTTGGTCGCCCAGCCAATTGGCGAAATTCATGGCAGCATCCCATTATGCTTACAACACGCTAAAGATGCCGGGGCCAATGGGTGTCATTACCATCAACTCTGACAAGAAGGATGCAGTTATCTGTGTTGACAAGCTTTGTAGAGAAGCGGTTGCAGCATCTGCCGTCAAGGCACCTGCTCCCGTCAACAAAAAGAAGAGCAAGAAAAGTGGCAAGATCTCTGACAAGTCTTCTGGGAAGCGCACCTCTTCGGAGTGCTGCGCACCCGTTGAGGATTTGCCGGAAAGCTCTAACGCCAAGAAGTCCAAAGCTACTCCACTAGCAACAAAGAAGGTGCCAGCAAAGGAGGACGGCACGAGCGGTACCTTCACCGTCAGTGCCTCCCTTGACAGCAAATAGGAAAGCGCGCTCGTTGCCTTCATGTGGGTGAATGTCGATGTGTTTGCATGGCAACCATCTGACATCCCCGGCATTCCCAGGGAGGTAATCGAGCACCACCTTGCCGTCTGCCCTCATGCTCGGCCCGTCAAGTAGAAGGTCAGGAAGCAAGCTTTGGAACGACAATAGTTCATCGCTGAAGAAATAAAGAAGCTAGAAGCGGCTGGTTTAGTTAGAGGTGTGCTACATCCAACATGGTTGGCAAATCCAATTGTAGTATGCAAAGCAAATGGAAAGTGGAGACTTTGTATTGACTATACTGATATCCACAAAGCGTGTCCAAAGGATCCTTTCCCTTTGCCGCATATTGATCAAATTGTTGACTCTACTGCCGACTACGATCTACTCTCCTTCCTTGATGCATATTCTGGTTATCATCAAATTTTCATGGCCAAGGAGGATGAGGAGAAAACTGCATTCATTACTCCATGTGGCACATACTGCTTCATGTGTATGCCTTTCGGATTAAAGAGTGCTGGTTCAGCATTTGCAAGAGCTGTCCAAATTCGTTTTGAGCCCCAGCTGCACACAAATGTGGAAGCATATATGGATGATATAGTGGTCAAAACCAAGGACAAATCCACCCTCAATCTGAAGCTCAACCCTGAGAAGTGTGTGTTTGGCGTTCCATCCGGCAAGATTCTCGGGTTCTTTGTATCTCAACGTGGAATCGAAGCTAATCCCGACAAGATCAAAGCCATTGAGCAAATTGAAGCACCCAAGCGCGTCAAGGATGTGTGGCGTCTTGCCGGCTGTGTTGCTGCATTGAGTAGGTTCATTTCAAAGTCTGCCGAGCGCGCCTTGCCGTTTTTCAAGATTTTGAAAAAGGCAGGTCCAATGAAATGGACTCTGAAAGCGGAGGCCGCGCTGCAGGATTTGAAAAGATACCTCTCCTCTGCGGCAACACTAGTTGCGCCTAAGCCACAAGAACCATTGCTGCTATACTTGGCGGCAACGAATCAAGTGGTCCGTGCCGCATTAGTGGCACAAAGGGAAGTTGATGACGAAGAAGCAGTAGCGGCAAGCCCGTCAAGCGACTAGCCGGAATCTTCTCCAGCAAAGTCTGGTGCCGATAAATCAGAAACAGCGCAAGCAAATGAAGAAAATCAGCAGATAGTGCCCAAGAAGAAATTGGTGCAATGCCCAATTTACTTTGTAAGCTCCCTTTTACAGGGGGCTAGGTCAAGGTACTCTGGTGTGCAAAAATTGCTTTTCGGTCTCCTCATGGCCTCGAGAAAGCTGCGCCATTACTTCCAAGCACATGAGATTACCATCGTCACTCGCTTCCCGTTGCAACGCACTTTGAGAAATCCAGACGCAATCGGCAGGATAGTGGAGTGGGCATTGGAATTGTCGAGCTTTGCACACACATTTGAAAGTACTTTAACTATTCAGAGCAGAGCCTTGGCAGAGTTCATTGCAGAATGGACGCCAACGCAAGACGAAGAGATTCAAGAATCAGCTCCCCCCGGCAAAGAAACAACCAAAGAATGGATTATGTACTTTGACGGTGCCTTTTTGCTACAAGGCACCGGTGCCAAAGTGCTGTTTGTCGCACCCACTGGAGAGCATCTCAAGTACGTAATTCAAATGCACTTTCCTAGGAAGAAGGCTACAAACAACACTGCTGAGTATGAAGGACTCCTTGCTGGTCTCAGGATCGCAATGGACCTTGGGATCAGGAAGTTGATTATCCTTGGTGACTCGCAGCTCGTTGTCAAGCAAGTCAACAAAGATTATCAAAGCCCGTTAATGGAAGCATATGTGGAAGAAGTGAGGAAATTGGAAGAGCACTTTGACAGATTGCAAACAGAGCACATTCCTCGTGCGAAAAATAGCATTGCTGATCATCTGTCAAAGTGTGCTGCTCAAAAGCTTTCTGTGGAACCAGGAACTTTTGTACTCCATTTGAATCAACCATCAGTCACTCCATCAACGCAGGCGAACAAGAGAAGAAAGTTGAACACCGGTAAGTACTTCCGACAGAGCTCCTAGAAGCCGCCGGCAAGAAAGTTGTCGGAGACAACAACATGCCTGTCGGTGAGCAGCGGCCTCGCGCAGAACCTCAGGTTCTTACCACTGAGGCAAGTGTTCCCGCAGCCGAAGAGATGCCTTTAGTCCTTGTCGTCGAGCCGCAGGCTCCAACTTGGGCACATTAGATAGTTCATTTCCTTCAAATAGGAGAACTTCCCGATAACCAAGAAGAAGCTGAGAAAGTAGCCTGTCAGTCAAGTATGTATCAGTTTGTGGATAACATTCTGCACAGAAAGAGACCGAACGGCGAGAAATTGAAGTGCATTTGTCGGGAAGATGGATTAAAGCTGTTGGCGGAGATACATGGAGGTGTATGTGGCTCTCACATAGGATCAAGAGCACTTGTCGGCAAAGCTTTCTGGCAAGGCTTCTATTGGCCCACTGCCCTCCAGGATGCAACTGAGCTAGTAACCAAGTGTGAAGCATGCCAGTTTCATTCAAAGAATATACATCAACCAGCTCAAGCCCTTCAAACAATACCACTCTCCTGGCTCTTCTCAGTCTGGGGACTTGACATTTTGGGCCCCTTCCCCCGTGCTAGTGGGGCCTTTGAGTTCTTGTACGTCGTAATCGACAAATTCACGAAGTGGCCTGAAGTGGAGCCAGTGACGAAGGTGACAGCATAGTCAGCTGTCAAGTTCATCAAGGGATTAGTTTGCCGTTTTGGTGTTCCCAACAGGGTCATCACCGACAATGGCACACAATTCACGAGCCGCACGTTCATGTAGTACATCCAAGACCTTGGCATCAAAATCTGTTTTGCATCTGTTGCTCACCCGAGAAGCAACTGTCAGGCGGAAAGGGCAAATGCTGAAGTGTTGCGAGGCCTCAAGACAAGAACATTTGACAGGTTGCACAAGTGCGGAAGGCGCTGATTGATGAGTTGTCGGCAGTTCTTTGGTCACTCAGGACGACACCAAATCGAGCCACCGGCCAAACGCCCTTCTCCCTTGTCTATGGTGCAGAAGCGGTGCTCCCCACAGAACTCACATATGGGTCACCTCGAGTGCTCGCCTATGATGAGGCAGAGCAAGAGCAGCTACGTCAAGATGATGCCACGCTCCTTGAGGAAGATCGTCTTTGGGCGGCTGTGCGAGCTGCATGCTACTAGCAAGCCTTGCGCCGCTATCACAGCCGCAAGGTGCATGCCCGAAGCCTTGTGGAAGGCGACCTTGTTCTTCGACGCGTTAAATCCGCCAAGAATTCAAACAAGTTGACGCCAAAGTGGGAAGGCCCTTATCGGGTAGCACGAGTCACCAGACCAGGCGCAGTCCATCTGGAGACCGAAGATGGCATCCCGGTGCAAAACTCATGGAATATTGAGCATCTTTGCAAGTGATACCCGTGAGGCGTGGTTGCCGGGCCTCCTGGGAGCCCCTTTTTGTACAAGCTTTGTCGGCAAGACTTGTAACCCTTTGTATAAAGCCAGGCGCAGACCCTGTGCATAAGTGAAATAAAGCTAAGTGTTTTGCAACTCTTCATCAAAATACATATTTATTTGTGTATAAATGCATGTGATGTTGTGATTACGCTTTGACTTGTATGAAATGATTAGTGGACCGTCAAGGTTTCAAACCACTCTTTTCTCTTCTTTCTTTTTCTCAAAGGACAGAAGGATTCTTCGCGTACAAGTTTCCCGGGGGGAGTGATGAGGAACATGCCATTTAAATGACGTTCAAGTGACCATTTCGTGCAACAAGGAAACGCAGCACAAGAAAAAGCTAAGTTGAAAAACTTTGAAATGATTCCTTGTTACATTTGCAATTTTCCATGAACGATTCTGTGTTTGTATGAAAAACCTGCATGCAAAGGAACCATGTCGTAATCAGCTGCGCTCTTATTTTGTTTCGAGTCCGCTCAACAATTTAAGTAGCTGCATTTGAAAATGTCAAAGGAAAACTTGTCGGCGGCGACACTATCGGCAGGCTGCTAAGGATCCGTTCCTCAAGCGCTCGTGGCAAGTGCATGCACCGGCAAACTTTTGGTATGCGTAGGGTATAAAAAAAATCATACAAAGACAAAGTAAAACAAGGGGGATAGCATACATTCATCCATCGACGCAAGTTATATTACATCACAAAATTAGTGCAGATCTAACATAAGATCAAATGTATCTTTTACATGATAGCACTGTGGCGAATGTAAAGATAAGCCTAATCTTGACGATGGCCTTGGATCCTGGGGACGTGAAGAACCTTGTCGGCAAGAGGGCCGGCAGTCTTGTCGGTGGCAGAGACATTGGTGTTCTGCGGCAACTACCGGAAGATCTCAGAGAGATCGAGGTCAGGATGACGGTGAGCGAGCTTGAGCAGTACCTTGTAAAGGACATTGCGTGCAAACTTCCGAGATTCATCAGCAAATGAGGCAGATCTATCTTCATGATACGTCTTCAAGGCGTCAATGAGACCCTCGAAGAACTTGGTTAGCCTGACGTTGGTGGCCTCCTTGTCATTGACGGTGAAGCCCCAGCTCCTCCTGTGCATGACGGCGATTTGGGACGTGATGCGCTCGGCAATATTGACAAGACTGTTGGTCCAGAGGGAGAGGTTTTCCTGCAGTTGATTGAACTTGTTCTCAACATCTACGCGCAAGTACTCCTCTGTTCCTAACTTTTCCGTCAAAATTCTTTCCAGCTCCTTGGAGGACTCGAGATCTATTTCCAGACCGACGAGTTTAGACTTTAAGTCCTCGACTACCTTGGCGGCAGTATTAAGATCTTGATTCTTGGACGATAGCTGCATTTGCAGTTCCCCTAAGGTGAGGGCTGCTTTTTGCGCTTCGCCCTTGAGAGTCTTGACCTGTTTACTACTACCGGCAAGCTCCTCTTTCAGTCTGGTCAGTTGGGAATCAAGATCCGCCTTGGCGTCAGTGGCAGCGGCAGCTTTATTGGTAGCTTCCTTGAGCTTGGCGACGTTTTCTCGAGTTTGGGTCTCAATGGAATCCTTATGATTCTTCTCCAGTTCTTGCGTCATTTGCTCAAGGAGCTTCTCAATTTCTTCATCCTTGCCACGAAGTTTGGCGGCAAGGGCCTCTTCTTGTGCGGCAAGATTCCTTTCCCGGGCATTGCGCTCTGCCAACTTGCCGTCCAAGGCTATCACCTTTTCCTGGGCGGTGGCAAGTTTTTCCTCTTGCCTCCTCAGATTGTGGGATTGGTTATCGTACCAAGTGTGGATATCCTCCGCCTTCTTCTTCAATTTCTCCTCAATTACCTCCAGAGCCATGTGTTCATCTTGAAGCTTGTCCCATCGCTTACCATAGTGCTCTTGCACATCCCTGAGACCAGCAGCCATGGTTTCTAGGAAGGCAAGATCTACTGTGCTATCGGTAGCGTTGTCGGATTCAAGGGTACTCTTGGGGATGGAGGCAAGGATGCGAGAAATTTCTTCATCAAAGTTCAGCTCTCCGGTACCTGGTGAACTGGGAGCTTCGGACCCTTGTTGAGGAGCGGCAAGAATGAATGCGTCCGCCAAGATTTGAGCAGTTGGTGCGGTTGGTTGACCAACACAGTCTAGCTTGTCAACGGCAACTAGCACCATTTCCGTGCTTGTCTGGATGGTAGCGGATGTGTCACCGGAAGGCTCCTTTATGTCTCCGGCAACTTCCCTTGCTTCCTCGACGACAGAGTTGGTGGCCTCTTCAGCATCTATCTTGGCAGCCTCATCAGCAGCTTCCTTTGCAATATCTGCCACTTCTACAAGGATTTCCCCATCTTCGGGAGAGGTGGGAGCTGTAGAGTGGAACAGAAGCAAAGGACAAAATGAAAATCAATTTACAAGTCAAGTTCAAGAAAACAAAAAAATTGAGAAGTGCTCAGAAGCAAGTGGATTACCTGTTGGCGCTTGTTGTGGAAGGACAGTTCCTTCCCTGGCAACTTCAGTTGCCGCCGCACGGTCTCTGGTAGCCTCGCTTGCTTGGACTATTTTAGTGCTGACGGGCTCATCAGTGGAGGCCCTTGTCGGAGAAGCACTCTCCGGGACAGTAGTTGACAGAGGAACTACGATAGGATCTTCCTCTCAGCGCTCTTCCTCCTGGTGGCCTTCTCCTACCTCCTTGTCGAGACCAGGAGAAGGAGCATCAGTGCCAGTACTGGCAAGCGGGAACTGCGTCACGGCCTCGCGTAGGGGGCTGGGCTGGGGGCTGATGATGGCGGTATCAGCTGATACGCCCCCTTGCCCAGTGCTTGCCGCAGGCTCGCTTTCCGCTACAGCCTTGGTTCGCTTGGCCCGGTGCACAAGCAGCTCTGTGTCTCTGCAAAAACAGAAGAAAATCAAGTCAGGAATCATAATCAAGATGGAGTCAAGACTTGGTAAAGATAAGGCAATTATGCTTACTCCTCGTCTTTTGACTCGCTGAGGATGGAGAGGTCATATCTCGCTGGCGGGGGTGATTCCCTGGCCCTTTTGAGTGCTGGAGGGGATGAACTTGCCGGCTGAGAAGACCAAATTTCGCCGACAACTTCTTGCTGAGAAGATGGGCGCTGAGCTCATGGACGTCGAGATGGTTGCCGACGCACTTCTTCTTGGTGACCAGTTTTGGTGGTCATTTTCTTCATGACAGGCCCGACCTTTTGCGAAGAAGCACGCACTGGCTCCTGGCTGGCCGGCTTCCGAAGAATGTGTGCCCTCTTCTTTGGAGCCCGAGGACCTTCTTCTTCTTCGTCTTTGGGTCCCCCAATAACCTCGCTCCCAGCAGGCTCTTCTTGGGGTTCCTCGGCAGCTTCCTCGTCAGGATGTTCTTCTTCATCACCCTCAGTTGCCGCGACCTGAGAACTGCCAGCTTTGCTAATTCTAGCAATCTCCGTGGCCTTGCTGGCAATGTATGCCAACTGGACTTGTAAACTCATCAGAAGCAAGTGGATGAGATCCCTCTCTTTCCGGATGGCCTTCTCCGTCAAGTTTGAAGCCCAGGACATTTCATCCTCCAGAGTAGGCATTGGCCAGAGGGCTTCGACTACTTGAGTGTTGCATTCTGGCATCATTGCCAAGATGGAATCTTTGGCGGAATTGATATGCAATGGGATGATCTGGTCCGGCAAGTGGAAGGTGCCGGTAGATCTGAACAACTGCTCGCAGAGGCTGGCGTGCTCCAGAACAGTCAAATTGTTGCCGAGCCCTGGATACAATCGCATGATATCACCTGCATTCTGGTAATCCCAGGTGAACCTCTGCCTTTTCTGCAGCGGCGCAATGCATCGCCGGAGGAAATCGGCACCCACCATCTCTATAGTCAACTTGGTGGCTTTAAGACGAGCAATTCGGTTCAGTGCCGGACCAAGTCTCTTGTCGCTGGCGCCCAAATTGCTCCAGTCGTCGTTGCGTACAACTCTCTCTGTGCGCGGCAAGCAAAAATTGGGAAAATCTTTTTCCTGGATCCAACACCACTCAGCCCGCCATTCTTCCCACTTTAAGTGCAGTTGCCCAAGAAGATACTGGTCCTTGGTCTTGGCCCTGGGGATCCATGTGACACTGCCGGAGAGCGCTTTACCTTCGATACGAGGAATGAAGAAATGGCGGAAGATCAACATTGGGGGCAACTCCAATGAAATTCTCGCACAGATGGGCGAAGACTGACATGCACATCATGACATTCGGGGTAAAATCCAACAGTCTAAACCCGAAGTTGTACATCATTGCGCTGAAGAAATCCGAAAATGGAGGAATCAGCCCGCAATAGAAGTACACGCAGAAAAATGGTTACAAATCTGATGGGGCCTTGCCTCCGGCGGGAAGCACCACTGGGGCCTTCTGATCTTTGGTGTCTCGTCCCCACATAGAGGCATGCCTCTCGGTCAAGGTATTCTCATCCAAAGCTGGCGGCGAGAATACCACGTTCTCCCTTCGCCGCTTCTCCAGTTCCTTCTTCTTCTTCTCCGCCTTGGGATCGACAGGCTTGGCAGGCTTCTTCCCCGCTGCGTCGGTCTTCTTGGGTGCCATAAGGGCTCAGGGAGAAAAGAGGGAGTCGAGGTGAGGTGTGAACCGGTGGCGGCGGCGGCGGAAGCTGCTCTGGCTAGAGGGAAGCAAAGTTGAATGAGCAGCGTCCCCTTGCGGTTGCCTTGTTATGGGGAAGGCGAGAGGGGGCTGGCTCTTTACTGTTTGCCTTGGCAGTGCCTTTGCAGGCGCACTACCGCGGGATAACTGCTACAGTCCACCACTCCTGCATCCCGCATTTAATGCGCAGCGCAGGCATGCTTGGAGGAAAATCATCATCGCCAAAATTACGGCGGTAATTTCCCACCACATGTCTGTGCATTGTTTGGGCCTAGCCCAATGATGCTTCGAACGCGCATATGGCCCAGGCCTGGGGGCTCCTGTCGGTGTATAAAATATGGGTATTTTATACCCTGACTTATGCACAGACAATAGTAGCCTTCCTGATGGCCAGGGCTTGCCGGGGATTACCAAGATCAAGATTCAAGGCCTAGTTGCAGAGGCACTATGGAAGAGATCAAGACAAGATATCGAGAAGCACAAGGTGATACTTGCCGGCAAGGCTCAAGCCGGCAAGATGAAGGCCCGGCAAGCGCTCCACCGCACCGAGCAGCTAGTCGCTAATCGGTGAGGTGTCGACCGCGTAGGCAGTTTGGTGAGATTTGTCGGGGCACGTGTCAGCCTGCTGGAAGGAGATTTAGCTTTAATGACACCCGTCCAGGAGGCGTGTCAAGATAATAAGAGGTAGCTGGGCGAGTGGTGCAGAAACCTTGCCAGGGCTCCTCCTCCACATGACACCTAACGGCGCAATAAATGCTTTTGTCCTAATCTGGCAAAGTTAGGTATGATAGCACTGTTTGCTATCTAATCAACTTGTAATGACCGTTTTTCCACTGTGGTTACCCCTTGAGCTATAAAAGGAAGGCCAGGGCAACCTTTACTAGGGTCGACACTTTGCACATTCTGCATGCGTAGCTGCTCTTCCTGCGCCTTGCCGGCAAGAAGCGCTCCTTGTACTTGTGCCTAAACACATACAATACACAAAGCAGGAGTAGGGTTTTACACCTCACGGTGGCCCGAACCTGGGTAAATCCTTTGCGTTTGTGCTAATTCTGCTCTTTGTGCTTGTGTATCTCCCTAGTCGAACCGCAAAGGGGCTAGATGGCCCCATAGATGGTCGTACGCACGATAGCTATACTTATAAAACATGCACAATTTACATTTCGAATTGCTAGCTAGATCTTGAAATGTATTGTTTCCAACATAAAGTGGAATCAAATTTTTGAAAATTTGTGATCTTAGCATTTGCAAAAAAATGTAAGAGCCATCAATCTTTGTTCTGATTTTGAACATAAACTATATACAACCTTTTTCGAAAATGACCGGGTCTATTGTAAATGTTTGCAAGTGGCACAAAGCATCTCTGGTAAAAAATACATCCAAATTCCGAGACCGTCGAACAACCAACTGCAGTCAGAAAGAGCCGTCGACGTGTCGTTGTCGCTGCTATCCTACCGGAGCCGGCTTGACCTCGTCAATGACTATCGAGGAGTCTTCGTTCGTGCCTCTAAGGAACAGTGCCCTGGAGGCATAGTTGTCATCATTGATCTGAAGCACCTAATTAA
Organism: Elymus sibiricus; assembly: GCA_039707655.1. NCBI lineage: Eukaryota > Viridiplantae > Streptophyta > Magnoliopsida > Poales > Poaceae > Elymus > Elymus sibiricus. The sequence continues at coordinate 193,492,869 of CM077670.1, forward strand.
TATAACACCAAATTTTGCCATATGACAAGAAATGCTAACCTCACTGCCCCCAAGGAGACAACATGAATCTACGCTGGAGCTCCATCGACTACGTCCCGACAGAGAAACTCGACGAGGATCAAAGCTCAAAGGACAAACTCATAGAAAAGGCGTCAATCGATGTCGTCGATGTCCTAACGTAGCCAGCTTCACCTTCTTGATGGCAGCCGAGTTGTCTTCGTGCATGTGCCCCTAATGACCAGTGCCCTGGAGGAACGCAGTTGTCGTTGTTTAACCCTCGCATTGATCCGAAGCACATGACACCAAATCTCGCCAGATGACAAGAAACCATAACCTCACCGCCCCAAAGGAGACGGCAAGAATCTATGCTGGAGTTCCATCGACTATGTCTAGATGAACAAACTCAAGGAGGATCGGAGCCCGGAAGACAAACTCGGAGAAGAAGCGCCGACATCCTCCGCCTGAGCGTTGCGCATGCGAGGACTAAAAACCCTAACATAAACTAATAACCGGAGCATAGGCACCGGGATTCCCCTCCCCGCCACCGGCCAACGGAGCGGTGGGAATAGGGGAAGGGTGAATCCACAGGCTCATCGGTGAAACATGGAGGGGAGAGGTTGCCCTAGCCGCCTAGGGTGAGTGGACTAGATTTGTATTCATACCGAGAATGGATTTGAATTTTATTGGTATTGCAATATACTTAGTGCTCCTACTTTTTTTTAGATTTCTCAACAGAACTACAGCTGTATGTTAGTATGACACAGCCTGCATGATATGTAGACGATAGCCAATCCAGCCGTCTACTAGACTCTGGTCACATGCATGGACGCACTGATCTCCCCTGTCGTGCAGGGATCGTCCAGGCAACGACGTGTGTACAACACTGTTCTAATACTATCGCTCGTGTCTCTCTTCTAGTATTAACTCAGCTGACACGCGGGGACGGGGAAGTGTGCCTATGGTTGGCTGCTCAATTGCGGTCCCACATGTGAGTGCAAATGCAAGATGACACGCGTTCCATTCCGTGAGTGGCGTGCCGGACCGACCGACCGTGTGGGGTGCGACGCGAATGCGACAGGCGTGATGTATACATGTACCATCGTTTTCTTTTGGTTTTGCTCCATGGTGCAATCCATTGTCACGGGAAAACGATGATCTATGGGATCGAGAGGATCCCTTTGCAGTTCGGCTGTGGGATCAATGTACTACGAAGAGCAGGGCTAATAGATGTAAGAACAAGCAACGATTTATCCAGGTTCGGGCCGTTGTGAGCGTAAAACCCTACTCCTGCCTTGGTGGTTTGATTGTGTATGAACTCAAGATTACAAGGAGCGTAGCTTGTCGGCCAGGTGCGCGGGAAGTGCAGCTACAACGCGTAGTTGAACTAGGAATCGACCGTTCTAACTGTAGCCGTGGGCCTCCTTTTATAGGCCAAGGGGTTACCACCGTGGCTAATACGGTCATTTACAGGGAGTGAACAGTACATGCACCGTCACCAAGTCTATCTCCTAACGGGGTAGGACAAACTCATTAAATGCACCGTTAGGTGCTATGCCGGGGAGGCGAGGCTTTGACGAAAAGATCTGTACCGCCTGCCCAGCCGGCCTCCTGTTACCTTGACACCTCCCAGGGACGGGTGTCATTAAAGTTAAGCCTTGCGTGGCATGCTGACACGTGCCTTGGACAGCTACGTTTGACTGCCTGCCCGCTCGACACCTATCATACGTGCTTATCTAGCTGATGATGAGGTGGAGCAGTAATGGGACAGAACGAGAGCCTGCTGGCGTGGAGTTTGCCGGGCCTTCGCTTGCCGGCAAGCAGCTTGCCGGGTTTTGGTCTTGCCGGTGTGAAGCTTGCCGGCAAGGGTGATCTTGATCTTCAGTACGAAACTAGTACTTCTCGATGACCTGCCTGGAGGTCTTCTTCACGGTCTTGCTAATCTAAGTCTTGAGCAATAGTAATCCTCCGGCAAGCCCTTGCCACCAAGAAGGCTACAACTGCCTGTGCACAAGTCAGGGTACGAGGGCACCCATGTTTTAGTACACCGACAGGAGCCCCTGGGCCTGGGCCACATGCGCATGCGAGGCGTCATTGGGCTGGGCCCAAATAATGCACAGGCATGCGTGGCAGAGGATAACTATCATAATCTTCTCTTTTACCACGCCCCCCACAATGCGCATTAAATGGAGGCGTGGGAGAGGTGGTACGAAACGGCCGCGGGAGGTAGTGCGCCTGAAAAGCGCAGCCACATAGGACCGTAAAGAGCCAGCCCCCGCGCCTTCCCCATAAAAAGGAAACAGTGAGGGGCGCTGCTCATTTACCCCCTTCTCCCAATCTCGCCATCGCCGCCGTCTTCTTCCTCGCGCAAAAGCAGAGTGCGCCATTCACTTCCCCCCTCCAAATCTCGCCATGGCGCCGAAGAGAACTGGGAAGCTCTCCAGTTCGGCGGCGGATGAGAGGAAAGCCGCCAAAGCCGCACGGCGGTGGGCCAATGCTATCTTTCCGCCGGCGCTCATAGAAGATGACCTGACAAAGGACTACTCGTATGTGTACGCGAGCTAGACGCAGGATCACGAGGCCACAGTGGTGCTCCCAGGATCCCTTCCTCCTGCCGACGACCAATTTCATTTCTTCGCCGGGTACTTTTACTGCGGGCTATGCCTGCCTTTCTCTGATTTTTTTGTTGAGGTGATGAATACTTTCGGATTCAGACTACTGGATTTCACACCCAACGCGGTCATCTGCCTGTCAATCTTCGCGCATCTGTGTGAGAACTGTGGGAATATCCCCAAATGTTGCTATGTTCCGGCACTTCTTCATCCCCCGGGTCGAAGATGACGCCCTTTCCGGCAGCATGACTTGGATCCCAAGGGGAAACCAGAGGAAACACTACTTGGAGGGCAAGCTGCACATTAAGTGGAATGAGTGGAGGGCCGATTGGTGCTGGGTCCAATAGAAGGACTTCCCAGAATTCTGCCATCTCAGGACGGAGAAAATAGAGAAGGCCATCAGCTGGAGCAATGTTGACCCCAATGACGCCAAGCTTGGGCTGGCTCTGTATCGGATCATTGCCCTTAAGGAGGCTGGCTTGACGATCGAGATGGTGGGGGCAGACTTCACCCGCCGCCGGATTGTTCCGCTGAAGCACAGAGGAGGCCGGCAAGCATGGGATTACCAGGGCCCTGCCGATCCAATGCGTCTGCACCCAGGCCTGAATGACAACCTATCGGTAATGGAACACTACCGGCTCATCTGTCAGCTCTTCAACAGGGCCTGCACCTTCCATCTGTCGGCAAAAGTAATCCCACTGAGCAACAACACCGCCAAGGCCTCCATACTGGCAACGATGCCGGCCTGCGATGCCAAGATGGTTCTGAACACATGGGAAGTACCCGGCAAGAAGGCAGTGGAAGACTGGCTTGCCGGCCTGAAGGAAGCAGCTGTCCAAGTCGAGGATGACATGGTTCACCCAACAAAGAACGATGAAGAGGAGTTCCTTGCCGCAAGGGCTAATGAGGAAAAGAAGGCAGCTCACCCCCGAGCGGCCAAGGGCGCCGACAAGGGGAAGCGCACCGGAAGCCAAGCCGAAAAGCAGGCCATGGCTATGGGAACTAGCAGAGGGGGCTGCACTCAAGAGCATGCCGAAGAGCATGCGAGCGAGGAAGACCGGGCCAGAGAGTCTGAGGAGGAAGAGGAGCAACCCGAGGAGTCTTCAAATGAGGAGGAAGAGGAGGAATCACCTCACCCTTCTCCCGTCAAGGTGAAGACCACCATCGCCAAGAAGTCCGCCAAGAAGGCAGTGCACACCAAGCCGGTAAGTAAAGGACTTGCCGGCGTCAAGGCAGTGGTTGCAGCTTCCCGGCCTCAGCCTTCTAGGCATCAGCCTCCTCGCGGAGCCGCTTCCCGGCAACCGACGTCTCCGACCATGGAGGGCAAAGGTGCGCCACAGCCCCTGGCTCCGTCAAGAGCCAAATGGGCTAGGAAGACCCCGCCACTACCTACGCCCTCCGGCGCGGATGATGCCGTGCATTGGGACCTGTCTGTCCTCAGTGATCCAGAAGAGGAGGAAGGGTAAGTACACCATCTTCGTCCATCTTTCTCATAATTATCTTGGTGTCATTGCCGAACTAATCATCTTGACTGTTCTAATTTCGCAGGGATGGTGTGCCCTTGGCGGAAAGGCAGAGGAAGAAAGCCAGAACCACCGAGGAGAGTGAGATAGCAACGGGCATAGAGCAAGGCGCCACCCCGCCTGAGGTTGCCGGCTCAAGCCCACCGCACGAGGCTCACGTCCAATTCCCGCTGGCGAGCGTTGCCACCGAGTCTTCTGTAATGGAGACCGACAAGGGGTTGGAAAGCGGCCAGCCAGAAGGAGAGCGCCAAGAGATGGAGCCCTTGATGGAAGCCTCGACCTCCGAGCTGTCACCAAGACTTTCACCGGCAAGGAGTAGCCCTCCCCCCGAGGAGCCCCTAAAAGGGCTCCTTCGCATCGGGGTCCCTCCGGCAACCAACGTTGCCGGGGACCAAGCGACGGCAACCGAAGTTGCCAGAGGAAGAACGACATCTCCTCCCCGTACTCATCGAGGTAAATCTCTTCCCAGATGCAATCCAATTCTTGTTAATCCTTCTCTCTTTGTTTTCTTGAACTTGATCTAAATCTTGATTTTCTCTCTTGCTTTCCGCTTTTTCCCTGTCTTGCAGAACCAACCCCTCTAGAAGAGAGGGAAATGTCTGTGGAGTAGATTGCGAAGAGCGCCACTAACGAGGCCACCAAGATTTCCGCCAAATTGGCCGTCGTGCCTGCTGTTGAGGAGGCCAGGGAAACCCCCGAAGAGCCTGGGATGCCCTCTGGCAGTGCATCTGGACTTGCCATAACAGACGCTGAGATGGGGGAGGCTGGCAATGATAAGCCAAACACCGACGTCCACCCAAGTGCACCTAAGGTGCAGGCTCTGACGTGGCCCTTGGGGCCAACCAATCAGCAGCAGGGATCTGAAGCCCCCGGCTCATCTGGTGCCGGGGAAATCTCCTTCGAGGATGCCATTGCCGGAATTCTGGTACCCCTCTCTCAAGGCGCCCCGGGAATGGACGACTCCGCCAACAATGCCGCTGACATGGCCTTCCTAAAGACGATGGCCACCGGCTTCGAGGATGTGCAGCAGCGCTACAACCAGCGTTGGGAGGAGCTCCATTCACGACGGCAGGCTATAGAGCTAGCCGAGGGGAAACTGAAGGAGAAGGCAGAGGAACTCCGTACTTGGTATAACGAAAAATTTCATAGCCTCAGGAGGTAGGAAGAGAAGCTTGACGATGCCAAGGATAAGGCAACGACCTTGGACGGCAAGTTGACAGAGCGCGAGGCGCAGCTCATCGTCAAAGAAAAGGACCGCGCCGCTCGGGAAGAAGTACTTGTCGCCAAGCTTCGCGGCAAGGATGAAGAGATCCAGACTCTGCTCATGCAGCGAACCAAAGAGCTAGAGGAGGGCCACAAAAAGGCCATCAAGACTCAAGCTCAGGCTCATGCCGACAAGCTCTTGGAAGCCGTCAAGGCCGTAGAGGGCGCCGAGGCCACCAAGGTAGAGTTGGAATCCAAGGTAGCGAAGCTCAAAAAGGACCTTGCCGGCAACAGAGAGGAGCTCTCCACTCTCCAAGCATCAGCGCAGACGGCAGCCCACACTTTGGATGAATTATAGACGTAGCTATCTGCCAAGAGTCAAGAACTTAGCCAAGCTGCCGACTCCAAGGAGGATCTGAAGCTGCGGCTATGTGGCTTGGAGGAGCATCTTGACAGCGCCAAGGCCAGAGAGGCAGCCTTGTCCAAATACCTTGAGAAAGAGAAGGCTGCGTACACTGATGCCGTCAATTCCTTCAACACGCTCAACAGCAACTTGCAGTTGTGGACCGACCACCTTATGGAGGCCGTAGAGCACATCAGTGCCCAGCTTGTCATCATGCGCTTGGCGGAATACTGCTACGCCCCCAACGACCAAGAAGCGGCAAGCACTAGCCTGACTCTCTTCTTCGAGGGCCTTATCAAGGCGTTGGAGAAGCACCACATAGAATGGTCCGACTCCTTCGCCAAGGAGTCCCGCAAGCTTGCTCGAGACATTCTTTACAAGGTACTCATCAAAGTGTACCGCAATCCAGGCGTTGACCTCTCCGGTGCCTTCACAAGCCTGCCGAAGGACGCCGACATCACAGCTGCCGACAAGATCGTTGCTCCAATAGCCGACCGGGTCAGCCGGGTGTCCAGGACTCAGGGTGGAGTTACCCATTAATCTTCTAGCCACACCTTGCCGCGTGTAGGATCATGTAAAAGACAGATTCATCTTAAGTTGGATCCGTACTACGGCACTCATGTAATATAACTTCTGTTTTGGATGGATGTATGCATGCTATTCCCCTTGTCTTATTTTGTCTTTGCATGATTTTTGTACCCTACACTTGCCGGAACCTTGCCAGTGCGCGCACTCTTGCCACGAGCGCTTGAGGAACGGATCCTTTGCAGCTTATCGGAAGTGCCGCTGCCGGCAAGGTTACACTTGACGATCACAACGTACCCACTTAAGTTGTTGAGCGGACTCGAAACAAAGTAAGAGCGTGGCTGATCATGACAAGGTTCCTTAGCGTGCAGGTTTCTCATACAAAGGCCAAAATCATTCAAGGAGAAATTGCAACTACAACAAAGAATTTAGTTCAAAGTTTTGAAACTTAGCTTTTTCTTTGCTATACTTCTCGTCGTAGAACGATATTTTGAATGTCACTTGGTATCCATACTGTCACTCCCCCCGGGAAACTTGCACGCGAGGAACCCTTCTGTCCTTTGAGAAAAAGAAAGAAGAGAAAAGAGGAGGCTGGAGCCTTGACGGTTCATTAATCATTCTGTGCAAGGTAAAATGTAGCACAAGGCTGTCTACAACACATAAATAAATATGTACTTTGACAAAGAGTTGTGAAACACTTAACTTTTAGTCATTGTGCACGGGGTCTGCTCCCGGCTCTGTACAAAGGATTACATGCCTTGCCGGCCAAGTTGTACTAAAAAGGTTGCCAAGCAGCCCGGCAACCGCACCTTATGGGTAAAACTTGCAAAGATGCTCAATATTCCATGAGTTGAGCACCGGAGTGCCATCTTCGGTCTCTAGGCGGACTGCGCCAGGCCTAGTGACTCGCACCACACGGTAAGGGCCTTCCCACTTCGGCGTCAACTTGTTTTGACCCTTCGTGGATTGAATCCGACGAAGAACAAGGTCGCCTTCCTCAAGGTTCCTGGTGTTTACTTTGCGGCTGTGGTAGTGACGCAAAGCTTGCAGGTACCATGTAGCACGGACAGCAGCCCGGAAATGATCTTCCTCAAGCAGCGTGGCATCATCTTGCCACAGCTCATCTTGATCCTCCTCATCGAAGGCCAAGACTTGAGGTGACCCGTATCCGAGTTCCGTGGGGAGCACCGCTTCTGCACCATAAACAAGGGAGAAGGGTGTCTGGCCAGTGGCTCGACTTGGTGTCATTCTGATTGACCAAAGAACCGTCAGCAGCTCTTCCACCCAGCGCCTTCCACACTTGTGCAGCCTGTCAAAGGTTCTGGTCTTGAGACCACGTAGCACTTCTGCATTTGCCCTCTCTACTTGTCCATTGCTCCTTGGGTGAGCAACAGATGCGTGATACGTCTCCGTCGTATCTATAATTTTTGATTGTTTCATGCCAATATTCTACAACTTTCATATACTTTTGGCAACATTTTATATTATTTTTGGGACTAACATATTGATCCAATGCCCAGTGCCAGTTCCTGTTTTCTGCTTATTTTTTGTTTCGCAGAAAATCCATATCAAACGAAGTCCAAACATGATAAAATTTTACGGAGAATTATTTTGGAATATATGTGAGTTTTAGGAAGAAGAATCAATGCAAGACGGTGCCTGAGGTGGCCACAAGGCAACAGGGTGCCACCCTAGGGGGGTAACGCCATGTTGCCTTGTGACTCCCTCAAATGTTGGTTGGGGCCCTTCTTTCGCCGCAAGAAAGATAATTTCCAGAGAAAAATACCGTCAAAATTTCAGCCCAATCGGAGGGGCTCCTGCCCTCCGTGAATATAAAAAATGGTGAAGGGGTCAGAAAACAGACGCGAAACAGAAGAGAAACAGAGAGAGAGATCCAATCTCGGAGGGGCTCCTGCCCTCCGGGAGCCATGGCGGCCAAGGACCAGAGGAGAAACTCTCCTCCCATATAGGGGGAGGCCAAGTAAGAAGAAGAAGGAGGGGGGCTCTCTTCCCCTCTCTTCCGGTGGCGCCGGAGCGCCGCCGGGGGAACCATCGTGACGGCGATCTACACCAACAACTTCGCCGCCGTCAACACCAACTCTCTCCCCCTCTATGCAGTGGTGTAACACCTCTTCTCGCCGCTGTAATCTCTACTTAAACATGGTGCTTAATGCTATATATTATTATTCAATGATATGTGGCAATCCTATGATGTTTGAGTAGATTCGTTTTGTCCTATGGGTTGATTGATGATCATGATTGGTTTGAGTTGTATGTTTTATTTTGGAGCTGTCCTATGGTGCCCTCCGTGTCGCGCAAGCGTGAGGGATTCCCGATGTAGGGTTTGCAATATGTTCATAATTCTCTTATAGTGGGCGGCTTGAGTGACAGAAGCTTACACCCGAGTACGGGGGTTGTTGCGTATGGGAGTAAAGAGGACTTGTTGCTTAATGCTAAGGTTTGGTTTTACCTTAATGATCTTTGGTAGCTGCGGATGCTTGCTAGAGTTCCAATCATAAGTGATATGATCCAAGTACGGAAATTATGTTAGCTCATGCATCTCCCTCATATAAAATTGCAATAATGATTACCGGTCTAGTTATCGATTACCTAGGGACAAATCTTTCTCTTTGTGTTACAAAAAGCTCTCTACTAAAACTAACTAACTTTTATTATCTCACAAAGTACTCCTAGTTTTATTCTTGCAAAGTAGTTCTAGCATTACACCTACAAAGTACTTCTAGTTTCATACTTGTTCTAGGTAAAGCAAACGTTAAGTGTGCGTAGAGTTGTATCGGTGGTCGATAGAACTTGAAGGGGATATTGATTCTACATTTAGCTCCTCGTTGGGTTCGACACACTTATTCATCAAAAAAGCTACAATTGATCCCATGTACTTGTGGGTTATCAAGACCTTTCTCTGGCGCCGTTGCCGGGGAGCAATAGCTTGGGGTTGATATTCTCGTGTGTGCTTGTTTGCTTTATCACTAAGTAGTTTTTATTTTGTGCTCTTGTTTTCTATCTTTAGTTATGGGTAGGAAACGTAAAATACCAAAAAAAATAGTTGTACTTGCTAAACCAATGGTTAAAGAACCACCCAAAATCTATCATACTGCTGAAGCTTTCTACTTGGATCATCTTCGATCCGTTTGTGGTCATGGTGAAAAACCAACTAGCTTAGTTGAGGGAAAATCATTAGATGAGCATGCTTATTTTGTGCGACACCGCTTGTCTCAAAAAGGGAAGCTCTTATGGGATCAAATTAATTGTTTGCATTGCTATGCCTGGAATTTATGCGAAATATATGATTTTACTTGTTATTCTGAAGACCCTAAAAAACACCTTCAATACCAATGTGAGTTTAAGGATAATGGAATCTTATCTTCTTATGCCAAAGGTGTTTATAGTTACTATGATATTGAACAAATTGAAGAATTTGTTTCTTTTAAGGGTGCCTATGAAATTGGTTCTTTGATTGAAAAGTATGATGTTACTCTTTACAAATCTGAAAATTTTGCCATACATAAATATTGCTATGAAAAATATGCCTCTAATGCTTGTGTTAAAGAATATATTGAGGACACTGATACGTCTCCAACGTATCTATAATTTTTGATTGTTCCATGCTGTTATATTATAAATCTTGGATGTTTTTATAATCATTTACAGCAATTATATATCATTTTTGGAGACTAACCTATTAACCTAGTGCCCAGTGCCAGTTGCTGTTTTCTGCCCTGTTTTTGTTTTACAGAAAATCAATACCAAACGAAGGCCAAATGCCACGAAACTTTTTGGAGATTTTTTTCTAGACAAGATAAACACTAGAAGCTTCGGGAGAGGGCCAGAAGACCCAGGAGGTGGCCACGAGCCACCAGGGCGTGCCTGGGGGGGGCAGGCACGCCCTGGTGCCTCATGGGCCCCCCTTTGCTCCGTTTGACCTAATTCCACCACTATAAATTCAGGAAAAATCAGAAACCCTTAGGGGAGTCCACGAAATACTTTTTTCGCTACCACAAGTTTCTGTTCCAGAGAGATCCCATCTGGGGTCCTTCTCCGGTACTCCGCTGGAGGGGGAATCGATCACGGAGGGGTTCTACATCAACCTTGCTGCCTCTCCGATGATGCGTGAGTAGTTTACCACAGACCTTCGGGTCCATAGGCAGTAGCTAGATGGCTTCTTCTCTCTTTTTGATCTTCAATACAATGTTCTCCTCGATGTTCTTGGAGTTCTATCCGATGTAATCACTTTTTGCGGTGTCACTACAAGAAATATGTCAACTTGTGACCTTCTGTCAGTGACCCTGGAAGAAATGGTCGTAAATCTACAACCATTTGAGACCAAATTGTCATAAGCTATTTGGGGGGCTCCAAACCCTAAACCATAACGACCATTTTGGTCAGAAAGGTCATAATTTCCTTACATGAAATGGTCGTAAAGCAGACAGCGCTGGTCCGCTGCCTTATTTCTAGCTGATCACGACCAATATAGATGGTCATAGCCTTGTAAATTGTGGTGCATTGCTATGACTAGGCGCCACCTCATCAGTTTTGCCTATGTGTCATGTCCATGTGTCAATTTTTGACCTAGGTTGTGAAGCAGCCTACATTTCTGTCATTCCCAAAATTCCCAAAAAATTCTCATAAATTCTTTGGATCATATCTTCCTCAAATATGTCAAAAACCTTCCTTGCCTAGTTCAAAAATAATTCAGGAATATTCATTTTCCTATTCTGTTTAGAACAACACTTTGTGAAGGAAGTGCTATTTATATTTTCTTGATTGCCCTCAAAATTTTTGGGCACTATTTCCTATCCAAATCATTGCCTCATGTCAAAATTCAGCTCCATTTGCCTAGTAAACCTTCCTCAGCAAATTTCCAAAGTTTTTGTTCAGCTAGAAGCTTTGTGAAGGAAGTACTAGCTAGGCATATCCTAATGAGTTGAATTTTGCCACATCTTCTATATGCCCAAATCATAGCTCTCCACAAAATTTTAGCCCCATCTAACAATCCATGTGAGCTCACCATCCAATCTTTGTTTCTAGTAATATTTTCAGTTTGGGAAGCAACTATATTTTATATTACTTTATAATTGGTGCACATTTACCAGGACATGACCCTGCCCATAGAACCTCCCTCCACCAAATTTTAGCTCATTTAATTTAGCCAATTTCCCTCAATATTTTTCCCAATTTTCTGTTCAGTGGAGAGCATTGTGAAGGAAGTACCATTTTTATTTATCCAAATGGTATGAAATTTTTACAGTGCGTTCATATGCCCAAATTATCATCCTCATCCAAATTGCAGCTCAATCGAATCATCTATGTGAGCCCAACTTCAATTTCTATTTTCTGGCCAGATTGGCACATTGCAAAGCAAGTGCTATCTAGACCACTCCTATTGCCCTCAAACTTTTTGGGCACTCTTCCATATCCAAATCATTGCCACATGACAATATTTAGCTCCATTTGCATAGTTAATCTTCCTCAGAAAATTTCCAATGTTTCTATCCAGAGAAAACCTTTGTGAAGGAAGTACTAGCTAGGATTATCCAAATAATTTGAGATTTTTCCAAATCTTCCATATGCTCAAATCATCACTCTCCATAAAATTTGAGCTCTATCCAGCAATCCATGTGAGCTCATCATCCAATATTTTATTCTGGTCATATTTTCAGTTTGTGAAGCAACTATATTTTATATTGCTTAATTATTGCTGAAACTTTACCAGGGCATGTTCCTACCTATATAACTTCCCTCCACAAAATTTTAGCTCATTTAATTTAGCCAATTTCCCTCAATATTGTTCCCAATTTTCTGTTCAGTGGAGAGCATTGTGAAGGAACTACCATTTTTATTTATCCAAATGGTATGAAATTTTTACTGTGCGTTTATATGCCCAAATTATCATCCTCATCTAAATTGCAGCTCAATCGAATCATCTATGTGAGCCCAGCTTCAATTTCTATTTTCTGGCCAGATTGTCACATTGCAAAGCAAGTGCTATCTAGACCACTCCTATTTCCCTCAAACTTTTTGGGCAATCTTCCATATCCAAATAATTGCCACATGACAATATTCAGCTCCATTTGCATAGTAAATCTTCCTCAGAAAATTTCCAAAGTTTCTATCCAGAGAGAAGCTTTGTGAAGGAAGTACTAGCTAGGATTATCCAAATGATTTGATATTTTTCCAAATCTTCCTTATGCTCAAATCATTACTCTCCATAAAATTTGAGCTCTATCCAGCAATCCATGTGAGCTCATCATCCAATCTTTTATTCTGGTCATATTTTAAGTTTGTGAAGCAACCATATTTTATATTGCTTAATTATTGCTGAAACTTTACCATGGCATGTACCTACCTATATAACTTCCCTCCACAAAATGTCAGCTCAATCCATTCGTTCATTTGAGCACAGCTTCAACATCCATATTTCTTTCCAGTGTGATACTTTGCAAAGCAAGTGCCACCTAGGCTCCTCCATTTGAGCTGCAAATTTGCCAAGACAGTCTCCTTAGTAGATGATCATCCTCAGCCAAAACTCAGGCCCATTGGCCATGTGCATTTCCCCCACCGCTAATCAAACACTTGGCTACTAATTCATGTTTGAGCTTAGTTCAGTCTCCTCATGAGATTCTTCTGTTGTATTCTTCTTCCTAACACCTACCGGGGGAGTGCCCAACCCACCAGACGTGCCTAGGCCGCCCAGAACACGTGGCAATGCCACGGTCACGCGGTGACCACGCGGCTGGCATGCCAGTTTACGCGCTCTGGAGTTGGGGGCCTCGGCCACCATCCAAACCTCAACGTCTCGCCACCACACCATGTATCTCTGATTAAATAGATACTTATGTACCTAGAAATGATTTTTGGAAAAAATAAAGAGCAAACTATAAGGCAGCTGCAGTTCAAATTTGACCCGCTTCCTACTGAATCGGCGGAAATTTGTCTTTTTCACGAGAGGTGGATCATAGCTTTTGACATGAAACCATTTGGTCAATTGTACATTAAATATGTCCTAATATTTTAGAAAATTGATTTGGTCCAATTGTGCAACAAATATATGGTAGGTCCTTCACAAAAAAAACTCATTTTGGGCACTCGAAAAATGGAAAATGAATTTTTCGTCCAAAGAAAATGAAAACTTCCTTAGGCAACATTGTTTGCCATTCCAAGATGAACCCTTGAGCACAATATGAGATCATTTCAATAAACTATGCCATGAATGTGGCCATAAGATTGATCATTTGGCTTGAAAGCCATGAATCTTCACACATGATAGCTCATTTCTGAGAACACTTTTTAAAAATAATTGTCGTATTACAAGTTTATTATTTTTCCTGGTAACTTGGTCACATATAATGACACAATGCAAAGGTTTTCCAATTTTTTGATTTTTTTTTGAATTTTTCATGCCCATTTTAAAATGCGGTCAAAACGGCGGGCATGACCGTTCCCAGCTAGTGGTTGAATCTTGGAAAACTTTTGGTGTTTCTCTGATTAAATAGATACTTTTGTACCTAAAAATGTTTTTTGGAAAAAATCATGAGAAAACTATGAGGCAGCTGCAGTTCAAACTTGACCCACTTCCTACTGAATCGGCAGAAATTTGTCTTTTTCACGAGAGGTGGATCATAGCTTTTGACACCCAACCATTTGGTCAATTGTACATTAAATAAGGCCTAATATTTTATAAAATTGATTTGGTCCAATTTTGCAACAAATATATGGTAGGTCCTTCACAAAAAAAGCTTACTTTGGGCACTCGAAAAATGGAAAATGAATTTTTCGTCCAAAGAAAATGAAAACTTCCTTAGGCAACATTGTTTGCCATTCCAAGATGCACCCTTGTGCACAATATGAGATCATTTGAACAAACTATGCCATGAATGTGGCCATAAGATTGATCATTTGGCTTGAAAGCCATGAATCTTCACACATGATAACTCATTTCTGAGAACACTTTTTAAAAATAGTTGTCGTATTACAAGTTTATTGTTTTTCCTGGTAACTTGGTCACATATAATGACACAATGCGAAGGTTTTCCAATTTTTTGATTTTTTTTTTAATTTTGCATGCCCATTTCAAAATGCGGTCAAAACGGCGGGCATGACCGTTCCTAGCTAGTGGTTGAATCTTGGAAAACTTTTGGTGTTTCTCTGATTAAATAGATACTTTTGTACCTAAAAATGTTTTTTGGAAAAAATCATGAGCAAACTATGAGGCAGCTGCAGTTCAAACTTGACCCACTTCCTACTGAATCGGCGGAAATTTGTCTTTTTCACGAGAGGTGGCTCAAAGCTTTTAACACCCAACCATTTGGTCAATTATACATTAAATATGGCCTAATATTTTAGAAAATTGATTTGGTCCAATTTTGCAACAAATATTTGGTAGGTTCTTCACAAAAAAGCTTACTTTGGGCACTCGGGAAATGGAAAATGTATTTTTCGTGCAAAGAAAATGAAAACTCCCTTTGGCAACATTGTTTGGTTTCAAAATGCGGTCAAAACGATGGGCATGCTCATTCTTAGTTAGAGGTGGAATCTTGCGGAACTTTTGGTGGATATCTAATGAAATAACTACTTGTGTACAAAAGGAAAAAACACAATTACAATAGCTTAATTCCCATTGGTCGAAACGTTTGTGCCATGGATCGATGACATGGCACACATCCATCCATCTATCTCTTCATCCCATGTCCATCCATCCATCCATCCATCGAGAGAAAAAGGAAACCCACCGCGAAAGCCTCGAACCAGCGATACAAAGAGAGAGAGAGAGAGAGAGAGAGAGAGAGAGCGAGAGCTCGCCTCCTCCCCTCCCTTCCAGATCGCCGCCGCCACCTCCCTTTGACGGAGCTCGCCGTCCTCCATGGCGTCCCCGGCGCCCTCCTCCTCCCGCCCCCTTCCTTCCCCTCACCAGAAATAGAGGGGGCTATGGTTTCGGGCGGGGCGTCACTGGCTGCCTCTCCGCTCTTCTTCGTCGGGATCCGCCGCCCCCACCTCACCTTCGTCTCTCAGCCCGGCTCCTCGACACGGCACAACCACGCAGCATCCGAGGAGGCTAGGGTTTTTGGTTTGTCCCTCCCAACCCCCCTCTATTTCACCATAACCCTCCCCCTCCTCATCACCTCATCTCTTCTACCTTGCAGATCCACCACGCCATGGGCAGATTGAGCCCCCGATGCCATGGTCTTCCTCCGCCCGCTGGACGAGGCGTCGCTGGTGGCCTACATCCGGGCGACCCTGGCGCCGGCCTCTAGCCTCGGCGGCCGCGTCTACGACCTCGCCGTCAAGGAGGTCAGCGACGGAAGCCTCCTATCGTCTCCTCCGACGCCGGCTCCGTCGTCGTCAAGCAGGTTCGTCCCCCTGTCCTGCCTCTCCATCCCATTTCCCCCAGACTGGACCTGACTAACACGTTCCGGATCAGATCAGGCGCTGCCATACATCCACTGCGTGGTGGACTCTTGGCCGATGACGAGGGAGCTGGCCTACGTCGAGACGTCCGCCCCACATCATCCTCCGCAAGGGCCTCATCGCCGGCGTCCAGTATCCTCTACTCGCCAAGCACATGGCTGACTACATGGCCAAGACCCTCTTCTTCACCTCCCTCTGCAGCTCCACCATCGAGCATAAGAAAGAAGGTTGGGGAATTCTTCTGCGTGTAAAAGGCCACCACCGAACAACTCCACCACCTATGCTCATCAGAATTCTTCTATGTGTAAAAGGGGAACAGAGTGAACCTGATGACATATCTTAATTCTTATGCTGTGATTGAATTGCAGTTGCTCGGTACTGTGAGAACGTGGAGATGTGCAAGTTGCGGAGCAAGTTGTCTTCTCGTACCCATACATGGTCTCCAAATACAACCGCAAGTTGTCTCGTTGTATTACAAATTGTGATTAATGTGTAGTTCTTAGGCGTTCACTTGGTTCAGTATTATGGTGCAAATTACAATGATGAGTGTGCAATTCTTAGGATTTTACTTAGTTCGATACTGTGGTACAAATCATGTTGATGACTCTGCAATTCGTAAGGTTTTTACTTTGGTTATTATATATAAAATCATGTCTGAACCTGAACTATATACTCTGTGCCACTTGGCTCTTTTGTGGTACTAGTAGTCGTAACTTGTAATTATAGAATATATAACCATCTTAAGCTCATCTAGTAATCTGATTTGAACCTGTTCCATGTAAATTAGCTTTGGTTTTGCTAAGAACAACAACACCAAATTAGTTTTGGTTTTGCTAGGATGTGTCATTGAGTTTGTAGATAACAATAATGATGTGTTTATCTGCTTTATTCATGATGTGGTAGTAGAAATAAAATAGACAGATTGGACAGTGTTATGGCTTTGATTTTCCTAGGTTGTAATTTTGTTCCATATTGTGTTATGTTAGACATTGTATAATCTAGAATATAAGTGAGGTTTCTAATGTGCTTATGCTGGATTAATGCATCAACCTGAGATGTTACAAACCTTGAGCCAAAACCTAAGACATCTCATTTTATTTGATCATCATTGTGGTCAAAATGCTACTGCTTGATTTCATACAAGTATTTGTCCTGAACTTTTGTATAGATGTATCCATATTTGTTTTGTACTTTTTTATAAATGATAGTTTGCGCAAGATGCGCATATGATAATTGTCGTTTGACCCACATTGCTTTTAAAAACTTGGGTCTGATGATCTTTCCTTCTCAGCTGCAGGCTCCTCGCGATAAAGGTTGTGTTGCTTCCACTAGAATTTCTGGTCACCGGCAACCAGTTGCGTAGTTGCGTCTCTACAGTTTGCATTTCGAGTTGATCTGCTGTAGGTTCTTGCTTCTCCCATGTAGAATACTCATGTGTTACTGCTTTCCTTAACTCTGTACTTGACAGTTGAACATGAGCATGTTATAGGATCAGCTTACCAATGCTTCAACAGCTTTGAAAAGTATTTATTGATCAACTGCTTTCTGTCCAAAGGCATACTATTCTTCAGTCACAATCTGGTAGCTAATTCACGTATGCGTTCCACTGTCCGTTAGTTTTGCTAATATAGTTTCTACTCTCTCGATTGATTGCTATTTTTGGGAATTGGTAATTGTCTTGTTTTCTGTACAAGATATATGATTTTTATGTATTTACTATTTATTGTCCGAGAAGCATATCTGTAGAAATGTATAAGATTTCATATTTATTTTAAAAAGTGTCTAGCCGTGCATGAAGGTCTACGAGTCTATCACTAGTAGTTCAATTGCTCATGAATCTTGCTAGTTATTTGTAGTTTCCTGTGTTTTGTTTCAACGTTTGCTTTTATTTTATTCCTAACCATTTTGTTCTGTAACATGCAGATGTTGACCTTCGTTCATGTTTAGTCGCAAGCCACAGGATGAAGAAGTCAAAAGAAGCATAGAGTTCAGCTCATTGGAGCTGGTTATACTTGGATAGATAGTTATAGTTCGATATTTTAGTTGTGTTTTTGGTAGCTGGATACCTGATGTGAACTATGTTTGATTGTAAACCTGATGTGAACTATGTTTGATTGTAACGTGCCAAGTTTGGTAGCTTGCTCTGTTTGAAATTTAAATTATGTTCTTTGTCTGTTCAGATTTAAATTCGTCATTTAATTATTGGTAAATTGAAATCTGAATAATATTTTAAATTGGTTATTTATTTACTGGTAAATTGAAATTTGAATAATATGGCCTGACAACTGGGACACATCTGGCTATTGGACCCATATTCTGAAAAAAGAAAAATTGAATCTGTCGAGCTGAATTAGCCACGGCCCAGAAAATAGAAGGCCGAATTGTTGGTCTTGGCCCATGTAGCTGACCGAAATTGACAGGAAAGAAATATATTAAATGGGCTGAATTATTGGGCTTGGCCCATATAGATGGCAGAACTGGACCGGGCTGATTCTAATCTACGACCTTTTCATTTGGTCGCAATTTTGCCACGTCAGCTTGCCGAGTTGGATCTGACGTGGTGTGGGCAGGTTACCAGTGACCAAAATAATTGGTCGTAGAACCTACGACCTTTTATTTTGGTCGTAGCTATCTACGACCATTTCAGAACAAAGGTCGTTAAGTTTCATTAAAGACGGCCAACTTTTGACCAACTGTTTTTGGTCACAAATAGGTCACAAATGGACAACAATGACCATTCAGTGACCAATATTGATGGTCGCAAATTGACATATTTCTTGTAGTGTGTGTTTGTTGGGATCCGATGAATTGTGAGTTTATGATCAGATTATCCATGAATATATTTGAGTCTTTGCTGAACTCTTTTATGCATGATTATTATAGCCTCGTATTTCTTCTCCGATCAATTGATTTGGTTTGGCCAACTAGATTGATTTATCTTGCCATGGGAAGAGGTGCTTTGTAATGGGTTCGATCTTGCGGTGCTCAATCCCAGTGACAGAAAGGGACATGACACGTATGTATCGTTCCTATTAAGGGTAAAAAGATGGGGTTTATTCATACGTGAGTTTATCTTGTCTACATCATGTCATCGTTCTTAAGGCGTTACTCCGTTCTTTATGGACTTAATACACTAGATGCATGCTGGATAGCGGTCGATGTGTGGAGTAATAGTAGTAGATGCAGGCAGGAGTCGGTCTACTTGTTTCTGACGTGATGCCTATATACATGATCATTGCCTTGGATATCATCATGATTATTTGCTTTTCTATCAATTGCCCAACAGTAATTTGTCTACCCACCGTATGCTATTTTCTTGAGAGAAGCCTCTAGTGAAATCTATGGCCCCCAGGTCTATCTAAATCAGATTACTAAAACCCTAAAAATATTGCTGCCATTTTCTTTTATTTATTTTATTTTGTATTTTTGTTTCTATCTATCTATCTATACCATACAATTTAATCTTGCAATTGACCGTCGAGAGATTGACAACCTCTCGTTTGCGTTGGGTGCAAGGATTTGTTGTTTGTGTGCAGGTGCTGCTAATGAGGTGTTGCGTGATTCTCCTACTGGTTCGATAACCTTGGTTTCATAACTGAGGGAAATACTTATCTCTACTATGCTGCATCATCCCTTCCTCTTCGGGGAAATACCAACGCAAGCTACAAGTAGCAGACACCTCCGCTGTCCAAGAAGAGACTAATGTTTTGCAGGAATCTATGGAAGAAGAAATTGCTGAAACTGTGAGCTCATTAGATGAAAAAGATGAGGAGGAGAGCGAAGAACAAAAAGGAGGAAGAGCGGATTGATCACCCGTGCCCACCTTCTAATGAGAGTAACTCTTCAACTCATACATTGTTTAATTTCCCTTCGTGCTTACCGAAGGATGAATGATATGATAATTGCTATGATCCCTTGGATTCATTTGAAATACCCCTTTTTGATGAAATTGATGCTTGCTATGCTTGTGGCCATGATGCCAATTTTAATTATGCTTATGGAGATGAACTTGCTATAGTTCCTTATGTTAAACACGAAATTGTTGCTATTGCACCCACACATGATAGTCCTATTATCTTTTTGAATTCTCCCAACTACACTATATCGAAGAAGTTTGCACTTATTAAGGATTATATTGATGGGTTGCGTTTTACCATTGCACATGATAATTTTGATGAATATAATATGCATGTGCTTGCTGCTCCTACTTGCAATTATAATGAGAGAGGAACTACATCTCCACCTCTCTATGTTTCCAATACATAAAATTGCAAGAAATTGTTTATACTATGTATTGGCCTTTACTTGATGTGCATGAATTGTTCTTTTATGACATGCCGACGCATAGGAAGAGAGTTAGACTCCGTTGTTCCATGATATATATTGCTTTGTCTCACTACTAAATTATAAATCATTGTTAATTAAAATTGGCTTTGATATACTTTGGGATCCGGGTGGATCAATTACTTCAGCACTTTATGCCTAGCTTAATGGCTTTAAAGAAAGTGCTGCCTGGGAGACAACCCTAAAGTTTTAGAGAGTCATTTTATTCTTGTGTGCTTTTAAAATTTTAAAAAATATATATAGAGGGGAACCTAAAACTTTTCAAAAAGAAAAGTGAAAGTGAGAAAGACGAACACCGTTGAAGTGGGGGACATCCTTTAACTTTGTTCGTGCCCATGGAAACTTTGTGAATCTTGATTACAGAAACTTTTCAACAAAAGTAATTATCCACATGTACAAATCCATTGTATTATAAAAATAATGTGTCAAGATTTACATTTAGGATGTTTAAATTGCTTGTTTGGTATGTGCTGTGAAAAAACAGAAACTTTTGCTGTAGTGCTTGAATTTTCATATTTTACTGGAGTGTGCAAAAATTCTGAAATTTTTACACGGTAATTCTATGAAAATTATTTATTTTTTCCTAATGTTTCAGAATTTTTTTAGTTACAGAAGTATATGTTTCATTTGCATCTTTACAGACTGTCCTGTTTTCACATATTGCTGTTATAGTTTCTTTATTTGCGTATGTTTGAAATCTTGTTCAGCCCCATTGACTTGGGAGCCATAGAATTGTGATAGCATACAGTGGGTAATGTTTGATTATAATTATACAATAATGTTACAGCAGGACATGATGGGATTTGATGTTATATGTACTAACCCCTCTAATAAAAGTTCGGTTAAGTTTTGTGTGGATGAAGTGTTCGAAGATCGAGGAGGTATCAATATGAGGAGAATAAGGAGAGGCAAGAGCTCAATCTTGGGGATGCCCAAGGCACCCCAAGTAAATATTCAAGGAGACTCAAGCGTCTAAGCTTGGGGATGCCCCGGAAGGCATCCCATCTTTCTTCTTCAACAATTATCGGTATGTCTCGGTTTTTGTTTTGTTCACATGATATGCGTAAATTCTTGGAGCGCCGTGTGCTTTTTTATTTTTATTTTAATAATGCACCATGCTGGTATGAGATAGTCATTGGTTGATTTATAGAATGCTCTTTGTACTTCACTTATATCTTTTGAGTATGGCTTTATAGAATGCTTCAAGTGCTTCACTTATATCTTTTGAAGTTTGGATGCCTGTTTCTCTACATATAGAAAACCGTTATTTGTAGAATGCTCTTTTGCTTCACTTATATTTATTAGAGTGTGGTCTTTTGTAGAAAGAATTAAACTCTCATGCTTCACTTATATCTATTTAGAGAGTCAACAGGAATTGGTCATTCACATGGTTAGTCATAAAATCCTACATAAAACTTGTAGATCACTGAATATGATAAGTTTGATTCCTTGAAATAGTTTTGCGATATTGAGATGGTAATATGTGGGAGGTACTAGTGAATAATTGTGGTTTAGTAAGAATATTGGTGTTAAAGTTTGTGATTCCCAAAGCATGCACATATAGTCTTTAGTTATGCTAAGAAGTTGGAGCATGGTTTATTATTGAGTGTCTTCCTTTGCGTGGAGGTCGGGGGCGCGCGATGGTAAACTCCTACCAACCTCCCCCCTAGGGGCATGCGTAGTAGTACTTTGTTTCGAGGGCTAATAGACTTTCACAATAAGTATGTGAGTTCTTTATGACTAATGTGAGTCCATGGATTATATGCACTCTCACCCTTCCGCAATTTGCTAGCCTCTTCGGTACCATGCATTGCCCTTTCTCACCTTGAGAGTTGGTGCAAACTTCGCCGGTGCATCCAAACCCCGTTATATGATACGCTCTATCACACATAAGCGTCCTTATATCTTCCTCAAAACAGCCACCATACCTACCTATCATGGCATTTCCATAGCCATTCCGAGATATATTGCCATGCAACTTCCATCGTCATCATATACATGACTTGAGCATTCATTGTCATATTGCTTTGCATGATCGTACGACAGCTAGCATGATATTTTCATGGCTTGTCCGTTTTTTGATATCTTTGCTACGCTAGATCATTGCACATCCTGGTACACTGCCAGAGGCATTTATATAGAGTCATCTTGTATAGTTTTTTTATCGAGTTGTAATATCGAGTTGTAAGTAAATAAAAGTGTGGTGATCATCATTATTAGAGTGTTGCCCCTACCTGTGAGGATAAAAAATGAAAAAAAGAGGCCAAAAAGAGCCCACCAAAAGAAACAAAAAAAATAAAACAAAAGAGAAAACAAAAAATATGAAATGAGAGAAAAAGAGAGAAGGGGCAATGCTACTATCCTTTACCACACTTGTGCTTCACAGTAGCACCATGTTTTTCATATAGAGAGTCTCCTATGTTGTCACTTTGATATACTAGTGGGAATTTTTTTTTCATTATAGAACTTGGCTTGTATATTCCGATGATGGGCTTCCTTAAATGCCCGCGGTCTTCATGAGTAAGCAAGTTGGATGCACACCCACTTAGTTTTCAGTTTTAGCTTTCATACACTTATAGCTCTTAGTGCATCCATTGCATGGCAATCCCTACTCCTCGCATTGATATCGATTGACGGGCATCTCCATAGCCCGTTGATCTGCCTAGTTGATGCGAGACTTTCTCCCTTTTTGACTTCTCCTAATTGATCCCTACCACCACATTCTATTCCACCTATAGTGCTATGTCGATGGCTCACGCTCATGTATTGCGTGGGGGTTGAAAAAGCTGAAGCGCGTTAAAAAGTATGAACCAATTGCTTGGCTGACATCGGGGTTGTACATGATTTATATTTTGTGTTAAGAATATGGAGCATGACAAGGCTATATGATTTTGTAGGGATAGTGTTCTTTAGCATTTTTATTCTGAAAGGCATGATTGTTTGTTGGTATGCTTGAGTATTGATGTCTTTATATAAAATTATATACTATTGCTTTGAATCACTCGTATCTTAATATTCATGCCATGATTAGATTATATGATCAAGATTATGCTAGGTAGCATTCCCATCAAAAATTATCTTTTTATCATTTACCTACTCGATGACGAGTAGGAATTAAACTTGGGGATGCTGATACGTCTCCGTCGTATCTATAATTTTTGATTGTTTCATGCCAATATTCTAGAACTTTCATATACTTTTGGCAACATTTTATATTATTTTTGGGACTAACATATTGATCCAGTGCCCAGTGCCAGTTCCTATTTTCTGCTTGTTTTTTGTTTCGCAGAAAATCCATATCAAATGAAGACCAAACGCGATAAAATTTTATGGAGAATTATTTTGGAATATATGTGATTTTTAGGAAGAAGAATCAACACAAGACGGTGCCCGAGGTGGCCATAAGGCAACAGGGCGCGGCCCTAGGGGGGTCACGCCGTGTTGCCTTGTGACTCCCTCGAATGTCGGTTGTGGCCCTTCTTTTGCCGCAAGAAAGATAATTTCTAGAGAAAAATCCCCTCAAAATTTCAGCCCAATCAGAGTTACGGATCTCCGGTAATATAAAAAACGGTGAAGGGGTCAGAAAACAGACGCGAAACAGAAGAGAAACAGAGAGAGAGATCCAATCTCGGAGGGGCTCCTGCCCTCTGGGAGCCATGGTGGCCATGGACCAGAGGGGAAACTCTCCTCCCATCTAGGGGGGAGGCCAAGCAAGAAGAAGAAGGAGGGGCTCTCCCCCTCTCTTCCGGAGGCGCCGGAGCGCCACCGGGGGAACCATCATGACGGCGATCTACACCAACAACTTTGCCGCCGTCAACACCAACTCTCTCCCCCTCTATGCACTGGTGTAACACCTCTTCTCCCCACTGTAATCTCTACTTAAACATGGCGCTTAACGCTATATATTATTATCCAATGATATGTGGCAATCCTATGATGTTTGAGTAGTTTTGTTTTGTCCTATGGGTTGATTGATGATCGTGATTGGTTTGAGTTGTATGTTTTATTTTGGTGCTGTCGTATGGTGCCCTCCATGTCGCGCAAGCGTGAGGGATTCCCGCTGTAGGGTTTGCAATACATTCATAATTCTCTTATAGTGGGCTGCTAGAGTGACAGAAGCTTACACCCGAGTAAGGGCGTTGTTGCGTATGGGAGTAAAGAGGACTTGTTACTTAATACTATGGTTGGGTTTTACCTTAATGATCTTTGGTAGTTGCGGATGCTTGCTAGAGTTCCAATCATAAGTGCATATGATCCAAGTATGGAAAGTATCTTAGCTCATGCCTCTCCCTCATATAAAATTGCAATAATGATTACCGGTCTAGTTATCGATTGCCTAGGGACAAATCTTTCTCTTTGTGTTACAAAAAGCTCTCTACTAAAACAAACTAACTTTTATTATCTCTCAAAGTACTCCTAGTTTTATTCTTGCAAAGTAGTTCTGGCATTACACCTACAAAGTACTTCTAGTTTCATACTTGTTCTAGGTAAAGCAAACGTTAAGTGTGCGTAGAGTTGTATCGATGGTCGATAGAACTTGAAGGGAATATTGATTCTACCTTTAGCTCCTCGTTGGGTTTGACACTCTTATTCATCGAAAAAGCTACAATTGATCCCCTATACTCGTGGGTTATCAATGCGTAGCAGATCTTGTTTCCAAGTTCTTGGCAATATGCTGTGAAGGCGCGGCTCGTGAATTGGGTGCCGTTGTCGGTGATGATCCTGTTGGGTACACCAAAACGAGCAACCAATCCTTTGAGAAACTTGATGGCTAACTGTGCCGTCACCTTCCTCACAGGCTCTACCTCAGGCCACTTTGTAAACTTGTCAATGGCACCGTACAAGAATTCAAAGCCCTGGTAGCACGGGGGAAGGGGCCGACGTTGTCGAGCCCCCAGACCGAGAAAGGCCAGGAGAGAGGGATGGTTTGGAAGGCTTGAGCTAGCTGGTGGATGTCCTTGGAGTGGAACTGGCATGCTTCGCACCTGATGACCACCGCCAAGGCGTCTTGAAGGGCTGTCGGCCAGTAGAATCCTTGACGGAATGCCTTGCCGACAAGCGTGTGCGACCCAATATGAAAGCCACACATCCCTTCATGCATCTCTTCCAACAGCCTCTGTCCATCTTCCTGGCAGATGCACTTCAATTTCACCCTGTTTGGTCTTTTCCTGTACAAAATGTTGTCGACAAATTTGTACATCCTTGATTGACGGGCTACTCTTTCTGCGTCTTCTTGCTCATCGAGAAGATCTCCTGTTTGTAGGTACTGGACAAAATTGGCTGTGCCCAATGTTAGAAATATGCCCTAGAGGCAATAATAAATTGGTTATTATCATATTTCCTTGTTCATGATAAATGTTTATTATTCATGCTAGAATTGTATTGATTGGAAACTTAAATACATGTGTGGATACAAAAACAACACGGTGTCCCTAGTGAGCCTCTACTAGACTAGCTCGTTTATCAAAGATGGTTAGGATTTCCTAACCATAGACATGAGTTGTCATTTGATAATGGGATCACATCATTAGGAGAATGATGTGATGGAAAAGACCCAACCATAAGCTTAGCATCAGATCGTTTAGTTATTTAATACAGCTTTCTTCATGTCAAGTATCTGTTCCTTAGACCATGAGATCGTGCAACTCCCGGACACTGGAGGAATACTTAGTGTGTATCCAAATGTCACATCATAACTGGGTGATCATAAAGGTGCTCTACAAGTATCTCCGAAGGTGTTTATTGGGTTGGCACGGATCGAGAGTGGGATTTGTCACTCCGTATGATGGAGAGATATCGCTGGGCCATCTTGGTAATACAACATCGTAAAGAACTTGCAAGCAATGTCGCTAATGAGTTAGTCACGGGATCTTATATTACAGAACGAGTAAAATACTTGCCAGTAACGAGATTGAACTAGGTATGGAGATACTGACGATCGAATCTCGGGCAAGTAACATATCGCTGGACAAAGGGAATTGCATACGGGATTAACTGAATCCTCGACATCGTGGTTCAACCGATAAAAGATCTTCATGGAATATGTAGGAACCAATATGGGCATCCAGGTTCTGCTATTGGTTATTGACCAGAGAGGTGTCTCGGTCATGTCTACATGATTCTCGAACCCGCAGGGTCCGCACGCTTAACGTTCGGTGACGCTAGAGTAGTATTGGGATATGTGCGTTGGTGGCCGAATGTTGTTCGGAGTCCTAGATGAGATCCCGGATATCACGAGGAGCTCCGGAATGGTCTAGAGGTAAAGATTTATATATATGAAGTCCTATTTTGGTCGCCGGAAAAGTTTCGGGTATTACCGGCAGTGTACCGGGAGTGCCGAAAGGGGTCCGGGGGTCCACCTGCCCCGGGGGCCCACATGAGCTGTAGGGGGTGCGCCTTGGCCTATATGGGCTAGGGGCACCAGCCCTAAGAGGCCCATGCGCCAAGGAGAGGTGTAGGAGGAAGAGTCCTAAGGGGGGAAGGCACCCCCCTTGGTCCCTTGGGGAGGGAGGAAACCTCCCTAGGCCGGCGCCCCCTCCTTGGAGGAGGGGCTAGGGCTGCGCCCCAGACCACCCCCTTGCCTCCTATATATAGTGGGAGAGAGGGAGGGGCTTGACACACCAATTCCCACACCCCGGCGGCAGCCCTACCTCTCCCATAACTCTGTTTTCTCCTCCGATCGCATCTCCGGTGGCGCTTGGCGAAGCCCTGCCGGGATAGCACCACCACCATCTCCACCATGCTGTTGTGCTGGTCGAGATCCCATCTACTTCTCCCGCCTCGCTCGCTGGATCAAGAAGGAGGAGGCGTCATTGAGCCGCACGTGTGCTGAACGCGGAGGTGCCGTCCGTTTGGTACTTCATCGGATTGGATCGCGATTGGATCATGAAGAGTATGACTACATCAACCGTGTTATATACGCTTCTGCTTTCAGTCTACAAGGGTATGTACACACACTCTCCTCTCGTTGCTATGCTTCTCATAGATAGATCTTGGGTGAATTGTAGGAATTTTTTTGATTTTCATGCTTCGTTCCCCATCAGTGATAACAGAGCTAGGTCTATGTGTAGATGTATATGCACGAGTAGAACACAAAGAAGTTGTGGGCGTTGATGCTCAAATTGCTTACCTCTTTTGTCTTATTTGGATTCAGCGGTATTGTGGGATGAAGCTGCTCGGACCAACCTTACATGTCCTCGCACATGAGACCAGTTCCACCGACTGACATGCAACTTGTTTTGCATAAGGTGGCTGGCGGGTGTCTGTCTCTCCTACTTTAGTTGAATCTGATTTGACAAAGGCGGTCCTTGTAGAAGGTTAAAAGGCAACTTTATTATCACCGTTGTGGCTTTATGTAGGTAAGAACGGTTCTTGCTAGTTGCCCATAGCAGCTACGTAAAATTTGCAACAACAAAGTAGAGGACGTCTAACTTGTTTTTGCAGGGCATGTTGTGATGTGGTATGGCCAAAATGTGATGTGATATATGTTGATGTATGAGATGATCCTATTTTGTAATAGGTTCACGACTTGCATGTCGATGAGTACGACAACCGGCAGGAGCCATAGGGTTGTCTTTAATTTATTAATCGCCATGTAATTGCTTTACTTTATCGCTATGTGTTAGCAATAGTTGTATAAGCAATAGTTGGTGAGACAACCACGTGACGACACGATGATGGAGATCATGATGATGGAGATCATGGTGTCATGCCGGTGACGATGGAGATCATGTCATTGCTTTGAAGGTGGAGATCAAAAGCACAAGATGATAATGGCCATATCATGTCACATATTTTTGATTGCATGTGATGTTTATCTTGTTATGCATCTTATTTTGCTTAGGACGATGGTAGCATTATAAGATGATCCCTTCACTTAATTTGAAGATAAAAGTGTTCTCCCTAAGTATGCACCATTGCGAAAGTTCGTTGTTTCGAAGCACCTCGTGATGATTGGGTGTGATAGACTCTACGTTCGCATGCAACGGGTGTAAGCCAGTTTTACACATGCAGAATACTTGGGTTACTCTTGACGAGCCTAGCATGTACAGACATGGCCTCGGAACACGGAGGACCGAAAGGTCGAACATGAGTCATATAGTAGATATGATCAACACGGAGATGTTCACCATTGATGACTACCCCATCTCACGTGATGATCGGACATGGGTCAGTTGATTTGGATCATGTAGCACTTAGACAACTTGAGGGATGTTGATTTAAGTGGGAGTTCATTAGTAATTTGATTAACTGAACGGATTATCATGAACTTAGTCTAAATTGTCTTTGCAAAATTGTGTTGTAGATCAATGGCTCGCGCTGTAGTTCCCCTGAATTTTAATGCGTTCCTAGAGAAAGCTAAGTTGAAAGATAATGGAAGCAACTATGCGGACTGGGTCCGTAACTTGAGGATTATCCTCACTGCTACACAGAAGGCTTATGTCCTTGATGCACCGCTAGGTGAAGCACCCCCTCCAGCGTTGTCTGTGGATGTGGTGAACATTTGGTAGGCACGTTCTGATGACTACTCGATAGTTCAGTGCGCCATGCTTTACGGCTTAGAACCAGGGCTCCAAAGACGTTTTGAGCACCACGGAGCATATGAGATGTTCCAGGAGCTGAAATTGGTATTTCAAGATCATGCCCGGGTTGAGAGGTATGACACCTCTGACAAGTTCTTTAGCTGCAAGATGGAGGAGAACAGCTCCGTTAGTGAGCATATACTCAAAATGTCTGGGTATAACAACCGCTTGAATCAGTTGGGAGTTAATCTTCCAGATGAGACGGTTATTGACAGAGTTCTCCAGTCACTGCCACCAAGCTACAAAGGCTTTCTGATGAACTATAATATGCAAGGGATGGAGAAAACGATCCCTGAGCTCTTCGCGATACTTAAGGCTGCGGAGGTAGAAATCAAGAAGGAGCATCAAGTGTTGATGGTTAAAAAGACCACTAGTTTCAAGAAAGGCAAGGGAAAGAAAGGGAACTTCAAGAAGAATGGCAAGACAGTTGCGGCTCCCATGAAGAAACCCAAGGATGGACCCAAACCTGAGACTGAGTGCTTCTATTGCAAGGGGAATGGTCACTGGAAGCGGAACTGCCCCAAGTACTTGGCAGATAAGAAGGCTGGTGCTACTTGTGATCTGTGTTGGTTTTTCCCCGAAGAGGAAGGGATGATGCAGTATAATAGAGATAAGTATTTCCCTCAGTTATAGAACCAAGGTTATCAATCCTGTAGGAGAATCACGCAACACCTCGTTAACACTACCTGCACACAAAATAACAAATCCTTGCACCCAACGCAAACAAGGGGTTGTCAATTCCTTGGCGGTTAATTGCAAGATTAAATTGTATGGTGATAGATAGATAGATTGAACTAAAATATAAAATAAAATAAATAAATTAAAAATGCAACAAGGTATTTTTAGGATTTTTAATATATGATTTGGATAGACCCGGGGGCCATAGTTTTCACTAGAGGCTGCTCTCATAAAAATATCATACGGTGGGTAAACAAATTACTGTTGGACAATTGATAGAAAAGCAAATAATCATGACGATATCCAAGGCAATGATCATGTATATAGGCATCACGTCTGAGACAAGTAGGCTGACTCCTGCCTGCATCTACTACTATTACTCCACACATCGACCGCTATCCAGCATGCATCTGGTGTATTAAGTCAATAAAGAACGGAGTAACGCCTTAAGCAAGATGACATGATGTAGACAAAGTAAACTCACGCATGAATAAACCCCATCTTTTAACCCTTAATAGCAACGATACATACGTGTCATGTCCCTTTCTGTCACTGGGATTGAGCACCGCAAGATCGAACCCATTACAAAGCACCTCTCCCATTGCAAGATAAATCAATCTAGTTGGCCAAACCAAATCACTAGATCAGAGAGAAATACGAAGCTATAACAATCATGCATAAAAGAGTTCAAAGAAGACTCAAATAATATTCATGGATAATCTGATCATAAACTCACAATTCATCGGATCCCAACAAACACACCGCAAAAAGTGATTACATCAGATAGAACTCCAAGAACATCGAGGAGAACATTGTATTGAAGATCAAAAAGAGAGAAGAAGCCATCTAGCTACTAACTATGGACCCGAAGGTCTGTGGTAAACTACTCATGCATCATCGGAAGGACAGCAAGGTTGATGTAGAGCCCCTCCGTGATCGATTCCCCCTCCGGCGGAGTACCGGAAAAGGCCTCCAGATGGGATCTCTCGAGAACAGAAGCTTGCGGCGGCGGAAAAAGTATTTCGTGGACTCCTCTATTGGTTTCCCGATTTTAGAGAATTTATAGTGGAGGAATTAGGTCAAACGGAGTCTTGTGGGCCCCATGAGCCACCAGGGCACGCCCCCTCCTGGGGCGCGCCGTGGTGCCTCGTGGGCCACTGCTTCATCTTCTCGTCCCCTCCCGAAGCTTCTAGTGTTTGTTATGTCCAGAAAAAAATCTACAACAACTTTCGTGGCATTTGGACTTTGTTTGGTACTGATATTCTGGAAAACCAAAAACAGGCAAAAAAATAGCAACTGACACTGGGCACTAAGTTAATAGGTTAGTCCTAAAAAATGATATATAATTGTTGTAAATGTATATAAAAACATCCAAGATTGATATTATAATAGCATGGAACAATAAAAAATTATAGATACGTTGGAGACGTATCAGCTGGTAACGTCAACAAAGGTATATTTGATATACATGTTATTGATGTGTACCTTACTAGTGCTCGTAGTAGCGCCTGGGTATTTTATACTGGTTCAGTTGCTAATATTTGTAACTCGAAACAGGAGCTGTGGAATAAATGGTCACTAGCTAAGGACGAGGTGACGATGCGCGTCGGAAATGGTTCAAAGGTTGATGTGATCGCCGTCGGCACGCTCCCTCTAAATCTACCTTCGGGATTAGTTTTAAACCTGAATAATTGTTATTTGGTGCCTACGTTAAGCATGAACATTATATCTGGATCTTGTTTATTGCGAGAAGGTTATTCATTTAAGTCAAAGAATAAAGGTTGTTCTATTTATATGGATAATATCTTTTATGGTCATGCACCCCTGGTGAATGGTTTATTCTTGTTGAATCTCGATTGTAGTAATACACATGTTCATAATATTGATGCCAAAAGATGCAAAATTAATGGTGATAGTACCACATACTTGTGGCACTGCCGCTTAGGTCATATTGGTATAAAGGGCATGAAGAAACTCCATGCTGATGGACTTTTGGAATCTCTTGATTATGAATCATTTGAGACATGTGAACCATGCCACATGGGCAAGATGCCTAAAACCCCGTTTTCTAGAACAATGCAGCGGGCAAGTGACTTGTTGGAAATAATACATACCGATGTATGCGGTCTGATGAGTGTTGAAGTACACGGTGGATATCGTTATTTTCTTACCTTCACAGATGATTTGAGTATATATGGGTATATTTACTTGATGAAACACAAGTCTGAAACATTTGAAAAGTTCAAGGAGTTTTAGAGTGAAGTAGAGAATCATCATAATAAGAAAATTAAATTTCTACAATCTGATCGTGGAGGTGAATATTTGAGTTATGAGTTTGGTATGCATTTAAGACAATGTGGAATTGTTTCACAGCTCACGCTACCTAGAACACCAAAGCGTAATGGTGTGTCCGAATGTCGTAATCGTACTCTATTGGATATGGTGCATTCTATGATGTCTCTTACCTAATTGCCACTATCGTTTCGGGGTTATGCATTAGAGACAGCCGCATTCACTTTAAATAGGGCACCGTCTAAATCAGTTGAGACGACACCGTATGAGTTGTGGTTTGGCAAGAAACCTAAGTTGTCGTTTCTTAAAGTTTGGGGATGCGATGCTTATGTCAAGAGGCTTCAGCCTGATAAGCTCGAACCCAAAGCGGAGTAGTGCGTCTTCATAGGATACCCAAAAGAGACAATTGGGTATACCTTCTACCACAGATCCGAGGGCAAAATCTTTGTTGCTAAGAATGGGTCCTTTCTAGAGAAGGAGTTTCTCTCGAAAGAAGTGAGTGGGAGGAAAGTAGAACTTGATGAGGTAATTGTACCTTCTCTCGAATTGGAAGGTAGCACATCACAGAAAGAAGTTCCCATGATGTCTACACTAGCCGGAGAGGAAGCTAATGATGATGATCATGAAACTTCGGATCAAGTTACTACTGAACTTCGTAGGTCGACCAGGGTACATTCCACACCAGAGTGGTACGGTAATCCCGTCCTGGAAGTCATGTTGTTAGACAACGGCGAACCTACGAACTATGAAGAAGCAATGATGAGCCCGGATTCTGACAAATGGCTTGAGGCCATGAAATCTGAGATAGGATCCATGTATGAGAACAAAGTATGGACTTTGGTGGACTTGCCCGATGACCAGCAGGCCATTGAGAATAAATGGATCTTTAAGAAGAAGACAGACACTGATGGTAATATCACCGTCTATAAAGCTCGACTTGTCGCAAAGGGTTTCTGACAAGTTCAAGGGGTTGACTACGATGAGACTTTCTCACCCATAGTGATGCTTAAGTCTGTTAGAATTATGTTAGCAATTGTTGCATTTTATGATTATGAGATCTGGCAGATGGACGTCAAAATAGCATTCCTTAACGGGTTTCTTAAGGAAGAGTTGTATATGATGCAACCAAAAGGTTTTGTTGATCCTAAGGATGCTAACAAAGTATGCAAGCTCTAGCGGTCCATCTATGGACTGGTGCAAGCATCTCGAAGTTGGAATATTTGCTTTGATGAGGTGATCAAAGCTTTTGGTTTTATACAAACTTACGAAGAAGCAATTATTTACAAGAAAGTGAGTGGGAGCTCTGTAGCATTTCTAATATTATATGTGGATGACATATTATTGATTGGAAATGATATAGAATTTTTGGAAAGCATAAAAGGTTATTTGAACAAGAGTTTTTCAATGAAAGACCTCGGTGAAGCTGCTTACATATTGGGCATCAAAATCTATAGAGATAGATCATGACGCCTAATAGGACTTTCACAAAGCACATACCTTGACAAAGTTTTGAAGAAGTTCAAAATGGACCAGTCAAAGAAAGGGTTCTTGCCTGTGTTGCAAGGTGTGAAGTTGAGTAAGACTCAAAGCCCGACCACGGCAGAAGAAAGAGAAAGGATGAAAGTCATCCCCTATGCCTCGGCCATAGGCTCTATAATGTATGCCATGCTGTGTACCAGACCTGATGTGTGCCTGGCCATAAGTCTGGCAGGGAGGTACCAAAGTGATCCAGGAGTAGATCACTGGACAACGGTCAAGAATATCCTTAAGTACCTAAAGAGGACTAAGGACATGTTTCTCATTTATGGAGGTGACGAAGAGCTCGTCGTAAAGGGTTACGTCGATGCTAGCTTCGACACAGATCCGGATGACTCTAAGTCTCAAACCGGATACGTATTTATATTGAATGGTGGAGCAGTCAGTTGGTGCAGTTCCAAGCAAAGCGTCGTAGCGGGATCTACATGTGAAGCGAAATATATAGCTGCTTCAGAAGCAGCGCAAGAAGGAGTCTGGATGAAGGAGTTCATATCCGATCTAGGAGTAATACCTAGTGCATCGGATCCAATGACTATTTTTTGTGACAACACTGGAGCTGTTGCCATTGCCAAGGAGCCCCGGTTTCACAAGAAGACAAAGCACATCAACGCCGCTTCAACTCCATTCATAATTACATTAAGGATGGAGACATACAACTTTGCAAAGTACATACAGATCTGAATGTGGCAGACCCGTTGACTAAACCTCTTCCGCGAGCAAAACATGATCAGCACTAGGACTCCATGCGTGTTAGATTCATTACGATGTAAACTAGATTATTGACTCTAGTGCAAGTGGGAGACTGTTGGAAATATGCCCTAGAGGCAATAATAAATTGGTTATTATCATATTTCCTTGTTCATGATAAATGTTTATTATTCATGCAAGAATTGTATTTATCGAAAACTTAAATACATGTGTGGATACATAAACAACACCATGTCCCTAGTGAGCCTCTACTAGACTAGCTCATTTATCAAAGATGGTTAAGGTTTCCTAACCATAGACATGAGTTGTCATTTGATAATGGGATCACATCATTAGGAGAATGATGTGATGGACAAGACCCAACCATAAGCTTAGCATCAAATCGTTTAGTTATTTGCTATAGCTTTCTTCATGTCAAGTATCTGTTCCTTAGACCATGAGATCGTGCAACTCCCTGACATCGGAGGAATACTTAGTGTGTATCCAAACATCACTTCATAACTGGGTGATCATAAAGGTGCTCTACAGGTATCTTCGAAGGTGTTTGTTGGGTTGGCACGGATCAAAACTGGGATTTGTCACTCCGTATGATGGAGAGATATCTCTGGGCCCTCTCGGTAATACAACATCGTAAAGAGCTTGCAAGCAATGTAGCTAATGAGTTAGTCACGGGATCTTGTATTACGGAACGATTAAAGAGACTTGCCGGTAACGAGATTGAACTAGGTATGGAGATACTGACGATCGAATCTCGGGCAAGTAACATATCGCTGGACAAAGGGAATTGCATACGGGATTAGCCGAATCCTCGACATCGTGGTTCAACCAATAAAAGATCTTCGTGGAATATGTAGGAACCAATATGGGCATCTAGGTTCCGCTATTGGTTATTGACCGGAGAGGTGTCTCGGTCATGTCTACATGATTCTCGAACCCGCAGGGTCCGCACGCTTAACGTTCGGTGACGCTAGAGTAGTATTGGGATATGTGCGTTGGTGACCGAATGTTGTTCGGAGTCCCGGATGAGATCTCCGACGTCACGAGGAGCTCGAGAGGTAAAGATCTATATATAGGAAGTCCTATTTTGGTCGCCGGAAAAGTTTCGGGTATTACCGGCAGTGTACCGGGAGTGCCAAAAGGGGTCCGGGGGTCCACCTGCCCTGGGGGCCCACATGAGCTGTAGGGGGTGGGCCTTGGCCAATATGGGCTAGGGGCACCAGCCCTAAGAGGCCCATGCGCCAAGGAGAGGTGCAGGAGGAAGAGTCCTAAGGGGGGAAGGCACCCCCCTAGGTGCCTTGGGGAGGGAGGAAACCTCCCTAGGCCGGCGCCCCCTCCTTGGAGGAGGGGCTAGGACTGCACCCCAAACCTCCCCCTTGCCTCCTATATATAGTGGGAGAGAGGGAGGGGCTTGACACACCAATTCCCACACCCCGGCGGCAGCCCTACCTCTCCCATAACTCCGTTTTCTCCTCCGATCGCATCTCCGGTAACGCTTGGCGAAGCCCTGCCGAGATAGCACCACCACCATCTCCACTACGCCGTCGTGATGGTCGAGATCCCATCTACTTCTCCCCCCTCGCTTGCTGGATCAAAAAGGAGGAGACGTCATCAAGCCACACGTGTGCTAAACGCGGAGGTGCCGTCCATTCGGTACTTCATCGGATTGGATCGCGATTGGATCATGAAGAGTACGACTACATCAACCGCGTTATATACGCTTCCGCTTTCGGTCTACAAGGGTATGTAGACATACTCCCCTCTCGTTGCTATGCTTCTCATAGATAGATCTTGGGTGATTCATAGGAAAAAATTTGATTTTCATGCTTCGTTCCCCATCACCCATGCCGGAGCTTGTGCCTCGACAACAAGGACTAAAGGTACTTCTTCCTCTGCGGGAGCGCTCACTTCGACGGCAAGGATCTGGCTTGCCGGAAGCTGTGGCTCACCGGCCAAGGTTATCTTATCGGCGGTATCCACTTTCTTGGTGGCTGCCGGCAGCTCTGCCGGAAAGTAACCACCAATGTCTTGCTTTCTTTTCTTGGCCAGCCTCGATGGTGTAACGGATGGCTGAGTCAGATGGAGCACAAAAGTCCCTGGTTCCACAGGCATCTTCTAGGCGGCAAGCTTTGACAGGTCATCGGCAATCCAATTTTGGGCACGGGGAACGTGCTCTGCTTGAAGACCGTCAAAGTGATCTTCCAACTTCCTCACTTTATCAACATAGGCCTCCATCAAAGGGTTCTGGTAATCATTGTTGAACTGCCTCACCACAAGCTGCGAGTCGCCTCTGATAATCAACTTTCAAATACCAAGGTCAATTGCAATGCGTAGGCTGGCAAGCAATCCCTCGTACTCAGCAGTGTTGTTGGTGGTCTGCTCCCTGGGAAAGTGCATTTGAAGCACATACTTGAGATGCTCTCCGGTGGGTGCTATAAGTAGCACGCCGGCACCAGCGCCTTTCAGCGTGAAAGCACCGTCAAAGTACATGATCCAATCGTCAACAGTTTCCTTGCCGGGGAGAGAGGTCTTTGGGATTTCTTTGTTTGGCATTGGGGTCCATTCTGCAATGAATTCTGCCAAAGCCCTGCTCTGAATTGTTGAGGTACTCTCAAACTTAAAATCAAAGCTTGACAGCTCCAATGCCCACTCCACAATCCTGTCGGTTGCTTCTGGATTCCTCAGAATACGTTGCAAAGGAAAGCAAGTGACGACGGTGACTGGGTGTGCTTGAAAATAGTGGCGCAGCTTCCTTGAGCCCATGAGAAGGCCAAAGAGCAACTTTTGCACACAAGAATAGCTTGATCTAGCCCCTTGCAGGAGAGAACTGACAAAGCAAACTGGGCGCTGCACCATCTTCTTCTTCTGCACAACTGGCTGATCTGGTTCACTTGCTTGCACAATCTCAGGCTTGTCGGCACCTGACCTTGCCGGAGAAGATTCTGGCTTGTCGGGTCGTGGCTCTGTGGCTGCTGCCTCCTCTTCATCTGCCTCTCTTTCAGCCACAAGTGCAGCACTAACCACTTGATTCATTGCCGCTAAGTATAGCAGCAACGTCTCTTGCGGCCTAGGCGCAACTAAGAATGGCGGAGAGGACAGGTACTCCTTCAAATCTTGGAGCACGGCCTCCGCTTCCGGAGTCCAGTTCACTGGGCTTGCCTTTTTCCATATCTTGAAAAAGGCAAGGCGCGCTCTGCCGATTTGGAGATGAACCTGCTGAGGGCAGCAATGCAGCCAGCAAGATGCCTGACGTCCTTGATGTGTCTTGGTGCTTCAATCTGGTCAATTGCTTTGATCTTGTCAGGGTTGGCTTCAATCCCTCTCTGAGACACAAAGAACCCAAGAAGCTTGCTGAACGGAACACCGAACACACACTTCTCGGGGTTAAGCTTCAAGTTGAGTTTGCGCAAGTTTTCAAATGTTTCTTCCAAATCCTGGATCAATGTTGACTTGTCTCTGGTTTTGAACACAATGTCATCCATGTAGGCTTCCACATTTCTGTGCAGCTGTGGCTCAAAACCGATCTGAACTGCTCTGGCAAATGTCGCCCTGGCACTCTTCAATCCGAAAGGCATACGCAAAAATCAGTATGTGCCACATGGAGTGATGAATGCGGTTTTCTCCTCATCTTCCTTGGCCATAAAAATCTGATGATAACCATAATAGGCATCAAGAAAAGAGAGTAACTCACAGCCGGCAGTGGAGTCTACAATCTGGTCGATGCGCGGCAAAGGGAAAGGATCCTTTGGACAAGCTTTATTTATATCAGTGAAGTCTATACAAAGCCTCCACTTCCCATTCGTCTTGCGCACTACCACTGGATTGGTTAACCATGTGGGCTGTAGCACTCCTCTGACCAGGCCCGCTGCTTCCAGCTTCTTGATTTCCTCGGCAATAAACTCTTGCCGCTCCAAGGATTACTTTCTGACCTTCTGCTTGACGGGTCTCGCATGAGGGCAGACAGCAAGGTGGTGCTCAATTACCTCCCTAGGAACACTGGGGATGTCGGATGCTTGCCAGGCAAACACATCGACATTCACCCGTAGGAAGGCAGCGAGCGCGCTTTCCTATTTGTCATTGAGAGTGGCACTTATGCAGAAAGTGCCACTCATCCCATCTTCCCATGCAGAGACTTGCTTGGTTACCGGCGCAGAGGCCTTGGCTTTCTTGCTCTTGCCGGTAGAGCTCTCTGGTATGTCCTCAACAGGTGTGCTGCACTCTAAAGTGCGCTTCCCGGAGTCCTTATCAGAGATCTTGCCGGTCTTCTTCTTCTTTCCTCCCCCGGGAGCTTTGCCGGCAGGAGCAGGTGCCTTGACGGCAGATGCTGCCACTGCCTCCCAGTAGAGCTTGTCGGCGCAGATGATTCCGTCCTTCTGGTTGGACTTGATGGTGAGGACGCCCATCGGCCCTGGCATCTTGATGGCGTTGTATGTAAAGTGCGACGCAACCATGAACTTGGCCAGCGCCGGGTGGCCCAGAATTCCATTGTATGGTAGCGGCATCTTGACGACGTCGAAGACAATCTTTTCCGTCCGGTAGTTGAGGCCGCTGCCAAATGTGACCAGCAGTGTGTTCTGGCCCTTCGGCTTGTTCCTTCCTGGGCTGATCCCTTGGAAAGTGCCTGTCTCCTCGAGATCCTTGTCAGGGATCTGCAGCCTCTTGATCACATCAGGAGAGATCAAGTTCAAGCAGGCCCCACAGTCAACCAACATCTTTGTCACCTTGAGGTTGCGGATTGTTGGTGAAACCAACAACGGCAAACACCCGACCGTAGTGGTACGATCAGGGTGATCCTCGACGTCAAAGACGATGGGTGTGTGTGACCACTTGAGTGGTTTTTGAGATCCCATCATGGGCTCTGTGGCATTAACCTCACGGACCCATTGCTTCAGTTGCCGGTGCGAGGAGTGCAAAGATGCGCCTCCGTCAACACACATGGCCTCCACTGCATTCTAGAACTCATTTTCGGACCCATCTTCGTCCTCATCACCCTCATCTTCTTTCTGGCCTAGAGCGGCCTTCTCTTTCGGCTGCTTGGCCTTGCCGCGGCGGCCTCCTCGGCCACCATGATTTTGCTTGCCAGACCCACCGGCACCATCTTGGCCCTTCTCCTTGTCGCGCTTCTCGTACTCTTGCTTCTGCTTCTCGGCAAGCTGCTCCACTTGCCGGCACTCCTGGAGGTCGTGGCCCTTAGTATGGTGGATCTTGTAGTACTGCCCACCGGTCTTGCCGCCCTTGTCGCCTGCCGCAGCCTCCCGGCAGTCAGCGCATCCAGCAACCTCCTTGCCGGGGCCTTCTGCCTTAGACTTCTTGGCGGCGTTGGCGTCACCGGGGCTTTCAACTGCTATCACTGACTTGCCTTTGCGCTTTCGGCCCTTCTTCTATGGGGTTGATGCGTCGTCTGCGTTGTCGTCTTCGGAGTCGACCTCGGCGCCAGCATCTTCCCCAGGGAGTCGGATCCCTTCCTCAGCACGTGCACACTTGTCCGCCAAGGCGTACAACTCGTTGATGGTCCTAACCTTCTCAATATTCATCTCGGACCACATTCTGCGGTTGCGCACGTTCGTGTGGAACGCGGCACACACAGCTGCAGGATGAACATCGGGGATGTTGTGGTGCACACGGCTGAACCTTTGTATATACTTGCGGAGGGGCTCGCCATCCCTCTGGGTATGACATGCAAATCGCTAGCTTGAACAGGGAACTTGTGGCCACCCTGGTAAGCAGCAATGAAGCAATGGCACAGATTCGACCAAGAAGAAATGGAGCCCTCCAGCAAGTTCATCAACCACGATCTAACATTGGGCTTGAGCACCAACAGAAAGTAGTTGGCCAGTATCTTGTCATCCCACCCCTCGGCAGCCTGCACCGCAATGGTGTAGATGCCAAGGAACTCTAACGGGCTGAGTGTGCCGTCGTATTTGTCGGGCAGCTCAGGCTTGAAGGCACTGGTGGACGGCCAGCAAACCTGCCGTAGCTCACGAGTAAACGCTGGGCAGCATACCTCGTAAGGTAAACACCCAGGGTACCCTGGCGCAGGCATGTCTGCTACCGGCCCGACACAGTCGTCTGATAGACAGGATGCCTCCCGCCACCACTCAATCTTCGTACGGGCGTCCTCGACGCGCAGCTCCTGGAGCACTTGGCGCTGGTCTTGGCGGCCCCGTGGATCCGACAATGCCATGGACATAGCATCTTGGTCATCTGATCGGCGAGATTGCCACCGCTGTGGTTGTTGACATAGAGGCGACTGCACCGTTGGTGCACCGTCTCCGGCACGGCAGCCAGTTGGCCCTGCCGGAACTGTGGGTGGTCGTCTGGAGGGTCCCACCTCCTGGGTTTTGCCGGGGTCGGCAAAATTGATGATACTCTGGATGGTGGCCCTCCATTCGTCCATCTTGTCAGGAGCTGGCAGGAAGTTCAAAAGCATTTGAACCCACGCCATGGTTTCTGCCGTCGTGGTTGGCATGGCGGGGAACATGGAACGTGACGGCGTTCGACTCCTGGCAGGGCCAGCATGAAGCTCGTCGCGTACCTGTTGCCACAGCGCATGCTCCCCAACGGGCTAGCGTGGTGGTGGTGGTGCCTGAACATCGTGAGGACAATGCTCAGGGCTGGCTTGACGCCGTCCAGGACCACCAGCACCGCAGGGAAGCATGGCGCGCCCATCTTGCGATTGTCGCGGCACACGTCTTGCCGCAGCGTTTTTGGACGTCGCCGCTCCGTCCTTGGACGTCGCGGCGGCGTGGTCCTGGCTTGCACCAGTCCGGACTGTATTGCTACGATGATCATGCTCACCAGAACGTCATTGGAGTTGGCCATCTGCGCCATCTCCGGTGTGTTGACTGCGATCGCCGGAACGGTGGGGATGCTGGACACCCGCACCGCCGGTGCCTCCTGCCCCAACCATCCCAGCCGTAGTGCCTGCGCCGGCCGTGCCTTCTGCGCCTCCTGCGGATGTCTGGGAAGGCTGCTTGGAGGTGGTGGGAGCCGTCGTCACTCCACTCTTCTTCTTCGGCGCCATCGACGAAGGTGATGGGGCTGGTACTCACACTACGAACACTAATTCGTAATACAAGACCCGCTGCCTGGCGCGCCAAAGATGTCGCGGGAAAACGATGATCTATGGGATTGAGAGGATCCCTTTGCGGTTCGGCTGTGGGATCAATGTACTATGAAGAGCAGGGATAACAGATGTAAGAACAAGCAACGATTTATCCAGGTTCGGGCCGCTGTGAGCGTAAAACCCTACTCTTGCCTTGGTGGTTTAATTGTGTATGAACTCAAGATTACAAGGAGCGCAGCTTGCCGGCAAGGTGCGCGGGAAGTGCAGCTACAACACGTAATTGAACTAGGAGTCGACCGTTCTAACTGTAACCATGGGCCCCCTTTTATAGGCCAAGGGGTTACCACAGTGGCTAATACGGTAATTTATAGGGAGTGAACAGTACATGCACCGTCACCAAGTCTATCTCCTAATGGGGTAGGACAAACGCATTAAATGCACCGTTAGGTGCTATACTGGAGAGGCGAGGCTTTGACGAAAAGATCTATACCGCCTGCCCAGCCGGCCTCTTGTTACATTGACATGTCCCAGGAATGGGTGTCATTAAAGTTAATCCTTGTGTGGCATGCTGACACGTGCCTTGGACAGCTACGTTTGACTGCCTGCCCGCTCGACACCTATCATACGTGCTTATCTAGCCGATGATGAGGTGGAGCGGTAACGGGACAGAACGAGCCTGCTGGCACAAAGCTTGCTGGGCCTTCGCTTGCCGGCAAGCAGCTTGCCAGGTTTTGGTCCTGCCGGTTTCCCACCTTGCCGGTGCGAAGCATGCCGGTAAGGGTGATCTTGATCTTCAGTACTAAACTAGTACTTCTCGATGACCTGCCTGGAGGTCTTCTTCATGGTCTTGCTAATCTAAGTCTTGAACCACAGTAATCCTGCAGCAAGACCATGCCGTCAGGAAGGCTACAACTGCCTGTGCACAAGTCAGGGTACGAGGGCACCCATGTTTTAGTACACCGACATCCATCGATACAAAATTATATTTAAAAGTCGAGGGCGGGGCTTTTCCCACGCGCTAGGCGGGGCAGCTTCACCTAGTCGGTTCGATAGAGAGGCGAGGAGGACGAGGGAGTAGCGGATTCAACTTACTGCTGGAAAGGTGGGGTTGTATGATTTGATAGCTCATTACTTCTGGAAAGGTGGGGCCTTGTGATTTGACTTCTCATTATAGTCATTATTACTGCGGCGCTACGACCGGGGTGAGTCTCCCCTCCATGGTGTACAGGTGTTAAGCATGCCACATATGCAAAAAAATCTGATGTGACAAGGTAAAGAGAAGAGAGAGGACTTTGGTGACCCAGGAAGAACCAATGCGAAGCGCGCGAACCTATGCAAAACACTTAAATGAGAGAAGTTTACACAAAG
Organism: Elymus sibiricus; assembly: GCA_039707655.1. Taxonomy (NCBI): domain Eukaryota; kingdom Viridiplantae; phylum Streptophyta; class Magnoliopsida; order Poales; family Poaceae; genus Elymus; species Elymus sibiricus. The sequence continues at coordinate 193,535,126 of CM077670.1, forward strand.
CATGAAGGAGCTTAGTTATCAAAGAATGAAATAGCTATGCTAATTTTTTTAGTAGACTTTAGCACCCCATCTAAGCATGTAGTACTATGCATAATTTGGTGCATCAAACGTCGATCCAGACGCTGGTTGTCCCACATCCAGCATCATACTAGTGGAGTAGTATGTTATAGTAGTACGTATGTACTATCGTTGTTCTCTCTTTTCTACTGTAGTAGTAACTCAGTCGACGTGCGGGGCCGGGGGAGTGTGCCTATGGTCGGTTGCTCAATTGCGGTCCCATGTGTGAGTGCAAATGCAAGATGACGCGCGTTCCATTCCGTGAGCAGCGTGCCGGACTGACCATGTAGGTGCGACGCGAATGCGACAAGCGTGTTGTATATGTACCACCTTTTTCTTTAATTTGAGCTTGTTAGTTTTGCTCCATGGCACAATCCATCGATACTTACAAAACTATATTTAAAAGGCAAGGGTGGGGCAGTTTCGCCTGGTCGTTTTGACAGAGAGGCGAGGAGGATGAGGGAGTAGCGGATTCAACTTACTGCGGGAAAGGTGGGCCTTTGTGATTTGACGGCTCATTACTCCTGGAAGGTGGGGCCTTGTGATTTGACTGCTCGTTATAGTCATTATTACTGTGAGGGGTAAGTCTCCCCTTCCGTTCCCCACTCTAATTTGGTGCATGACATGTCAACCCGGATGCTGGCTGTACATGTCGGCGAACGGAAGTATAATTGTTGCCGACAACCTAAGGAGGAGCAAAGAACCGTGTGGTATACTCTAGTTTTCCACTGGAGTACTAGCCCGACGTAGAAGTGTGAAACATGGCAGCCCAGTGCTATATGGCGATAAAAAATGATCTAGTTTGCTTGTGATCCCATGGCCCCGCTCATCGTTAGCAATGTTTTATTCGTTCCTCGTAGAGAACGTGACTTTTAGCCGTTTTCGACTCGTATACATTTACCAAGTACAAACAAAATAATATGATCACAATGGCAACGGATAATAATTGTCTTACCTATTCAGGATAATTTAGAAGGACACATGCGGAAACGCCTGAAAGACACAGTGGCAAAAGAAGAAGACACCGGGGCAAAAGAAGAAGGAAGATTACCCACAAAAAAAAGAAGGAAGACGCAGACAATGGTCTGGGTCGCTGCTCTCTACATCATGAAGGGTTGCTGCGCGCGGAGTTCTAACTGCTTCTTCATCGCCTCCACGACCTTCATCTCCTCTCGCCTCTCGTCTGCCATCTTCTTCATTGCTTCCATGGCGCGGGATATCTCGAGGTGAGTGTGCATGATCTCTTCCATGTCCGCATGATGTTGCTTGACAGCAGCCATGCTCTCGGTGTGGAGCTTCGCCATGTCCTCCCTAAGTTCCCCGATGATGATGTTCAGCATCTTCACCGAGGCACTGCTCTTCTCTTGCAGCTTCTTCCAGCTGGCGATCTCCTCCTTCAGCAGGTCGAGCTCATGGCAGAGCTTCGCCTTGTCCTCCTCAAGTTCCATGATTTCGCCAGTCGCCTTCTCAATCGAGGCATTGCTCTCCTTCAGCAGCTTCACCAAGCCGGCGATCAACTCCTTATGCTTGTTGAGCTGAGCGGGCATGTCGTCGCGGGCTAACGACTTCAGCATTGCCAGCTCGGCATGTCTCCTCTGCGGCGAATGTGCTTTTGAGAACCCTCTCCTGCCCATGAGATCCTTTGAGGCCTCCACGGTGCGGCGGGCCCTCTTTTTTTTCCGCGGCCTTGGTCGTCGCTCCCTTGTTATTTCTCGGCCCAGAGCTCTTCCCACCGGCCATGGCAGATGCAAGGAACGACGAACAAGAAAGGCTTATGAGGAGGAATGTGCAGTAATATATATTCGAGTAGTTAGTTTCCCTTTTTATAACCTAGTACTAATATGCTGCAAAGTGGGAACACGCTTAGGTTTGATCGGTGTGAACAGGTTTGCAATTAATTATAGCATGGTACTTTGGAATGTGATGGGAAACAAGCTCGGAATTTATTGATGGTTTTGGTTTAGAAGCCCGAAATGGCTCCTGATGAGTTCTCACGACCAAGCATTCAAAAACTCGTGAGAAATCAATGACCATCTTTTTCCAAACGACCAACTATTTTCATAGAAATACAACACATATGGATGGAGTATTTTCATAGAAATACAATACATATAGATGGAGTGGCTGTCACGGTTGCAAACCGCCATGGCGCCGCGTGTTCAATACAGCAACAACTGAGCAGGTCACTGCATCGCTGGTGGGGAAGGAGGGCAGGTCACCTCGCCTAGGATGCATCTCCAATGCCGTCGCTATAGCTGGTTGAGCGATTTGGCTTCTCCTACCGGCCATTTGAACAGTTACACCGGCTTCTCATGCCATTCCACAGGCATGCGCTGTCTCTCCTCCACAGTCAACTCCGTGAATATGATCTCTGCCATTAGCCCCAGCTCGAATTCAACATGACACTGCCAGATGCTGACATCCCTCAGCATCTCACCCCTGAGATCGACATGCGCCTCCGCCTTGTGCTTCGCCAGGCGCAGCTCCTTCTAACTTGTCTCCAATCGATGCGATGCTTCCTCGATCCGATTTGGCCTTGCTGCCCACCACCTACAACGCAGCCCCGGCATGTCCTCCGGCACCACCAATCTATGATTCCAAAGCAATGGATCCCCTCTGAAACACATGTGGGTTTCACTCAAAGGTGGCACTACTGCGGGCCACAGCGAGAGGGAAGCCCGTGGGATGCTGGGATCTAAGGGATTATTCATGGAAGAATCCGATGGGCGAGGCGGGGAGGCGAGCGTAGGCGGTGGAAGAGCCCTACTAGGCTAAGATAAAGATACTACTCCACTCCGTCCATTTTTAAATAAAAAGGCCACCAACAGTAACCGAGGCAAAAATTGATGACATTGCCTCGTAGTACTACCAACCCATGATTTAACTACTCGCATGCATGCAGTGGATGATAGTAATGTCATTCTCAACTACTTCCTCCCTCACGTCCACTCAATTTGCATGCGCTGTATTAATTGACCATCCATTAAGTAAACGACTCTACACGCGTCAAATTATCACGTGGGGTGGCTCTTCGTACAAAAATGTGTTCCACCGTGTACCCGCGTGTGTGTGCGAGGGAATGAGTGCATGCGTGCACATCTTCTCTTCGTGCATGTACTCCACCAGTGTGTGGGGGGGAGAGAGAGTGGTATACATATACCTAGAGAGATACGGTGTGTGTCGGAAAGATTACCCGCGCGTGTTTGTGAGAGAGGACGAGTGCATGCATGCACCTCTCCTGTTTGTGTACGTACTAAACCTAGAGTACAAGTGTATGTGTGTGACATCAACCTATAGAGAGATGGTGTGTGCCAGAAGTCCCGAGAGAGTCATGAGTGTAGGTGTGTGTGGGGGGGGAGGAGGGTGAGATATGATACTTATGTGCCAACACAGTGCGTGTGAAAAAGAGGCTAGTCAATAGTTCGCCACGAGCCTATTCCTGGCGAACGCCCCAATAACCGTAAGATCTGCATTCGACGGTGGAAGTTATTGGACGAAAATAGCACTAAAAAAAGAAATGCCATGGCATTTCTTTTTACTGCCACACCACGCCCCTCCCCTACACATGAAACTGCCACGCGACCGTTCGCAACTGCCGGTTTGCTAGAAATCCCGATAGGTCGGGCTTTTGGCGGTAGGCGGGGAGCTTGGACTGTCGGTTTGCTCACATGCGGTCGCACATGTCAGTGATGTACAAAGCCGATGCGCGTCCCTTCGGTGAGCGGCGGGCCAGACCGACCGCGTGTTGGTGCGACGCGAAGGTGACAGGCTGTAAGTTTACCGCCTACTCCTTGATGAGATTGGTCGATACAAATCCCGATTAAGAAAGGGTAGGGCGGTGTTTTTGCCACGCGGGAGGCATGGGAGTTTTTTTTTTACAATGCGATGGACCCGACACTACAAAAGTCAACGCGGTGGGCAGTACCACTACGCTTGTTGGAGGCGTACATGGGCCCGCGTTCTCGGATACGTACGTGGCGGAGCCGGACGCCCGCCAACCTCTCGTCGCAATAGCGAGGAGCCCGCTGCTGGCTATTTTCTATATAATCAGCTTTGGAATTTTCAATCGTTCACGTGTGACGTGATATCAGCCGTTGATTGCTGTTGATCCAATGGTCTAGGTGGCTGGGATTCGCATCTATCAAAACCTAATTGTACCCTGTTGTGTCTACATTCTTCTGGAACCAGCAGCACGTCACTGTGATCAATCCACACAAGAAGCTCGCAACAATACCTCCCCATGTGCCACGTGGCCTCATGGGTTCCCCCACATCATTTTAATCATAATATATTGACTGAAAAAAGAGAGACATTTTGTAGCGTGCCATTGGACTTCTAACTTACGTGCTTTGCACATACTGGAAGTACTAGTGCCACATCATCGAAAGCCTTTCTACACGCACATTTCTTATACAAATGTGCTCCACCGTGTACCCGCGCGTTTGTATGTGGGAACGAGTGCGTGTGTGCACCTCTTCTCTTTCGTACACCTAGTCTGTGTGTCTGAGAGAGAGAGAGATGGTGTGTGCAAGAAAGCATGGGAGATTCGTGAATTTGTGTGTGTGGGGGGGCGGAGGGAAATATAGAGGGAGTATGTGTCAATGCAATTTGTGTGAAAGAGAGGCCTATATACATATATGTATGTGCATGGGGTGATATACGAGAAGGGAGGGGAGGGGTTGTCTGCGTGAGATACCGATAGAGACAAATAGTGGCAAGAACTCTACGAGCGTATAAGCATTGGGAGAGGGGGGTGTTGGAAGATGGTGCGAGAGGCCAACTGGACGGAGACTGGGAAGGAGTGTACAAGTGCGAGATCGATATTTAAATAGAGGGGGCGAGAACGTGCGCGGTTGCGCGCGTCTAAGAGATGAAGCGGAAGGCATGGATGATGAGAGGGGCGACGATGGATAGACAATGTGTGTGTGGTAGCTAGGCAGTCCTATCTACAGAGGTAGATTGATCTATGTGTACGTGGGAAAGAGGGCGATACCTGACTAGATATAGATCGATCGGTTTGTGTGGAAAACGGGGATAGACCTAGCTATATATATACAGAGAGGAATATCGATCGGTGCGCATGCATGTGAGAGATAAAGAAGGCCCGAAGTGATGAAGAGGGGGAGGTGTGTGTGTGGGTGAGGTGCGAGAGTCCTACTAGTTAGAGGTACTGTACGAGTGCGAGATCGATAATAAGAGATGAGGGGGCGAGAGCGCGCTCATGTGTGTGTGTGTGTGTGTGTGCGCGCGCGCGCGTGCGCGCCTCGTAGCTGGGGCTTGAGGGATGAATGGTGAGAGGGGGAAGGGACTGTGTGTACATGTGTGTGTGGTAGGCAGACCTGCTAGCTAGAGGGGTATATCGATCGGTGTGTGTGTGGGAAAGAGAGGGTGATGGAGAGACCTACCTAGCTTGAAAGATCGTGGGAGACCGACCTGAAGAAAGAGATTGTGTGTGTGTGCATGCATGCACGAGAGAAAGTTAATGGTACAACTATAAAGAGAAGACGACAGTGTGGGTGTAAAAGACTTGGTGAGATCATAATCAATATAAAAGTGAATTCAAATATTTGAATAAGAGATCATGATGTTTGAAACCCATGCATGCATGAGTATAATTGAGATATGCGTGGTGTGGTTTTGAATCGAGCATGCTATACTATATACACATCGAACAAGGTCAGATTGATTTGAATTTGAGATACCGATGCCAGGCATCGTTTGGCCACACTGCATCCATGCATGGACACACCTATTCAAATTGGAGATAATGGGTGGCATTCGCTGCTAATATCTAAATGTTGTGTGTGTGTGTGTGTGTGTGTGTGTGTGTGTGCGTGTGTGTGTGTGTGTGTGCGTGAGTGTGTGTGTGTTGTGCGCGTTAAACACATTATACATATCAAACATGGTTTAGATTCCGAACATCTAGCTAGAGCATACATGTACTATGATTTGAATTCAACATAAAATGGATACACATATTTGAATTCGAGATCATATGTACATGTAGTTCATCTTTAAATGGGAATTTACTACTATATTCATGTCATGTGTTGTGAAGATAATATTTAGATGATGGTATAACTAACCTGAGTACAATCCCATTCAAATACGGAAAATGGGCTCAAATTTAGTCCATATGCTAGACGGTACGAATTGTTTTTTTTTGTTGTTGAGGGAAGTGCAAATTGATTTGGTACTGTACACGTTAAGCTTGTTTCCCGAATTTTTTAGTTTTTTGTTGTTGTTTTTGATTGGCAGCTGTAGTAATATAGTAAAATGGGACATGACTCTCTCTAGTGTGGTGCGAATTGTCTTTTTTTTGTACATGTTAAGCTTGTTCTCCCGAAATTTTAAGCCACACCTTGTTCTCTCGAAATTTCAAGCTATCTCTTTGTCTCTTGTGCTGTGAAACTCCCGCCTCTTCAACCCGCGCCTTGTTATCCCAAAATTTCAATGCACGCAAAAACTCCCTCCTCCTCCGAAATCGGTTGCGCTGCCCCGACACGCGAAATCCCCTTCTATCCCTCAACCGAAAATCCCGCCTCGACGTCCCATGGTACAAACGGGTAGGGGTACTTTCGTAACTTACCCCACATTTTGGACAAGCGCGTCCCTAAGCCATGGTTCCCCCCCCCCCATCCTCTCAGACCCCCATTCGTACACTAAGGCCGCCCAAACCCGCAAAACCTCACCCTCCTCTATCCGCCACCCGACCTCCGCCCAGCCGGAGCCTCTTCCCCAACGACATTGTCCACCGCAACAGCTCGACGTCCCTCATGCATCCACCGCACCGGATGAGGATCCGTCGACGATCTCGTCGTCCCGCCGGTTCAGCTACCCCATCTTCCACCTCCAAGGAGCTGCCCCGACGTTCGCCTCGTCTATCGCGCCACCTCCATTCTCACAGCGTCGTCTTCACCTGCACCACCGGAACCGCAGCACCATCACCGATTCCTCAGATGAAGCTGAGGTCTAGTCGGCGCCACCAAAGAGGTTCTACACTAATCACTGCATTTTCTCCTTGATTCGATCTCACGGTGCTGCCGCTACTCGATCCTAAGCCGCCATGCCGCGGCTCCATCGACGGCGGCGTCACCGGCCACTTCCTCCACGGTGTCTCTCCGCCATGGCATTGCTCCCTCGGTGGCGACGTCCACATCAGCAGGAGCTGCTACTGCTGCTCCGGCTCTCGCTTGCGTTGCTGCTCTGCTCTTGCTCTCGGTCGCGCGGCTGCTCTACTCCTGCTCCTGCTCGCGATGCTTCTCTACTCTTGCTCGCGCTGCTGCTGCACGAGCAGCAGCTCCGGCTCTAGCTCGCGCTCCTGCTGCTGCTACCCGAGCTGCTGCTCTGGCTCTCACACGTGCTGATGCTCCGAGCGCTGCTGCTGCTGCTGCACGACCAGCTGCCCCGACTGTTCTCTGGTAGTACATTCCCTGCTGGAGCGGCTGCCGATTTAGATCACTGCTTCTCTGTCACTAGTGCTCGAGCGGCCAAAACTACTAGTGCACTACTTCTCCGCTACTAGAGCGTTTAGTTTTGACAGTAAAATTCAGTTTCGGCAGCAAAATTCAGTTTCGACGGTACATTTTAGTTTTGACATTAAAATTCAGTTTCGACAGTTAAATTCGGTTTCGACAGTTAAATTCAGAGATGAGCGGCTGATGTATTTTACATCTAGCACTTTTTGGTGATGTATTTTACATCATCTATTGGAGATGCTATTAGAATCCCACTTCAGGTTAATGTTGTCTCTCTTGTCCTGCTTCAGCCTCGCCATCGTACACCTCACCGGAGCTACTCCAACGACAAAACCGTCCATCACAGCGGAGCAGTACCCTCGGCTCCATCTCGAGACGCCTAAGATCTTCTTCCCCACCTCCGACAACCACATCAGCTGCAACATCCTCAATGACCAACCCAATGATGCTGAGATCGACATGGCTTCGCCAAAGAGGTTGTACACTTGTTGCATCACTTTTTTACTCTACATGTAATATATATTGTCCACTAAGCACACGTAGTAATGAGAAATACGAATAGTTTCTCCTATATGACAAGCAGTGAGGCACTAGCCAAGTTAGCTATCCGTGATGGACTCTCTCGAAAGCCATATTATTTATTTCTGCACATTGGAGTTGTGCATGCGTAGATGGGCCTGGGAGTTGAGCTAGTAGGGCAGTGGGCTGGGTCCAAAGTAGTAGAAGTAGTACAAAAACATTTTTGGAGTGTAGGCTTTTGCCTGTTCAAGCCTGCCTACTAGAATCGCCGGTCGCCACTGGTTGAAAGAAAAACATTGGAAAAACATAGGAATTGGAAAGCTTCCTATGGTACTACTATTCATGCATTTGGTTCAAAGGAATGGAGCAAGGGAAAACTGTAGGATTTTTTTCCTTTAGTGTCTCTTTCAAAGAAAAACCATAAGAATTTTAATATCCACTTGGCCCTCCTTTTCAAATTCCTATTCATGAAGAACAAGACTAAGTGATAGTAGCACAATAGCATTATAACTGTACATTTTCATGTAGTTTGACTTTAATATGACCATGCTTCTTTGCATTCGTGTGATCTTCCAATTCCTGTGAACCAAACACCCAGATTGACAGAAATCCTATGTTAGCAAATGCTCTATTTTGCACGTGCATTCCTATCCTATTCCTGTGTATTTCCTATCCCTGTGTTGTTAGAATCCTCCAATTCAAATGAGCCTTTACAGAATTACTTCTGTTACAGATAGGTGTCAAAGAAAACTTTGTGTGGTTTGTCCCGCTCCTGCCGCGCCATCGTCCACCCCAGCTGAGCTACTCCAACAACGGAAGCGTCCAGACCGTCTTTCGCCGCCTCAGATCTTCTTCCCCGCTGCCGGTAGCCACCACCACTGCATTGCCATCATCAACTAAGCAGATGACCTTGAGGACTACACGGGTCTGCAAGAGAGGTTGCACTCTTTCGTGTCTGCTTACATTATGCATCGCTTAATATTACCTGCTACTTTATCATCCTGTTCACCTCTTAGACTCTGAGTCAGGTCCAAACTAATAATCAAACTTGAGTTTTTAAATGGTTGTGGGGTACATATCGGGGCAGCAATGAATAGTATCTCTGTCTACTATCTGCTTAATCTCGGGTGTCTACTATGTTTTTCATGTTGGGTGGGAAACAAATAGTAAAGGAGCCATTACCTGTATTTTTTAACTGAAGCTATTATCTGCCTGCTATCATTGGTTTTGGGTCTATCCACTGGTTGCTACCATCACTCTGGATTTCTGCATGCATTCCTTACATAATCTCACTATGTTATATTCCTATGCATGTCAGTTATTGTACACAATGGTACTGAACATGTAGAGCAAAAGAGAAGAGCCTTGCGTGGCAATATAATGTCATGCAGACGTCGCTCCATGGTGGCCACAATGGAAGCCCCTCCCCCATTCCAGATTGTAATCAAGGGGAAGATAACTGTTCAGAGGGGGATTCAGAGGGAGCAGACCACTCCTATTTACCCCATGAGGTCTTTGCTCTAATTTGGCATGATGATGTTGGTCATATCATGCATATGGTTTAGTTTATACATCATATATTTACCTTGCATTGCTTACTTTATACATCATATATGTCATCTGCTTAGTTTAGGCATGTTTTGTGTGAATGCCATCTGTTTAGTTTCTATATCATATATGTGAATTATGCAATGCCATCTTGTTTAGCCAGGCATAATATATGGGAATTTTGCAATGCCATCCTGTTTAGCCAGTCATCATATATGTGAATTATATCATGCCATCCTTTTTTTCATTATGTATTACATTTGTCAAAAATGTTAGTACATTCAACTACTCTTCCTGTGCATCAGCCATTTGACACGGTGATGGAAAAATCTGGAGTGAAAACAAGATCTTCGGAGCAGACAGTGCTATCTGACAAAGCGCATATCTTGCCGGTTACAGATAGCTCCTCAGAGGAGGATTCAGATACAGATGACCAGTCCTATTCCCCCCCCCCCAACCCGAGGTGTATGCTATAACTTGGCAGGGTTATTATATTGCTCATATCATGCATATGGTGTCTTGCATTGCTATTTCATTTGCTTAGTTTAGACATGCGTTGTGTGAATGCCGCTTGTTTAGTGTCTAATTACCATATATGTGAATTATGCAATGCCATCTTGTTGCAAGGCATTATATATGTGAATTATGCAATGCCATGCTGTTTAGCCAGGCATCATATGTGTGAATTATATCATGCCATCCTTTTTTTGTATTACATATTCCATTTGTCGACAATGTTTGTGTATTCAACTACTGTTCCTGTGCATTAGCCATTGGAATCAGTGATGGAATAATCTGGAGTGAAAACAAGGTCTTCAGAGCAGACAATGCTACCTACTGAAGCACATATCTTGCTGGTTACAGATAGCTCCTCAGAGGAGGATTCGGAGACAGATGACCAGTCCTATTTTCCCCCTGAGGTGTATGATCAAACTTGGCAGGGTTATATTACTCATGTCATGCATATGTTGTCTTGCATTGCTCAGTTTAGACATCATATACACAATATTGAATGCCATCTACTTAGTTTGGACATCATATATGTGATTGCCATCTACTTACTTGCTTAGTATATAAATCATATATGTGAATTACAACATGCCATCATGTTTACATAGACAGCATGTATGTGAATTATGGCATGCCAACCTATTTAATAAAGACATCATATAGTTATATCATCTCATCCTATTTACATAGTCATCATATTGTGAATTATGTCATTCTATCCGTGAATTATATCATGCCATCATGTTTGCATAGACAACATGTATGTGAATTAAGGCATGCCAATCTATTTAATAAAGACATCATATAGTTATATCATGTCATCCTGTTTACATAGTGATCATATTTTGAATTATGTCATTCTATCCTATTTAGTTAGCCATCATATATGTGAAATTGTGTCATGCTATCCTGTTTAGTTAGCCATCATATATGTGAAATTGTGTCATGCTATCGTGTTTGGTTAGACAACATATATGTGAATTATTTCATGCCCTCTTTTATTCCCCACTATCCATTGCACGTGTCTATCATACAATGTCTATACATTCAATTACTTTCCTTGTTTATCAGCCATTTGAATTGGAGGGGTGATGGCAGTATCTAAGGGAGTAAAAACACGGTCTTCAGAAAAGACAGTGCTACCCGTCGATGCAGATAGAACCACGGTTGTACTTGCCCAAGAACCAGCCCCACCACACATAACCTAGACTCTCGCAGATTGTACCCCTACCTAGTTGGACAGAGAACCAGTTACACCCCATCTAACTCCAACCCCAGCAGATAGTAACCGAGTTCCACTTGACACAGCACCATCTCCACCACAGAGCACCCAAACACTAGCAGTTAGTAAGGCAACTGCAGTACCCAAAGCACGAGGACCAGCACTGCGAACCCCAACTCAACACTTAAAGCAGAAGAACAACTGTTCTTAGGTCAGATTCTGTAGCTATGGTGCATACTCCTTTGCTCTTGCATCACTGTATTTACTCATACCAACTAATTTCAAATTTGAAGGATCCAATTGAAACTCCAATGGCACAATAGGTATGTTTTAAACCTGTTTCTTTAACTGGTTTGCTGTTGTAACTTCTTGCTCTATGTTGATTTTAGTTTCAATTGTATAAATAGTTATGTTCTCATGTCATGCACATTACAAGTGTTGTTAGTGTTGTGTAGTTTCCCACAGTTATATTCAGTCTATGCTGCTTTGTCTTAAACATATATGATTTGAACTGCGTCTCTATCTTGATTTGGCAACATAAACTAGGATGATATAGACAATACAGTGACCATAGTACATAAATATATGTTTGTTTCATGTTGTTGTCCTGTCAACATTACTACTGAACTGGTCTACCAAAATGAGTTTCATATACTACATGCTAAACCTGTGATGTGTCTGCTTGTTCCTCGTTTAGAATGACGGCAGAATATTGGAGAAGAGTACCCCCAATATGCAATCGTAAAGGAAGTAATGCAGATAAGGTTCAAGATAGTGAGACAACCCTGTTGGTCTCCAAGAAAGCTGATAAAAACTATATTGAACACAGTGAGACAACCCCAAAGTCCTGCCTTGATGTAGTGTTTGAGTTACTGGCCACTACCGCTGGCACAAGCTCTTCGAACTCGCTGCCTGAATCAGTTCGGCTTCTTGAGTCTCAACTACAAGTTGAAAGACAATGATCGGCTGTGCTGGGACAAGAAGCCAAAGGACTAAGGAAGTCCCTGCAGAATTCAGATGCACACTTTCTGGTGCAACAACAAGAGTTGGAGGATTTTAGCGCCAAACAAGAGAAAGCTAATAAGCTTGCTAAGCTTCTTGCCAGCATGGTGGGTGCCCAGGATATTGTTTCTTGAGCTCTTCTGAAGTGGTTTCATTTCTAGACTTGTTTTGCTGCCGCATTTATTTGCACTGGGGGCCAACTTAGACGCCTAGTGTTTGTAATATGTTGCTTTGTTGTTCCCTATATTTGCACAGGTGGCAAACTTTGATGCCCAGTGGATGTAATGTGTGTAATCGCCATAATAGCCTAGCGTTAGTTGCTTGCTTATTTATTTACTTATAGTCTTGTTTATTTGTTTGCTTGTAGTCACTGCAGTTCTTTTTCCTCGGTTTGCTAGTGGCCGCAATAACCATGGGCCACATACGTGCCGTGGTAACCATGGGCCTCCTACGGGCCATAGGATCCATGGCCCTCCTATGGGCCGTAGGATTCATGGGCCTCCTACAGGCCATAGGATCCATGGGCCTCCTATGCGTTGTAGGATCCATGTGCTGTACTTTTCGTGGGCCAAATCCGGAACGCAATATGGACCGTAAACGGGCCAAAATCGGAACCGTCCGTTTATGGGCCCAGACCATAACGGGCCGTTAACAGGCCGGAAGATAGCACATGCTTAATTTTATCAACAGGAATGACGGGTCATTAATGGGCCGGATTACATGACAGGATGAAAACGGTCCAACGGGTTAATGGGCCACAAACGGACCGAGTATTACCACGGGTTGAATTTGGCCCATTAGCATAACAGGCCAGTAACGGACCGTAAGTAATTGAGGGCCGGAAATGAGCCCAAGAATTTATGGTCCCTTAGAAGGCCCAAAGAAAACACGGGCTGGAAACAGCCCAACTGAATCATGGGCCGTTAATGGGCTCAAAGTAGTGTACTATTCATGATGGGCCAGAATCACCACGGGCCGTCAATGGGCCCAGAGATACAAAAGGCCTCCTATGGGCCTAAAGACGTCACGGGCCATAGATGGGCCAAAAGTGACAACGGGCTGGAATCATATGGGATGGCCCACATGACGCTACTGGGCCGAAGTTTGAAAGGCCATAACGGGCCATGAGTACTCGGGCCGTAAAAGGGCTGTATGTGAACAGGTCGTTAACAGGCTTTCCATGGGCCAACCCACTAACTTTTGACCAAGTCAAATGGGCTGGCCTTTTTAACCTAAATGGGCCACTATTGGGCCATGCCACATGTCGACATATCATATGCGTCTCTCATCCAATGAATGGATGACATCTGTCCCAACGCTGAGCTGACACGTGGTTCCGTTGGCGAATGAGAATTTTACACGTGGAAAATCGCCATTGGTCCGGGATGATAACGGGTTATCGGATCCAAACCCGCACCCGATAGCTTAACGGCGACCCGTTATGGTGGATTCCACGTGTCGGTGCGACATCATCACCGTGGCTAGCATGGCAGGTTCGTTCAAGAACATTCTCGACTCCACAAATAAGATCATTACAAACAACCCAAGGGTTCAAGAGCGGTTTGATCTCCCCTATCTTCTTCGCTATGACCCTGCTCTCTGGTCCGGGGACAACTGAAGGCTCGCCTTGTGCAAGTTGATGCCACTTGACAATAATGATTGGCATCGCTTCAGCATAAGGCCAGGGCAGGCGCAAATGGAGATTGGGTTGTTTATATTGGGGACAACTGCAAGTGGGAGCTTGTGAATGTGTACACTCGACACCGGATTCCAATTCCAAAAATCTCAGACTGCCCTGAGGTTGAGCACACCGATACTCTACGTACATTCAAATACGATCATGGTGACTGTCGTCTACAGAAGATAGCAATTTGTTGAGTTCCCACACGCTCTTGGAGTTATAGGAACTATTGTGTTGTCGATGTCTTCGACAAGCTTGTTGTCGTCTTTACTCCTGGAGGGATTGGATGGACATTGCTTAAAAACCAGTTTCTGTACACGTCTGAGTACTGTGATGTAATTCAATATGAGTGTCTTGTGTTTGCTGTCACCACTTGTGGCACTGTTTTTGCATGGGATACTTTTTGCTTCGGTACGTTTGTCTTCCACCTTAATTAGAATTCTTTCATTCACCATGCATGCGAGTTATCCCTTTACTAATTAACCTTCAAAATTTTCAAGGTCCTGTCAACATTCCGCCACCGATACTTGGAAAATTTTATAACCAAGGGGGAGATGACGATGGTGATGACGATGATGACGATGGTGATGATCACGAGCATGAAGACGAACAATACCTACCTACTAGATGGTGCCTAGCTACTTATTTAGATGGATCACCTCTTCTTGTCTGTATACAGGGCATTGCTAATGTTACAAAGGAAGCATGTAGTAGTATTGTCTCACATGGTCATACTCTACGGACCTATGCCAACTTCCGTTGTAGGCTATTCGGGATGGATACTAGTGTGCTAGCGCCAGAACCTTCTCCCTGGTTCAATATTGACAGTCTTGGAGAACACTCGCTTTTCCTTGAACTAAACTATCCAATGATGGTGAAAGGTGATCCAGCGCCTGTTGGCACAACCTTGCCATTTATGAGAAGCAACTCTATCTATACCACTGACATTGCTGTTGCTCCCTACTCCAATGCAAGTACTGCTCCTGATATTGGCCGCTTCAGCCCAGATGGTGAGTCTTGTGTTGGTCTCAAGATTGACAATACCACCAGGCCCTGGTCAGAGACTCACTTCTGGTTCAAAGCAAGCGTTTCCAATGCCGAGGATTGGTTGACGTGAAGGTCGTTTTCATTTCTTGTACATGTTGTGTGAGAAAAACTTTAGTATTTACAATGTATCCTCGTTGTCGTTGTGCGTAGTAGACTTGTTGTATGTAGTGTGAACGGTATATTTGCATATGCATGTGATAAACTTACTTAATTTATGAATGGATTTCGTGTCACTTCTCAGAGTGTGTGCTGCGACGCAGCAAAATACTTCTCGCTGATAGTATGTGGGACCGAATGTGAGCAAACCGACGATGGGCACACTCCGTGTGTCTACTAGCTGGCTGACAAGAGAGGGAGAGGAGGGCCGAGCACGGACTCCAGGAAATTTGCCGACAGTGTGAGGTGGGCCATATGTTAATAAAGTACTAGTACTAGTGGTACCGAACTCCTGGAGAAATAATGTGTTTTTCTTTTTGCAAGATGGAGAGATAATGTGTTCGATCTACGTAACCAGCACCTCGATATAGTGGGGTGGCATGGGCCAAAACAAGCATTCCTGTCTAGGAGTACGGCACACGCCACCACCAAGAGTCCCATCTGACACCAAATTTCTTGGATTCCGTGCTACACCTAGCTCTTCTCTCTCCTTGTTTCTCTAACTCAACCATCGCGCGTCGGCCGGGGGGGGAGTTTTAGGTGATACAAAGCTGCCCATGCTCCCATGATACGGGCTTTGGAAAGCCCTTGGATTTGAGATTGAACAGTTGCATGCTGAGCTCCTGCAAGTTCAAAAAAGCCCACTAGGATCTGATATTTACGCACATGTCTAGAATCTCGGCATGCGACCATTCGATCTCAGATCCAAGGGCTCTCAGAAGTCGGTATCATGGGAGCATGGACAAGTTGGTTTGCCGATAGTCGGTTTGCTGAATTGTGGTCCCACTTGTTAGTGAAAATGCAAGACAACATGCGTTCCCCCTTGAGCGGCGTGCCAAACCAACTGTGAGGGGGTACGACGCGAACCGTGTGGGGGTCCTTTTTGAACTTGTAAGTTGTAACATTTGGTTCTGCTCCTTGGCGCGACCGATGGATAGAAATAATGATTTTCCCTCAAAAATTGGAAATAACGATTAAAAACGCTTGCACTGGGCCACCGACGTCTTTTTTAGATCTGGAGAGGGTCCCGTTCCAACATGTCAGTGAGAAGACGACGAGTCCTTTTGTATAATTTCTGAAAGGACGTCTATGTAGGCCAGGTCGCCTCTTCCTATACCGTGGCAACCATCCGCTCCCCATCGCCTCTTCCTGTACCATGGCAACTGTCCACTGCCTCTTCCCCTTTCCCTCTCAATTTGGGAGTTGGAACTGTTGTCGCACGCTCTTCCTCCCTCCATTTGCCTTGACTCTTCCTTCTTCCATTGTTCGTCTTCTCGATGGAGGGAAGTAGCAGGGTATTTGGAGTGGATCCTAGTGTGCTAGAGCCAGAACCTTCTCCCTAGTTCAATATTGATAGTCTTGGAGAATACTCGCTTTTCCTTGGACTAAACTGTCCAATTATGGTGAAAGGCGATCCGGCTGCTGATGGCACAACGTTACCATTTATGAGAAGCAACTGTATCTATACCTCGCACATTGGTATAATTCCCTATGCTGGCTATCACAATTTCCATACTCCTGATATAGGCCGCTTCAGCCTGGATGGTGTGTCTTGCATTGGTCTCGATGTTGACAATAGCTGGCCCTACCCAGAGGCTCACTTCTGGTTCAAAGCAAGCGTTTCCAATGCCGAGGATTGGTTGAACTGAAGTTCATTTCATTGCTTGTTATTTGTTGTGTGATAAAAACTTTAGTATTTAGAACGTATCCTCATTGTGGTTGTGCGTTGCTGACTTGTTGTATGTAATAAATGGAATATTTGCATATGCATGTTATAAACTTACTTAATTTATGAATGGTTTTCGAGTCACTTCTCAGAGTGGCTGCTGCGATGCGGCAAAATATTTTTTACCGCCATACATAATTGTCAGTGCATTGTAGCAGGTTATATATATATTCTAGTATACCCACCAAAAAAATGGAGTGCATGGATATTGTCCTTTGGAAACAAGGGGCGTGGCTAGATGACAGACGCCTGAATATTTTTTTTGTGGCCAGTCAATTTGGCTTGGGCCGTTGGATGAAAAATGGACGGCGGGATCATCTTCATAAACCTCCAGCCTGTCGCGTACGCGTCTCACCGCACACGGTGGGTCAGGCATGCCGCTCACCCAGCGAATGTGCGTCGTCTTACGTTTTCACTGACACGTGGGACCGAATGTGAGCAAATCGATGATGGGCACACTCCGCGCGTCTGCTGGCTAGCTGAGGAGAGAGAGAGGAGGGCTAACGGACTCCATCAAATTTGGCGATAGTGTGAGGTGGGCCATATGTTAATAAAACTAGTACTACTACTAGTGGTACCGTATACCTGGAGAGATACTAATGTGCTCGCTCTATGTAACCAGCACCTCGATATAGTGGGGTGGCATGGGCCAGAACAAGCATTCACGTCCAGGAGTACAGCACACGCCACCACCATGAGTCCCATCTGACACTATATTTCTTGGAGTCCGTGCTACAGCTATCTCTCCTCGCTCCTCGTTTCTCTAACTCAGCCATCGCACGGCGGGTGGGGTGGGGTTTGCCAATAGTCGGTTTGCTCAACTGCAGTCCCACTTGTAAGTGAAAATGCAAGACATCACGCGTTCCCCCTTGAGCGCCGTGCCGCACCATCCGTCTGGGGGTGCGACGCGAACATGGCAGGCTTTTCCTTTTGAACTTGTAAGTTGTAACATTTGGTTCTGCTCCTTGGCACGACCGATAGATAGAAATAATGATTTTCCCTCAAAAAATAGAAATAACGATTAAAACTGCTAGCGTTGGGCTTTTCCCGCGCGATAAGCGGGGGAGTTTTGCCAATTTCGGCCATCATCGCTTTCCTTGCATGCGGTCCCACATGTAAGTGATATGCCTAGCCACTGTGCATTGAGCGGCGGGCCGGAATGACCGTCTGGGGTGCGACACGAACGGGACTGTACGTGTTCTTGTTTCTCGTTTTGAAGTTATGAAGTGTAACACTTATTATAAGCCATCATGCAAAAGGTGAGCAAGGGATCACACACGTCTTTATCAGCTGGAATGAGAATGCAGTACAGTAAGAATCAAGGCCACGACGACGCGATGCAATGGTGGTTACACGAGGCCAAATGAAACTTGCGTGGGACCCAACCAAACACGCCCATGGTGCTGGGTTGCTGGTTGCATGCCGCTTCTCCCATTTAGTAGTACTACTTCCCTCAGCATGCAAATTGAAGGAGGATAAACATCAATGTCCGTTCATCGGGAACCGCTACCCTCTACTTTATTTGCATTCAAGCCGTATCGGGAACTGTACTCGTTTACTAGCCCCCCTTGTATTTTGTGTCATATTTTGGCCCTTAATCTAACTAATAAAATTGTGTGACCAATATAATGTCATTGGAAAACATATTCAAATACGAATCCAACAAAAAAATGTGTGACATGCTACTCAAATACTCCTACTACGTAATATCATTGGAGTAGTAGTATGTTTGTCCATCGTTGACCCAAAATAAGACGAGACTAATAATCCAGACGGTGGTAGTTGTACTGGGGAAAATCTTGCAAAGTTTGGAGGCTTCTAGAGGCCGGTGAGGGTGGCGAGCATCGCAGAGCCTGGGCACGTGGGCTGGAGGCATACGTCAAGGTCGTCCGCGAGCTTCTTGACGACGGTGAACTTGTCGAGTAAGCCGACGAGGGCCTCGTTGAACAAGGGGACGAAGTTGTCGTCCCCTTGTCCT
Organism: Elymus sibiricus; assembly: GCA_039707655.1. Taxonomy (NCBI): domain Eukaryota; kingdom Viridiplantae; phylum Streptophyta; class Magnoliopsida; order Poales; family Poaceae; genus Elymus; species Elymus sibiricus. The sequence goes on from CM077670.1 coordinate 193,554,050, forward strand.
CTCGCCCTGGCGGCCTCAAGCACGACCTGGAGACGTTCCTCGGTGCCAGGCCGCAGGCTGGTGTCGTGGACCATCTGGCATAGCCAGCTCATGCTCGCGCTCATCGCCTCCATGGCTCTAGCTTCAGGTCAATTGATCTTGCGATTGGAGTGATCACTCTTGCCCTTGGTTAGGGTGCGTAGCTGCGTAGGATTTCGTAGATGGATTGGACTGGTGGGGAGCTTTATATGAGAAGTGCAGACTGCGTTTGCATTCACGTGTGCGTTGGCTATCTACTCCTCGGTCCTTACTAGTAGTACACCCTCCGGTCATTTTTTCTCTGGCCTAAGAGCAAGTACAATAGTGGGCTATAAGCCCGCTTACAAGACATTTTTTCCTAAATGTGGAGGAGAGAGACAAGGAAAAAGTGGAGGAGTGGGCTCTCATGCAAGAGCCAGCCTCTACGCGTGCTCCTAGGTAAAAGCATTTAATGTGAGGAAAGAGATAGAGAGAAAGTGAGAAAAAGTTATAACCTTATAGCCAACCCTATTGTATGACTAATTAATAATACTAATTCTTGATGACATGGCATGTTCATATAGCCAACGGCTGGCTATACTAACCATGCTCTAAGGTCGAGCGCGCATACCAAGGGAAGACTCAGTCTGTTTTTTCTGGACAAAATTGCTCTTGCGTTTGCATAGTAGTATCGCATGCCTGCTGCTGCCTCAAATCCCGCTCCACATGCACGCACTGCTCCCTGTCTCGTTGCATGCGCGCATAGTTACGAGACGATTGAGGTAAATTCTGTGTGCAATTATGTTGGAAGCTGGCGCAATTAATGCGGGGCGAATGCGGTGCAAGTACTAGTGTGGTTGATGAGATTTCATATTTGAGCGCTCAACCAAAAGGGAGAGTGTATAATATCATCGGAAACTACACTCAAATACGAATAAAACAATACTCCATGTATTATTTACAAAGGGAGTAGTATATTTTTTGTGACATGCATTACTATATATTGCTAGTCAAATACAAAATCCAAACGGAGGTGGTAGTACTACTAAATCCAGACGGTGGTAGTAGTAGTACTACTGGTAGTACATGTAGTACTACCAAGGTACTACCCATTGGTCAAATTATTACATGATGCTCCTCACAGTGAAGTGACAAGACCCTGCGCCGGAGATGACACCAGAGTGCAGGCGGCCTGTTCGGGTTACCAAAGTCAGCCTCACCATGCGCAGTCACTATCATCAAGGCTGTAGAGCTACCCTGCTTACAACAAGCCATGTTCTAGATATTTTCCCGTGCGTTGCCACGAGTTAGAATAAAATATTGTAATGGGTATATTGGTTACATTGTTGCAGCACCTATTCACGCGAACATAATCGTAACGTAGTTCCACGTGCTGGATAGTCGTAATTTTACAAGGTTCAAACTAATATTACAAATGCTAGGAGTAATGCTGCACCTACGAAGAGGGAATTATTAGGAAGTTTACGTAAGAAGTTTCGTTACTTTAGGTGGATGCACCATTATCATACAAACTAAAATCCACCGCCCCTAAAAAGTCACTAATCGGCAAATAAACTTGCGCGTCTCTCGTCACTTGATCTTTCAAAAACAAATTCAGCTTCTCCAGAGCCTTTGTCATTCAGCATTAGACGCTTGCGGTGATCAGCACACCATTCATTGTTGTGCCAGAGAATGCCAAACCTCATTACTTTGAGCACACTTGCTTTCAGAAACAAAAACGTGGCCAATTTAATCTCGGATGTGGTGCCTCGGTAGTCGATCAAATCAATTTATGTAAGATGGAGATCAAGGCATTCGATGAGGTTGTTATATTGCAGCACATTTTTCACTTTTGGGTATTTTTTTATCTGCAAAAGAAGAGAACATATTAGAGCAACTAGCTATATAAGATTGATGTGTCATCAAGAGCTACCAATATCATTCGCTCATACAATAGGGTTGGTTGTAAGGCTAGTGATAATTTTCACTGTCTCTCTCTATTTCTCTTTCCTCTCATTTACTCATTTTATGTCCGTCTTGGTTTATAGGTCCCCTTCGTATTTAGTGTAAAATTTTGACCATAGATTTACCTAACAAAATGTCAATGCATGTCACAAAAAATTATACCATTGGAAATTGTGTTCAAATACGAATCCAACGATATAATTTTTAGTGACATGCATTAACATTTTGTTAGTTAAATCTATGGTCAAAATTTGATACTCCAAAATACAAAGGGGACTAGTAAACCAGGACGGAGGTAGTACTCGTTCTTAGGATAAAGTTACTTCCCACTACAACTAGCCTTGGCTACAACAACAAAAAAACGATGCAGGTGATCACGTGAGAAAAAAATACTAAAAACATTTCTTTCAGTATAGTGCCTAGATGCAGTTTTGAACACTACATTTGTCATTGTAACATGGGAAAAATTACGAAAAAATTGAGCTTCGTTGTGGTTCACATTTAATAGGAAAGGAGTTTCACCTCGATGAGTAGCTTCTCCATGCACGGAAAGCATCTAAGGAATCCAACAACTTGGTCCAGATTGCGGCCGATAGATTTTATTGCCAAAATCTTCACTGTGCGGACAGACTGGGTCAAGCTTGTGGGAATCATTTTCTGGATGACAGTCGAACATACATCAAGAAAAAAAAATTAAAATGTGAATTTCAAGAAGAAGAACGAGAAGAAGAAGAGTGTTGTACCTGAACAGTTATGGATCCAATAACAAGTTTGGAGAATTTGGCAGACGAGTAGGCCAACGTTGTCAATTTCGGCGCGTCAATGACCCTGATTTTTGTTGGACCTTCTAGATCAGATACAAGCAATCTCTCAAGGAAAGGCGCATTCTCAATGACCATATCGTAAAACAGCTCAACTGATCTCTTCCCAAGTAATGTCCTGTTGCGGGGCCAGTAAGACACATAAATCCATCGGAGATTCGTCGAGGCGATGTGGAGGCTAATGAACCAGTGGATCTCTTTTAGACAAAGGTACTCGAGTGTTGTACAGCCGCGGAGCAGCCACTCCATAGCCTCCTTTGAGATACCAATGTCGAAGAGGCTGAGCTGCTTGAGTTGAGGGAGAAGAAGAGCGGGTGCGGCATCAATCTGGGGAAAATAGCAGGAGCTGAACCTGGTTCGGCACAGTGTTGGCACAAGGCGGAGAGCGGACAGGGCAGAGAGCGACATCGTCCACCTTCAAACCTGAGCTCCTCGAGCTGGTCTAGGGTGGGGGATAAGAACCACTCGTCGAACTTGGCTTGGACATTGCAGTTGGTACTGAACATGCGGATGTCAAGGTGTCTGGCTGGCCTAGGGTGCGATGCAAGGATCTTGGAGACTGCGGCCATGCATTTGCAATCCCCATCACAGAGGCAGCAGTCGACGGTGAGGTTGAGGGGGATGTAGCACCAGAGGGGGCGCCACCGCCGGGAGAGAAGGGTGGTCTGCACGCCAGATTTGGTGGGGAGGAGGGCAATGATGACGAGCAGCATGTCGTCGGGGAGGCTGCTAATGAAGTCCAGGCTCGTCGGATGCGGTTTTGGCTCGAGCCACCTCTGCTTGTTGGCCGCCTCATCCTCCATCTCAGCCGGCGGCGACGCCGGTGTACATGTGTGCTGGTGCGTATTGTGTGATGGGTGTGCGCGAGTGCGTCCTTGCGTGCATGCCGCATAGTGGTGTATGTGCGTTGTCGTAGTGTGTGTCCATGGTGGCATCTAAGAAGGTGTTAATCTAGTACTCCCTCCGTTTCTTTTTAGTCCGCATATAAAATTTGGTCAATGTCTAACTATGCAAAGTTTGACCAACTTTATATCAAAAGATAACAACATTTACAATACTAAAGATATATGCTATGAAAATTAATTTCACGATGCATCTAAATATATTGATTTCATACTGTGAATGTTGATATTCTCCTATAAAGTTAGTCAAAGTTTATGAAGTTTGACTTTGACCAAATTTTATATGCAGACTAAAAAGAAATGGAGGGAGTACTACAGTATTGTTTTAACGAGGAAGAAGTGTGCACTCAATTTAGTAGCGTGCGGGGTTCTATCGCAAGTGGTTTCTAGTTTGTTTATTTCACCCCGTGGCAGACGGGCCTCTTGTTTATTTAATTTCACCCACTGCCACATGGGCCCGCGCACCCATAGAGAACACGAGCTGACAAGGCACCATGTAGACTGGTTGACGGTCAACTAGACAATATGCGGAACTATACGCTGAGCCAGTGACCGTATAATCCGATCGAATGAGAGAGGAGGCCCGTGAGAGGTAGAGATAGAGAAAGAGATACTCCCTCTGTTCGATAATGTAGTGCCTATAAATTTTTGAAAAGTCATACTTTTGAAACTTTGACCAAGTTTATAGAGAAAATTACTTATATCTACAATACCAAAGATATATGATATGAAACTACATCTTGTGATGAATCTAATGATGTATGTTTGTCCCTCAAGATGTAAATGTTTTTCTCCACATATACCTGGTCAAACTTTGTGAGGTTTGACTTTTCAATAAATGTATATATGCTATGGACCGGAGAGAGTACATAACTAGAGAGAGATCAAGTGTGTGTGAAGGAGAAAGAGTGAGTGTGCAAAAAGAGAGAGTGTGTGTGTGAAAGAGAAAGGGACAACACACGATAAAGTAGAGAGAAAGTGTGTGTGTGTCTTATGAAAACATATCACGCATGCAACTCCGAGAGAGAAAGCGAGGTGAGGAGATACACGGAGATATATTGTGTGGTTGTTTGCAACGGAGAGAGAGAGACCCCTAGCATGTGGCCAAGAAAGGTTTGGCAAACAGGGAGAGAGGTCGAGACAGACGTATGGAGAAAATGGAGGCATGGGGAGGGAGAGAGGGTGTGTTTGTGAAAGAGAGATCCCCTCAAGATCGTGTGGGGACTATATGGGTGGGAGATCGAGAGACAAGGGGTGTGTGTGATAGAAAGATACCCCGAAAGAGATAGAGATAGACCTAGCTAGGGAGGGAAGGATACAATGTGTGTGTTTGTGATGGAGAGTGAGAGATGGTCATACCTAGGGGGAAGTGCATGTGCGTGTGATGGAGTAAGAGATAATCGTACTTAGGGGGGGGGTGCGTTGATACATCTCCAACGTATCTATAATTTATGAAGTATTCATGCCATTTTTATATCAATTTTATATGGTTTTGGTATGATTTGATTAGAACTAACCCGGACTGACGCTATTTTCAGCAGAACTACCGTGGTGTTGTTTTTTAGTGCAGAAATAAAAGTTCTCGGAATTGGACGAAACTTTTTGACGATTTTTTTGGACCAAAAGAGACCCCTGAAGCTTCGTGGAAAGACCAGAAGCCTCACGAGGAGGTCACAAGGTATCACGGCGCGGCCTGGGGGGGCGTGTGTTGTTGCCTTGTGGGCCCCCTCGTAGCTCCTTTTCGCGTGATTCCAACGCTGAAAAATCCTATAAATAGAGAAACCCTCAGAAATAAAGCTAGAACTTTGACTCTGCCGTCGCAGCCTTCTGTACCGAAGAGATCCCATCTGGAGGCCTTTTCCGGCACCCTGCCGGAGGGGGGAATCATCACCGGAGGCCATCTTCATCATCCCGGAGGTCTCCATGATGAGGAGGGAGTAGTTCACCCTCAGGGCTGAGGGTATGTACTAGTAGCTATGTGTTTTATCTCTCTCTTTCTCTCTCTCGTGTTCTAGATTTGGCACAATCTTGATGTACCGCGAGCTTTGTTAATATAGTTGGATCATATGGTGTTTCTTCCCTCTCTATCTTCTTGTGATGAATTGAGTCTTTCCCTTTGAGGTTTCGTTATTGTCGGATTGAATATTTCAGATTTGAGAACACTTGATGTATGTCTTGCATGTGGATACCCGTGGTGACAATGGGGTATTCTATTGAGTCACTTGATGTATGTTTTGGTGATCAACTCGCGGATTCCCATGACCTTGGGGTAATCTAGGCATAGGGGTTGATTGCACGTTTTCATCTTCTTTTCTCCGATAGAAACTTTGGGGCACTCTTTGAAGTTCTTTGTGTGGATTGAATATTATAAATCTGAAGTTGTTTTGATGCATATCGAATAATCAACTCACGGATACTTGTGGTGACATTAGAGTTGGTTGATGCGTATCATATGGTGTTATGTTAGTACGAACTCTAGGGCTGTTTGTGACACTTATAGGGTTGGCTCAATAGATTGATCGGAAAGGATAACTTTGAGGTGGTTTCGTACCCTACAACAATTTCTTCTTATGTTCTCCGCTAATAGGAACTTTGGAGTGATTCTTTGTCGCACGTTGAGGGATTGTTATATGATTCAATTATGTTATCACTGTTGAGAGATTGCACTAGTGAAAGTATGAACCCTAGGCCTTGTTTTCAAGCATTGCAATACCGTTTGTGCTCACTTTTGTTACTAGTTACCTTGCTGTTTTTATATTTTCAGATTACAAAAACCTATATCTACTATCCATACCACACTTGTATCACCATCTCTTCGCCGAACTAGTGCACCTATATAATTTACCATTGTATTTCGTGTGTTGGGGACACAAGAGATTTCTTGTATTTGATTGTAGGGTTGTTTGAGAGAGACCATCTTCATCCTATGCCTCTCACAGATTGATAAACCTTAGGTCATCCACTTGAGGGAAATTTGCTGCTGTCCTACAAAACTCTGCACTTGGAGGCCCAACAACGTCTATGCTACTTGTAGTCTGTGTTGGTATTTCCCCGAAGAGGAGAGGATGATGCAGTACAGTAGAGATAAGTATTTCCCTCAGTTAAGAACCAAGGTTATCAATCCAGTAGGAGAACCAAGCAAAACTCCGTTAAAACGCACCTGCACAGACAAGAGGAAACACTTGCACCCAACGCAAATAAGGGGGTTGTCAATCCCCTTAGCGGTTACTTGCAAGGATTAAATCTTATAGAGGTAAATAGCTAAACTAAAATACTGATAAAAATAAAAGTAAATAAATTGCAGCAAGCTATTTTTTAGGTTTTTTATATGATTAAGATAGACCCAGGGACCATAGTTTTCACTAGAGGCTTCTCTCTTGATCACACAAAACTTTCTGTTTTCCAAACAGCATCAATTATACTATCTTCCAAATCATCCCAAAGGCATTACTTGGCACAAACACTAATTAAAACATAAAAACATAATCATAACAGAATCTATAATCATGTAAACACAAAAAAACAGTAGGTAAAAGCAAAAATTTATTTTATTCATTGGGTTGCCTCCCAACAAGCGCTATTGTTTTATGCCCCTCGCTAGGCATAATGCATAGTTTCAAGTGTTATCATCCTTCAAGTTGATTCCATAAGTGGCCCTCATAATGGATTCATAAGGTTCTTTAATTCTCTTCCTAGGGAAGTGTTCCATCCCTTTCTTTAGTGGAAATTGAAAGCTTATATTACCTTCTTTCATATAAATAATAGCACCAATAGTTCGAAGAAAAGGCCTACCAAGTATTATGGGGCAAGAAGCATTGCATTCAATGTCAAGAACAATAAAGTCCACGGGCACATAATTTCTATTTGCAATAATAAGCACATCATTTATTCTAACCAATGCCTTTTTAATAGTAGAATCCGCAAGATGCAAATTAAGGGAACAAGGATCTAAATCGGTGAGACCTAGCACATCACATAAAGACTTTGGTATAGTGGAAACGCTAGCACCATGATCACAAAGAGCATTGCATTCATAATATTTAATTTTTACTTTAATAGTGGGTTCCCATTCATCTTGTAATTTTCTAGGAAATGATACTTCCAACTCAAGTTTTTCTTCATGTGCTTTCATCATGGCTTCTACAATATGTTTAGTGAAAGCTTTATTTTGTTCATATGCGTTTGGTGAATTAATCATGGATTGCAACATGGAAATACACTCAATTAAATAACAACTATCATAATTAAAGTCCTTGTAATCCAAAGTAGTGGGTGCATTGCTATTTAAAGTTTTAACCTCTCCAAACCCACTTTTTTCATTCTTATGATCAAGATTATCACCCTTCAAGCAAGTGGGACTCCTTCTATATAAAGTTGACTCTTCTTCAATCCCTTTTTCATCAAGTTTTATATTATTAAACAAAGATTCAATAGGTGTAACTCCAATCATTTTAATGTCTTCATCATTACTACGATATAGAAACCGGGTGGAATTGCTTTTTCTAGAAACTCCCACTTAGCTCTCAACCTAGCGGTCCTTTCTTTACTTTCATTAATAGAGACATAGATAGATTTAATAGACTCATTTATATCATGCTTAGATGGCAAAATTTTAGTTTGAGATTTTCCACATCATGAGAAATTCTATCTATGTTCCTAGCCAATTCATCAACTCTATTCAATTTTTCCTCTATCATAGCATTGAAATTCTTTTGGGAATTAATAAATTCTTTAATATTACTTTCAAGATCAGAGGGCATCCTATTATTATTATTATAAGAATTACCATAAGGATTGCTATAATTATTAGAGGAATTTCCAGGAAACGGTCTAGCATTGAAATTGCCCCTATAAGCATTGTTGTTGAAATTATTTCTAGAGACAAAATTCACATCAATAGCATCATTATTTTGCTCAATGAAAGTAGACAAGGGCACATCATTAGGATCAATATGAGCATTTTTACTAGCAACCAATTTCAATAAAGCATCCATCTTATCACTCAAAGTATTCATTTCTTCAACAGAATTTACCTTCTTACCAGTTGGAGTTCGTTCAGTATTCCATTGAGAATAATTTGCCATAATATTATCAAGAAGTTTTGTAGCTTCTCCCAATGTAATTTCCATAAAAGTGCCACCTACGGCAGAGTCTAGCAAATTTCTAGAGACAAAGTTTAGTCCCGCATAAAAAATTTGTATGATCATCCATAAATTCAAACCATGAGTTGGGAAATTTCTTATCATTAATTTCATTCTCTCCCAAGATTGTGCAACATGCTCATGCTCAAGTTGCTTAAAATTCATAATTTGATTTCTCAAAGAAATAATCTTAGCGGGAGGAAAATACTTAGTAATAAAGGCATCCTTACACTTATCCCAAGAATGAATACTATTTCTAGGCAAGGATGAAAACCAAGTCTTAACACGATCTCATAGTGAGAATAGAAATAATTTTAATTTGACAATATCATTATCCACATCTTTCTTCTTTTGCATATCACAAAGTTCAATGAAAGTGTTTAGATGGGATGCAGCAGCTTCATTAGGACTACCAGAAAATTGTTCTTTCATAACAAGATTAAGCAAAGCAGCATTAATATCACATGACTCCGCACTAGTGGCGGGAGGAGCTATAGGAGCACTAATAAAATCATTATTATTAGTATTAGAGAAGTCACACAATTTTGTATTTTCTTGAGACATCGCGACAAAGCAAGCAAACTAGCAAAAAAATATTTTTGTGTTTTGTAAAAAAATTAGAAATGAGAGGTAAATGCTAATAATATAAAGTAAATGCAAGTGAATTATAATTTGTGCGAAGGTACTTGGTAATTTTGATGATGTGTCCCCGGCAACGGCGCAAGAATTTCTTCCTGCTACTTGTAATCTGCGTTGGTATCTCCCCGAAGAGAAGAGGATGATGCAGTACAGTAGAGATAAGTATTTCCCTCAGTTAAGAACCAAGGTTATCAATCCAGTAGAAGAACCAAGCAAAACTCCATTAAAACGCACCTGCACACACAAGAGCAAACACTTGCACCCAACGCAAATAAGGGGGTTGTCAATCCCCTTAGCGGTTACTTGCAAGGATTAAATCTTATAGAGGTAAATAGCTAAACTAAAATAATAATAAAAATAAAAGTAAATAAATTGCAGCAAGATATTTTTAGGTTTTTTATATGATTAAGATAGACCCGGGGACCATAGTTTTCACTAGAGGCTTCTCTCTTGAGCACATAAGCATACGGTGGGTAAACAAATTACTGTTGGGCAATTGATAGAAAAGCAAATAATTATGACGGATTCATGGCAATGATCATGTATATAGGCATCACGTCCGAGACAAGTAGATCGACTCATGCCTGCATCTACTACTATAACTCCACCCATCGACCGCTATCCAGCATGCATCTAGGGTATTAAGTATGAAACAGATTAACGCCTTAAGCAAGATGACATGATGTAGAGAAGCAAATTCAAGCAATATGAATAAACCCCATATTTTTATCCTTAATGGCGACAATACAAATACGTGTCATGTCCCTTTCTGTCACTGGGATTGAGCACCGCAAGATTGAACCCATCACAAAGCACCTCTCCCATTGCAAGATAAATCAATCTAGTAGGCCAAACTAAACCGATAGATCGGAGAGAAATACAAAGCTATAACAATCATGCATAAAACAGTTCAGAGATGACTCAAATATTTCTTATGAATAATCTGATCATAAACTCACAATTCATCGGATCCTAACAAACACACCGCAAAAGAAGATTACATCGGATAGAACTCCAAGAACATCGAGGAGAACATTGTATTGAAGATCAAAGAGAGAGAGAAGAAGCCATCTAGCTACTAGCTATGGACCCGTAGGTCTGGGGTAAACTACTCACACATCATTGAAAGGGCAGCAAGGCTGAGGTAGAAGCCCTCCGTGATCGATTCCCCCTCCGGCAGAGTACCAGAAAAGGCCTCCAGATGGGATCGCGGAAGAACAGAGGCTTGCGGCGGTGAAAAGGTTTTTTATTCTGGCTCTCTAGGGGTTTCCCAATATTTGTGAATTTATAGAAGTGGAATTAGGTCAAACGGAGTCATGTGGCTCTCTAGAAATCTTGCTTATGGCTCTCTAGTAAAGAGGTGGAACCAGATTATCTACCTTTGCCTTCCCCTGTGATTCTTAAACTAACTCTAAGCTAACTCGCAACTCGAAGATCCCATGGACCACGGCAGGAATGGGCAACCCTATTCTTAGTCATAATGTCAATAGGGCGTGAAATGACGGACGACAATAGTCTTTCTCTTTTTTCACTCGAGCCAAACTAAGTGTTTTCCCGGAACGGAATAGCGGAAATTCCATACGTTGATCACCAATGTTGCATGTCTTTCCTTAAGCTGGAGTACTTTGAGTTAGAAGGCCTACTTTATTCGTCCTTTTAAAGCCTACTTATTCGTCTAGCTATTTCCAATTCTAATAAATAACCCGATCATATCATATCTTGGAAAACCCTAAGACTACCCAAGGCTGTACCCTACAGTGTTACCTATAGTCTATACTTGTGTATACGTTGCCTTCTGGGGTGGCAAGCTAGAACCAAGTAGTCTAGGTATCAATTCCAATTTAAGTCAATGATCCTCATTTTCTCCAACATTAAGAAGATTATTGGTAAGGTGACCAACCATCACGCAGGATTCCGGGTCGGAGTAGCACCTCTTGCCTGATATATACAGGTCGTTACTGGCGATTCGTTTGTGCCCTATGGTGTTCAATTGCCCGTTTGTTCCCTCCCCCTCGGGACGGGTCAACCTACTTTGCCCGCTCAGGCGCTCCAAAATGCTCTGACTAGACCGCCGACACCCATGATATGTCCATCATTCAAAATGGCATTTCGTAAGGGCTCATAAGGTAGGAGGAATCAAAGATCCTCCGTGCACTTTCGCCTAGAGTTAGTTTTTTTTTTCACTACTGTCTGAGTGGTGGCTAAACCCTGAAACTTTTCCTTGAAATGAAATAAAGATCTAACTTTATTCCAGTAGTGGTTTCCGCAAATGTAGAAATGCGTGAGGCTTCTGGCCTCCTCCCAAGGCTTCCCAGGTTTGTTTTGTCCAGAAAAAAATCTCCAAAAAGTTTCATGGCATTTGGACTTCATTTGGTACTGTTTCTCTGAAAAGCCAAAAACAAGCAGAAAACAACAACTGGCACTAGGCACTAGGTTAATAGGTTAGTCCCAAAAAATGATATATAATTGCATATAAAACATCCAAGATTTATACTATAATAGCATGGAACAATCAAAAATTATAGATACATTGGAGACGTATCAGTCTACAAGAATAAAAGTTGCGTAGTAGACATCAAGCTCTTTTCTCGCCCCATTGCCGGGGAGGTGAGTGCTTGAAGGTATATCTTTAGATCTTGCAATCGAATCTTTTAGTTTCTTGTTTATTCACTAGTTTTGTTTTATAAAAGAAAAGTACAAAAAAAATGGAATTGAGGTTGCCTCAAATGCTTCACCTTTATAATGTCTTTCTTGAGAATGATGGATCGGAAAATTGTGCTAAAGTGTTAGAAGAAGAATTCAATAAAATGTTTAGCATAAAATCTTTGAATGATAAGCATGATTGCAATGTTGTTAGTATGAATTCTTTGAATATCCATGATGCTAATGATATGCAAAGCCATAAGCTTGGGGATGCTATGTGATACGTCCAATTTGCATCATGATTTCTTACTGATAATTATTATGTTTTTGATCATTATTTCACTTTATGGTACAATTCTTATGCCTTTTCTCTCTTATTTTGCAAGATTCACATGAAGAGGGAGAATGCCGGCAGCTGGAATTCTGGACCTAAAAGGGGTGAAACAGAGATAGCTATTCTGCACAACTCCAAATGACATGAAAATTTACGGAGAATTATTTTGGAATATATAAAAAATACTGGCAAAAGAATCAATAGAAGGGGGGCCACCAGGAAGCCACAAGCCTGGGGAGCACGCCCTACCCCCCTGGGCGCGCCACCCGAGCTTGTGGGGCCCCTGGCAGGCCTCTGGCCCCCTCCTTCTGCTATATGAAGCCATTTTCCCTAGAAAAAATCAGAAGAAGACTTTCGGGATGAAGCGCCGCCGTCTCGAGGCGGAACCTGGGTAGGAGCTATTTTGCTCTCCGGCGGAGCGATTCCGCCGGGGATACTTCCCTCCGGGAGGGGGAAATCGAAGCCATCGACATCACCAACGATCATCGCATCGTGGGAGGACCAATCTTCATCAACATCTTCACCAGCACCATCTCATCTCAAACCCTAGTTCATCTCTTGTATTCAATCTTTGTCTCAAAACCTCAGATTGGTACCTGTGGGTTGCTAGTAGTGTTGATTACATCTTGTAGTTGATGCTAGTTGGTTTATTTGGTGGAAGATTAAATGTTCAGATCCTTAATGCTATTCAATACCCCTCTGATCTTGAACATGAATATGATTTGTGAGTAGTTACTTTTGTTCTTGAGGACATGGGAGAAGTCTTGTCATAAGTAATCATGTGAATTTGGTATTCGTTCGATATTTTGATGCTATGTATGTTGTGCTTCCTTTAGTGGTGCCGTGTGAACGTCGACTACATGACACTTCACCATCTTTGAGCCTAAGGGAAGGCATTGTGGAGTAGTAATTAGATGATGGGTTGCTAGAGTGATAGAAGCTTAAACCCTAGTTTATGCGCTATTCCGTAAGGGGCTGATTTGGATCCATATGTTTCATGCTATGTGGTTAGAGTTATCTTAATTCTTCTTTCGTAGTTGCAGATGCTTGAGAAAGGGGGTAATCATAAGTGGGAGGCTTGTTCAAGTAAGAATAGAACCCAAGCACCGGTCCACCCACATATCAAATTATCAAAGTAGCGAACGCGAATCAAACAAACATGATGAAAGTGACTAGATGAAATTCCCATGTGTCCTCGAGAATGCTTTGCTTATTATAAGAGCTCGTTCCGGCTTGTCCTTTGCGACAAAAAGGATTGGGCCACCTTGCTGCACTTTATTATACTTGTTACTTGTTACTAGTTACGAATTATCTTGCTATCAAAACTATCTGCTACCGCTACTTTCAGTACTTGCAGAGAATACCTTGCTGAAAACCGCTTGTCATTTCCTTCTGCTCCTCGTTGGGTTCGATACTCTTACTTATCGAAAGGACTATGATTGATCCCCTATACTTGTGGGTCATCAAGATGTTTCATGAAGATGATCTTTTTAGCCCCCCTACTTTTGATGAGCAAATTTATTATGATGATTGCATGCCTCCTATTTATGATGATTATATTGATGAAAGTGGGTTTGGAAGAGTGTCAACTCTTGGTACTAATGATCCCACTATTTTGGAGGGTGTTGAATTTTATGGCAATAATTACGAGAGTGGATTTGGAGAGGTCGTGACTTTATTTAATGATAATTTCACTATTTTGGAAGAGGTTTCAATTGATTATGACAACAAAGTTGCTATCTATGATGATTATTGTGATGACATGTTTGCTATAAAGAATAATGATAACTATGAAACTTGTCATCATGATTTTAATTTTCAATTGGATTATGCCAATCAAATATCTCATGATAGTTATTTTGTTGAGTTTGCTCCCACTATTATGGATGAGAAGAAATTTGCTTATGTGGAGAGTAGTAAAAATTCTATGCTTGTGGATCATGAAAGGAATGCTTTGTGTGATGGATATATTGTTGAATTCATTCATGATGCTACTGAAAGTTATTACGAGAGAGGATCATATGCTTATATATATTTCAACAACATCAAGTTTCCTCTCTATGTGTTGAAAGTTTTGAAGTCATGCTTGTTTTGCCTTCCTATGCTAGTTGATTCTTGTTCCCATAAGTTGTTTGCTCACAAAATCCCTATGCATAATAAGTGGGTTAGGCTTAAATGTTCTTGCCATATGTTTCATGATGCTCCCATTGTGTTTCAATTCTTCACTTTTTATGTGAGCATCATTAAAATCATCATGCCTAGCTAAAAGGCATTAAAGAAAAGCGCATGTTGGGAGACAACCCAATACTTATACCTTCTGTTTTTGTATGTTCACATGATTAAGATACTCTATTAATCATGTTTTTTTATGTTTCCTTTCAATAATGTGCCAAGTAAAGCCTTTGGGATAGTGTGGATACTTGTTGATTTGATTCTGTGCAAAAACAGAAACTTTTGTTCCCAGTTCTGGAATTCCTATTCTGTAATGGAACGTGATAAAATTCTGAAATTTTTTCACCATATTGTTTTTCAAATTTTTTACGTTTTGCTAATTTTTCAGAATTTTTGGAGATAGATAAGTATGACTTTCATTCAGATCATTACAGACTGTTCTGTTTTTGACAGATTCTGTTTTCAATGCATAGTTTGCTTGTTTTATAGTTTCTATGGCTTATATTGGGTAATATAAATTTTGGAAATGATATAATACAGTAGGAATTATGTGAGAACAATTATGAATCTTGTCTTGACAGTACCAAAGTGGATGATTTATTTTTATCATACTAACCTATCTCACGGAGTTCCGTTAAGTTTTATGTGATTGAAGTTTTCAAGTTTTGGGTGAGATATCGATATGAGGAGAATAAGGAGCGGAAAAACCCTAAGCTTGGGGATGCCCAAGGAACCCCAAGGTAATATTCAAGGAATACTCAAGCGTATAAGCTTGGGGATGCCCCGGAAGGCATCCCCTCTTTCGTCTTCAACATTATCGGTAACCTCACTTGGGACTATATTTTTATTCATCACATAATATGTGTTTTTCTTGGAGCATCATTTTATTTAAGTTTACTTTGCTTTCTGTTATCAATAATGATGTTTTGTATCTTTTATTTCAATAAAATGCCAATTATAGCCTTTACCATGCTCGGTGTGCAAGTTTATGTGTTGCTGTTTGAAAACAGAAAGTTTTATGTCATGTCCTGAATTTTGGTGAATAGTCAGAACATGATAAAATCTTGAAATTTTTACACAGTAAGCATGCATGAGTTATCTGTCACGTGGTAAGTTTTCAGAATTTTTGGAGTTAAATAAGTACACTTTTTATTCCATCCTTTACAGACTGTTCTGTTTGGACAGATTGCGGTTATAGTTGCATTGTTTGCATATGTTTGCTTGTTTAATGTTTCTATTTGTGGATAGGAGTATTAAATATGTAGAGGCATTTAGTATGCAATGTTTAATTATAATTTTAGTGATTTGCTACAATAGAGAATGTTAAGGTTTTGAGTTGATTTATACTAACTTATCTCACGAGTTCTTGTTGAGTTTTGTGTGGATGAAGTTTTTAAGATTTAGGAGAAGCCATGATATGAGAGGAATTAAGGAGACACAAAAGCTCAAGCTTGGGTATGCCCAAGGCTCCCCAATATAACATTCCAAGAAGTCTCAAGCAACTAAGCTTGGGGATACCCCGGTAGGCATCCCACCTTACTTCATCAACAACTATCGGTTAGCCTAAGTTTTTACTTGTTCGCATGACATGTGTTATTCTTGGAGTGTCCTTTTCTTTTCATTTTGTTTTCTGTTTTAATAAAATTATAAGATCTGAAATTTTTATTGAGAGAGAGAGTCTTCACATAGCTACCCATTCACTAAACTACTCTTTGTTCTTCACTTATATCTTTTGGAGTAGTTTGTCATTTGCTCTCGTGCTTCATTTATATCCCAAGAGTAAATTGTTGAATGAATTGAATGTCATAAATATGAAATTATATATGCTTCATATTCTTGTCCCATGGGGAGTAATGACTTCACATATAAGAGGTATAAGTGGTAAAATTTATTGAAAGTTAGCAAACATAGCATTGGTCACTTGAACAATTCATGAAAGAATATTGAAGGAAGAGAGATTTCACATATAAATATATGATACGTCCAATTTGCATCATGATTTCCTATGAATTATTATTATTATTTTAATCATTATTTTACTTTATGGTACAGTTCTTATGCCTTTTCTCTATTATTTTGCAAGATTTACATGAAGCGGGAGAATGCCGGCAGCTGGAATTCTGGACCTGAAAGGGGTGAAACAGAGCTAGCTATTCTGCACAACTCCAAATGACCTAAAAATTTATGGAGAATTATTTTGGAATATATAAAAAATACTGGCGAAAGAATCAACAGAAGGGGGCCCACCAGGAAGCCACAAGCCTGGGGGGCGCGACCTCCCCCCTGGGCGCGCCCCCTGGCTTGTGGGGCCCATGGCAGGCCTCTGGCCCCATCCTTCCACTATATGAAGCCATTTGCCCTAGAAAAAAATCAAAAGAAGACTTTCGGGACAAAGCGCCGCCGTCTCGAGGTGGAACCTGGGCAGGAACTATTTTGCTCTCCGGCGGAGCGATTCCGTCGGGGATACTTCCCTCCGAGAGGGGGAAATCGAAGCCATCGACATCACCAACGATCCTCTCATCGTGGGAGGACCAACCTTCATAAACATCTTCACCAGCACCATCTCATCTCATACCCTAGTTCATCTCTTGTATTCAATCTTTGTCTCAAAACCTCAGATTGGTACCTGTGGGTTGCTAGTAGTGTTGATTACATCTTGTAGTTGATGCTAGTTGGTTTATTTCGTGGAAGATTATATGTTCAGATCCTTAATGCTATTCAATACCCCTCTAATCTTGAACATGAATATGATTTGTGAGAAGTTACTTTTGTTCTTGAGGACATGGGAGAAGTCTTGTCATAAGTAATCATGTGAATTTGGTATTTGTTCGATATTTTGATGATATGTACGTTGTTGCTTCCTTTAGTGGTGTCGTGTGAACATCGACTACATGACAATTCACCATCTTTGGGCCTAAGGGAAGGCATTGTGGAGTAGTAATTAGATGATGGGTTGCTAGAGTGACAGAAGCTTAAACCCTAGTTTATGCGCTATTCCGTAAGGGGCTGATTTGGATCCATAGGTTTCATGCTATGGTTAGAGTTATCTTAATTCTTCATTCATAGTTGTGGATGCTTGCGAGAGGGGGTAATCATAAGTGGGAGGCTTGGTCAAGTAAGAACAGCACCCAAGCACCGGTCCACCCACATATCAAATTATCAAAGTAGCGAACGCGAATCAAACAAACATGATGAAAGTGACTAGATGAAATTCCCATGTGTCCTCGAGAACGCTTTGCTTATTATACGAGTTCGTTCCGGCTTGTCCTTTGCTACAAAAAGGATTGGGCCACCTTGCTGCACTTTATTATATTTGTTACTTGTTACTTGTTACGAATTATCTTGCTATCAAAACTATTTGTTACCGCTACTTTCAGTACTTGCAGAGAATACCTTGCTGAAAACCGCTTGTCATTTCCTTCTGCTCCTCGTTGGGTTCGACACTCTTACTTATCGAAAGGACTACGATTGATCCCCTATACTTGTGGGTCATCAATATACTATCTTGGACATCTTCTATGATTGTGAGCCCCCATTAATTATTTTCAAGCTTGATCAAGTAGTTGACGTTGGACAAGGAAGACAACGTAATGGGTTATGTTTGTTTATATTCACATAGAAGTTATATTGTCATGGATCCTCTAACATATGGTGCTTGCTTAGGATCTTTTGCTAGCCAAAAATTCATACTAAGTAGAAATACTACTTGTGCATCCAAAAACCCTTGAACCAAGTTTCTTGCCATGAGAGTCCACCATATCTACCTATGGATTGAATAAGATCCTTCAAGTAAGTTGTCATCGGTGCAAAAAGCAATAAAAATGCTCCTAAATATGTATGATCTTTTATTGGAAGGTAAAATAAGCTTTGTACGAACTTGTGATGGTGAAGAAATAAAAGCGATAGACTACATAATAAAGGTTGCTATCACAAGGGGCAATATAAAGTGACATTCCTTTCCATTAAGAGCTTGCACATCCAAAAATAAAAAGCGCATGACAACCTCTTCTTCCCTCTGTGAAGGGCCTATCTTTTACTTTTCTGTATTTAATTTTATGCAAGAGTCATTAATGTTCATCCCTATTCCGCTCTATTTATTCTCTAGTGGGCAAGCATCATGTGGTAGGGAATGATCCAGGCACATATATCAAGTTGAATATAGGTGATCATGAGTTATTATTGTTAACATTATCCCTCAGATAAATAAGTTGGGAGGCGAAACATTAAGCCCCTATCTTCCTATGTGTTTGACTGAAACGGTTTGTTCTAAAAATATGCTTTGAGTGTCAGCAATCATGGAAGACTAAATGATAGATGAGTATGTGGAATTTGCTAAAACAAAGCTCTTACATAGAACCTTCCTGGATATAAGATGAATTGTAATTGTTTGATGACTGAAAACATAGTTTGTTAGTTTTCAAGAAAGTTTATGGTTTATACTTTAACATGTGAATAGCTTGCTACTTGATTATGAGAAGTTTTATGAGATGAGCTACTATTTATGATATATAATGATGCTACAAAAAGTGATTGCAATTATCATTGATCAAACTTATGCACTATGCTAGCATTCACACTTCATAAATTATTTCTTTTATCATTTACCTACTCGAGGACGAGCAGGAATTAAGCTTGGGGATGCTGATACGTCTCCAACGTATCTATAATTTATGAAGTATTCATGCCATGTTTATAACAATTTTATATGGTTTTGGTATGATTTGATTAGAACTAACCCGGACTGATGCGATTTTCAGCAGAACTACCGTGGTGTTGTTTTTTTGTGCAGATATATAAGTTCTCGAAATTGGACGAAACTTTTTGACGATTTTTTTTGGTCCAAAAGAGACCCCCTGAAGCTTCGTGAAAGGACCAGAAGCCTCACGAGGAGGTCACAAGGTATCACGGCGCAGCCTGGGGGGGCGTGTGATGTTGCCTTGTGGGCCCCTCGTAGCTCCTATTCGCGTGATTCCAACGCTGAAAAATCCTATAAATAGAGAAACCCCCAGAAATAAACTTAGAACTTCGACTCCGCCGCCACAGCCTTCTGTACCGAAGAGATCCCATCTGGAGGCCTTTTCAGGCACCCTGTCGGAGGGGGGGAATCATCACCGGAGGCCATCTTCATCATCCCGGCGGTCGCCATGGCGAGGAGGGAGTAGTTCACCCTCGGGGCTGAGGGTGTGTACTAGTAGCTATGTGTTTTATCTCTCTCTCTCTCTCTCTCATGTTCTTGATTTGGCACGATCTTGATGTACCGCGAGCTTTGTTAATATAGTTGGATCATATGGTGTTTCTTCCCTCTCTATCTTCTTGTGATGAATTGAGTCTTTCCCTTTGAGGTTTCGTTATTGTCAGATTGAATATTTCAGATTTGAGAACACTTGATGTATGTCTTTCATGTGGATACCCATGGTGACAATGGGGTATTATATTGATTCACTTGATATATGTTTTGTCACTCAACTCGCGGATTCCCGTGCTGACATTGGGGTAATCTATGCATAGGGGTTGATGCACGTTTTCATTATCTTTTCTCCGATAGAAACTTTGGGGTGCTCCTTGGAGTTCTTTGTGTGGATTGAATATTATGAATATGAAGTTGTTTTGATGCATATCGAATAATCAACTCACGGATACTTGTTGTGACATTGGAGTATCTAGGCGACATTAGAGTTGGTTGATGTGTATCATATGGTGTTATTTTAGTACGAACTCTAGGGCTGTTTGTGACACTTATAGGGATGGCTCAATAGAATAATCGGAAAGGATAACTTTGAGGTGGTTTCATACCCTACAACAATTTCTTCTTATGTTCTCCGCTAATAGGAACTTTGGAGTGATTCTTTGTCACACGTTGAGGGATTGTTATATGATTCAATTATGTTAGCACTGTTGAGAGATTGCACTAGTGAAAGTATGAACCCTAGGCCTTGTTTTCAAGCATTGCAATACCGTTTGTGCTCACTTTTGTTACTAGTTACCTTGCTGCTCTTATATTTTCAGATTACAAAAACCTGTCTCTACTATCCATACTACAATTGTATCACCATCTCTTCGCCGAACTAACGCACCTATACAATTTACCATTATATTGGGTGTGTTGGTGACACAAGAGATTTCGTGTATTTGATTGCAGGGTTGTTTGAGAGAGACCATCTTCATCCTACGCCTCCCACGGATTGATAAACCGTAGGTCATCCACTTGAGGGAAATTTGCTGCTGTCCTACAAAACTCTGCACTTGGAGGACCAATAACATCTACAAGAATAAAAGTTGCGTAGTAGACATCATGCGTGCGTGTGAGATAGAGAGAGAACGAGGGAGAGAGAGTGTTAGATGGGTCTATCTAATGCGAGCGAGATATGTGTATGTGTGACCTAGGGAGATAGAAAGTTTGAAAGAGAGAGAGAAGAGCTGCGAGACGGCGGAGTGGTGAGTCAGAGAGTTGAGAGAGAGAAAGAGATACTCCCTCCGTTCGATAATGTAGTGCCTATAAATTTTTGAAAAGTCAAACTTTGGAAACTTTGACAAAGTTTACACAGAAAATTATTTATATCTACAATACCAAAGATGTATATATAATATGAAACTACATCCTATGATGAATCTAATGATATATGTTTCCCGTTCTAGATGTAAATGTTTTTCTCCACATACCTGGTCAAACTTTGTGAGGCTTGACTTTTCAAAAAATCTATATGCGATGGACCGGAGAGAGTACCTAAGTAGAGAGAGATCAAGTGTGTGTGAAGGAGAAAGTGTGAGTGTGCAAAAAGAGTGTGTGTGTGAAAGAGAAAGGGACAACACATGATAAAATAGAGAGAAAGTGTGTGTGTGTGTCTTATACAAACATATCACGCATGCATCTCCGAGAGAGAAAGCAAGGTGAGGATATACATGCAAATAGTGTGTGGTTGTTTGCAACGGAGAGAAAGACCCCTATAGCATGTGTCCAAGAGTGGTCTGGCAAACAAGGGACAGAGGTCGAGAGGGACGTATGGAGAAAATGGAGGTATGGGGAGGGAGATAGGGTGTGTTTGTGATAGAGAGATCCCCTCAAGATCATGAGGGGACTATATGGGTGGGAGATCGAGAGACAAGGGTGTGTGTGTGATAGAAAGATGCCCCGAGAGAGATCGAAATAGTCCTAGGGAGAAAAAGAGACAATGCGTGTTTTTCTGATGGAGAGTGTGAGAGATAGTCATACCTAGGGGGAGTGCGTGTGCCTATGATGGAGTGAGAGATACTCGTACTTAGCTAGGGAGGGGGGATTGTGTGTGTGTGTGTGTGTGTGTGTGCGTGTGTGTGTGCGTGTGAGATAGAGAGAGAATGAGGAAGAGAGAGTGTTAGATGGGTCTATCTAGTGCGAGTGAGATATGTGTATGTGTGACCTAGGGAGATAGAATGTTTGAGAGAGAGACAGAGAGAGAAAGAGAGAGAGAGAGAGAAGAGCCGGGAGACAGCGGAGTGGTGCGTGAGAGAGTTATGGGCAACGAACGAGAGAATTTGTGTGTGTACTATGAGTGCACCCTAGCTATTTAGCTTAGACCAGAGAGTCATACATTGTGTGCGAGGGAGACCAATACATAGAGTGTGCATGCGAACTAGAAAGACCTAGAGAGAGGGGGGGAGAGAGAGAGACTGGTAAGGATTGTGTTCGTATGCGCGCGTTAGAAACAAAGAGTGTCGACTAGATAGAGAACGGGAGTGCGGGAGAGGGGAGAGGTCGCGTTTTTGCATCGAAGACTGATATAAACCATGATTCAGTATAAAATTGTATTCAAATGTTTGAATTGGAGAACATGGTGTTTGCAATTCACACATGAACGGAGATATGCGTATCAAACAGGTTCATTAATTTGACATTGAGCATGTTCATGGAGTACTATAATACAACATGCTATTCAATTGATGTGTTCAATTTTGGATGTAGTCCACAATTTTGACCGGGTGACAAGATGTGACACCATAGAACTAATATTTCTAAATTTGATTCGGATCGACTTGGTACGGTAGACGTGGATGCTTGTTCTCCCAAAATTTAAACGAACCGCTAAAACACCCTCTGATCGGTGGAATTCGCCCGAGCAAATAAACGGGAGATGTGAAATTACCAGCCTATCTGGGACCCGCATCAATTCGCCTGTTGTATATCGAGGGTAGGTTTGTAACTTCATCGAAGCACGCCCTCTCATCGGCCCAAATGACAGACGCCAAATAATTCATAAACCATGGGCGGCAAAACACCCTCTCCTCGGCTGAAATCGCAGGCGCCGAATAGTTCATAAACCATGGGCGGCAAAACACCCACTCCTCGGCCGAAATCGCAGGCGCCAAAAAATTCAAAAACCATGGGTGGCAAAACACCCTCTCCTCGGCCGAAATCGCAGGCGCCGAATAATTCATAAACCATGGGCGGCAAAACACCCTCTCGTCAGCCGAAATTGCTCACTCGCACTATTTCAAAGCACGCCCTCCTCGCCCGAAATCGCTGGCACGAACTATTTGGGAGAAGCAAACTTACCTACTATCCCCGACCCTCAAGACTCAGACCCAAGCCCACAAGCTAAAAGACAGGGGTAGAATTGTAACTTCCCCGACATTTCAGACAAATGTGTCCGTAAGACATGGCCCCCTCCCAATTCTCCATTCATACACCGTGGGCGCCAAATCACCTTCTTCCCTACTGCGAAACCTCAACCCCTCCTCCATGCCCCCCCACCGCACCAGATTCACCGCCGCCCTCCTCTCCAATGCCGGAGCTATAGTCAGTTTGCCGTCGAGCACTGGGCCGTGTGCCTCTTACTCCGTGCTGCCAGAGCTGCCTCAACGATGACCGCGTGAACCGTGCAGGAGCCGATTCAACCGCGTCATCGTGCACGGTGCCGGAGCGGCTCGTACTTCGGACGCGTCCAGCGCACCGGCGCTGGTCCCCCGTAACCGTCGACCGCCGCCACATATCTGCTTTCCCGCCGCTGGCAACCACCGCAACCGCGCCGGCCTCACTGACTCGGCAGATGGAGCTGCCTACTTCACCGGGCCGCAAGATAGGTCGTACACTCATCTTATTCACTTTACCTAGGCGTCAGTCGCCTGGATTTTTATTCTGGGTCAGTCGATTCCAAATGGAAGGAAGCAGCTCCCCTCGAGGTGGTGGAGCTCCTAGGCTGCCGGTTAGTAGGGGAAGGAGTGCCTCGGTGTCTATTGTCGGGGTGCGGGCAGGGGGCGCAGGTTCGCCGCGGAAGCAGCGCTTCGGTGCCTATCTTAGGGTTGCGTGGGGTCAAGGTACTGCTGGGGCCGGATCTGGATGACGGCAAGTCTTTGAGGTATGGCCGGGGGCGGCGCAACCACGGCAGTGCGGTGGGGTTGGGGGCGGGGTCGAGGTCGGAGCTGCCGTGGCCAGGGACGGCGGAGGCAGGCTGCTCTACCAGTGCTCGCTGGCTGTTGAAGGAAGATCCTGAACAGTGACAGCCGGGAGGCATGAGGCGGCCATCCAGCCATCCGGCATTGATCGAACAGTGAAAAAAAGCATGTGACCACAATTTAGTTTTCACTGAACTGACTGTGACCAGTCTCGTACCTAAGTGTTGATCGTATTTCTTCATATCAGAGATATGTGTCATTCTTAACATTGTGTGTTTTCTACATCTTCAACCACACCGTCTTCCTTCTCACCGGAGCTGCTCCAACAAGGGAAGCATGCACCAGATGGGAACTATACTCCCCACTCAAGAGTTCCCTGCCTCAAATGTGCCAGCCAGACATGGACAGCCCCAACAACCGCAGCGCCATCGACGATTCAGCAGATGATGCTCACTCCTACGGAGGGCGGCAAGACAGGTTGTACCCTCATCTTACTTGTGTGCAGCATTTATGGCTTCGTTCTTCATCTAAGCATGGAAAATAGATTATCACTTGTCACTGTACATTCATGTTGATCTCTTAGTCTTACTTCAGATAAGAGACTTGTGCAAGAGTTAACGTTGTTCCATAGTAATCGTCCCTCAGCCAAAGCTATCCCACAGGCTGGTGATTATACCCCTTCTAGTATTACCTATGTTGTTGTTTTGTAGTACTTTTGTGTGCCATTTAGTTAATATTGAGTACAAATAGTATATATTTTGTAGCTATCATGTGTGCTCTCTCTTTAGTCTTTGAGGTATCATCTTGTTGCTGCTATTTAAGTGGACTCCTACTATTTATGTCGTCTCCTACAGACACTCATTACATAATCTCACTACTAGTTGTTTTCCAAGCATGTCAGATATTATTGCACAAAGTGATATCGAATATCAGAACAAATCCACTAAAATAAACTCGCGGAGCAATGCCACAGCCAACATACTCGATGTAAATGATATTCAATATGATGGAACAATTAAATGTAGTTCTTCAGAAGAGTTGCAGAGAGATAATGATTCCTATTCACCACAGAAGGTCTTTGCTCTAACTTGACCCGTGATATGGGTAGCATCATGCATATAATGTCTTGCAATGCATCTACTCTGTTGCAATGCCATGTGCTTAGCCCGCTGATCATACATGTGAATATGTCATGCCTTCCAGTTTGTCTGTACCTATTCCATTCATGATGACATCTTTTCAAATTCAAGTACTATCATTCTACTCTGTTGCAATGCCATCTGCTTAGTTTGGAGATCATCCTTCTGAATATATCATGCATTGTTGTTCGTCAGTATGTACTCCATCCGTCTACCATACCATGGTTTTTTACATTGAAGTGTTGTTCTACTGTTCTGTTGCAATGTGATCTTAGTTTGCCCATCAGACATGTGAATATGCTGCCTTGCTGTTTTTCTGTACCTATTCCAGCTATCATATAGTTTTACATTCAACTACTATTTATTTTACTCTGTTGTCATGTCGTATCCTTAGCTTATACTCCCTCTGTAAAGAAATAGTGATCTAAACACTATTATATTTGTTTACGGAGGGAGTACAGCATACTCCCTCCGTGTATATTACTTGTGGCAGAAATGCATAAAAATGGATGTATCTAAAACTACAATACGTCTAGACACATCCATTTATTTCCGGATGGAGGGAGTACATGTCAATATGTCATGCCTTTCTATTCTTCAGTACCTATTCCATCTCTCTGCCATAGCATGTTTTATAACTGAAGCACCATTCTTCTGTACAAGGCATGTAAGCAAAAGAGGGCTATATTAGAATCTAAAGGGGTACAAACAAGTTCTTTGCAAAAGATCCAAACTCTAGGAGATAGTAACCCAACTCAAGTGTTCATCGGAACTGCTCCAGCACAGAGAAACCCAAGTCCTCCAGATAATAACCAGATTCTAGTGGCCAAAGAACCAGTCAGCTCCAGTTCAACAAAAACATGTCAACTCCTTGCTAGGAAACGTGTGTGTATCTTCACATCATGAAATTTTATAGCATTCAGATCGCATTTGATCTTATATATTCTACATTTGTCTTACGCATCTTTGTTGTAGAAAATATGCTTGAAGGACAACAAACATTCTAAACGGGGATCGTGGTTGAGGAAAGTATCTTGCAGCAATGCTCTGTGCTCCAATGCTGATGTAAGTACCTGTTGTATATCACTATAATTTTACATCAGTATGTAGTTTATTAAGTAGCATGGGCGTGAATCCAACCTTCAGTACCCTACACCAATTATCTGATCTAAATTTACTTGTAGCAAAATGTATAATTAAGGCGCTAATGTAGATTTTTGTAAGGGAAACTGCCTGGTAGTTTTACATATTGAGCTGCATGATTGTACTATCTCATATATTGCACATTACTAAAATCTAGTGGTGTGGTCTGTTTGCCCAATCATTCATTGTGTCAATGTTGCTTTCCTATTAACTTACCTGGCTGATGATAGCAGTGCCATGTTGTGTTAATTCGGTGTAGGCTAGTGTGGTCTGGTTGCCCAAATGTTCAGTGTGTCAATGTTGCTTTCCTATTAAGTATTAACTGACCTAGCCGATGATTTGGTGCAGGCTGCTGAAGATAATACGACAAAGTCTCAAGACAGCAAGGCAACCCCATTGTTTCTCTCCAATAAATCTAGCGAAGGTAATATGGCAATAACTCTTGATTAATCTGTTCAGTTTCCCCTCTTATTTAAGTTATGATGCAGTGGTCGAGACACTTTCCACTATCATTGATACAAGTCTGCCAAAATCCCCATATGAATCTGTTCAGTTTCCTCTGTCTCGAATCCAACGGAAAAGATGGATGTTTGTGAACCAATTACTGGCTGAAGCAATGATGGAAATCGTGGAGGAATCAGAGGTGCACATTCTTGCTCAACAACAACTGATCGATGATTTCAGTGACAGTATAGCAAAGAAGAAAGAACTTGCTCACATGCTTATGGGCGTCATCCGCGCTGAGGTTGCAGATTGTGAGGTTGTAGATCGTTAAGCACTGTTCCTTTATTTGCACTGGCATCAATCTTTGATTACCCAGTGGATGTAATTTCCTTTAATATATGCTTCGATGTGCTACGTTTTTCCTTTTATGCATATATTTGCGTAGCGTGGGGTTGCACCTGAGCTTTCTTGGCCGAAACCTCAACTGGCGGCAAACAAGCCAAAATATGCAGTGAAATTAATAACTGGAAAAAAGCAACATGGGCCCTTCTTCTAGGGCCTGCAGTTACTAGATGGGCTCTGCCACAGTCCATAATTGTTCCTCATAATGGGCTCAAAGTAATAGCTGGGCCTAAATCGACGTGGGCCTTTGATGGACTATATTTGGCCTTGTCATTTAATGGGACTGTAGCCATGCAGGAAATTTAGCAGCCCAAATGTAAGGTAGGCCCAATTAGTTGACGGGCCGTTAGTAGGCCCAAATGAAAGGTAGGCCCAATTAGTTGACAGGCCCTAAGCAGGCCCAAATGTAAGGTTGGCCCAGTTAGTTGACGGGATGTTAGTAGGCCAAAACCTCGATTGGGCGCCAACAGTGGATACGGGCCTACGGGCCCTTAGCAGGCCGAAATAGATCAAAATTACTGCTTGGCCCATTTCGTTGTCGGGCCGTTAACAGGCCGAAAGCCAATCGGGCCATAAGTGGGCCCATATACAAAACGGGCCTTTAACAGGCCAAAAGTCATGTCGGGCTGGAATTGGGCCATGGAGAACATGGGTCGCTAAGAGGCCGAAAGTCAGGTCGGAATGTAAATGGCCCAACTACGGTGTGGGCCGTTAATAGGCCGAAAGATACACCGGGCTGGAAGTTGGCCCAAATCCCTAATAGGCCACTAAAAGGCCGAAATACGCACCGCCAAGAAATTGGCCCATGCCTATAATGGGCCTCTAACGGGCCGAAAGACGTACAGCCTGGAAATTGGCCCATCTCTATACTGGGCCTCTAACAGGTCAAAAGAACCTCGGCCGGCAAATGAGCCCAAAGACATAGCGGGCTATTAACGGGCCGGAACAGACAATGGGCCGCAATGGTGTCAAATCATTAACGGCCATTGACGGGCCGAATTGGCAAATCTCGTATGGCCGTTTTTGTAAATGGGCCAGACGAAAGCAGGCCATAAATGGGCCGGCCCACTTATTTCGACTGGCCGGCCTTTTTAGCTAAATGGGCCTGTTTTGGGCCGTGCCACATGTCACTGTTCCATAGGCGCGTCTCATCCATTGGATGGATGACATCTATCGCGACGCCGAGGAGACACGTGGATCCGTTGGCCAATGAGAATTTTACATGTGGAAAATCCCCATTGGTTAGGGCTGTTAACGGGTTATCGGATCCAAAACCGGACCCGGTAGATTAACGGCGACCCGTTACGGTGGAAGCCATGTGTCGGTCACCCTTGACGAAAACACTTCCATGACGCGACATTTATCGTCATGGAAGTGGACACTTCCGTGATGACAATTTCAGTATTGTCATGGAACACTTCTACAACAGCATAGGTATGACTATCCTGATTCTGTCATAAAATTGTCACGGATGTACATGCATGATAGAAAACGTGACCTACTGACAAAGATGTATCATCACGGAAGTGTTTTTTTTTGTAGTGAGTTGTTTAGCATTGGCGCCAGACCTATCAGCCAAGAAGATCCAGTCATGGAAGAACTCTTCTTTTGATGAAAGGACTCAAGATTTGAGAAAAATGTTATGCCTATACCGGAAGGGCATTAATAAAGGAATTAATTGCAAGATATGTGAGAAGACCGAACTTGTCAACACTACAGAGGAAGTACATGCGTTTTGATGGAACCATAACTTTGCTTCTAAGGGTGGTAGCACCCCAAACCTTTGTGACGATCAATGGATTTTCAAGAAGACCCCAAACCCTAACCTTTTCTTTCTAGCCTCTCTAAATCTCGAGGACGAGATTCATTTTAAGTGTGGTAGGTTTGTAACATCCCAAAATTCTAAATTTTGGAATGTTATATTAATTAAGTAATTATGATTGCTTGTGTGATTGTTGTTTGAAATTGAGTGGAATTTGAAACGTTAAATGAGAGGGAATAAAAGGACTTTCCCAAACTTTCACTTTTGCATTTGGTTCCCATGAATTCAAATTTATTTCAAAACAAACCCTAGAGTGAAGATGACATGACTTCTTTCATTAAAGAAATGAAAAGGGGTTTTGAAAAAAAATTGAATTTTATTTGAAAATATTTCAAACCAGAAACTTCATGCCACTCATGGATTTCATGAGGGAAGATAACATGACTTCTTCAAAATATATGAACTAGAGTGGGAAGTGATGAGGACCACCTTCAAAATGGCATTTGAGTCACTTTTGAAATTTTTCCATGTGAGTTCCAAAATCATTTCCATTCATTCAAATAAAATAAAGAGAGAAGGAAATATGACTCCTTCATATGCCAAAAGAAAATATGGAAAATGAATTATGAAACCAGCAGAAAGTGGTTTGAAAAAACATTGAAATTATTTGCATAGCCATTTCTTGAATTATTGAATATTGCTTTTATGCAATTTATTTTCTCCAATAAAAGAAAAATATGAGCATGAGGGTAAAATGACTCCCTCCCATGGAAAAAATGTGAAAATCGTTTTGAAGCTATTTTGAATATTTCAAAAATCAATTTGAATTACTTAAATAGCCACAGAATGCTTTTGTATTTATTTGTATTTTATTTATATTTTAGTTGGCCAAAATAAAATGTGCACAGTGGCCTATATATGCCCAAGTATTTTTTTTGCCAAATTTGATTTTATTTGGATTTAGTGTGAATTATTTTTCTAGCTATTTTGTTCTCTGGTTAACTGTGCAATTAAAAAAATAGAAAAGGCAGGCGAGTCAACAGGCCCAACCCACCTCTCTCTCTCCCTCAGCCCAGAGCGCAGCGCCCGAATCTCCTTCGGATCGGTCACCGATCTCTTTCCCTCTCTCTCTCTCTCACTCTCACTGACCGCTGGGTCCCACCGACCGACCGAACCCGCCCGCGCTTACCTTTCTTCTCCTTCCCCGATTTCCTTCCTTCGCCGGAGATGCTCCGCCACCGCACCGGATCGCCTCGGATCCCTTCCTTTTGAGCACCCCCTGATACGTCTCCAACATATCTATAATTTTTTATTGTTCCATGCTATTATAGTATCAATCTTGGATGTTTTATATGCAATTATATATCATTTTTTGGGACTAACCTATTAACCTAGTGCCCAGTGCCAGTTGCTGTTTTCTGCTTGTTTTTGGTTTTTCACGAATCGGTACCAAATGAAGTTCAAATGCCACGAAACTTTTTGATGATTTTTTTCTGGACAAAAGAGACCCTGGAAGCTTCGGGAGGATGCCAGAAGCCTCATGAGGAGGCCACAAGGCAACAGGGCGCGGCCCTAGGGGGGCACGCCCTGATGCCTTGTGGGCCCCTCATGGCTCCTTTTGACCTAATTCCACTTCTATAAATTCTGAAATATTCGAAAACCATCAGAGAGCCAGACGAGAAAACCCTACTGCCGCCGCAAGCCTCTGTTCTACCACGATCCCATTTGGAGGCCTTTTCCGGTACTCTGCCGGAGGGGGAATCCATCACGGAGGTCTTCTACATCAACCTTGATGCCCTTCCGATGATGTGTGAGTAGATTACCACAGACCTACGGGTCCATAGCTAGTAGCTAGATGGCTTCTTCTCTCTCTTTGATCTTCAATACCATGTTCTCCTTGATGTTCTTGGAGTTCTATCCGATGTAATCTTCTTTTGTGGTGTGTTTGTTGGGATCCGATGAATTATGAGTTTATGATCAGATTATTCATGAGAAATATTTGAGTCTTCTCTGAACTCTTTTATGCATGATTGTTATAGCTTTGTATTTCTCTTCGATCTATCTGTTTGGTTTGGCTAACTAGATTGATTTATCTTGCAATGGGAGAGGTGCTTTGTGATGGGTTCAATCTTGTGGTGCTCAATCCCAGTGACAGAAAGGGACATGACACGTATTTGTATTGTTGCCATTAAGGATAAAAAGATGGGGTTTAATCATATTGCTTGAGTTTACTTTGTCTACATCATGTCATCTTGCTTAAGGCGTTTCTCTGTTTTATACTTAATACCCTAGATGCATGCTGGATAGCGGTTGATGGGTGGAGTAATAGTAGTAGATGCAGGCAGGAGTCGGTCTACTTGTCTCGGACGTGATGTCTATATACATGATCATTGCCATGAATCCATCATAATTATTTGCTTTTCTATCAATTACCCAACAGTAATTTGTTTACCCACCGTATTTTCTGCGCTCGAGAGAGGAGCCTCTAGTGAAAACTATGGCCCCCGGGGTCTATCTTTATCATATATTAAAACCCAAAAATACCTTGTTGCAATTTATTTATTTTTATTTTATTTTTCAATTTACTTTTTATCTATCACAATCAGAATTAATCCTTGCAAATAACCGCTATGCGGATTGACAACCCTTTTATTTGCGTTGGGTGCAAGTGAAGAGGTTTTGTGTGGTTCTCCTACTGGATTGATAACCTTGGTTCCTAACTGAGGGAAATAATTCTCTCTACTATACTGCATCATCCTCTCCTCTTCGGGGAAATACCAACGCAGTCTACAAGTAGCAGGAAGAATTTCTGGCGCCGTTGCCGGGGAGACATCACCAAAATTTATCAAGTCCTTAACATAAACTATCATCCACTTGCATTTATTTTATTTGCCTTTTATTTGCATTTGCCTCTCATTTTCATCTCCCCCACTTCTAAAACAATTTTACAAAAACACAAAAATATTTCCGTTTGCTTCATCGTGATGTCTCAAGAAACACAAAATTGTGTGACTTTTCCAATACTAATAATAATGTTTTTATTATTTCTCCTATTGCTCCTCCTGCCACTAGTGAGGAGTCGTGTGACATTAATGCTGCTTTGCTTAATCTTGTTATGAAAGAACAATTTTGTGGTAGTCCTAATGAAGATGATGCATCGCATCTAAATACTTTTGTTGAACTTTGTGATATGCAAAAGAAGAAAGATGTGGATAATGATATTGTTAAATTGAAATTATTTCCGTTCTCACTACGAGATCGTGCTAAAACTTGGTTTTCATTCTTGCCTAGAAATAATATTGATTAATGGGATAACTGTAAGGATGCTTTTATTGCCAAGTATTTTCCTCCCGCTAAGATTATCTCTTTAAGAAATCAAATTATTACTTTTAAGCAACTTGAGCATGAACATGTTGTGCAATCTTGGGAGAGAATGAAATTAATGATAAGAAATTGCCCAACACATGGTTTAAGCTTATGGATGATCATACAAAAAAATTATGCAGGACTAAACTTTGTTTCTAGAAATTTGCTAGACTCTGCCGTAGGTGGTACTTTTATGGAAATTACATTGGGAGAAGCTACAAAACTTCTTGATAATATTATGACAAATTATTCTCAATGGCACACTGAACGAACTCCAACTGGTAAGAAGGTAAATTCTTCTGAAATTGGTTGCTAGTAAAAGTATTCATATTGATCCTAATGATGTGCCATTGTATACTTTGATTCATCAAAATAATGATGCTATTGATGTGAATTTGTCTCTAGAAATAATTTCAACAACAATGCTTATAGGGGTAATTTCAATCTAGAAATTCCTCTAATAACTATGGCAATTCCTATGGTAATCCATATAATAATAGGATACCCTTTGATCATGAAAGTAATATTAAAGAATTTATTAATTCGCAAAAGATTTTTAATGCTACGATAGAAGAAAAATTGAATAGAGTTGATGAAATGTCTAGGAACATGGATAGAATTGCTCATGATGTGGAAAATCTCAAAATTAAAATTTTTCCACTCAAGCATGATATAAATGAGTCTATTAAAGCTATCTATGTCTCCATTAATGAAAGTAAAGAAAGGACCGCTAGGTTGAGAGCTAAGCGAGAATTCTTAGAAAAAGCTATTCCACCCGGTTTCTATCGTAGTAATGATGAAGATATTAAAATGATTGGCGTCACCCCTATTGAATCCCTATTTAGTAATATAAAACTTGATGAAAAAGGGACTGAAGATGAGTCAACTTTAGCTAGAAGGCGTCCCAACTATTTGGAGGGTGATGATCTTAATGATAAAAATGACAAAAGTGGGTTTGGAGAGGTCAAAACTTTAAATAGCAATGTGCCCACTACTTTGGATTACAAGGACTTTAATTATGATCATTGTTCTTTAGTTGAATGTATTTCCTTGTTGCAATCCATGATTAATTCACCTAATGCCTATGAACAAAATAAAGCTTTTACTAAATTGTAGAAGCTATGATAAAAGCTCATGAAGAAAAACTCGAGTTGGAAGTTTCAATTCCTAGAAAATTGCATGATGAATGGGAACCTACTATTAAAGTTAAAATCAAAGATTATGAATGCAATGCTTTATGTGATCTAGGTGCTAGCATTTCTACTTGTCGTGCATACGACCATCTATGGGGCCATCGAGCCCCTTTGCGGTTCGACTAGGGAGATCAACGAGCACAAAGAGCAGAACCAGCAGAGACGCAAAGAGTTTACCCAGGTTCAGGCCACCGTGAGGTGTAAAACCCTACTCCTGCTTTGATTGTATTGGATGTGTTTGAACACAAAGTACAAGGAGCGCTTCCCCGGCAAGGTGCAAAGGGAGCAGCTACGCATGCAAGTTGTGCAAAGGATCCATCCCTATAAACGTTGCCCTAGCCCTCCTTTTATAGCTCAAGGGGTTACCACAGTGGCAAAACAGTCATTACATAGTGACTAGATAGCAAACAGTGCTATCATACCTAACTCTGCCGGATTAGGACAAACGCAATAAATGCGCCGTTAGGTGTCATGTGGAGGAGTAGCCCCGGCAAGGTTTCTGCACCGCTCGCCCAGCTACCTCCTATTAGCTTGACACGCCTTCTGGACGGGTGTCATTAAAGGTAAATCTCCCCCCAGCACGCTGACACGTGCCCGACAAATCTCACCTAACCGTCTGTGGGCTCGACACCTCATCGATTAGTGACTAGCTGCTCGATGAGGTGGATCGCTGGCAGCTAGCGAGAGCTTGACGGCACAGAGCTTGCCAGGCCTTCACCTTGCTGGCTTGGCCTTGCCGGCAAAGGTTATCTTCGGTGTTGAACTTGAAGCTTCGTCTTGATCTTCTCCCCAATAGCTTCAGCAACTGGGTCTTGAATCTTGATATTGGCAAATCTCGGCAAGTCCTGGCCAGCAAAGAAGCTGCTACCGTCTGTGCATAAGTCAGGGTATAAAATACCCATATTTTATACACCGACAGGAGCCCCCGGGCCTGGGCCATACGCGCGCCCGAAGCATCGTTGGGCTAGGCCCAAACAATGCACAGACACGCAGTGGGAAACCGCTGCCGCTATCTTAGCCATGATGATATTTTTGACGCGCGCCTGCTCCGCGCATTAAATGCGGGTCGTGGGAGCATGGACTGTTGCCGTTATTCCGCGGTAGTGCGCCTGTCAAAGTGTCGCTGAGGTAAATAGTGAAGAGCCAGCCCCCTCGTGCCTTCCCCATAAAAAGGCAATCGCGAGGAGGTGCTGCTCATTCACCCCTGCTTCCCCCTGTTTCATCTTCTTCCTCTTGCCAGAGCCCTTTCCGCCGCTGCCGCCATCAATCCGCATCTCACCTCGACTCCGTCCTTCTTCTCCAAGCCCTGATGGCGCCTAAGAAGGTCGACGCGGCGGGGAAAAAGCCCGCCAAGTTGCTCGACCCCAAGGCAGAGAAGAAGAAGAAGGAGTTGGAAGAGCTGGAGAAGCGGCGGAGGACGAATGTGGTTTTCTCTCCGTCGGCCATGGATGCCAACACCCTGATCAAGAGGTACGCCTCCATCTAGGGAAGGGACACCAAGGATCACAAGGCCCCCGTGGTGCTCCCTGAAGGCGACAAAGTACCATCAGATTCTTACGCATTCTTCTGCGCGTACTTTTATTGCGGGCTGGTTCCCACGTTCTCAGATTTCTTCTATGCTATGATGGATAGCTTTGGGTTCAGACTGTTGGATTTCACTCCAAATGCGATGACATGCATGGCAGTCTTTACCCATCTGTGTGAAAATTTTGTTGGAGTCGCCCCCAATGTGGATCTGTTCAGCCACTTCTTCATTCCCCGCATCGAGGACAAGTTGCTCTCCGACAGCGTGACATGGATCCCAAGGGCTAAAACCGAAGGCCAGTACCTTGCCGGGCAACTTCATCTCAAATGAGAGGAATGGAGGGTAGAGTGGTGCTGGATTCAAGAGAAGGGCTTCCCCGCATTCTGTTTTCCACGCACAGCAAGGGTGGTGCGTGGCGAAAACTGGAGCAAGCCGGGTGCTACTGACGACAAGCTTCGCCCGGCGCTGAATAGAATCACTCGCCTTAAGGCCGCCAAGCTGACCATTGAAATGGTGGGAGCTGATTTTCTCCGGCGACGCCTTTCACCACTGTAGAAGAGGCAAAGGCCCACTTGGGATTATCAAGGTGCCGGAGACATCATGCGGCTGTATCTCGGGCTTGGCAATAACTAGACGGTAATGGAACACGCCAGTCTCTGCGAACAGCTGTTCCGGAAGACTGGCACATTTCATTTGCCGGACCAGATCGTCTCGTTGCATATCAATTCCGCCAAGGGTTCCATTGTAGCGATGATGCCAGACTGTAGTGCTTATGGAGTCAAAGCAGACTGGCCCATGCCTACCTTAGAGATTGAGTTAGATTGGGCTTCCAATTTGACAGAGAAAGCCTCCCGGAAGGAAACAGATCTCATCCAGGCTACTAGAGACGAAGAACTGACATATATTGCCAGCAAGACCGCAGAGCTTACAAGATTCAAAGCAGCCGGCGGCTCTGGTACTGCAGCAACTGATGACGATGGGGAAGAAAACCCCAACGAAGAAGTTGCCGACGAGCACAAGGAAGAGCCTGCCAGGGATGAGGTTGTCGGGACCGAGGTTGCCGGGACTGAGGTTGCTGGTGAGCTCGAAGAGGAAGAGGAAGCAGGTCCTCAAGCCCCGAAGAGGAGACGCCGTCTTCGAAGGGCAGCCAGTTTAGAGCCAGTACGTGCTTCTTCACCAAAGGCAGGCCCTACGGTGAAGAAGACGACCACCAAGACTGGGCACCAAGAAGAGGTGCGCCGGCAACCAAGCAGACGTCCGTGAACTCGGCCTTCATCTTCCCAGCAAGAGATTGCCGGGGATGTTGGTTCTTCTCAGCCGGCGAGTTCATCTCCTCCGGCGCTCAAGAGAACCAAGGAGTCGCCCCCGCCTGTGAGATACGATCTCTCCGTCCTCAGCGAATCTGAAGACGATGAGTAAGTGAAACAGTTTATCTTCACCAAGTCTTGATTGTATTTGATCGCCATTTTAACTTGATTTCTTCTGTCTTGGCAGGGATCCAGAACCGTTCACGCACCGTACGAAATGGGCCAAGTCTGCATCGGAGCACGATCCCGCGGCAAGTGCTGGGCAGGGGGCCACAACTATGGAAATCATCGCTTCCAGCCCCCAGTCCAGCCCCCTGCGCGAGAATGTGGTGCAGACCCCGCCAACTGGTGCGGGCGCTGAACTTCCTCCCTCTGAGCTTGATAAAGAGATGGGAGAGGTCCGCCAAGAGGCGGATCCTACTGTGGCTTCCCCGTCAACCATCGCTCCAGAGAGTGCCTCTCCGGCAAGGGCCTCCACCGATGAGCCCGTCTGCACGGAGGCTACTTCGACAAGCGAAATTGCCGCAGATCATGCACCGGCAACTCAGGTTACTGGGGAAGGAGGTATCATTCCTCAACAAGCATCAACGGGTAATCCTCTTGCCTTTACACACTTATCACAGAACATTTGTTTTCTTGAATTTAATTTGTAATTTGAATCTCATTTTGCCCTTGCTTCTGCTTCAACCCACAGCTCCAACCTCTCCCGAAGAAGGTGAAATCCTTGTGGAGGTAGCTGATATTGCAAAGGATGCCGCTGACGAAGCCGCCAAGATCGCCGCTGAAGAGAATCTTGTGCAACTTGTCGAGGAGGTCAGAGAAATCCCCGAAGAACCTGAGAAGTCCTCCGGCAAAATGTCTGACCCCGGCAGGATGGATGTGGAGAAGGCGCCCGTCAACACTGACACACCGAACCCCGACAACCAACCAGCGGCGGCAACCTTGCAGGTCTTATCAAGCAGTTTGGCGCTAGTCACTTCTCAGCATGAGTCTGGAGCCCCCAGTTCATCTGGCATTGCAGGGCCGAATTTTGATGAAGAAATTGCTCGGATCCTGCTCCCTCTGTCCCAAAGAACCGCCAAGGCCACTGATGCTACTGACAGTGCTGAAGATCTTGCCTTCCTGGAGATCATGGCCATCAGGTTCAAAGGTGTCCAAGAAAGGTACAGCCAAAGGTGGAGTAGGGTCCAAGAAGATCGCAAATCTGCGGATCTGGTTGACCAGAAATTGAAGGAGAAAGCAAACGAGCTGCGTACATGGTACAACCAGTAGTCTCGCATCCTCAGAGATCAGGAAGAAAAGCTTGTCGCCTCTAAGAAAGAAGCGGCAACCTTGGACGACAAGCTGACAGAGCGCGCAGCGCAGCTCGACGCCAGAGAGAAGGAACTTGCCACCCGCGAAGAGGCCCTTGCCGCCAAACTTCGCAGTAAGGATGAAGAAATTGAGAAACTCCATGAGCAAAGGACGCAAGAGCTGGAAAAGAACCATAAAGATACTATTGAAACCCAGGCTCGAGATAGTGCCACCAAGCTCAAGGAGGCTTCTGACAAAGTTGCTGCCGCTGCCGCCGGCAAGATAGAATTGGAATCCCAAATGACCAAGTTAAAGGAAGACCTTGCCGGTTGTAGCAAAGAAGTCGAGACTCTTAAGAACGAAGTGCTGAAGGCAGCCCGCACTCTAGGGGACTTGCAAACGCAGCTGTTGTCTAAGAATCAAGATCTTGATGCCGCCGCCAAGACCATTGAAGATCTGAAGTCTCAATCGGCCACTTTGGTAGCAGATTTAGAATCCGCCAAAGAAAGGGAAAAAGTCTTGACGGAGAAACTGGAAAAGGAAGAGGCCTTGAAGAAGGATGCTGAGAACAATTACACCCAACTGCATGATAACCTTTCCCTCTGGACTGGCAGGCTTGTCAATGCTGCTGAGCACATCACTTCCCAGATTGCCGTTATGGACATGAAGAGCTGGGGCTTCACCGTCAATGACAAGGAGGCCACCAGCGTTAGACTGACCAAGTTCTTCGAGGGCCTTATTGACGCCTTGAATACATATCACGAGGACAGGTCTGCCGCGTTTGCTGATGAATCCCGGAAGTTTACGCGTGAAGTTGTGTACAAGGTGCTGCTCAAACTTGCGTATCGCCACCCTGATCTTGATCTCTCCGGGATCTTTAAGAGGTTGCCGAAGAACACCGATGTCACTGCCATCGACAAGATTGTTGCTCCTCTTGCCAACAAGGTCCTCAACATTCCTCGGGTTCAAGGCGACCGCCAAGATTAAGCTTGCCATTGTATTCATCGGCAATGCTGTCACATAAAGATACATTCGACCTTATGTTAGACATGCACTGAATTTGTGATGTAAAATGACTTTGAGTCGATGGATGAATGTATGACGTTTCCCCTGTCTTATTTTGTCTTTGCATGTTTTTATACCCTACGCTTGCCAGAGGTCCTGCCAGTGCGCACACTTGCCGCGAGCGCTTGAGGAACGGATCCTTAGCAGCCTGCTGGAAGTGTCGCTGCCGGCAAGTTTTCCTTTTACATTTTCAATGCGGCTATTTAAGTTGCTGAGTGGACTCGAAACAAAATAAGAGCGCAATTGATGACAACAAAGTTCCATTGCGTGCAGGTTTTTCATACAAAGACCAAATCGTTCAAGGGAAATTGCAAATATAACAAGAAATTTGTTTTAAAGTTTTTCAACTTAGCTTTTCCTTGTTTCGTGTTCCTTGTCGCAAAATGATCACTTGAACGAAACTTAGCGATGCCCACACCATCACTCCCCCTGGGAAACTTGCACGTGAGGAACTATCCTTTCTCTTTGAGAAAAAGAAAGAAGAGAAAACAGGAGGTTGGAGACCTTGCCGTCCCGTTAATCATTTCACATAAGTTAAAGCATAACACAACATACACGCAAACATACATAAAGAATGTATTTTGACAAAGAGTTGCGAAACACTTAGCTTTATTCACATATGCACAGGATCTGCGCCTGGCTTTGTACAAAGGGTTACAAGTCTTGCCGACAAAGCTTGTACAAAAGGGGTTGCCGGGGACAAGGCCCGGCAACTGCGCCTCATGGGTAGAACTTGCGAAGATGCTCAATATTCCATGAGTTCTGCACTTGAATGCCATCTTCGGTCTCCAGACAGACTGCGCCAGGTCTGGTGACTCACGCTACCCGATAAGGGCCTTCCCACTTGGGCGTCAACTTTATTGATCCCTTGGCGGACTGAACGTGCCGAAGGACAAGGTCACCTTCCTCAAAGCTTCGGGCACGAACTTTGCGGCTATGATAGCGGCATAAAGCTTGCTGGTAGCGTGCAGCTCGCACAGCCGCCCGAAGATGATCTTCCTCAAGGAGCGTTGCATCATCTTGCCGCAGCTGCTCTTGCTCTGCCTCATCATAGGCGAGCACTCGAGGTGACCCGTATGTGAGTTCTGTGGGGAGCACCGCTTTTGCACCATAGACTAGGGAGAAGGGTGTTTGGCCGGTAGCTCGATTTGGTGTCGTCCTGAGTGACCATGAACTGCCGACAACTCATCAATCCAGCATCTTCCACACTTGCGTAGCCTGTCAAAGGTTCTTGTCTTGAGACCACGCAGCACTTCAGCATTCATCCGTTCTTCTTGTCCATTGCTTCTCGGGTGAGCGACAGAGGCAAAACA
Source organism: Elymus sibiricus (assembly GCA_039707655.1). Classification (NCBI taxonomy): domain Eukaryota; kingdom Viridiplantae; phylum Streptophyta; class Magnoliopsida; order Poales; family Poaceae; genus Elymus; species Elymus sibiricus. The sequence goes on from CM077670.1 coordinate 193,593,982, forward strand.
GATCTTGCTTCCAAGGTCTTGGATGTACTGCATGAAGGTGCGGCTCATGAACTGACTGCCGTTGTCAGTGATGATTCTGTTAGGAACCTCGAAATGGCAAACTAATCCTTTGAAGAACTTGACGGCTGACTGTGCTGTCACCTTCCTCACTGGCTCCACTTCAGGCCACTTTGTGAACTTGTCGATGGCGACGTATAAGAACTCAAAGCCCTCGGTAGCACGGGGGAAGGGGCCCAAAATATCGAGCCCCCAGACCAAAAAAGGCCAAGAGAGAGGGATTGTTTGAAGAGCTTAAGCTGGCTGATGTATGTTCTTCGAATGGAACTGGCATGCTTCACACTTGGTTACTAGCTCAGTTGCATCCTGGAGGGCAGTGGACCAATAGAAGCCTTGCCGACAAGCGCTCTTGATCCTATGTGAGAGCCACATATGCCTCCATGTATCTCTGCCAACAACTTTAGTCCATCTTCCCGGCAAATGCACTTCAATTTCACACTGTTTGGTCTTTTTCTGTGCAGAATGTTATCCACAAACTGATACAAACTTGATTGACGGGCTACTTTCTCAGCTTCTTCTTGCTCATCAGGAAGTTCTCCTATTTGAAGGAAATGAACTATGTGTTGTGCCCATGCCAGAGCCTGTGGCTCGACAACAAAGACTAAAGGCATCTCTTCGGAAGTGGGAGCGCTTGTCTCAACGGCAAGAACTTGTCGTTCTGCTAGAGGCTGCTACTCACCGGCAACCACTGTGTTGTGTCCGGCAATATTCTTGCTGGCGGCTTCTGGAAGCTCTGCCAGAAAATATTTGCCGGTGTTCAACTTTCTTATTTTGCTCACCTGCGTTGATGGTGTGACCGATGGTTGATTCAAATGGAGTACAAAAGTTCCTGGTTCCACAGGTAGCTTTTGAGCGGCGCACTTTGACAGATGATCAGCAATGCTGTTTTCCGCATGAGGGATGTGCTCTGTTTGCAATCCGTCAAAGTGTTCCTCCAATTTCCTCACTTCTTCCACATATGCTTCCATCAACGGGCTCTGATAGTATTTATTCACTTGCTTCACAACAAGCTGTGAGTCTCCACGGGCGATCAATTTTCTGATTCCTAAATCCACTGCGATCCTAAGACCAACAAGGAGTCCTTCATACTCTGTAGTGTTGTTCGTTGCTTTCTCCCTGGGAAAGTGCATTTGGATTACATACTTGAGGTGCTCTCCGGTGGGTGTTATAAGAAGCACTCCGGCACCGGCGCCTTGCAGCGAGAAGGCACCGTCAAAGTACATGATCCATTCTTTAGCTGTTTCTTTGCCGGGGAGAGCTGATTCTTGGATTTCCTCATCTTGCGTTGGTGTCCATTCTACAATGAACTCCGCCAAGGCCCTGCTCTGAATAGTTGATGTGCTTTCAAATTTGAGTGCAAAGCTCGACAGTTCCAACGCCCACTCCACTATCCTGCCAGTCGCATCTGGATTCCTCAAAATACGCTGTAGCGGAAAGCGAGTGACGATGGTGATCTCATGTGCTTGGAAGTAATGGCGCAGCTTTCTCATGGCCATGGGAAGGCCGAAAAGCAACTTCTGCACACCAGAGTATCTTGACCTTGCTCCCTGTAAGAGGGAACTAACAAAATAAACTGGCCGCTGCACCACCTTCTTCTTTGGCACCACTTGCTGATTAGCTTCATTTGCTTGCGCTGTTTCTGATTTGTCGGCGTCAGACCTTGCCGGAGAAGATTTCGGCTTGTCGTTGGACGGGCTTGCCGCTGCTGCTTCTTCATCGTCGACTTCCCTCTGTGCCACTAATGCAGCACTAACCACTTGATTTGTTGCCACCAAATATAGCAGTAACGGCTCTTGTGGTTTAGGCGCAACTAGCATTGGTGTAGAAGATAGGTATCTTTTCAAATCCTGCAGTGCGGCCTCCGCCTCCGGAGTCCATTTCATTGGACCTGCCTTTTTCAAAATCTTGAAAAACGGCAAGGTGCGCTCAGCAGACTTTGAAATGAACCTACTCAAAGCAGCAACACAGCCGGCAAGACGCCACACATCCTTGATGCTTTTTGGTGCTTGAATCTGCTCAATAGCTTTGATCTTGTCGGGATTTGCTTTGATTCCACGTTGAGATACAAAGAACCCGAGCAGTTTGCCGGATGGAACGCCAAACACACACTTCTCGGGGTTGAGCTTCAAATTGATCTTGCGCAAGTTTGCAAATGTTTCCTCTAAGTCTTGAATGAGGGTTGATTTGTCCTTGGTTTTGACCACTATATCGTCTATATATGCTTCCACATTCCTGTGCAGCTGGGGCTCAAAACCAATCTGGACTGCTCTCGCAAATGTTGAACCAGCACTCTTTAATCCGAAAGGCATACGCACAAAGCAGTATGTGCCACATGGAGTAATGAATGCGGTTTTCTCCTCATCCTCCTTGGCCATGAATATCTGATGGTACCCAGAGTATGCATCAAGGAAGGAGAGTAAATCACAGCCGGCAGTAGAGTCTATAATTTGATCAATGCGCGGCAAAGGGAAAGGATCCTTTGGACATGCTTTATTAATATCGGTGTAGTCGATACAAAGTCTCCACTTTCCATTTGCTTTGCGCACCACAACTGGATTTGCCAACCAAGTTGGATGTAGTACACCTATAACTAAACCTGCTGCTTCAAGTTTCTTGATTTCCTCGGCAATGAACTGTTGCCGCTCCAAAGCCTGCTTCCTGACCTTCTACTTGACGGGCCGAGCATGAGGACAGATAGCAAGGTGGTGCTCAATTACCTCCCTGGGAACGCCGGGGATGTCAGATGGTTGCCATGCAAACACATCAACATTCGCCCGCAGGAAGGCAACGAGCGCGCTTTCCTATTTACTGTCAAGGGTGGAAATGACGGTGAAGGTACCGCCAGTGCCATCCTCCTTCGCCGGCACCTTCTTCGTTGCTGGTGGAGTGGCCTTGGATTTCTTGCTGGTAGAACACTTTGGCAAGTCTTCAACAGGTGCGCAGCACTCCGAGGAGGTGCGCTTCCCGGAATTCTTGTCAAAGGTCCTGCTAGACTTCTTGCTTTTCTTCTTCTTGGCGGGAGCTGGCGCCTTGGCGGCCTCTGCTGCAACCGCATCTCTGTAGAGTTTGTCGACACATATGACTGCATCTTTCTTAGCAGAATTGATGGAAATGACACCCATCGGCCTGGCATCTTCAATGTGTTATAAGCATAGTGGGATGCTGCCATGAATTTTGCCAAAGCTGGGCGGCCAAGAATTCCATTATACGGCAAGGGGATCTTGACAACATCAAACACAATCTTCTTGTTCTATAGTTAAATTCCCCGCCAATCGTCACCGGCAATGTGATCTTCCCCTTGGGTTCGCTCCTTCCTGGGTTGACTCCTTGGAATGTACCAGTCTGCTCGAGCTCTTCATCGAGAATCTGCTGCCTCTTGATTACTTCTGGAGAAATCAAATTTAGGCCGGCCCCACCATCAACTAACATTTTCGTGACCTGGAGGTTGCGAATCATTGGTGAAACCAACAACGGCAAACACCCGACCGCAGTTGTGCGATCAGGGTGATCCTCGGCATCGAAAATGATAGGCGTGTGTGACCACTTGAGTGGCTTTTGGGCGCCTATTGCCAGTTCTGCTGCATTAACCTCACGCGCCCACTGCTTAAGTTGGTGGTGAGAGGAGTGCAAAGATGCACCACCATCAATGCACATGGCTTCTGTTGCCTTCTGGAACTCATGCTCGCTGGATTCGTCATCGACCTCTTCGTCACTACCAGCATCTTCCTCTTTCTTTTCCCGGCCTTGAGCGGGCTTCTCCTTCTGATGTTTGGCCTTGCCGCGGCAGCCCCCTCAACCACCACGTCCCTTCTTGCCGGATCCACCAGCACCATCCTGGCCCTTCCCCTTGTCGCGCTTTTCATATTCAGCCTTCTGCTTTTCAGCAAGATGCTCAACTTGTCGGCACTCTTGGAGGTCATGGCCCTTGGTGCGGTGAATCTTGCAGTATGGCCCGTCTGACTTGCCGGCCTTCTCATTCGTCGCTACCTCCTGACAAGCGGTGCATACAGTAGCCTCCTTGACGGAGTCCTCTGTTTTGGCTTTCTTGGCGGTGTTGGAGTTGCCGGACCCTTCGACAGCCATCACAGTTTTGCCTTTGCGCTTCCTGATGCACTTTTGGCCCTTCTTCTTCGGGGTGGCAGCATTGTCGTCCTCGGAGTCCACCTCGGCACCAGCGTCCTCCCCGGGAAGTCTCCTTCCTTCCTCAGCACGCGCGCACTTATCCGCCAACGTGTAGAGCTCGTTGACGGTTTTCGGTAGCTTGACGTTCATCTTTTCCCGCATCCTTCGATTGCGCACGTTCGTGTGGAAGGCGGCAATCACGGCTGCAGGGTGCACATCCGGGATGTTGCGGTGCACGCGGCTGAATCTTTGGATGTACTTGTGCAAACTTTCACCATCTCTTTGTGGGATCACTTGTAGATCGCTGGGCTGATCAGGGGCCTTGTGGCCTCCGGTGAAGGCACCAACAAACTCATTGCAAAGATCTGACCACGAAGAAATGGAGTTCTCCGGCAAGTTCATCAGCCAAGATCTCACGTTGGGCTTGAGCACCAATGGAAATTAGTTGGCTAGAATCTTCTCATCTCTTCCCCCGACAGCTTGTATAGCAATCGTATAGATGCCCAGAAACTCTGCCGGGTTCAGCTTGCCGTCATACTTTTCTGGTACTTCCGGCTTGAAGGCCCGGACAGACGGCCAGCGGACTTGCCGCAGCTCACAAGTGAAGGCTGGGCACCCAACCTCGTAAGGCAGGTACCCGCCAGCCTCGGGCGCAGGCTCATAAACGACTGGACCGTTGTGCGTGTCTGATTGACGGTGCGCCTCCCGGCGCCTCTCAATGGTGGTGCGGGCATCCTCTACCCGCCTTTCTTGCAGCACTTGCCGCTGATCTTGCCGCGCCCGTGGATCTGAAGACGCCATTGACATCTCAGCGGGCTCCACTGTTCGCTGGGTTTGCCGCGGTTGTAGACCTTGCTGCTATTGAGGTTGCTGCCGCGGAGGTGACTGCACCGTTGGTGCAGCGCCATCAGCACGACCACCAGTTGGAGCTACTGGTGCTGTTCACGGACGCCGTGAAGGCTCTGCTTGCTGCGACTTGCTCGACTCAGCAAATCCAATCAAGCTCTGGATGGTGGCTCTCCTATCATCCATCTTGTCTGCCGTCGGAGGAAAGTTGAGCAGCATCTGGGCTCGCGCCATTGCCTCCGCTGCTGTGGCAGGCATGGCCAGAAGCGAAGAATGCGACGTCGCTCTACTCCTGGTAGAGCCAGTAGGAGCGCCATTGCGATCTTGCTGCCGCGGCGCATGTTCAGCAGCGGGCTGTCGTGGCGGAGGTGGTGCCTGAGGATCTGGGACGTGATCGACAGGAGTCTTGCTGTGTGGACGCCGTCGCCCTGGATCATCGACGTCGCTCGGAGTTGCACTGTGCCCATCATGAGACGGGCGCGGCGTGTGTCTCGACGCAGCATCCCTGGACACCGCCGCCGCGGGGTCTTGACTTGCGCTAGTCCGGGCATTGTTGCTCCGATGGCTGCGTTCATCGACATGGTGAGGGGGAGGAAGACGTCCGTCTGCCCCGCCTGCGCCGTCGCGGCATTGCTCGCTAGAGGGTCGAGGAGGTTGACTACCTCCAGCGCCTCCGCCTCCTGCTCCGACCATGGTGGGCACGGCGACCGCGCCGCTTGCGCCGGTCGTGCCAACCGCGGTGTCCGCACCGCCCGCATTGGCTGCGCCACCTGCGCCACCTACAGATACGTGTGAAGGAACCTTGGATGTGGAGGGAGCCGTCATCATGATGCCCTTCTTCTTGGGAGCCATCAACGACGAAGAAGATGAAGAAGTTGATGAAGCTGACACGCAATCAGATGATTCAGGTTCGCGCAAGCGATCCCCCTACCTGGCGCGCCAAAGATGTCGTGCATATGACCATCTATGGGGCCATCTAGCCCCTTTGCGGTTCGGCTAGGGAGATCAACGAGCACAAAGAGCAGAACCAGCAGAGACGCAAAGAGTTTACCCAGGTTTGGGCCACCGTGAGGTGTAAAACCCTACTCCTGCTTTGATTGTATTGGATGTGTTTGAACACAAAGTACAAGAGTGCTTCCCCGGCAAGGTGCAAAGGGAGTAGCTATGCATGCAAGTTGTGCAAAGGATCCATCCCTGTAAACATTGCCCTAGCCCTCCTTTTATTGCTCAAGGGGTTACCACAGTGGCAAAACAGTCATTACATAGTGACTAGATAGCAAACAATGCTATCATACCTAACTCTGCCGGATTAGGACAAATGCAATAAATGCGCCGTTTGGTGTCATGTGGAGGAGTAGCACCGGCAAGGTTTCTGCACCGCTCACCCAGCTACCTCCTATTAGCTTGACACGCCTTCTAGATGGGTGTCATTAAAGGTAAATCTGCCCCCAGCACGCTGACACGTGCCCGACAAATCTCACCTAACCGCCTGCGGGCTCAACACCTCATCGATTAGTGGATGAGGTGGAGTGCTGGCAGCTCGTGAGAGTTTGCTGGTATGGAGCTTGCTGGGCCTTCACCTTGCCGGCTTGGCCTTGCCGGCAAAGGTTATCTTCGGTGTTGAACTTGAAGCTTCGTCTTGATCTTCTCCCCAATAGCTTCTGCAACTGGGTCTAGAATCTTGATATTGGCAAATCCCGGCAAATCCTGGCCAGCAAAGAAGCTGCTACTGTCTGTGCATAAGTCAAGGTATAAAATACCCATATTTTATACACCGACACTACTATACCAAAATCTTTTTGTGATGTGCTAGGTCTCACCGATATGGATCCTTGTTCCCTTAATTTACATCTAGCGGATTCCACTATTAAAAAACCATTGGGTAGAATAAATGATGTGCTTATTCTTGCTAATAGGAATTATGTGCCCGTGGATTTTATTGTTCTTGATATTGAATGCAATCCGTCTTGTCCTATAATACTTGGTAGGCCTTTCCTACGAACCATAGGTGCTATTATTGATATGAAAGAAGGTAATATAAGATTTCAATTTCCATTAAAGAAAGGGATGGAACACTTCCCTAGAAAGAGAATTAAGCCACCATATGAATCCATTATGAGGGTCACCTATGGAATTAATTTGAAGGATGACAACATTTGAAACTATGCATTATGCCTAGCTAGGGGCATAAAACAATAGCACTTGTTGGGAGGCAACCCAATGAATAAAATAAATTTTTGTTTTACCTTCTGTTTTTGTGTGTTTACACAATTTTAGCCTCTTTTATGATTGTGTTTTTATCTTTTAATTAGTGTTTGTGCCAAGTAATGCCTTTGGGATGATTTGGAAGATAGTATAATTGATGCTGTTTGAAAACAGAAACTTTTGCATCCAGTGCTTGAATTTTGATTTTTTGCTGGAGCATCATAACCTTCTGAATGTTTTACACAATATTTATATATTAATTTCCCATGTTATCCTAATTTTTCAGAATTTTTGGATTTACAAAAGTATGACTTTAATTCAGATCTTTACAGACTGTTCTGTTTTAGACAGATTCTATTTTTGTTGCATTGTTTGCTTATTTTTATGAATCTATGGATCGTATCGGGGGGTATGAGTCATGGAGAAGTTGGAGTACAGTAGCATTATGTAATATTAAATATGAATCAATTTACAACAGTACCTAAAGTTTAAGATTTGTTTGTTATACTAAGGGATCTCACGAGGTTTCTGTTGAGTTTTGTGTGCTAAAAATTTCAAGTTTTGGGTGAGACTACGATGGATAAAGGAATAAGGAGCGGCAAGAGCCTAAGCTTGGGGATGCCCAAGGCACCCCAAGGTAATATTCAAGGAAGACTCAAGTGTATAATCTTGGGGATGCCCCGGATGGCATCCCCTCTTTCGTCTACAATCTATCGATAACTCACTTGGAGCTATATTTTTATTCATCACATGATATGTGTTTTACTTGGAGCGTCTTGTGCTATAGTTTGTTTGCTTTTTCGTTTGTCACAATCATCTTTGCTGAACACACCCTTTTGAGAGGGACACACATTATTCGTGATTTGTTAGAATACTCTATGTGCTTCACTTATATCTTTTGAGCTAGGCAATTGCTCTAGTGCTTCACTTATATCTTTTAGAGCACGGCGGTGGTTATATTTTAAAGAAATAGTTGCACTCTCATGCTTCACTTATATCTTTTTGAGAGTCTAATGAATGGCAATGGTAATATGCACGGGTTATGAAATTGGTCCTAATATGATAGGTATTCAAGAGGGATATAATAAAAACTTTCATGTAGATCACTGAATATGATAAGTTTGATTCCTTGCAATAGTTTTGAGATATTAAGATGGTAATATGTGGGAGGTACTAGTAGATAATTGTGGTTTAGTAAGAATATTGGTGTTACGGTTTATGATTCCCGAAGCATGCACGTATGATATGTCGTTATGCTAAGAAGTTGGAGCATGATTTGTTATTGATTGTCTTCCTTTGTGTGGCGGTCGGGGGCGCGCGATGGTTAACTCCTACCAACCTCCCCCCTAGGGGCATGCGTAGTAGTACTTTGCTTCGAGGGCTAATAAACTTTCGCAATAAGTATGTGAGTTCTTTATGACTAATGTGAGTCCATGGATTATACGCACTCTCACCTTTCCGCAATTTGCTAGCCTCTTCGGTACCGTGCATTGCCCTTTCTCACATCGAGAGTCAGTGCAAACTTCGTCGGTGCATCCAAACCCCGTGATATGATATGCTCTATCACACAAAAGCCTCCTTATATCTTCCTCAAAAAAGCCACCATACCTACCTATCATGGCATTTCCATAGCCATTCCGAGATATATTGCCATGCAACTTCCACCGTTCCATTTTTATGACACACATCATCATTGTCATATTGATTTGCATGATCATATAGCTGACATAGTATTTGTGGCTCAGCCACCGTTCATCATTTTTTATACATGTTACGCTAGTATCATTGCACATCCTAGTACACTGCCAGAGGCATTCATATAGAGTCATATTTGTCCTAGTTTTGAGTTGTAATTTTAAGTTGTAAGTAAATAGAAGTATGATGATCATCATTATTAGAGCATTGTCCCAGTGAGGACATAAATAAATAAAAGGAAAAAAGGCCAAAAAGAGCCCACGAAAAAAAAATAAGAGAAAAAGAGAGAAGGGGCAGTGTTACTATCCTTTTCCATACTTGTGCTTCAAAGTAGAACCTTGTTTTTAATATAGAGAGTCTCCTATTTTGTCACTTTCATATACTAGTGGGAATTTTTCATTATAGAACTTGGCTTGTATATTCCGATGATGAGCTTCCTCAAATGCCCGAGGTCTTCATGAGCAAGCAAGTTGGATGCACACCCACTTAGTTTTCATGTTGAGCTTTCATACACTTATAGCTCGTAGTGCATCCGTTGCATGGCAATCCCTACTCCTCGCATTGACATCAATTGATGGGCATCTCCATAGCCCGTTGATTAGCCGCGTCGATGTGAGACTATCTTCTTCTTTTTGACTTCCCCTTATTAATCTCTACCACCACATTCTATTCCACCCATAGTGCTATATCCATGGCTTGCGCTGATGTATTGCGTGGGGGTTGAAAAAGCTGAAGCGCGTTAAAAAGTATAAACCAATTTCTTGGCTAAAACCGGGCTTGTGCATGATAAATACTTTGTGTTAAGAAGATGGAGCATGACATGATTATATGATTTTGTAGGGATAACTTTCTTTAGCATTTTTATTTTGAAAGACATGATTGTTTATTAGTATGCCTGAGTATTGATGTCTTTATATCAAATTATAGACTATTGCTTTGAATCATTCGGATCTTATTATTCATACCGTAAAAGGGAATTACATGATGAAACATGTTAGGTAGCATTCCACATCAAAAATTTGGTTTTTATAATTTACCTACTCGAGGATGAGCAGGACTTAAGCTTGGGGATGCTTGAGACGTCTCCAGCGTATCTATAATTTTTGATTGTTCCATACTATTATAGTATCAATCTTGGACGTTTTATATGCAATTATATATCTTTTTTTGGGACTAACCTATTAACCTAGTGCCCAGTGCCAGTTGTTGTTTTCTGCTTGTTTTTGGTTTTTCAGGAAATCAGTACCAAACGAAGTTCAAATGCCACGAAACATTTTGACTATTTTTTCTGGACAAAAGAGACCCTGGAAGCTTCGGGAGGATGCCAGAAGCCTCATGAGGAGGCCACAAGGCAACAAGGCGCGGCCCCAGGGGGGCGCCCTGATGCCTTGTGGGCCCCTCGTAGCTCCTTTTGACCTAATTCCACTTCTATAAATTCTGAAATATTCGGAAACCATCAGAGAGCCAGACGAGAAAACCCTACCGCCGCCGCAAGCCTCTGTTCTTCCGCGATCCCATCTAGAGGCCTTTTCCGGTACTCTGTCGGGGGGGGGGGGAATCGACCACGGAGGGCTTCTACATCAACCTTGCTGCCCTTCCGATGATGTGTGAGTAGTTTACCATAGATCTACGGGTCCATAGCTAGTAGCTAGATGGCTTCTTCTCTCTCTTTGATCTTCAATACCATGTTCTCCTTGATGTTCTTGGAGTTCTATCCGATGTAATCTTATTTTGCGGTGTGTTTGTTCGGATCCGATGAATTGTAAGTTTATGATCAGATTATTCATAAGAAATATTTGAGTCTTCTCTAAACTCTTTTATGCATGATTGTTATAGCTTTGTATTTCTCTCCGATCTATCTGTTTGGTTTGGCCAACTAGATTGATTTATCTTGCAATGGGAGTGGTGCTTTGTGATGGGTTCAATCTTGCGGTGCTCAATCCAAGTGACAGAAAGGGACATGACACGTATTTGTATTGTTGCCATTAAGGATAAAAAGATGGGGTTTAATCATATTGCTTGAGTTTACTTTGTCTACATCATGTCATCTTGCTTAAGGCGTTACTCTGTTTTATACTTAATACCCTAGATGCATGCTGGATAGCGGTCGATGGGTGGAGTAATAGTAGTAGATGCAGGCAGGAGTCGGTCTACTTGTCTCAGATGTGATGCCTATATACATGATCATTGCCATGAATCTGTCATAATTATTTGCTTTTCTATCAATTGCCCAACAGTAATTTGTTTACCCGTATGTTCTGAGCTCGAGAGAGAAGCCTCTAGTGAAAACTATGGCCCCTGGGTCTATCTTTATCATATATTAAATTCCAAAAATACCTTGCTGCAATTTATTTACTTTTATTTTATTTTGCAATTTACTTTTTAACTATCACTATCAGAATTAATCCTTGCAAATAACCACTAAGGGGATTGACAACCCTCTTATTTGCGTTGGGTGCAAGTGTTTGCTTTTGTGTGTGTAGGTGCTGCTAAAGAGGATTTGTGTGGTTCTCCTACTGGATTGATAACCTTGGTTCTTAGCTGAGGGAAATACTTATCTCTATTATACTACATCATCCTCTCCTCTTCGGGGAAATACCAACGCAGTCTACAAGTAGCATGCCCCTTCCTCCACGGCACCCCTCCTATAAATACCGCCCCTCCCTCACCCCGTTCTGCCCTAAAGCCCTCTTCCCCGAGCTCTTCCCTTGCCGCAATCACTCACCGGAGCCCCGCACTGCCGCCACCGCCATTGCCGTCGCCCCGCACCACCTAGCCACCCCGAGCTTCGCCGACGCCACCATTCGCCTCGCCGTCGTCGTCTTCACCTCGCCGACGTCTTCCCCGAGCTTGAGGACCACCGGAGCCGTCGCCCCCTTCGAGCCCGAGCCGCCGTCGACGTCACCTTGCCGGAGATCCTCCCTGCCACCACTGTGAGCTTTCCTTCTCCCCACAGCCGTCCGATCTAGATCTTACAGATAGGATTAGATAGCTGTTTTTTTTTATTTGCGCCGAATCGTTTTCTGTTAGTTTTCGGTCATCCCGTTCTCAAACACCAGGCAGTGCGAGGACATAAAGGGAGGGATCGAATCTTGCGGGTAAAGTGCGCAAAACTCTGCAGAGTAACAACCTAATCGAATAGCCGTGTCCCCGGTTACGGACAACATGAGCACCGGAGATGATACTATCAACCAGTCTCAACACAGTTAATAAATTTAATTGGGTTTTAATCGTAACTTGGGTTATGAGAATTTGGTTGGCAAAACCATCTCATTAACAACCTTAATTTTGTAGTAATTTAATTAATTTGATTCCTTTGGAGTAGGAAAAATATAGCTTTTATGCAAAATTAAACTTAGAGCCTCCACCAAGCCATATTGCATATAGTGTTAGAGTTATTTTCATCTGCCTTTATCTGTGATCTTGCCAGTACATTCAATGTACTGACCTACACGGCTGCAACGTATCATGTTGCAGGAATTTCTACGATGAGTAAGAGTTACGTTGTAGGGTTACGGTCTACACTCAACTTGCCGTTGGAGTTGATGGGAATTCACACCCTTATAATTGCTTTTCCGCTGTGTTATATGAGGTATACTCTGGATCTACGTCAACTTTTTAACATGTGATGTTATGGTATTTCATCGATGTATTGTTGCTACTTGTAGACTGCGTTGGTATTTCCCCGAAGAGGAGAGGATGATGCAGTATAGTAGAGATAAGTATTTCCCTCAGTTAAGAACCAAGGTTATCAATCCAATAGGAGAACCAAGCAAAATCCCGTTAAACGCACATGCACACACAAAAGCAAACACTTGCACCCAACGCAAATAAGAGGGTTGTCAATCCTCTTAGCGGTTATTTGCAAGGATTAATTCAGATAGTGATAGATAGATAAACTAAAATACTAAATAAAATAAAAGTAAATAAATTGCAGCAAGGTATTTTTATGTTTTTTTATATATGATAATGTAGACCCGGGGGCCATGGTTTTCACTAGAGGCTTCTCTCTCGAACACATAGCATACGGTGGGTAAACAAATTACTGTTGGGCAATTGATAGAAAAGCAAATAATTATGATGGATTCATGGCAATGATCATGTATATAGGCATCACGTCCGAGACAAGTAGACCGACTCCTGCCTTCATCTACTACTATTACTCCACCCATCGACCGCTATCCAGCATGCATCTAGGGTATTAAGTATGAAACAGAGTAATGCCTTAAGCAAGATGACATGATGTAGACAAAGTAAACTCAGGCAATATAATTAAACCCCATCTTTTTATCCTTAATGGCAACAATACAAATACGTGTCATGTCCCCTTCTGTCACTGGGATTGAGCACCGCAAGATTGAACCCATCACAAAGCACCTCTCCCATTGCAAGATAAACCAATCTAGTCGGCCAAACCAAATCGATAGATCGAAGAGAAATACAAAGCTATAATAATCATGCATAAAAGAGTTTAGAGAAGACTCAAATATTTCTCATGAATAATCTGATCATAAACTCACAATTCATCGGATCCCAACAAACACACCGCAAAAGAAGATTACATCGGATAGAACTCCAAGAACATCAAGGAGAACATGGTATTGAAGATCAAAGAGAGAGAAGCAGCCACCTAGCTACTAGCTATGGACCCGTAGGTCTGTGGTAAACTACTCACACATCATTGGAAGGGCAGCAAGGTTGATGAAGAAGCCCTCCATGATCGATTCCCCCTCCGGCAGAGTACCGAAAAAGGCCTCCAGATGGGATCGCAGAAGAACAGAGGCCTGCGGCAGCGGAAAGGCTTTCTCTTCTGTCTCTCTGGTATATTGGGAATATTTGGGAATTTATAGCGCTGGAATTAGGTCAGGAGGGGCTACAAGGGGCCCACAAGCCTGGGGGGCGTGCCTACCCCCTGGGCGCGCCCTCCAGGCTTGTCGCCTCCTCGTGGCTCTTCTGGTCTTCTCCCGAAGCTTCGTGGGTCTCTTCTGGTCCAGAAAAAATTAATCCAAAGATTTTTTTCTCGTTTGGACTCTTTTTATAATGATTTTCTGAAAAGGCAAAAACAAGCAAAAAAGAGCAACTGGCACTGGGCACTGGGCTAATAGGTTAGTCCCAAAAAATGATATATAATGGCATATTATTGCATGTAAAACATCCAAGATTGATACTATAATAGCATGGAACAATCAAAAATTATATATACGTTGGAGACATATCAAGCATCCCCAAGCTTAATTCCTGCTCGTCCTCGAGTAGGTAAACGATAAAAACAGAATTTTTGATGTGGAGTGCTACCTAACATGTTTCATCATGTAATCTCTCTATTACGGTATGAATAATAAGATCCGAATGATTCAAAGCAATAGTCTATAGTCTGATATAAAGACAGCAATACTCAGACATCAATACTCAGGCATACTAACAAACAATCATGTCTTTCAAAATAAAAATGCTAAAGAACGTTATCCCTACAAAATCATATAATCCTGTCATGCTCCATCTTCTTAACACAAAATATTTATCATGCACTACCCCGATAACAAGCCGAGCAATTGGTTCATACTTTTTAACACGCTTCAGCTTTTTCAACCCCCACGCAATACATGAGCGCAAGCCATGGATATAGAACTATGGGTGGAATAGAATAGGGTGGTAGAGATTAATAAGGAGAAGTCAAAAATAAGAAGATAGTCTCACATCGACGAGGCTAATCAATGGGCTATGGAGATGCCCATCAACTGATGTCAATGCGAGGAGTAGGGATTGCCATGCAACGGATGCACTAAGAGCTATAAGTGTATGAAAGCTCAACATGAAAACTAAGTGGGTGTGCATCCAACTTGCTTGCTCGTGAAGACCTCGGGCATTTGAGGAAGCCCATCATCGGAATATACAAGCCAAGTTCTATAATGAAAAATTCCCACTAGTATATGAAAGTGACAAAATAGGAGACTATCTATATGAAAAACATGGTGCTACTCTGAAGCACAAGTGTGGAAAAAGGATAGTAACATTGCCCCTTCTCTCTTTTTCTCTCATTTATTTTTTTTATTTTTTTCATGGGCTCTTTTTGGCCTTTTTTTTAGAACAGTCTCATGGACCTCATCCCCACTTTTTCGAGGACTCATTAGTCTCCACCATTCTTTCCTCACTGGGACAATGCTCTAATAATGATGATCATCACACTTTTATTTACTTACAACTCAAAATTACAACTCGATACTAGAACAAATATATGACTCTATATGAATGCCTCTGGAAGTGTACCAGGATGTGCAATGATACTAGCGTAACATGTATAAAAATGATGAACGGTGGCTGACCCACAAATACTATGTCAGTTATATGATCATGCAAAGCAATATGACAATGATGATGTGTGCCATAAAAACGGAACGGTGGAAGTTGCATGGCAATATATCTCAGAATGGCTATGGAAATGCCATGATAGGTAGGTATGGTGGCTGTTTTGAGGAAGATATAAGGAGGCTTATGTGTGATAGAGCATATCATATCACGGGGTTTGGATGCACCGACGAAGTTTGCACCAACTCTCGATGTGAGAAAGGGCAATGCACGGTACCGAAGAGGCTAGCAAATTGTGGAAAGGTGAGAGTGCATATAATCCATGGACTCACATTAGTCATAAAGAACTCACATACTTATTGCGAAAGTTTATTAGCCCTCAAAGCAAAGTACTACTACGCATGCCCCTAGGGGGATAGATTGGTAGGAAAAAACCATCGCTCGTCCCGACCGCCACTCATAAGGTAGACAATCAAGAATAAATCATGCTCCAACTTCCAAGCATAACGACAGATCATACATGCATGCTTCGGGAATCACAAACCTTAACACCAATATTCTTACTAAACCACAATTATATACTAGCACCTCCCACATATTACCATCTTAATATCGCAAAACTATTGCAAGGAATCAAACTTATCATATTCAGTGATCTACATGAAAGTTTTTATTATATCCCTCTTGAATACCTATCATACTAGGACCAAATTCATAACCCGTGCATATTACCATTGCTAAACATTAGACTCTCAAAAAGATATAAGTGAAGCATGAGAGTGCAACTATTTCTTTAAAATATAACCACCGTCGTGCTCTAAAAGATATAAGTGAAGCACTAGAGCAACTGCATAGCTCAAAAGATATAAGTGAAGCACATAGACTATTCTAACAAATCACGAATAATGGGTGTCCCTCCCAAAAAGGTGTGTTCAGCAAAGATGACTGTGACAAACTAAAAAGCAAACAAAAGCAAACAAACTATATCACAAGACGCTCCAAGTAAAACACTTATCATGTGATGAATAAAAATATAGCTCCAAGTGAGTTACCGATAGATTGTAGACGAAAGAGGGGATGCCTTCCGGGGCATCCCCAAGCTTAGACGCTTGAGTCTTCCTTGAATATTACCTTGGGGTGCCTTGGGCATCCCCAAGCTTAGGCTCTTGCCGCTCCTTATTCCTTTATCCATCGTAGTCTCACCCAAAACTTGAAAACTTCAGCACACAAAACTCAACAAAAACCTCGTGAGATTTGTTAGTATAACAAACAAATCTTAAACTTTAGGTACTGTTGTAAATTGATTCATATTTAATATTGGCATAATGCTACTGTACTCCAACATCTCCATGACTCATATCCCCCGATACGATCCATAGATTCATCAAAATAAGCAAACTATGCAACAAAAACAGAATCTGTCTAAAACAGAACAGTCTGTAAAGACCTGAATTAAAGTCATACTTATGTAACTCCAACAATTCTCAAAAATGAGGAAAACGTGGGAAATTCAGATATCAATATTGTGTAAAAAATACAGAAGGTTCTGACGATCCAGAGAAAAACCAAAATTCCAGCACTGGGCGCAAAAGTTTCTGTTTTCCAACAACATCAATCATACTATCATCCAAATCATCCCAAAGGCATTACTTGGCACAAACACTAATTAAAAGATAAAAACACAATCATAACAGAGGCTATAATTGTGTAAACACACAAGAACAGAAAGTAAAAACAAAAATTTATTTTATTCAT
Organism: Elymus sibiricus; assembly: GCA_039707655.1. Classification (NCBI taxonomy): domain Eukaryota; kingdom Viridiplantae; phylum Streptophyta; class Magnoliopsida; order Poales; family Poaceae; genus Elymus; species Elymus sibiricus. The sequence goes on from CM077670.1 coordinate 193,610,968, forward strand.
TGGGTTGCCTCCCAACAAGCGCTATTGTTTTATGCCCCTAGGTAGGCATAATGCATAGTTTCAAGTGTTGTCATCCTTCAAGTTAATTCCATAGGTGGACCTCATAATAGATTCATAAGGTGCCTTAATTCTATTTCTAGGGAAGTGTTCCATCCCTTTCTTTAATGGAAATTGAAATCTTATATTACCTTCTTTCATATCAATAATAGCACCTATTGTTCATAGGAAAGGCCTACCAAGTATTATGGGGCAAGAAGGATTGCATTCAATATCAAGAACAATAAAATCCATGGGCACATAATTTCTATTTGCAAGAATAAGCACACATCATTTATTCTACCCAATGGTTTTTTAATAGTGGAATCCGCAAGATGCAAATTAAACAAGGATCCATATCGGTGAGACCTAACACATCACACAAAGATTTGGGTATAGTGGAAACGCTAGCACCAAGATCACATAGAGCATTACATTCATAATCTTTAATTTCGACTTTAATAGTAGGTTCCCATTCATCTTGTAATTTTCTAGGAATTGAAACTTCCAACTCAAGTTTTTCTTCATGCGCTTTCATCGTGGCTTCTACAATATGTTTAGTGAAAGCTTTATTTTGTTCATTTGCATTTGGTGAATTAATCATGGATTGCAACAAGGAATTTGTGATAGCCTGGCTTAATAGGGATGATAGACTACTCATATCAATAAGGAATTCCTTCTTTTCCGGGAGCCCATTCGGAAAGAACTCCAAAGTTAAGCGTGCTCAGCTTGGAGTAATTTCAGGATGGGTGACCGACCGGGAAGTTGGACCCGGGTGCGCACGAGTGAGGACAAAGTGCGCAGAAAAGACTAGTATTGATCTGTGGGGCCAGTCTAGATCCCGCCAGGAGTAACGACCACCGGCGGGTGTGTTCGGGGCGTTACAAGTTGGTATCAGAGCCGACCGTCGCGGTTACACGGATGTTTGCGGGTCAGGTGCGCGGTCATGTTGTGCATGACGTTTGTGACCCGTCGTGGCACACGGCATGGCACATGTGCCGGACTAGACGCATAGACGTATGTGCCAAGAGGGAACGTTCCTGTGCCCGACGAGGACGTCGGTTCCTCTGAGTGGGGGTGTATGTGATAGCCTTGTTTAATAGGGATGATAGACTACTCATATCAATAAGGAATTCCTTCTTTTCCGGGAGCCCATTCAGAAAGAACTCCAAAGTTAAGCATGCTCAGCTTGGAGTAATTTCAGGATGGGTGACCGACCGGGAAGTTGGACCCGGGTGCGCACGAGTGAGGACAAAGTGCGCAGGAAAGACTAGTATTGATCTGTGGGGCCAGTCTAGATCCCGCCAGGAGTAACGACCACCGGCGGGTGTGTCCGGGGCGTTACAGAAATACACTCAATTAAAGAACAACTATCATAATTAAAGTCCTTGTAATCCAAAGTAGTGGGTGCATTACTATTTAAAGTTTTGACCTCTCCAAACCAAATTTTTTCATTCTTATCTTTAAGATTATCACCCTCCAAGCAATTGGGACTCCTTCTAACTAAAGTTGACTCTTCTTCAGTCCCTTTTTCATCAAGTTTTATATTACTAAATAATAATTCAATAGGAACCGGGTGGAATCGCTTTTTCTAGGAATTCTCGCTTAGCTCTCAACCTAGCGGTCCTTTCTTTACTTTCGTTAATGGAGACATAGATAGCTTTAATAGACTCATTTATATCATGCTTGGGTGGCAAAATTTTAGTTTTGAGATTTTCCACATCATGAGCAACTCTATCCATGTTCCTAGCCAATTCATTAACTCTATTCAATTTTTCTTCTATCATAGCATTGAAATTCTTTTGCGAATTAATAAATTCTTTAATATTACTTTCAAGATCAGAGGGCATCCTATTATTATTATTATATGGATTACCATAGGAATTACCATAATTATTAGAGGAATTTCTAAGAAACAGCCTAGGATTGAAATTACCCCTATAAGCATTGTTGTTGAAATTATTTCTAGAGACAAAATTCACATCAATAGCATCATTATTTTGCTCAATCAAGGTAGACAATGGCACATCATTAGGATCAATTTGAGCATTTTTACTAGCAACCAATTTCAATAAAGCATCCATCTTATCACTCAAAGTATTAATTTCTTCGACAGAATTTACCTTCTTACCAGTTGGAGTTCGTTTAGTGTGCCATTGAGAATAATTTGTCAAAATATTGTCAAGAATTTTTGTAGCTTCTCCCAATGTAATTTCCATAAAAGTACCACTTGCGGTAGAGTCTAGCAAATTTCTAGAAACAAAGTTTAGTCACGCATAAAATTTTTGTATGATCATCCATAGATTTAAGCCATGAGTTGGGCAATTTCTTATCATTACTTTCATTCTCTCCCAAGATTGTGCAACATGTTCATGCTTTGCTTAAAATTAATAATTTGATTTCTTAAAGAAATAATCTTAGCGGGAGGAAAATACTTGGTAATAAAAGCATCCTTACACTTATCCCAAGAATCAATACTATTTCTACGCAAGGATGAAAACCAAGTTTTAGCGCGATCTCGTAGTGAGAACGGAAATAATTTCAATTTGACAATATCATTATCCACAACTTTTTTTCTTTTGCATATCACAAAGCTCAACGAAAGTATTTAAATGGGATGCAGCATCTTCATTAGGACTACCAAAAAATTGTTATTTCATAACAAGATTAAGCAAAGCGGCATTAATGTCATACGACTTTGCACTAGTGGTGGGAGGAGCAATAGGAGTACTAATAAAATCATTATTATTAGTATTGGAAAAGTCACACAATTTTGTATTTTCTTGAGACATCGGGACAAAGCAAACAAACTAGCAAACAAACAAATAAAAATATTTTTGTGTTTTTGTAAAAAAAAATTAGAAGTCGGGGAGATGAAAACGAGAGGCAAATGCAAATAAAAAGGAAAATAAAATAAATGCAAGTGGATGATAGTTTGTGCGAAGGTACTTGGTAATTTTGATGATGTCTCCCCGGCAACGGCGCCAGAAATTCTTCCTGCTACTTGTAGACTGCGTTGGTATTTCCCCGAAGAGGAGAGGATGATGCAGTATAGTAGAGATAAGTATTTCCCTCAGTTAAGAACCAAGGTTATCAATCTAGTAGGAGAACCAAGCAAAATCCCGTTAAACGCTCCTGCACACACAAAAGCAAACACTTGCACCCAACGCAAATAAGAGGGTTGTCAATCCTCTTAGTGGTTATTTGCAAGGATTAATTCTGATAGTGATAGATAGATAAACTAAAATACTAAATAAAACAAAAGTAAATAAATTACAGCAAGGTATTTTTATGTTTTTTATATATGATAATGTAGACCCGAGGGCCATAGTTTTCACTAGAGGCTTCTCTCTCGAACACATAGCATACAGTGGGTAAACAAATTACTGTTGGGCAATTGATAGAAAAGCAAATAATTATGCTGGATTCATGGCAATGATCATGTATATAGGCATCACGTCCAAGACAAGTAGACTGACTCCTGCCTGCATCTACTACTATTGCTCCACCCATCGACCGCTATCCAGCATGCATTTAGGGTATTAAGTATGAAACAGAGTAACGCCTTAAGCAAGATGACATGATGTAGACAAAATAAACTCAAGCAATATAATTAAACCCCATCTTTTAATCCTTAATGGCAACAATACAAATATGTGTCATGTCCCCTTCTGTCACTGGGATTGAGCACCACAAGATTGAACCCATCACAAAGCACCTCTCCCATTGCAAGATAAACCAATCTAGTTGGCCAAACCAAATCGATAGATCAGAGAGAAATACAAAGCTATAATAATCATGCATAAAAGAGTTCAGAGAAGACTCAAATATTTCTCATGAATTATTTGATCATAAACTCACAATTCATCGGATCCCAATAAACACACCGCAAAAGAAGATTACATCGGATAGAACTCCAAGAACATCGAGGAGAACATGGTATTGAAGATCAAAGAGAGAGAAGAAGCCATCTAGCTACTAGCTATGGACCCGTAGGTCTGTGGTAAACTACTCACACATCATCGGCAGGGCAGCAAGGTTGATGAAGAAGCCCTCCGTGATCGATTCCCCCTTCGGCAGAGTACCAGAAAAGGCCTCCAGATGGGATCGCGGAAGAACAGAGGCTTGCGGCGGTGGAAAGGTTTTCTCTTCTGTCTCTCTAGTATATTGGGAATATTTGGGAATTTATAGCGCTGGAATTAGGTCAGGAGGGGCTACGAGGGGCCCACAAACCTGGGGGGTGCGCCTACCCCCCTGGGCGTGCCCTCCAGGCTTGTCGCCTCCTCGTGGCTCTTCTGGTCTTCTCCCGAAGCTTCGTGGGTCTCTTCTGGTCCAGAAAAAATTAATCCAAAGTTTTTTTCTCGTTTGGACTCTTTTTGATAATGATTTTCTGAAGAGGCAAAAACAAGCAAAAAAACAGCAACTGGCACTGGGCACTGGGTTAATAGGTTAGTCCCAAAAAATGATATATATAATGGCATATAATTGCATATAAAACATCCAAGATTGATACTATAATAGCATGGAACAATCAAAAATTATAGATACGTTGGAGACGTATCAACTGTGTGTGCTAGCATACTGATCCAGGGATAGCACAGAAAGCACAGAGGCACCAATCCATTTGGGTCGGGTCGCTACAGGTCGAGTGTGGATTACCTGACTAGATCGACGAGGCCGAGCAGCAGGAAGGAGCGTCGCCAGGGAGGCAGCAGCGCTGTAAGCAAGCAGTGAAGGTTTGAACTTGGAATGGAAAGCGAAAACAGGGGAAATGTGGCTTTTGGTAAGGAGGAGGGGGCATGGGAGGTAGATATTTCCGCGGATGCCGAAAATTTTCGCTCCGTGCAATGAAAAACTAGAGCGCAAAGTGTCATCAGACACGGTCCCTTATTCAGCACTATGTAGGATATCTAAACATCAAAATGATTCATATGGCTTACCCCGTGTGTGATGAGTTTGAACGTGCAAATTTTGGTTCGAATTTCCCTGGTTACAGTGGTCATCAACGTCATTGCATAATTGGGGTACACAAAAGAGCCTACAGCACACCCACACTTCTTAATCGAGCAAATTCAGTAATTAAACAGAGCTAGCTGACCTAAACATTACTCTAACAAAAGACCGGCGCTCTAAACAAAGACTACTACTCTGCCTGGCGCTCGTCGATCTCCGCCACCTCCTCCATGTCCAGCTCGCGCCCGACGATATCCTGGGTAAGGGGCTCCATGGCATCCATCGCACCATACTCGGCAAGCATCTCGCCATCTGCGTCCGCCATCTCTTTGGAAAAGGCCGCCATGAGCTGGGCGTGGGTGGCCGCGGTCTGGGATTGGACGGGCTCCATCGTGGCAAGGTATGCCGTGAACGAACGGACGGCTACTCGAACGCTCTCGGCGATTGCCAACTCTTCGGCCGTGGGTTGCCGATCATTGTCGGAGAAGCTTTGTGCGATTTGTGCGGTGACCGCCAGGAGCTGGGCGTGGGCGGCCTCCATCAGGGCTAAGGCGGCCGCCGCGGAACGAACAGCTGCTGTGCCGCTCTCGCCATTTGCTATCCCCGTCGCAGATGTTGTTGCCGCCATCTGAGCTACAGTAGCGGCCATTTCGGCTGCCGCAGCCACCCGGTCGCATATTGTGGCCGCGCTCATGCAGGTTGTGAGCACGCTCATGGCGGCTGCGGCCGCGCTCTCACCAGAGTGGGCCGCCGAAGTTGCCCTCACGACGCGGGTCCATGTCCCCATCTTTGACCGACGACGATTGAACAGTGAAATGATATTTGGGGAGCTAGTGTGCTTGACACGTCGGCTGTGTACTTTAGAGGACGAACATTCTCGCATAAGCCATATACGATGGTGCTCCAAGATATTTTGTACTGCATCCCACACGGTTGGTGGTAATAAACTGTGTGCGATGTACTTGATTTTTCGTCTTGATTTGAAATACAGAATGGGGTTACAGCGGTAAAGGACGGTATTTGAATTGCTAGAAAATTGATCTGCGGTGAACATGCAAATATAGGAGTGCCGTCAAAAAATTTGGAATAATTCAGGGTTCGTTTGGACATTTTTATACATTAACTGAGTTTTCTAGGCATTTAAGGTGCATAATTCAAATTTGAACTACAGGCACATGCTCTGGTGCTCCAAAATGGGTTGTAAAATCATATATGTGTCCATGGGTGCATGCTTAGGTCCCATGCAAGAAATGGGAATGAATTTCAAACACCTCGGCATCGTGGCTCGACCGCAAACATTGAGATACTTGGTTTTGAAATTCTAGTAAATCCAAAACTCGTCTGAAATTCATGAAACTTGGCATGCTATCATGGAATGGCACCAACATGTTGTGGTAAAAAATTTGTCGCATTGGGGCAGGTTTTGGTATAAGCTTCTCACAAATCAGAGCTTCTCACAAGAAGCCTCATGGTTCCGGTAGGGAATGTGTCACCTTTGTGGACGAAACGACATTCGTTGCCTCTTCTCACCTTGATTTTTTTCTAGAGGCAACATAGACCAATAGGAGTGTCGTGTTAAAATTTGGAATTATTCGGGGTTCGTTTGGAAATTTTTATACATTAACTGAGTTTTCTAGGCATATTATGTGCATAATTCAAATTTGAACTACAGGCACATGCTCCAGTGCAGCAAAATGGGTAGAAAAATCATACATGTGTCCTTGGGTGCATGCTTAGGTCCCATGCAAGAAATGGGAATGAATTTTAAACACCTCGGCATCGTGGCTCAACCGCAAACATTGAGAAACTTGGTTTCGAAATTCTAGTAAATCCAAAACTCGTCTGAAAATCATGAAACTTGGCATGGTATCATGAAATGGCACTGATGGCTCTATATTTTATGCATTTTTAGAGCTCATATGTTGCTTGTTCTCTTTATATATCATGTCCCATTGAACCAAATATATGTCCATCGCTGCTCCAAGACCACCTCCATAGAGAAGAGAAGGGCCAAGCCAAGAGGAGGAAGAGGGGGCGCCCTCACCATGCGCACCGGCCTTCGGGCCGGTGCGGTCTTCACCATCGGCGCGGTCACCATTGTCATCTCCACCATCGGCGCCGCCACCATCACCGCTGCCATGCTCCTCTCCTCGACCGGCTTCGTGCCGGCTTGTAACTTGCCCTCTCCCTCTATGATGTTTGAGTAGTTCTGTTAGTTCTTGAGGATTTGGATGAACCCTTGCATTATTAATACTTTGTTGAATAAGCGATCCAATATTCTCTTTATATGTATTGCGTTGATTGTCTCATGGTGTTGTGAAGGGCGCCCACACAGCATTAGCCACTTATGGACTTGAGGTGATTTATGTTGATGAGAAGGGTAGTTGTGGAGGGTAGGTGGTGATAGTCCTATTCTCGCTGCATCCCCAATCATTGCAATAGGGATTAGTGGAGAACCCTAGAACTTAATGCCGTGACCACGGGGAGTTCACTCCCCTTAATCATCGTTGTGATAACCGGAGTGAGGAAGCACGGTGGTGGCACGAGTGTATGTGGTAACCTTAGTGGGGATGTGTACTTTAATGGCTCCGCCCACGCGAGATCATATACAAGTGGCTTAGTGATACGAATAGAGAGCCATGTTTATCATGTATTGTCAGCATCATACTTGTGGTGATGACTCTAATTCCCTCGAGAACGTTTACTACTCAAGCACCGTTTCCCTTAGTTTAGTTCCTTTAATTTTCTGTCTTTTATTTCTTGTTTGTAGTTTAGATAAACACTATCCTTTTATTTGTCTTCCTAGCAACTTACTAAAGTAGGCTATTTCCAAACTATGGTTTGGGTGCGTATGAAACTACGTAAGTGATAGCGTGGTTGCGGGGTTTGTAATTCCTTCCTATTTGCTCCCTGTGGGTTCGACACTTCACTTATCACGAAAGTGCTACAACAGCCATGTGCACTTGTAGGTCATCAAGCATTTTCTGGCACCGTTGCCGAGTAGCATAGTGCTTGGTTATTACTTACCCGCTCGCATATAGTTTATTTATGTTTGTTGCTACTTAACAAAACATACCAAAAAAAATATTTTGCTTTGAGATGTCTTCTGCAGGAACTATGATGGCTGCAATGAAACAAATTAAAGAGAGAGGAACAATTTATGCTCAACACCGACATTCAGCTAAAGGTATTGAAGTGGGTGAAAAATTGGAGGCATTGGACGTTATCGCTGAAGCTATACTTGTGGTATCTTGTAAGAATTGTAAGTCCATTTGCCATATGACCTACAGCTGCAAATTTCACCCTATCCCTTTTATAGCATCATACAACCATAAATGCCTTCCTTCTGAATATGTTGCATATGTTGAGGAACTAATGCTCATTTACAGAACATTAGAACTGATGAATAGGGTGAAGGAGCTCTCTCTGCAACATGAATGGGTCTTGAAACATATAGGTTTATTGGAGAGTATTCATAAATGGTGTATTACTAACAATCTCCATAATACCCCTTCTATAAATGATTATGAGAAGCGAACTGGCGCTTCCCAAGCCTCTATGTTGCAGGAACATAACCTCATAAAAGAATCCGAGGAGATAATCGAGCGATGGGAGAAAATCCAGGGAACCACTTTCGAAGAAGTGTGTCTAGGAGATAAGCCGGAGAAGGAACGTGGAGATGAAGGAGGGAAAGGCCGCCTTCCAACAACTCCTACCGATCATGATAAATTTCTAGACACCATTAATTCCCAACTCGATGATCACTTATCATATCTATGCTCTATTAGAGCTTTCATGAAACCTATGGAAACGATGCTTGAATATTCTCCACCGGAGGATATAGTGAGGGCTGATGTTTCAAAGTTTATTGTCAGAGATGAACTAGATGTTGGCATTGTTCCCGATGTGCCTCCAATGACTCCTTTTGATGAAACACCAATTGGCATTCATCTTAGGGATGAGCTAGCACAAAAGGAGGGTGAGTTGCTTGCATTAAGAGGTTATCAAGGAGTGATGCAACCACCATGATGCCTGATCACTCCTCTATACCTGTGGATTTGTCAATATTGGTCAAACCCCAAATTGCATATTCTGAAATTGATCTTGATGATATATGGGCTGATTTTCCACAGGCTCTCCATAGACCTCCTTTGGAGAGTAAATTGCAAAGTCTTATAGATGATAATAGCCTTGATATTGAATTTCCAAATTTGGATACTAATATTCCCTGGTACACTCAAGATGAGGAAGAAGGTTATGACTTCCTAATAGCTCCATATTGTGGCACCCTGGCTCAGAGAGACCGGAACACCCCGTATTCTAGCCCAGAGATCAAGTCTTCTGGAATACGGCACTGCTTGGCATAGAACAAATCAGCTCTTTATTACAAATGATACGAGTACAAGGGTCTAATATTACAAGGATTACATCGGCACGGCGACACTATGCCTGCTAAGGTAGCTCTATGCTAGCAGCGGAACATCTCGTAGCGGAATAACTTCTAGCAGCGGAACAACATTGACGGTGATGAACTCCACTCCGCAGGGACTCTGGCAGGGACATGTCCTAGAGCGCAAACTCAGGATCCTCGACAAGCAATCAATCACGGCATCACCTGCAATCTGGCATGACACGCCAGGTAAGTACTTTGAATGTACTCGCAAGCTCACAACAATCAAGACAAACAACAGCATGGCATTTACAAGTTAAATGATGATCATGATCTTACTAGAACTATCATGAGAATGAGCATGGCATGTACATGTTACTCATGATATGAACATGATGATACTATCACTAGCATGAGAGGGGGTCGATGTTTAAGGTCCCTTGGACCAACTTACTCTTCTCAGGGGTTATCTCGTAACCACCATATGCATCAAGCTTACCGTCGGGAACATCACCCGATCACCTCATGATCACCCATCATCAATAATACCATCGTGATCATCTCGTGACCACATAAAGATTGACCAACTTCTTCTCTCATGGAACCGGGGTTATTTATTATCCAGATTATTATTTCTGTTGACCCATAGTGTGACTTACTACGAACTGTGTCCATGACCGAGGACGCGGCTATCGATAGATTATACACTCTGCAGAGGTTAGTACACTGTACCCACACCACGGAATTCATGGCCTCGTGCTCCCATTCGGGTGGACCAACGACATTCCGACAAAACCAATCTATTGCATGACACTCTCCCGGCCACTCCGACAAACTCCCCTTTGGGCTATGTCCTGGGTGGCCCTGATGTCAACTCGTGACATCCGCCACCTTCGTGGCTGCCACCGTCGTGGCCAAAACAAAACAAGTCATCCCAAACGGGGACATCGGATATCCATACAACTCGGGCACACAAGGCTTATGGCCGCCTACCTGATCAGGGTAGTGCACGCACATAACCTTCCCTAGTTGGAGGCACCGGCGAGAGGCATGACAATAGACAGAATTAGGGCCCCCCATAAGGCAAGTGTGGCTGCACTGGTCAGCTCGATTCGATGGCACTATGACTCAGCCAACATATTTGTTCAAGTTCAATTTATCTCAGGTTTAACTAGAATGGTGATGAGCTGAGTCATAATAACATGATGACACGACAATGCATAAGAGCATGATATCAACATAGGCATGGAGGGGCAACATAACCATTTATCATACAGCATCAACAATAAATCATTTCCTCTACTAGATGCAAATGAGCATAGCATAGCGATGATCAAGAATATCACAAGTATTATCATACAAACAATAACTATTCATGTGAGCATAACATTATCACTAGCAAATGAAATGATTACAAGATTTGATCATCAGAATAATACTAGCAAATAATCATTTAACTAAATAGCTACAGATTAACATGGCAATAGCATGAGCATGGATTTACAAGCATATAAAGCATAACCAAATTATTAAATGAGCAAACAATTATTTAAATATTCACGTGGAAACCATGGCTACTGCAAGGCCATCATGCAAGTGGCTGTCGTGGCTTGCCTGGGGATGAAGGATTCACCGGGGAGAAGTGCGAGACACTCGCGGAAAAATTTGCCGGAAACGTTTCCCTCTCTAAGGGGGCTGAATAAGGGCAGGGGCAAAATGGTCATTTTCAGAATGTAGCAACATGGTGAAAATGATGTCAATAGAACGGGCTCGACGAATAGAGAATGTGGGCTTTGGAATCACCTGAGTCGGAGTCGCGGTTAGAAAGTTGTGGCCGTTCGTTCGTCAGGCAGAACAACAAATAAAATCAGTCCATTTCTGCTGCTAACGGGTGAACGTTCACAAATTAAGGGTTTCGGCGCCGGCTGCAGAAAAAGAGAAAGCGCATTTCAAACAATACGCCTTCAGAACCGAGAAAACGTATTCCTCCCCGAAGAAGCACCAGAGTACGCTTTCTCAATCGAAAAGCGTATTCCTGGGAATACGCTTCCACTTAAACTACGCGGGCCCGGGGCTGGGTCAACGCTTGGAGGCCGACAGGTGGGGCCGAAGGGGAGGCGGGGCCCACCGGGCTGGGTCAACTTCTTCAACCTCGCGTGCCCGTGGACTAGAGGAGGCCGCGCGCTCCGGCGACGAGCCCCGGCGGCATGGACCACCTCCGGCGAGGCTCCGGCCACCGGCGAGCTCGGGAAGAGGCGGCGCACCCGCCTGGGCCAGGCATGGTCGCTGAGGAGCTCGGGAACGGGGAGGGCCTCGTCCACGGAGGGAGGTTGCTTCGGCAATCTCTGAGGAGCACGGCACGGCCACGGAGGAGGAGATATGGGGTGGTGGAGAGCTTCGTGGTGGCTAGGGGATCACTATGGTGAGGAAAGGAAGGGAGAGGGGCGCTGCCTTGCTCGAATTTGAGCGGCCAGAGGCGGCGGCCATGGCAGCAATGGCGGGCGGGGAGGGCTCCTCGAGCTCGGTTGGGTGGTTGGGGAGGCGTCTAGGAGAGGAGTGAGGAGGTTGATGAGGTCGAGAGGGCTCGGGGGTGGCTTAAATAACCGCGGAGACGATGCCCTCGCCGGATGCCGCCACGGACGCGAAGAGATTCTCTGGCGCGGGGCTGGGCACGCACGGGCAGTAGAGGCGACGGGAGAGGGAGGTAGTGGAGTGTCAGGCACGCGGGCAAAGTGCGGCGCACCGTGTGGGGCAGGGGACACCTTTGTGCCACTGTTCCCATGCGGGCACGCCGTGTTTGCGTCCGGCCAGCGACGGGAGGGGCATGGCGGAGGCTACATGGATGCAGGGGAGTGTGGGCGACGCTGTGGTGAGCGGAGGTGGCGCGAGCACGGCGTTTGGGCAGCGGCAGAGAGGTCCTGGCGTCCAGAGCGCGCCAGACGCACGCCAAACCCCTATATGCCACGCGGTCACTGCGTGCACTGGCACACGCGTGGATTTTGGGCTGCCCAGACCATGCCAAGAGCGTAGTCCATCCCAAATGGGACCCCTCTGAAGTGATGGCTCAACAAAAGGAGCTTTGGGTTGATTGGATAGCTCAGAGAAAGTTTGTTGTAGCAAACTTGGTCATGAAGTTGTGGTCAAATGGGATGGGATAAGGGATAACCAGGATGTCACAGGGGTTTAGGGTAGGAAGGACTACAGTCCTGTGAAATATGAAAGGATTTGGACCAAGATTTATCATAGTTGCTTCACAACTGCCAATCTGGTCCAGGAAACTAAATCATGAAGCTGCACTCAAATGGAGTGTTTGATAGGTTTGAAATTTGGTGTAGGATGATGATTTGGGCATATGAAGGCACTATAAAAATTTCATACCATTTGTATAAATAAAAATGGTACTTCCTTCACAATGCTTCCCACTGGACAGAAACTTGGGGGAATTTTGTGGAGAAAATGGATTGGCAAAATGAGGTGAATCTTGGCATGCTCAAAGGATATAGGGATATTTAGGTCCTGGCTTAATTTTAGATTTTTTGAAGCAATATAAAATATAGTTGCTTCACCAACTGAAATTGTGACCAGAAGCAAGAATTTGAAGGTGTGCTCACATAGATCGTTGGATGGAGATGAAATTTGGTGGAGAGTAATGATTTGATCATCTGGATGATCTGCCAAAATTTCAACTCATTTGGATTAGCCTAGCTAGTACTTCTTTTACAAAGCTTCCCTCTGAACAGAAAATTTGGAAATTTGCTGAGGAAGATTTACTAGGCAAATGGAGTTGAATTTTGGCATGAGGCAATTATTTGGATATGAAAGAGTGCTCAAAAAGTTTGAGAGCAATTAAGAAAATATAAATGGCACTTCCTTCACAAAGTGCCATACTGTACAGAATAGGAAAAGAATATTCCTGAATTATTTTTTAACTAGGCAAGGAAGAGTTTTGACATATTAGTGGAAGATATGATCCAAAGAATTTATGAGAATTTTGTCGGAATTTTGGGAATGACAGAAATATAGGTTGCTTCACAACCTAGAGCAAACAGGGTTATTCCTTTAATAGAAAAAAGGAATATTCCCAATAAATAAATATTGGAGTTGGGTGAAGATGGAAATGACATGGTCTTGGGAAAGATTTGAGAATGACAAGCCACTTGGAAGAGAAAGGAGAGAAGATCTTCCCCGGTTTCAAGACCACATAACCACAGAAAAAGAAACTCCAAATAAAAATTCGAAGAAAACCAAACAAAAAAGAAAGGGCCAAAAATCGGGGTGTCACAAACCTACCCCCCATACAAAAATCTAGTCCTCGAGATTTGGTTGCTCAGGGAACAAATATGAATATTCTGACTTAAGGAGACCGTTTCCAACTCGGGTATCCTTTTTCTTTATACATTGTTCCCACTGAATTTCATGCAACTGACTTCCTTGCTCTGGGGTGGTTTGCTTCACCGTATCCAACATTCTGACAGGTCTTCCTTCATATGTTCATCCTTACTCTGACTCCAATTCTTTTATGTCTGTTGGCTTAGCTGAGGTATTATCATGACTGGAATATATCACCTTTCCATAAGTTCGGGAGTGATTTCCAGCACCGATAGTATTCAATGGAGTTATAAACAAATTTCCTCGATGGACGCAAAACATTTAATCCTTGCATCAGGTTACTCAAGTAGATGCATGTTTTCCGGGTTCAAAACAATGCTGAGAATCATAATCGTTCTCTTGGTGGGATCTGACTGCTTGTAGGTAATTCTAAATCTTGTGGACTTCTTTGTCTCAGATCCGTACCGACGATTCAACTGTCACCTTGATATGAGGTCCTTACAAACAGAGTAGACCCCTTGGGTGTGTGTTCATGGTGATCAATACGGAATCAGACTGTCTTGGGTATCTGTACCATGTTGTTCATGCAACAATTATCATACCTGTATTGCCGGTCTTGCTCCTTCATCATTGTTCTCTTTTTATGAATCTTTTGCTGAAAGAGCTTGGCCATATATGTCCTTAATCCTTTGTGTGACCATAGGTACTGCCAGGTGCAATATTCCGGTAAACATACCTTATCCTATGACAGTGCCACAACTTTTAAATGGCACGTTTATCATCTCACAAGCTCTAACTGTAGGGCAATGATCATCCGAACATTTGCAAGAAATCGGCAAATAGATAAGTAGCCACCAGAACGGTCTTTACAACTCAGATCTGGGACATTACTGAAATAACTCAACCATGGGTCACGACGGCTGAAAAGCAGCTCAGAGCATGAGGCAGTGTTGATAAGAAGAATGTAGTAGTTCCCTAAGACGGCCGAAGAACAGCTCAGAGCATAGGGTCACTGCTACAAAAAGAAACTCAACAGCTACCCGAGACAGTCGAAAAGCAGCTCAGAACACGGGCCAGTTGTTGAAAATAAAAATATAAGGTTGGCATCCACCCTGGACTGCCGAAAGCAGCTCAGAACACAGGCATGGTGCCGTTACCAGGGAAAGGTAAGCAAGGGTTCATCAGGATCATATACCAGGTTCACAGTTACTTGTATAGAGCTCACTATTGTGGTCAATCATACATGGCAGTGACAATGGTTAATGATATCGCCTTGTCGGGCGTGAGGAAGCTGGCCTTGATAACCACGTGCTTGCATCATCGTACGAGGGACTTGCATGACCTTGGCAGCATGTTCACTATATATATGGAAGCATGTGTATCTGAGCATTTGATTCCCAAGGCAGACATTTGTGTCCTCACTAGCTCGTGTTTCTGACCAACCTGTTGTGGTCTTGACCCTTGAGATGTACTACCATATGCTGCCAACTCACTGTGTAATATATTTGTACCAATGATGATGACTGTTTGTAGTGCCGTACTGACGAGGACTGGATAGCTTGTGTTGGAAGCTATCTGAGAGTATCGTGCTGAGGAAGACTGAATAGCTTACGTCTGAAGCTTTGCCGGGATAGCGTGCTGAAGAAGACTGGGTATCGTACCTCAGAAGCTTCTCCTCCTGGCTGCTTACCGAGGAAGATTTCGGTGTCTTATGCCAGAAGCTTTCTGCGGTGGCTTACCGAAGAAGACTGAGTATCTTATATTGGAAGATATCCACATATCGTACTGAAGAAGACTACGAAACCTTGCGTCGTAAGCTTCCCTGGTAGCGTGCGGAGGAAGACTGGATTTTCTTACACCAGAAACTTCTCACTATAGTGTGCGGACTGAATGCCATATATATATATCCTTGATATTCCCTTGACTAGAAATGTAATGTTGTCTTGCACACAAATTGTCTTCCAGCTGGTTTAATTATTACTGTTGTAAAGGTTGCACCACTGATGTAAACTTGATGTTGATAATCACTCCAGGATGTCACTTGTATTCAAACCAGATATTCCCAATATAATGCAGTCCACTGATAATTCCATACTGTTTAGCTGTTCTTCAAAATATTTGAAATCCTCACTGATTCTTCGAGTCCGGTGTCAGTTGATGAGCAACTTTCATAAGGGGAAATAAGGTAACACCGAAGGCCCAAAGAAAGAAGCAAAAGAAATGGCTCAAACAAAAGCACACAAGGCATCAAGATTACATACAAGTAACATCACATTTTACAGCTATTCACAACAATATGCATGCCTACTTAAGCACACAAACCTCGCAAGGTCTCCGGTACTACGGTCTAATATGCTGTGGCGGTGTGTACGAAAGTGGATCAGCGTGTGGAGGGGTTGGTGTAAACGGAGCTACACCAAGCGCTGGCTTAACACCGGTTGCATATAGACGGGCTTGGAGGTGAGGACGGACTCAGTGTTCATGTAGCGGAACACGGATGTCACGACCACATCATCATCAAGCGTACGGAAGGGAACCGTACTCATCCAGGGAAAGGGGTGACAAGGTGGGATAGCGGTGGAAATCAAGGTCTGCTGGCATTGCCCTTTTCTGGTAACAAAGACCATTAAGGGTTGCCAAAGCGGCGGGTTGGATGGCCAGATCCGGGATAGAAGCATGTCTACCACCGAAACGATAAGTGTGGCTGAAGAGAATATATTGGTGCGATACCTGTGCATCAATGCTGCAAGTGATCGACACCACTAGGTACCTTGGCATCACTCTGCTGGGACAGAGATGACACCAAACACCAAAGAGCAAGTATG